>CM070776.1:113859383-115234383 GCA_036346955.1 Dipus sagitta | reverse complement strand
TCATCAGTCCACTAGACCCATACCCTACTTGCCTATGCCCTCCTAATGTTCCCTCATTCCCTCTCCCAAGAAATGTCAGACTTCTGTCCCAAAGGTAAGATTGAAAAACAGTCTAACTACTTGATGCTGATAGGAAGCTGTGAGACAGCTTTCTTGAATGGGGATCCTCAAGGGTCAGGGGTTGTTGGACTGACCAAGGGGTTGTGGTAGAAATTTAAATAAGATGCAATAGTTATTTACATCAACACCATCTGAAGTTTGAAAGCCCCTAATCATCTCATAATAATGTCTGTGAGACATCCTAGGATATAAGGAACAAAATGTAGTATGATAAAATAAAGGCAAAGTGACCTAGGATGTGAAGTAACCAGGAGGAGAAGATAGAAACTCAATTTTTCTTGTTTTCTTTTTTTTTTGTTGTTGTTGTTGTTTTTGTTTTTTTGAGGTAGGTTCTCACTCTAGCCCAGGTTGACCTGGAATTCACTATGTTGTCTCAGGGTGGCCTTGAACTTACAGCAATCCTCCTACCTCTGCCTTCTGAGTGCTGGGATTAAAAAATCAATTTTTAACTGGACTAAAAATTTGGGTGGACATGCTCTAGACAGCAGACTGGTCATGTCTCTACTTCCTGAGTAGTTTTGACATACATACAACAGGTGTAATTAAAGCCTGCACATATCCCACTTTCTTTAGTGAACATTCAGTCTAGAACCTGACTGTTATTGAGGACCATACCTGTAGAGACTTTAGGAAAGCTTAAAGTTCTTTAAAGTTACTACCTTATTCAAGGGATATCTCAGCAGTGGTAGCTCTGACACTGTTTACTTGAGCAATGTTAGCAGCACTTCCATAAGTCAGTCCTCCAAGAGTTGCCACTAGGGCAGTGACACCCAAAACCAAGTAATAGGTTCTCACTTTACCCATGGCCTAATTGAATTAGGAGCTATCATCCTCTTCAGGCTTATCAGTCCAAGCATTGCCTCTAAGTCCAATGCCTGTAAGTAACACAGAAGAGGTGTCCACTAGGAGCACAAGGCAGAGGAAAATTTCCCCAGTAGAGGAAAACTCTTTTATCTTGGAATTGTTTCTCATTTTTATCCTCCTTCACTCATGGAAAGTCTCTATAAAGTACATTGTGAGAGTGAGTCTCAAGCCATGGATGAGAAACATCAGAAGAGTAAGGAGCTTGGAAGAGGAGACAGTGTATCATGCAGTAGACATTATGTTCTCGATTGTCACATTGAATCTGTACAAAACTGTTGCCTATGGGTCAATTTCTTTTGATTATTGCACAAGTGTTTGACTATAGGGTTGGCTATGCATAGGATATCAAGAGGTCATGTTGGAACTGTGAAGTAAGCAAGCTTCTGCTGGCCAGCTCTCATACTGGTAGAAAGTACTCTATGAGCTGCTGGGGATAATGGTCACTGTGGTGGTTTAATTCAGGTGTCCCCCATAAACATAGGTGTTCTGAATGCTACGTTCCCAGCTGATGGAGATTTGGGAATTAATACCTCCTGGAGGGAGTGTATTGTTGGGGGCTGGCTTATAGCCAGTTTCCCCTTGCCAGTATTTGGCACACTCTCCTGTTGCTATTGTCCACATGATGTTGGCAGCAGGGGGAATGTCTACTCTCTGCTCATGCCATTGTATTCCCTGCCATCATGTAGGTACCCCTTGAGCCTCTAAGCCAAAATAAACCTCTTTCCCCACAAGCTGCTGTTGGTTGGGTGATTTCTACCAGCAATGCAAATCTGACTGCAACTAACAGTGTGAACAAGCAGGGGATCCTGCCAGCTACACAATCAACCAGCTGGACAAGCAATACAAACTTGTGCAATAGTGGCACATAGGCCATGGGGGTAACAAACTGCTGTTTAACTGGATATTAGGCCCCATCAGTGGCAGTGTATTCATACCAGAACCCTATGGATTGGAAGGTCATAGTCTCTAGAGAGAAGATCCCACTTTTTTCTTTGGCTTAGAACAGAGGGTATGCCCATCAAAGAGTCTGAAGAAACAATGCTTACCTCCTTTCAATCATGCTACTCTCACTCTTGGTAGAGAAATTTGCTTATTTTTCTTTTCCTTATAGATAAAAGTGAATACTTGGGAGAACAAAAACCCATACAAATGACAAGAAAAGATAGCCAACTGCCTAGCTAGCACAAGAGAAGTCACCTGTGTCACATCCACCAGGTCTCAGGAGACATCACAGAGGAAGTAGCAATTTAAATGTGAGTCCTTCTCTCACTGCTATTCTGACAACCTCCTCCACTGACATCATAATAAACATGACATGGAAGAGACTGAAAAACACAACAAAGCAGAGAGCTCACCATGAAAGGTGACTTGTAACATTCCCATGAAGGCTCAAGAAATGTTGTAAAAGGGAGAGAAGAAAGAGTGTAAGAGCCACAGGCTGGGAAAGTATATCCTGATATATTGTCCCACAGACCAGTATTGAATTGTGCATCCATGTCCCTACAGTGAATACCAAAACCCATATTAAAGAAGGCCTTCAGTGGAATGGAAGTGGGAGAAAGGGGATGGGAACATGGCCAATATGCAATATGTTCATACAATAAAGTACATAATAGTAAAAATAATTATTAGAAAAAGATGTAGTCACCGGGTGTGGTAGCACATGCCTTTAATCCCAGCACTCAGGAGGCAGAGATAGAAGGATTGCAGACTGAGAGTTTGAGGCCACCCTGACACTACATAGTGAATTCCAGGTCAGCCTGGACCAGAGTGAGACCCTACCTGGAAAAAAAAAAAAAAGATGTAGTCTTTCCAATATTTTACTAGAAGATTGTAGAATTCATTACTATTCATTACTACATGCTTCATGAATACAAGTAGATATTCTGTAACTCCACTGGTGAAATTGAAGATAGATACTTAACTTGAATGTCAATTAGTAGCGCTTGGGTTAAATAAATGTAATATTCCTGTTATATGATGATAAGCAACCATTAGAAATTCTGCTTAATAGAAACAACACAGCCATGATGACTGTCTAGAGGTAGAATATCATGAGCAAAGGGCTCAAGTCTATGACAAAAGACAATTTAGGAACAGCTCTCTTACCTGTAAGACTGAGATGACTGAACCTCTTGCTTTTCTCATGGCTTTTTGTTTAAACAGACCATTCAACCACTTGCTCCAAACATAGAAATAACTCATAGGCCAGTATTTCTTCACAGAAATTTCTAGCACATGGCCTCTCCATCTCCCTTCTTTCCCTCCCTGCCTTTGCCTCCTAGGTCTTTTTCTGCCTAATCCTGTGTGATGTGATGCAGGGATGAAGGACCGCACTTTTGAGTAAACATCACCAAGTGTGCCCAGTGTTGTAGTCAGTCCCACAAAACTGTGATGAACATCCAAACCAGACACAGTTTATGGGAGGAAGGGATTTATGTCACACTTACAGATCCAGGGGAAATCCCACATGACATACTCTTACTCAAACTGCTGCTTTTTTAAAATTTTAATTTCTATACATATTTTATTTTATTTTATTTTGTTTTTTCCAGGTAGGGTCTCACTCTGGTCCAATCTGACCTGGAATTCACTATGTAGTCTCAGGGTGTCCTTGAACTCAAGGCGATCCTCCTACCTCTGCCTCCCGAGTGCTGGGATTAAAGGTATGTGCCACCATGCCCGGCCACAAGCTGCTGCTTTTAATTCTGTTTTTTTTTTTCTACTGTGGGTAAAAAAGTAATGAAATATTATATGTTAAAATGAAATATTGGCTAACCATTTTGCATCACACCTTTAGTGTCAGCTGAAGACTGAGCTAGGAGGATCATTTTAAGTTGCCACATGAACATAGTGCTACAAGGTGAGTGCTAGATAAGCCTGGGCTAGAGTTAGACCCTGCCTCAAAAAATAAAATAAAAAACCAAAAACCAAACAAAAAATAGCTGAGAGCTTGAGAAATGGTTTAATGGTTACGGCATTTGTCTGTGAAGTCTAAGGACCCACTTTCGATTCACCAGTACCCACGTAAGCCAGATGAACAAGATAGCATATGCATCTGGAGTTCCATTGCTGTGGCTAGAAGCCCAGATGTGCCCACTCTCTCTCTCTCTATCCAACTGCTTTTTTTCTCTTTCTCTTAGATAAATGAATAAAATAAAATATTTTATAAAAGAAAACATTTTTAAAAACACTTACAATACAAATGGCTGTTTCGTGCTGGTAAATGGCTTATTGGTAGAAGGTGCTTGCTTGCAAAGCCTGCCAATCCCAGTTCGGTCCCCCAGCACACATGGAAAGCCAGACACAAAAATGTGGTGCATGTGTGTTATTCATTTTTAGTGGCAAGAGATCCTGATGATCCCTGTTGCAGTCAGGTTTGCATTGCTAGCAGAAATCACCCGACCAAGAGCAGCTGTGGGAAAAAAAAGGTTTATTTTGGCTTACAGACTTGAGGGGAAACTCCATGATGGCAGGTGAAAACAATGGCATGGGCAGAGGTTGGGCATTAACTCCTGGCCATCTTCAGGTAGACAATAGGAACAGAAGAGTGTGCCAAACACTGGAAGAGGAAACTGGATATAATATTCATAAGCCTGCCCCCAATAATACACTGCCTCCAAGAGATGTTAATTCCAAAATCTCCATCAGCTGGGAATGTAGCATTCAGAACACCTACATTTATGGGGGACACCTGGATCAAGCCATTACAATCCCATATGAGATAGATGACAGAGAGGCAGAAAATAAAACTTTTATTAAAACATTATTTATTTGTTTATGAGACTTGCATGGGTCTCCTGAAGATATCTGCATGTATTCATATCTGTAAATGTATAGAGGCCATTAGTATATGCAAGACACAGCGTCTTCACCTTTCCTCCACAAAATGATATGTGTTTCCCTCTGGTCTTTTTCTTTTCTCATAATCTTTTCTCAGGTATAAAGATATTTACTCTTTAATAGTCATATCACTCTAAAAAGTTATATTGCGAGCTGAGTGTGGTGGCTCACTCCTTTAATCCCAGCCCTTGGGAGGCAGAGGTAGGAGGATTGCTATGAGTTCGAGGCCATCCTGGGACTACATAGTGAATTCCAGGTCATCCTGGGCTAGAGCAAGACCCTACCTTGAAAGATTACAAATGAAAAGAAAGAAAAAAAGAAAAAGAAAGAAGTTAGTTATATTGAATTTAATGATCATTTTTGTTACACTTGCCTCATCTCAGTATACTCGAATCTTTACTGCTTCCCTACACATTGTCTCAGGGAAGGTGCACTGGTTACTTTTTTCATTTTGAAATATTCCTGGTAAAATCAGCTTAAATTAGCATAGAAGTTATTTCATGACTGCTGAGACAAAATATCATACCAGAAAGAGCTAGTGGAAGGAAAGAGTTTATTTCAGCTTTTAGTTTCAAGGGGAAGCTTCTGTCATGGTAGAGAAAGCATGGCAAGAGCAGATACTTGGCATTACATCTTCATATCAGCAGGGAGGAAATATAAAAATACAAAAGAAGCAGCATACCTGAACTACGAATAACCACAAGGCCAGCCCCAGTAACATACCACTTAGCAAAGCTCTACCTCTAAAGACTCAACAAAATTCTCAAACAGTGCCACCAACTGGGAATTGAATATACAAACACAAGAGGTTATGGGCTACATTTCACATGCAAACCAGTACAGAAAGTTACACTTTGTTTTAGTCCATAGTTTCAGTTTATAAAACATCATTATGGAGGGGAAGTCATGGTGGCAGAAGCATGGAGCAACTAATTACATTGTGTCCACAGCATCTGTATCTTCTCCTTTTCTACTTTTTATTTAGTCTGGGATGCCAGCCCATGAGATGGTCTCAACCATTTTTAGGGTGGGAGTTTCCACCTCAGTTAACCTAATCTATACAGTTCCTCAAAGACATGCCCAGAGGTTTGTTTCCGTGATAATTCTAAATTCCATTAAAATTATCATCAGGATTCACCATCATAGAAAATTTATGTTGCTAGCTTACATTTGATTATTACAACCATAAACATCCTGACAGAATTACTATAATTTAAGAGAATAAGAAAATACATACAGATTATTGTTCTTTAAAATATTTATTTATTCTGTGCATATGTGTGTGCTTATGTTGCATGTACATCTATGGGCTTCTTCAAACAGAATACCAGGTGCTGGTATGAAAGGAGAGAAAGGACTAAAGAGATGAACAAACAGACTAAAGAGGCTACATGAAGGAAAATGTAATAAAACTACCACACATATGAAAGCATATGAAGATTAAGGAAACACAAAACTCCACAAAGACTTCAACTTCACAGGTATTAACTCACACCTTGCAATTGTAACTCTGACTATCAATGAAATCAGCTCTCTAAACAAAAGACACTGGTTATGGACTGGAGGGATGGCTTGGTGGTTAAGAAGATGTTTGCCAGCAAAACCAAAGGACTGTGGTTCAGTTCCCCAGGACCCTCATAATCCAGATGCACAAGGTGCCACATGCATCTGGAGTTCCTTAGCAGTGGCTCGAGGCTCTGGTGCATCCTCTCTCTCTCTCTCTCTCTCTCTCTCTCTCTCTCTCCGACTCTCTCAAGTACATAAAACTTTTAAAAAGATGCAGGTTATACTATGCAAGGTTACACAGGCTTAAAAAGATAAGTATTTCATGTTCTCCCTTATATATGATTCCTAACACAGGACATCCTGACATGTTTGAAAGTTGTACCAAGCAACAGTAGTTCTGGTAAGGAAATAAAATGAGGCTGGGAGAGAGTGGAAATGGGAAGGGATGAGAGGAGAAGATCCTAATAGGCAAGTGCAGGGACAGAATACAGGAGTTGTAAGGAATATGTGAGGAACAGAAGTAAGGAGGGGACTATACAAAATTAATGGCAACATGAATCAGTACCACAGAAACCTTCTTCCAGGTTAGCTAAGTAAAAGATATGAGTCTTAATAAGGGGAGGGGAGATGAGAAAAATTAAACCTAAAGCCATAGGCTCTGTATGGTAAATTCTGCTGCTAGAACTATTTTAAGCCTTACAGAGAGCTGTTGATCAGAGAGGACTATGAGAAGCACAAAGCAATGCAGGCTATTGCCAGTTTACCTGGTTACTCACTAGAACTTTTTTTTTTTTTTCACTAGAACTTTATGGTAATAACCTATTCCTGAAGACACCACAGGCTGCCAGCAAGCACAAGGTAACAAGAAATAATGCTGGAACTGTGAATGAAGCCAGCTTCCTGCAGTCAAGCTGTCATAGTGCTTGAAAGTGCTATGCAAGCTGCTGGGGGATAATGGTCACTAACAGTGTGAACAAGCAGGGGACCCTGCCAGCAACAAAATCAACCAGCCAGACAAGAAATACAAACTTGTGTAACAGTGGCACACAGGCTATGGGGATATCAAACTGCTCTCTGATTGGATATGAGGTCTGCTAAGTGGGAGTGAATTCACACAAGACACTGATAAGAAAGTCAAAACCCTATATATTGTAAGGTCGTAGACTTTAGAGAGAAGCTCCCAATTTTCTTTGGTTTGGAAGAGAGGGTATGCCCAGGAAAATGCCTAAAGGCACTGTTTATCTCCTTTTATACATGCTTCTCTCACTCTTGGTTGGAGAATATGATTTATTTTCTTAAGGCTGGCAGTAAAACCTGGGGAAAACCAATAACAATTCAAATGACAAGGAAATATAGCTGACTATGTAACTAGCACAAGAGAAGTCATCTATGTAACATCCACCTGGTCCAAAGAGACATTAGAGAGGGAGTGGCAATTCAATCTCAAGAGCTGTTCTCACTGCTATCCTGACCACATCCTTTAGTGAGATAATGATAGACACTGAGGGGACTCAAAACTCATCTGGAAGTTACAATTTGTTTTAGTCCATAGTTTGAGTTTATAGAAGTCCAACATGGAGGGGAAGTCTTGTTGGCAGGAGAATGAAGCATCTAATCACATTGTATCCATAGCATTTGTCTCACCACCTTTTCACCTTTTTATTTAGTCTGAGACCCCAGCCCATGAAATGGTCTCAACCACTTTTATGGTGGAGTTCCCACCTCAGTTAACCTAATCTATACAGTTCCTCACAGACATGCCCAGAGGTTTGCTTTCCTGATGATTCTAAATCCCATTAAATTGAAAATCAGTATTCACAATCACAGATTCATTTTCCTAGCTTACATTTGGGTTTCTATAACTCCAAACATTATGAAAGAATTACTATGACTTAGGAGAACAAGAAAATACATGCAAATTATTACTTTTAAAATATGTTTTTTATTTATTTTGTGTGAGTGTGTGTGTGTACTCTCCGTGTGCATCCATGGGCATATGTGGGCCTCTTGACTTGTCAAACAAAATACCAGGTACTGACATTGAAGGAGAAAAAGGCAAATGATAGCAGGAACAGAGGGCCAAAGAAAACACAGAGATGCCATCTGAACTGCCCTGGCAGGACTACAACCAGTGTCTAATCCAGTGTCATCCATGATGACTGTCAGCAACACTCCCTTTCAGGAATTTCCTACTTCTTCCTCAGCTTAGCACAGCTGGGTGGGCTGGCCCTTACAGAGTCAGCCCCTTAAGTCCATAAACAAATCAGATCTCTCCTTATACACCTGGGTCTGATAACAAGGATTACCCTGATTAGATGTTTAATTTGTATAAAGGAGACTAACAGTGTTTGCAAACTTTCTCTTCTTCCTGTGGTTTCACCTCAACACCAGTGTGTAAGTCTATTTCTCTCTTTTCCTCTTCCCAGCCTAGGGGAACATTTCTTTTGACCTGTGTATTCTCTTGCTTGCCTCTTATACGTGTCATGATCTGGGGGGCGTTTTCAATTTGTTACATGTATGGTCTTTCTTTGATCTGAGTTCTTCACTTATTTCTTTTAAAAAATTATTTTATTTATTTATTTGAGAGAGAGAGACAGATTGAGAAAAAGAGAGACAGAGGACGCAAGTGCCAAGGCCTCTAGTCACTGAAAACAAATTCCAAAGGCATGCACCAAGTTTCTCACCTTGTGAATCTGGCTTACATGGGTACTGGGCTTCACAGGGAAGTGTCTTAACTGCTAAGCTATCTGTCTAGCCCTTCACTTATTTTTTAATCCACTCTGGTGTTTTATGTGAAGAGTATCTTTTGGTTGACATGTTTGCCTTCCACATGTGGATGTATAGACCTCTTCAAGAGTCTTTTTTACCCTTGGATATTTCTCTGTGATAAAGATTCTCTCTTTCTCCTCTCAACCTTTCCAGCCTGGCCAAGGAGGACAATTCTTTTCTTGCTTGAGTCTTTCAGCTAGCATCCTGCCTGGATCCTAATCCCCTTACAATAAGCCTCCTAATTCATAATTTCCCCTTCTCAGAACCATTTTTATTAGTTATTTTAGCAATTCAGAAAATTACCCTAAAGTTGTGGTTCACAGCCCTTCCCTAACCCTCAAATACTGCATCAGCAGTAATTTTCTGGTATGGCTTAACTAGGTGGTCGGGGAATATAACCTGGTATGATGGGCTTTGAAAGCAAGCGCCTTTAACCACTGAGCCATCTCCCCAACCCCAGTTCTTGATGCCTAGCTGGGAACCTAGGGAAAGGCAGATCTCCAAAGAAGAATGGTTACATAATACATATAGGGATGCTAGACAAAGGCACTATCATATTTAGCAGTTAGTAGATGCTCCCATCCTACACTTACCATGGACCAGCAGAGGTTCTCACTTCTAAAGACACTTTGGATAGAGAGAATAGCAGGGAAAACCCTTGTAGATCATTCTCATGCACAGCCCCTCTGATTTTTAGGCAACACAAAAGAACAGGAAAGACCCTTCCTTCATTAATGAATGAGATTGAACTTTTCTTCAACTCAATGGGTAAAAGGAAGATGAGGATTTGGTTCACTATGGAGTCAGACCTAACTACCCATGCTCGTCTCCACCTTGAACCCCCTTCACAGTTGCTGCTTTGGTAGGAATGGGGTAGGAAGTCTGTATAAAGTACAGCTACTGCAAGGTACAGGAAGAGAGCTGCCCCTGTTACTTGTTTGATTTTTTGTCGGGAGCCATAAAGCAAAAGCCTCTCCATTTTGCCTGGGCCTGTTCTTAAGTTGACTCATTCACCAGAAAGCTGGTCCATCCAGCTTGCAGTTAGGAATGTGGTCTGCAGAATCTTATCATTTGCAAAAGGCCAGTTTATGATCAGGATGTCAAGCCGTTAAGGCAAGATTAGGAAAACACCGGGATACATCTCCTCTAGGTTCCCTAAGATTAGATAAACACCCAGTTTCACCTCCTCTTAGTTTCCTAACAATCCCGGCCCTAAATCATGTCAGGCAGCTTACTCCCCCCTTTTCTTCCCCTATATAACCACTGTGTAAAAAATAAATAAAGAGACCTTGACAACTCTTTGCTTGGTCTCGTTCCTTCTTTCTCACCCATCTTTTCACAGGCCTGGTCCCCCTCGCGCTCCCTGAATAACTGAGTCCTGCTGGACGGGACAAGTGGCGCCCAACGTGTGGGGCTCGAGGTACGGACCATTCGCCGGACGGACCATACATTTCAGCGTCCCGGGACATCATCGCCGATCGCGGCTTCGATTTGAGAACGTCCTCACCGCTCATGAAGTGACGGATCTCTGGTGAGTAGCTTCATCCGTCACATCAAAGATGGGTCATTCTATTTCTAAAGAGGCACTCTTTATTAAGGATATTAAGGCCTCTCTCAGGCAAAGAGGAATTAGATTATCAAAAAAGGAATTGTCACAGTTTTTTTATGTTTATTTCTGATGTTTGTCCATGGATTGTTATTAATGGTCCTAGTATTCACCCTGTATACTTGGGCAAAAGTAAGTCGAGAACTTAATGAATTGTTACATAAGGAGGGTCCTGACGCTGTCCCTCACCATGCTTTCACTTATTGGAATGTTATTAATAGCCTTCTGCATGGCTCTCATTCTACCAAAATTCTGTTGTCTGCAGAAGAATTTCTCAAACCTCTTTCTTGCGCTACTTCTGATATCTCCCTCAAAACCTCTCACTGACTCTCCCTTCATAGAACTACAATCTGCCACATTAGCTTCTGTCTCTGACCTCCGTAGGGCACTTCAGGATAAAAAACTTCAGCTGCAGCTTCTCCAGGAACTTGATTCTGTCACAAAAGAATTTGCTGCCTTTTCTAATCCTTCCTCTGACAGCCGTAGGTGCAAAACAGAAGCAGACCCACACACCCGCAATACTGGCCTTCTTGCTTTTCCTGTTATGGTGCACTGAATTTAATGAAAACTGCTCTGACTTTGCTCGCCATAATTTACAAAAGGCTGTTTCTAAAAATTGGACAAAACAAAAATTGTTGGGGGAACATCCCTACGATTCCAACAAACGGCAAGCACGCTACCCCCCTGGACTTTTAGCCCAAATACAACAGGCAGGCCTCGCCGCCTGGCGGCACCTCCCTCCTAAAGGGGCCGCCACCGCCTCCCTGGCTAATATTAGACAGGGTCCAGAAGAGCCTTACAGTGACTTTATTAGTAGACTTAATGAAACTGCTGAGCGCCTTTTTGGTGTTGGGGAAACCAACAGCCCCTTTATCAAACACCTGGCCTTTGAGAATGCTAATCCTGCTTATCAGTCTATTCTACACTCTCACAAGCGGGAGACCATATCTGATTATATCAAGTTATGTGCAGGCGTGGGCTCCTCCCACGCCATGGGCTTAGCAATTGGAGCTGCTTTCTGTTCTGCTGGTCTCACTCAGGGTACGAAAACATGTTGTAATTGTAAACAACCTGGACACTTCGTGAATGCACCGCTCCTAAACAGCTCTCTGCTTCTTTCACAAATGAATATGGTTCTTTGTAGCCCCAATAGTGTTGTCACTTCCCAAATGCTTAGTCAGGGTTTTATTCCAGGGAAAGGACTTGGAAAAAATTTACAAGGCATAACAGAGCCCATTTCTCCTCCCCAGAAACTCGATCGCTCTGGCCTTGGGTATGCCCCTGAGTCTTCTCTTCCCTAGCGGCCGTTGCCATCCCTGCACCCCATGCTGATAAAATTACTTGGAAAACCCAAAGCCCTGTATGGGTTGACCAATGGCCGCTTTCACATGAGAAAACAGAGGCTGCAATGTTGTTAGAGCAGGAACAACTTGCCGCTGGCCACATCAAGCCTTCAACCTCCCCCTGGAACTCCCCTATTTTTGTCATTCGGAAAAAATCTGGCAAATGGCGCTTGCTACAGGACCTGAGAGCTGTTAATAAAGCCATGATCCCCATGGGGGCACTCCAACCAGGACTTCCTTCCCCGGTGGCCATTCCCTATGGTTCCTTCAAAATAGTTATTGATCTAAAGGATTGCTTTTTACCATCCCTCTACACCCTGAGGATAGGCCCTGCTTTGCCTTCAGTGTCCCGCAAGTAAATTTCTCTGGCCCTATGCCTCGCTTTCAATGAAGGTTTTACCCCAAGGTATGGCTAACAGCCCCACCCTCTGTCAAAAGTTTGTGGCCATGGCCATTGACCCCCTCAGGGAGACTTTTCCCTCTGTTACATTCTTCATTACATGGATGACATTCTTTTAGCTGCCTGTGACCAGAACCTGCTTTTCTCCTGCCTCCAGCACCTACTGTCCAATTTGTGATCATATGGGCCTCGTTGGCTCCCAGAACGTCTAGTTCGTCAATGGACACCACCCTCACCCCTTAAAAATTCACCCTCTCCCAGGGAAGGCTCTCCGCCCCCCTGAGGTTTTGTCCTTTCCTTTTCAGGACTATGGCTGCCCCTGCCTTCATTGGCCTCTTGCTCCTGGCATCTGGATTGATCACCACTGACCATCGACCCATGAATTTCACCTGGACCGTGCTCAGTGAAGTCGATGATGTGAACTGGGCCCACTCTATGGTTTCTCAGACAACCCCTGGCCGACTTTGGAAGTGGACGTCTGCAAATTAGCACTAGGAGCTGACCCTGATTGGGGAACACCTGATTCCTTCATCCCACAACTTAAAGCACTCGAGTTACAAGACTCTAGCACAGACCCAGGATGTAACACTACTGTAAGGAGGGCTGCCCTTGCCTTGTCTAAAGGATTCTATGTCTGCCCTGGGAATCATCGAAACCATGCTCTTGCTAGGACATGTGGGTTTGACTCGGACTTCTTTTGTAAAGCCTGGGGTTGTGAGACCACCGGTGACACCTATTGGAAAACATCCCCTAGGTGCCCCTCAGGGCGCTCCTAAATTAGATTTCTCAGTCCTGGCCACAGAGCATCGTTCCTCCTGGTTTGGCAAATTGCTCAGACGATAAAACAAAACAGTGTTCCCAAATCTTTGGGTGTTTTGGGCATTTTCCTTGCTCAGTTATCCAGTTCATGGGTCCTTTCCTTCCTTTACTCCTTAAACTCGCATATATGATTCCCTCCTACAAAGGAGCTGCTTAGGCACCAGACCTATGCATACTGACTCACCCCAATGAGTACAGTATGGGCACCGACATGGGTGCGAGGCAAAGCACCGCAAGGGAAGGTCCCCAATCTGACCATTTCTGGATTCCCTGAGAGTAACACCTGATTTACAAGGAGGTTGGTACCATAGTACATGTCATCACAATGTTGGCCCTGCCTCCCCTCCCCAAAAGGTACCAAGGGCCCACATTGTGGGTGGTTCAAAGCCCACGGGAGGAATCAGGTCCCTGCTCCCCCAGTCGGTTATAAGCCCACCAGGGTATCCTGGTCCGTCAGAATCAATAATACAAAAAAGGGGGAAATGTTAGAGACTGAGACCGAAACTGTAGCTTGTGAAAATGACCATTACAGGAACACTGTGACCTTTTGTTGGTTAAAGCCCACCACTGAAAAGCGGGCCTCCCCCCTCTTTTGTATCAAAGAAGGGAGGAGATGTCGGGAGCCATAAAGCAAAAGCCTCTCCATTTTGCCTGGGCCTGTTCTTAAGTTGACTCATTCACCAGAAAGCTGGTCCATCCAGCTTTAGTTAGGAATGTGGTCTGCAGAATCTTATTATTTGCAAAAGGCCAGTTTATGATCAGGATGTCAAGCCGTTAAGGCAAGATTAGGAAAACACCAGGATACATCTCCTCTAGGTTCCCTAAGATTAGATAAACACCCAGTTTCACCTCCTCTTAGTTTCCTAACAATCCCGGCCCTAAATCACGTCAGGCAGCTTACTCCCCCCTTTTCTTCCCCTATATAACCACTGTGTAAAAAATAAATAAAGAGACCTTGACAACTCTTTGCTTGGTCTCGTTCCTTCTTTCTCACCCATCTTTTCACAGGCCTGGTCCCCCTCGCGCTCCCTGAATAACTGAGTCCTGCTGGACGGGACAATTTTTAACCCGACTAATCCTCCAAAGAGAAGCACCATCCACACAGAGCACCATGGCTCTAATGTTAACTGGAGAGGGACTTTGGATGAGGAGAGCTCAGAGCTGGGTCTAGAGTGTGTACCCCCCCACTCCTCTAAGCTCTATCCTTCCTCAAGACAGCACAATGATCTTCTAAGCAGGCTTGTGGTCTGCCAAGGAAAATAGCTGTGACCCTCAAAAGAAGAAATGAGCAGAAGGTTGGAAAAGTAATGCCCTTGATTTCATTAGACCACCTACTTGGTTGTTGCCACTGCACATTTGTCTCATTTAGGATCAAGGAGAGAAACAGTTTTGTTTCTCAGATCCACTCATGAACATCTCTTTCATATGTAAAAACAGACCTGGGTGTTATTTCTATTGGCTTTAGCTAGGGCCATGCTATATGCAAGATAAAGATGACACTCCTGATCTAATTTATATTAGACATTATGGGTTCTTCTGTCATTTAATAAAAGTCAACAAAAAGGATTGTAATGTGAGCACCAGATACCACCATGTGATTCCCACTAATAGCAAATCCTAAGCAATCAATAACTATTTGTTGTGTGAATTATGAAAAATTTATCAAATTTGCTGCCATATGTATAGACATTACAACCTTCCAAACGCTTCTAAGTTAGTCCAAGAGAGAAATTAAATTCTAACCAAAGTATTTTGTTTCCCAAATTCCTCCCAAATGTGTACCAAAGCATCTCTTCCTCCCTAAGTTACCACATGTCTAGGCTGTAGTCAATAGGGAAAACCTTGAAGTGTGATGTTATTTCTTTTGGCTCTTGGGAGGTATTCTAGTAGACCTGTGTCAGATTGATCAGCAGCAGCTCTGGTGAGGCTCGACCAAATAAACATCATCTTATTCACAAAACTAGAAAGTAAAAAGAAGCAAACAGGAATGCAGCAGTCATTTTCAAGGACAAGTTGTATTTCTCATGCCAGAGTGGTGTTCCAAATTCAACTTTGCTCTTAACTGTCAAATCATATAGCTGCCCCCAGTCAAGTCCATGGTATTTTTAGGGAATGGAAATGAAGAAGTGTAAAAGGAGGGGGAAGGAGGGTAGTTCATTACTTGAGCACTCTTCTGTATGTTCTTCTATCAAGAGCAGCCATATAGTCTCCACCACCTGCAAAATTTCAGTGCAATTATTAGAAATTCCCAATGGAGAAAGTGAGTGCAACACTCAAAGAGATTTTCTCTTGGCTTGGAAAGATGGCTTAGCTCTTGAGGTACTAGGCTATGAAGCCTAAGGAACCAGGTTCAATTCTCCAGTATCCATGTAAGCCAGATGAATAAGGTGGCACATGTGTCGGGAGTTTGTTTACATTGGCTGCAGGCTCTGGCATGCCCATTCTCTCTATATATTCCTCTTTCTTCCACTCTCTCTTTCTCTCTCCCTCCTCCCCTGCCTCTGTCCCTTCCTCTCAAATAAATATAAATAAATAAATAAATAAATTTGTGAAAATAGTTTCTCTTAGTTCAAGTAAATATTAAAATATAAAGTATGTACAAGGTAGTATGGATCTGGGCGTGTTCATAGTGAACAAACATAGTTGATTAGAATTTTGGTTTTAATTTGTCTGTATAAATTACATTATTTTAAATCAGAAAGGACTGTCTTGAGAAGTTGGTTTCTTTTTAGAGTCTCCCCCTTACTTACTGTCATGAAGTCGGTTATTTTGTCCTTAGTTGGTATTTTGACTCTCAGTTGAAATACACACATGTGTGCATTTGTAGCAGGCCTTTTGCCATGAGTGATTCACAGTATGGCATAATGGGCAGACCCAGATCATTGGAGGGGCTTGTGAAATACACTTCTTCTGTTGCTTGGTTTCTGAGGTCTTTGCTGCTTGTGGTGGTTTGGCCTTCTGCTCTATCTTTGGACATTTATTCAGACAAGAGCTCTTGTTTTTCCCCAGGGGGCTTTCCTTGGCTCCTATTGGATCTTTCTTTTGACTTTGGCTTCTGGCAGCCCAGAAGACATCTGTGCCCTGATACATGATCTGATCTTTCTGGCTCTGGTTGGTGCCACTTCCCAGGTCAATCTTCCCCTGGGGGATCATTGCATATTTCTTGTGGCAGTACTTGATATTGTCCCCCTGATTAGCCATCCTGTGAGGCATTAGCAAATCTTCCTTTATACTGCAGGTGGTGCTGCTTCCCCTGGCAGTCATCCCCTGGGACATTACTGAATCTTTCTTTGCACTGTGGCTGGTGTTGATCTGTAGAGCACTTGTTTTCTGGCGCACCCGTCCATCTCTCTTCTCAAGGCGTCTGGTGCTCTTCCTTGATCCCAGGGCTGTCAGCTGATCTTTGAAACTGTTGTTGCCAGTGTCCCCTGAAGGAGATGGTCTTTGGGTTTTCACTGGATCATCTCTACTATAGTTTATATTATCTCCTAGGAGACATCTGCCCTGGCCTATTGCCTCCTGTGACCCCACTGCAACCAACATACGGGATGAGGACGTCCCTGCAGGAGGGATGTGGGGCATAATTGTGGAGCTTGCGTTGGCTACTGGTGTTCTTGATTCCATTACTCTTGGGCATGGTGCTACAGGGCAGGCTACCACAGGGCATGGTACAGGTACTGAATACGGATATCCCGCTAACGTTTGTGCGTTGAGTTGGACTGGCTTTACTCTAGGTGACGGAAGAATGGGGGACAATTTTGTCATAAAAGGACCCGGAGTTTCAAAAGCATAAGGCAAAGTAGCTGGGGCTGGCATCTGGACCCCCAAATGTGGCATGTTCTGCTGCTCCCTGAACTTTACATCTACCTGCTCTTCTTGGCCCACTGACCCTGCCACCACCTTATACTGTTCTGTTCTGTGTTCAGGTGTATCCTGGGGGAAAGCGTCACACCGTGCAGATCTTTCTGCCTGGAGCAGTCTTCCGAGAAGGACTTCCCGCTCATTCATAGCCTTCTGTAGAGCAGTCTGAGTAGAGAGTAGCTGTACAGCGGCTTGGTCCCTCTCCTCTTTTAACCGCTGCAGTTCAGAGCTCATAGTCCTGGAAGCTGTATCACGCTCCCCAACCTGGTCCTGCAGCAATGCAACCCGACGTGCCTGCTGTACGCGCTGTCTGGCAATTATTCGCACACTCAGGGCTAATGCGCTCCAGGCACAGGACCTCTTCTGGGAGCGTGATAAGTTGGGATCAATCAGCACAGTACGAAGCTGGTCTTCTATTTCTTTCCAAGGTCTTGAACACAAGGATTCATAGAACTCGGGCCCGCCTCCATTCATAAGGATTTCATTGTTAATGAACTTAACCACTTCAGTGTATTGGAAGCCACTGGCATGGTCTTTACAGTCCACTGCCATGGCTGTTGTAGCCTATCAAACCACACTCTCATAGGCTTCTGCCACTGTAGTTGGTACTTCCACCCTAAATGTGGCCACTCTGCTCCCCACTTGCCTTCAGAATCAGTCCTACTTCAGTCCTTGATCAATCCTGGTTTCTTCCTTTGCCTCCTTTTTCTTCCTACCAAGCCATGCCGATCCTCTCATACAACCAGCTCTGCCCAACTGTGACGGTGGTGTAGATCCACCCTGGGACACGTCATAGAGAAACATAACAGTCATGTCGCAAGGCATGCTGGGAGCAGCCTCACCCATCCTAGTACCACCTACTGAGAGCCCAGACAAGATGGCTGCTATAGTGGGAACTGCAGGAAGGTGGTTGGCTACTACAGTGGGCATTTCAATGTGCCTAAGCTGGGAGGGGTGATAGCAAGTCCTTTGGAAGCCAGAACCTAGGAGGGTGGAAGGAGATCTTAAATTATACACCTGTTTCTGGTGAAAAAAAAGGGGGGGTAATTTCTGGGCAAGGTGATGGAAGACAAGGTAGAGAGTGGTCAGAGAAAGGAGGCCTAGTTTGTGGAGAGGAAGAAGGTGCAAGATGGACATTTCACCAAAATCCAGGGGAGCACAGAAGGATTTATTTAGATGCAAAAAGGAATGCTGGCCTTGTATTGCTGGGCTGAGAAACTTATAATGGTGATCACTTTAAGTTAAGTAGGAGGGGACCTAGGTTCTGTTGCATGCCTGTACATGACTAGAGTGAAAAACGAGTAGTTATGGGAGATTATAAGATCCATACCAGGGGCAAAGGCTGGCAAGGGGCACTGAAAGGAGTAATACTGCATTGTCTGAATGGTTAAGGAGGAAAAAGGAAATCACACCAAGGAGATATTTTTGGGAAGACAAAGAGACTGGAGGCTACAATGAAGGTGTATAATCCTTATTGAGTGAAAAGGAGAACAATTGCCAAACTTGTGATTAAGGGTGGGAATCTTTTAAAATTACATTTAAAGACACTACAGTGTCTTTGCCCAAAATTTTAATCCCGCTCACTTTGCTTTCCATTCCAGACAACACATTTTTCATATCTTTCTCCTGTGCGTTTTGTTCCAATGCACTGTAGAGCTGAATAAGACCAACTAAAAGAAGCCACACCACAGACTCAATGCTATTCAGCATTTGAAATTTCCTCCACCAAGCACACTAGTCTACTACATGTAAATTCAGGCTACTCAAGTTCTCAGGACACAAGCAAAACACATGAAATGCCACCAGCCCAATTACCAATAGAGTTCTTCTTCCCCTCTGAAGACTCATGAGACCAGCCTAAACAGTCCACACTTTTCTTGTCCTTATAGTCTTCTAAACTTCCTCCACATTGAGCCATTAAGCTCTGCTTACAACATTGTGAAGCTGCTTTTGTTCAAAATTCCAAATTTTTCCACAGTCCTTCTACAAACCAGTTCCAAAAGATTAAGCACCAAATGGTCAGGTTATCAAAATGATGCTCCACTTCATGATACCAGTTTTTGTTGTAAAAGGTTGTTTCTGGAATTCAATGCATGGCCAGAATTAGCAATAGAAGGAAATTGGTCTAATTTGGCTTGCAATAAGAGGCAAAGTTTCATCACGGTTGGAAAGGTATGGCAGGAATAGGAAGCTGGCAGAAATCAGAATAGAGAACAGCATATAGGGCCCAGGTATAACAACTCAAAATCTGTCCTAATGACACACTTTCTCCAGCAAGGCTGTACCTGCTAAATATTCCACAACCTGCCAATAGCACTGCCAGCTGGGGGTTATATATACAAACACCTGAGCCTACAGGGACATTTTATATTGAAACCAACATACTAACAATGAATCTTGAGAGAGAGACAACATAAAAAGAAGTAGCAGAGTATAAAATTACTCTTCTCAGCAATACAACACACGAAGCTTACTACTACAGATATGAAAAATGATTGCCCAACATAGGTGGCTTTAGGGCAAAAGTAATTTAATACAGTCATTTATAACTAAGTATGTTTTATTAGATATACACTGTTAACTCTTGAAGTATAGCATCATGGAGGAGTGTAGTTTTTGTACAACGTTGACAGTACTACACCATGTAACTCAACTTAAAAAAAAAAAACAAAACTACAAATTCTACCATTTGTAAATTCTGCTATTTTACATAGTTTTTCCTCAATAAGTGGTGATAACTGTTCCTCATATACTTGCTTTGTTTTACATGTATAGCAAAATACTGATGATTCTCATAACATTTATTCAAAACTTGGCAAGTTGAACTGGTCCAAATATTAAAAGGTTATTTTAGAGAAATAATGTTGATTATAAAATTAGATGTGTTGATTTTTTATATTGATGATACATATTAACTTTTTCCATTCTAATGCTAACCTTAGATAGAATTACTGTTGTATAAAATTATTTTCCTTCACATATATTTCCTCTTAGCTGTGATTTTATTTTTCTCTATATTCTAAATCAGCCAACTTCTATTTTCAAGTAACTCTATTGTTTCTGCTTTCATATACAGAATATGTTTTATTACTGGTCAGAGGCAGATGATACCATCAACATTCGGAAGGCAACATAGATATTGGCAATATCACAAATTCCACCACACACGTGGTGCCTCCTTGGTAGTATCAGATGTGTAGTTCTAGATAACAGAATCCATGGAAATAGCTGACATATACAACAAAGCAGGTTGGTGGGGGACCAGATGTCAGCTTCTAAAAATATACTGGAATGGAAACACAAGAGCAATTAAATTTAGCTGGACAATGCCAGAAGAATCAGGACTGGCTCAGGTCTTGCCCAAGTACCCAGTTGGTAAATTATATATAAATATCTTTTTTTAAAAATCAATATCAGGTTCGTATTCCTCCTCATCATCCTTATCTAAATTTTACCATTGTTCAAATCCCAGTTTATGTCCTACCTTTTCCTTGAAAGCTGCCTTAGTAATTATAAATGTAGGATGTGGAAGTGAGAATTACTTTCACAGTATCCTCTTCACAATCATAACTTCACTTTCTGCAGTTTCAGTTGTCTACGGTATGAACTATAAAATGGAAAATTCCAAAGATAAGGCATTTATAAGTTTAATTTACGCTTTGTTATGAGCAATGTGATGAAATTCTACACCATTTTGTTTCACCCAATCTGGGACATGAATCATCATTCACTCTAATATATTTACACAGTATATTCTACCTGTTTTCTAGTCACTTAGCAGTTGTCCCATATATCAGATCACGTACTTCAGTGTCACAATGTTTATGTTCCAGAAATCCTTATTTTAGTTAATAATGATGCCATATGTAGGAAAATGATAAATTTAAACGAAAAAGTGTTTCTTTCCTGTAAATGAAAATTAAAGTTCTTGACTTAATAAGAAAGAAAAATATATGCAGAGGTTACTAAAACTTTGAATATTATGAGTTCTTTTCTTTATGAAATTGTGAAGAAAAAATGTCCTAGTTTTTTTTTAAATATTTTATTTATTTAATTATTTATTTGAGAGAGAAAGAGGCAGAGAGACAGAAAGAGGTAGAGAGAGAGAGAGATAGAGAGAGAGAAAGTGAGACAGATAATGGGCACACCAGAACCCCAGACACTGCAAAGGAACTCAAGATGCGTGCACCAGCACTGCCTTGTGAAACTGGCTTACATGGGTTCTGGGGAAACAAACCTGGTTCCTTAGGCTTTTCAGGCAAGTCTCTTAACCAATAAGCCATCTCTCCAGCCCAGCTAGTTTTCTTGTTGTACCTCAAACTGTAGAAGTCATGTTCAAAACCAATAATAATTGTTTAGTTAACATAGACAATGTGTTCAATTTGTGTATGCATGTGTAGGACAAAATATGGCACAAATATAGTTCAACACTATCTCTATTCAGTTTCTTGCATTTACTGGTATCCTCTGAATATAAGCAAAGAATAACTCATTTCCTTATTATATCCCTGAAACAAATTTGGAAGTAGTGTACTCTAAGAAATATTTTGAAACTTGATAAGTAATCTGAAGAAAGTATGTTCATGAATTTAGAAATTATAAAGTGTAAGCCTCCTGTTGAAAGATTTCCAGAAGGTTGTTCATTATGTGAGTCTAACATTTGAGAGACAGCAGTACAGTATATAAAATTTTGGTAGACTTAAAGAATTGATAATGGCAGTTGTGAATAAGAAAATAGATGGGATAACATTGAAAGCATCATATGTAAAACTTGAATGGTCCAAGGAAAAATTCAGAGACCTGTATTTTAGAAAAAAGACTGAAACATATAATTTTTAACCAAAGAACATTAAGAATGGGCAGTCAGAAAAACAGTGGGAATTATCAGAAGAAAATGAAAACTTAATTTCAACAAGGGAATTTACAAGAAGGCCAATTCTAATTTTTGATCAAGTTGGAAAACCTTTGGTCAATTGAGCAGGGAGAGTAAATAATGGTTACTTAGGTGGAAATTTGGGTACCAAAATTAAATAGAAATAGAGAAGATAGTAGAAATATGAACTCAGGAGATGGGAGAACCTGGGCTTCACATCACAGGTGAAAGATTTAGTATTAAATTAGAAAAGATAATATACATCTTATAAGAGGAAGTGAGGCAATAACTTTATAGGAACTCATCAAACAGAAATTTCATTCTTCCAGTCTAAAATGGAAACCCCTAGCCCATGACTAACAGTATCCCCTAAAAGCCCTCAGAAGCATCTGAGGTTAAACATTTTCATTTCATCCACCCCTTGTCTCATCAGAGAATTGTATTTTGCAATGTGGAGCTCTAAAATGTTGTTTTTTTATTACATCATCTTGAAAGTACAGTTTGTATTTTTTTCCCTTAAAGGCATCTTGTATCCCGCTCTAAATATAAATTATAACCTCCTTGCCCACTCACTATTATGAATAACCATTGTTTAATCTGCAGGACACTGTGGTAGTTTAAATCAGATGTACCCCATAAACTCATGTGTTCTTAATGTCTGAATCACATCTAGTAGCAATTTGGGAGAGCAAACCTTGCTAGAGAAGGTAAATCACTGGAGGTGGAAGTTGATGTTTATTAGTTCCAAGTTTGCCAGTGTTTCTCACTCTCCTGAGGCATTAGCATACTCTCTGGTTGCTGATTTCCACCTGCTGTGGCTGAGGTAATGTCCAGTCCCTGGTAATGCTCATGCTTAGCAGACCTCATAGCCAATCAGAGAGTTGTTTGTTACTCCCATAGCCTGTGTGCCACTATTGCTCCAGTTTGTGTTTCTTGTCTTGCTGGTTGATTTTATACCTGGTAGGATCCTCTGCTTGTTCACACTCTTGATGACCAGTATGCACTAGTAGCTTGTAAACCATGTTTGTTGCAGCTCTATTCACAATAGATAGACCACATGTTTATCAACTGATAATCAGATGATGAAAATGTGGTACCTATACACAAATGAATTCTACTTAGTGGTAAGGAAAAAAATAAAATAAGAAATTTGCAGGAAAATGGATGGAGTTGGCGAAAATAAATCTAAGCAAAGCCATAATGGTACTTATGGGAAGAAAATGTTCTTATTTTTCCAAGACCTTCAGTTAGATAGTTAAAATATTAATTTGAGATCTCTTTATTTTTGTAATGTAGGCATTTAGTGCTGTAAACTTACCTCTTAGGTCTTCCTTCATTGTATCCTACTATGTTTTGGTATGTTTTCTTTCCTATCAGTCAGTTCTATAATTTATTGATTTCCTTTCTGATTTCTTTGACAACCCATTCATTGTTTAATAGTGAATTTTTCAGTCTCCAGAGGTTTTTGTGTTTTCTGTTGTTACTTTTGTTATTGATTTCTAGTGTTATTCGTTCTGGTTACATTTAATGCAGGGAGTTATGCCATTTTTTTCTGAATTTGTGGATACATACTTTATATCCTAATATATGGTCTATTCTAGAGAAAGTTTTATGATCTGCTGAGAAGAATGCACATTGAGTATAGTAGGGTGAAATGTTCTGTTGTTGTCTCTTACATCCAATTGATCTACCATTTTGCTTAGGTCTACTGTTTCTCTGTTGATTTTTTGCCTAGTACATCTACCTATTGATGATTGTGGAGTATTAAAGTCTCCTACTATTGTTGTATTGAGATTTATACCTGAATTATTGCCTAGTAGATTTTGCTTTCTAAAATTAGGTGCCCCTGTGTTCGGTGCATATAAATTTATAATTATAATATCTTCTTTTTGAATTGTTCTTTTTAAAATTTTTTGTTTATTTATTTATTTGATAGTGACAGACAGAGAAATAGACAGAGAGAGAGAGAGAATGGGCGCGCCAGGGCCTCCAGCCACTGCAAACGAACTCCAGACGCATGCGCCCCCTTATGCATCTGGCTAACGTGGGTCCTGGGGAATCGAGCCTCAAACTGGGATCCTTACGCTTCACAGGCAAGCGCTTAACCACTAAGCTATCTCTCCAGCCCTTGAATTGTTCTTTTAATGAGTATGAAATGGCCTTTTTTATCTTTTTTATTACACTTGGATTAAAGTCTATTTTTTCAGATATTAGTACTGTGACTTCTGCTTGTTTCTTCTTTCCATTTGCTTGGAATATCTTTTTCCAAACTTTCACCCTAAGGTATTTTTTAACTTTAATTCCAAGGGGGGTTTCTTATAGACAAAAAAAATTAATAGATCCAGCTTTCTGATAACCTATGTCTTTTTTTAGGGGAGTTGAGTCAATTAATGTTCACAGTTATAATTGTGCAGTGTGTGTTTTCCCTGTTGTGTTGAAAGTATTGTGTGTTGGTGCTTTGTACGTCTCTGCATGCTGTCATTTCCATTATTGTTTTCATGGCTTATTTTTCTCTCTTCATGTGTATGTTCATTCAACTCTTTAGTTTGGAGTATTCCATGCTGTATTCTCTGTAGTGCTGGCTTGGCACTTATGCAATCATAAAGCTGATGTATATCATGAAAAGTTTTTTTTTTTTTTTTTTTTTTTTTTTTTTTTTTGGTTTTCCGAGGTAGGGTCTCATTCTAGCTCAGACTGACCTGGAATTCACTATGGAGTCTCATGGTGGCCTCGAACTCATGGTGATCCTCCTACCTCTGCCTCCCGAGTGCGGGGATTAAAGGCATGCGCCACCACGCCTGACATGAAAATTTTTTTAACCATATGTTATGAGGGATAATTTTTCTGGACATAATATTTTGGCTTGGCAGACATTGTCTCTTATGTGTGAAATGCTAAATTCCAAGGCCATCTGCCTTTTAGACTTTCCATTGAAAAGTCATAGGTAATTCTTATGGGTTTACTTTGTATGTAATGAGTTGTTTTTTGCTTGTAGCTCTTATTACTCTCTCTTTTTTGTGTGTTTAGTGTTTTAGTTATAATTGGACATGAGGTTCTCTTCTTGTTTACTGTCTCTTTGGTGTTCATTGCTTCTCCTGTTCAAGATGGGTCTCTCTTTTGTAAGGTTGAGATTTTTCTCAATAATTTTCTTGAAAATATTTCCTATGCTATTGTTCTGTATTTCTTCCCCTTCCTGTATATGCATGATTTGACTATTAAGTCATTATAAGCTGTCCTACAGTTTCCTCATGTTCTGTTCATGCATGTTTTTTTAAATTGACATTGTTCTCAGAATCATGATATAATTTCTCTGTACTCTCCTCAAGTTCTGATATTCTGTCCTCAATATGGTCTATTATTTTTATAAATATTTTATTTATTTATTTATTTGTGTGAGAGAAAGAGACAGATAGAGAGAAAGAGAGAATGGGCAAGCCAGTGCCTCTAGCCACTGCATACAAACGCCAGACACATGTGCCCCCTTGTGCATCTGGCTTATGTGGGTCCTAGGGAATTGGACCCTGGTCCTTAGGCTTCACAGGCAAATGCCATAACCGCTAAGCCATTTCCCCAGTCCCCTATTATATTTTTTAATATTTTATTTTTATGTATTTATTTGAAAGAGAGAGAGAAAGAAAGAGGAAGAGAGGAAGAGAAAATGAGTGTTCCAAGGCTTCCAGCCACTGCAAACAAATTCCAGACACATGTGCCACTTTGTGAATCTGGCTCACATGGGTCCTTGGAAATTGCACCCGGGTTCTTTGGTTTTCCAGTCTACTGCCTTAACCACTAAACAACCTCTCCAGCTTTACCTTCATTGTCTATTCTGTTGGTGAAGCTTTCTTGGGAGCCTTTTAACAAAGTTACTTCATTTGTGTTTCCATTATGCTGTTCGTTAGCAACTCCATCTCTTATTTGAATTACAAATTCATTTCTTGATTTAACCTACTTATTGTCTCTTGGGTTTAATTCCTGCATCTGGTCATGTCCTTATTGAGCTTATTCCACTGGCCTATGAGCTCATTTAATTGTTTATTCCAAATGTTTACAATTTCATTGAACCTTCTGGTGAAGGTTATTTGAAAGCTCTCTTTGATTTCATCCAGATGTTGGTTGATTTGCTTTTCTTAGTTTTCTACCATTTTCTTCATCCTTTTTTTTAGTTCTATTTGTTAGCTTTCTTCCATTTCAGTGAACTATTCTTTGACTTGTATCTGAAGATCTTGTTTTCTATTATCTTCCATCTCAAACAGCCACTTGATGAATTATTGTTTGAGTTTTTTTTACCATTTTCTTCTATTTTACCCAGCTGCTTATTCATGTTCTAATTAAGATTGTTTAATATGCTTATCACAATTTTTTTTGAAAATTTTATGATTTTTTTGTTCCCTCTATATTTTCAGTGGGCACTTCCATTATGGAAATATGCAGTCTTGGTGGGGGATTTCTTGGTTTGATTCCTTATGTTATTTGTCTTGTGTTGTGCTTCACTACTCTGGAGATCAACACCTTGTCTTGCTGTGAATCCATGAATAGTACCTCTTAGGCTAGAGAGATAGCTTAGTGGTTAAAGCATTTGCCTGTGAAGCCTAAGGACTCATGTTTGAATCTTTAGAGCTCACATAAGCCAGGTGCACAAGGTGACACAAGCACACAAGTTTGCACATGCATACAAAGTGGTGCACAAGTCTGGAGTTTGATTACTGTGGCTGGAGGCCCTGGAGCACCAATTCTTCCTCTCCCCCTCTCAATCACTCGCTCTCTTACATCAAAAGCCCATCTGTTGGGCATGCCTAAAATAAAACAAACAAACAACAACAAAAAAACCCAAAAATGGTACCTCTTTTATGGCCTTTGTTGGGTGGCCTGATAGTATTGTTCGAAGTAGATGTGTACTGGTGGTCTATGCACTGGATTGTGCTGGGCGCATTTATCCTATGCTGGGTCCACATCATGTGTGTTGCCTCCATACAAGTCTGGGTAAGACCTTAGGAGGCCTGGATTGCTCAGTGATCACATTGATCCCTGCTAGGGACTTTGGAATGAGATCAGCTCCAAGTCTGTCCTGGGGGCTTGAGCTCAGATACAGTTGGCTTCTGCTTCTGAACATTTTTATATTATTCTTTTCCTTTTTTATATCTTGTAGGGTATGTTTGGATGTAAGAAACCCTTCCCTGTAAATTAGTTATTGTTGGCTAAGGGAAGGCTGGGCTTGGTGAGTATGAACACATTCCCAGTGACCGCCAGCTCTAGTTTCTAGGCACCCTATATCACTGCTTCCCCCTGCACACCAGTAGTTCTTAGGTAGGATTTCCTGATCATTTAAGTTTGTTCCACCCATGTATTACCCTGCTGTAACTTCCTTGCCCATGTGAAGACTACTTGCCCTGTAATCCATGCCACCTGGTTTCCTTCTTTTTGTTTCCTCCCTCAGGTGTGGGCTGGTTGTTGGGGCCTTCTGTTTGTTTTGTAATTTGTGCCACTCTGGAGCACTCCTTTAACTTCCTCCCTCCCTCAGCTATTGGCTGGTGGCTAGGACCTCCTATTTGCCCTTCAAGCTGCTTCCCTGGTTCTCTCTTTTCTTTGTGTGTGTGTGTGTGTGTGTGTGTGTGTGTGTGTAAAACAGAATTCCATACACTGAGCAAAATTTAGAAATTTGAAATTAGCTATACTAATTATAAACAAATTACAAAACATTTGGTTAAAAAAGGAAGTGAATTTTGATTGTATTGAAAATATGGGTATTTTCTCTTGTAAACTGAAAGGAACTGCTTGTTAGAGAGGAGATATCACCAATGAAGGACTACTGATTTAGGTCATGAGGAAGATGAGATTTGTGAAAATAATAGACAGAAAGTTTGATATTGAGAAGAAGGATATTCAGGTATTTTTCTGAGACTGTAGAGAAGAAAACAAGAGATAGCTTTGATAGGTTTGAGGTAGTATGGTATAAATTTGAAGGTTAATATCTTTGGGGAATTGTGTTACCTCAATAAGGAAAGATATTCTAGGATTAAATAGTTTAGATCAAATGACTTGAGATAATTGGAATGAAGGAGCAAACCTCTGTTATAATGTGTTTAATTTGATAAGATTTTTTTTCAGATAATGAGTTTACAAATTAGGAAAAAAAAACATTTCATAGACTGACTATATTTCAGCCTTTATCGTTTTTTTTGGAAGAAGTGATCTTTGTTTTGTATCTACTGGTATATAGAGAGATAAAAATATCTGTGACCCAGAGATTGCATAATAATTTACTTACTTAAATTACTTTTTCATTGGATTTCATGAAGTGATGAATGCAACCATAAATTGGAGTAAAGCTTAACTTCAATGCAGTTCTTTTTGATTTGGTTGCTCTGACCTGAGAATGTCAACTTAAATGAGTAAAGCTGTATTATGGTCCATGGTTTCAGAGGTTCAGTCTATACTCAAGTAACTTCATTGTTTCTGGCCTGTGATAAGGAAGAATATCATGATGACACAGAGATACTTACCAAATTACAGGCAGGAAACAGTGAGGCAGGAAGGTTCATAGATGTAATATGCAAAGACCCTTCCAACCAGTCCCCATCCTTCCCATTTCTACTATTTCCTACTAAAATATTCAACTTTTATCTAGAAAATGAATTAAACAATTAACTCACAGCTCTCACAATCTCAATTTATTCAAGTCCCTGACATATGATATCTAAAATCAGTGTGTCCAAAGAGGTGGTTCTTTTAATGGGCTATGAGGGAAGAATCTGTTCCTTGCCTTTTTTCTTGGCTGTAGATAATGGTTCTTTCTTTTTCTTGACCACATCACTTTCCCTGTATGTATGCTTTGGTTTCTTTGTTCAAAATTTCAATTTATATAACTATAACAAGAGTAGTGGGTCAGTGTTCATTCTAATGGCCTCAACCCAACCAGTTATATCATGAATGACTCTTGGCAATTTTTAAAATTTCAGAGTAATGCATACCCCACAAGTTCACATATTTGAATAGTTTGTCCTCAGTTGTTGGCAATGTTTGGGGATGTTGTGGTAAATTAAAAAGGCAATATTTAGTTGATAGGTATAGGGTCATAAAGAAAGGTTTGGGAAGCCAGTTGTAGTTCTGGCTCAAACGCTCTGCTCCCTGGTCTACTGAGGTGTGAGAAGTCCCAGAGACATGATCTCACTTCCATGATTATTATCATTCCTTTCTTATCATGATAGATCATGCCCTCTCAAAATAAAAGACAAAATAAGTCCTTTTTCTCTTAAGATAGGATGAAACTAACTAATTTACCAAGTCACATTTGGTAATCCTAGTGTTTAGGCCTTCCTGTGAAATGTAGAGATGCATACATAATTTAATCCATATTAACATTAATAACTATATCTTTTTTCTACCAGGATAAAAGAATTTTGGAATTATTATCACTATCAAAGCACTTGAAACTTATATCTTTCATATGGGTTTTAAAAAAGTTTGAATCCTTGAACTGATGATTGCTAGCTATTTGATATTTACCAAATGGCCTATACTCTTTATGCTAGTTGTCTTTTGTATAAAATGAGAATAAATATACCAATTGGATGCAGACATGTATATGCTATATTCAATGAAATGATGTGACAAAACAAAAATTTGTAAGATTATTTCCTTCTACAGAGAAAAATGAAACCCAATTGTATGATATTCAAAAAGAAATTTCCCTGAAAAGTTATCAAATAAAATATTGGCAAGTGAAAATTTAACAAATTTAACCATTCTTACTAGTAAGTGACAAAATTTGGTTAATACATATGATGATTTTTTAATAAACACTGTTCATTTGTCTGATATGAATGCTGTGCTCATAGTCTTGAGTTCAGTTCTATCTAGGATAATTAGCTTCTCTCATTATCTCCATGATTTAACCAATTAAGTGAGTCAGCCACAGATCAATTGGTGTATATATTACACCATTGAATATACCAGGAGCATTAAAAGATAAATCAGTTCTTCATTTATTATAGCAATTTCATTACTTGGCAGTCTGTGTTTCATGAAAAAGAAAGCATCCTTAATTTCTAAGTGATAGCAAATGTATCTAACAACACATTAATTTGATTCCAGCAGCTAAAATTTTAGTTGAATGTACCACAATTTCTATATAATTAAAAGCATTGTGGTGGAGCTGGACACCATGTATCTTATTCTAACTAATTATTTTTATATACTGTAATCATATTTTGAGTATCGGTTTGTAGCTAAAAAGAGGAGAGATTTTTGTTGAAAGGATAGCAATATTCTGTGAGTACAGCCAATTACTGTTTTTCATTATAAACATTATCATAGTCGATCATTTTAGCTATTGGTTTGGCTATCTTAAATGTAACCTGCAATTTCCACAACTTGAAATCAATGGAGTACATTTGCTTTTAATTAGATGGATGCAAAAAGAAAACCTTGGGAAAATGTGCACATAACGACAATAATTTAGTTTTAAATACTGTGTTAGATTTTTCTTACTGTGTAACAAATTACACAATATTTATCAGTTTAAAGCTATGCACATTAATTATATCAGTTGCTGTGGGTCAGAAATCTGAGTATGGTTTCAATGGTTTTCCTCTGTTTCTGGGGTCCTTGCAGTCTTACAAGGAATTCCTTATCAAATATTGGGAGCATATTTGAAGTTTCCGCTCTGAAAGGATACACTGGCAAGCCCATTTATGTGATGATTAAAAGGTATAATAAGTAGAATAATGGTCCTTCACAATGTCTGTTCTAGTCTATAGACTGTCAGTTTTGGTGTTAAAAGAATTAATGTTTCAGACGGAATAAGGTTGCAAATCAGCCATTTTAAGACAAGAAGATTAAACTGGATTATAAAGAGTGTCTAATGCCACCACGAACTGTATTCAATGTAGACTTGGGCTCCAGGGTAATAGCCAGTATAAGCTGCCCAATTCTACCTGTGAAAGTATAAGGGATGGGGTAGAAGCCAAAGACTGCAGGTAGCCTCTAAAAGCTGAAAATGGTAAGGAAATGTATTCTTCTTGAGAATCTCCAGAAAGGAAGCCAGTATTATATATGTCTTGATTTTAGCTCAATGAGATTCATTTCAAATATCTGATTTCAGGTGCTATAAATGTTGAATTTGTTGTTCTAACTTATTACATTTGTGATTTGTCATACCAGCAAAAGCAAACTAATACAGCAGGTTTCATTTTCTCAAGAGGTATTGAAATTGAGTGCCTCAGTTCCTGCTGTTGTGTTGCTGGAGGGCACCCTCAGTATCCATGCCACATGGAGTTCTCCAGCTTAATTAGCTAGAATAATCACTCCAGAAGAGCCAGAGCCAGAACTGAAATATGAGAAAGAACACTGCTCTGTGAAAGAGATGAATTTCAAAGCCTTTATTGAGCACAGAAGCCACATCCCATCACTTTTAAAAGTTTAGTTTATAAAAGCAAGACACAAGGTTCAATTGCCAGTGAAAGAGAAATGAACAACATAAGTTATGAAGTTCTGGGGGATCATTAGCATCATATCAGAAGCTGCCCATTACACGTTCTGAGGCAAAACTGATAGCAGTTCTCCAAGCATAGAATCTCAAGAACTGCATAGTTCCTTTTTCTTACTGTTTTGGAGTTTCTTTTGCAATATGGTTTGAATATCATTTATGTGGATGTAAAGAAATGTGAAAAGAATATAAGTATAAAATTGAGCACTGTGATTACTGACAGAGAGAAAATTATTTTTGAGTGAAGTAATACACAGCTATAAAGACAGATATGGCATGGTCACACTCATACATGAAACCAAAAAAAGTGCATGAGTATATCATATATAGGTGGTCACTTATAGGATCAAAATAAAGGATATTGTGGCTCTCTCCTTAGGATCTACATCTATCTGAAAAACAGAAGCAGATTCACCAACAGAGAGTAAGTTGGCACCAGGACAAAACAGATAACCCTTACTTTTTTTTATAGAGAATTTAATAGGTGTAGGCCCTCTTGTAGCCCATGATTGATGGTAGCTTGATATTGGAGAGTGGGCTTATGTTTGGATATGGTTCTGACTTGTTTCCCAGCTCCAGCTATGGGTCCCGTACCACTGAGGAGATCAGTTAGTCAAATTAAGAGCAGTTGGTTCCCCACCATGGCTGTGTGCCACTATTGCACTTGTGAGGGCATCACAATAAGTTATTTGCTGCTAAGTAGGTTAGACCATGAGTTGCTTGGACAGATATTGGTCATTTTCCCCCAGTCGCCCATGTAGCACCTTCTGGCACTAGACGCGCTGAGTGTCTGGGGACTGACTGTCTTCCAACTTTCAGCCATGCCATTCAATTTTGCATGTCAACCACATAAGGTGTCTTCAGCAGTAGGGTCTTACCACTAACCTTTGGTGGGTCATCAAGTACTCTGACAGAAATCTGTCTTTCTTTTAGGAAACCTTGTAGGTCTCTCTGAACCCCATCATACCTCCAAAGGGCCCCGGCTGAAACTAAGAACAATTGGCAAAACAAGCATGGGTGCTGTTTTCCTCATGAACCGGATACCAGCAGAATGGGGAAGGAGATGAACACAGAGAAAAATCAACTCCTACCAAATCAGAGAGCCAGAGCCAGAGAGGTCCCCAACACCTCATCACTGAAGCAGACCAAAAATGAACCCAACATGGCTCAGGGAAATTTTGCGGAAGAGGGGGCGGAAAGAATATCAGAGCCACATGTTGGGTCATGATATGCAGAGACATTTATCTTACACATAACTGTGAGCTAACTCTACAATGCATGACCCATATAACTCAACAAGGAGGGGCCAAGGGGAGGGGGTAGGTCATGGATGAGCCTAATAATGGTACCAAACTGACTGTATTTGCTGAATACAAAACTAACTAATAAAGAAAAAAAAGCAAAATAACTAAATAAATAAAGGATTTTGAAAGTTTTCACCCCAAAGAAATGATATTGGAACTGATTGATGTGATAATTGCTCTTATTTGCTCATTATGTAATCTCTACATGCATAAAATATTATTGCACTTTATAACTTGCATAATTCTGTCCTTAAAAATAATTTTAAATATTATTTATTTATTTATTTGTGAGCAGAGAGGGAGGGAGAAAGTGAAAGAAGGGAGGGAGAGAAGGAATATGGGTATACCAGATAAACTCTAAATGCATTTGCCACTTTGTACATCTGGCTTAACATTATCCATGGGGAATGGAACCCAGGCTAGAAGGCATTGGAAGCAAGCACCCATTTCAATAAATTCTTCAAGAGGTAATCTCTGAAGAAATAATTTCAACCTCTGCTGTTCGCTTAACATTTTTTTTTTTTTTTTTGGTTTTTCGAGGTAGGGTCTCACTCTAGCCCAGGCTGACCTAGAATTCACTATATCATCTCAAGGTGGCCTCAAAGTCACAGCGATCCTCCTACCTCTGCCTCCCAAGTGCTGGGATTAAAGGCACTCACCACCAAGCCCGGCCGTTCTCTTAACATTTGACAGTAGACAGACTTCTGAGATCCCAGAATGGCAGAAGCAAGCAGCCAGGCCTCTGTGGTCTGGTCTACATTTTGTATATAATCAAAATTAAAATTAATTAAACAAACTTTTCGGAAACATGAAAAAGCAAAATTTTCCGAATGGATGAATGTTCTATGTAAATTTTAACATAGGAGCTGTATTTCCAATCTACTTTTGTTTGAAAAAGTGCAAGTCATATTCTGTAGTCAATGAACTGTACCACCTAACTCTAGTTTCCATAGCAGAGTCATTTTAATATGACTTTTAAAGGAAAAATTATGAAAGATATCAGTATGAATTAATAACCATGAAAATATAGATACCTATCCTAAACTATTATTAAAGTGACCCATCCAAGGAGCTTTGAATTAAATAATGAATTCTTAGAAACAAATTTCTCAGTCGAATATCTTATATGAGTTTAAAATGTTTAGATAATTTTGATGGGGCTTATTGTGAGTCTGGATGAACTGACACATGTGAAAAAAAGTCTCACCCAAGAAAAGCTACTTTTTCCATAATTTGTTATAATAAGAAAGTTGACATAACAGTTAAAGAGAAGGGTATGGACTTTAGATTCTCTGAAAAAGTTTCAACTTCAATAGTTGGATATATTCTTGAATTAGTGAGAAAAATATTATGAATATATTGACAGGCTTATTATAATAATAATGATCTAAATCTAAGAACTAGCTAAAACTCAAAAAGAAGAATTTTCATACAATCATATCTCATTCCAGGCCAATATTGTGCACTTTATAGAACTTCTTTCAACTAAGATCATGTGAAAAAATTACTAATTCCTAAAATCACTGTTAATTTTAGGAAAATCCTATTGTATTATAAGTATTTGTTATATTCCTTATTTATGAAGGAAACATAGGATATGTATTACTAGACTTAATGAATCACTTTGGCTTTTGCATAGTTTGGTTTTATAGGTCAACTGCTTTATATTTGAATCAAGTATTTTATTATTGTATATTTGCATGTAGGTGAAATCAATAATAGTAATAATAGAGTTTGTTTTCCTCTGAAGATGGAGACCTTCAATTTTTCAGTCCAGAAAAAAGGTGCCCAAATATTAATATTACTAATATACTGTGACAATTTCTAATTGCATATAAATCATTTATATTCTCTTTATTCTTGTTGTTTGCACTAGTAATATTTTGTGAGATGTTATAAGATCAAAATGAAATTAATACTACCCTACCCTAATGATGAGAAAATGACTGAAGGGTATTTGAAAATGTAGTTATTCTCATGAGAGATATTGTAGGATATTGCAGGGTGGATTTCTCCTCTAAGCCCAGGTTGATTGGCTGAGACACTTGGTATTGTAACGTCCAGGTGGGATGGCACCAATCCTATATCCCCCTGGATCCCCGGAGAGAGTGGGTCATTTTTCCTTTCTCTCTGCAGCTAGCACCAATGATTTTGAGGTCTTTGGATAGGTAAGAGTTCTCTGCCTCCCCAGCAGCCATGCTGGGATGGGAAGAGACACTTTTTTTTTCCCTTTTATTGCTGCCTTGACTTTTGATCATTCTTGGAAGTGCACGTTTTAAAAATTCCTCCTTTTTTTCCCCTAAGTTCCATCAATGTTTGGCTACTTAGGCTCCTGGGCTATATGTAGTCTACATGGGCTTTTAGGATCCACATAGTGTACTTCTCCCTATTTATCTTCCCTAATCTCCCAGTTTTCTTCCTGCTTCACTCCTTTGAAAGGTCTTAATAAAATGTGGTATTTTAAAAATCATTTCTGTTAATCTAGAATTGCCAATTCTTTGGTTAGTTTGCAGATGTGAACTCAGGGTTTAGGGTTCCAGAAAACACCCGAGAAGCCCAATTCTCCCTGTTACACTAACATTGTGACTGAAGTTTCTGACCCCTCCCTACATCATTTCTCTTCCATACCAGAGTCTGCTGGACTGAAACTCTTACCATTCTCACTGTGCTACAGCCATTCTTACACCCCTCTCCACTTCAGTTCTTAAGTACATTTCTTCCCACCTTCATGTTACTGTTAGCCTTTTTTTTCCTAACATTTGGTACCACGTGGTAAGATAGCTCTCTATTCTCCACTGTGTGGGCTTCATTTACCAGTCATAAATAGTGGCAATATAAACTGCTCTTTGTGACATTACATGAAGTTAATAGGACTTGGCCATCAACTCCATACCTCTCCCAGGACATACATTCCATTTCCACAGGTTAGAGTCTTCTCAAGGAAAAGTAAATTGTTGATTTTAAATTCAAATGCTAAACAGCTGTTAAGATATGTTGTCTATATTGCTGATATGGAAGCATTGGCTCACAAGCGAGTACTTGTATAAATTTAAAAATATAATATCAAATTAAGTCTTCCTCAATTTGAAGTATAACTAAAATTTTAAAAGAGACATCTTTCTAACCATGTACTTTGATATATCTAATTCAGTCCAGCAATGTCATGCCATGTGTTCAATATTTCTGTAGTCTCGCTTTATGTGTAACTAAATTATGATCAGTAATTGTTATAGTGATCATGGTCCTTAAGTGTTCAGATGTTCACAGATATATTTTGAGATGATGTTAAATTGCTAAAAAGAGGTCTAACACACACACACACACACACACACACACACATATTTACTTTTGGCTTTCTGCTTACTTATCCCTAACAGAAACAATAGACATGTTTGTACACCAAAGTTTAATCCAGTTCCTAACATTGCCTTCTGAATGTTTATTATGATTTAAATCTTTTATGTTTAAAAATGTCATTAATTTGGGTTTACTAACAAAACACAAAAATGGTAATATGTTTTGCCTATATGTGTAACTGATAAAATACAATATAAATGCATTCTGTCCAGCTATAGTTTCCTTGGTCTTAAGGTTAATTTCTAACTTTTTTATAATAATAAAATACCAAAGGAGGGCAGGAGATATTGCTTAGTGATTAAGGCACATGCCTGTGAAACCTAAGGACCAAGGATTGAGTCTCCAGTACCCACATAAGCCAGTTGCACAAGGTGACACATGTATCTGGAGTTTGTTTGCAGTGACTAGATGCTGTGGCATGTCCATTCTTTCTCTATCTGTCTCCCTCTCTCTTAAATAAATAAATAAAGTATTTTTTTAAAAGATATAGAAAGGGACTGTAGCAGACTGCTTCAGTCACTGGGATAAACCTCCAGACCAGACACAGCTTATGGGAGTAAAAGATTTATTGAAGCATAGAGACAGAAGGGAAGTTCAATAATGTCAGAAGACGCTGCCCTGCTTTCACAGGTCCATGCATAGAAAACACCAACCACCCCAATATAAGCAAGAAAACTCCAGGAACTCCAGGCAAAGCTAAAGCACTTTGCATATCTTTAGACTGGAATTCCTGATCCCCCACAGGATCCAACCAGTGATACCACCTCCATCCAGGTAGCTGAAGATGTAAATACCAAGCTTTAATAAACTCTTGAATGTATTGGGAGACATTCATTTAAGCTACCACAGGGACCATAAAAATTTTAATTATATTGGGTTCTTTCAGTTAAGATAAAATGGGCTAACATAAAAGTTGTTTCTCTGTATTTCACTTGCCTAATTGTTTATATAATTCAACCTTAAGTCCTTATAGTTAGTTGATAAATTTATTGTCTCATATCAAATGTTAAAATTCATAGGTCACCTATTTTAAGTTTTGACTAATGAAACAAACAGTCATTAACAAAATCAAGGTTTTTTAGCTAGCTTTGTTTGTTTATACTTAATCTAAGTGATACATAAGTCAAAAGTATAAGATTGATGTAAATAACCATTTTTATCTTTACAGTTCCATCAAAGCACATCAGAGGTTCCTATGATAGAACAACTCCATTTATCTGGGTCCCTTTTGATTGTTCTCCAAGGACGATAAGTCAACAGAAGTAGAAACCCACCCATTATTTTTCCTCTTTGTCCCACTTCAGCTTGAAGAAGTCAGACTCAAACCCGCCACCCATCTTCCAGAAGAACTTAGGGGCTCTCTACAATGATATTAGATGCTTGGAGGTCATTAAAATACAAACCCAATTACTCTTGGTAGGAGAAACTGGGAAATGAGCAAGAGTGCTGCTTTCTTGGTGAACCTGGTACCAGCACAAGGGTGAAGGAGATAAACACAGAGAACACACAAGTCCTACCAAACCAGATATCCAGGGACACAGAGGCTCCCCAGACCTCATCACTGAAGTAGACCTAAAATGAACCCATCACGACTCAGGGAAATTTGTGGAAGAGGGGGTGGAAAGATTGCTAGAGCCACATGTAGGGTCATTATTCACAGAGACATTGCTTCTTACCCATAAGTGATGGCTAACCCCACAATGCATGAACCATATTCTTCAATGAGGAGGGTCCCTGAAGAGAGGGGAGGACAGGGAGGAGGTTAATGATGGTACCAACATGACTGTATGCACACTGTGTGTACATAAGTAATAAAAATAAATAAAAAATACAAAGCCTATTTATTTTTTCCCTGGTAATATCAAAAAGGAAAAAAAAAACACCACCTTCTGACCAGAGGTCTGATTCTGAACAGGTTATAGAATATATAATGTGTGCAAATAAGTTAAAAGGTTGTAAAAAGGTTATTAAATTAATGACTGTGTATATTATTAAATACTGTTAAATTTTAAGATCAAAATTCAAGTTTTCTTAAATATAATTCTACTCTGCTACAACAATAAATCTCACAAATATTATCCTACTCTTACTAGTGTTCATAAAATGGTTTAAAAACATTAATTTTGTGTTAAAGGAGATACTTAAAAATTATAATTAAGTTATAACAATTAAGCTTATATGTTTTTTTATCTAATAAAGCCTTTATTTTGTTTGATAAAACATCTCTTTACAACAATAGGTTGCTTAAGTGTTCTAATCATGTTTTCCTATTGGGTAAAACTTTTGTTTTCTATAAAATTATCTTAATAGAAAAAAAATGAGCCTATTTATATAAAATTTCATTGTACCTGTAAAATAAACAACTGATAATAACAAATTGTCAAGATCAATAAAACTTTAAATTTGAACTTTTTTAGCATAACATACTTTCACTAGTTCTTCTCAAGCTAAGAGCCTTTTGATTTCTGGACCAAGTTAGTAAAACCTGAAATTTTAATCGCAAATATTACTTAAAATATTTTCTTATACGTCCCACATCCACCTTATCCAAATCAAATCTTATTTGCAAAAATTTTAATTAACTCTTCCTCCTTACTTCTATAGACAATATTCCTTGTCACTTCTTACTGCCTATACTATTATTTTCAACCTCAGATATAATGCTCATGTGTCACCTATAAATGTGATGTCATATACAAGAAAATTCATAGATATATAATGACCAGATCATAATGGTCAATAGAGTTAATATGATATAGGAGTCTCTTTTGCAATGGCTAGGATTAGTATCACTCTCCTGAAGAAACTGTATTCATGCCTGATTTGGCATCATGTATAAGACTCTAAGAGAAAGCCTCTTAGCTATGTGTGACAACAACCTGCCAGGTGCACAAAGTGCAAACTGATGCTTGGCAAATGGAGAATCAAAACCTGAGTCACACCTGTGCTACTCGAACTACAATGATAAGCTTCAGCAATTGTGGTGAAGAAAATGTTACCAGTCTAGAACCAAAATAATTTTGAGCTATATTAGCCTTTTAAAATAGCCATTTTTATATCCTTTTATGTATATGACTTGACATCTCTGTGACCAGCTGAGGTACCTGATGTTCTTTCTGGGTTGTAGTTCTTAAAGACATTCTTACTACATTAGAGCCATACAAACCTTGCTTATTTCCTCCAAGGTAAAACACATTCTCTTGTCTTCCAGGCCTCCCTCACATTAGCTGAGATTTTTTTCTCTTTCGAATGTCACAAGTTACTTTTTTGTTTGTATCCCAGTATGTTTTTACTTCCAGAGTCACCTCTTGGCATGAGACTGAATCCATCTTCCTGGTGTAGTCCCAATGGGTATATATCCATCTTGACCCCATGACCAGAACCAGGTCATGTAACATTCCTGCCATGGCTTTTTATACAATGACAGAGTTGGGAATTTTAGAAACAGAATGACTCCATCTTTGGACTCTGACCCAACCACCTCTCCCAACTGTCACTTTCCTGGAACCCAGACCAATTATCACTTTCCTAGAATGGTTCAAACCACCTGTCCAATTATCACTTCCCTGAAGTGGCCCAAGCCCTGAGCCAAGGTAGACCACCCTGCAAACAAAGAAATCAAATGACTCCCTTTGCCCTTTAAGTATCCCACAATCTGTAAGAGAGAGGGTTTTTTGACCTGCCTAGTCAGATCCTTTCTTAGGATGATCCAAACAAATTATACCATAGAGCCAGACCTTCCCTTTCATTTCTTTCCCTGTTTTTGTAACAAGGAGGCTGTGGGGGGGTACAAAGAGGGAGAGGGTAATGGAAATACAACATAATGAAGCCTACTTCTTTGTATGTTAATAATGAAATAAGGTGTACTTAAGTATGCATGTGCATTTGGTGTTACCATCTTGTTTTCCCTTAACAGTTATAACTACATAGCTTTAACTTTCACTAAATCACTCCTAATAATCATTTATACTCACACACACATGTGTGTGTGTGTAATATATGTGCATATGTATGTGTTCATTTGGGTTGTATATTTTGCCCATCAAATATTATATGAATCTCTGTGTCATGATGATTGGATATTATGTTACCCTTTGTTATATCCAACTATGCTATGATAAAGGATCCCTTGCATCTAGAGTATACAGAGTCACTTTCCTAGAAGATTAGTAGGAATTGCTCGGAATATAAAATGGATAATATTATTGATGAAATGATTATTACAAGCTGTCATTTAGGGAGTGGTCCCTTTTGATGTTCCTTAAATTGGAAAGTGGTCTGCTAAAACACTAAACTGAGAAGCAAAACCTATTCAGGAGAATTTGTAAAACATAATAGGAAATCAACAATGTTTTGGTAATCCAACCTTTTGGTGATTTACATATTTTTGTTGTTTTAATGATTGAGTAATCTAAAGATTATTATCTGATTAGGACTGGTTCTAAGAGTATTTTCCTTTACAATAAAAATAAGCCCTTGAAAAAAAGAGTAGTATTTACCTAATGGTCCTATATATTAGCTATCAAATGAATTGAATGTCTGGCTGTCTGTTCCTAAATAAAATGCATTTCCAGCAGACAAACCTACAATTGAGGACTCAGGTTTCACTAATTCAACACCAAAGGTACATTGAAAAAAAATACCACTTGTATATATTTGTATTTTTTAAAACATGTATGGGGAAAGTACATACCTATTTTGATTATATTCATACTGAATTTTGTTTCTTTTAATTTCTTAGGCATGGGAATATGATATTATTTTCTGAAATTACTTGAAATTTATTTAAATTAAATTAATTATTATTAGAATTACTCACTTAATTCATTTAAAATATACATTTTTATGAGGCAGGTTATCACTCTAGCACAGAGTGACCTGGGACTCACTCTGTAGCCCAGGCTGGCATTGAACTCATTGTGATCCTCCTATCTCAGCCCCTTGAATGCAGTGCTGGGATTGTAGGTATAAGTGATCGAAAACATCTGCCTAAGATATTATTGCAGTCAGGTTCATGTTGCTGGTAGAAATCACGCAACCAAGGGCAGCTTTTGAGAAAAAAAGAGGTTTATTTTGGCTTACAGGCTCGAAGTGGAAGCCCCACAATGGCAGGGAAAACAACAACATGAGCAGAGGGTGGACATCATCCCTGGCCAACATAAGGTGGACCATAGCAACAGGACAGCGTGTCAAACACTGGCATGGGGAAACTGGCTATAACACACATAAGCCCGCCCCCAACAATACACTGCCTCCTGGAGGCATAAATTCACAAATCTCCATCAGCTGGGAACCTAGCATTCAGATCATCTAATTTTATGGGGGACACTGGAATCAAACCACCACATTCTGCCCCTGACCCCTACAAACTGATAACCATCCATGAGGTAAAATGCAATGCATTCAGTTGAACTTTAAAAGTCCCCATTTTTTTTATCAAACCCAATGATGTTCATACACCCCCATAATCCATGATCTTTTAACTGAGCCATAATAACCAAAAAAATACTCCAAATCCCATAATGGCACAGAAAAAATACTCACACTGCAAAAGATGGCATTGGGCATAGCAAAGAAACATTCCACCAATACAAGATTTAAAACAACCAGGGAAAACATCAAACTCTGTAGGTTCGAGTCCAACAACTATAGCCAGTGACCAATCTTCAAGTCCAATAATTCGAACCAGCAATAATTCTCTGGAATCCCAAATCCACCCCTCCAGCGAGGCTACTCACAGTCCTGGAAAACTGCATCGGGGCAAGCAGCTTTCTTTATGTCGTGGTCCAGGCATCTCCACTGGGTCTCCACTGCAATCCACGGTTCATCCTCATGGCCCCATGGGGTCTCCATTCAGGCATCCAGCAAACCATCTTCACAGTGCCCATGGCCATTTCCAAAACAGAAGACCACATTGAAAACTCAATGACCCTCTTTTCTGCATTTCTTATACTCCACAATACCAGGTAGGGTGACAATTTGTTAATCCAGGGGGGAATAAAGCAAACTTTGAAGAACAGGACACTCCTTGAGCACTCTAGCCCCTTCAAAAGAGTCTACATTCTTCCTGTTGCCCCAATGCAGGTCAGCTGGCCCAATCTTAAAGGTTGTAATCTCTCAATTGCAGCTAATTGGGCAGCAATTCACCCAATGATTTTTCCTTTTGTGCCATATCCCTCTGCTCACACCAGTTCATTTCTATGCAAAGCAACCCTGCACAACTTCTCAAGACCCAGGCATAACAGCAAGCTACCCAAACAAACTGCTAGCCCAATCCAGGCAAAGCCCTTTCTCAACCTCATAAGCCAAACCTCAAGGCCTATGTAGTTCTTACTGCATTCAGGTCTTTCAACTCTGACCAGAAGTCCATGAAGCTATACTTACAGCACTACAAGGCATCTCTTAGGCCAAGGTTTCAAATCCTTCCACATTCCTCTTGAAAATCAGCTACAAAAGGCCACAGCCACACAGTCAGGTGTCTAGCAGCAACCACAGTCCTCAGTATCACTTTACTGTTGCAGTCAGGTACGCATTGCTGGTAGAAGTCACCCAACCAAGAGCCACTTGTGAGAAAAAGAGGTTTACTTTGGCTTACGGGCTTGAGGGGAAGCTCCATGATGGCACAGAAAATGATGGCATGAGCAGAGGGTGGACATCACTCCCTGGCCAACATAAGGTGGACAATAGCAACGGGACAGCGTGCCAAACACTGGCATGGGGAAACTGGCTGTAATACCCATAAGCCCACCCCTAGCAATACACTGCCTCCCGGAGGCGTTAATTCCCAAATCTCCATCAGATGGGAACCTAGCATTCAGAACACCTAAGTTTATGGGGAACATCTGAATCAAACCACCACAGATATCTATTTCTACTAATCTGTTTCCAGAATATTTATGTCAAAGTGCTGGAAGCTCATCTTAGGATCTCTGATCCTCTAGAGTTTTTGTATTCTTTCCTCTTTTTAGGTTTAGGAATAATCCTAAGACTATATGATTGTGTGATATTTGGATCTCATAGTAGGTCTGTTTTCTATTTCTTAAGGAACATTCCTACAATTCTTCATAATTATCAAAGTAGTTGAGGTGACATATCTTATTTCTTAATTTGTACTTATTGTACATATTAATGGAGTTCCATAGGATATTTCTATATGTGCAGTATGCATTGACCAAACCCAAACTTCATTTATTCAGGCTCCTACCCATGCCCTTCTGAACTTCTGGTAATTAATATGAAATATTCAGGAATGCATTTTTAAGTTTGTACATATGAGAAAAGACACGAAGTACCTTTCTTTTTGTGTCTCACTTTTTAAAAATGAAATGTCATTCATTTTTTCTGGAAAAGACAGGATTTCATTCTTTATGGTTGAATAATATTCCATTTCTAATGTACATCTCATTTCTATATCTGTGCGTCCTTTTTTTTTTTTCAAGGTAGGGTTTCGCTCTAGTGCAGGCTGACCTGGAATTCACTATGTAGTCTCAGGGCCGCCTCGAACTCATAGTGATCCTTCTACCTCTGCCTTTTGAGTGCTGGGATTAAAGGCATGCACTACCACACCCAGCCTGTGCATCTTTTTATGGGTATCCCATGCTGGTTCCATAATGTAGCTACAGCAAAGAGTAGTAAAATACAGTTATCTCTTTGGTATGCTGGTTTTATTTCCTTTGGGTATATATGCGAGGTAGAATAGTTGAATAATGTAGTAGGACTACTTTTACTTTTTTGAATAATCATATTATAATTCTACTCAATAGCCAAAGTAATTTATATTCACATTAACAGTGGAATACAAATTTGCTTCACACCTTTGATAGGATTATTTATTTTTTGATTTTTCGTAACAGACCTTATACCTGAAGTATGAGACAAAATCTCATTTTGCTTTTGATTTAAAATTTCCTGATGACTTATGTTATTAAAGAATTTTTCATATATTTTCTGGATATTTGTATTTCTTAAATAATTTGTTTTTAACATCTTAATCACAAATTAGGTGACAGTAGCTGTGTGAATTTTATCTCAGTCTTTTATTCTATCCCATTGTCTTACAAGTCTGTTTTGTTTGTACAGGTACCATCCATACTGTCTTTGTTTTTTTTTTTTGGTTTTTTTTTTTTTTTGGTTTTTCGAGGTAGGGTCTCACTCAAGCTCAGGCTGACCTGGAATTCACTATGGAGTCTCAGGATGGCCTCGAACTCATGGCAATCCTCCTACCTCTGCCTCCCAAGTGCTGGGATTAAAGGCGTGCGCCACCACGCCCGGCCACCATACTGTCTTTGTAACTATGACTCTGTAGTAAAATTTCAAAGCAGGTATTTTGATACTTCCAACATTGCTTTTGTTATTTAGGATTGTTTTGCTTATTCAGGACATTTTGTGCTTCTGTAAATTTTTTTCTATTTTCTTTGAAGAATGTAATTGAAACTGTGATGGGAGATTGTGCTGAATCAGTGGATTGTTTTGGTAATATATCCATTTTCACAATTAAGTCAACAAATTCATTAGCATGTAAATATTTCAACATTCTAGTGTCTTCAGCTTTTTTCTTTATTTTAGAGGTCTTTATCCTCACCTCCTTCATTATATTCATGTAGTTTTGTAAGTAATGGTAGCAATATATTTTTCCTAATTACATTCTTCACAAATTTATAATTAGTATGTTGAAAAATATACAGTCTCTTCCATAAATGGTGCTAGGAAAACTGGATATCCATATTCAACAGAGTGAAATTAAATTGATATTTCCAAGAATGCACAAAACTTAGTTGACATGGATCTGAAACTTTGATGTAAGACATGAAACTTCAACTTCTAGTCGAAACAAGGGACAATACTTGAAAATGTCAAGACATAGCCAAGAACTTTTCAAAAAAGGACTCCAATAGCATAGGTAATAACTCTAAGTACAGATAAATAGAATTAAACTGAATCAAAATAAAACTTTCTGCATAGCGAAGGAAACTACCACCAGAATGATGAGATATCCTGCAGAGGGGGAGAAATTCTTCCCAACTACAAACCAGTCATAGACCTAATGTTTGACTCTATGAAGAACTACAAGGCAGAATATGTGACTTAGTTTCATGAAGACTTGGGTTATAGCCTTAGCACCCATAAGCTTGTTGATATACATCAATGCATCTATAATCTAAACATTTGGGAATTGAGACAAGAGGATCCTATATTCAAGGTCATCCTCAGCTACATATAAAGTTCCTAACTAGTCCAGGATACAGTAAAACATATCAGAAAAGAAAAGAACTTCAAAAACTAAACAACCAAAACCATCTCATTATTAAAAAGACAAAAGGGCTGTTACACAAAGTAAATTGAATAGACAGTTATAAAAAGAAGAAATACAAATAGCCAATAAATATTTCAATAAGTGTCAAACATTATGACCATCAGGAAATGTAAAGTAGAGTTTACTTGACAATCTATCTCACCCTAGTCAGAATGGCTAATATGGAGAAAATTGACAACAAATTTTGATGAGCACGTCAAAAAGGTCCCTTATTCATTGTTGGTGGTCATCCAAACTGGCATAGTGACTACAAAAGTCTGTAAGAAGATTTCTAAAAAAAATTAATCATAGAACAATTATATGACCCAGCTACACAACTCCTTGGCATATGGCTAAAGGACTCTATATCCTAGTACAGAGATATTTGAACATCTATGTTCATTGCTACACTATTTACTAAGAAATGGAACACGTAGGACTTCTGGACAACATGGGGTTTGCCTAACCACATGTCACCTCGTGGGGCAATAATAGGCAAGATATTTGGGTTTTTAGGGTCAGCCGGTCTTAGCAGACCTGCAATGGAAGGACATGGAGGAGCAAAATAGGGAATCTGCACATTCCCACTCTCTTGGGTATAACACCAGTCTCCCAAACCCCTCAAGCATCCACCCCAGCTGCCATACCAGCCAGCACACCATGTATAAGTTTCCCTCCTGTGGTACCTGCAGGTTGCATGAATCTGGGCCAGCCACCTCTCATTTTGCCCCATGTCAATTGGCTCTCTTTACTCCCTCCCTCCCATGGCTTTCCTCCCTTTCTCCAACAACAGGACTGCTGCCCCAACTCCCCACACTGCCGAGACACCAGACCACACTGTCCCATCAACATCACAGTGCCACGGACTGCACAGTCCCAACCTCCCACTCCACCCTGCCACTAGACTGGGCAGTCCCATGCCACATGACTCGCTGGGACACTGTACCATACAGTCTCATCCTCCCACTTCGCTGCACTACCGGACTGTGCCATACCATCCCCCCCCCTGCCTTGCTGCATCACCGGACCACACTGTCCCATCCACCCACCCCTCTACACCACCAGACCATGCAGTCCCACCTTCCCAGGACCACTGAGCCTCTGGCCCATGCAGTCCTATCCACCCCCGCCCCCGCCCCACCAGACGGTGCCATCCCATCCTCTCTGTGGTGGTTTGATTCAGGTGCTCCCTATAAACTTAGGTTTTCTAAATGCTGGGTTCCCCAGCTAATGATAATTGAAAATTAAAGCCTCCTGGAGGCAGTATATTGTTGGGGACAGGCTTATGGGTGTTATAGCCAGTTTCCTCATGTCAGTGTTTGGCACACTCTCCCGTTGCTATTGTCCACCTTATGTTGGCCAGGTGGTGTTGTCCACCCTCTGCTCATGCCATCATTTTCTGGGCCATTGTGGAGCTTCCCCTCAAGCCCGTAAGCGAAAGTAAACCTCTTTTTCTCACAAGCGGCTCTTGGTTGGGTGACTTCTACCAGCAATGTGTACCTGACTGCAACAGTAAAGTGATACTGAGGACTGTGGTTGCTGCTAGACACCTGACTGTGTGGCTTTGGCCTTTTGTAGCTGATTTTCAAGAGGAATGTGGAAGGATTTGAAACCTTGGCCTAAGAGATGCCTTGTAGTGCTGTAAGTATAGCTTCATGGACTATTCTGGTCAGAGTTGAAAGACCTGAATGCAGTAAGAACTATATAGACTTTGAGGTTTGGCTTATGAGGTTGAGAAAGAGCTGTGTCTGGACAGGGCTAGCAGTTTGTGTGGGCAGCTTGCTGTTATGCCTGGGTCTTGAGAAGTTGTGCAGGGTTGCTTTGTGTAGAAATAAACTGGTGTGAGCAAAGGGACATGGGGGAATTGCAGCCCATTCAGCTGCAACTGAGAGATTACAACCTTTGAGATTGGGCCAGCTCAGCTGCATTGGGGGAACAGGAAAAATGTAGACTCTTTTGAAGGGTCCTGAGTGCTCAAGGGGCATCGTGATCTTCAAAGTTTGCTTTATTCCCCCCTGGATTAACAAATTGGCACCCTACCTTGTATTGTGGAGTACAGGAAATACAGGAAAGAGAGGGTCATTGAGTTTGCAACACGTTGTTGTGTTTTGGAAATGGCCATGGACAATGTGAAACAGGTTTGCTGGATGCCTGAATGGAGACCGCATGGGGACTTGAGGATGAACTGTGGATTGCAGTGGAGACCCAGTGGAGATGCCAGGACCAGGAGATGACTGCTAAGGAAAGCTGCCTGCTCCGATGAAGTTTTCCAGGGCTATGAGTAGCCTAGCTGGAGGGTCATAATTGGAATGCCAGAGACTTGTTGCTGGTTAGAATTAGCCGATTTGGAGGTTTGTAACTAACTAGAGTTGTTGGACTTGAAGCTACAGAGTTTGATGCTTGCCCTGGTTGTTTAAATCTTGCATTGGCTGAATGTTTCCTTGCTAAGCCCAATGCCATCCTTTGTAGTGTTAATATTTATTCTATGACATTATGTTTTAGAGGTTGTTTTGTGGTATTATGGCTCAGTTAAAAGATCTTGGACTATGGGGATGTATGAACATCATTGGAATTGATAAAAACTGTGGGGAATGTTAAAGATGGATGAATGCATTGCATTTTACATCATCGATGGTTATCAGTTTATAGGAGCCAGGGGCAGAATGTGGTGGTTTGATTCAGGTGTCCCCCATTAACTTAGGTGTTCTGGATGATAGGTTCCCCAGCTGATGACAAGTGGAAATTAAAGCCTCCTGGAGGCAGTGCATTGTTGGGGGCGGGCTTATGGGTGTTATAGCCAGTTTCCTCATGCCAGTGTTTGGCACACTCTCCTGATGCTATTGTCCACCTTATGTTGGCCAGGGGGTGATGTCCATCCTCTGCTCACGCTATTGTTTTCCCTGCCATCATGGAGCTTCCGCTTTAGCCGTTAAGCTAAAATAAACCTGTTTTTCCCACAAGCTGCTCTTGGTTAGGTGACTTCTACCAGTAATGCAGACCTTACTGCAACACTCCACTTCCCGCTGCATCACCAGAGCACACAGTCTCATTCCCCACCCTGCCACCAGGTGTGGGCCTTGCCACCAGGTATCTTTTTTCCCACCAAGACCATGCCTGACTCCTCCTGCCTGAGCAGACAGACCCCATTGACATTAAAAGCAAGATCTAGTCAAACATACAGGGTAAAATTCACAGAAGACACTTCAAGGCTGAACTACATCTTTGCCCTTAATTAAATAAGATTCCCACACTGTGATGTGCAGACCACAATACAAAAGGAATAACATGAAACATCAAGTGGAAGTAACCCCAACAAGTTTGCCTAGTGCCACAATGGAAGTCTCTTGTTAAATCATAGAAAAGACAACAGGAACTGGACCTCCAGATGAAAACACAAGTTATGTGACCCTGACCAAGCAATTGGCACAACTTGCTGTCCTCACTATATTAGACCTAATAGGAAAAAAAAAGGGTGGGGGGAGCCTTCCAAAGACAGTTAAGTGATCTGAAGGAGAGCCAAAAAGAAAAAAAAAAGAGGACCTCAATAATCAGCTGGCTGGGCTCAAAGAAGACATAAATAAATACAAGGATGAATTCCAAGAAGCATTAAGAACATCAGAAAATGGGAAAAAGACAGGACTTCTGGCCAAGATGGCAACCGCCAAGCTGTGCTGCAAATCCCTGGGAAAGAAAGGTAAGACATTAAGGGTTCACTGGGTCTTTTAGGGGAGAGAAATCTCCAATAGATTGTCAGTGGGAAGGCACAGACAAGGGGAAAACAGGGAATCACGGATCCCCTCGCAGGCAGGTAGCACCCCCCACCCCCCAAATAACCGCTGTGTCCACGACGCCACTGCCACCACCTCTGCCGCCATGTGCTGATAGATCCTGCATGTGGAAGCTTAGACAGCTCCACACACTCACCCACTCACCCACTTACTGCTCTGGCCACCGCACATTAAGGGAGTCCTGGCAATAACAGGGAATCCCTGATTCCCTCAGGAGTGGGTAACCCACCCTTCCCATTATCCACAGCGCAGCTGCACGCAGATTGATCCCTGCCTGTGGAAGTTTAGACAGCTCTGCCTACTCTCTCACTTACTTCTGCTGCTTCAAGGTTCAGCGTGCTCAGTCCCACAGCAACTGCCAAACCAGCTCAGACTGTGTCTCTTGCTTGCACCAGCTCAGGTGCCATCCCCTACTTATCTGCCACACTGGCTGCCATTGTCCTGTGGCGGTGGAGCACAGACAGCTTCTGGGTCCCAGTGTTCCCAGCCAGAGTTTGGGCTGCTTCAGTGCTTGGTGCCTAAGTGTCACTCCTAGCTTGAATGCAGGCAGCTTTCGCGCATTACCACGTGAGAATTCAGGCAACTTTGGTGCCCGTGCCAGGCAGTAGATAGGCGGCTTTGGCAAGTGAAAGCCAAAGCCCAGGCTGCTTGGCAACTGCCCCAGGCTGCCTCAGATTCCCATTGTGCTTGAGCCCAAGCTGATCCACCCACCTACGTGCCCATACATTGTCATGGCAGACCACAGTGCAAAAGAAATAACATGAGAAATCAAATGCAAGAAAATCCAGTTAGATCACCCAGTCCTACAATGAATACATCTAACCAAAACATAGAAGAGTCATTAGGATCAGAACACCAAATTGAAGCTATGAGCAATGCAACCCTGACCAACCTACTGGTAGAACTTGCAGGAAAGCAACAAAGGACCAATAATCGTGTGGATGCTGCCATCACTAAACTAGAACTAATAGATATAAAATTGGAAGGAGTTCAAAGAGAGTTAAGAGATTTGAGGGAGAGTGAAAAATAAAAGAAGACCTTAAAAATCAGCTGGTCATGCTAAATAAAGTCATAAAGAAATGCAAGGAGGAATTCAAAGAATCATCAAGAAAATCAGAAAATGATGTGAAAAGGGAGCTTGAAAGAGGGATGGAAATTATACATAGAAAAGTCGTAGCAAAGACAAACTTAATTGAATAAGTCCAAAACTCTCTAGAAGCTCTCAAGAATAGAGTCAGCCAAGTGGAGGATAGAAACTCTGATCCGGAAGGCAAGACAGAAAAAACAATTCGAGAGTTCAAAAATTTCAGTAAGTTCAAAAGTTCCTGTGAGCAAAACATGAGGGAATTGTGGGATATACTTAAACATCCTAATATCAGGATCATTGGAATACCAGAAGGAGAAGAAATTCAGACCAAAGGCATGGAGAACTTATTTAACAAAATAATTGAAGAAAACGTCCCCAGTCTCTTAAAAGAAAGGTCCATCAAGATACAAGAAGCTAACAGAACTCCAAACAGACTGGACCAAAGGAGAAACTCTCCAAGACATACTGTCATTAAGACTCTAAACATTGACACCAAAGAGAAAATCCTAAAAGCAGCTAGGGAAAAACAGCACACCACTTTCAAAGGTAACCCCATCAGAATTACTCCAGATTTCTCAATGGAAACCCTGAAAGCTAAAAGGGACTGGAATGAAACACTGCAAAGTCTAAGGACCTATGGCTTCCAACCCAAACTACTCTACCCAACAAAAGTATCCCTCATAATAGATGGTGAAAGAAAAACTTTCCATGTCAAAACTCAGCTTTACAATTACATGAACACAAAACCAAACCTACAGAGAGTATTTCAGGAAATTCTCCACAGAGAAGAAACAAATAATTGAACTCAAATGCCTACAAGAAGCAGATCACATTCACCAAACTCAGAGTAGGCACAAAAAACTTCAAAGTCCATTAAACCACCAACCCACATCTACCATCACAATATGGCAGGGATGAAATCAAATCTCACAGTCATTACCCTAAATATTAATGGCCTTAAGTCACCCATCAAGCGACACAAGCTAACAGGATGGATCAAAAAATTAGACCCCTCAATCTGTTGTCTCCAAGAAACCCACCTCACCACTAAAGACAGACGCCTCCTCAGGGTGAAAGGGTGGAAAACAATATTCCAAGCAAATGGGAGTACGAAACAAGCAGGTGTATCTATATTAATATCGGATAAAATAGACTTCAAACCAAAAATAATCAAAAACGACAAAGAAGGCCACTTCCTACTTAACAAGGGAATGATCCATCAAGAGGATATTACAATCATAAATCTGTATGCACCAAACAGAGGGGCACCACAGTTCATAAAACAAAACCTACTTGACAATAAAACAGAAATAAGCACCAACACCATCATAGTTGGTGACTTCAATTCAACTTTATCACTAATAGACAGATCATTCAAACAGAAACTCAACAGGGAAGTAAGAGAGCTCAACAAAGCCATAGATCACTTAGACCTAACAGACATCTACAGAACTTTCCATTCCAAATCCACAGACTAGACATTCTTCTCAGCAGCCCCTGGAACATTCTCTAAAACAGACCATATACTGGGTCACAAAGCCTGCCTCTACATATTTAGGAAAATTGAAATAATTCCCTGCATGATAACAGATCACAATGCTATATTGCTAGAAGTTAACCACAAAAGACCCACCAAGAATCCCAATGGCACCTGGAAAATGAACAGCACACTTTTAAACAATAAATGGATAGTGGATGAAATCCAAAATGAAATTGCAAAATTTCTGGCATTGAATGACAATGAGAACATATCGTACCAAAACTTATGGGACACAACGAAGGCAGTCCTCAGGGGACAATTCATAGCACTCAATGCCTTCATAAAAAAGACAGGGAGATCCCAAATCAATAACCTAACCATCCTTTAGGCACCGGAAAACCAAGAAAAAGCCAACCCAACGAGCTCGAGAAGGAAAGAAATAATTAAAATCAGTGCACAAATTAATAAATTGGTAACTAAGAAAACAATTAAGGCAATTGACAAAGCAAAGAGCTGGTTCTTTGAAAAAATCAACAAGAATGACAAACCCCTGTGCAACTTGATCAAGCAAAAAAAAGAGATGTATCAAAATGACTAAATTCAAAATGAAAAAGGACAGATCACAACAGACATAAGTGAAATTGGGATATTCATCAGGAATTATTTCAAAAAATTCTACTCCACAAAACTGGATATTGTGGAGGAGATAGATAAATTCCCGGAGGAATAGAATCTATCAAAGCTAAACTCAGAGGAGATTAATCTCCTCAAGGAACCTATCACAGTTATTGAGATTGAAAAAGTAATAAAAAACCTCCCCAAAAGATGAGTCTAGGACCAGATGACTTCTCAGCAGAATTCTATCAAACCTTCATGGAAGAACTCAAACCAATCTTCCTCAAACTGCACCACACAAATGGAGAACAGGGAAAGCTACCCAACTCCTTTTATGAAGCTTGTATCACCCTAATTTTAAACCAGGCAGAGAGGCCACAAGAAAAGAAAACTACCTGCCTATTTCCCTGATGAACTTAGATGCAAAGATCCTGAACAAAATCCTCACAAACCGAATCCAACAACACATCAAAAGCATAATCCACCTTGACCAAGTGGGATTCATCCCAGGAACACAGGGGTGGTACAACATACAGAAATCTGTCAATGTAAAACACCACATAAACAAGGTTAAACACAAAAACCATATGATCATTTCAATAGATGCAGAAAAGGCCTTTGACAAGATACAACATCAGTTCATGGTCAAAACATTGGAGAGAATTGGCATAGTGGGGTTCATATGTTAACATAATAAATGCAATATACAAAGCTCCTAAGGCCCAAATAATTGAGGAGAACTTGAGAAAATGGAAAGACCTCCCATGCTCCTGGATAGGCAGAATTAATATTGTGAAGATGACAATCTTACCAAAGGCAAAATACAGATTTAATGCAATTCCAATTAAAATCCCTACAGTGCTCTTCACAGAGATAGAAATAATGATCTCAAATTTCATAAGGAAAGGCAGAAGGCCTCTCATTTCCAAACATATCCTCAGCAAAGGAAATACCTCTGGAGGCATCACCATACCTGATCTAAAGCTATATTACAAAGCCATAGTAATAAACAGCATGGTACTGGCATAAAAACTGGAGTTTAGACCAATACAATAGACCTGAGGACCCGGACTTTGGGTCAAGCAACTATAGCTACTTGATATTTGACAAAGGCCCTAAAAATATAGGCTGAACAAAGACAGCATCTTCAACAAATGGTGCTGGGCAAACTGGATAACCATATGCAGGAAATTGAAACTTAATCCACACATTTCGCCATGCACAACAATCAAATCCAAATGGATCAAAGACCTCAATATAACACCAGAAACTCAGCTAATACTGGAAGAAAATTTAGGAGGAACGTTCCATGATATAGGAATGGGAAAAGACTTCCTGAACAAAACCCAGTAGCACAGGATCTTCAACAATCACTCAAACAATGGGATCTTATGAAGCTGATAAGTTTCTTCACAGACAAACATACAATAAACAGAGCTAATAGTTTACGAACAGAACAGGAGAAAATATTGGCTGAATATCCAACTGACAGAGGCCTAATCTCTAGAATCTACAAAGTCAAAAACCTAAGCAATAAAAAGTCAAACAACCCACTCACAAAATGGAGCAAAGAACTGGACAGGCAGTTCACAGAGGAAAGAAATACAAACGGAAAACACACACTTAAGGAAATGTTCATCATCCCCAATCATCATGGAAATGAAAATTAAAACAACTGTCAGATTCCACTTTACCCCAGTAAGGATAGCAAACATTAAAAAATCAGATGAAAATAAGTGCTGTCCAGGATGTGGAGAAATAGGAACCCTCATCCACTGCTGGTGGAAATGTAATATGGCACAACCACTTTGGAAAGCAATATGGAGACTCCTGAAAAAGCTTACTATAGGGGGATTTGCTCAACCATGTTTGTAGTGGCTTAATTTGTAATAGCTAATAGCTGGAATCAACTCAGATGTCCGTCAGTAGACAAATGGATAACTAAGATGTGGTATATCTACATGATAGAATTCTACACAGCAGTAAGAAAAAACAACACAATAAAATTTGAAAAAAAGTGTTCAAACCTGGAACCAATCATTCTCAGTGAACTCACCCAGTCACAGAAAGATAATTTCCACATAGTCTCACTCATCTACAGCACCTAACCTGAATCTACCAAGGATGCCAACATATCCAGCAAGCATCTTGAGGACCAGACAATAGGATGGGTGGGGAGGGAGACACAAATCTGGACCCAAATGGCAATGGTACCATAAAATTCTACATCCTAAAAGACAGACCAAATGGATGAACCTTCACCAGGCTATTACAGGGAACAGCTGAGTCACAAGGCCCTGGAAAGGGTACAATAAAGGCTGACCTTAATTTTCTACTGCCTCTCCCTCTCTCTCTCTCTTTCCCTCACTCTTCTCTCTAACTCTTGTATATTAGTTATCTTTTTCCTCATTTCCTTAGTGGGCACTGACCTGTAGCTCCCAGTACCAGCATATGGCTATCATCCACAATGAGCTTTTGATCAGAGAGACCTACATGGTTTCCTAAAAGACAGACAGATTTCTGTCAGAGTACTTGATGACCCACCAAAGTTAGTGGTAAGACCCTACTGCTGAAGACACCATATAGGGTTGACACATAACATGGAGTGACATGGCTGGAAGCTGGAAGAGAGTCAGTCCTCAAACAATCAGTGTGTCCAGTGCCAGAAGGTGCTACATGGGTGACTGAGGGAAAATGACCAATATCTTTCCAAGCAACTCATGGTGTAACCTACTTAGCAGCAAATAACCTGCCTTGATGCTCACACAAGTGCAATAGTGGTGCATAGCCATGGTGGAAAACCAACTGCTCTTGATTTGGCTATCTGATCCACTCAGTAGAAGGGATCCCATGGCTGAAGATGGGAAACAAGTCAGAACCAGGTCCAAAAATGAGCCTTCTCTCCATTATCAAACCACCACCAATCTTGGGCTACAAGAGGGCTGACTCCTATTAAATTGTCTCTAAAAAATTATGGTTATCCTATTTATCTGGTCCTAATTTTACTCTTTGTCAGAGAATCTGCTTCTCTTTTTCATATAGACACAAGTTCTAAGGAGAGAACTACCTCATTATAGCTCAAAAGGGCCCTAGCTGAAACTAAGAATAATTGGGAAAACAAGCAAGGGTGCTGTTTTCTTGGTACTAGCACAAGGGTGAAGGAGATCGACACAGAGAACAATCAACTCCTACAAAATAAGCTATCCAGAGACACAGAGGCTCCTAAGATCTCATCACCAAAATAGACCTAAAATTAACCCAACATGACCCACAGAAATTTGTGGAATAGTGTCTAGAAAGAATGTCAGAGCCACACATTGGGTCATAATACACAGAGATACTTCCTCCTACCAATAACTGAGGGTTTGCACCACAATGCATGACCCATATACCCCAACAAGGAGGGGCCAGTGTGAGGGGGGGGACAGGGAGGAGGCTAACAATGGTACCAACTTGACTGTATTCACTGAGTACAAAACTAATTTTTTAAAATTGCATTAAAAAAACCTTGCTTCCTCCTCAATAAAATAGTCTTCCTAAAATGGGTAGGCAACAATGCAAAAAAAGAAAAAAAAGAAAAACAAAGAAAGTCAGAAAACAAAGAGATCTCCACCAAGCATGCCTCGACCTACTACAGAAGCCTCCAATGAAATCATAAAGAAATCAACAGAAATTAATTCCCAAAATGAAAACACAAGAACCAATGAGACCTGATTAGAATGAAAATCACTGAACCTTAAGCAAACTGTCAAAGAACCAACAATCATATCAAGGAAATTGAGTAGATTCATCTCCCAGAACATTCAGCCTTTGACAGTAGTCTTAACTTGATTAAAGAAAAAATTAGAACCCTCCAAAGAAATATGAATAAATTGAAGTTAAATAAAGAAATGGAAGATCTCAACAACTGGTTGATTATGCCTAATGAATATTTGATCAAATGCAAGAATGAACTCAAGGAAGCATGAAGGAAAATCAGAATTTACTTGAAATCATACCTCAAAAAAGAGATGGACACAGTACAACAGAAAATAAAAATCAAATAGAAATTATAAAATCCTCTGTAGAATCACTGAACGACAGTTAGTCATGTGGAAGACAGAACCTCTGACCTGGATGGTAAGATAGAAGAAATTGATTGGGAGTCCTAAAACTTTCCTAAGTTCAAAAATTCATGTGAACAGAATACAAGGGTACTGTGGGACACCCTAAAATGACCAAATACAAATATCTGTATCATGGGTATACCAGAAGGAAAGGAAATCCAGACCAGAGGCACAGACAACATACTCAACAAAACTATTTAAACATTTTTCTTAATCTTGCCAAAGAGAGGCCCATCCAGATACAAAAAGCCCACAGAACACCAATCAGGCAGGACCAAAGAAACTCTCAAAGACACATCATAGTTAAAACTCTTCACAATGAAAACAAAGAGAGAGAGAGTGTGTGTTAAAAGCAGCAAGCGAGAAGCAATTCACAACATGCAAAGGTAATCCCATCAGAACAACATCAGATTTCTCAGTGGAAACCCTGAAAGTGAGAAGGGCCTGGAATGAAACACTTCAAAGTCTGAAAAACTATTGCTTCCAATCCAAGCTACTTTATCGAGCAAAAGTATCCCTCATGATAGATGGAGAAAGAAAAACTTTGCAAGAAAAAAAGTCAACTCTATGATTATATGATGACAAAGCCAAAGCTACAGAGCATACTTGAGGGAATACTCCACACAGAACAGTCAAACAACCAATCCCAAGAGCCACCCTGAAGAAGATCACAATAACCAAAACAAACCAGGCTCAAAGCAATACATAACACAAGAAATCACCCAACCCCATCAAACACCTCAACATGGCAGGAATTAATTCAAACCTCACTGTAATAACCTTACATATTAATGGTGCTAACTCACCCATCAAAAGACACAGGCTATTAGGATGGTTCAAAAAACTGGACTCTTCTATCTGCTGTCTCCTCAGGATGAAAGATTGGAAAATGATATTCCAAGGAAATGGAAATAAGAAAGAAAAACAAGCAGGTGTTGCTATATTAGTATCTGATAAAATAGACTTAAAACAAAAAGTAATCAAAAACGACAAGAAGGCCACTTCTTACTCATCAAGTGAATGATCCAACAGGAGCACAGCACAATCATAAATATACATGTGCTAAACAGAGGGTCACCACTGTTTATAAAACATAATTTACTCACCAATAAAACAGAAATAAAAACCAATACCATTATAGTTGGAGACTTCAATACTCAACTATCATCAATAGACAGATCATCCAAGCAGTAAACACATAAGTAAACATAAGTCTACAGGGGCCATTTTATATTCAAACTACCATACCATTCAACTCATGGCTACATGGAAATGAAAAGGAGAGAGAAAAGGGAAGCGTCTATGATGTCAATATCCCTTCAAGAGCATACCTTCAATGACTAAACTCGCATCCCAACCAATATTGCCATAGGGTGGGAACCAAGCCTTTAGCATATGAGCTTTGGGGGCTATTTATCATTTATCTATTCCCAGTATAAGTACAATGAGGATTTTTAGATCTAGGCTACCATCATTTCTTTTTCATTTAGGACGTGATTCTTGAAGAATTAGTCATTCCAGGGGTGGAAAATGTGTACTCCTGGCCCGGAAAATAATAGGTGTTGGTGGGATGTAGGCTAGGGTGGAGCTGGCAATTTACAAAATGCTTATTAAGTACCAGGTATTGTTTAAGGTATTTTGCAAATTTGGAAAAATTGATTTTCAAAAAAATATGAGGATCATATGCTATAGTTATTGTCCAAAAGTCATTAAAATCATTTATCAAAGAAGCTTAGATTTAATAGGCCCAAAGCTACCAGGTCTACTGAAGCCAAGAGTTACACAGGGAGAGGCATGACCACATTACCATTCATTCCTAGGTCACATCTCTGAAATTTCTCCAAGAGAGAGAAAGAAGTCCCCATCCAGGCCACCTGGGTTCATTTGGTATCTGATGGTGCTGGGACCTTCAGGGCTCTGAGCATTACCAGGAATTTCAAAACCACAGAGATGCCAATCAACCAAAAAGGCTGAAGACTGTTGTCCTCCAGGGCTCATCAGACCACATCCTATAGAGGACCTTGAGAGTAGCCCAACCACTGTACAGGAGCAGAAAAAGTGGGCTGTAAATTTAATGGGTTCACTTTGAAATTTCAGTTATACCCAGATTCCACCCTGCAGATGATACCAAACTCTAGGTCTTGCCAATTGCATCCACTCTCAGGGACACACCTATCGTCCCAGCCAGGTTCCAGAACCCCTCACTTACTTTTCCGCAGTCTCTTACCTCCATCTCTTCCCAAAGCAGATTTTACTGATCCTCAAATGAAGGGAATTATCTCCACATGAAAATTGTAACAATAATAAATAAAACCTATGTAAAATATTTTCAATATAAAGGCCTATATGCATCCATTTCACTCTTCTGTATTAACTTCCATTTTAAGCTCTCATTCCTTCCTCATTCACTTGAGCTGAACCTTTCTTCCTACTAAATTCATAAAATATCACATGATAATCCTAGAAGGATTTTCCCTTTGGAGCAGATTATTATCCTCTTAGTCCCTTCATCACTGTATTTTTGAGATTCATAGTTGTGTAGTACTAATAGCACAGACTAGAGATATTTGAATCACCTATCTTGGATTTAAATTATGGTCCTTCCCTTTTGTTAGCTGTATGAATTTGCATATTATTTAGCCTCTCAGTGTCCAAATTTCCTCAAATATAAAGGGAAGATATTAACACCTACCACACAGAGTTTGTGTGAGTGGTAAATGTGTGAATAATATAGAGAATCTAATTAGATAAATGCCTTAAAGTAGTGCAACATACATATTTCATATAACTCTCTCATTTTCGTAGCTACAATATGTGTTCTATTTCAAATACATAGCTAACTACCTGCAAGATAGACCATATGAAACACTGAAAAGATCAACTGGAAAGTATCTGTCTCTTATGTTTTCATGGTGTTTCTCATTACAGTGAATAAATTCTAGTCAATAGCATTATTACTATAGTGTACAATAAAGATAGAGGGATACTATCTTTAAAAAGACTCAAGAGGTGTTTTAGTTACCCTTGTGTTGCTGGAACAAAGCATCCAACTAAAAGCAGCTGGTGGGAACAAAGGGTTTATTTTGGCTTACAGTCTCTAGTGGAAGCTTCATGATGGCAAGTGAAAGTTTATATGAGCAGAGGCTGGATATCACCTCTGCTACAGCAGATAGAAAACAGAAGTAAAAGCAGGAGAGTGAGCTGAGCTCTGGGTAGTGAGAGCTGACTATAACACTCCAAAGGCTACCTCAGGCAATATGCCTTCTCCAGCAAGTCTCTAATTTCCAAGTTGCCACCCACTTGGGACCAAACATTCAGAATGAATGAGTTTATGGGGGACATCTGACTTAAACTACTATAAGAGGTGTTACAAATTTTCAGGGAATTGATTTCTCTTTCTCTGACACTAACTCTGTTTTCCAATTTTAATATTAAAATGGTCTAAAATGGTAGACACTTTTTCTCACTATTAAATTTATTCAATCCAGACAAGTATTGCCATTTTGAGGAATTAGTAGACTGTTGTTTGCATTGAAAGGGGTTTTGCTGCCTATTTAGTTCTTTCCCAGTAGACTACATGAACATAACTATCATAATAGTCAAAATATCAACAGATACTACCAAATATTAGTCAAGGATAGAGGAAGATGCACCATTACCACCTGTTAAAAATTCACTTCCTTAGGTCATAAGCTGGAGATCTCTGATTGAAAGCAAGTCTGCCCTAGAATTATATGACTTTCAATATAGGTAAGCCCTGGATGAAAACAGAGGAAATAAGTACATTCTATGGCATTCTGGTCTTGATGACAAGCCACACCTAAATTACATCTTTTAACTGGCAAAACCATAAATGGTTCCTTATACTTGACCTTCACACTTTTTCATGCCATGTAGGGAAAGACCCTTTCAGAAGCAAGTGAAAAGGGCTTCCAGAACTGAGACACAAATTATGAAGTCTGTGTAGCATCTTAATGGTCTGCCCAAGTTATTAGAAATAATTTGGCTGAGTTCTGACATGTCCCACAGTATTTATATATACTCACCATTATGTTGATTCACTGGCATATAGGTAGCTGTGGAACTGAGTTTTTGTCTTTAAATATATTGAAAGTGAGAAAGATGTATGATTCTTCAGGTAATATTCTTAGTTTCCAGGAATAGTTATACTGTAAACCCCTATAAGTCCTTGAAAAATATTAGAGAACATCATGAAAACAAAAGGAGGAAAATTTGAAGTCTGAAATTCTAGTCATCTTCCACATGATTTACTGTTCACAGTACAGGATACAAATAACAGCCATGCCAGCATGTGAATGCTGAAAATACATTCTAACGAAGAGCACATTGTCAACATTGCCAAGGCAGAATAAAATGCAATCAGGATTTAAATGTGCCTAAAATAATAGCTCCTTGGACTCAAGCACACTGATTAATGCCAGAGACACTTATGAAATGCTGTTGTCTGGTCATCAGTGTTATTTTCAGTGGAACACTTTGTACTGGAAGCAATAAAGGAGTACTAATAAACTAAGAGAACACCTTCTTCTACAAAATTAACATGACTCCAGTGAAATGCTTTCATTGCAGATGATCTATGTTCAAAGACTGACAAGTCATCAGCATAACTTACTTTGAAGTAAGCATATCACAAATATTTCTGACATATTCAACTTCTTTCAAACATTCTCTTGATTGCTTCACGTCTACTTATAAATGTAAATTTGTTGTCACTGTGCTCCCAGCTTTAAAAAAAATAAGGAGACAAAACTACCCTTAATTCCTTCTTCTCAGTACTGTATAATCATGATAGTGAGAATATAGTATTAATAGAGAGATTTATAATGTTAGATTGCTACATATTGTTAAAAGTGTCAAATATGCTTAGGTCTTAAGAATATCAAAGCAACTAGTAAGCATTCACCACTTCAATTTCATATCCTGAAAAAGTTAAATAGAACACACTTTATTCACAATGTATGCACTATTTAACAAGCTACATACATGAGTTAGTGATGAATATATGACAAATATTTTCTATTCCTACATATATTTAAAAATAAAGAATGAATACAATAAAGTAATAAATACAAGACAAATCCTCAATGGGATGTCCTTCTTAATATATACTCAGATATATTATTTCTTTCTAGTGTGGATAAAATTATTATGGATCATGAAGAAACCTCTTTATACTTCTGAAAACACATGTTGAGCTGATCACTTATTCATAAAATGAACTCAAATACATCCATTCTCTGTTATAAATTTAAAATACTCTAGTATAATTTATTTAATAATGGAAAATACTGATCATGATGAAATTTCAGTGTAGCAGTCTAACATTGACTATATCTCCATGACTGCTATATGCTCACTACTACCATTATGTAGTACTGAGAAGAATGACTTGTGGGTGGCCACCAATTTTTTGGTTCTAGTTTTATTTCCATTTCTATTTTTTGTTTGTTTCCATCATTGTAGCAGAGCCTTGATAAAGTCAACATGAAGAATGTATGTGAAGTAAATGGTCTATTATAAGAAAGAAAAAGAGTGGATCATATACCAATCCTGGATATAAACCCTATGGACTCTATACTTTGCTACTGAGATACTTGTTTAGCCATATTCATTGAAGCTCTATTCATAATACCTAGAAAATGGAATAGCCTAGATATTAAACAACTGTTTAATGGATTATGAATATCTGGTATATACATATCATGGACATTTATTTAGCTGTATAGAAAAATAAAAGTAGAAAATTCTTTGGAAAATAGATTTACCTAGAACAAATTATATTGAGGTAAACTGGGCTCATAAAGACAAACATCACATGCCCTTTCTCATATGAAGATCCTAGCTCTGAATATTTACATTTGTCTAAAAGTTAGAAGAAGAGTCAGCAGTGGAGTTGTGAACACTAGAACAAGGCTTGGAGGGAGAAAAACATGGAAGGGAATAGGGGAGGGGAATGTTGAAAGGTGAATAGGGGGACACAACATAGCTGGTGCAAAGATCCAAATGGGGGGAGGAAAGGGTAGGAGGAGAGAAGGGGCAGTAGGTAGAGATATCAAAATTCAAAATGTTATTAGCAAGTCAAATATATACAAAAACTTATTCTTTGTTAGTTAATTAAAATATAATTCAGAAAGAGATGAGAGAGAAAGAGAGAGAAAGAGAGAGAGAGAGAGAGAGAGAGAGAACAAGTTAGAGGAGAAGTGCCATGCTCTGGTTTAGGAAGCTTTATCCTGAATCCTTAGGTTGTTGGAGGTAAACCCCAGTAATAAAGTTCGGTCTCTCCTCCAGTGAGTTGTTTGTGAGGGAAGCCTATGAGGCCTTCCAATCAATACACACTGCTGCTAATACTCTTGGTCGTCAACTTGAACTATATGTTAAGACCTTATTGCTAAAGACACCACATGCTTTGATCTCTGAACACTGAGAAATCAAGATGGAACTGAACTAGAATCCACCTCTCTACTGGTTAGCTGCCATACATTTGAAAAGTGTTATACGCACAGACTGCTGGGGAGAGAAAAGTCATCAATAGTCTTAACAAGCAGTGAATCCTACAAGCTATGCAATAAATCATGCAGGCATAGGTACAATAGTGGCATATAAATTCCAGGAGTAACCCACTAAGTTCTGATTGGATTTCAAACTTGCTCAGTGGGAAGGATTTCATGCCTTTAATGAAAACTGTGTCAAAGGCCTGTCTTGAAAGGACATAGGCTCTAGCTTCTAGTGTTCCTTGGATAAATGGATACATTGAGCTCATCAAATTACATTCTAAATGTACATGTTTATGCCCAATGATTAATACTGTTCTCATTTTTGGTTAGATAATTTTTTTGTAGTTGTGTTTTTACAGATGGTGGTAAATATTGTGGAGCCCCAAGATTTATCAAGGTGATGAGAAAAAGAGAAAGCCCACTACTAAGAACCGGAAGCGACTCTTCTACCACATCCTCCAAGCCGTAGGGAACATTACAGAGCAGGCAGTACAAAGAATATGAGTGAAGCTCTAACTGCTAGCCAGAGAAGCTTTTCTATGAAGAGGATGATAGACACTAGGAAGAATCAAAACTCTATAAAACTGAAAATCAGAGGCTGTTGACAGCTCAGCACTAAAGGGAACATCCCTGTCTTTTCTTCTAAGGCTCAGAGAACATTGTGGAAGAGAGAGCTGAAAGAATATATATGACTCACAGGGTTGAAAGGAGTAGTTTGGGACATTATCATATGTATGTGAACTAATTTGCATTCACAGCGGTAGTTATTATCCCACAAGACTTGCCTAATTCTGAGCCCAATAACATGTTGACATAAATGATGGAAGAGGGAATGAAGAATGAGGTCTCACAGCAGAGAAAGGACTACTTAGAAATAGGAGAGTGCTTAATGGAATGGCAGTAGGGAAGGAGGAAAAGAGAGGGCAATGGGATGGGAATAGGTTCAAATTACAGTATGTTGATGTATTAAAATTAAGAAAAATGGCAAGTCATACTTATTATATTATTAATGTAATTGTTAGGTTTCACTTGCTATTACTGAGTACCGAGAGAACCCTAGTATGAGTATATCAAAAATGACCAACTTAATATAAACAAATCACTTAAGACCTTCTGTGATTTAAATTCTTTTTCCCTTAAATGAACCACTGGATAAAGTGAATAAGTCCCATGCTCCATAATCCTCCATTGTTTTGCATTTCATCTGCTTGGGCTCAAGATGTTGGTTGCAGCCAAGTAGGATACTCTGTATTACTAACTGATGTTAAGTTACTACTAAATTTTAACAGATTTTTAAAATATTTGAAATATGAACTTCCAATGTGATGCACATTAGTAAAGAACTAAACATAGTAGTTCAGGTAACATGACAAATTAATATGCCTGTTGTAAACATGGAATATAAATGAGCCAAGATAGACTGTTTATACTGGCCTGTAGGTTATTTTTCAAAGCAGGTGGAAACTTCTAAACTTAAATGCCCTCTGGCACAAAACCAATTTTTACATGTCCAGTTGTTTTAAATACATCCCAAATAAGCAGATTTTTAGCCATTTAGTCTGTCTGCTTTGCATACCTGTGAAACTGCACATCTGTTAGCCACAGATAAGATAAACCCTGTGGCTATGATGGACACAAGACACTGATGCCTTTCAGGGTTCTCTAATACAGATATTTCCTAAAGTGCTGTTGAGTGACACTACCCAGACACATGAGCTACATCTACAATTATTCTCTCTCCGGGGAATTTGTTTGCCCTCTTCCTATGCTAAATGGCAGGGCCACACCACACCTTTGAGCAGTATCACACTGTGAGGAATTTCCCCTTAGGAAAACTTGCCAATCATATGTCATAAAGGAAAGCTTTGTGTGTAGCCATTGTATTTGGGGGTCTTCAAAAGAAGAAAGAAGTTAGTGTACAAATAATGATGTAAACAACAACCTCAAATGGAGAATTTAAATATATACAACTGAAGAATGCATCTAATATTATAAATAAAAACTAGTGGGAAATAGAAACAGCACTACCAGAATATTTAGCCTAAAATGAATTTACATCTGAATTTACATATGAAAGAATAAAAATTGCCAAGAAAGAAATCTAGTTTTAAAATTTTGATAAACAGCATTAGTATAAAGTTAATGGAAATATAAATGTATGTATATACACATATAGAATATACATATACATATGCATATATATCATATATATGCATATATATTTAAATAGAAAGGCAGATATTAGTTCAAAGACAGAGGGAAAATTAAAAACCTAAAATAGGGCTTGGGAAATGGCTTAGCAGTTAAGGTGTTTGCCTGTGAAGCCTAAGGATCAAGGTTTGATTCCCCAGGGCCCACATAAGTCAGATGCACAAGGGGGCGCATGCGTCTGGAGTTTGTTTGCAGTGGCTGGAGTCCCTGGTGCGCCCATTCTCTCTTTCTCTCTTGCTGCCTCTTTCTCCCTCTCCCTCTCTCTCTCAAATAAATAAATAAATAAAAATATATTAAAAACCTGAAGTATTAAATAATAAGGCATTAAACTATTATCAGTATTGCTGGACACCATAGAAGCATCAGCTTGAAAGGAAAAATCATAATTTTTTGGTATATATAAACTTTTGTAGTGATAATGGCAAAACATTAGCAATACTATATGCCATAAAATTCAAAAATGAGGTTGTAATAGGATTTTTAAGAAACTATGCATTAATAAATGTACATTGAGATATATTCAATTATTCAAATAGGTAACGAACCTTAAATATATTGAACTGATATTACACATCTACCTCTTTCCAAATGTAAGAGGTACATAGGGTATAAAGAACCATACTTTGTATCCCTCCACAAGTAGATTATCTCTTTATTGAAACAGTTTCAGAGATTGGAGCACAAGATTCTTCTTCTGCATCACTTAATGAGACTTATAAAACTCCAATGTATAAAATTGATAAAGCTCATACAGGTGTTACATGAACAAAATTTGTCTGTGTTCAAAGATGATTTAAATAAACAATATTAATTCTAGTAGAATATATAGACCAAATATTAAAATTGATAAGAAATGTTGCTAAACCTTAGGTCACTATCTACATATAACAGTAGTTATTTTGTACACTAGCAGCTACCATTTTAAACTCAATTGAAATTCAAAAAATCATATTCTCATAAAATTTACAAGGTAACTAGTAATAAATCTAAGAAAGTATCTATTTGAAGAAACATTTATTATCAAAAACGTAGTGCAGGTTATAGTAAATATGTCCATAATGGTAGAACATAAGTATTCAATACTGTCAAAATATCAAATTTTGTCAAATTATTAATTAATTGAATTAAATTTCACTTAAAACATCTAATTCAAGTTGATGACTGAATTTTTCAAAGAGGCACAGCGATTTACTGGTGAAAAATCCTGAAAACCATTTAAAAATTAAAAGCTTAGTTACCCAGTAGTTTCCAAAGTGAATTATAAATATACAAATAAAAGTTATGTTTTGTTTAGATAGAAAGAGAGAAATTGAAATTAACAAATGGATTAAAAGTACTCATAAGGATCTTGAGGCAGGAGTAGAATTACTTATTGTGTACATACAAATGTAGAGGGCAAGGTTGTGAAAGCTAAAAGATATGTAAAAAAAAGTTGCACATTTCTAACACAAAAAATAGTATTCTCATTTTATAAATGGAGTAATTAAGACACATTGTGACCTTTTATAGTTTCTCTTAAAGGAACATTCCTTACAAAAATATATACAGCTCTAGTGATTCCTTTTAGTGTAATTAGTATCAACTTCCTTGCATTTTATCATTTTTGCTGTTAACAGTTATTACCTGTGCAACAGTTATTGAATGACTAAATTATGGACACTGCACTTGGGAATGACACACATACAAGTTTTTTAAAATTTAAATTTTATTGAGAAGAATACATTAGACATATAGTTATATACTAAATTGTTGTTAGAGATAATCAAATGTAGCATTCTCTTAAAGCTACTTGTTTCATAACATGCCTCTAGAACCTTCTTTCTCCACCAAATCTTCCCAGCACTCTGTATCATTCAAAGTATAGGTAATGTGTTTTGTCTTATATTATAACTACATACACATTTGTTTTTTAAACATTTTCTAAAACTCAAGTTTATTGACACTACAGATTGCTTTTTACTTATATATTACTAGTAGAGTTTTCTCACAGCAAGAGAAAGAACAGATCATAAATATTTATTATTTGGTTAAAATAACATATGTATGTTTGGCTTGTTAAAAGAATGATGGATAGAAGTAACCTTCCCAAAAAATGAGTTTTGCCTTATTTTCATACCTGTTAGTTATGAAGCTTGTATAGGTTCAGGTTGGGGCCTACTTAGTATCTGAATTAATCAAACTTGTTAAAAGTAAAATACTCATAGTCTGTTCTCACTAAAGAAATTATTGCTAAAATCCACTGAATACCTAAAACAACTTATCCTTTTAAAATAAGTGATTTCCATGGTAATTTGTATATGTTACTTTGCTTGATGAACTAAAGATAGGGAACAGATGAAATCTGCACTTTTATTTAAATACAAAGATATACAGTATATATGGTATGTGATAAGGTGATGAGACACACTTTGGAGCTACTTTTGTAGTTCCACATGCAGAGCTGTCTTGGTGTTTAAAATTAAATTAAAGAAAAGTTTCCTGTAAATACATCAGATATGCTTTAAAACTCATGATTATGGCTGAGAGGGTGGGTTAGTCATTAAAGGGGTTTGCTTGTATAGTCTGCTGGCCCATGTTCAATTCCTCATTACCCACATAAAGCCAAACGCACAAAGTGATACATGTATTTGGAGTTCATTTGCAGTGGCAAGAGGCTCTGACAAACCTATATTCTCTCTCTCCCTTTTTTTCCTCAAATAAATAAAACATATTTTTTTGAAAATAACTCATGGTTAAAAGAGTTTAGGGTTAGAAAAAGGTGCACTCAGGTAAGTTTTGCACCTGAGAAACTGAGACTGTTAACCATGATCATGACTGTTCCATGGTAGAATATTTATTTTTCATTTACAGAAGTAATTATGGCTTTTCAATGGTAGAATCAGAATCATTCTTTGAGCTAATTATAATAAAATAAAAAATGAGAAGCTGATTAGCTTTCTTACTAAAATGTTGTATGTTTATTTATAACTATATGATGATATGTAATTTCTGAGAAACACTGAATTCAGTCTTTTTCCTCATATCTAACTAGAGAACCAGAAAATTTAAAAAAGAGAAACACATCAAATGATTTCCACTACACTAACTCCTGAACAGAAACTTGTTTGGTTATTGAAATTATCTTTATTTAAAATATACACATCATTGAATAAAATTTGTTTTATTGCTCATGAAGATCTCTTTACTTAAAATGCTTGCATGTTAGAAAACGAAAAAAGGAACACTATAGAACTATGAAAAGGTTTTTAGGTAAAATAATATGCATATGAGGAATAAGACCCTGGTTTGCAGTTACTCACAAAATACATTAATATGCACAAAATACAAAGTATAATGTATAGGTACATAAAATAGTCCAAGTAGCGTATTCCATGTTCAGAGCAATAGAGTAACAAATAAAAAGATAATCATAATTATGAAGAAATGAACACTAAGTAGTCCCTTATTTAAATGTGAATAGTCATGAATAACAACTTTACGTTGTTGTGTATGTGGTTTCTATATGTATACCTAATTTTCAAATAGAGTGTGTGAACAGTGGACATGCATCAGTATGAAGAGAAAAATGCTCTTGATAGCTTTCCTGCAGCTGCTTACCACACTGCCATCCTCTCTGGGTCTTGTTATGAAAAAGCTCTTTGCATTAAACACAAGTAGAGGGTGTTCCATGTTTGATTTGGAATAAAAAAGGTTTAATTGGTAAATGATAGAACTAAATAATGTAGTTCCTATAATATAGTTCAATTTAAATAAAAAGCATAATTTCACCACAAGCTTTCAGAAACAGCAAAATAATTTATAATGAAATACATCTAAGTGAGCCAATAATGCATATAAACAAAACCATGGTGCAGGAGTTGACAGTCATTTTATGTAAAAGATCAGATAGTTAATATTTTTAGCTCAGCAGGATTTGATCTGAACAACTTTTCCATTTTAATATAAAAGTAAATATAGATAATAATAACATAATAACAGTGAATGAATGTTGCCAGATTCCAAAGACCCATTCTCCTTAAGAGTTTATTGGTATATATGTAGCCCAGTCTTCCTTTATCACATGTATAGCTCTGGCTACCCTTGCACTCATAGCAATCTTCCTATCTCAGCTTTCAGCTGGCATGACAGGTGTGAGCCAACAATGTCACTGAGTTATGTTTTGTTTTGAGAATGGGTGTTACTATGCAGTCTTGGATTGCCTGTAAATCGCTATGTAGACCAGGATGACTCTGATTGAACTTGCAGTGATACTTATGCCTCTGTCTCCTAAGTTCTGGGTTTGCATATATATTACCACCACATCTGGCTTTTATCCAATAAAAAGAGCTGGCAACCCATTTGGCCCTCAACTATGGTTTTGCTAACTTCTAGAGACCCTGTTTTCCTCCTAAGTATACATGCTAAGGCTAAAAATGTGAGTAAATTAATGGACAAATAAATTAAAGAATGAATAAAAGAACAAACTAAAATAAATGGATATCTAGCCAACACACTGTCTTATGAAATATATTGGTATAAAGCAGCAGGTAGGAAAACTCTAGATGTTTGATTAATAATAAAATGAACATGAGCTGCATTTATGTGGATACTAAAAAAATAATTTAACTTACTACTTTGCTCATATCTTTTAAACAAGAATTAAAATAATAGAATTCCATTGTGTAGATATACCACATCTTAGTTATCCATTCTTCTAGTGATGGACATCTGGGTTGATTCCAGCTCTTAGCTATTACAAATTGAGCCGCTATAAACATGGTTGAGCAAATCTCTTTAGTCTGTGGTTTGAAGGTTTTAGGGTAGATGCCCAGTAAGGGAATAACTGGGTCTGTTGGTATCTCTATACTCAGCTTTTTCAGAAGTCTCCATATTGCTTTCCAAAGTGGTTGTACCATCCTACATTCCCACCAACAGTGGATGAGTGTTCCTACTTCTCCACATCCTCGCCAGCATTTATTTTTATTTGATTTTTTGATGCTTGCTATCCTTATTGGGGTAAGGTGGAATCTCATAGTTGTTTTAATTTGCATTTCTCTGATGATTAGGGATGATGAACATTTTCTTAAGTGTATGTTTGCCATTTCTATTTCTTCCTCTGTGAACTGCCTGTTCAGCTCTTTGCCCCATCTTGTGAGTGGGGTGTTTGACTTCTTACTGTTTAGATTTTTGAGTTCTTTGTAGATTCTCGAGATTAGTCCTTTATCAGTTGGATAACCCACAAATATTTTCTCCCATTCTGTGGGTAATCTATTGGCTTTGCTAATTGTATGCTTGTCTGTAAAGAAACTCCTCAGCTTCATGTGGTCCCATTGGTTGAGTGACGGTTTAAGTTCATGAGCTACTGGGGTTTTGTTCAGGAAGTCTTTTTCCATTCCTATATCATGGAATGTACTTCCTAAATTTTCTTCCAGTAGTATTCGAGTTTCTGGTCTTATATTGAGATCTTTGATCCATTTGGACTTGAGTGTAGTGCATGGTGAAATGTGTGGGTCAAGTTTTAGTTTCCTGCATATGGTTATCCAGTTTGTCCAGCACCATTTGTTGAAGATGCTGTCTTTTTTCCAGCGTATATTGTTTGGGCCTTTATCAAATATCAAGTAGCTATAGTTGCTTGACCCAAAGTCCGGGTCCTCAAGTCTATTCCATTGATCTATAGTCCTGTTTTTATGCCAGTACCATGCTGTTTTTATTACTATGGCTTTGTAATATAGCTTTAGATCAGGTATGGTGATGCCTCCAGAGGTATTTCTTTTGCTGAGGATATGTTTGGAAATGCGAGGCCTTCTGCCTTTCCATATGAAATTTGAGATCATTTTTTCTATCTCTGTGAAGAACACTGTGGGGATTTTATTGAACCTGGAACAGATCATTCTCAGTGAACTTACCCAATCACAGAAAAAAAATCGCCACATAGTCTCACTCATCTACAGCACCTAACCTGAATCTACCGAAGATACCTTACATACCCAGCAAGCATCTCCTAGATTAGACACTAGGATGGAAGGGGAGGGAGGGGAGGGCATCAAAGGGGTGGGAAACACAAATCTAGACCCAAACGGCAATGGTACCATAATCTTCTACTTACTAAAAGATAGACCAAATGGCTGATCCTTCACCAGGCCCTTACAGGGAACACCTGAACCACAAGACACTGGAGAGGGTAAGATTAAGACTAACCTTAGTCTCCTACATCTTCCCTCCCTCACTTCCCCTCTCCCTGTCTCTCTCTCTCTTACCTCTAACTCTTGTATATTAGTTATCTTTTTCCTCATTTTCTTAGTGGGCACTGACCTGTAACTCCCAGAACCAGCATGGGGCTATCATCCACAATGAGCTTTTGATCAGAGAGACCTACAAGGTTTCCTAAAAGAAAGACAGATTTCTGTCAGAGTACTTGATGACCCACCAAAGGTTAGTGGTAAGACCCTACTGCTGAAGATACCTTATGTGATTGACATGCAAATTAGAATGGCATGGCTGGAAGTTGGATGAGAGTCAGTCCCCAGACAGTCAGCGCATCTAGTGCCAGAAGGTGCTACATGGGCGACTGGGGGAAATTGACCAATATCTATCGAAGCAACGCATGGTCTAACCTACTTAGCAGCAAATAACTTATTGTGATGCCCACACAAGTGCAGTGGTGGCACACAGCCATGGTGGGGAACCAACTGCTCTCAATTTGGCTAACTGATCCCCTCACTGGTATGGGACCCATAGCTGGAGCTGGGAAACAAGTCAGAACCATATCCAAACATAAGCCCACTTTTCAGTATCAACCTACTATCAATTGTGGGCTACAAGAGGGCCTACACATATTAAATTCTCTATAAAAAAAAAAAAAAGTAAGGGTTATCTCATTTGTCCTGGTGCTAACTTACTCTCCGTTGGAGAATCTGCTTCTCTTTTTCAGATAGATGTAGACCCTAAGTAGAGAGCCACCCCATCATACCTCAAAAGGGCTCCGGCTGAAACTAAGAAAACTTCGAGAAACAAGCAAGGGGGCTGTTTTTCCTGATGAACCAGACACCAGCACAAGGGGGAAGGAGATCAGCATAGAGAAAAATCAACTCCTACCAAATCAGAGAGCCAGGGCCTCAGAGGCCCTCAACACCTCATCACTGAAGCAGACCAAAAATGAACCCAACATGGCTCAGGGAAATTTTGCGGAAGAGGGGGCGGAAAGAATGTCAGAGTCACATGTTGGGTCATGATATGCAGAGACATTTAGCTTACCCATAACTGTGGGCTAACTCCACAATGCATGACCCGTATACCTCAACAAGGAGGGGCCAAGGGGAGGGGGTAGGTCACGGATGAGCCTAATAATGGTACCAAACTGACTGTATTTGCTGAATACAGAACTGACTAATAAAAAAAAAAAAAGAATTAAAATAATAATCTCATAGCATTATACCCTCATCCTACCAGTCAAGATGGAGTTTGTATAGGATTGATACAAGCAAGAGGTCAGAAGAAGACACTCTGGATTCTCATTCTTTCCAAGGAGACAATGATTCAAAATCAACTCCATTTCTAATAAATCCAGACAGCAGTTAAGTGTTTGGAACCTAGGAGGCTTATTAACCAACAGAAATTATTTCTCACAGGTTTGGAGGCTATAAAATCCAACCTTGAAATGTTGTACTTGAAGACTTGTGTGAACTTGTTTCCTTGTAATAGTCCCTGTTCTCCATGTCTTCATATAGTGGAAGGGATAAGCAATCGATCTTCACCTTCTTTTATAATGGCAGTGTTCCCACTTCATACCATCTCCTAAAAGACTCACCTTCAAATACTAACACACTGGAGATTAGGAATATGAATATTCCAAAGATGCAAATACAGACTATACATAGCATGTTTCCCAGCCACTGAAATTTAAGCCCTTATCACATGAAACATTAATTTCATTCCAAATGACATCAAACCCTTAACTTACTTTAATATTAATTCAAAGGGCTAAAGTCTCATAGGAACATCATCTAAATCAAGTATGAGTGAGACTCATGGTATGATCATGAAAAATTTGCATTTGCTCTCAAGCTATGAATCTGTGAAATCAAACATGTTAGTAATTTCCAAACTATAAGCATGGTAAGGCATAACATAGTCATTCATATCCCAAAAGATAGAATTAATAAAGCAGATGTGACAGATCCCCCCAAAATCTAGAACTTTACAACTTGATAATCTTCAATTATTTTGTCCCCTTTTGTGGTCACACTGAAGCAGAGATCTCACCCTCAGACATACTCAGGCATCATCCTACAGTTGTTTTTTCATTGACAACTTCCATGACTGTAAACAATATCCCATGGTAATTCCCTCCCTCCCCCTACTTTCCCCTTTGAAACTCCACTCTCCATCATATCCCCTCCACCTCTCAATCAGATGTCATCATCTTTTCCTCCTATTATGATGGCCTTGTTTTGGGAGTGTCAAGAACTGTAAGGTCATGGATATCCAGGCCATTTTGTGTGTGGAGGAGCACGCTGTAAGGAGTCCTACCCTTCCTTTGGCTTTTACATTCTTTCTGCCACCTCTTCCACAATGGACCCTGAGCCTTGGAAGGTGTGATAGATATATTTCAGTGCTGAGCACTCCTGTGTCACTTCTTCTCAGCACCATGGTGCCTTCTGAGTCATCCCAAGGTCACTTCTATCTAAAAAGAGAAGGTTCTCTAACAAAAGTGAGAGTAGCAATAACATATGGGTATGAACATTAAGAGAAGTGATTACCAGGCAGTTTTGTGAGTATAGTAAATGCATTTAGCCAGGCAGAAGCAGACGTTACACCCCTAGGACCCACAACTACCCCTGTTGTAGATTTTCAGTATCAGGGATGTATTACCTCCCATGGAGCAGGCCTCCAGTCAAATTAGAGGGAGGTTGGTTTCCCCCATAACAGACATGCCACTATTGCACATATTGGCTCATTTGGCCTGGCTGGCCAAATATAAGGCTTTCAGTGTCCACTGATGAATATCTTCACTGTTAATCTCTCTCTCTCCCTTTGAAATTCATGCAGCATGGCTTTTCCAAGATTTCTGTCAGCTGGTCTATATGGAGGAAGTTTTCAACTCAACTCCAGCAGGATTTCTCAGTGGCCTTGCAGCCCAAGCATGTGGAGTTTTCAGCAATAGGGTCTTACCATCTATTCCTGGTGGGAAACCAAGGGCCTCAGCAATGGCCTGTAATGTTTTGGGGGCATCAGGGACCTCCCTAGCCAACAACTCACTGGAAGGTATCCCATCTCTGGCACTGAAAATTTTCTAATAACAATCTATGGCTCCTGAGTGTTCCATTGTCCAAAAACGTAGGTTTCCATATGACTTATTTATATCCTCTTAGATTTTGATTAGCCTTCCCTCCACCTTTCCTTTACTCAATCTCTTCTCCTGACCTCACTTAGGCCTTTTCACTCCAATTAATCTGTTCTTATACTTACACATATACAGTACCATCCTATTAAGTCCCCCCTCCATCCCTTTCTATTCTCTATATCTCCTACAGTTTTGTCATCCTACAGTTTTTCCAAGGCTCTGGATGGTCCTCTCCTCATAGCTTTTCTTGGCATTGCCTATTCTGCAGCTCTCACAGGTTGGAATTGTCTTACTGTAACTTCCCCAATTTATATTCTAGCACCTTTACTGCTCTGCCATTTCTTGGACAGACCTATTGCCATGAGTTTATTTGTTGTTGTTCCAATAGAGGCTTTGTGCTCCATTCCAATAGCAAGTCTCTGTCTAGGTCCCCAAAGATCTCTTGGGCATCCTTAGAAGGATAAGTCCAATCAGTCACATTTCCAAAGTGTACTGGCCACAGCATTCTCTGAAGCCCAGAAACTTACATTCTTTAATGTTGTTGTTGAGGAAGCAAAGATGATTTATTTTTTTAAAAGGTGGGGTGTGAGGGCTGGAGAGATTGCTTAGTGCTTAAACACTTGCCTGTGAAGCCTAAGGACCCTACTTTGAGCCTCAACTCCCCAGGACCCACATCAGCCAGATGCACAAGGTGGCGCATGCATCTGGATTTCCTTTGCAGTGCCTAGAGGCCCTGGCGCGCCCATTCTCTCTCTCTCTCTCTCCCTCTCTCTGTCGGTCTGTCACTCTCAAATAAGTAAATAAAAATAAACAAAAAAATTTAAAAAGCTGGGGTGTGAGAGGCACATAGTGGAAAGGAATATTCAGAGGCATTGCCTCCACACCTTACAATGACTGATTGTTGCTTTCACACCTCATAACCCACAATCCCATGGGGAATGCTAGCTATCTCACTAATGAGGGCCCTCAGCAGAATGGGGGCAAGGAGGTGGGAAATGATGGTACCAAAACATGATGTGCCCATATAAAGTTTCCTTTTAATAAAACAATAGCCTGGGGCTGAAGGAAGGCTTAGTGGTTGAAGCACTTGCCTGCAGAGCCAAAGGACCCAATTCGATTACCCAAGATCCATGTAAACCAGATGCACAGGGCCCTGCATGCATCTGGAGTTCGTTTGCAGTGGCTGGAGGCCCTAGAGCACCCATTATCTCTCTCTCTCTCTCTCTCTCTCTTTCTTCCTACCTCTCTTGCTCAAATAAATAAATAAAGTATTTTAAAAAACAAGCTGATGAAGAGTCAGGCATTGCTCACACTATAACACCATCTCTTGCACCCAGGGAGGCTGAGGTAGGTGGATCATCATGAGTTCCAGGCCAGCTTGGGTCACAGAATGACATTCTGGTCAGCCTAGGCTAGGGTGAGACCCTGCCTCAAGAACTGAATGGGTGGATGGACAGAAGAGAAGACATTGTAAGTCTTGTGATCTCCAAAAGAAGAACCTATATCTTACTCATGTATCCTCTATGTCTGATACTATTCCTGTGACATAGTGGATCCTTAGGTAAATCAAAGAACAAAATGTTCAGTGTTGAAGACTGCTTTGGTTTGGATGCTGAGAACCCCCTAAGGCCCATAATGTTAAAGTCCTATATTATTATGTACAATCATAAATGTAAACACAGTATTCTGCCTACAGCTACAAGACTCATTGTTGAATCATAAACCCTTTCAAATGCACCTCATCACAGAGTTTAATAACTTCAATGTGTATAGAATTTAAGGCTTGAGTAAAACATAATACTTTAGCTGTCAAAAAATGGTTGGAAAGCCTCAAGTATCAGGTCAGGTATGCTTGAAATGTCCATCAGCACCCAAAGAAGAGAAAAGAAACAAAATGAAGAAAAGTTGTCCTCTCAGAGAAATAGGTGGGCTCCGCAGTGAGGCCCTGCAAACGGCTGTCAGAAAACAGGATCTTCAAAAGTATTTGCACACATGTTCTTTGCAGCATCCTTCATTGAAACCAAGAGATGCAAACCATTTATTAAAGAAACAGAAAAGCAAAATATGATATGTACACAGAAAAGAACAATATTCAGGCATGAAAATAAAAATAATGTCACATGTTAATAATTGTATGAAACTTGAGCATATTATGATAGGTAAAATATGCCTTACATACAGACAAATACTTTCACTGATATGAGGCATCTAGATAGTTACTATCAAGGAAGCAGAAAGTGAATGGTTGTCACCAAGGGTTAAGAGATGAGGTAAGGGAGGATTGCTGGAAAATGGTAATAGTTTCAGTATCAGACATGCAAGATGAAAATATTCTAGTGATCATTTTGTGCCATACACCTAAAATTTGTTGAGAGTATATCTCATGTCATGTGCTTTTAGCTCAATAAAAATTTTCAGTCTTACCTGTTTTAATTAATGAAATGGGTTATTATTTCTTTCTTACTCTTCATATTGGAAAATAAAATTTATATTGTGTGAAGGTTGTTGTAATGAAAATAATGGTTTGAAAATGATCATATTTCCTTTGGACAAAAAAATCTGAACATCCTATTCTTGCTCTCTCACTCTTCTACTTTGTCTCTCTCTCTCCGAATACCTGAGCCTTTAGTACCTGTAAGGATAGACAACAAAGAATACATCATAATTTTCTCTTTTGTAACAAGCAATAAAGTTTGCAGTGCATACCATTTTAAATATAAAGTTTTAGGTTTCTATGTTTTTTAAGTTTGAAATCAAACTTTCTTGATTATGGTAACGTCACACTTCATCATTCAGTATTGCCTACATGACGAGTTTGACATTTTAAAACCAAGTTGCTTTGAATCATTCGGCAGTAGCAAAAAGCATATAAATAATTTCTTAGTAAGTAGGATATACATAATAGGCCAAATTAGCTACCAAACATTGACTCATTTTTCCAAAGCTTTCAAGATAAAATGGGTAGACAAGGAATTATGCAAACTTTTGCCTTAGTGAATTTTTTTGTGTGTAAACGAAAAGGTTGAAAATTATGTGGCTATAGTTTGGCTATCATTTTATCCTTAATTATAGCATCCAAGGTGACACTTCATTTTCTGATGTGATGTACACCTCAATGTGTTTTATATTAGCTCCTTGTTATAACTAGATTTTTGAGTCATTTAAGAAGAAATGGGGCCAAGAGATCATCTAAAGTGAGGAATTTGAAGTACCTTTTAAGGGGAATGAGAATGACAAGCCATCAGATACTGACTTTTTTACTTATGCAACTTATTTGTGGTGCTGGGGACTGAGCTCAAGATCTTATGCCTGTCAGACCAGCTCTCTATCAATAATATAACTCCCAGCACCACATGTTCAACTTTTCAGATATAGAACATATGCTATATGCATCACTGCATTATTTGGACATAATCACTATAATAACAATATGCATGGTACTAGGACATATATTCACCTCTTGACTGTTTTCATTCATTCTACATTTTACTATGGAGTTAATGAGTGATAGACTCCTCCCCTCCAAAAAACTAAGACATAAGAGAACTTATTTTATTTTTGACAATTTCATACATAAATGTAATGTATTATCCTAATTTATCCCCCCACACCCAATCAATCCCTTCTTGCAATTAGCCACATTACTACTTTCATTTTTTGTGAACTTCTGAGTTACATTAGGGTTGCTTGCAAGAGTATGGGTGAGGGGTTATTCTCTGTATCATGGGTAACTTACCAGTGAGTGCATCATTGAAGAAATTATTTCTCTCTACCCCAGCAAAAATTCACTAACTCTGATGGGAGGGGTAAGACCTTATAGACCCAGAGGTAAAAGAATTTTTAACACACCACAGACTGGAGGCATAACATGTATAAGCTAATTGTTAAAATTCACAATCTGAAAGAAATCTTTGACAGACTTCAGGCAGTAACATTCAAATAGAAATGGATATTTGTGTGTAGTGGCACATATCTATTATTTCAGCAACTAGAGGCAGAGGCGGGGAAATTTCTATCAGCTTGAGGCCAGCCTGATCTGTACAGTGAGACCCTGCTCAAATGGGGCAATAACTGAGGATTGTAATGCAGTGTACTTGTATAGGCCATACAAGGCCCCATGTTAGCTCCCTAGCACGGCTATCAAATCTGCATTAAACCTGAATCAAAGCTGCAATCAAATCAAACACAGATTTAAACAGATAAGGGAATTTAAAAATATTGATTTAACATTATTTTATTTATTTGAGAGAAGAAAGAGACAGAAAGAGAGAGAGAGTATGGGAGAGAGAGAGAGAGAGAGAGAATGGGCCCAGTACAGTCTCTAGACACTGCAAACGAACTCCAGATGCATGTGCCATCATGTGCATCTGACTTATGTGGTGAGTACTTGGGAATTGAATCTGGTTCCTTAGGCTTTACAAGCAAACACCTTAACTGTTAAGCCATCTCTCAAACCTGTAATGGAATATTTTCATACTTGCTATTAGGCACTTAATAGATATTCTTATGACAAGGAGTCCATAATGAAATGGAGTGGTGTGAGTGTAAAAAATTGTAAGTGTAATATAAAATGGAACCAAGTAAGATGACTATTCTAATAATAGTGCAAAAATGTGGTGTAGAGTTCAGAAGAAGGAGTGACTAACACCAAATGGGTAAGAAAGTTTTGTACTGGAATTGAAATTTCAGTTTATCTATACCAGTTTTTTTGTTTGTTTTGTTTTTCCTTTTCATAAGTAAAAAAGAGAAGGAAGAGCAGCATACCATACTAACACAGTGACAGAATGCACATAGCTGGAAACACAACTTTGTCCTGGCTGTTGCATACACTGTGTTAGGGTTAGTTAATGATGCTACACCTTAGATTTTTAGAGGAAGTTGGAATTTCATTCTATAAGCAAAGAGAGATAGAAAAGGCAGCAGTGAAGATTTTTTTTTAGTCCTTTCCCAGCCCTGAATGGTCACTTTTTAATGCTTCATGATATTGTCTTTGCCATATTCTACAATTTCAGACACTTTGCTCCTTTCTATGCCTTTTCTATCAACTTTTCATTGTATGTTTTATAATTCTTACTGCGTTTTATCTTTTAGTATGTCCAGCATTTTATACATATGGTTTTTAAAATGGACCCTATCTGTTCTTCACATGGTCCCCCTTTTTAATGCTGAGGATCCAGGGCTTCAAGCTAGAAGTCTCTGACCCCTTTATTCTGTCCTTTCCTCTCCATGTGCTTCCTTGTGCTTGGAAAAAGATCACATCTAATAAACTTCAGTTTCAAATCTTTAGAATGTTACTAAGAATAGAAATGATGTTTATATTCTCATTAACCATTCACCTATTGCATGCAGTTAACATCATACATGCACTGTGCTATTGTGGCAATTGAACAATCTAACATGAGTAAAAGACAAGGTTATAGTTGCCAAAAGTTTTAATTCTTAAAAAGATATGCTTGAGTTTCCACTCAATTTCTATGTCAAGGTGTCAAATTTTGAATAAATTATTCTATTATTTAAAAAAACAACTTTATTAAATGTAATTCACACCATAAAATTCTCATTTAAAATTTACACTTCATTGCTGTTGGTGTATTCAGATATGTGCAAACAGTACCATAGAAAATACTCATCATGACCAAAAGAAACCTCATACCTTACCTGCTATGCATCCCTATTCTGGACATTTTGTACAAATGGAATCAGAATATCTGGATTTTCTGTGAATTGTTTCTTTTCCTTACCACAATCTTTGGAAACCTGTTTTACATTTTAGCATGATTCCAAACTTCGTTTATGTACTTAAATGTCTGAAACTTACCATCTAAACAATATTTCATTGTATGGACATACTACATTTTCTTTATGCACTTATCAATTGGTGAATATTTATATTGCTAACATTTTATACTACGATGGAAATACCACCACAAATATTTATCTACAGTTTTTACATTGACATGCATTCATTTCTCTTAAATATATAACTCATTGGAATTGCTGGGTGGTCTGGCAAATCTGTGGTTTGAATTACAGGCTGCTTTCCAAAGCAGCTGCACTATTTTCAATTCTCACCATAACTGTAGGCATGTTCCAGCTTGTTGACATTTCTGTTCAACACTTGTTCTTATCTCATTTTTTGATTCAAACCCCTCTACTGTGGGATGAATGCTATTTCATCGTGGATTTAATTTGCATTTCCACAAAGTCTAATGATGATGACCATTTCTGCATGTGTATATTGTCTTTCATATATCTTTTTAGAAAATTCATATTTTTAAAAAATATTTATTTTTATTTGAAAGAGAGAGAGAGAGAGAGAGAGAGAGAGAGAGAGAAAAGCAATTAGAGACAGAATACACATGCCAAGGTCTCTAGCCAGTGCAAATGAACTCCAGACACATGCACCACCTTGTATATCTTGCTTATGTGGGTACTAGGGAATTGAACCTGGGTCCTTAGGGTTTGCAGACAGGTGCCTTAACCACTAAGCAATTTAGCCAGCCCTGGAAAATTCATATTTAAAAGCCATTATAATTTTAGGTTATTTATCTTTTTGTTACTTCAGGTATTTCATTTATTGGATATGTTATTCACAAATAATTTCTCCAGTTTTCTGGGTTGTATTTTTACATTGTTTTTGAAGCAAGCCCAACAGACTGACCTTTTTGTCATGGCAGACAGAGCAAGAAAGAGTGCACATATGTGCTAAAGAGAGAGAGAGAGTGAATTGGTGTGTCAGGGCCTTCAGCCACTGTAATGGAACTCCAGACACGTGTGTCACCTTGTGTGCATGTGTGACCATGGGCATCTGGCTTACGTGGGGTCTAGGGAGTCAGACATGGGTCCTTTGGCTTTATGGGCAAGCACCTTAACTGCTAAACAATCCCTCCGGCCCATATTTTTACATTTTAATAGTGTCATTTGGGCTGGAGAGATGGCTTAGCGGTTAAGCGCTTGCCTGTGAAGCCTAAGGACCCCGGTTCGAGGCTCGATTCTCCAGGACCCACGTTAGCCAGATGCACAAGGGGGCGCACGCGTCTGGAGTTCGTTTGCAGTGGCTGGAGGCCCTGGCGCGCCCATTCTCTCTCTCTCTCTCTCTGTGTCTCTCTCTCTCTCTCTCTCTCTCTGCCTCTTTCTGTCTGTTGCTCTTAAATTAAAAAAAAAATTAAAAAAAAATAAAATAAAATAGTGTCATTTGAGGAATGTAGACTTAAGTGTTGAGAGTGAGATTTAACTATTTGCTGTTGCTTTCTTTACATTTTAAGTATCATGTGTTACCTAATTTTGATATGTCTCAATTTCCTAATTGTTTAAATGTGTTGATTAGAGTTGATTAGGGCTATAAGACACTTAGTATTATATAACTTAGTATTTTATATATATATATATGTAAATATATATAGTGAATAATGCAAAACACAAAGCAAGCACTTAATAAACACCTTACCATTAATAATTTTTAGTATTGCTATATGAAATGTTTAATGCAAAGCTTGGTGCATTGTGGGAACTCAGGTACTGTTAGTACTGATTTAAGTAGGAATAATTTCCTCTTTCTGATAAATAATAAAATGTACATTGAGAAGAAAATAATATAAATATTATGGGGAAAATGATTTTTATGTATATAGGATTTTGATGGTTTGCAGGATGATTTTATTTTTAAAAATATTTAAACAAATCAGAACTCTCAACATTTTATCTAAAGTTGTTTATATTAAAAAATACAACGGGGACAATGATGAATGGCTTCAAATTTTCCTTTAGTGTGACACCTTTTATTCTGTCTTTACTTCTGACTTGAATGATCATCGGTGATAATTTGAATTTTATGATAATGAAGGAAATTGGCAAGTCACTTGTGAAATATTATGGCAATAATGGTCTTGTAGTAAAGATAAATCATTAATCTTCTCCAAAGTAATATGATGTGTCAATAAATTTAAAGTAAAAATCACAAACATGTTTATTTAGCCAACATCTTTTGGAAAACTTGTCATACATAATAGAAAAAAAATTCAATTATAGGCAAAAGAAGATTAGAGAAACATATGAAAAATCATGTTTTGTTCAGTTTCATTCCTAAGTATGTGTGTCATGTAAACAAATTTTCATTAAAGTTGAAATGTTATTGTGTCACTATCATAAAGATATTCAAATAAAATAATATCTTCAAGGAAAGTATACACAGGAAAGGTAAGAAAAGAATATACAAAGCAGGAAGAGAGAGCAATTATTGACTCATTGGTTGATTATGTTCATTTACTGTTTATTCCTTATAATTCTTATTTGTCTATCACAGGGACACATGTTTATTACAACCATTAATGGCTGTCAGTAACAGTGTTACAATACTGAACAACTCGGTAAAAATTACACACTTGCTTTGTCTACTTGGACTTTTCTCAAATCCAAATACCTAGAATAATCTTGAGAAGACATCCTGAACCAACCAACTAGGACAAGGGCTTTGAGACTACATAACTTTGAGATTGTATAACTGAGTCTATCAGTAGATGGGAAAATGGGTGGGTTCTTATCTGAGAGATGACAAGGCCTGAGGTTGACCAGATGTTAAAATCTATCATGAAAGCATGTAACCAAGATTCTCCTAAGAAGAGGGATTTTCTATTGTTACAATAACTCTAGGGGACTTTGAGGAAGTAATACATGTTCTTTTCTTTAAACTAAGCATCTTGCACTTTAGCTTATCAGAAATTTGTTTGTTTTTACTTATTTCATTCTTTAAAAATAAAGACCAAGTGGCTTAATTAATCTCAGTGTCCTTAGTGAAGCATAGCACGATTAATATTACAATATTGGAGTTAATGTTAGCATTTAGTCACTTAGCACTTTCTATTATTTTATTTTTATATTTGCTCATTCATTCAGGACATTGCAGCCACTTAAAGTTTAGGCCATTGCCAATGCTAAAGTGGAAGTGGCAGCATAAGGACATATTTGTAAAGCCGATTACTTTCCTTTTGATTCTTTGTTATGGTCATTCTCAGGATAGTTTCTAGCCTTATACTTAATGTCACATGACTTGAGAACATTATGGCATTATAGGGTAAAATAATCCAAACAGTAAATTCCAAAACAACTCAAGAGTTGTCACATTATAAAATTTTACTTTCTTCACATCAAATTATTGATGAAGATCCTCTATTTACCCATCAGGATGGTCAGTAATCTTGAGGAATTATTTTTTTTCTTCTGTAGGAAGGGAGATAAAATGCTTGATCTAATTGTTTTTGATTTTTCGAGGTAGGGTCTCACTCTAGCCCAGGCTGACGTAGAATTCACTATGGGTTCTCAGGGTGGCCTCAAATTCATGGCAATCCTCCTACCTCTGCCTCCCGAGTGCTGGGATTAAAGGTGTGCGCCACCATGCCCTGCAACTTGACCTAATTTTGATGACAGAAATACATGTAGGTGCAGTGGAGTACAAATAGGTGGAAATTATTATCTAGTGGGTGGGTGGAGGGAGAACAGGAAAGGATGTATTTCCATTTTCTCCATAAATTACAAGATATAAAACTATTACTGGATACTACACCCTAGTGCCTATTCTCTGGCCTCAGCTATTCTTGTGTGTGCCTTTAACAAAGTAATTATCACAATATAATTTTATATTTATCTATCACTACCACTAACCTAACCTGTGAGCTCATTGTTGGGATGGAACAGACATAAAAGCACATATCACCAAATTGTCTACACATAAGGAGTCAGTAAATGTGGATTCAATAATTAAAACATTTAAATACTTTGAGTTTCTCAATAAACAGCCTAACTATATGGAAGCAGGAAACAACATGAACAAGCTCAGATATACTTAGCCTTCTAACCAGCCTTTCCAAGGAACCTGGTGTGAGTGAAACTGTCCTTTACTCTCCAGATTACTCTTGAAGCTTAATGAATAGGACAGCATGACTCCAGTCAACAGCAAGAGGTACAATTAGCAAGTCAAATTTTTCTGTTTTCCTGACTCTAAAACTCATATGGTCAACTAGTGTGACTGGTTACTTTAAATCATCAAGTTTGGGAATATTTTGTTAATTAGTAGTATATTGCCAAATGATTAAGTTGCAAAATCATATATTTTTTCAAACATTACATATGAAAATTTGTAATGAATCAAAAATAAGATAAAAGAACTATGCATTAAAAAGCAGAGAATTGGGGAGATAGCTCAGTGGTAAAGTACTTGGTAAACAAACTTGAGATCCCAAGTTTAGATCTCCAACACTCACATAAAATGCCAGGCATTGTAAAGTATACCCTCAAGTCCAATGCTGGGAAGGTGGTGACAGAAAGATTCCTGAATCTTGCTTCCTTAATCTGTGAGCTGTAGACTAGTAAGAGATCCTGTCTTAAAAAAAAAAAAAAGACATACAATCTTTCTGAAGATGACACCTCAAGTTTTCCTCTGGCCTCCATATGCACCCACTTACATGTGTGTGTGCACACACTCGCACACAGGTGCACCCACACACATATAAAGAGGCATGCACACCCTACAATAATACTCAGTATACTCACGACCTAAAATTTGAAATCATTTTGAAAAAATATTTTACATTGGGTGGTACAGAGATAGTGCAGTGAGTAAATACATTAGCTGTGCAAGTATGAGGGCCTTAGTCCTAGCTCAAGCTCCCATACACTTTATTCACAAGTGTTTTAGTGTGTATATTTCATACTAGATTTCAATGTGGTGATGCATGGATTTATAGAGTAAAATAAGCATTACCTAAAATATCCATATGTTGCAAATATTTACTTAGTTTGACACGTGCATGAATTTATATAATCTAAAACTTGATGATGATGTAGAATGTTAAATATAAATTCAGTAAGGTCCTCTATGAACCCTCTTAGAGCAATCAGCACATCTAGCTCAACTAAAAGACTTTAAAAATTTTTTCCCCTTAGTTTTACCCTCTGCTAGAACTCCAGATAGGATTTGCTATAAATTATTTGATCTTTTTGTATGATGTTCTTCATTTTTATGAATGTTTTTGAAATTCACTAATGCTCTATATATCATTTATCATCCCATTACTCAGTTTGTCTACCCATGTTTTCAATGATGGATGAAATACAAGATGATTTCAGATTTTACTTTAAATAAATAAATGTGCTTTGAACAGTCTAAATTCTCTTGGTAAGACTACTGTGGTGCTTTGAATGTAAATGTCTCCCATAGCCTCAAGTGTTTGTGATTAAGCTTCTTACTTAGTCTCCAGCTGGTAGAGACTTTGGAAGGTATAAATTTACCAAAGGAGGTAGATCACTGCAAGGAGACCTGGAGGTGGATTAGTCTAGTTTATTAGAAATTCTGAGCTAGTTTATTATTTTCTTTCTCTGTTGTGGATGTATGATGAAGTGAATGAGTTTCTTCCCCCATGAGACACCTACTCCTCAAAAATGTAAGCCCCCCAAAACCTGTCTATAAGTTGTTTTTAGTTGAGTATTTTGTTCCAGCAAAGAAAATGTAGATGCTACAGCTACAATTGCTAGATCAGAGTACACATAGGGTAACTTTTACATTTTAAAAAAGATAATTTCTGAAAGCAGACAAACCATTTTCTATTCTGAATCATAATGTATGAGATTCCTGTTGAATATTGTTAATATTTGCAGTGGTCAGTATATTAATTCTAACTATTTTGAATGATGTGTACATTATACGATTGTGCTTTTAATTTCAATTTTGACAGCTAATGATGTCTAAATGACATTTTTATGTGTTCATTGGTCTATTCACAAATTTAACCATCTACATTTCTGTTCAATTTTATTTTCCATTTACTAGTGATTTCTGATTATTCTTGTTGAGTTCATTCAGTATTTTGCATATGAGTATTTGATCGGATTGTCCTTTCAAAATATTTGCTTCCATCTTCTGTTTTGCCTTCTCATTAATGTGTGCCTTTGGGTGAGCAGCAGCTTTACTTTCAGTGAAGCTTCTTAACAAGTTTCCCATTCATGCCTCTGCTTTTTGGTTCATTTCTACAAAGAAACAAAATCCACCTCAATTCAAAAATGTAATCATCTATGTTTTATGTTATAAGTTTAATTATTTTAAGTTTTTAGTTAGGTGCTATAGTGATAAATTATCTTGAACTAATTTTCATGTATGGAATAAAATAAGGGTTAAAGGTCCCACTAATATATTCAGCAACTGTGTTACCATCTATTGAGAAAATTACTTTGCCCTTTTAGCATGGTACCTTGTTCAAAAGTCAATACATCATTAAATATGGCAATATTGGAGGATCCCTACACTTTTGGCTTATTTTACTGTCCTTAATCCAGTGTCATATTTCCTTAATTCTGATAATTTCATGGTAAGCCTTTAAATCAGGTATTATAGATCCTCAATTTTTCTTTTGCAAGATACTTTTAGGTGTTCTAAGTCATCTTTATTTCTTTACACATTTTATAATACAATTTACAAGTCTACAAAAACTTGTGGGTGCTTTTGTGTGCACACACACACACACACACACACACACACACCTCATTGGAAGAACTGATAGGTAAAGAACACAATGTCCATGTAAATAACACATCAACCTATTTGTTAGGAAATTGATTTATAATTTAGATTGAAGAAATTTGAAGGTATTTAGTTAAATTTAATTACAAACATTGTATTCCATTTTGAATGAAATTGGGTTTTTTAAATGATTTCATTTACAAAATGTTTGATAAAGTCTATAAAAGTGAAGTTGACTTTTATTTGTCAAACTTCCATCTTATATCCTATAACTGTGGTGAATTTATTTTTATGACTAGTAATATTTTAAGATATTACATAGACTTGTGTGTGAATGTGTGATTCAAATCTCACAATAAGTTATATTTTCCTTAAATATCCATGCAAAATTATAAAGCAATTGAAGATAAAATTATCAGCTGGGCATGGTGGTGCATGCACGCCATTAATCTCAGTACTCAGGAGGCAGAGGTAGGAGGATTGCTGTGAGTTTGAGGCCACCCTGAGACTACATACTAATTTCCAAATCAGCCTGGGTTAAAGCGAGACCCTACCTTAAAAAAATGAAATTATAATTTATATTTGCTCCTTAATTCATTTTACTGGCACGTTTCTTAACCCACTTAAGTTTCGGATTTCTACTTTGCCTCATTTCCTTTCAGTTTATCACCATTTGTTGAAGATGACTTTTCTCCAGTATATGTTTTGGGCAACCTGGTTAGAAGCAGATGGCTGCAAATACTTAGTTTCTATGTCTTCTAATATTTCCATTGGTCTATGTGCTTACTTTGTACCCATGTCAAGCTATTTTTGATACTATGCCTCTGTAGTGTATTTTGAATTGATGTGATACTTCCAGCATTGCCCTTTTTGCTAAGAACTGCTTTTGCTATTCAGGGTTTCTTTTGTGCCTCTGTTTGAATGGTGCCATTGATTTTTCTATTCCGGTACAAAAATGCCATTTTGGGATATATATATATATATATATATATATATATATATATATATATATATATATATATATATATAACAGGGAGCCTATCTTTGTCTCTGTTTTATTTATTAATTATTTTCTTACTTTCCAGGTGATGTCTCCCCTAAGTCTGTTATCTGTTTCTTCAGATCATTATTATCTGGGAGTTTCTACTCAATTGTATCTAGTCCAGGTGCCACTGATTATGACCTGCCTTCAGGCAAAATGTTCTAAAATGTGGAACATAACCATAGTCCTTTCTTTCATTCAAGAGTACTCTTCCTCAAGTACCTGCTTGTTTCTGCTTGATTTGTAGTGCCTTTCCCAAAAGATTTGTGACCCTTAAGTAAATTGGTATCTTCCATTAGCAGATAGTGAAGAGATTTTATGATACAAAGATAACATAATGAATGGTACTAGCTGGTTCCCAACCTGTACTCTTGTTGGCTGTTGTACAAATATAAGCACCTTTTAGAATTTGTATAGAACAAATTGTATAGACATAAATACACAAGTATACTTTGAACAAATTACAATTTCTTCTTTTCCCACTTTTAGTGTGATTTTTGCAGAAAGAAAATTTATTATAATTTAACTTTCTTTTTACTACAACAAACTTAATGTTTTAAAATTTTGTTATATTTTTGATTATTGGACAGCTTTCTTTCTAAAGAAAACCTGCTTAGATTAATAGATAATTGCAATTCAAGGATAAAATTAAATGTGATCAAATATGATATTTTCACTACAGATGAAGTATTTCAGTAAAAATACAAAAATCATATCTGTAGAGTAAAATATTAATCAAATTGCTTCATTTTTGACACCTTGTCTGTTGTAAATGAGATTTAAAAAAACAAAAGTAACATACATAGCATGACATTTTGCTACAGTTCATGTTTACAGTCTAAACTTATGGAATTGAGAGTATGATTCTTAAAATAATCTCACATGCACTGTAAATTACAAATTTCAAGTACACCATAAACAGAATATGTTGTTTACAGCTGTTTAGTTCCACTAAATATCTGTAGATTTGCTTCCTCAGCTAGAGCAGGATCTTACTGGCTATAACTCCCTGCCTTGTTCAATAACTTCCAGTAATTATCAGGAATAAAATGCCATAAATTTATGGAATAGACTGCCCCTTTGCTATAATATACAATCAGAGACGATCAATGCTTCTTACAATGAGGAGAAGAATTACAACTGTGTTTTATTTTATAGCTTTGGTAATACAGCTTTGGAAACCACCAGAGGGAGTAGAGTTAAACTTCAGTGGTCAAATTCCAATGCCATAAAGCATAGCCTCAGGCTGACATTTTACAAAGTAGCAACACAACAAGGGGCTGTGTACTTCTTAGCAGACTATTTTATTTGTTCACCCATCTTGCTAGTCAAAGACCTCTATGTATTGCTGCTCTTTTAGTTCATATGCCTGGAATAATGAGAATCTCTCTGAATGTAATAAATAACAATCAAGTTTAACCTTTGACCACATCATTACAAGAAAGAAAAGATAGACATAGCTGTTAATGAAACCTCCACTGTTGCAGTAACCCAAAACGTCTTGCTCATTTACAAAGTAATATTTGTCATAGTTTAAAAAATATATATTTTATTGTTGTTTAAATCAAAGGGCATTTTTGAGCCCTGCTTAGTTATGCTTAAAGTGTAATTACACGCTACATATCATGGTAAGTAAATGAAAGGCTTTTCTTGGTTATTTGTTATAAAATTCTACTTGCCTATGGCTAAGTGAAGGCCAGGCCTCTAAAGTGTTTCAAGTATAATGCAGTGAATATAAAACAGTCCATTAATTGGGATAATAGGTCCCAGCATGTAATTGCATTTCTTAGGTACTATGGATAGCAACTGAGTGAAGTGGTATTTATTCAAGGTTGTTAGTCACCCGTGGATAACTTTATTTGTCCACTGATGCTTAAATAAATGCATCATCCATCAGTAAGAATATTTATGAAGAAATTTATAACAAAAATCATTATTGCTTCTCAAATTATGAAAGGAAACAGTATATAAAGCTTAGTGAAGAATGTCACAATAAAATCTTTCCTGTGCCTCAGGTTACTGGTTTTTATGTTGGTGGACAGTAAAATATTGAGGATACTCAAGAATAAATGTGAACCAAACATGGCTGTTGTATTTTTCTTCACATGTTATCTAATAAAATATCTATGAGATACATAGTAAATTCTGGCAGCCCTTCTAAGACCCATGAACCTGCATAGTTCTTTTGTAAAAAACCGAACAAACAAACAAAAAAATGATCTATTTACATGCCTTAAAAACTTCCAATCTCTCAAATAGTTTTTTGGGTGTGGTTTTATTATAATTGAAAAATGTTTACTTATTTTTCATTTGCTAATATGTTCTATATTTTAAGGGTTTTAAATGCATAATATAACTTATCATGTGGAAGCCTCAATATTTCATACAACAAGGATCAGGAGGAAGGTTCAGAGCTCAATGAGCATAATTCAAGATTATCCTCTTCTTAAATCATTAAGAGGACTGAAGGGAAGACCTGAAACTTGCATTGATCCATTCCTTTCCATATCCTAAATTGGCTTAATTTCATGTCAATTGTGTGTTTGAGGCCATTTGATTGAATTGTACCTGACCACCTGAGCTTTCTGTCCTATTCACATCAGTTCCTGAAAGAAGTCCAAGATTTCTAGAATCTTAGATAATCTTATTATTGACTTACCCAGTCTTTTTACCCTGTGAAGCAACTCAGTCCTTTCCTCCACATGACTTCCTATTTCTTGTCTTATACTTTTACAAATCATCACAAACTTTATTAATTTATTTTTCTTTTCTTTTTATTTTTATTCTTTTCTTTTTATTTTCTTTATTATAAAATGAGATTAGAACTTCAGCATCAGTAGAAGGATTTGAGTTAGTGGAGACATCCTTTGATGAAGGTCATTATAGCTATTTAAACAACATACTACATTCAAGAAATAAAGAACAACCCCCAATAGCTGATTGCTGCTCTCACAACCCACAACCCCATAGGGAATACCAGCAACTCCACTGAAGAGGGGACAAGGGAAAGGATGGTACCAACACGTGATGTATCCATAATTAATATGCCCATAATAAAAAATAAAAAAATAAAAAGACCATGCCTGCTTTTTAAAAACTTATTTTTATATGTGTGCATGCATGTTTGTTTGTGTGCAGACTGTGTGTGTGTGTGTGTGTGTGTGTGTGTGTGTAAGAGAAAGATTATACATGTGACAAACTTTATTTTTATTAAATAATCCATTTGTTTGCCTATTTTCTTGTCATAACACATGCAGTAAAAATAGCTTCAAAGGGTTGACTCAGTGTATCACTTTTACCTTTTGATGGAAAGTAGGGATTTCTAAAGTTTAATAAAATATTCTATTGTATGGGGAGAAATTTAGAGAAATTTCATGGAAATTATGCAACACTTGGGCTATTAAATACTTTTGTCACATCTTATGTATTTTTGCACTTGTTTGTATTAATGATAGCATTATGCCTATAAATATGAAAACTGTCTCATATATAGACTTGAGGAACCTTTGGCTCTCCTAATGTTCCTTTTGAAGTATAATAATTGTTACTGAATTGATATTATCCACTCTACTCCCATATATAATTCTTTATCTAGGGTAATGATGTTTATAATGGATTGAAATGAAGATTACTTGGTTCTAGCTGGGTGTGGTGGCGCACACCTTTAATCCCAGCACTTAAGAGGTTAGAGGTAGGAAGATCGCCATGAGTTCAAGGCCAGCCTGAGACTACAAATGAATTCCAGGTCAGTCTGAGCTAGAGTGAGACCCTGCCTCGAAAAAAACAACAACAAAAATACTTTGTTCTGAAATTTTAAATTGGAATTGATAATATAGCTTATTAATTCAGAGAAAAGTTAAACTTATCCTCTCCCCAATTGTGCTAAACTTTTAGAGTATTGGTATGACATCATAAAATATTGGATAAAGGACACAAAATTCATAGAAAATATTCTATTAGGTGTTATGTTAAGTTTATTGGCAAAAAATCCAGTGATTAAAAAGTCTTTGTATTTTACTTTCAGTTAAGAAAAAGTATGATACATATGGCATTATGTTATCTTTAAATTATTTCAGGTGTATGCTTTGGAAAATTAGGTATTTACTTATTTTTTTTGTATTTTGTTAGGAGTAAACATCCTTCTAATAACAAAAAATCCACAAGTTTTGTGTTATAGTACTATGTAACAAGATTATTATATTTAAAAACTTAATAGGAAGATATTCCTACTTTTAAAATTATACTTCATTGAAGATTTAGTGTAATAATATTATCAGTTAATGATGGGTGTCTTGTATGATTAAATGTTTGTTTTTTGTCTATTCCATTATAAACCCAGATGGGTTTGTTCTGTCATGATATTCTCACCTCTTGACCAGCATTGCCACATCTGTAGAAAATATCATCCAATATGATATATTTTAGAATTGTATTTGACTTGGTCACTAAAATGAAAAATATTGTTCACCTAGATTATGTATTCTTAATAACATTTTGTAACTACCAGATGGGAACATGAATGTATAGCTTCATTGTTAAATATGTTATGAATAAAAGAAACAATGAAAGTATAATTCCTTTCAGCCTCCTAGAGTGGATATCTAAAGAAGTTTTCAGTGAAAAATCTGCTTCACTTTTGTCCCTAGATTATTCTTGAGAGAAAATAGGGAGCCAAAACCTGTTGCTAAATAATATGTTGATATCTGCCATTTTAGCACAGCTCCCTCCTGCAGAACTTTCTTCCATTACCATGTTTCTTTACTTTCCTTTGAAACACAAGATGACTTAAACTTACTTTTATAAGGAGCACCAATGAAGGCTCTGAAATGGCATTGCTTTTAGATGTATGTATCCTTACTTATATCAAACATATATTATTGTTTAATTTTTTTCTCTGTATGAAAAAGTACAAGTTATACTAACATGTACAAGCATGTATAAGCAGACTAGAAATTTTATTTTCATGAAAGACTTGAAAGTCTATCATTCAAGCTTTTCAAAGCAAGATAAGTTTTCCTACAGCAGAAAATTACCTTATCTAAGGGAATTCTTTTGCAAGGGTTGTACATAGCCAATAAACACTTGACTTGGGGTATATAATTCCAGTCATTTATTCCACTGAGAGACAAGCTTGAATATATACACGCTCATACAGAACTGTGGAAAGGTGGATCAAAATTTCACTGTTCTATCTTTCACTTTGCTACGTACCAAACCTTCTTCCTTCTCCTTCCTTTCAAATCTTAGCAATTATCTCCAGAGACTTTAAATCTGCAACAATACTGGTTATATCTCTATATTTTTATCCAAAATGATGGTAGTTCTGCTATATTCATTGTTTCTCTGGTAATATATAATTTTAAACTTTCCTTTCTAATATTGCAAAACCAAAGATTACTTGACCATTAATATCATGAACTATCATGGGGGTCCAGCAAAGAAATACATGTTTATATATACACCTAGTATAGTGAGAATGCTTTGAAATTATTTTTAAAATTAGCAAAATAATTCATATAGTCTTTCACCATTCCCTATATCCTTTCTCCCTTGTACAAATAATATCACTCATCTGCTACCTTCACAAAATGGGCTGAGTGAAAATGGAGGAGGAAACTTTGAAAAGTTATATCTCCAAAGAAAACTGGGGAAAAAAAATGAACAGAAACTGACAAAAACCAAGTTTTTGGAACCGTGGAAAATAAGCATGAGTGTACAGCAACAAAGCAAAACTAAACCAAAAGAAGGACTCTAAATATATGTGAGATAATGCAGTATTTATGTTTCTTTGTCTGGCCTATTTCACTTAATTTCTTCCATATTCATCAAAATTGTTGAAAATGTCAAGATTTCCATCAATTTCATGGCTGAATAATTTCAATGGTATATATTTATTCATATATGAATAATATTTATTAATCCACATTTATATATCACATTTTAACATAAGCATTTATCATATGCCCTATTTGGGGGACACTGTGCTGAATTTAGAAAACAGTGATATCTGGAACATTCCTATCCAGAAGTAGGCAAACAGCTTCTAAGAGCAGGTCCTGAGAAGAGGAAGAGCTAACTCCTGATACTCTCATAGAAGGAGTTGGTTGGCTGCCTCTAGCTAGCAGCAACCTGAGGAAAAAGGAAAATAAAAGAAGTTTCATTTAATCCATTAGTAAACTTGCTGCATTTGCTGTCACTACTGCTCTGATGTTACTATGGCTGGGGCTTCCTCTGCATACAGGTTGTCATTGGCAGTTTTATTGAACAGTGCAAACCAGTAATATGTGAACAAGTAGTACATTATATGAGAGTAAGGAACATTTTACCTTGGATAGTCCTCAAACATTTGTTAAAGGAAGAGATTTGGGGAATGACATGCTAGACTCTGCTGATCTCTAACACACATATACTCTGATCAAAAGAGCAATCACATCAAGCCCACCTGTTGCCTTCAACAGATCTGTGGACCCATATTTACTCACCTCATTGTTTTCAATGGTATGGATCAACACTTCTTATACATGTATGTTTGTTCTGAGTCTAGAATGCAACCAGACCTCTGAGAAAAAAAAAAAAGTACAGAGCATATCTTAAGATAAGTCAGTATCTCTAAATATACCTTATCAATATTGGCCATCTGTACTGTTCAGATCAAAGGTACATCAAGGAGAGGAAACAGTCCCATTCCTTTAACTGGGTGGATTACATATCTTTTTTTTTTTTTTTTAGGTAGGCCCCAGCTGCCCTGGAATATCTTTGTAAAAATCTATAGTTCACCCAAGTTAAAGAAACAGTGAACTCACAGATATGAACAACACGTGAAGTTTTTAAAAGGAGTTTAGAAATGTCACTAAATAAATAACTACATTCCACAGTAACCATCAACAACAAACCCAGAAGGCTTGAAATTTTAAGCCTGACATAAACCCATTCTTCCCATAAGATGCTTTTGGTAGGATGATTTGTCCTAGTAATGTGTCAAATGGATAGGGCGTATTTATATATACAAATATATTATTTATGTATATAAAAGAAAACAAGCAACACAAAGAAAAAATTATCAATGACATGTCACCAATATAAATTTTTCCTTTAAAAATTTACCATCAAGGTAATGAAAAATGGTAGAAACTTTTTACAAATCATACATATGATAAAGATCACTATAGTATTATAGCCTATAAAGAACTATTGCAATTCAACAATAAAAATACAAAACGTCATGATTGTATAATTATTTTAGAACAAAATTTAATAATAAAATGACTCTTAAAGACATTTCTTCAATGATGATACTCAAATGACTTAAAAGTACATAAACAAGGCTCATTGTCATTAATCATGAAAAAGTCATATTGAATAATACCACCACCTAAAACTAGGCCATGAAAATATCAGAAGATGACCAAAATAAGTATAAGCATTTAGGATATTTAATATTTACATACAGTTTATCACATAAATAGTACTGTATAATATGTTATTAATCAGATATTTAATAACTAAGCAGACTAAGAATAATCTTAAGATTCATCTAAGAATAAATATTATGAAAGAGAGTGGCTTTTTGTCAATTTCCAGGAAGAGACACAGCAGGAAACATTGGGAATCTTTCTTGGCACAAAGTTAACTTATATTGGCACACCATTATATGTACAATATTAAATCATTTAAATAGTGAGAGAGACTAGTCACTTGTCCACACAGATATTACACTGATATATAATTATTCTCAACTTTCTCCTTGCTATTCATAAATCTTTTCATCTTTTGCCTTCTTGAATTTAAAGATTGTCAAGAGTGCCACTATTCTACTGGACAGTAAGAGACACATAATCTAAAATCCTGATGGCTATCCAGGCACTTTGGGATTTGGGGATGTTAATCTTGTTAGAGCAAGGCATAACAAGAGAGAACTATATATTCTTCATGGTGGAGTGAAAGGGCTTTTAGGTAGAATTTGATTTGATAACATTTTGTATGATTTTAGGAGAATCTTCTTCACTAGTTGTATCACTTTTTATCATATGTGTGGAAAATAATAGATGCAAATGCAGACTTCCTAAAATACTCTGGGGAAAAACAAAAAATTAATTACCAAGATTATGTGATCTTAGATTAACAGCATGGCCTAGTAGAGAATTTAGGCATTTAAAACCTTTTGGAAATTTTACGATACATTATTCTCTATTTGCAATTGTCAAAAGATTTTGAAAACATAGAAATGAACAATTAAGAAAACAGTAATCATTGCCAGGTGTGCTGGCACATGCCTTTAATCCCAGAACTCTGGAGGCAGAGGTAGGAAGATTACCATGAGTTTGAGGCCACCTTGAGACTATATAGTGAATTCCAGGTCAGCCTGAGGTAGAGTGAGACCCTACCTCGAAAAACAAAAATAAAATTAAATAAAAAAAACAGTAATCACTGATAATCTCATTTGAATTTCCTTTGTTATGCTTCCTTAATAGAATGGAAACTGAAATTCATATGAAATGCAATGTTGTTTTTCATATATTCATGTTTTTCAAACTCAATGAAAATAAAAATACTGTTAAAGTTTTGAGAGTATTGTGCTTAAACTATATGAGCTATAGGAACATAAAGAATAAAATTCATAAAGAAAGCAAAGTTTAGGAGATAATGTGTCAGAAGTCTGGAGTTGGAATTGAATTTTTGGATCTTATACAGTATTTATAAGCCATTTTATATTTCATTGTTAATGGAATAATATGATTATAAGAGAACCCTATGGATTAACTAAATAAGGGAATCATAATTTTTTTATTATGGATGGTGATCCTTGTTTTAACCTTTATTCCATTCTACTCTATGTTATTGTATTCTATTGTGTTCTGTTCTATTCTCAGCATAAGTAATTTAAATTTTTCTCATTTTTTAGACCTCACACAATAAATACAATTCCAGCATAAATATCTATAATCTGAGTTTTGGAATAAAATGTTCAGTAAGGTACTTCATGTATGAGCAAACATAACTGTCCTTCTAATTATGAAATACAAAGGAAAACTGATGCATAGATAATTAATATTAGTCGCTATTTAGAGGAGAGTTTAGTTCAATTTAGTATGGATCTTTTTGAACAAAAATAATATTGTTCCTCTGTGAGCAAGAGAAATTTGTGTAGTCATTAATTTGGAATTTTAGTAGAAGAGTCAATAATTAGGAATTGACTATGTACTATGTGTTTGGACTTCAACTAATATGTTACTTAAGAAGATAAAAGGAACCAAATCAAAAATTATGCTCTGCATTTATTGACCACCTAACTCTACATTCCTAAATTAAGAAAGCTATCATTTTTTCAATGTTATAATGTTACTTTTCTTTGTTATGAAAAATACCTGATAAAAGCAACCTAAGAAATGAAGGGTTAATTTGACTTGCGGTTTTAGGGTACAGTCTACTATGGGTGGAAAGGCATGGTGGCAGGAGTTTAAGGCAGCTGGCCACATTGCATATGCTACCAGGAATCATGGGGAGATGGATTCTGATGTTCAGCCAGCAACTTTCTTTTTATCAGCCCAGGGCCCCAGAACGTGGAATGGTAGTGCCCATAGTTAAGGTGTTTTTTTTTTTTTTAACCTCACTTAACCTGATCTAGAAAACCCCTCACAAATTTTTCTAGAGATTTGTTGTTTAAGTGATTCTATGCTCTATCAAGTTTAAAATCAATATTAATCCTCACGTGTTGTTTGCCTTATATTTACTTCTTTGGAAATGCCCTGGACTGCTGTTTCTATGGCCAAGCAAAAACCAAAGTGAATTTATCTTAGGTGTAAACAAAGGTATTGTAAATCTCATTCAGAGCAGTGAGGAAGACCCTTGCAATCACCATAACACCCACCTTTTTTGTTAGGGATAATACAAGAACTACTATTTGAGTTACAAGTGCTTCAAGAAGAAAAGCCACAGTAATTACTGTCTTGGTTTCATGCTCCAATGCTGGGCTTTCTGTGGAGGGATGTGAAGTTTCTCTTCTAAAGCTACAGATACTCATGTGCTTTGGAAGTGTCATGTTTTCATCTGAAGTTCTAGTTAATACCTGCACAACAAGACTGGTCATATGTTAGAAAGTTTGCTTTCATTCCTATCTTAAACTGCCAGGTTTTTAACTAAAAGGAAAATCTCCATCCCACGACAAATTCAGAAGAGGCCAATTGATTCCTAGCTTTCTAGTCTATAGTAAAAATTTGTTAAATGCTAAGGAGAGGTCTTTTTAAATTTAGTATAGTTAATTACTTTAAGAAAAATACATTAATTATAAAATACTAGATAAAAAATAAAAGAATCATGCATTGCTAAATTGAGGCAAAGGATGAAGATATTGGGTGATTATTTCTAACATCTATTGCTAAATTTTCGTATTTGTTAGGGTTTATAAGGATGTGTAGCAGAAAAGAATGAAGGTATGGTTCCTATGATCCATAGCAGGCTTTTCCTCACTTGATCCAGTCTTTCAAAACACATTTCCCTATGTTTAAATAAACCTGATTTCTATTTAAATATGTGTTTGTGCAAATCCACCTGCTTTTCTGCTCTTTTAAGTCATTCACCTCCTGTCTCACAGGTTTTGTAGGAACATTTTAGAATTTGGTATTTAAGCTCACCTACTTCTTCTACTTTCCTCTCTTTGATTCTCACAACTCATTAACTTTAGTCTGGAAAGAGGAAAACAATGTTGTCTACAATTCTTAAATCTGACTCATTTGCACATCAGTTCTTTACATAATCCATATTTACACTGATGCAGCTTGTACTTCTCTAAATAAAAGGTATCTCTTGCCCCCTCCTGTTCTCTGTAACTAGTGGAGGAAAGATTGTTTTCTGAAAAGACAGGTGCTTGTTAATCATCAGGGCTTATTGGTGATTCAGTGAAAGGGAGTGTTTTATTACCTACTATCTGGTTTGGTGAGGGATTATTTCTTGACCTAGTGTTATGAGTGGGGACAAACATAAGAAACACAATACTGGAAAAAGGAGAATGACAGTAACTATGGATCACACACATTCACAGTGTGTGGGCAGAGGACAGTGCCTTCAACACAGGGTCACATATACCTTGCGTTTGAGACTTTGATGAATACTTTTGGGTGCCACATTATTAAAAGAATTGTGCATCTCTTTGGCTCACACCAGAAGATGGGCTTGCCTCATTATAATTTCACAACAGGCTTAACAGGAAGCTAAAATATGCTATTCAGGGACAATCAGCAGCTACGTATGTTCTTACTGATAAGGAAATTGGTTTGGATATGTAACCTTACTGAGAGAACAGAGTGGGGGGTAGAGGACCTGCAATTAAGTCATTTGAGATATTCTCATGATTGCCAGATGTCAAAGCAATATATAATATTGAGCCACTGTGTTGGTTTGAATTAAGTGTCCCACATAAACTCATGTTTTCTGATTGATATTTCTCCAGCTGGTGAAAATTTGGAAACTGGAGCCACCTGGGGGAGGTGTGTTGTTGTACGTAGGCTTATGGGTGTTATAACCATCTTCCCTTGCCAGTATTTATCACACACCTTCTACTATTGTCCATCTGATGTTGGCCAGGAGGCAATGTCCAGCCTCTGTTCAAGATTGTTTTCACCTGTCATCATGGAGTTTTCCCTTGTGTTTGTAAGCTAAAATAAACCCTTCCGTTCCCTAATCTGCTTCTGGTTGGATGTTTGTCCAACAATATGAAGGTAATTGCAACAGTAGAATTGGCACCAATGGAGCGAGGTTGTTGCTACTATACATGAGATTAAATGAAAAATATGTTGTATCTGAAACCCCCAAAAGGTTAAAAAATGTTAGGCTTATTGCACATGGTGTGATATGATTGTTAGAAATCATTTTTTGAGTGTGTTCAGCCTTTGTCTTACCAAATAATTTTCTAATGACCTGCCCCTTGCAGTATGTATGGGGCAATGTTGCTTCCTTTTTGTGGGATCTTTTATATTTAGAAGTTTGAATAAGCATACAAAATGACTTACCTTCTCAAAGGGTATCATCCATTGAATTACATACCTGTGACACTGGAGAAAGGTAAAATATGGTGTGTGAAGATTGTGATGGCAAAGATGATGAGCTTTCTTATGAGCAGTCAAGCACTCAAATATTTGTTCATTTGTGGCATGGAGGCAAATTATGACTAAATAATATTGAAAAAAGTAATAAATAGAAATTTTTGAGCAAATACAATATCAACATATAGATTACTTATTGACTGGGTGGGTTCATTATTTTATAAAACACAGTATTGTCCTTCATACCTTTATAAATGAGCCACTCATTTAGTTGTCTAATAGAAACCTGTATGATGCACGCCATTCCACATTTAAGAGTAGCAATTGGATAGTCAGGAGGAGGAAGAGTACAGATATTTATTACTTCACTAAGCAGGATTCATGGCTTAAATACTTGAATTCCTTGTTTTGATTTATATTGGGCCATATCAAGTATTTTACTGGGAATATGGTCCATTAAGTCTCAATTTCTCAAGTCAATTGGTATCAAAGACTTAAATACACTTTTTTGTTTGGTTTTATTTTCTGATTCCCAGTTAGGGTTTCACTCTAGCCCAGGCTGACCTAGAATTCATTACATAGTCTCAGGGTGGCTTTGAATTTATGGCGATCCTCCTACCTCTGCCTCCCGAGTGCTGGGATTAAAGGCGTGAGCCACCACACCCAGCTTTAAATACCTTTTAATCATTGCTCATTGTATTAGGATATTCACACGCAGTATAAATATGTCCTAAGTTAGGTCAATAGGTGATATGGATATCAAGAATTTAGAACTGACATGACTAAATTTAATGAGAACCATAAGTATAAATAATCTGAGACCCAATATTGATTCAGACCTTGAAGCCTTATTAATCAGTACATATAAATAGATATCAAAGTTAATTCCATACCTATGTTATACTGGTATACAAGCCAGCCCATATCATTTTCTTAATTTGTATATATGTAAATTTGCATAATAAATTTTGTATATCCAAATGGGTTAAAGTGTGGACTTTGGTCTCAGTTATTTATTAGTTTCTTTATCCTGGTTTCTTACTTTATTTTCTATTGCTACCTACTCCTGCCACACTGGATATATTTCTGGAAGTATCCCCTGTAACTTACTCTTATTTATATGCTTATTTCTCCTGAGAAAATATCATCAGTGTTAAAAGACCCTCCCATGACCATGGTTATCTTTATAGGGATTAAATATCCACTGTGCCACAGGGGTGCTATCAGCATTTCCCTTTATAACTGTGAAGATCAGGAACTTTGTTGCTATAAAGTCAAAGAAGCAGAGGTATATAAGCATCGTGGTGAGCTCTCTGCTATAAAAAATGTGAATTTCTGGGTACCTCCTAAAGGCTACTATATGTCTTTTCTTTCTGTAAAAGTTTCCACAAAACATTATGAACTCTTAAATATGTGCAATTAACCCTTGCTTGTGTAAATCATGACCCTACCATTCCAGGATGTTGTGTTAACTACTGCTAGAGTTACCTGTCTCAGGAACAGGTATGAATGTGACACTTCCTTTCTGGAAAGTCTTTAATGGCTCCTGCTTATAGTTTAGATATAAGATACCTTCAAAGCTCATGAGTAAAAGGCCCTTGCTGGTGCTGATATGAAAATATGATTACAGGCTGGAGAGATGGCTCACCAGTCTAAGGCAGATCTTCTTTCTCTGTCTCCATATAATCACTAGTAGCACAGACTGTTTAATTAGTTACTGGGAAATGTTCAAGCACAGTGGCTTACTTTAAAGGGCTATATGAATTAAATTACATTTTGGTGTCTATTTTTTATATACACTTTCTCCTTTGAATTTGCTCTACTTGGTATAATGGCCATATTCTATGTAGTTACTGTGACTACCCTAGGTTACCTCTCATTAAATGTTGTAATTCCATGTCTTTTCTTCTCTCAGTATCTATGAGCCTCCTGAGGGGACAGACCAACATTTATCCATGTAACTCGTGGTCTAAGATGCTCAGCAGCAAACAACCTGACGTGATGCTCACACAAGTGCAATAGTGGCACACAGCCATGGTGGGAATCCGACTGCTCTTGATTTGGCTAACTGATCCACTCAGTGAGAAGGAACCCATAGCGGGAGCTAGAAAACAAGTCAGAACCATATCCAAACAAATCTGCTCTCCATTGTCAAGCTCCCACCAACCATGGGCTACAAGAGGGCCTATGCTTATTAAATTCTCTCTAAAATAATAATGGTTATCCCATTTATCTGGTGCGGACTTCACTCTCCATTGGAGAATTTGCTTATCTTTTTCAGATGGACATAGACCCTGAGGAAAGGAACAGCCCATTGCACCTCAACAGGGCCCAAGCTGAAACCAAGAGTAATTGGGGAAATGAGCTAGAATGCTGCTTTCTTTGTGAACCTGGTACAGCACAAGGGTGAAGGAGCCACAGAGAACACTCAACTCCTACCAAACCTACCAAACCAGATATCCAGAGACACAGAGGCTCCAAAGACCTCATCACTAATGTAGACCTAAAACAAACCCATCATGACTCAGGGAAATTTGTGGAAAAGGGAGTGGAAAGATTGTTAGAGCCACATGTTGGGACATTATGCACAGAGATATTGCCTCTTACCCATATCTGATGGCTAACCCCACAATGCATGAACCACATTCCCCAATAAAGAGGGTCCCTGTGGAGGATAAAGGGCAGGGAGGAGGCTAATGATGATACCAACATGGATGTGTACACACTGTGCACATAACTAATATAAAAAAGAGTTAAATTTAAGAACCAATTTGGTTCCATTACCCTCTCTTTCAATGTTAATGTGTTAACAAGAGAAGGAAATGGGGTCCTCCTCCTTTTATGGAGAGCATATTTGCATTTAAATTCTGTTTCTCAGAACACTTTCGTCAATATTGCCAGTATGATAAAGAATGAATACAACTCAGTATTGAAATGTCCAGTCTGCTTTCAAGCTATTGGATACAAATATGGCTCTATTGTGGCTCTTATGGCATTGAGCAAGCTAATTTAAGCTTTTTTCTTTAGTTTCCCTATATAGAAATGAGGGAAATAATAGCTAACATTTATCGAGCACTTAATATGTGTAAATTCTATGCATGTATAATGTCATTTAATCTTCAAAACACTTCTCTGAGGTAATTATTGTTTTTCACATATGAGAAAACTATTATTAGTATGTATATTCTCAAGATCTTATAATTAAAATAATTTAACTATTATATATATATATATATATATATATATATATATATATATGAATGACTTATCACATGCCCAAATTTATGCTAAGCAGTTTTATGTACTTCTCCTCTCTTAATCTTTACAACTGCTAAATGCATTTTTTGAACTATATAGCAGTTGAATTTACCATGATTCAGTTTCACCATTAACATGAAAGGGATAATAATGGTATTCCCTTTATAAAGCTGAGATATAAGTTTTGTAACCTCATAAGTCTAATGAACAATAGCATGAAGTAATAAGGGTAAATTATGAAAGGCATATAATACATCCTCAATAAATAGCAGCTATAATTTTAATTCTGTTTTGTTCACTCTGAGCATATCAGTCTATTTGGGTGGCTGTAGAAAACTACAATAAACTGACTTGCCTATAAATAATAAATATTTATCTTTCACAATTCTAGAGCCTTGAAAGTTCAAGATCAAGGCACCAGTAAATCTGAAGTACAGTGAGGGTCTATTTCCTCATGATGAGCAAGTTCTCGATATTACCTTACATAAGAAAGGTCAAAGGAACTCTTTTAGGACTTTTTATAGTGACTCAAATAGCATTTATTAGAGATATGCCCTCATGATCTTAATTACTTCTGAATGAGCCTGTTTAATACCTTCACTTTGGGTGCTATAATTTAAAATTACTAATTTTTAGGGAATGTAAACAGTCCAATCATAACATTTGGCAGTGGCTTATGTGGCGATGATTTCTTACTCCTCTACTTTTTTACAAGATATACTTTCTCAACACCTTTCACCATATGACAAAGTGTTTATCTCTGAATGCTGACCAATGGTACTATTCACAGATCACAATTTCCACATCAGATATTTACCTGTGTAGTAGCTGGTTGTTCTTTAGTAATCAATACAGTCATATTTAATAGCAAATTTACACAAAATAACAGAGAACAATTATCTGAATGCTCTGAGAATGCATAAAGGCATTGAAAGGATGTGAATAAATGGGTCTATTGAATCAACTATAATATGCTACTAATGGAGTCAGATATAAAGACTCCTTGTGTTCTCACTATATGCTAGACACCACAGTTATCTCTTCTATTTTTTATAGCCATGTTATGGACTAAGCATTGTTGTTACCTGTAAATTTACAGAGGGTAAAATGTAGAAATCTATTTTATGTAATGATCAATGCTTTAAGCTTGGGAGTGGCCAGTGTCTTCATCAGAACCAAAATCTCAAGTGAGGGCGAATATTTTCTATTCTTCTTTGATCTTTATTATTCTCCAATATATAGTATATGTAAATAGAACTATTATAAATAAATTAAATTTTAATTTTTAACAAAAGATGGTAAAAAATTTCCTTCTCAAGTTTTAAGAAATCCTTTTTAAATCTATTAACTATAAATTACAAGTTGGATAGCATGTTTTTAATTTGGTTCCATGCTATAACAATTTAATTTACTGTGTCCTAAAGAGTGTTTTGAGTAGAACATCAGATCTATGAAATAATCTTTGAGAATACAGTTCTATGTTCAAATATTTGTGGAAATATGCTTATACTATATCTCAGTTGAAGCTCAACCTTATCCACTAATTGCTTAAAGATTCATGAAATTCTCTTTAACTCTGGGCAATGTGAAATGTATTTGGACATAAATATTTTCCCAATAATGCTTTATAATACCCTAAGGAACTACTATTATAGAAGACATTTTGGAAAAAGTGACTTGCTACCATAGCAGTGGTACATTGCTTCTTTGGGAAAAGGCAGATTGATGTGGGTAATAATAATTATAGTCTATGATTAATGTAGATATAATACATTTATGAATAAGTTACTCATATACTATTTTTACTACAGCCTGTTATGGTAGAATGTCACCATTGCTAGCACAATTTTCTCATAGTGTAAAGGGATACAAATATAAATTATTTTCTATTATGATCAGAGGATATACATTCCATTATTGAAATATGTTTAAACTTATTGAGCCTTTTTTTCTCACCTTATATATGATTTGTCCTGAAGAACATTTTTGAACATCTTTTTTATATTATTATCATTATCAACATATTTCATATGAATACATCCTGTGTTGGTCCCCTCTTTCCCCTTGTCCCTGTCTTCATTCCATTGGAGACATTCCTCAGTAGGGTTTATGCATTATGGGAGCAGCATTCAGTTATTTTTGGGGGGAGGAGATGCCTCTTGGCATGGTGTATAAAGCACATAAAGCCCAAATAATACTTAATGTGGAGAGAACATTTTTTTGTTTTGGTTATCATGAGAGGAATTTAATTCCATTGCTGTCGGGTAAAGTATTTCATTAGTGACTGTTGAATCTGGTTGATGTTAATTGTCAAGTCTTCTATTTCTTTCTTTTTTTTAAAAAAAAAAAAGTTGTTCTATCCATTACTAAAAAAGGTCATCAAAACCTCCAAGTAGTTTTGTACCTATTTGCATTCAGTTATCAGATTTTGCTTCTTGTATTTCATGTTCTATTGCTATGTTCTTATATGTTTATAATTCTTATGTCTCCCTCGTTAATTAACAATTTTATTACTTAAAGCATCCTTCGTCTCTATTAACCGATTTTTAAATAATGTCTATTTTGTTTGTTAATTGCTGAACATTCTAGCATCATTTAATAGTTCTATGATGTGTTTTCTATCATTTATTATCAATTTATCTTTGAATGATAATTGTGTTTTTGATTAGACATAGGTTTTTAAATTAATATACAAAACAATGGGTTTCATTGTGGCATTTCCACACTTGAATTTTTGTATTTCTTCTTTTCCCCAATTCTTCTGGTCCCTGTCCTACTTCCAAATAATACCACTTTTACCTTTATGTTGTATATTCTAGAGAAAATATGCAAAATAAGTCTTTAGTCTTTTGTGTTGAGTGGATATTTTCTTGTCTACTATGTTAATTCCCTTTGTTACTTGTGATACTTTGTCGTTATTTCTTTGTGGTTTACATATAGAATACAATGAACTTGTGAATTTACACTAATCTATTTCATGTTAATATAAAATAATATAAATACTACATACACCATTGTTCCTGTATTGCTCTATTTTCTGCCCACTCCTCTGTGCTTTTAATATATATATATATATATATATATATATATATATATATATATTCATATAGTGCCTATCCAAATTATCTGTCACTATTGTTTCATGATGTTGTGATCTTAATTACATTGGATTAGATAATTATTGCAAACATGCTGTTGTAGTTACCCTCTCAGTGCTGGAACAAAGCACCCTACCAGGAGTAGCTTATAGAAGAAAAAGGTTTACTTCAGGCTCACAGTTTTGAGCATTAGCTTCAACATGGCAGAGGAAGCTGGCTTACTTCATCATATATTTACTGTACAGAGAGAAGAGCAAGCATAAGACAGTTCTGAACACATGGTAGTGCTGGACTCCTCAAATCTAAGCTCCATCACCAGCAATGTACCTCCTATTGCAAGGCTCAGCCTCTCAAACACTCCTCAAGCTGGGGGCTAAGTAGGAAGCTTAATCAAAAATACCTGATGCTATAGGAGGTATTTGTATTCAAGCCACCATATACTCATTCATTTCATCTTTTATATTAGTCTATGGAAATAACGTTAATGTGGGTACTGGAGTACTGAACAGGGCAGCAGACTTTGCAAACAAGCAGCTTTATCTGATGAGCCATCTCCTCAACTCAACTGTAGAAGTCATATTTTGCTCATTTTTAATATCTGTTTATTAAAATTCTGATGTCTATGAGGCATCATCCTCTTCCTTGCTTTTAGTTTTCTATAGAACATTTATTTCAGCTTATTGATACTATTTCAAATATCTGGTTTAGTGTCTTTAATGGGTCCAATGTCTATACTTTTTTGGACGCAGTTTCTTTTAAAAATGTTTTTATTTTTTGTTTACCTATTTGCAAGGAAAGAGAGAGAATATGAGCACAGCAGGGATTTCAGAGGCAGTCGCTGTTTGATTGCTTGTATCATGTATGTGGATCATATGCTCTAATGCTCCTGCTTCTTGCTTGTCTGTGTTTTGGTTGTAAACTGGACAATTTAAATGATATAATACAACAATCTGATATGTCCAATTTTTACAGTTTGCACATATTTTAGTTTAGCTATTGTTATGACTTTTGGAATGTTTTTCTTAATTTATTAATTTTTTTATAAAAACGATTGCACACATATCCCTCCTCTCCCCTCCTGAGTTCTGCTGACGGTCTTCAGTGGGGTTATTGACATTAATTATGGGGATCAAGAGGCCTCGGTCATTTCCTGCAGGGATGGCAGAAACATGGTGTCTCAGGAATTCCCACCTACCCTGAAGCTCTTACATGTTTTCTTCTGCAATGCTTCCTGAGCAAATTTCAAAACATAATTTTGCTTGCTTTGTGTGGTCCCTGAAGAACCCATTTGGTTAGCTTATTGATCAGCCAGTGATTATATGGCAAGCTCCTTAAATACTTCCAACATTTAAGTTTCTCTATATTTGCCAAAGAGCTTTGAATGTTTATTGAAATTTACATTTAACACAACCAGACCTTTGAAAACTCTTCATTATTCTTCATTTCCTGTTTATTCATAGTTTTAACATTAGCCACGGATGAGAAATAATAGTATTCTGAGATCTTTTTTGTACATGCACACACACTGCAAACAAACACACTCATATACACAATCCCATCTACAAGGTTAGGAATATCTTATAGCTTCCCAACATTCTTATGAATATTACATTTTAAGCTCTTTAGATAATTTTTTGCCATAATGTATGTCCTTTGTGTTAAAGAATCACACTATCAAACAGTATCTGCAATTGTATTTTGACAATGGCCACTGGAAAAGTATACTTAACACTTGTTATGCTCCTTATATAAAGATATCTTTTGAGTACAATTTATGAAGTAAAAGATAAACCAAATAATGACACTTCTCTTAGAATCAGGCTTAGTAGGATCTCAGGCTCTGTAGTAACCCTGAAAGCACCTGCCTGGTTGCTACTTTTAAAAAAGATTATGGGAGCATTTGTCTTTAAGAGTATTGCTGATATAGCAAAGTGTATACTATAATATGTACAAAGACTAAAAATATTGTTCTATTTGCTGAGTTTTAGCTGTTATATTTTCATGAATAAGTGCTAGCAAAATTGTTATAAGTGCTTGGATAATTTCCAGAGTCCTGAAAATTTCACTAGGATAATATTTTTCTTTGTGTGAGACTGATTTTTTTGGAGGATCTAGTGTTATTTTAATTGATGTCACACCTCACAATAGCGTCTTTCCCTTCTATACCTGTTGTTATATACAGGTGATATATCCAGCAATATGTTGTGTATATATTGCCATTTATATTTGTCCAACATTTTTAAATCTCAGCACACATGATATGTACTTTTTACTATGTATTCTCTGAATAACCTATTCCTCATTCCTAATTTATCCTTTGAATTAGGAATTCACAATGTTAACATAGAGCTAATTATTAGCTATAGAATAAATAATTTATTTTAACTTTGTGAGTAAGATAAAAGTATTCAAAACTTCATGAATTAAAACAGTATTAAATAATTTTCTTACCAGAGACTGTTATACACTGAGTTCTCAAAATTAGAGTCATATGTGTAGAATTAAATTTTTAGGCTTTAAACTGAAGTTCAGAGAACTGATTGAAATAACGTTATCCTATAATTACTGCAAGATAATTTTTTAGGAGTTAATGATGCCCACTTTTTGAAATCAATACATAATTGTTTTTGATGAAATATATACTGTATTTAACATAAAAATGATGGGGAAGTGATTGTTTTCTTTATTAGTTATGTACCTACTCTGTGTGTAAACAGCATATCATTAGTACCATCGTTAACCTCATCCCTGCTCCCCCTCCAAAGAGACCCTCCTCATTGGGGGTGCCAGTTATTCCCATGGTGATTGTAGGTCTTGCATTGTGGGAATAGCCATCAATTATGGGTAAGAGGTAATGTCTCTGTGCATAAAGTCCCAACTTGAGTCTATAACAATCTTTCTTCCCCCTCTTCCATGAATTTCCCTGAGCCATGTTGGGTTCATTTTAGGTCAACTTCAGTGATGAGGTCTTTGGAGCCTCTGTGTCTCTGGATCTCTGGTTTGGTAGGAGTTGAGTGTTCTCTGTGTCCATCTCCTTCACCCTTGTGTTGATAGCAGGTTCACCAAGAAACAGCACTCTTTCTAATTTCCCCAATTATATTATGGTTTCAGCTGTGGCCCTGGTGAGGCGCAATGGGTTTTTCTCTCCTCTGGTCCTGCTTCCATCTGAAAGAGAGAAGCAGATTTTCCACAAGAGAGTGAAGTCAGCAACAGATAAATGGGATAACCATTTTTAGTTTAGAGAGAATTTAATAGGTGTAGACCCTCTTGTAGCCTAAGATTGGTGGAAGCTTGATAATGGAGAACAAACTCATTATCTGGATATGATTCTGACTTGTTTCCCATTTCCTGCTATGGGTTCTGTTCCACTGAACAGATCTGTTAGCCAATCCAAGAGCAGTTGGTTACCCACCATGGTGTGTGCTACTATTGCACTTGGTGAGCATCACATCAGTTTGTTTGCTGCTCAGTAGCTTAGACCTCAAGTTTCTTGGCGAGATGTTGGACATTTTCCCCCAAGTTTCTCATGTAGCACCTTCTGGTACTAGATGAGCTAACTGTCTGGGGACTGACTCTCTTCCAGGTTCCTGCCATGTCTCTCTGTGTTCCATACTGACAGCATATGGTGTCTTCAGCAGTAGGGTCTTACCATTAACCTTTGGTGGGTAATCAAGTGCTCTGACAGAAGTTTGTGTTCTTTTGGGTAACTTTGTAGGTCTCTCTGATGAACAGCTCATTGTGGATATTAACACATCCTGGTACTTGGAGTTACAGGCCAGTACCAAGGGGGAAAAAAGGAAGAAAAAATAGGTAATATAAAAATGAAAGAGAGAAGAGAGAGAAAAAGGAGAAAATTAAGGTTAATCTTCATCATACCCTCTCCAGGTCCCTGTAATTCAGGTGTTCCCTGTAAAGACTAGATTAAGGCTCAAACTTTTAGACTGTCTTTCAGGATGTAGAATTTTATGGTACCAGTTCCATTTAGGTCCAGTTTTGTGTCCTTCACCCACACTTACTCTCCCCTCCAGCCCTACCCTCCCTATTATCCGGCCCTCGAGATGCCTATAGGTATGTCAGCCTCTCAGGCTGATCCAGGTTAATAGCCATGGATGAGTGAGACCATGTAATGATTGTCTTTCTGTTATTGAGTGAGTTCACTGAGAATGATCTGTCCCAACCTTGACCATTTTTCTACAAATTTCATTGTGTCATTTTTTTGTTACTGCTGTGTAGAATTCCATCGTGTACATATATGACATCTTGGTTATACATTTGTCACATTATGGACATCTGGGTTGATTCCAGTTCTTAGCTATTATGAATTGAGCAGCTATAAACATGTTTGAGCAAATAGGAGAAGAGATTTTTAACATTTCAATAGAAAAGGTCCTTGGCATCCTCTCTAGACATTACATACTTTACATACTTCACTATATTTTCTGACCCATGAGAAAATGTAAAGTAGTAATGCATTCTGGGAATATGATTGAAAAGACTAAAGTTGAATCTAAGAAAAATCATTTTAATAATTACTTATGCATTAATACACTTATTACTTGATCTTATAACTTTTACGAAAATTCATAGTCATAGTCTAAAATTTTCTTAAAATAAAAATGAAACTTCACACTTCATCTCACTTAATGAACACAATAAAACAAGACTGGATCTGTAATGATATTCATGCTTTCTCACATGCAGTATTAGTAAAATCAAAAGATTTATAGAATCTGAAGAGAAGCCAGAGTATGCATCATACCCAATTTTAAATGTCAGAATATGATTATTTACTAAAACTAATATCATTAAAAATGAATACATCGGGGGCTGGATTGATGGCTTAGTGGCTAAGCACTTGCCTGTGAAACCTAAGGACCCCAGTTCGAGGCTTGATTCCCCAGGACCCACATAAGCCAGATGCACAAGGTGGCATATGCATCTGGAATTTGTTTGCAGTAGCTGGAGGCCCTGGCATGTCCATTCTCTCTCTATCTACATGCCTCTTTCTCTCTCTGTTTGCCTGTAGCTCTCAAATAAATAAATAAATAAAGTAAACAAAAAATAAAAAAGAATACATCTCTAAAAGAGAAGTGGCCATATCTCTTATATTGTTGAAGACAGAAAGAGAAAATCCTTATTCCCTCCAATGCTATTTTCTATTGTAGTACCACATGTTGCAGTATTACAAATGAGTAAAGTATCTTGTATTAATTCCTGTTTTTCATGATGTATGTTCAATGGATGTTGTACACCTTGTCTGTTATCTCCACTGTATTTATGGAACCAATTTATGTAAGTATGTACTTTATAAACTTAGTCCATGTAGCTAAGAATTTCATAAAGAGCAGTTTCCCAATTGTTTATCAGATAACTAATAGATCATTATATTAGTTATAAATTTAAAATTCATATTTTGTTAAAAATCAGTTTTACTAGGGTAAATATGCTTTAAATTATCTATTCTTGATCATACATATCACTATGATTTTTTGTGTTTATATAGATTATGATATACATGTAACCACAAATGAAGCTAAGTTATAGAATACTTTGGCCTTTATATAAAAGTTCCTTCATTCCACAGTTTTAAACAATGATCTCACCCCGGTTCAACCTCTCATCTGATTGCTGGCCCTAGAATTTTACATCTTTAAGAATATCATCTAAGTGGGATGATATCATGTATAACCTTTTGTTTCTGGCTTATGACTTCATTAGACATAATGCTTTTGAGATTCATTATTACTGTTGCATAAATCAATAGTTTAATTTTTTCAGTAGTAGTGCTGGATTTCATTGATATATCAGGGTTTATACATTATTAACCAAATTAATAACCCTAGTTTATTTCCCATTTTTTTTTGAGGCTATATAACTACGCACATAGAAATTTTGTGTGGCATATAGAGAAAAATCCAAGAGTTACTGTTGAAGATAATGGTGTATATGAGTAGATTTTACCTTACAAGAACTTTCTCAACTGTTTCCCAAAATGCATTTTAACTTTCACAATCCATGACCCTTTCAATATGCTTTGCATTCCCATCAGTACTTGATATTATCATTAAAAAAAAAAACCTTTTAACCCAGTCTAATAGATGTATAGTAATACATTCTTGTGTGGGTTTAACTTGCATTTTTGTAATTACCCATGATGTTGAATGTTCTTTTATATATATTTGACAATCTACATAGTTTCTTCAGTGAATCCCATATTCAGATATTTTATTTTTTATGATTTTATATATTTAATACATTCTCAATGAAATTATTTAACAACAATATATTTTTCAATTTCTAGGGCAGATAACAGATTAAATGCTGCCTTTGTATGAAGGAGAAAAAAGACAGAATCATTATAAAGAAGACTCTAGGGGATGGAGAGATTGCTTAGTGGTTAAGGCATTTACCTGCTAAGCCAAAGAACCTAGGTTCAATTCACCAGAACCCACATAAGCTAGATGCACAAGGTGGTACTTGTGTCTGGAGTTTGTTTGCAGGGGCTGAATGCCCTGGTGTGCCATTTTTCTGTCTATCTGCCTCTTTCACACACATATTCACTCTCTCTCAAATAAATTAAAAAGATAAAGAGAAAAAATAATAATAAATATGAGTAAATATGAGTAACTTCCTTGAAAATCCACCCAGGAAATAAAAGAATACTTTGAAACGTACAGAGAAAAATATAGTCTATGCATAAACATGAAGCTAAACATAGTTTATAAACATGAAGCTAAACATAGTTTTATGCATGCAGCTCACTAATGTGGGGATGTGAAACCAAAGGTAATACTAATACTTGGTTTTGTCCTCCTCTCAGAGTACCATTCATGCTTGTGCTTTTCAAGAATAGGCTACTCAATCAAAAAAGCTCCAAATAAAATAAAAAAAGGATATTGAAAGCAACAGATGTGCAAATTATAATCAATTTCAAAACAGAAATATCATAACAACTTAATTACTGAGCACAAAGATAGGGAAACAGGTAAAATGTCACAGGAATATTTCCACTTACTGCTTACTGATGAAAATTAGCAATGATTTGAAAGAGGATACCAACAGATGAAGTCAAGGAAAGTGGTAGGGAAGGAAGTCAGTGAGCAAAAGGGAAAGGTCAGCAAAATGGAAGAGAAAATCAATAATATGAATGAAAAAGTCAGCAATGTGGAAGAAAAAACTATTTAGGAAATTGAAATTTTGAAAAGAACTAGAATATTGGTAATGGCAAGTTCAATGAATCAAGTGAATAAAAGAAAAACTACTATAAAGCATTCAATCATGCAGAATACTACAAGGGATGGAGGACAAAGTTAGTGAAATGCTAGATTCAAGCATTATCACAAGTAAATAAGCATGACCGTGATGTTCAAGAACTCTAAAATACAATCAAGAAGGCTAACAGGAATCCATGTGATATATAAAGGAACTTAGGCAAACACGAAACGCATAGTGAATCTACTCAACGTATTCACAGTAGAAAATTTCCTCAAATGAGAAAGAAGTATACAATTAAACAAAAAAGCTATGTAAAACAACAAGAGAAGAACCTCTCCATGACATATTAGTCAAAATGTCAATAGTAATAAAATAAATAAATAAAAATAAAAAATAATCCCCAAAAGAAACAATGATAGAAGGTAAAGAGGAAAGACCAACTCACTTACAAAGGCAAACACATCAGAAAGGTATCACATTTCTCCTGAAAAAGCCTTTTTATTTTATTTTTATTTTTTTTATTTTTTGGTTTTACGAGGTAGGGTCTCACTTTAGTTCAGGCTGACCTGGAATTCACTATGTAGTCTCAGGGTGGCCTCGAACTCACGGTGATCCTCCTACCTCTGCCTCCCGAGTGCTGGGATTAAAGGCGTGCGCCACCACGCCCAGCAGGAAAAGCCTTTTTAAAAGCCAGTAAAGCATGGAATGATGCATAGCAAGTCCTGAACATAAATAACTTTCAACCAAGTTAGCTGTATCCAGAAGTATTCTTTTAAAATTGACAGATGCAAATGTAATTCAATAGAAGCACAAACTAACACAGATCATGATCACCCAAGCAGCAGTTCAGGAAATACTGAAAGGAACATTATAAAGGATAAAGAGAGTCTGAATCATGAAAGCACAGAAAAGAATAAAAATCATGAGAGGAAAGATGAACAAAGGAATGATAGAATGGAATCATGTATGTCTTTTGTAGTTACCTTCTAGTTGTGAGAATAAAGCATCTGACACAAAGCAGCTGATGGGAGGAAAGGTTTAGATTTTAGCTTACAGTCTTGAAGGGAATGGGTGGCTTAAGCAGAGGATGAAAGTCACCTTTGCCACAAAAGGTATAAAACAGCAATAAGAGAGCGAACTGAATGACCACAGGCAAGCAAAACTCAAGGTCTCCTTTCAACAACAAACTTCCAAGTCTCTGCCTATCAAGTTGCCATTAGCTAGGGACCAAGCCTTCAGAACATATGAGTTTATGGGGACAGCTGATTCAAACAACCATATTCTACTCCTGGCCCCCGGAAATGCCCAGTAATGCATGAGGTAAAATTAAATGCACTCATTCTAACTTTAAAAGTCCTAGTAAATTTTTTAAATCCCAACACTCTTCAAACTTCCCCATAGTCCATGGTAGCTTTATTGTGAGTCTGTAAAGCCAAAAGCATATAATGATAGGCAGAGTACACATTCACACTGAAAAGAAGGAATTACAAGGGAACCTTGAACAGAAGCGAGATTTAAAACAATCAGGACACGTATCAAATCCTGTAGCTCCTAGTCTTATATCTTTAACCAGTGATGAAATTCCTGGTGTTCCAATTCTACCCCTCCAAGCTGGTCTATTCCAAGCCTTGGGGAAACTACATCCTGAGCCAGAAGCTCTCCTTGGCTACTGTTCTGTAGTCCTAGTATCTCAGAAAATTCTGGGCTGTGCACTTCAACTCACATTTTGTCTTCATGGCACCATCTGCCCCCATGAAGGGATTCCAACAAACCTGCTACATATTGCCCAGAGGCCATTTCCAAGCAACAAACCTCATTGCAATTCAAATGACCCTTTCTTTCCTGCATTTGTTATACTTCCATTGTCTCAGGTGGGCTACCATACTAACTAACACAGGGGGGAATAAAACTGCCTTTTAATAGTGGAAAACTCCTGCAGCATTCTTTCTACTGTCTCAATACAAAATAACTGGTCTAATGCCAATGGTGGTGATCTCTCAGCCAATTATAGTTGAAGTATGAAGCAGGGTGTTGTCTTCTGCCCAAAAACTTCAATTTTTTTTTTTTTTGTGCCATATCCATTTGCCCATACCAGCACATTTCTCCTAATCTCAACCCTTTTCAAGATCTCGAGACACTGGCATAAGGCAGCTAGACTCTCACACAAACTGTTTCTGGCTCAGTCTGGACAAAGTACTTTCTTCCTCTTATAAACCAAGCCTAAATAGTTCTTTCTGCATTTAGGTCTTTCAAAATCAGACCAGAATTGTGCAGCAAGCTCTGCTTATAGGACTACAATGTGTCTCTTAGTCCAAGGTTTCAATCCTTCCACATTTCTCAGACAAATCAGTTCCAAAAGCCACATAGTCAGATTTTAACATTAGTAACCCAACTCCACTGGTACAAATTTTCTGTTGCAATTACATTCTCATTAGTGTCATAAACACCTTATAGTCTTGAGTGGAAGCTTCACGATGGAAGTTCCAGGATGGCACAAGTGGAGGGTGGGCATGCCTTCTGACACAAAAGGTGAAAACAGCACAAGAAGAGTTAGCCAAGCTAACACTGACAAGCTAAGAGCTATAAACTGCAAGATCCATCCTCAGCAAGATACCTCCTCCAGCAAGGCTCCACCTCCCAAATTACCATCAGCTAGGCATCAAGCATTCACAATGCATGAGTATATGGGAGATATCTGACTTCAACCACCATAGTCTAACATAATAAACCATCAAACCCCTAACACAAATAGGAGAAACATAAGTAGCAAACAATAATCCAACTATCAAAAAATCAATGAAATTGCAGGACTAGTAAATATCTCCTATTAATAGCTTTAAATTTAAATGACCTCATCTCATCTACAAATATACCCAGCATTATTTACTAGATTAAAAATCTAGGTCTAACTATCTACCATCTCAAAGGAGCATAATCACTAGCAAAGAAATTCACCGACTAAGAAGCAAAGGATGGAACACAATCAATTTAATGGAATCCCAGAACGAGATGGAGTAGCTATGCTGTTGGCTGATAAAGTAGATTTCATACACAAATTGTTCAAATAAAGAAACCCAAGTTAAATTATACCATCAATCAAGTAGACTTAACACATACATACATACAGATATTCCATTCATTCAAAATGTAAAAATGACATAGTCTTCCCATCAGTTTGTGGAATTGTTTCTAATATAGACCAAATTCTAGAACACAAATTGCATCTTGACAAACTAAAAAGAAATAATTTTTATAGCTTATCACACTGTAGTGGGATAAAATGAGAAATTAATAGCACAAGAAACTGCAAAAACTGCACAAATACATGAAGGCTAACAGAACATACTCTTGAATAACAAGTAGATCATTGAGGAAATTAGGAAAACAATTAAACATTTCAGATTCAAATGAAACGAATGTATAAATCATAAGATCCTTCAGAACATACCTAAGACAATTCTAAAAAAAAAGTTTATAATAAAAATAATCACAAAAAAGTTAGGGCTGGGGCTGGAGAGATGGCTTAGCAGTTAAGCACTTGCCTGTGAAGCCTAAGGACCCCGGTTGGAGGCTCGATTCCCCAGGACCCACGTTAGCCAGATGCACAAGGGGGCGCACGCATCTGGAGTTCGTTTGCAGTGGCTGGAGGCCCTGGCGCGCCCATTCTCTCCCTCTCTCTCTCTCTCTCCCTCCCTCCTTCTCTCTGTCTGTTGCTCTCAAATAACTAAATAAAAAAAATAAAAAAATAAAAAATAATAATAATAAAATGTTAGGGCTGGAGACATGGTTTAGTGGTTAAGGTGCTTGTCAGAAAAGCCTAAGGACACACGTTTCATTTCCCAGAACACACATAAGTCAGATGCACATTGGCATATTTGCCTGGGGTTCATTTGCAGTGGCTGGAGGCCCTAGTGTGCCCATTCTCTCTCTCTCTCACTCTTCCTCTCATAAATAGAAATTTAAAAAGTTAAAAAAGATCTAAAGATACAATTCAAAATATTTAAAAAAACAGGAACATTCCAAACCCTAAAGCAGTAGAAGTCTATTATAAAATGAATGAATAGGGCCGGAGGGATGACTTAGCAGTTAAGGCATTTGCCTGCAAAGTCAAAGGACCCAGGTTGGATTCCTCAGAACCTACATTTGCCAGATGCACAAGGGGGCTCGTGGGTCTGGAGTTCATTTTCAGTGGCTGGAGGCCCTGGTGAGCCCATTCTTTCTCTCTCTCTCTCTCTCTCTCTCTCTCTCTCTCTCCCTCCCTCCCTCTGTCCCTCTGTCCCTCTCTCTTTCTCTGTCAAATAAATAAAATGAAAAATATCAAAAAAATAAAATTCATGAATAAAGTAGTGAAATGGACACTAAAATAGCAATGGATAGAGTCAATCAAAAAGTCTTTAAAAACTAAAAGTCATTGACAAAGTCATAGCCAATCTAACCAAAGAAAGAGAAAAAGATCCAAATTAGTAAAATAGAGAGGAAATTGGGAATGTTATACATGAATATAAAGTGAATTCTGTGTATCACTAGGGAATACTTTGAAAACATATATGTCATCAAACTAGAATATCTAGAAGAAATAGATAAATTCCTGGATGCATATAATCTATCCAAACTGAATAAAGACTATATAAGCAATTTAAACAGATCAATATCATTCAGTGAGACTGTAGTAGTTATGAAATTATAAAAAGTCTTCCAGCAAAGAAATTCCAAGACCAAGTAGATTCAATGTCAAAGTGTAACAAACCTTTTTAGAAAAGAAGCTAACATCGATGCTGTTTGTACTATTGCATAAAGTACAGAAGGGAAGAGACTACTAAACTCACCCTGCCAGCCAGCATTGCCCTCCTAACAAAAGTGGATATGTGCACAAAAACAAGAAATTTGCATTATTTTAGTTATAATACCAAAGTCCGTACAAGAAAAGGAAACCACAGAGAATTCCTTACCACTTTGCATAATTTAATTAAATTTTTCAAGTAGAAATCAGTAGTATATATAACAATTACACATGACGATTTGTTCCAATAATACCAGGTGATTCAATATTTGAAAAGTTATAATCCACAAATTAGTAGATCAAAGAACAAAACTCTCATGGAATTCATTATCTATAAAATTTTTTACAAAGCACTTGTAATACTCATTCAAACAAAAATTTTCTAGCAGAGTAGAAAATTCCAGTATTTTTTCACTTTGATAAGATCATTTACTAAAATAACTTAGTTTACTCATGGTTGAGTGATGCTTTCTCTATGAAATCTGGAAGAATGCAAACACATCTGCCTTCACTAGTCTCATGCTACTAAATGTAGCAGGTATACATAGAAATAGAAGATACACAGATAAAGAAGGAAGAAATAGGGCTGGAGAGATGGCTTAGTGGTTAAGGTAGGACCCAGGATCGAGTCACCAGGACACACATAAGCCAGATGCACAAGGTAGTACATGCATCTGGAGTTTGTTTACAGTGGCTGAAGTCCCTGACATGCCCATTCTCTCCCTCTCTCTCTCTCACTCTCATGAATAAGATAAAATAATTTTAAAAAGAAAGAAGAAATAAAACTGTCTCCATGTGCATATGACTTAATAATGTAGAAAATCCCAATAAATTCAAGACAAATCTTTCTAGAACAAATCTATGAGTTCAGTGATGTTACAGGAACTTGTATAAATATAAAAGTGAATTCTATTTCAGTATAACAGCAATGTACATAGGGCTATATGAATTTAACAACACAACAGAACTTGAAGTTACTCAATACAATACTTATGCATACATGTAATCAAACATTGATAAGAGTTGTATGCTGAGAGCAGCGTAACTCTGAGGAAAGGAAGCAAAAGAGTCCCAAATAAATGGAGAAATACATGATGTTCATAGATTCTAAAATCAGCTCATCTAAAGAATCAATTTTCACCAAATTGATACATGTGTTTGCTGCAGATGTTATTTAAACACTAGCATGTCTAAGACATGGCTATTTTAAAATTTATAAATAAGCAGAAAAAACTAGACTAACTATTTTGACTGTTGGTACACTAATATGGCAATAATCAGTCTACTTTATTTTAAAATTGTAACCATATGTTCTTTCTCATCTGGCAGATCATGGCTTCTAATTTTGAAATGTGTGTATTTTTGGAGGAGTGAGTGTGGATATAGGTCATGAAAATAGGGAGAATTTGGCATATAAATTATTAAAGTATGTTAATTAATGCAATATTGATATTAAAGAACAATGTTGAAAGGTTGTTTTTCTTTAAGGCTTACTAAAACTTGTGGAGACACACAAACTAGGTTAGTTGAGGTAGAAGCAGGAGGCTCATAAGTTCCAGGTCACTAGGTCTCACACAGCTCCTTAGAAACACCATTTGTAAGCACAAGTGAATAATAGATACTTACTATAAAGTCATAGCAATCAAATGAAGTGTTATAGACAATGGACTGTAATCAAGACTCTAGAAGTGGTCCTACATAAATATTCTTCACTGATCACTGAAAATTGAAACAAAATGCAACACAGTGCAGAAAGGATAATATTTTCAATAAATAATGCTAGGAAAGGACGGTGGCTCAGCAGTTGCAAAGCTTGCCAGCCCAGGTTGAATTGCCCAGTACCTATGCAAAGCCAGATGAGTTCGAAGTTTCTTCACAGTTGCAAGAGGCTCTGGTGTGTATCCCCCCCACCTCATTCTCTCTTTTGCAAATAAATAAATAAAATACTTAAAAAATAAATTGTGCTATGACAATTCAGTATCTACATACTGAAAATATGAATCTATCCACATACATTGCATCTTTTAAAATTCATTGCAAGTGGATCACAGAACAAAATTTAAAATCAAGAAGTGCAAAACTCTATGCCGGGCGTGGTGGCGCACGCCTTTAATCCCAGCACTCGGGAGGCAGAGGTAGGAGGATCACCATGAGTTCGAGGCCACCCTGAGACTCCATAGTGAATTCCAGGTCAGCCTGAGCTAGAGTGAGACCCTACCTCGAAAAACAAACAAACAAACAAAAAAAAGAAGTGCAAAACTCATAGAAGGTAATATGGGAGAAAATATTCACCTGTATTTGGAAATTTTGTTTTAAATAGAATACAAAAAGTATAATATATGGGAAAAAGAAGTGAAAATCAAGAATTTGATAAAATTTAAAAACCTGTCCTCTGCATAATACACTGTGGGGCAGAAAATTGAAAATTACAACCACAAACTGGAAAAAAATTACCAATGCTTTATCATTTAAAGGACTATTATCCAAGATATGCAAAAAATACTACTAAAATTCAACTTTTAGGAAACAATCAATCCAATCAAAGCATGAAACAGAGATGTCAAAGACCAATGAAGAAATGCAGATAGCAAAAAGTACCTGAGAATATACTCAATATCATATGTCATCAGGCAAATGCAAACTAAAATAATTGTGTGAAACCACCACACCCTATAATAATTGCCACACCATCCCAGAATTATGCTTAACTAAACATAGAATAGTGATTATTAGGGACATAGGTAGGAAAGGATCAGGGTAAAGTGGAAATGGGTGCTTGGATGTGGTTAGTGCATTCTGTACACATGTATGAAAGCATCATAGTGAAGCTCAATACTATGTACACTTAACATGTGTTAATAATGAAAGGAGATATCTTTTCTGGGCTGGTCTGCAATTGATGAGAATATTATATTTCTTTGGTGACTAACAAGGACTTTAGAATAACACTCATTATGGAATTTTATATGAATGTATATACTAGCTTCTGTATTGATGTTAATATTTTAGGAGACTGTATTAAAGAAGAAATTCCAAATGCACAGTAAATTGAAAAGACATCCATTATATTCTCATGACACTTGAAATGAAATTTAAATACTCCTAAAGATTCTTTACAATTAATAAGAAGATTATATGAGGCACTATCCAATTCTTGAACAATTACATAATTAAGGAATATATTTTTAAAGGGAGATATTAAAGGCAATGCATAAAACAGGCACTCTCAAAAACTGCAGTGAAACAATAGCAATTTATTTTGTAAACATACTTAGAAATTAAGTCTTTATCACATAAAATGTGGGGGTAAAGTTAACATTAATTGAAAGGGAAAACATTTTCCAAGAAGTACAATGATATTCTCATTTTACCTAATTCTGCAGAAATTTTATGCAGAGCAACTGTCAGCCATTTAATTCAAATGGAATGATAAAAGAACTCAAGTAACTAATTTTTGCTTATTTTTTCTTACTTTAGCAGAAGTGTAACAGAACAATACTCATGTGTCAGAAAAATGTAGGCAGTAATGGTATGCAATTACATGCCAGATTATTAAAAAAAAACAAAATTACCAAAATATAAAATTTATATACGTAGTTGGGACAACCAAAATGCTGTGAAAATTTTATAAAACACTTGTAAGTTAAAATTTAAAAAGCACCTAAACCACAAGTTGGGACATTTCACACAGAGACATTGTCTCTTCCCCATAACTGATGGCTACCCCCACAATGCAGGACCCACAATCCCCATAGGGATGATATGCCTCCCCAATGAGGAGGGTCACTTTGGAGGGGGAGGGCCAGGGATGAGGGAAAGGATGGAACCAACATGTGCTGTTTAAATACTGAGTATGCCCATAACTAACAAAAAAGCATCTAAGTACAGCATGAAAAAAGTGAAAAGCAGGGCCTGGAGAGATGGCTCAGCAGTTATGTTGCTTGCCTTTAGAGCCTAATGACCTGAGTTTGATTCCCCAGGACCCATGTAAAGACCGAAGACCAAAGAACAAAGTGGCTCATGTATCTGGAGTTTGTTTTCAGTGACTTGGAGGCCCTGGCATGTCCATTCTGTCTGTCAGTCTCTCTTCTCTCTCTCTCTCTCTCTCTCTCTCTCTCTCTCTATATATATATATATATATATATATATATATATATATATTAGATTGATTGACTGAGTTTATTAATGAAGAGCTTCAGAAGAAAGGCCCCAAAATGAACTCAAGAAGCAGAAAGCATGGAAAGTATCCCATTCACATAGTGAAAGACAAAAGGAAAATGAATAGATGCCCTTTTACATATATATACATATAGTCACTGGGCCTGTTTGCTATTGGCTGCAATTATATTATAGAGAAGAAAATAGAAAAGTCTAATGTTTGGAGAAATATCACAGAGTTTTGAAAAAGGCAAATATATGGCTGGAGTGAGGAGTGATGACTTAGTGGCTAAAGCACTTGCCTGCAAAGCCTAAGGACCCAGGTTCAACCCTCTCCTTCCCTCTCCTCCACTTAACCCATGTAAGCCAGATGCACAAGGTGATGCATGTGTACAAGGTGGAGCACAAGTCTGGAGTTCAATTACAATGGCTAGATGTCCTGGCCGGCCAACTCTCTCTCTCTCTCTCTCTCTCTCTCTCTCTCTCTCTCTCTGTGTGTGTGTCTCATAAAAAGTAAAAATGAAAAAGTCAAATATATTATTAATATCATGTAAGAAACATTTGGCAGTATTTTTATGTGTGAACATGTGTGTATGTATATGTCTGTTCATATGTGTGGAGGTATACATGTGTATGCAGATTTGCAGGCACATGTGCCTTCATGCTTGTGGGCACTAGAGGACAGCCTCAGGTGTCATCCTCAGGAAAACTGCCTACATTTTTTGAGGCAGGGATTTTTATCAGCCAAGACCTCACCGATTAAGCTAAGCTAGCTGACCAGATACAAAAGCCATAGTAATATATTGTTTCTCTGTGTGGATTTCCTTCACCCCTGTGCTGTACCCGGTTCACCAAGAAAACAGCACCCTTGCTGGTTTCACCAATTATTCTTAGTTTCATCTGAGACCCTTTAAAGGTATGATGGGGTAGTTCTCTCCTTAGAATCTTGCGTCTGTCTCTTTATTGAATTCTATTTTCACCACTTCCATTGTCTTTCTTAGATCATTCAGCTGGTTATTTGTGTTCTCGTGGATTCTTTCATTTATTTTCAAGTATTCATCATCATTCACTTGAATTATTTGTCTAGAATTTCTTCTGAGTCCCTTTAATCAGGGGCCATCACTGTGGGATTGGTAGGTTTGGGAGGGGACATTTTGTCTTGACTTTTCATATTTTTTTTGTGTTTGGAACTTTGCATTAGAGGTTAGATTGCTGGTTGACTTTTTTTTTTAACTTAGAACACTTTACTTCTTTCAATGGAGATGTTTGATATATTCAGAAGAGACTAACTTATAGTAGGGTTAAGATTTGTCTTCTGCTTAGCCTGTTGTTCAGGGCACAAGGATCTCACCAGTATTCCCCTTCAAACAAAATACTGCTTATAATGACAGTCACTATCTTGGATAGACCCACTACAAAAATAGTGATGGTCTATTGTAAAACAGCATCTCTTAAATGCTAACCATTTTATGGTATAAGGGAACATTGAGCATATTATGTGCACTACTCTGTTGGTTACTATGTGTTTCTGAGGAAAGAGAGAGATAAAGAAGGAACAAATTCTGTAGAACAAGATGTTAGTACTGAGCAGATACAGACACAGTGGAGAGGAACGTAAGTAGAAGGCGAAGCTGACGAAACAAAAGAGAAAAAAATATGAGGAGTGTCAGAGAATTTTGTCAAATGGTAGACTGAAGAGATAGATGTGAAATTGTGCTAAACAGCTAATGTGGAATAGTTCTACTTCTCACATGCTCCATGGAAATGACTTTGTTCTTTAGGAGAAAAAGATAAAGAGAAGGAGAAAAAAGAAGAAATGAAGCTGAACACCACACAGAAACCAAAATCAAAGTACAAAGACCTCCCCCACACACCCACTCACATAGATACAGAACAAAAACAACAGAGAGTAAGAGTAGAGTGGGGGCCAAGCTAACCTGCTAAGATAATAAGTGTTAACATAATAGGTGTTACAAACAGAATAGGTATTAGGAAAGAGATGGGTGGACATAGGAGTTGGAAACTGTCCTGATACTGTGTTGTAGTACTCGATTCTCAGTTGAGTTCTCAACTCAACTCTTGGAATGGTGATTCCACTGTTGGATATTCCTCTTTGCTTGGAACAGATGGTTCCCTTATCTTAGAAGCTTAGTTCTAAGGTCAAGCTATCTACCATACACAGTTGCAAATTTCCCTTTCTTAGAGCCAAGTCCCTGGTTGTGAATAGTTCCCTAGTCATTCTTTGCAGGGGACTTCTCTTGTTGCTGTTTAAGCCATTTCTGTAGTCCAATATATTCCATGATACAACAAAGACAATGAATGGGGTTTTAAAATTAATTTCATGTACAACACAGTTGGTAGAATGTGACAGCCTACAGTCACTTAGAGCAGTCCCTTTATCCTTGGGATTGTGGTAGGATTTGAAGAGGGGGTTGTATACCTTAAAAGTATATTAATTTCAAATTTCCAGTGCACTCGTCTGGTTCTTGCCTGAGCTCTCCTAGGGACTCGTTAACTTGAGAATTGCACTTTCAGTAGAGCCAGGCACTGGATTCCTAGGTAGTTTCCTTTATGCCACAGAGTCTATGCACAAAGTCTGTGCTCAGGGCACATTGAGAATCTGTCCAGCATAGTTGTGGGTTGTAGTCACCAATCTCTCCTTTTCTGGCTTCTCCTTTTTTTTTTTTTTTTTTTGGTATTACTTTTTTATAGTTTTCTGAAGTTCCTCTTCAGTTTCCCTCTTTGGGACAGGCTTTTATTTATTTTGCTTTTTTCTCCTTTACTGGCTAGCATTGACACTGGTTCTGCTTTGCTATCTTACCCAGAAGTCCCAAGTATACCTGTCGCTGTATGATTTTTATAGTTGATTTTTTTGTCATCTAAATGAGTATCTTAATCAAATTTCTTTGTATTCTCTACTTTGACTTGGCCTCAGTGAGAAAGTACAGGTGAACCATATCATTAGTAAAAGTCTGCTTACCCCACTTAAACTCCATTTTTTGAAGTCATGTTTAAAACATTTTATAAATATTGTATGTATACCTGCAGACCACTGGTAACATTGGGTATATTTATGAATTACAGTGTAACTAAAATCAGCTCTTCCTGCATGCTATATGTATCAGCAATAACTTCATTTCCTTTTCTAAGCTTGTAAAGTATTACACTGTGCTTTCAAAAACCTTCTGTGTACAACCTAGAAGTGACTACAGTTCAGTGTAGATTAGCATGATTAAAGTGAATGTTCAGGAAATGCTATTCTATAATAATTTTGTATAAATAATTCCCAGTGAAGTTAATGAGAGGTGTGTGCATGGATTTAATTCAGATTTTATAATCTCATTACATAGTTTGTGAAGTGATTTAGAATTCTTAAAGTTGAGTATATAAATATATTCTTAAAGTTGATGTATATAAATATAATACTATAATTTTTGTTACTATATCCTGCAAGAAGATTGCAACATAGAACATTTTACAAAGATTGTCAATAAAGGTTAGCTAAGAATTAGAAAGAAAGATGAAATATGACTAAAGGAAATAAAAAAGAAGCACTTGAGTTACATTGTAAAAGAATTGGTAACAAGACATGTGTAATTGTAGGTGGTAGAAAGTTTATAATAAATTGGTTGTGTTGGGTAAGAATTGAGATAGGATAATGGGTGTCAAAATTAATATTCCCTTCAGTTCAAAATGTTCTTATATGACTATAGATCCTACAGAAATCCTACAGAAATAAAGTTCATTTTTGTTAAGAACACTCCAACTCTACTACAAATTGGACTGTATGTGCAAAGAAAATTCTAGATGTATAGGAACACTTTCAAAGAATAAGGTCAATTTAGAAAAATCAGCAAACATGATAAATACTATTCCAGACTCTTTTCTTAGCTTAGGCAAAATAAATTTGTAAGGGAGGGAAGAAACACTGTGCTTGGTAAAGAATATGAACAAAAATTTAAAGAAAATATATAATATTTTTCAGAAATAAAAACAAACAAAATTTTACAACAAAGCCAGTATTAAAGGAAATCATCCTACATGAACAAAAGAAACCTTATTACTTTCAAACACATACAAATGCACACACTCATTCATTAAAATGTGAGCTATATCCGTCTACTATTCCTCTGGCAAAGAAATGAATTAAACTGTGAAAGTCAATGATCAATTAACATAAAATACTAAATTAATACACTTTCTGGAAAATTCATTTTCATACATTTACACTTTTAAACTCAACACTAAATCCTTTAATTGCATACATTATTACAGACAAAAGGTTTATATTAATCTTTATGCAATAGTTTTAAGTCATTTGATTTAAAATGATATTCAGTTTTCTCATTGCAGAAGATTCTAACATTGTCAAGGGAATATTGAATAAATATAGATGTGTCACAATTTACAATCATATTTAAAATGCTATTCTTTTAAGGATAAGTTCATTCAGATAACAGTTTGTTATTGACCATTTATCAAGTTCAAATAAGTTTATTATTTTTTCTAACAATCATTTGCACTTTTACACAAGAACTAATTTTCTATGTCTGTAATATGAAGGTGGTACCATCTTTCCATGACTCATTTTGTATGCTGGGGCATTATCAGAGACAACTTTTTAAAATGTGTTGGTATAGATTTAGTCTTATGGTAAATTATTAAAATAAATAATTTATTTGAGACAGAATCTCCTGTATTTTAGACTAGCCTCAAACTCATTTTATAGTCCAATAAAGACTTTGACCTGCTTATTCTCTTGTTTCTGCCTCCTAAGTTCCAGAATTATACCATCTTCATAGTGTAAAATACACTGTAGGTATCTTCTGACCATGTGTACTGTAGCCTTTATCAAATCAAATTATGGGAGCAAAAAGAACAAAAAATTAACAGAAAAGTGCCAAAGAGTGAAGCATATGTCTTTAATAGCCACTATTAAATAGAGGAAATGTGAACATTTCAGATTATTCAATATTCAGTAGAAATAGATGCAAGGATAAAATAATCATTGTTTGTCCTTGCTTCATTTTGATACAAGTCATTTTATATTGTAGAGATGACACACAGAACATTTCATGAGATAATATCAGAGAAAAATACAAGAACTCTTACCCTAGCTAATTAAGTGGCTTCTAGAAAAGTATACTTCACAAAGTTGAATTAAGTCTTTCGGTTAGCTCTTTCTTGCTTGATGATGGTTTATAGGTTTGCTATGCTTATAGCAAAACAGACAAAAAAAAAAAAAACCTTACTTCCATAATGGAAATGTCCCAAGAAAAGCTCCAGATGTAACATACTCTAAGTTATAGCTCTGGCTGAAAGAAGTACTGTCTTCCCTACTTCCCAGGTGCTTCTTACTTTCTATAACAAGTATCTTCCCAAGTACTCTTTCTTTCAAACGCTTGCTTTGAATCACAGGCATCTGTCTACTTCTGTTGGAACAGGTTTATTTATAATTACAGAATCATGGCCTTCACAGAATGAAATATTCATGTATATTCCACTGCCAAGCTGCACTTATGGCATAGTAAACTGCAAGCATTATCATATTAAAAGCAATTTAGAAACATGGTTCATGCCAACTTAATAAAAATGTCATTTTAAATATTGTTTAAGAGCACTAGTTTAACAACTTTTACAACACTGAGCAGCCACAATGTATTTATTACCTACAGTATATGTGCAAAGATGAAAATGGATATAAAGATGGTTGAGTCCAGTCATGTAGCCCTCAAGTAATGGCAAAGCATTAATAAGGGTTCTCTATTCATTTTTCAGGAATCTTGGAACAAAGAAATGACCTGAAACATTTGAATTGACAACTAAAGCCAAGTTGCTTTTTCCCTGGGACATATATTCACAAAGAAAAAATGGACAACTTTGGCTATTTGGCAGGCATGTATCTAACAAGGGATTAATACCAAATTGTGCTATTGTTCATATAGACAATCTGAGTACATGCATTTTACCTTTCAAAGGGATAAAATTAAATTAGTATTTTGGATGTTTTGAGATCAATCATAGTACACATAATTCAGAAATAGTGAGGAATTTTGGATTACTTAATACAATTTTGGTCATATTCATTCTCGACTCAGACTTATGGAAACATCATTGCATTTTCTTTTCTTCCCATTCCTTTTTATCTCTTTCTCTGGGGGCACACAGTCATAGAGTAGAGAAGCATCAACTGGACAATTGAAATTGATAAAGTAAAAATCAGTTGCAGTGTCCCCTTGTATATTGGTTATAAATATGCAATATTATTTCCTCAGTTATATTCACCAAAATATCTTAGGAAGAACTATTATGGTTTGAAAGGTTATCACATCAGAATATTGCACTTATGGAAATTGTGACTACAGCTATTTTCTGATTATTTTGTTTCTTGTGGTTCTAGAATGAAACTACACTGACTAGAAAATGCACTGTTTTTGAAAAAAAATAAAAAATATATCAATTCAAATGAAAATTTTACATAGAATGTAGTACCAGATGGTCTTTAATATATGAAAGTTTAATATAACATCATTTTAAGTGAACTGAGACTGAGAATTCTTCAGTATTGACTCAATAACTTAGCAGCCACTTACAGAACCTACCATATTTAATGAATACTGTGAAATAGTCTACTATATAACATTTATGTTATATAATTAAAAATAATTATATGTAATTATACATCAAATAAGCAGATGAAAGTGCACTGACTTCTAATACTTCAGCTCTTATGTAAAGTCAACTTGATGCAAAAAGAAATGTTCAGACTTTGTGAATGGAATAGCATACCACTTCTATTAACATGAAATGAAACCTAGAAATACAGTAGAGTTTAACTGGCACTAACATTTAGGTATGTCCATAATTCTTATTTGAAAACATTATGTGTTTCTTTTGAAATAACAGGGTACTTATTAGAAGCAAGAACAGAATGGTGAAAAAGACCACATATCCAGGTTCTTATTTTCTACACTGCCACTAAATCACCTTAATCATTCACCACTTTGGGCTCTTTATCTCTGAAAGGAAACAAGTTTTAAACATTGTTTTTATTTTTGATGATTGTTTGTATGGTATGTGTGATATATGTATATGTATGCACAGATGTGGGCTCTGTGCACACTCTTGCATAGGCCAGAGCATGACTTTGATTGTTCTTCTCTACAGTTCTACTGCCATATTTCCTAGAGACAAAGTTCTTCACTGAACCTGGAGCTCCTTGCTTTTTGCTTAGACTCATTTGCTGGGGACCCCAGTGATTCTCCTGTCTCTGCTCCTCTCAGTGTTGAGATTACAGGGTTACACAGCCATACCTGGCTTTTTCATGGGTCCTGGGAATAGAATTTAAATTCTCATGGTTGATCAGCCAGTGCCTTTACTTATTGAGCCATGTTCCACACCCCCAATTTCAACATTTTTAAGGTGCTTGCCACTTTATCATGACTTTATTCTGTAATTTTCCCTAAGACCTGTATATAAAAGATTTTGTCCCCAGTTTGGCAGTTTTTAAAGATGGGTTTCTTGTGTAATGTATCCATGATATTATGAATGTTACCTAGATCCTGATCTATTCATTTTCCTCTCATTCAACTCATAACCATAGCTGAATAGATTTAACTTCTGTACAATTCTATATGACTTACTGTCTGTCCACAATCCCAGAATAAGAGATCCAACAGGATATGGACTAAAACCTCTAAAGCTATTAGCCAAAAAACCTCTAAAACTATTAGCCAAAAAAAGAAATATTTCACTTATAAGTTCAGTATCCCAAGTATATATTCAAATAATAGAAAAATTACAAATACTGAAAATAGCTGAGTATGTGAAAATTTGGATTTGCTGCATATATATATATGAAATCTATTCAATTAGTATCAACAAATATATGTATGATAGATATAACAAAACTAATTCTCTACTTTTCTAAGTATTTGTAGGAGTGTTTACAGTCAAATATGTAAGAAATTATTGGTTGGTATTCAAAACTAAGTTTGTAGACAAGGCACTATAATTTCAAAATATTGAATGAAACTTTTATATTTTCAATATAGAATTATTAATTCAGGAATTTGTGTGTCATCCTTACACAGAGTGCATGCCAATTTTCTATGTATTATTGAAATTTTAGTATATATGCTGCTAAAATGATCGTGAGACTATTTTCTAAGAAAAGAAAAACAACAAAGAAAAAGTCCATGTAAGAACTGTTAATTTGGGACACATCATTACATTCTCAGCATAAAATTTATCATTTTTCTGTGGTTGAAAACTATGTAGCAAAATTAGGAGCTTATATGTCACACAAATAAGCCCAGATATGGTGGCACACAGTTGTAATCCTGGCACTTGGGACGCATAGGCAGAATATTCCGAAGCTGAAGGTTATCTTAAGTTATACAATGAATTTGTAGATAGCGTGCCATCCTCTCAGCCTGGACTACATGAGAACTTGTGTCAAAAAAAAAGAAAAAACACCAACAAAATAAAGAGACAAACAGGAACATATGCCTCTGTGGTGGTTTGATTCAGATGTCCCCCATAAACTTAGGTGTTCTGAACGCTAGGTTCCCAGCTGATGGAGATTTGGGAATTAATGCTTCCTGGAGGTGGTGTGTATTGTTGGGGGTGAGCTTATGGGTATTATAGCCAGTTTCCCCTTGCCAGTGCTTGGCACACCTTCCAGTTGCTATTTTCCACCTTATGTTGGCCAGGGGGTGAGGTCTACACTCTGTTTACTCCTGCCATTGTGGAGCTTCCCCTTGAGCCTGTAAGTCAAAATAAACATCGTTTTCCCACAAGCTGCTCTTGGTCAAGTGATTTATACCAGCAATGTGAACCAGACTGCAATAGTAAAGTGGTACCGAGGAGCGAGATTGCTGCTCCACACCTGACTATGTGGCTTTGGCCTTTTGGAGCTGATTTTCAAGAGGAATGTGGGAGGATTTGAAACCTTGGCCCAAGAGATACCTTGGGGTGCTGTAAGTACAGCTTGATGGACTACTCTGGTCAGAGTTGAAAGACCTGAATGCAGTAAGAACTATGGACTGTGAGGTTTGGCTTATGAGGGTGAGAAAGAGCTTTGCCTGGACTGGGCTAGCAGTTTGTGTGGGAAGCTTGCTCTTATGCCCATGTCCTGAGTTGTGCAGGGTTGCTTTGCATAGAAATGAACTGATGTGAGCAGAGGTACATGGCACAGAAAGAAAAATCTTGAGGTGAACTTCAGCCCATTCAGCTGCAATTGAGAGACTACAACCTTTGAGATTGGGCCAGCTGACCAGCACTGGGAAAACTGGAAGAATGTAGAGTCTTTTGAAGGGGCCGGAGTGCTCAAGGAGTGTCCTGTTCTTCCAAGTTTGCTTTATTCCCCCCTGGATTAACAAATTGGCACCCTACCTGGTATTGTGGAGTATAAGAAATGCAGAAAAGAGGGTCATTGAGTTTTCAATGTGGTCTTCTGTTTTGGAAATGGCCATGGGCACTGTGAAGATGGTTTGCTGGATACCTGCATGGAGACCCCATGGAGCCATGAGGATGAACCATGGATTGCAGTGGAGATCCACTGGAGATGCCTTGAACACAAGATGGCTGCTAAGGAAAGCTGCCAGTACTGATGAAGTTCTCCAGGACTGTGAGTAGCCTAGCTGGAGGGGCAGAATTGGAACTCCAGAGACTTATTGCTGGTTAGAATTATCGAACTTGGAGATTGGTCACTGGCTAGAGTTGTTGGACTTGAAGATACAGAGTTTGATGTTTGCCCTGGTTGTTTTAAATCTTGTATTCATTGAATATTTATTTGCTATGCCGAGTGTCATCTTTTGCAGTGTGAATGTTTATTCTGTGCCATTATGGGTTTTTTGAGGTTATTTTTTTGGTATGATGGCTCAGTTAAAGACTTGATTATGGGGATGTGTGAACATCATTGGAATTGATAAAAACTATGGAGACTTTTAAAGTTGGATGAGTGCATTGCATTTTACATCATGTATGGTTACCAGTTTATGGGGGCCAGGGGCAGAATGTGTTGGTTTGATTCAGGTGTCCCCCATAAACTTAGGCGTTCTGAAAGGTAGATTCCCAGATGATGGAGATTTGGGAATTAATGCCTCCTGGAGGGAGTGTATTGTTGGGGGCAGGCTTTTGGGTGTTTGGCACTCCCTCCTGTTGTTATTGTCCAACTTATGTTGGCCAGGCGTTGATATCTACCCTCTGCTCATACCATTATTTTCCACTGACATCCTGGAGCTTCCTCTTGAGCCTGTAAGCCAAAATAAACCTCTTTTTTTCCCACAAGCTGCTCTTGGTCAGGTGATTTCTACAAGCAATGCAAACCAGACTGCAACAGTCTCTATTTACTATCTATCTATCTACCTACCTACCTACCTACCTACCTACCTACCTATCTACCTATCTATGTATTTGACTAATCTATCTATCTATCTGGCATCTGTCTATCAAAGCATTCATTACTGTGGGTCAAGAATCCAGGTACAGCTTATCTGAGTCATTGTCATGGCTGTAACTAAACATTATAACTGGAGGCTAAAATGAGAAAGAATCTGTTTCCACGTTCTCTCTTGTTGGGTTGTTGAGGGATAATTTTCCTCAAGATTTAAGACTCAAGATAATTTACATATTCAAAACCACTGGGAGAGAGGAGAAAGAAGAAGGGATGAGAGGAGAGAATACTTGAAGGGCAAGTAGAGGGACAGAATACAGGGTATGGAAGTATCTGGTATGTGGTGATATAAAAGATAATAGGAGGTGGAAAATACACAAAACCAATGAAAGCATGAGTTAGTACCATAGAAACCTTCTTTATGGTTAGCTAACTGAAAGATATGTCCTAATTTCTTATTTTTATTTTATTTATTTGAGAAAGAGAGAGGAGGAATGGGTGCTTCAGGACTTCTAGCCACTGGAGTAAATGAACTCCAGACACATGTGCCACCTTGTGCATCTGGCTTCCATGGGCCCTGAGGAATTGAACCAGGGTCCCTTGGCTTTGCAGGTAAGTGCCTTAACTGCTAAGCCATCTGTCCAGCCCGAAAGATATAAGTCTTAACAAGGGATAAGGAGAAATAGTCCAGGGAAAAGTACCTTGTAGGGGGTGGAAAAAGCTCTAAAATCATAGGATTTGATGGTAAATTGCAGTGCATGAACTGGGTTAGCCCTCATAGTGAGCTGTTAGGGAGGCTCATGAGGCCCCCAAAACAATGCAGGCAATTGCCAAAGCACTAGGTTACCCACCAGATGTAAATGGTAAGACCCTATTGCTGAAACAGGCTAAGCTCACAGGACAGCACATAGAAACTGAGAAGAAAGCCACCTTCCCTACTGGCTAGCCTTCACATTGCTACAAAGTACTAGGTGAGCTTCTGGGGTATAATGGTAATCAACAGCATTCATAAGCAGGGGATACTGCAAGCTACAAAAGCAACCAGCTTGGTAACATGTACAAACCTGTAAAATAGTGGCACCCAGTGTTTGGTCATAATCAACTGCTCTCTAAATGGATATCAGGTCTGCTCAATGGAAGGGAGTTCATACTTGGCATGGAAAACAAAGTCAGAAGCCTACAGATAGGGGGGTCATAGACTGTGGAGGGAAGATCCCACTCTTCTTTGGCTAATATGAGAGGGTATGCTTGTCAAAAGTCTCTTAAAAGACTAGGTTTAATTCCTTTGATCCATGCTGCTCTCACTCGTGGATGGAGAATCGGCATTTTACAGATGGAGGCAAGTACTGGGAAGACCCAACATACATCAGATGACAAGAAAAGAAAGCCAATTGCTTAGTATGAGATGAGTCATCTCTATCACAGCTTCTGGCGCCCAGGAAATGTTACAGAAGAAGTGGTCAGTTAAACACCAGCATTGTTCTCATTGCTAGCCTAAGGACTTCCTCCATACAGAGTTTGGTAGAAACTCAGACTCAAAACACATCAAACCTTAAAAACAGAGGATGCTGAGAACTCAACACTAAAGGAGACTTATAACACCCCCACCAAGGCTCAGAGAACACTGTGGAAGAGGGGACAAAAAGATTTTAAGAGCCACAGGGTAGGAAAGAGTATCCTGAGGCATTACTCACCCTCACAGAGACTGACTGGTACATTCATGACCCCACAGTGAATACTTATAAGCCCACTGTGGAAGTCAGCCAGTGGAAACAAATGCAAACAAATTCCAGATGCGTGCGTCCCCTTGTGCATCTGGCCAACGTGTGTCCTGGGGAGTCAAGCCTCAAACCAGGGTCCTTAGGCTTCACAGGCAACTGCTTAACTGCTAATCCATCTCTCCAGCACGACATTTATAATTCTTCCTCTGAGAACTCTCTACTTAGTTCTTTGCCCCACTTTTGGAGTGGGTTCTTTGAATTTTTATTGTTCAGTTTTTTGTGTTCTTTTTAGATTCTAGGTATTAGGCTTTTGTCAGTGGTATAGCTGGCAAAGATTTTCTCCCATTCAGTGGGTAATCTATTGCCTCTGTTATGGTTTGTTCATCTGTGCAGAAGATTTTTAGTTTCATGAGATCCCATTGATTGAGTGCTTGTTTAATTTTCTTGGCTATTGCGGTTTTGTTCAGGAAGTCTTTTCCAAGTCCTGTGTTGTGGAGAGTGTTTCCTATTTTTTCTTCCAGTAGTTGAAGTGTTTCAGGTCATATATTTAGGTATCTAATCCATTTGGACTTATTTTTGTGTATGGTGAAATGAATGGGTCAAATGTCATTTTTCTCCATATGGTCATCCAATTTGTCCAACACCATTTGTTGAAGATTCTGTCATTTCTCCAGTTTACATTATTGGCAATTTTGTCAAAGATCAAGTGGCTGTAGTTGCTTTTCCTAAGGTCTGGGCCTTCTATTCTCTTCCATTGGTCTATGTTTCTGTTTTTGTTCTAGTACCTTGCTGTTCTTGTCACTATGGCTTTGTAATATAGCTTTAGATCAGGTATGATGATACCACCAGGTTTGTTTCTTTTGCTGAGGATACATTTGGATATCCGAGGCCTTTTTCCATTCCATATGAATTTTGAGGTCACTTTTTCAGTCTCAGTGAAGATTGACACTGGCATTTATATTGGTATTGCATTAAATCTTTATATTGATTTTGGTAGAATTGCCATTTTCACAATATTGATCATACCTATCCAGGAACATGGGAGGTCTTTCCATCTTCTTAAGTCCTCCTCTATTTAATTCTTTAGTATTTTTATGTTTTCATTATATAGTTCTTTCACATCATTTGTTTTTATTATTCCAAGGTATTTACTTTTTTGTTGCTATTGAACATGGTACAGTCTCACTGATTTCTTTCTCTGTATATTTGTCCTTCACATATACAAAAGCTACCAAGTTTTGTGCATTGATTTTGTATCCTGCCACTTTGGTGAAGGAATTTATCACCTTCAGAATGTTTGCTATGGAGAATTTTTTTTTTTTTTTTTTTTTTTTGGTTTTTCGAGGTAGGGTTTTACTCTAGCCCAGGCTGACCTGGAATTCACTATGGAGTCTCAGGGTGGCCTCGAACTCACGGCAATCCTCCTACCTCTGCCTCCCGAGTGCTGGGATTAAAGGCGTGCGCCACCACGCCTGGCTTGCTATGGAGAATTTTGAGTCACTTATATATAAGATCATGTCATCTGCAAATAGGGGTAGATTGACTTCTTCCTTTCCAATTTAAATCCCTTTTATTTCTTTCTCCTGTATTATTGCTTGGGCTAGTACTTCTAGCACTATGTTGAAGAGCAGTGGTTAGAGTGGGCACCCTTTTCTTGTTCCTCATCTCAGTGGGAGCTCCTTGAGTGTTTCCCCATTAAGTATTATTTGGGCTTTAGGAGCTTTATATATAGCCTTCATTGCGTTGAGATATAAACAATCCATGCCTATTCTTTCCAGTGTTTTGATCATGAAGTGGTGTTGTATTTTGTCAAAGTCCTTCTCTGCATTAATTGAGATCATCATGTGGTTCTTATGGCTCACTTTATGTAGTGTGTTACATTGATTGATTTCCATATTTTAAACTATCCCTGGTATGAAGCCTGCTTGATCAAGATAGATAATGCTTTTTATATGTTGTTGAATTTGGTTTACAAGGATTTTTTCAGGATCTTTGCATTTAAGCTCATTAGTGATCTAGGCCTATGATTTTCTTTCTTTGTTGCATCTTTGGTTTTGGTATTAGGGTGATCCTAGCTTCAAAAATGGACTTGGGGAGGATTCCCTCATCTTGATTATGTGAACCAGTTTGAGAAAAATTGTTTTCAGTTTTATGAACGTTTGATAGAATTCAGCTGAGAAGCCATCTAGTCCTGGACCTTTGGCGGGGGGGTTGATTACCTATTCAATCTCTATGGATGTAATAGGTTTGTTCAGGAAATTAATCTGGTCTGAGTTTAGTTTTAGTAGGCGACATGTGTCTAGGAATGCATCCATTTATTCTGGATTATTTAATTTTGTGGAGTAGAGGCTTTGGAGGTATGCCCTGATGATTCTTCCAATTTCTTTAATGCCTGTAATGATCTCTCCTTTTTCATTTCTGATTTGGTTAATTTGAGGCTTTTTTTTTTTTTTTGCTTGATCAGTTTGTCCAGGGGTTTGTAAATCTTGTTTATTTTCCCAAAGAACCAGCTTTTCATTGTATCAATATTTTGTTTCTAAGTTTCCAATTCATCAATTTCTGTTCTAATCTTCAGTATTTCTTTCCACCTGGTGCTGTTTTGGTTGGATTCTTCTTGTTTTTCTAATACCTTTAGGTGGACAGTCAGGTTATTAATTTGGGATCTCTCTGTCTTTGTATTTAAGATATTTAGAGCTATGAGTTTTTCTCTTAGGACTGCCTTCATTGTGCCTCATAAGTTTTTGTAGGTTGTGTTTTCATTATCATTCAATTCTAGGAATTTTTCAATTTCTTTTTTGATTTCTTCCATGACCCACTCATTGTTAAAAAGTGTGTTGTTTAGTCTCCAGGAGCTGGTGGAATTCTTGATCTTTCTCTTGTTGTTAATTTCTGATCTGACATGATGCAGGAATTTACTTCAAATTTACTGACTTTATGAAGGCATGCTTTATGGCCTAACATATTGTCAATTTTAGAGAAGGTTCCATGGGCTGCTGGAGAAGAATATGTATTCTGTAGAGTTGGGGTGGGAACTTCTGTAGATATCCATTAGGTCTAGTTTATCTACAATGTTGTTGAGCTCTATTATTTCCCTGTTGATTTTCTGCTTGGATGATCCAACTATAGATGATAGTGGAGTATTGAAGTTTGCAAGTATGATAGTGTTGGTGTTTATTTCTGTTTTATTTTTGAGTAGATTTTGTTTTATAAACTGTGGTGCCTTTGTGTTTGGTGCATGTGTATTTATGATATGCTCATGTTGGATCATTCCCTTGATGAGTAAGAAGTGGCCTTCTTTGTCATTTTTGATTACTTTTGGGTTGAAGTCTATTTTATCAGATATTAACTTACCAATAGCCATTTGTGTTTTTTCTTTAATTTCTATTTGCTTTTAATATCATTTTCCAAACTTACACCCTGAGGAGGTGTCTATCTTTAGTGGAGAGGTGGGTTTCTTGAAGACAACAGATAAAAGGGCCCTGTCTTTTTGATCCATCCTGATAACTTGTGTCTTTTGATGGGTAAATTATAACCATTAACATTTAAGGATATTACTGTGAGGTTTGAATTAATTCCTGCCATGATGAAGTGTTTTATGGGGTTTGGTTCTTTCTTGTGTTATGTACTGCTTTGAGCGTGGTCTAATTTGGTTATTGTGATCTTCTTTTTGTTGTTTTTTTGTGATTGCTTGTTTAACTGTTATGTGTGGGTTATTCCCTCAAATATTCTATGTTGGTTTTACTTTGTGTTCATATAATCATAGAGTTAACTTTTTTCATCAAAAGTTTTTCTTTCACCATCCATTATGAGGGATACTTTTGCTAGGTAAAGTAGCTTGAATTGGAAGCCTCCATTTTTCAGGCCCTTCTAGCTTTCAGGGTTTCCATTGAGAAATCTGATGAAATTCTGATGGAATAGCATTTGTGTGTTGTGAATTGTTTCTCTCTTATTGCTTTTAACACTCTCTTTGTTTTAGTTGTTAAGAGTTTTAACTATGGTGTGTCTTGGAGGGTTTCTTCTTTTGTCCTGTCTGTTTGGTGTTCTGTGGGATGCTTGTATCTGGATGAGCCACTCTTTTGTGAGATTTGGAAAATTTTCTTCAATAATTTTGCTGAATACATTATTTATGCCTCGGGCCGTGATTTCCTTTCCTTCTGGTACACCCATAATCCAGATATTTGATCATTTTAGGGTGTCCCACAGTTCATTTCTATTCTATTCACTTGATTTTTTTTTGAACTTAGCAAAGTTTGTGGCCTCCTGATCAATTTCTTCTGTCTTATCTTCCAGACTATAAGTTCTGTCTTCCACATGAGTAATTCTATTGGTGAGGGATTCAAGAGAGATTTTTATAATTTCTGTTTGATTTTTGTTTTCTGTTGGTTATTTTGCAGTATTTCCACCTCTTTTTTTGAGGTAAAATTCAAATTTGAGTACTGATTTTCTTGATGCTTTCTGGATTTCATTCTTGCATTTGATCAAGTCTTCATTAAGCTTAATAAACCTGTTTTTAAGATTTTCCATCTCTTGACTTACCTCCAATTTATTCATATTTCTTTGGAGGATTCTAGTGTTTGTGTTTTTTTTTTTTTTCAATCAAGTTAAGCCTACTGTCAAAAGCTGAATGCTCTAGGAGATGATTCTGTTCAACTGCATTTATACGATCTTTGGTTCTATGATAGTTTGCTTCATGTTCAGGGATTTTTTTTTTTTTTTATCAGTGTCTCATTGGTTGTTGTGTTTTCATTTTGAGAATGAATTTCTCTTGATTTCTCTATAATTTCTTTAGAAGCTTTCATTGTAGGACTATGTATCCTTGATGATGATCTCTCTGTTTTCTGACTTTCGTTGGCTTTTTTTGTGTTGGCGTCTTCCCATTTAGGAACACTTTTTACTTTTTTTGAGAATGAAGCAAATTTTTGTCCTTTGGCTCATTCACCCTCTGACTCAGGTGAACAGGGATGTTGTTATTCAGTGGCCATGCAGGATACTAGAGCAAAAGGCCTGGTTTCACAGCCCACACAGGGATCAGGCCTCCTCAAGCTTGAACGGTCACTGAGAAGAAGAGAGAGAGAGAGAGAGAGAGCGTGCACACCAGAGCCTCTAGTTACTGCAAATGAACTCCAGATTCATATACCACCTTGTCCAACTGGCTTACATACATCCTGGGGAATAAACCTGGGTCCTTAGACTTTGTAGATCTTCACTGATCAGCTTTCTCTCCAGTACAAACCTACATTTTTGACCAACAACTATGTACAAGATCTGGTAGTAATTACTGACAATTTTGAGTATTTTTTCAATTTTCAATTGTTTTATTTATTTGCAATCAGAGTGAGATAGAAGAAAAACAGAGAGAATGGGCACGCCAGGACTTCCAGCCACTGAAAACAAACTCCAGATACATGCCACCACTTTGTGTAACTGGCTTTATATGGGTACTGGGGAATCAAACTCATATTGTTAGGCTCTGCAGGCTAGTGCCTTCACCACTGAGCAATCTCTCCAGCCCAATTTTGAGTATTTTAATGAAATACCAGTAGCTGTTCCTTACTCATTTTTTTTTTTTGTCACACATCTGCCTTTATTGTAATTAGCAGGTGGGACACTTCTAGCAACAGTAAAAAAAGTTTTAATTTACGAAATCAGGAACTTGTTGAAGCTGCATGGTGGGTACCTTCGGGTGCTCATACATAGATGCCGACCCAGAGCAGGAGAAGAGGACTCCAGAGCCCATGAAGAGTGAAGCCACCAAGGAGATGAGGAGTTCTTTGTAGATATCCCGTGTGTACTTGGTGGAGGTAACTTCATAAACGAAGAACCAGGCAGTGAAGAACATGCCTATGGCCAGAAGCACCACGGTCAGGTGGGGGAAGACAGCTGGGTTGACTGGGCTGGTGTATGTGCTCATGGCCTCAAGCTCCATGTTGCCTCATACAGGTTAAGTCTCCCGCCGCTCCTCCACCGGAAGAACACGTCGGCAGGTCCTTACTCATTCTTACAGTAGTCCACTCAAGTAGAAACAAACTCTAATTACATGTTATTCTTACAATCACTGAAACCCTAACTGACAAACTAAATGTATGAAAGCAAAAAGACTAAGTTGTTGGGAAACAGGAAGGGGAAATAAAAGAAAAGTTTGACAATATCATAATGAAATCTAATACATTATCTTAAAATATCTATATTTATTGTTGTTCATATGCATTAAAATTGATGGGTTGGTAGTAACCATCCCATTTTAAAGATGAATATACCAAAATATGAACTATATGGTAGACATATATACTGTTTTGTGTCAGATCATCACTTTTTTAGGTGATTTTAAATAGCATCTCTAAATTTTATTTAACTTTTTATTTACAACTTTCATATGTTTAAATAATGTATTATGATCATAATCCCCATCCTTTGCTTAGTTTTGTCCCCCTCCAGTGCCCTTTTTGCTAAACCCCTTTTGCTTTCCAACTAATCGCTCTTCCTTTTTTATTCCTTTGTTGCCTTCTAACTCAGAACTCATCTAAGTGCTGAGAAGAAGTGGCAGTTAAGTGGTCAGCACTAAATGAGGCCTCTCTAGCATACCTGGCCAAAGCTCAGGGAACATTGTAGAAGATGTGGCAGAAAATTTATTTAATTTTGTATGATTATATGAACAGTCCAAAGTAGTCAACTATTCTTGTTAGATAAATATTATCTTTCAATTTTCACTCAGAGATTGTTTTCCTACTCCATTTTTCTTAAAGGTGAATAAATCTCCATGATATATATGTACCATAGATTTTCAGTATCTAGTCATCATTTGAATGAAATTTAGGTTTATTTAATTTCCTAGCTCTTATGAATAGAGCAGCAATGAACATATGCAAGTATCTCTGGGATAGCATGTAAAATCCTTTGAGTATATGCCCAGAAGTGACATAGCTGAATCACAAGTTTCTGAGAAACTTCCACAATGATTTTCATAGTTGATTCACCAATTGTATGCTACCACCAACCATGTTTTAAGAGTTTCACACTCCCATCACCACTCATTGCCATTAGTTTTCTTGATGATAACTGCTCTGACCAGGGAGAGATTAATTCTCAAATTGGTTTTAATTTGTATTTCCCTGATGGCTATGGATATTAGACAACAGATATAAATTGTGTAAAAAGTTTTAAAGCTGGGCATGGTGGCACACGCCTTTAATTCCAGCACTTGGGAGGCAGAGGCAGGAGGATTGCCGTGAGTTCGAGGCCACCCTGAGACTCTATAGTGAATTCCAGGTCAGCCTGGGCTAGAGTAAGACACTACCTTGAAAAACCAAAAAAAAAAAAAAAAAAAAAAAGTTTTGATACAATACTAAATGTCATGGAAGTGCTTGTTAAACAGGAGGAATAGTAAAAATCTGTAAGATACTACCAATAATCCCTCCTTTAAGTACTTTTCTGTTCCTAGTGTCTTTATGATTTATTACCAAGTACAAAAGATGTCATAGTTCTATCTGTGCTAGCTTCTCCACACATTTATTAAGTCAGTGCTATGGAAAGTGTTCTTAAATGGCTTTGAAAATTAATTGAACTGAGTAAGAAACCAAATTATTTTATATTATCCCTTAGACACTCCTCTCTTTTCTTGTGTACTTAGAACAAATATTAGTATTTTAGTAATTTATTTGAGAAATGCTAAGTGAGGAAAAATAAGTTTCATGACCTCTGAATTCTTCTGGCATCTCTATCTTAATATCAGTTTCATTCTAAGCTTAGATAACACCAGGGAATTAATTTCAAAAATAAATTATGAAACTAAAATTATTTTTCATTTCCAAGGAGACTTTGCCATGATTCAGATGGGAACATATATTGTTCTGACTTCAATAAGGACAGCATTTAACTTGGTGTAAGAGTTGGGCAAATTGACAGTGATAAAGACACTAAGTAACATATGAAACCCCAGAGTAAACTGAAGTTCTCTCAGAGTTATAATCCTTCTATTAGTGACTTTCTCATGGCTTTGAACAAATACCTGACTAGAAACAAATTTAGGAAGGAAATGGCTTAATTTGGCTCACAGTTCAAAGGTGATACATTCCATCACGGCGAAGAAAACACAGTAGGCAGCGGGGAACAGAAAGTGGCTTTTTATTAAATCAGAAATATGAATCTGAATATTAAAATTTCAAGCCTTGGAGGGCTGATTCATATTTTGTCAATGTCTTTCCTATTAATATATTTTAATAATTAGTAAACTTGTCTTCAGTTGTTCCAATGCCTTAATTTCTGTATTTGTCTCCATAGTGTATAAGTGTGATTTTTTTTAATCTAACTTTCTCGACTTTTCCTACTCCTTCTTTGGACTTTGTGATGGTAATATCCTTTGCAATGCAACACATTGGATCCCACAATGCATCAGTATTTTGCTTAAGCCTGTAGCAACCATCTCTCTCTCTCTATTTATTTATTTATTTTTACAAAAGTATGTTTTAATTTCCAATGTTTCCTTCTATTCCATTCTCATTCATGTCTCTCATTAAATGTGGTTCTTTTTGCTAAATATTCATAATAAAGGATTTCAGTAATCATCTTGAGGTAATGAACTTTAGTGACTAGATTTCCATAATTAATATGTCTCCTATTGAAAAAATATACAAAAAGGAAGGAAGTGATCAGAGAGATATCATTAAGATACTAGATTATAATTTCTACTGCACTCACTACTTAAAATTACAATGAGAGTAGCAAGAATATAAGTGTGTAGACATATCATAAACCACTAACAGATACACATATATTCTTTTCCAATTTAAGAGGATTAATTTACTTGAGTTACAAAGTCATTAAATATTTTGTTTTGATATAAGTTGAATTTGTATATTTATATTGATATAGTATTATTGTCAATCAACATTGTTAGTACTTTTTTGCATGATTTTGATCTGTTTAAATAAATACATACTATTTTGTAGTTTTGTTTTCCTTGACACTATCAAAACACTATTTAATTTTTTTGTTTGTTTGTTTTGGTTTCTCGAGGTAGGCTTTTACTGTAGTCCAGGCTGACCTAGAATTCATTCTGTATTCTCAGGGTGGCCTCGAACGCACGGCGATCTTCCTACCTGTGGCCTCCCAAGTGCTGGGATTAAAGGCATGTGCCACCATGCCCGGCACTATTTAACATGTAATCAAGTTTTTCATATTTCAATGAGAATTTGAATGAAGATATAAGTTTCTATATGTCAAATCTTATTATAATAATTTATTTTCCAACTGGTGAGGAGGATAATGGACGCTTTTTGGTATAAGTTTTATCTAATGACAATAGGATGAAATACTTCCACAACTTTTAAGTAAACAAATCAAAGAGTAAAAATGCACATCATGAAAGCACCAGGGATGAATAAAAGTGATGTCAATAAAGGCAGGTGCAGTATTTCATAACATTGCCCAACTGTCAACTTGTCAGTTAAATTTACCTTTTCCCAAAGCCTGCTCATGGTTTACTTTGAATAAATACAACATCCAAAGGGAAAGAAAAAAGGTCTGCCTTTCTGATTTGTCAGTTTGAAAAATGATGAGGGCAATCAACACAGATAGCAGAGTGCATTTTAAGTAACATATTCATGTAGAGTGATTATCCGCATTTTCTCAAGTTTGTTTACAGATAGAAAATATTACAATTCTGTGATATTTAAAAGCTCTTTATTGTTGTTCCTAACCTCCAAATAATAACTTCTATACTAGCAATACTAAGCCACACAAAATTCCTTAGAAATGATTGCTTGGCTAGTGGGTATTAGAAATATTTGCAATACCTAGAAAGAAAAGATACTAGGAAGATACCTATTTGGAATAAATAATATTTCTTCCATAAAGATGGCCTGATTCAGTAAAATAATCAGTAATCCAGAGTAAAACCATATTAAAGAATAATTTTTGAAAACTAGCTTTAAATAAGATGAGGGGTGGAATAACTTTCTTGCATAGGTGACCCTCATATCTATGAAAATTTAAATATGTATATATTTGTCAATTATTCCAAAATATTCACTAATTCAAAAGTGTTACTTTTTATCCCCCTTTCATAAATTCATATCCATAATTGGTGTATTCAGGATTTTATTCCCTATTTATTTAGGTTATTTATTATTATTTCCACAAAAGAAGTGACTTGATGAGGTAGTATTTGGTATTGTACAAAGTAAATGATAAGAGAGAGAATGAGAATACAGAAATCACAGTGCTTCTGTGAACTATTTTCAGAAGTAACACATCTCACTCTGTTCAAAAGAAGTGTGACTAACCTAGTTCATATTTGAGGGGAGGGAAAGTTACCTGTGCCTTTTCAAAACAGGTGTGTCAAAGAATTTATATGAAGAATATATCTTAAAAGTCAATAGAGGGCTGGAGAGATGGCTTAGTGGTTAAGCACTTGCCTGTGTAGCCTAAGGACCCTGGTTCGAGGCTCGATTCCCCAGGACCCACGTTAGCCAGAAGCACAAGGGGGCGCACGCATCTGGAGATCATTTGCGTGGCTGGAGGCCCTGGCGCGCCCATTCTCTCTCTTTCTCTCTGCCTCTTTCTCTCTCTGTTGCTCTCAAATAAATAAATAAAAATTTAAAAAAATTTAAAAAGTCAATAGATTATTATCACTCATTTCTTTTAGTAATTCCCCAGAGTGACTAGTAATGCAATGTAGGGATAATTTTGTTTTTCTATGACATTTGTTGATATAGGAAAGTGCTGATTTTTCCTAGCTTCTCACTAATGTCTTAATATCATTCTATACCTTATTAAAAGTACTGACATTTAATCATTATTTCTGGATTTCTAAATTCACATTTATATCAATTTTTAGTACATATTATGTCCATTCTGTTTTTGGCTCCTAACATGGGTATTAAACCTGACATTTCCTCAGTTCTAACAATTACTTTCTGCTTCACCACTATGTTTTATAACACTGTGGATTAGATTTTAGTATTAAGTGTGAAACCTTTTTATTATAAATGGAATAAAAGAATTAGCCTAGAATTGAATTTATAATATAGTTTTATAAACAAATATTTAATAACCTTAATAGTAATTATCATAGGATGGCAGCATAATATAGACTGTGAATAACTGCTTTTTATACAACTCAGGAAAGCTATGAAATCATAAATTTTATTTAGAAGATGATATATGGAATGCATAGGTAAGCCACTCATGCTGAAGAAATTGTCTAAGTTATTTACTAGAATAAAGACTTCTGTGGACTATAGTAGAACATTCACCTATACAGAAAAGTAATAAGTAAATTTCAACTGGCTAATAATACCTATATTTATATTGCCCCCAAATATTAGGACTAAACCATGATATTGTATTAGCTTTTTATGTGGCTATTATTCTCCACGATTTTGGATGTATATTTATTAATTTATTATTGCCTCAATTGTCAATTACTATATTTATGAATGATGTTGCTTTGCATGTAGGAGTTTGTCTGTAGCACTTTCGGACATATTTTCTTTCCTCTTCACAAGATCTTAAATGACAGAAGTATAGCATATTTTTGGATTAAACGCCTAGTTAAGTTTCCCTAGCAGCTGTTATTTTCAATACTCATGCTTTCTTCTTTATCCATAGTTTATATGTTGTATATTTACTAATTTATGTCCTATATTGTTCCCAAAGTAATTGAAAAGGATTTAAGATAATTTACAAAATTTATACATCAAGAGGAATTTGAAACCAAGAGTAAGGTAGATCATGTAGTACCAAATAAAAAGAAATATAGAAAAATAAAAGAAAATCAAGGAAGATATAAATACATAGAATTAATGTCACAATGTCTTTTCATCTAGCTAGAAGAAGTGAGCCAAAATTTACCTCTGAGCTTTCTACTATTTATTACAAAGCTTAGCACAGAATTCATAATAATCACACAGTAAAAATAACCCAGCTACACAGGAGAAATGGAATAATACTTGGTACAGATATGGAAAATTTTCCAATATATTGCTATAAATGTTTTATTCTATAATAAACAATGCCATCAAAATAACTTCAGATTAAATATAATTAATTGTTGCATAAGATTGTTGCTCAGGTGCTTTCTAAAAAATACAATTCCACTAATAAAATAATTCTATGAGTCCAGAGGAATATGATTACTACTCTTTTCCTGTCTACTTTAATCAAAGGATACAGTTTTGATCAATAGTGCAATATATAGCTGGGTTTGGAGTTACATGCCTTTAATTCGAGTACTTGGGAGGCAGAGGATCATGATGAGTTCAAGGCCATCCTGCGATTACGTAGTTAATTCCAGGTCAGCCTGAGCTAGAGTGAAACCCTACCTCAAAAAAACAAAATAAATAAATGTTTGAAGTGATCCTTTCATCTATGTAGAATGAGTTTGAAGAATGAGCAAATTCAGCATGTTTTGTTTTAAGTTCTTCATTGGCACGCGCGCACACACATACACACACACACACACACACAGATGTGTGTGTGTGTGTGTGTGTGTGTGTGTGTGTGTGTGCTGACCTGAAATAGTAAGCAATATTTAACTAAGTGGTATGTGCCAGAAAATACCTCGGCTGGGGAGATTACACTCGGTATAATTGCTGTAGCTGTGTAAGCATTAGAACTTGAATTTACGAGTCAAGCCCTGTGTAAAAACCTAGGCATAACCATACACTTAAGAGGGCCAGAGACTGGGGCTCACTGGTCAACTAGTCTAGCCAAAAAATGTAAAGGTCTAGAATCAGTAAGAGACACTGTCTCCAGGAAATAAAGTCAGAAGAGCAATAGAGGAAAACAGCCTCTTTCTCTGGCCTCTGCACATAGGTGCATAGGGTACATAGGGTATGTTCATCTCAACTCACAAGTACATATGTCACTCACACATTCCTACACACCAAAAATAGGGAAGTCCATAATAGATATTTTCTATTACTACTTAGAAAAATTAGTGTGGGAAATGCTGCGTGTTAACTCTAATAAACAAATGGTACCACTTACATGATAGTTATATTATATTTCATAATGTTACTGTTCTATCACCTATTAATTCTGTGACTGTAGATAACTGTTGCTTTGCTTAATTTCAGTCATTTTTCCCTTAAGTGAAAAAAAATGCTGGTTTTATTCTGTGTTTAATGCAAAATCTAATGTATTTCCACAAGTCTTTTAAAATATATCTGTGCAATAAGAAAACATATACTTTTCTTATATTAGTTTTATTTTTCATCTTTACAATTTACTATGTATTTTTTGAATTTACTTACATGCTATGTTATCACAGAATGTTTTCCTTATATAGAAAACTCACCCATCATCCTTATTGTACACATCATTTTAAATCTATCATTTCACCTAAAGTTTTCTTTTTTTTAAAGATACTGATTGTGCCTTTTCATTTAAAAAAATTTTTATTTATTTTATTTTTATTTATTTGAGAGCTACAGACACAGAGAGAAAGAAGCAGGAGAGAGAGAGAATGGGCGTGCTAGGGCTTCCAGCCACTGCAAACAAACCTCAGATGCATGCGCCCCCTTGTGCATCTGGCTAACATGGGTCCTGGGGAATTGAGCCTCAAACCAGGGTCCTTAGGTTCCACAGGCAAGCGCTTAACCACTAAGCCATCTCTCCAGCCCTAATGTTTTCAATTGTAAAATTCAGACTCACTCCATCCCAGCATTTAAAGTTTTCCATGATTGCATGCATTTGAACTTCACATTAAAGCTGTGGGAGTTGACCATATTTTTATGTTTTCTTGGATATTTGTCTGAAAATTTTAAGCAATATCACAAATAAATTGCCATGCAATGTAGATTTCAAGCCAAATTATTTAGTATAATAAAACTTGTCTTCCTACATTATTATATTCTGTTCATTTGTAAAATGTAATAGTTAATCCTTGATATAGTTATTATGAGATTAACTGGTAGATATATTTTATTATTTGCTCTATAGTTGATACTTTATTATTTACAATTCTATGTTCACTTAGTTGTTCCACTCAGGAGGCAAAGGTAGGAGGATCACTGTGAGTTTCAGTTCAGTCTAAGACTACATAGTGAATTCCAAGTCAGCTTGGGCTAGTGCATAAGACTCTACCTTGAAAAACTAAATAATAATAGTAATAATAATAACCTAAAAATGAAGTGTACTACTTATAAATGTAACATTGTAGATTAATGAATATTAAAAATTAGACAATTCTTAGATTTTCATCCCCAAATATATTAATGTTAGACAAGTCGGTTATTTCTTTTTTAAAATATTTTATTTATTTGAGAGAGAGAGGGAGAGAGGCAGAGAGAAAGAAAGACAGAGAATGGGCATGCCAGGGCCTCCAGCTACTGATAACAAGCTCCAGATGCATGTGCCAAATTGTTCATCTGGCTTATGTGGGTATTGGGGAATCAAACCTGGGTCCTGAGGCTTCACATGAAAATGCCTTAACCGCCAAGCCATCTCTCCAGCCCCTGTTACTTCTTCTTTAATCAAGGAATGCATATGCAGAAAAAAAATATTATGCTATGCTTATCAAACTGCCCAGTAAGCACTTCTGTTAATGTTCATACCCTTATATTAATGCTACTCTCACTTTTGGTAGAGAATTTTCTCTTTTCAGATGGCAGTGACCTTGGGATGACTCAGAAGGTATCATGGTGCTGGAAAGAAGTGACAGGAGTGCTCAGCACTGCATTATCTCTATTACACCTTCCAAGGCTCAGGGTCTAATGAGGAAGAGGTGATGGAAAGAATGTAAGAGCCAAAGGAAGGGTAGGACTCCTTACAACATGCTCCCCACAGACACAAAATGGTCTGGATATCCATGACCTCACAATGGATGACACTACCTACACAAGACCATCAGAAGAGGAGGAAAAGGTCATGACATCAAAATAAAAGAGAGACTGATTGACATGGGGAGGGGATATGATGGAGAATGGAGTTTCAAAGGGGAAAGTGGGGGGACGGAGGGTATTACCATGGGATATTTTTTTAATAATCATGGAAGTTGTTAATAAAAATTTGAAAAAATCACAACAACAGCAACAAAAATATTATACTCCTGGTTACTTTCTGAAAATTCTGATTTCTAAGTTATTTGGTATTTTGTTTTCTATATTTTTCAAGTAAGGTCTCACTCTAGCCCAGGCTGACATGGAATAATTCACTATGTAGTCTCAGGGTGGTTTCAAACTCACAGTGATCCTCCTACCTCTGTATCCTAAGTCCTGGGATTAAAGGCATGTACCACGATGCCCAGCTATTTTCTTATATGTATGAATTCATTGCACTAATTAATATATAGCTAAATTATGTATCAATAGTTAAATGATAACATTGATATGCTACTAAATAGGCAATATAAATATTTTAATAAATTAAGCCAAAAATCAATCAATATGGTAATTAGTTAATGTTGCTTCAAAAATCACTGTTTTTATACAACATTGCATATTTTGGGAACTTTTTTGAAGGATTCTATTAAAATGCAGGTACTATATGTTGGAAAAAAATCACTTTGACTATAGATTAGTATGAATTACCTATTTTGACTACCTATTTGTGATCAAATAACACATGTGCTGAATTATTGAGAGCCATATAAGTTCAAGTACGTGCAATAACACAGAAGGGATGGATGAAAATGTGGGACCACTGCCGTAAAGGATGGTGAGAATCAAGGAGCATTATAGATACATGTTCCAGAGACAGTGATACAAAATTAGGATGCTTGCTATGCTCAAAGCTTTTATTACAACCTTTTTGTACTTTTACTGTACTTGTGAAATAAAGTTTGGGCATTGCTTAATACCTCTCACAGAAGGTGATTTGAAGGTCATTCCTCATATATGCATATGACCAGATGTGAAATGAGCCCGAAATTTGTAAGCTACTCTTTGGATTGTTTTGTTGCTTTTAGTATTTAGGACATATAGAACATTAAAACAAAATGAAAGACATTGAGCCCTGAGAGAATATGTTGTAGATATTTTAATTTAACATAAAGTAATATTCATCAAAGTTAAGTTATTTCCTAATTGCTTACCTTATAATGAAATATAGTCAGAAATTATTCAGCAAGAAAATACTTAAATAAACACCTTCAACAACCTTCCAACAACTATTCAAACAACCTTTAAAACAGATCTTCTTAGATAAACCTATTTACATAAGAGATGAAGAAACCAAGTTAGAGACCATAGTACCTGATGACTCCAAAACATTACACACCATTGCCGAGGCCCTTGGATTCCCACCAGGGTGCAACAGTGACACATCTGTTATGGGGGAAAACAATTGCCCTATAATTTGACTGGAGGCACACTCCATGGAATGGAACACATCCCTCATACTGAAACCCTATAACAGGGGTAGTCATGAGCCCTAGGAGTGTAACATCTGCAGCTGTCTGAATAAATGTGGATACTATGCTCACCAAACTGCCCAGTAAACACTTCTCTTAATCTTCATTCCCATATATTAATGCTACTCTCACTTTGGTTAGAGAACCTTCTCTTTTCAGATGGCAGTGACCTTGGGATGACTCAGAAGGCACCATGGTGCTGAGGAGAAATAACAAGGGAGGGCAAAGTACTGCAATATCTCTATCACATCTTCCAAGGCTCAGGGTCCATTGCAGAAGAAGTGGCGGAAAGAATGTAAGAGCCAAAGGAAGGGTAGGACTCCTTGCAATGTGCTCCTCCAGACAAAAATTGGCCTGAATATCCATGACCTCACAGTTCCTGACACTACCTACACAAGACCATCATAATAGGAGGAAAATATGATGACATCTGATTGAGAGGGGAAGGAGATATGATGGAGAGTAGAGCTTCAATAGGGAATGTGGAGGAGGGAGGGAATTACCATGGGATATTGTTTATAATCATAGAAATTGTCAATAAAACAATTTAAATAAAATTAAATGGCAAAAAGCCAATATGGTCTCTATTTCAGTTAGTTTCAAGTTTCTGAACAAAGAACCCAACTAAAACTAGTTAAAGGGAGGAAAGGGTTTATTTTGGCTTACAGACTTGAGGGGGAAGCTCTACGATGGTAGGGGAAAATGGTGGTGTGAGCAGACAGTGAACATCACCTTCTGTCCAACATCAGGTAGACACAGCAGCAGGAGAGTGTGCCAAACACTGGCAAGGGGAACCCGTAAACCTTCTCCCAAAAGTGCACTGCCTCCAGAAGGATTCAATTCCCAAATTGCCACCTGCTGGTGACCTAGCATTTACAAAACATAAGTTTAGGGGGAACACATGAATCAAACCTTCAAAGTTTCTGTATTCCCCATGTCAATTTTACTCCATCCATTCATTTTGAGTTAAGCAAATTACTAAAGAATTGCACTTAACCTATCTCAATCCTCAGACAGCACTGTACAGAGTAAGACTCTATCCACTATAGGATAGGACAGGATATTCAGCACAGGCCACTGTCTTGGATTTCAGTGTCAGGTCAGTGAAACCCAACGCTAGGCAAATCTCAATACTCCCTATTTCCAAGGTATTATTCATGACCCTCTCTGTACCCATACTTGTAGCCAGATATCCACAGTCCTAGTCAAGTGGAATTCTATTCCAGCTGGCAACTTGTGGGTAGTTCTATCAGTCTTGTGCTGAGTGCACCATATTAGCATACATGCCATTGCAGCATGGATTTTAGTCCTATCTCTCTCCTGTTCAAGTTTCAAAAGGATGAGGATTTTGAGTGTGAATCCATGTTACAGAATTAGTGACCACAGATTACTATACCAACCGACTCTCAGAAATCAGCCAAAAACAACACTGAAAAAATATATGTCTAGTAGAGTCTATACTTTATTTTATTTAATATTTATTTATTTAGAATTTTTGTTGTTGTTTTGTTTTACTTTTCGAGGCAGGGTCTCACTCTAGCCCAGAATGAACTAAAATTTAGTATGTAGTGTCAGGCTGACCTAGAACTCATGATGATCATCCTACCTCTGCCTCCTGAGTGCTAGGATTAAAGGTGTGAGTCACCACACATAGGTGGTAAGCTATTCATATCTTTAGTAAGATGGTGAAATTAAAATAGATAAATAATAATGGCAATGATAGGAAAATAGAAAATATATATGAAACAACATATTAAATTTTCAACTGTAGAGAGGAACGTAGTGAAATTGCAAGGGTTTTGTATCAGTAAGTTTTTTTTTTTCTTTTGGGGATTACTTTCCCTATGTCTATAGTCTCTAATAAATTGCTATCACTTCAAAATAGTTTATGGTGATTGAAATAATTTTGTCTCATTGTAAACACATATAAAATTCTAAGCTAGACATACCAAAAATGTTGAGTAAACAATCAAAATTTCTTAGCAGAATAATTCACTTAAAAACAAAGGAGGTAGGAAGTAACTACAGATTAAAATGGAGAACAAATAACAAACTGGCAGCAAAAGTTTTCCAAATATAATACATGCAGTAGGGTAACTAGAGATATGGATGATATATTTATAGATTACCAAGACAAGGACATGTTTAAATGTTTTAACAATGAGGAAAGGAGAAATATTTGAGATATGCTTAGCAAGATTTTAAATATTACAGTGACTACACATATTGATGTATAACAGAGAGACCATAAACACACACAATTTTTACATTTTATAAGTATTATAAATGAATTTGAATTGGTCTGAATCAAAGGCTCAGTGGGTAAAATGCTTGCTGCAAAAGTACGCAAGCCTCAGTTTGGATCTCAAGCACAGAGATGAAAGCTGAGTGGGTTGCACACACCTGTAACCCTATTACTAGGGAGGTAGTGACAGGAGGATCCTTGGGAAATGCTAACTAGCTGGACTAGTGAAATCAGTGACCTTCATGTTCAATGAAAAGCTCTAGCTCCATAAATCAGGTGGAGATCTATAGAGGAAAATGTTCAACATTTATCTCTGGCCTCCACATGCACAAACACACGCATGCACGCATGTGCATATACACATACATGCCTATAAACCACAACCACATACTAATGCAACAAATATAAAAATAAATAAACTTGGGCATGAACTTGATCCTCTCCAGTACATAAGGCCAAATGCACAGGGACTCATGCACCTGTAATCCCAATGAGCCTATAACAATGGGAAGGGAGCCAGGAAAATCTAAAACTTGCAGAGCAGCTAGAGTGGTTTTCCACTTGCAGCTGCAGGAGACCTGTTGGACATTACTGTCATGCTTGAACTTGCTGAAGGCATGATTGACTGTGCAAAAGCACCTTGAGTCAAAATGTTTATGATAGAAAAAACAGGTAAATATGTATCCCATTGCAGGTTGAGGAATGAATGCAGCTGCCCTTACCTCAAATTACATAAAAAAATTAAAATCCTAACCATAGGCCTCTTGCTCTGTTTACCTTAGTCAGATTCCTTTATATCAAATAAACCCTTTATCTTAAAAAATGCCATAAAATTAAAGAAGTTCTCTAAAAACGGTCTGTTTTATGTAAAGCTCATTATTTGTGATGTATATGTAAGCTATCTGTGATACATTCCAAAACCTAAGAATAAAAATACAATGAGCCAAGGTTCAGGGATTCTGATCTTTGAGATAGAGAGCCCCCGGGCTACCCCACTTTTAAGTTCCCCAAGCTGTCCTGCGTCTTGTTTAAGCTTGCAGTCCCCTTTTTCAGGATTCTCTGAACCCCGCTGTGTGGGAAGCAGCAGAGATCTGGTCTCAATGAAGATGGAAGAAGAGCAAACACACACCATAGTTTCTTCTGACCTCCACACACACATGAACTATGGAACAAACACACACGTACATACACAGTTATATAAATAATGCATAAATATAAGTTTAAAATACATACAGAAATACTGGAGAATCAACCATCTATTACACAAAACTCACAAGGACACAAGTAGACTAAAAGTTAAGCAATGGAAGGTTACTTTATGCAAATGTAATAAAAATAATGTATATAAATGTGTTTGGTCTGCTAAGAGGAACGATGTATGAAATATTTAGCTACCTGAAAGTATAAAGCAAATATCAGTAGTCTGAAGTAGATAAATATACTCCAACAAAAAACAGTTGTGGGCTTTCACCCCCACCCCGTTTTTGTAACAGACTTATCATACAGACAGGAAATCAGCAAAGAAAACATCAGAAACATCAATTAAATAATACCTTAGACCAAGTGAACCTAGCATGCACTAATAGAACATTTCATCTAATAACTGTTAAGTACATATTTTTCTTGTAATCACATGGACATTATCAAGATTGGATTACATGATGAACAACAAAACAAATATTAACATTTTTTGTTGTTTTTTGAGGTAGGTTGTCACTTTAGCTCAGGCTGATCTGGAATTCACTCTGTATTCTCAGGGTGGCCTCTAACTCACAGCGATCCTCCTACCTCTGCCTCCTGAGTGCTGGGATTAAAGGCATGTGCCACCATGCCAGGCTTAATATCAACATTTTTAATTGAATTGTATTGAATATATTTTCTTACTACACATAAATTAAAAAGCTTAGAAATGATATAAATATGTGAAAAAAGCAACTGATTCCTAAAATCAAATGGATCAAGGAAGAAATAGAAAAACAGGAATTTAAAATATCTTGAATCAGGGAGCTGGAGAGACGGCTCACCAGCTTAAGGTACTTGCTTGCAAAGCTTAATGGCCTGGGTTAGATTCCCTGTAACTATGTAAAACCTGGTGCACAAAGTGGCACATGTTTCTGGAGCTCATTTGCAGTGCCAGGAGGCTCTGACATGCCTGGTAATTTAAATCTCTCTCTCTTTCTCTTTCTCTTTCTCTCTCCAATTTAAAAAAAGCTTGAGTTAAAGGATAATGTAGCCAAAATAAAAGATTGATGTGTATAGCAATCTAACCATCAATAAAGCTAAATGGAATGGAAATATGGCTCAGCAGTTTCAAGTGCTTGCTTGCAAAGACTCATGACCTGGGTTTGGTTCCCCAGTACCCACATAAAGCCAGATGCAAAAGTGATGCATGTTTCTGGAGTACATTTGAAGTGGCAGGAGGCCCTGGTGTGACCAATCCCCAGATGCTTGCAAATAAATAAATTTTTAAAACACTAGAAGATCTCAAATAAAATGTTTACAAATATTCCTCTAAGAATTAGGAAAACCATAAAATCTCCCAATTTAGTAGAAGAAAAATAATAATAAAAACAGAGCAAAAAATAGACTAGATATTATAACAAGTAATAATGATCAGGGATCAGAGTTGGTCTTTTGAAATGCCATACAAAACACTCAAAAAGTGGCTGGAGGGATGGCTTAGCAGATAAGGTGTTTGCCTGCAAAGCCAAAGGACTCAGGTTCGATCCACCAGGGTCCTCATAATCCAGATGCACAGGTGGCACATGTGTCTGGAGTTCGTCTTCAGTGGCTGGAGGCCCAGGTATGCCCATTCTCTCTGTCTGTCTCCTTCTCTCTCTCTGACTCTCTCAAATAAATGAATAAAATAAATTTAGAAACACTCAAAACGATGAGGAAAAGGAGTGCAAATATTAAAATAAGGCAATTGAAAATGTTACATTTGACACCTGTGATGATTTGCATGTAATATGCCCCTACTCTTAGGTTAATGTGTTTGAATACTTAATCCAAATTGAGGGAGCTATTCTGAAGGTTGAGGAACTTTTAGGAGGTGGACCCTTGCTGCAGGAAGTGTGTCACTCAGAGTGGCCCTTGGCATGTTACAGCCTGGTCCTGCTTGCTGTTCTTTCTCTTTCTAATTTTCGCTTGCTAATATAACTATGTGACTTTGGCTTCCTACTCCTGCTATGATTTCATTGGCATGATGGACTCTACCTTCTGGAACTTTAAGCCAAGCAAATGAGAAAGTATCCGGTATAACCTCAAAAAGGAGATTTAGACATTATTAGGAACAGATAATTCAAAAGCAAGAGTAATAACAAAATTCTATGAGAATCCACATTAACAAGATCAGATCATGAAGCCATAGAAAACTGAACATTCCAATAACAAGTAATGAAATTGAATCAATAATGTCCTTTTTTTGATGTTGTATCTTGCTATAGTACAGGCTGACCTGAAATTCACTATGTATTCTCAGGCTATCCTGGAACTAAACTCACAGTGATCCACATATCTAGGCCTCCACAGTGGTGAAATTAAAGGCACGCACCACCACACATATGAAAGAAAACCACAACACCAAATAGCTTCATTGCTGAGATCTATTATATATTCAAAGAAGAACTAATAAAAACTATACATGATTTCTTATAACTTGAGAAGAATCAATTCTCCCAAACTTCTCCAACAAGGGCAACATTTCCCTGATACCCAAGTCAATAAAAAATGCAAAATATGCTACAAAAATGGAAGATAAAGGCTAGCATCTTTGATGAAAAGAAATATAGAGTCCACAGGAAAAAAAATCAAATCAAATCCAGTAGCACATTAAGAAGTACTCTTCATATTCAAATGGAATTCATCCAAAGGATGTAAAGATGTGTCTACACATACAAGTCAATAAATATTATGTACTATATCAACAAACTGCAAAGCAAAACCTTACAATCATTTTAATAACCATAGAAACAGTTATTGACAAAATTCCACAACATTTCATGACATAAACCCTGAACATATCAGATACAGAAAGAACATAATTGACAATAATAAAGATCATAAAATAGGTGGGAAACTAACATCACACTGATTTGGGAAAATTTTAAAGCTCCTCTGAGCCAGCCTCATGTTCCTGTCACTAGGCCTTCTTTCTCACCTTTTGTTGGCTGGTGTCCTGGACTTAATAAAATAGAAAGAGCTAGGTGAACACCAGCTTTCATTGATCTCTGCTTCCTGACTATAGATGGAATGTGTCCAGCTGTCTCATGCTCCTGCTCCTATGCCTTACCCACCATTGTGGGTAGTAGCCTCAAACTCTGAGCTAAAGTAAACCTTGTATGTCTATTTTTACTACTTATGTTCAATATAATATTTGAAGTCCTAGGTACACTGAGAGAAAAGAAAAGAATAAATAAAAGTCATTCCAGATGGAAACAAGGAATTCAAATTGTTACTATGAGCATTTGGTATTATACAGAGAAAATTCCAAATATTAAAAAAAATTCAAGCCAGGCATGGTGGCACTTGCCTTTAATCCCAGCACTCAGGAGAGGGGTAATAAGAGGATATCCCAGAAAAATATGACCAACATGCAATTTGTTCATACAGTAAAACTCACAATCAATAAAAATGAAATAAAAATTTTATTAAAAATATAAAATAGGGCTGGGGAGATGTCTAAGCAGTTAAGCGCTTGCCTGTGAAGCCTAAGGACCCCAGTTCGAGGCTTGATTCCCCAGGACCCACGTTAGCCAGATGCACAAGGGGGCTCACGTGTCTGGAGTTCGTTTGCAGTGGCTGGAAGCCCTGGTGTGCTCATTCTCTCTCCCTCTCTCTCTCTCTCTCCCTCCTTCTCTCTGTTGCTTACAAATAAATAAATAAAATATTTAAAAATATATAAATTAAAATAAACCCACATATTTAACAAATTCAACAAATTTTCAGGACACACAATTAACATACAAAAATAAGTAGTTTTTGTTCTCACTTTTGGTTGGAGAATCTGTTATATCTTACAAATGGAGGAGAATACTAGGAGAACAAGGATACATCAATATTTCAAGAGGAGAGAGCTGACTGTACACCATGAGATGGGTCATATCCACCTGATCTGCCCAGGCCCAGAAGTTATTACAGAGGAAGCAGTTGCATGAATGCTGCCCTCATGGCTAGCCTGAAACCCAGTTTCATGGAAACAATGACAGACACCATGGTCACCCAAACCACATCAAAACAGAGATCCAGAGTCTACAGAAAAAGCAACACTAACTCATATTCCTATCTTGCCTTCCAAGACTCAGGGAACATTTTGGAAGAGGGAACAGAAAGATTGTGAGTGCCACAGGGTGGTTGGGCCTGAGGCACAGTGTTTCCCACACCCAGGCAGAGACTATCTGAGGGAGGCCTTCTGATCCCCACAATGAATACCAGTAACTCCACCAAAGAAGACCCTCAGCAGAATTGGAGCAAGGAACAGGGGGTCTCAGGGTACAACTGTTTTATAAAAAGCCAATAAATAATAAAAAATAAAATGAAAATAATTTTAATATATATATATATATATATCCAATTTCCCGAAAAATAAAATAATCTTACTCTTGCTGCAAACAACAAACACCTAGAAATAAATTTAGCTAAATTGGTAATGATGATTAACATTCATTGTTAACATAATAGTATTTAGAATCATCTAGGAGACAAATTTCTAACTGTCTGTGAAGGAGGTTCTAGAGAGTGTTAAGTGATGTGGGCAGACCCACTATAAATCTGGGTGCCCCCATTTCCATGTCCTGGCATCTTGGAGCAAATAAAGGAAAAAGCCAGGTAAACAACCATTTTAATGGCACTCTGTTTCCAACTATAGATGCAATGTGATTCACAGGTACTTTCTGTTCTTTCAGCCAAGCTTTCCCCACTATGATGATCAGCAGCCGCAAACTGAGAGCCAAAATAAACTTCCTCAAGCTGCTTAGTTGGGTAATTTACTGAAGCAAAGCGAATAGTAATTAATGCAGTGGTGGAAGATCTCTATAAGGATCAACAAAGCATTCGTAAAGAAACTAAAGATGATAAAAATAAATTGAAATACATCCATAATCATTAGTACAAGAATCAATATTGTTAAACTATCCATATTACTGAAATCAATCCACAAATTTAATGTAATGTATGTCAAAATGCTGATAACACTACTCATAGACCTAGGAAAAGCAAAATGAGAATGTACACTAAACACTAACAACAATCACTCCTAAAGAACCAAAGCTTTTATGCATAAAGGGTACAAGAAGTAAAGTGTATTACTAAACTAAAGTTACTAAAACAGCATAGATTGGCATAAAAACAGACAAAAATCAATGGAAAAAAACAGACATCCAGAAGAAAACACAAAAACCTACGGTTGACCTATCTTTGACCAAGCACTAAGAATATATGCTATAAGAGAGGCAGGCTCTTAGATAAATAATGATGTGAATATTGGAAATCCACATGCAGAAGAGTGAAACTATACCCTTACTTCTACCCAATCACAAAATTCAGCTCAGAGTGGATTAAAAGCATAAAGGCCAATTGTGAAACTGATAAATATATACACAATTTGGTGAAATGTTTCAGAGCATTAGAATGGGAATCTGTTTTGGATAAGGCTCAAAATACCCTGGAAAAGTGAAGTGTTTCAGAGCATTAGAATGGGAAACTTTTGTATAACACTCAAAATACCCTGGAAACAAAGCAAAACCTAACCAAACAGGGTTGAAGTAAACTAAAATTGTCTCCCACAAGAATGAGGATAATCAAAAAAAAAGTATGAAGAAAATCTACAGAATGGGAAAAAAAACTTCAAACTATACCTATGAGGAAAGATTTGTATCTACAATCTACAAGAAGCTCAAATAACTTAATGCCACAACCCCACAAGTGATCCACTTAAAAAAGGGTAGTAGACATAAATATAGATTTCAAAGGGAAGAAATAAAACAACCAAGTGATATATGATAATTTTCCTACATTACTGATGATTAGAGCAAGACAAACCTATCTATCCATGTGATATCACATCGCTTCCAGAAATAATGACTGTTTCCATAAGAAAATATAAAGTACTGGGTAAGAAGAATGAAATGGAAACAGTTATGATATGTTAGGAGAACTCCAGTGCCAGAGGTAAGATATATGCCATTGAATTGTTGGTAGGAGAAACCTCTGAGGCTGCCAAAACAACACAGGTCTGGGGGAAAGGGGTGGAGCTACTACTACTGTTGATTGGCTAAATGGATATATTGTACCCGTTAAATTGCGCTTTAAATATTTGCTTATGACCAAAGATTAGTGGGGTATAGAAAAACTTTTCTTTTTCAGACAACAGTGACTACTGGGGAAACTATAAACTCCTCAAAGACTTGTGATTAATAGGCTATTGGGTGCTAGTTTTAAGTGAGGCATCTCTACTATTCTCTCCAAGGCTTAGGGAATACTACAGAATTGTGGGCCAAAAGAATGTAAGAGTCAATGGGGAGGAGTGCTGTGGAATGCCATCTCTGAACATTAGTTGGCAATTGCGTTTATGACCTTGCAGCAGCTGCTGTTGCCAGAAGCAGAAATGGACAATAATCATTTTGACATGGATGATGAAGGAGGACAAACGAAAGACATCAAAATAGAAGGCAGATTAGTCAAAAATGAAAAAGCAAAGAGCAAGCAGATCACTGAAAGGGAATGGGAGTTGTGGGGCAAAAGAAGATAATAGGACGGAGGTGTGATCAAAGTACATTATATATACATATGAAAATTGTCAGTAAAATGTTTTTAAAGTCCTTCATTTTTAATTTTTTTTGTTTATTTTTATTTGTTTATTTGAAAGTGACAGAGAGAGAAAGAGGCAGATAGAGACAGAGAGAGAGAATGGGTGCGCCAGGGCCTCCAGCCACTGCAAACGAACTCCAGATGCGTGCGCCCCCTTGTGCATCTGGCTAACGTGGGTCCTGGAGAATACAGCCTCGAACCAGGTTCCTTAGGCTTCATAGGCAAGCGCTTAACCGCTAAGCCATCTCTCCACCCAAGTCCTTCATTTTTGAAAGAGAAAAGAATCAAGAGTATTTTGTGGTGAAGGAGCCCACTGTTCCTCCCTTGGCAGAGTTCTTTGTCTCTAGTTCCATTGCCTTTGATAGATATATAGTACAAGATTTTATTTTTCTTTTTGAAATCAGCTTCTAGCTTCAAATCCTGCATGCTTGTTAAACACAACACTTTTGCCAGAGATAAACAGTCAATATTCAGAAAAGGAGAACAAATATTTAGTATGCCTTTTATTACTAGTGCTTTAGCATATTTAAGGAATCCCAGAAACATGTGTGATTTTTATGTGTCAATTTTCAATGTTAATTACTCTAATACTTGGTTTTATTTTCTTAATTCTGTCATATGCTACTCAGTGGTTTAAAAAAATCTCTAATGAGGGAATCAAGAAAATAAATAATGTTTGATATTAATTGACATTTCTTAGTGGTAAAAGCACTTGAGAAAGGCATTTAAAATCAAAATTAAAAATGCTGTTTAAATGTCTTTTGGTTAGCTTAGAAAGTTGATTTTGTTTTTATCTTCAAGATAAGACATGATTTCCAGGCATGCTAGTGCACAACTTTAATGCCATCACTTGGAAAGCAGAGGTAGAATGATCTTTTTGAGTTTGACGCTAGCCTGGGACTACAGAGTGAGTTCTAGGTCAGCCTGGATTACAGTGAGACCCTACTTTGAAGAAAAACAAAGAAAATAAGGCACAGCATAATAGCTAGTATTAACTCTGATGATTTACTACTCCGTCTCTTTCAAAATTTAATCTGAAAAATTAAAAATCTTATGTCATGCTTCAACAAAAATAGTATTGTTTATGTTAACTACTGAGATTATTTTGATGTGCAAAATCAAATTTAATTATGTTAAAGTAAGAAAAAAGATAGATCTCATATTTTAGAGAACTGTGTGCATTCACATATTGATTTTTTGTGACAAATCTAAATATTTGTTGCTAATATTGTGAGAAGATGAACATTAAGACATTTCGATTTCTATGTATATGTCTTACTAAAATTTTCATGAGTTTACCCAGAGAAATACAAATAAACCCCTATTCAGACAGGGTACCAACTACAGATCAAAGGAGCAATTCCAGCATGAGTGAATCAGTGAGTACATTGAGGTTATTTCCAGGAGCAATTGGTAAGGGGTTCAATACAAGATTATAGGTGACTCAGACTCAAGTGTATCACTCAAATATCTATGCCAACATTAGTGATGAGTAGAGAGAGAACTGGTCAGTTTTATTTTCAGGTAGCCAGTTAGTAGAGGACCCAAAGAGGGAACCAAAAGAGATATCACGCCTCCTATTTCAGAAGAACTAGAATTCAGCATCAGATCCAGTCTCATCCAATCAGCTCTCTCTTGGCACCTACTCAGGTGTACTGACCATTGCTTGAGGTGGCCCCTGGGTCCAGACCAATCAGGTCTCTCTCCGACTTACATTAGCCTGAGAGTAAAGCCCATCACAATAAAATTATACATAGATGCTTACTAGGAGCGCAGGGTTTCTTTTTGGCTGTCATCTTCCCTGATGCCCGAGCCTCCAGGTCCCTGCACTGGTAAGGCTCTATTTTCCCAGCCCTGATTGGGAACAAGGCAGAGGGTAACATAACATCTACTCCTAAGTGGGATTTCTATCCTGTCCTGCCTTCATTTTTATTTTATTTCGTTACTGGAAGGAAATAGAGATAGAAAGAGAGGAGAGAGAGAGAAAGAGAGAGAGAGAGAGAATGAATATGCGCATGACAGAGCCTCTACATGCTGGAAACGAACTCCAGTTGCATGTGCCAGTTGTGCATCTGGCTTTACATAGGTACTGGGGAATCAAACCTATCATCAGGTCAGGATTTCAGGCAAGCACCTTAACTGCTGAGCCATCAATCCAGCCTCCCTCCTGCCTTTCACATGGCAGGAGCTCTCTTTCTTCCCTTTGCTTCTCTCTCTCTCTCTCTGTCTCTTTTTATTTCTTTTGGTTTTTCAAGTTAGGTCCTTGCTCTAACCCAAGCTAACCTGGAATCCACTATGTAGTCTCAAGGTGGCTTGGAACTGATAGTGATCCTCCTACCTCTGCTTCCTGAGTGCTGGGATTAAGGGTATTTATCTTTCCTTCTTGTAATCTAATAAAATCATTCTAAACCTTAACTTATGGTCTGTGTATTTTAGTTATTTCAATTCCCAAATCAAGGATCTGGTGATACCCCAAATTTACTGGAGCACTGGAAATACTGGTGCATTGGCTAGGAACTCCAAGACTCCCTTTATAGAATTATGAAAGTTGCATCCCTTGTAGCTCCCTTCCAATTTACAGGCAGTTTTCTTACTCTGAGGTTTTTTACTGCTTATATAACCTTACAGAGATACCTAGAGTGTCTTTAAACTTTTTGAGATTCCTGAGTTTTGTAAACACCTTTAGCTTCCTGAGTCTTGGGAACCTCTTTCTTCCCTCCAGGAAAGACTATTTTAATTTGGATGTGGACTAGGTACCAATACAACACTGAAATTTAGGTCAAGGATTCTCAACCCCACCTTTAATGGTAGTTTGGGCTAAATAAATTCTTTTTTGTGGGGAGCCATTCTGTGTACTACCACAGCATTCATGACTTTTCTTCACCAATAACAGTAGCACACTCTCAGTTATGACAACTAAATTTCATTCGTGGGACAAAATTGTGATAGTTGGTAACCTCTTATGTAGGAGACCAATTCTGAATCACCATTCTTCCTTCACTATAATGTGAACTCCTTTTTTTTTTCTTCTGAACATTTAAACTTGCATATTTTATAATAATCTTTCAAGTTGATTGGGGCTAAAGTATATGTTAATTTCATTTCTCTTGTACATGAATTACAGCAATCATAGGTGCTTAGAAAATTAATTTTCTAAATCCCTCACATAGTGTTGTGAGGAAAATACAATCTTGAAAAATTATACAGACTTAAGCAATGAAGGGTTGATTCTCCTTGCTTATTTAAGGACATTGCATCATTCCATTTGTTTACTAAATAGGATACTTTGTAAAACGGTTAAGTCTGCAATTCTATAAAGACTTTCAGTTTATGTGGTCTTAAAATAGAAATAGACCTTGTTTTGTTTTCAGAGTCTTTACACTGAGAAAAGTTGTCTCTCACTTGCATAAAAAAGTTATGAGAAAATGAAGTGTCAAGAAATAGCTAGTAATCAATTTTCAGTCACTTTTATCTTATAAAAAGTAAAGGATCTTGATCTTCTTTTTCTATTGATATATTTTCTGACCTTATCATGGATTCTTTATCCATTTTAAAAGCTTCCAGTGCAAAGAGCTTGACTCACTGTCTGAAGAGGAGAAAGCTGACAAGTTAATCAAGCAGACTGATGGTGTGGTGCCTACAATAAAAAAGGTCAAAATCATGCATTATTTCTTGAAATGTATCTACTGATTTGATGATAATGTCAAGTTCAAATCTTAAAAGGCCATTTAATAGAGTACAAAATGAATTTTTCTTGGGTCAAACAATTTTGACCTCATAAAATAACACTTGTTGACTATTTTAACTGTTGATGTGAAGACATTTTAGTTACTCATTTATTAATTAATCAATCTATGCATCCAACCATCAGTGTTTCTATCTACCCTCCCATCTGTTCATTCATAGATTTACTGCATATCAAATAATTACTAGCAGTAAGGTAGATACTGGGAAATTATATCAAAAAATAAATCATGGTCACTGCCCTTGAGCAGCATACTGTCTAGTTCAATGTTTCCCCAAATAGGTTCTAAAGAACAATGTTTCCTAATCATAGCAGTTTTCCAATAATGAGTTTTCCAGAATATTTGAAAGAAACAACTACTTTTAATATGTAAATTAGTTTATGTGAAAATATTTTAATAAAATATATTTTAATGTTGACCTTGGAAAATGAGAAAGTTTAAAATATCTTACATAAAACTCTAAAGTTGAAATTCACCCAATTAATTCTCAATTTTGTTGAATATTATCAACATTATGTAGGGGTCAAAAATTCATGTAGGATCAATTAGCAGGGTCATATGACAGTGCCAAAATGATTTATAATATTCAAATCTCAGATTGGACACAGGTGTGGATAACTTTTGAAAAAAAATAATCTGACATCTTTCTAACAAGTAAGGTAAAACTTGTCATTTGTACTTAATTTTAATCAGAATTGAAAAGTCTGCCAACACACTGGGAAGAGGAAAAATACACTCCACCTTAGTCAATAACAACTATAATAAACAGAGCACTTTATTTAAACAAATAGAATGTGGGGCAAGAAAAGCTAAAAGATTATATATATTTTTTGTATGAGGAACAACATTTAAATAGACTCTTATTATTTAGCATTAGATTGGGTTTAGGGTCTTAATTTTGTGTCCTCACTACCAATTCACATCCATTTGTTTTTGTCAACTTATATAAGAGTAATAATCATATTATTTCAAGTAATTTTAAGGATGAATTTATACTTCACACAAGCACTCTCAAATCATTAATATGTATGGCTAAACCTCAAAAGGGTAGAAATCATTCCTTTCCTGTGAGTTGTTAAAGCCACATATATTCATTACAAGTTTTCTTAAAATAATTTCATTGGGGACTTTTATATATGAGCATATTACAAATTGATCATATTCCTATTAGGTTATTCTATTTTGTCCCCTTCCCGCTACCTCAATCCACTGAATGTTCTCCCCTATAAACACATGTTATTTACATTAAGTAAATAGAAATGAGAAGCCTCATGTTTTATAAGGTTCTGCTGGTATTGAGAAAAATCTAGTATTTAGAAGCACATTAATTGAAAATACTAAGTGCTGGACTTTTGGGTAAGACAAAAGATTACTAGCTGATTTTAAGTAAGTGGATGACTATATATATATATATATATATATATATATATATATATATATAAAACTATTGTCATATATGTGTGTGTGCAGTTATTTGTATATATAAACATATATATGTAGATGACCAATAGAGATATAGATGATAGATAGATGACCCAGAGAGAAAAGTATTGGGGTTGCTATGCCACTCTGCCAAGCTGCTTCTACCACTCTCTGACTTGCCATCAAAGTCTTTGCTGGACACACTAGTGAATTTCCCTCTTGAAGTGACCTGTGTTCCCATAATTGCTCCCATGAACACAAACAGTGCCATAGCTTCCAGATCCACCTGTTGATCCACATTAACTTTTCTCTCCAAGGAACACTAGTAGTTTCAGACAATGGAGGTCCCAAAAGTGGAAATGCAAGCATAAAGGTTAGGCTGGGACAGAGTAAGCATGTGTTTGCATAGAAGTGAGTCCAGGAAACTTGAATCTGAGACAACTGGCCAGAGACAATGACTTCCCTGCCACACCATTGCCAATGACTAGATACACTGGATATCTGAGGCATGCTATAGAACCCAATGTGTGTGCTACCAGCCCCCAAAGGTACTCATTTGTGTTGACCTTCCTTGTCTCTTCAAAGCCAGAGTTATAAGAAAGTCCTGTCTGTGGAAAGTTCAATCCCTAATTCAACAGAGGGAAGATTACAATTTCCTGGGGAGATTAGGGGAAGGAACAGAGAGGTAGGGGATTTTCTAATCAGGGAGTTCTGGCAGAAAGCAGTCTATGTTCACATAAATTCCCAGCAGGAAGGGTACACTGACTTAACTGACTTAACTACTACTGAGGCTAGCATACTGTCTTCCATTTTTGGAGACTGATACAAATGGCATCCCAAGAGGAGAAAGAAGCCATACCGTGGTGGTTTGAATGTAAATGTTTGTCACCCATAACCTCAGGGATTTGGGATTTATGTTAAACTTTCTATTAAGTCCCAACAGCCTGCTAGAGGAGGCACTTTACTGGAAGCAGATCTTTAGTGTAGCACTACTAAGTGTGTAGAGAGCCAGGTTTGAGCTATGGTTGTTGGTGCTTGCTGACATTGACATTTCTCTCTCTGCTGATGATGAATGCTGGAGTGAGCCAGTTTCTTCTGCCAGAGTGGAAATTCCCCTGGAATCTGTAAACTTGAAATAAACCTTATCTTCCCATAAGCAGCAAGAAGGTAACTGAACCGCACACCATTCCAATCAGGAAAACAGTATTGAATGAAGGCATAATACATTCTATTTCATGTTCTTGACTATTTTTTGTTTCTTTTTCTGTATTTACATTTTATTATTCTTCACAGATTTAATTGTCAAGGCACCATTTTAGATTTTATCTTACTAGAGAATACATTCATAATTGTTCCTCACTTTTTCATACCAGACAAAATCTTTTCATCTACATCTACAATAGTCTCTCTGTTACCTCTTATACCTCCAACCCATATCCTTCCCATTTAACTTACACTTTAGGCACTCTTTTCCCATTTACCTATTCCTTTCTCATTTCATTATTTGAATATCAACACATTTAGCACCCCCCCAAAAAAAATCTATGAACTACATTTTACCCTGCTGATACCACAACATCACTGTCTCTGAACCTTATAATAGACAAAGGTTATGTGCACACTTTCTTCTGTTGCAACTGAACACCTACTGGTAAGCCAGTAGGGAGAACTGCTCCCATCTGCACCATAAATAGCATCAGAAAAGACACTTCCTACTGAAAAAAACCCTCCAGGAGGACTCCAATAAAACAAAACATATAGCTCAAAAGGGAGAAAAAGGTGAAAAGTTCAAACTAGAACACACATCTATCCCAAATAATGCATAAAACCCAACAAATAATGAAATAATATGAGACATATAGCATGAGATATCTACTATCTGAAAGTTCTCCAAGAATATAAACCAAAAATAATGAGATCACTCAATTGTCAAAGGAAGAATTTAATTCAACATTTAAAATGGATCAGTGTCCATACAGTGGGTACAGATAAACAAAAAAATGATGAAACAAGCAAAGGTGCTGTTTTCTTGGTGAACTGGGTACCAGCACAAGGGTGAAGGAGATCAAAACAGAGAAAAATCAACTCCTACCAAACCAGAGACCCAGAGACCCAGAGGCCCCCAACACCTCATCACTGAAGCAGACCAAAAATGAACCCAACATGGCTCAGGGAAATTTTGCAGAAGAGGGGGCGGAAAGAATGTCAGAGTCACATGTTGGGTCATGATATGCAGAGACATTTAGCTTACCCATAACTGTGGGCTAACTCCAGAATGCATGACCCGTATACCTCAACAAGGAGGGGCCAGGGGGAAGGGGGTAGGACATGGATGAGCCTAACAATGGTACCAAATTGACTGTATTCGCTGAGTACAAAACTAATTAATAAAAAAATGAAGTAAGGAAATCATTTCAGGACCTAGAAACTAAAGTTACTATGGTGAGTAAAATGGTCAGTAATTTGAAGGAGAAATCAAAATCATGGGGAAAAAATCAATAGAAAACTGAGAGAGCAAAAAGGAACAAAACAGAAATTCTGTAATTAATCAATCAAATATATAGATCAGAAATCATCATCAGACAAAATATAGCAGAAGAAATAAATTCAGTTATGAAATGAAAGCACATTTAGATATATAATTAAAAACAATGACATAACCCAATCTTCCAAACCTCTGGTATGTGTTCAAGAAGACAAGTCTAAGAATTCTTGGAATAGAAGAAGTAACAGAGGTAAAGTCAAATTTGAAAGATATTTTGAAATTCTAGCAAAAAACTTCCCAACATTAGAGAAAGAATAATCATCCAAACAGAGGAAGCATATAAAATTTTAAATCTCAATTAGATATGAACAGAGAAGAAATTCCACATGGCATATCATACTCAAAATGTAAAAAATATACCAATAATGAAACTATAAATGTTAAGGAAACCATTCAATTTATATACAAAGGAAGAAACAGCAGAATGACATCAGATCTTTCTTCAGAAGGCCTAAAGGAAAAATGGGAAAAGGAATAAAAAGAAAATATGGACAATATATTTAGAGCCTGAAAATAAATAAGTTTCAATTAGCATGGTTATACCTAGCAATACTACCTTTTAAGATTGATGGTGAAATAAGTATTATAAGACAAACAGAAACTGATACAATTCATATCACCCTCGTTGTAAGTGCAGACAATTCTCAAAATAGTAATATATTTGGTGGAATAAGAAAGATTGTCCCATCCATAAAAACATAGGTAATATTACATCAGTCCATGAGAGAAGCATAACAACAGAGAGTAGCCAGAATAGAGTGAAGCATGTCCAGAAGAGCATGCCAACATACTCCAAATACTAAGAGGGGAGGAGGAGTAGCACTATCAATACATTAACCAATCATAAATCAACTGAAAGTTATAGGAAATAGTAAATAACTTTCAATAATAGTCTCAATAATAATTTTCAATGCAAAAGGAAAGAACTCATTAATTACAAAAGGCAGGCTGAAGGGATTTAAACACAAACAAAAATTCCAAAACAACAACAAAAATCATCCAATTGTCTGTCATCTTCAAGAAACTCATCTACCTAGCAAAGATGTCTAAAAACTGAGAGTAAAAGTATGAAAATCAACCTAACAAGAAAATGGTAGTCATAAACAAACAGGTATACTGACTCATGTCAGATAAACTTGACTTCAAGTATAAACTACAGACTTTACATATTTGGCTCATACCCTCATGGAAAGAAGCATGTGATAGTCCCATGATACCACTAGTGGTAACTTTCTTGATCTTTTGCACATTTATCTGCTAGGAAGTTAATATTTCTCTGTTTTAATTCACATTCAATTGACTCAAGGAGAGACAATGAGATATAAATATCTACATATATTCTATTTGGGATTTTGTTAGTGATAAAATCGAGGAGGTCTGTCCATAGAATAGATTATACTAAGATACTGAATATCTGATGATTATATGTAGAGAAATTCAAAGCATACTACTAGCTGTTCAACTTTTCTTATGTACACCATAATATTGAAAATGACACTTTGGGGGTTTGTGGGTAGTATGGTAATTAACTTATCACCCCTGTGACAAACTAAAGAAATTGAAAAGTCACATTATATTTTATTCAACTGGATTTAATAGATATCTTCAGACTATACCAATTAAAAGATGAGAATCACATATTCTTCCTAGTGACACATAGAATATTCTCTAAATTTAATGACATTATAATCCTCAAAGTGAGCTTTAGCAAACACAATAAAAATTAGGGAATTCATTGAATCTTATCAGAACATAGTGGATAAAAGTAAGAGTGAAGTATTAAAACCTACCACTACTATTATATCAGGACTTATGTGATCAAAGGGACCAATATTCCATGGAAGTAAGGTCCCAAGAAACAGTAGTTAAATTTTAGTGAATAATTCTCTGTCTTGCTGTCCACTAGTCTGAGAAGCAATAGAAAAATGCTATTTAACAGAATCACCTTTCATCATTAAATTTCATTGCAACAAGAGACAATTAGTAAATATCAACTCTGGGTGTATTTATATGAAACACCTTTCCAAATGTGGGCAAAAGTATCCAATATAATAAGGATTTAGATTCAATAGAACAGGGAGAAGGCAGAAGGTCATGCACACAAACATTCTCGCCCTCTGCTTTTGAAGACCATGAGAGGGTCAATACAGTTCTACTATGCTCCTCTGTCTTGATGCTCTACTTCACTATGGATTCACAGATAATGAACTAAGTCTCAGAAAATGTGAGCCAAAATAAATTTTCCTCCTGTAAATTGTCCCTGTTAAGAGTTTGCAACAGTAATGAAAAGCTAACTACCACATAACACATAAACACCAGTAGTGCCAATATTCAACATTGTCTGATACATAAGCACAGGTAAATAGTCATTGGTATACTTTGACTTTCTACATATGGTCCTCATATTCAGTTTCTTGGTCATATCTATTTTATTGAGGCATAGGACTACTCTATCCATCCCTTTGACAATATCCCAAATAATATATATGTAGGAAGTTTTCCCTCCAAGGGGTAGAACTAACTTGCTTCACATCTCCTAGAGTCAGTTCAATCCTGTGTTTTCATAGGAAGAGTATGGAAAATGGAAACTACTCACATCATAATGAAGACATATGAAAACTTTGAAAAGATAAAGGTTAATATTACCAATAATGTCATGTGAATATCACATGCTTCTTTATGTGCTACCAAGAGAAGCCTGATTAAAGCCTACAGTATTCATCTCCTAAATTCACAATACTAGTATAATCATGAGACAAAACCCCAGAAAAGTCTAAGGTACAGTTTTCAGAACATGTTATCAATTCTCAAAAAATAGCCAGTACCACGAAAGACGAGATGAAACTCTAGGAGAGCATCACAGTACAGTGGAGACATTGAAGGCAGGGCAACTATCTTTCTTTGAGCTAGTGTAACAAAATATTTGAGTCTGCATCATCTATGATGAATAGAGCATTATTTCACACAGTTCTCAAGACTAAGACATCTGTGACAATGACAGTTATAGAAAAGGTGTGAGATGAAGGCTGCTGCCTGCTTTTCTGATGTTTCTTGATTGCTGTATCTTATGGAAATGAAACATGGTATGTCATCACAAGATAGAGAAGATAAAGTCAAGAAGGTTTTCAGTACAATCTTGAGGCCTTTTAAGAATCCACTGATCCTAGACACGAGGGAAGACCTGTTATGACCTAAAAACTTTCCAACGCCATGCCTATTAATACTATTACCTAGGAAATGATTGGGGTATATCATTATTAAGACTACTAAATAAAATATGAGGGCTGGGGAGATTGCTCAGTGGTTAAGGAGTATTCCTACAAAGCCAAAGGAACCAAGTTCAATTCCCCCGTACCCACATAAAGCCGGATGCATAAAGTGGCACATGTGTCTGGAGTTTGTTTGCAGTGGCTTGAAGTCCTGGTGCACCCATTCTCTCTCTTTCTTTCCTTCTTTCTCTCTTTCAAATAAATAAGTAATAATAAAATATATTTTAAAAAATAAAAATAAATAAATAAACACCATAATGTCATGATAAAAGGTTCCAAACTGAATATTTTAGATGCCTACTCATTTCCCTACTGGTAAAATTTTCTTTCCAGAGGAGGCTATTTGAAGGACTAGTAAACATTCCATTTTTATATCAAATACATTAACCTAAGCAACTGAATATAGCTCATCTTGGGAGTCTTCCAACATACAGAAGCTGTTCAACTTATGCTCCATGTTTTACAGTGTCAGTAAGAACCTTCTCAATGAATGATTACAGCCTTGTATTTATTCATCACCCATCTTTTATCTTATAAAGCAATTGCTGTGCCAAATTGTATATTTGGACATTCTGGATTTTTTTTAAGTTTGTAACCAAGAATTCTGTAAATGCATGATTTTTCTTGTAACCTCAGGATCCTTTGTCAAAGTACATTCTTTAAAATTCTCTCATTTTAGTTCAGAGATATATGCATATAAAGATATTTGTGTCAAAGTAGTATGTTTTTTTTTAGTTTGAGATTAAAATGCTCTGAAATTTTTAGCTTCTCTCTTGTTATATGTTATAACCAGAAACAAATATGAAATGAATGTCATATATATAGAATGCATATTCTTAAATCCTAAGTTTAGTTCATATATAGCATGAGTTGTTGTAATAATCTTTTTCTAAGATTTTATCTTGATTTTGTATAGATTTAAATGTACAAAATTATAGGTTATATTCTGCGCTACTAGGTAGTAAAATATTATTTTTTATTTGTAAGCATATCTATCATTAAGCTCATAAACTGTAGTTGGAACAATGGAGAAAATAGAAGGAACCTGAAAAGAAGGTCAAAGATTGTAGGAATGAAGTGTCAAGCTGGGATGAGAGAAAGCAGGACACAGGTGTGTACTGTTATTTTCACTGTGCTCTGACAAGTGATAATAAATCAAAACTTACCACTCTTCTGGAAATAGTACTAGGATACAGGTAGGGAACTATAGCCAATACCTAAATCTACTTGCACAAAATACAAATTTAAAATTTAACCATTTATTCACATTCATGAAGAACCTCTTGCCTAGGTCATTGCTGTAGCATGATAGTTTTTCATCTTCCACCCTGTTTGAAGAAATAGGTGGATAATCTTTGAAAAGCCTGAGCATATTTGGCTTTAGAAACAGGCCTCTCTCCCACTCCAGTCCCATTTCAAGGAATTCAGATTATGTCATTAGCATCTGTGATGGTGATTTATGTTATGTGTCTATTGGGTAAGCCAAATTATTTAATCAACCACCAGTGTAGGCATTGCTATTAATATATTTTGTGTATGTATTTAATGTCTACAACATAACAATGTTAAATAAAGAAGATTATAATGATAATTAAGGAGAATAAGTTCAATCAGTTGAAGGCCTCTAAGTGAAAAATGAAGGTTCTTAATAAAAAAGACATTATGCATCATGACTACAAAATGCACCCCTGCCTGATCCAACTTACTGAACATCTGTTTTCATACTCACTATTTTCACAATTGCTTGAGTGGATTAACTGAAAATTAATCATACATATGTGAAAACAAATATATATATCTAGAGAAATAATTAGTATATATTTTCTTAATTTGAATGATAATATAATTTTATATCTATCATTTCATTGATTAGCATTCCACCAAATTGAAGACAAGGTAAAATATACACTATTGTACTAGTGGTCATTTCTTTGTTGACTAATCCGTTACATAGCATACATGGTAGTTTGGCAGTTGGGTAAGCCTGTTGATGAATTATCTCATCCAGCAGCTTACATAACACTTGCCAGCACTATATTCACCAGCCAGTTAGCCAATGGGGAGGGGAAGGAGACTTTCAGCTCAGTTCCAGCTTGATTTTTTTCATTGTCCTACTACCATTACATGTGTTGTACTCAGCACGATTTTTGCTATTCATTCTGCTGAGCAACCAAGAACTTTGTCAATACACTATATTATTTTGAAGGATGACTAACAACTCATTGGGAGGTATTCGACCTCTGGTGCTGGTGGTTTTTAACTTTATTTTCAAACTTAGGAGCAGGACTCCTCCAGACTGATTGAGCTAAGAAGAGAAATAGTCTATTTTAATACATCTATATATCTAAGTACATATGTTGAATATTACATATTATTGTATTGATATAAATATAAGGATATTAATATTTACATAGACACATAGCTATGCCAAGCATATTACTATATAAATTTAAAATTACATATAAATATATGAATATCTATAGTTTGTCTATGTATATGTCTAATATCTTGGCATAGTTTCTGTGGAGAAATCTAACTGATATACAACCCTTGCTCATGAGCTTTCAAATGAAGTTAGAACTAAGTAGATAATGACAATAACAGTTCCACAGTCAGAAAAATTACATATAATAATCTTTTCATTGTACTCTTCAGCCTTGTCATCAGTTTGGTTGAAAGCTGATCAATGAAATTAGAAAAGCCAATTTCGAAAGTGCATGAAGTAGAAAAGGCTTAATTTAACATATCCTGTTCCCAATTAGAATGATGGATAGGAGTAGTGCATAGACAGAAAAGACTGGTCAGTATTTAGTAGTGTCTTTCTCTGAAAGTCAAATGCTGTACAAGTGGAAAAATGTAAATTTTCTCTACTTTTTAAAAGACTTCTCAAGAACCATATACTTCTTACATCACTTTGTATGCTATCTACCACAGCATAACACAATAGAATGCATGTGATGATAGATTTCTGGCTATGGAGAAAGTGAAATGTGACAAATATAGAATGAAAATCTAATCTCATATTTTTATTCAGTTTTGATTAGTTGTACACATAAGTATCTATATACTACTTGTGGAGGTAATGGTGGGTAATATAAAGTTTTCTACTTATTTTAAATATAATTAGTGATTATAAGTGAAAAATAAAAAATATATATAAAGCTAGAGTACACAGGATAATATTTTCCTGCATGCAATCTCTTTCTAAGGATACCTTAAATATAACTTTGCATAATTATGTTCTCTAGAGATAGCATGAGCATCATATATAACATGAAAGTATTTCTCTTGCAAGGTAAATATTTCATTAAAGAATGTAAGTATATTATTTGTAATAAGAAATAGATTTTATCATTTAATACATTCTCATGAATAATTCCCCTTGTAATTCATTTGTATGATGATGATCTCTCAAAGGAGAAGTATATTAGGTACCTGTACAGTTTCCTTTTTTGTAATATTTTATTTTTATTTATTTATTTGAGAAACACAAAGAGGCAGAGTGAGGGAGAGAGAGAGAGAATGGGTATGCCAGGGCATCCAGCCACTGCAAATGAACTCCAGATGTATGTGCCACCTTGGCCATCTGGCTTATGTGGGCCCTGGGGAATCAAAGCTGGGTCCCTAGTCTTTGCTGACAAGTTCCGTGACTACTAAGCCATCTCTCCAACCCCAGTTTTCTTTTTATATGAATTGACCTAAACTTTTACTTAGAGTAATATTAAAGTCTTCAACGATGTGCATCTAAAATAATTATTTGTCCAAGATATAAGTACTCAATGTTGTGGTCTGAATGTGAAATATCCCCATATTATTTGAATGCTTGGTCACCCTGCTAGAGGCGTCCTTTTAGAAAGTTATGGAAAAAATAATCTCAATGAAATGGTTCACTAGGGATAGGTCACGAAGTTGATGGCCTTGTCCCATATGCTATTTTTACTTGTTCTTAACTGTGGAAACAACGTGACAAGATCTCTCCTGTTCTGGCCTGCCATGTCTTCTTACCATGATTAGCTCTCCCTTCTGATACTGTTAGCTAAAATAAACACTTTCCTTCACTAAATTGCTTCTAGTCAGGTAATTATGTACAACAATGAAAAAAGTAACAGATACATAAAATTGGCAATGAGAAGTGGGACTGTAGTTAGGATAAACCTGATCATGTGGTTCTTAGCCTTTTGGAACTGTTTTGTGGGAGGAATGGAGGTGTTTGGAACTTTGGGATAAAGAAGCCTTGCAGTGCTGTAAGTAGAGATTAATGGATAGTTATGGTTAGTAGTTTGGATGGCTAGAATGGTAAGAGAAATGCAAACAATTTAGACTCTACTCATGCTATTTCAAAGGGAAACAGCTAGAGGCAGTGGTATTTTGCAAACAAGCTGGCTTCATTTTGCCTGAGTCCTGCAAACTTAAGGCTGAATTTAAAAACACTGGACTAATGCTCTTGGTAGAGAAAATGTTAAGAAAAAATAAAAATTGAATCAGTGCTATTGGTTGATAACTACTTAGATTCAAATCCAAAGTAAAAGCGATCAAATTTCAGGACAAAAAGGTAAACAAATTGTGAAGTTTGGTAATCAAAGAAATATTAGCAAATGCAATATTCCTGAAACTAAAGCCAACCTGCTTGTAAATGTTATAGAGTGCGTATGGAGACCTGAAGCAGATTGTGTACTAAATATGAATTGCCCCCCCCAGACTCATGTGTGAATACTTCATGTATTTTCTAGTGGTGCTGTTTGGGAATCTTGTGAAATCTTTAGGAGGCAGAGCCTTCCTGGAGGAAGAGGACCACTGGAGATATGTCTTCAGGTTACATAAACCAGCTCGACGTGCTGTTCACTCTTTGCTTCTTGATTGCAAATGCAATGTAACCAGCTCTGCTTCCTTTCCAGCCTGTCCTGTCTTCTTGGATATGATGCACTCTATCCTATGGAATATTAACCAAAAAGATCCTATTTTCTTTCCTAAGTTTCTTCTGGTAAGGTACTGTCTCACACCAATGGGAAAATAAGAGATATCTCATTTCACAAAAATTACATGTGCATAATAATTTCAGTATTATGGCTAGAGTGATTTCTCAGTGGTTAAAAACACTTGTTGGCAAATCCAGATGGATCAGGTTCCATTCCCCAGTACCCATGTAAAGCCAGATGCACAAAGTGGTACATGTGTCTGGAATTTTTTGCAGTGGCAGGAGGCCCTGGTGTACCTATACTCACTCTGATTCTCTGTTGATATCTCTTTCAGGTAAATAAATAAAATATTTTTAAATGTAATTACCATTAGGCTAATTCAATGGGATTGGGAAATATGAAATAATAAACTTCTATTTAGACTAGGGATATAGTTACAGACATGTGAGGATCATACACATTCCAAATGCTATTTTGTCACTATGCAGATAAATCCACAACTATCAAAGTAACTTCTTACACAGTATAACTTGCTTGTGCCCATGACTTCAGTTATAAATTCTCTCCTTTTATATTCCTAAGTTAAAATTAGTGCTCTAGTATTACTCCTATTTCCATAGAGATTGTTGAATATTTGTAAAGAAATAGCTCATCTAAAACTTGCTTTTAGGGCTGGGGAGATGGCTTTGTGGTTATGGAACTTGCCTGCAAAGCCAAAGGACCCAGGTCCGATTCTGCAGGACTCATGTAAGCCAGATGCACAAGGTGGCACATTCATCTGGAATTTGTTTGTAGTGGCTGAAGACCCTGATGTGCCCATTCTCTCTCTCTCTCCCCTTCTTTCTCTCTCAAATAAATAAGTAAAAATTATATATATATATATATATATATATATATATATATTTCCTTGTATAATTACAAGTAGGGACTAAATCATTGATGATGATATTCATAGATGTATACCTTAGAATTCATAGTGAACAATAATGTGCTTATTTTGAGCATTATTGTATTTATATAAATTGGGATAAATATAAGTGAATGGATGGCAGTAATTGAGTATTGTAAAAGTTCCAAGATATATGGTGATCTAAATAAGGTAATTTTTATCTCATTTCTCATGTTGTTAGTCAAAAGCACACAGTTTGAATAAGAAAATGGACTTTCTTAACATGATGTTAAAAATTCAAGGGTATTTGTGGCTCCTCCCACTTTCCAGGTCTGAGTTTTTTGTGTGGACTATGTGTGGGTGGGTGTGGCAGCCTGGAGTGAGTAGGCAAGACACATTTCCAGGCTCCTCCCAGCTTGCAGTCTGAGTTCCTTGCTCTGACAGTGTGTGGGTGGGCCCTGCAGTCTGGAGTGAGTATCTCAGACACATTTCACTGCTCCTTGAAGCTCTCAGATCTGAGTTCCTTGCAAAGACATTGTGCAGGTGGGCACAATGGTGTGGAGTGAGTAGGCCAGATCCCTGTAGCTGGGCTCCTCTTACCTTCCCAGTCTGGGTTGCTTGCACTGGTCTGTGTCCTGGAGGGCACAGTAATAAGTAGGCCAGATCCTTGTTCCTTTGCTTCTACCAGTCCCCTGGACCTGATAGGTCCCACTGTCCCTTGCTTGGGGAGGCTTGGTCCTGGTGTGAGCTGTTGAATTAGGACTTTTGCTCTGGTATCCTGGCTGGCCACAAAGTATCAACATACTGGTTCACCTGAGTCACAGGGTGAATGGGCCAAAGGACAAAAACTTGCTTCTCAATAAAATAGAATTTTTCTTAAATGGGTAGACAACAATGCAAAAAAAAAAAAAAAAAGCCAACAAAAGTCAGAAAACTGAGAGATCTCCACCAAGGTTGCTTAGTCCCACTACAGAAGCCTGCAATGAAATCACAGAGAAATCAACAGAAATTCATTCCCAAAATTAAAACACAACAAAAATGAGACACTGATTAAAGAAGTAAAACACTGAAATTGATGCAAACTATCAAAGGACCAACAATTATATCAATCAAATGGACCAAAATCATCTCCTAGAATGTTCAGCTTCTCCCAGTAGACTTAACTTGAATGAAGAAAATGTTAGAATCCTCCAAAAAGATATGAATGAATTGAAGGTAAGTCAAGAAATGGAAGACCTCAACAACCAGTTGATTAAGCTAAATGAAGACTTGATCAAATTCAAGAAGGAACTACAGGAAACATCAAGAAAATCAAAACACAAATTGAAATTGTACTTCAAAAAAGAGATAGACACAGTGGAAAATAACACAATAGAAAACAAAAATCAAATTATAAAATCTTCTCTAGAATCACTCAACAGAGTTACTAATGTGGAAGACAGAACCTCTGACCTAGAAGATAAGCAGAAGAAATTGATTGGAGGGCCAAAAAATTTCCTAAATTCAAATAAATCTGGTGAACAGAATACGAGAGAACTGTGGGACACCCTAAAATGACAAAAATCTGGGTCATGTGTATATGAGAATAAGTGGAAATCCAGGCCAGAGGCATAGAGAACATATTCAACAAAATTATTGAAGAAAAATTTCCAGATCTTACAAAAGAGAGGCCCATCCAGATATAAGAAGCCCACAGAACAACAAATAGATAGGACCAAAGAAGAAACTCTTCAAGACACATATCATAGTTAAAACTCTTAAGAATGTAAACAAAGAGATAGTGTTAAAAGTAGCAAGAGAGAAACCACTCACAACATTCAAAGGCAATCCCATAAGAACTACATCAGATTTCTCAATGGAAACCCTGAAAGCCAGAAGGGCCTGGAATGGAACACATCAAAGTCTGAAAAACTGGGCTGGAGAGATGGCTTAGTGGTTAAGCGCTTGCCTATGAAGCCTAAGGACCCCAGTTCGAGGCTCAGTTCCCCAGGACCCAAGTAAGCCAGATGCACAAGGGGGCGCACGTGTCTGGAGTTCCTTTGCAGTGGCTGGAAGCCCTGGCACGCCCATTTTCTCTCTCCCTATCTGCCTCTCTCTCTCTCTCTCTCTCTCTCTCTTTCTCTCTGTCACTTTTAAATAAATAAAAATGAACAACAAAAAAATTTTTAAAAAAAGTCTGAAAAACTATGGCTTCCAACCCAAGCTAGTTTAACCAGCAAAAGTATCCCTCATAATAGATGGTGAAAGAAAAACTTTTCATCAAAAAAGTCAACTCTATGATTATATGAACACAAAGCCAAACCTACAGTGAATACTTGAGGGAATACTCCACATAGAATAGTCAAGCAACCAATCTCATGAGCCAACAAGATGAAGATCATAATAACCAAAATTGACCAGGCTCTAAACAGTACATAACACAAGAAAGCACCAAACCCCATCAAACACCTTGTCATGGCAGGGATTAATTCAAACTTCATAGTAATAACCTTACATATCAAAGGACTTAACTCACCCATCAAAAGACACAGGTTATCAAGATGGATCAAAAAACTGGACCTTTTTACCTACTGTCTTCAAGAAACCCACCTGACTAATAAAGATAGACACCTCATCAGGGTGAAAGTTTGGAAAAGGGTATTCCAAGCAAATGGAAATAAAACAAAAAATAAATAGGTTATGCTATATTAATATCTTACTTCAGACCAAAAGTAATCAAAAAGGACAAAGAAGGCCACTTCTTACTCATCAACGGAATGATACAACATGAGTGCATCACAATCACAAATATATATGCATCAAACACAGGGACACCACAGTTTATAAAACAAAATCTATTCGATAATAAAACAGAAATAAACACCAACACCATCATACTCACAGACTTCAATACTCCACTATCATCAATAGACATATCATCCAAGCAGAAAATCAACAGGGAAGTAATAGAGCTCAATAACATCATAGATCAACTAGACTAATAGACATGTACAGAACATTCCACCCCAACTCTACAGAATACACATTCTTCTCAGCAGCCAGTGGAACCTTCTCCAAAATTGACCATATGTTAGACCATAAAGCTTGCCTACATAAAGTCAGGAAAATTGAAGTAACTTCCTGCATCATGTCAGATCACAATGCTTTAAAGCTAGAAATTAACAACAAGAGAAAGATCAAGAGCTCCACCAGCTCCTGGAGACTAAACAACACACTTTTAAACAATGAATGGGCCATGGAAGAAATAAAAAAAGGAAATTGTAAAATTCTTAGATTTGAATGATAATGAAAACACAACGTACCAAAATATGACACTCAATGAACGTAGTAATAAAGGGAAAATTCATAGACCTAAATGCCTTCATTACAATGACAGAGAGAATGCAAATCAATAACCTGACTGTCCATCTAAAGGCATTGGAAAAGCAAGAAGAATCCAACCCAAAGAGCTCCAAACAGAAAGAAATAATCAGTATTAGAATGGAAAATAAAGCTGGGCGTGGTGGCGCATGCCTTTAATCCCAGCACTCGAGAGGCAGAGGTAGGAGGATCGCCATGAGTTCAAGGCCACCCTGAGACTACAGAGTTAATTCCAGGTCAGCCTGGACCAGAGTGAGACCCTACCTCCAAAAACCAAAAAAAAAAAAAAAAAAAAAAAAGGAAAAGAATGAATTTGAAACTAAGAAAACAATTTTAAAAAATCAATGAAAAGAACTGGTTATTTTGAAAAAATAAACAAGATTGACAAACACCTGGCCAAACTGATCAAGCAAAGCAAAGTGAAGTCTCAAATTTACAAAATCAGAAATAAAAGAGAGATCACAACAGAAATTAATGAAATTTGAAGAATCACCAGGGCATACTTCCAAAACCTCTACTCCACAAAATTAAATAATCTGAAAGAAATTGATGAATTCTTAGATTCATAACATCTACCAAAACTAAAATCAGAGGAGATTTATCTCCTAAACTAACCTATCACATCCACAGAGATTGAAAATTCAAAATCCTGCCCCCCACAAAAAACAAAGTCAATAACTGGTTGGCTTCTCAGCTGAATTCTATCAAACCATCATAGAAGAACTCAAACCATTGTTTTTCTCAAACTATTCTAAATAATCAGAGACCAGAGCAGGGAATCCTCCCCAACTCCTTTTTTGAAGCTAGGATCACGATAATACCAAAACCAGATGGAGATGCAACAAGGAAAGAAAATTATAGGCCTATATCCCAAATGAAATTAGATTTAAAGATCCTGAACAAAATCCCTGCAACCAAAATTCAACAACTTATCCAAAACATATGCAAAGGCCAAATATACAGAGAAAGAAATCATTGAGGCTTTCCCATTTTCAATAGCAACAAAACAATTAAATACCTTGGAATCACACTAACAAAGGATGCAAAAGAACTACATAATGAAAACATAAAAATGCTCAATAAAGAAATCAAGGCAGAATTCAGAAGATGGAAAGACCTCTCATGCTCCTGGATAGGTAGAATTAATATTGTCAAAAATGGAAATTCTACCAAAAGCAATATATAGATTTAACACAATACCAATAAATAAAAAAACCAGCATCATTCTTCATGGGGATTGAAAAAATGATCTTAAAATTCATATGGAATGGCAGAAGACCTCAGATATCCAAACATATCCTCAGCAAAAGAAAAACCTCTGGTGGAATCACCATACCTGACCTAAAGCTATATTACAAAACCATAGTGACAAAAACACCATGGGCCTGCAATAAAAACAGAAACATAGAACAATGGAACAGAAGTGAAGATCCAAACCTTAGGGCAAGAAACTATAGCTGCTTGATAATTGAGAAAGGTGTCAATAATGTAGATTGGAAAAAAGATAGCATCTTCAACAAATGGTGCTGGACCAATTTCATGACCATATGTAGAAAAATAAAATTAGTCCCACTCATTTCTCCATACACAAAAATTAAGTCCAAATGGATTAAAGACCTCAATATAAGACCTCAAACTCTTCAATTCCTGGAAGAAAAAAAGGAGGCACTCTCCAAGATATAGGGCTGGGAAACGACTTCCTGAACAAAATCCCAGTAGCCCAGGACATTAAACAAGCACTCAATCAATGGGATCTCATGAAGCTAAAAAGCTTCTGCATAAACATACCATAAGCAGAGCCAATTACCCACTGAATGGGAAAAAAAAAAAATCTTTGCCAGCTATACCATTGGCAGAAACCTAATAACTAGACTCTACAAAGAACTAAAAAACCTAAACAATTAAAAAAAAATCAAACAAACCACTCCAGCAGAATGGAGCAGAGAACAATAAAGAGAGTTCTCAGAGGAAAAATACAAATCACTAACACACGCCTTAACAAAATGTTCAACATTCCTAACCATCAGGGATATACAAATTAAAACAACTAAGTGATTCCACTTTACCCCAGTAAGGATAGTAAACATTAAAAATTCAAATGAAACAAATGTTGGCAAGGCTGTGTAGAAGTCAGAACACTCATTCACTTTTGGTGGGAATGTCAGCTGGTACAACCATGTGGAAATCAATATGGAGAGTCCTGAAAAGGATGAATGTAGAGATACCAACAGACCCTGTTATTCCTTTACTGGGCATTGACCCTAAAAGCTCCACATCTCAGTTGAGAGATATTTTCTCAACCATGTTTATAGCTGCTCAATTCATAATAGCTAAAAACTGAAATCAACCCAGGTGCCCATCATTGGATGAATGGATAATCAAGATTTGGTATATCTACACGAGGGAATTCTACTCAGCAGTAAGAAAAAATGACACATTGAAATTTGTAGAAAAATGGTCGAACTTGGAACAGATCATTTTAAGTTAAGGCACACATTACAGAAAGACAATGTCACATGATCTCCCAGTTCCAAATCTGGATCAGGCCAAGTTGCTGACATAACTGCATATCTCAAGGCTTGAACTATAGAGAGGGTAGGTCTTGGGGGGAGGGAAAGGGTGGCGAGGAACAAAAAACTGAACCCAAATTGAACTGGTATCATGCAGTCCTATATCCTGGAAGTCAGACTAAAAGGTGGAACCCTCAAGTGGACCTTAGAGAGAATACCTGAATCAAAGGGTCCTGGAGGGGCTGGAGAGATGGCTTAGCGGTAAGCGCTTGCCTGTGGCGCACGTGTCTGGAGTTCGTTTGCAGTGGTTGGAAGCCCTGGTGCGCCCATTCTCTCTCTCTCTGCCTCCTTCTCTCTGTCTGTCACTCTCAAATAAATAAATAAAAATAAAAATTTAAAATTTAAAAAAAACGGGTCCTGGAGAAGGTAAGACAAAACCCAGCCTCAAATGTCTCCTGTTTCTCTTCTCTGGCTTTTTCTTTTTCTTTCCCCTTTGGTGCTGGCCTGTAGTTTCCTATACCAGGATGTGGTCTACATCCACAATGAGCTGTTGATCAGAGATACATACTAGATCTCCTGAAACAAACAAGACAGGCTTCTGTCAGAGCACTTTATTACTCACCAGCAGTTAATGGTAAGACCCTACTTCTGAAGACACCATATACTGTTAGCACCGACCATGAAGAGACCTGGTTGGAATCTGGAAGAGAGCGAGTCCTGAGACAGTCAGCCCTTCTAGTGTTGGAAGTTGCTACACAAGCTACTGGGGGAAAGTGGCCAACATCTGTCCAAGCAACTCAAAAATCTAAGCAACTCTGAAGCAAAAAACCCGATGTGACACTACACAAGTGCAATCATGGCACAAAGCCATAGTGGGTAACCAACTGCTCTTGGATTAGCTAAGAGATCTGTTCAGTGGAATAGAAACCATATCTGGAACTGGGAAACAAGTCAGAACCATATCCAGATAATGTCTCCCACTAACCTTAGACTATAAGACAGCCTAAATCATTTTTTATTCTCTGTAAATTAATAATGGTTATCCCATTTAACTTTTGCTGACTTCATTCTCCATCGGAGAATCTGCTTCTCTTTTTCAGACAGGAGCTGAACCTGAGGAGATAAACAATCCAGTGCACTCCACCCTGGCCCCAGCTGAAACCACAGAGAAAATGATGAAATAAGCAAGAGTGCTGTTTTCTTAATGAATCTTATATAAGCACAAGGGTGATGCAAAAAGATACTGAGGACACTCAATACCTACCAAACCAGATATCTAGAGGCTCCTAAGTGCCCATCACTGAAGTAGTATTAAAATGCTCCCAGCATGGCTCAGGGAAATTTGTGCAAGAGGGGGCAGGAAGATTGTTAGAGCCACAAGTTGGGACATTTTGCACAGAGACATTTCCTCTCTCCCCATCATAATGCATGACCCATAATCCCCATGGGGTTGACTTGCATCCCCAATGAGAAAGGCCTCTTCAGAAAAGTGGCAGGGAGGAGGGAAAGGATGGTACCAACATATGCTGTTTACATACTAAATATTTCCATATCTAATAAAAAAGTTAAAAAATAATAAAAATTTTCATAGTATTTGAAACTTTCTTTAATGAATATCATTTTTCCTATAATATTTCAGTCTTTTCTAATTTATGCAACTTCTCTCAGTATGGTTCATCATTGATTTACATTGAATATACATAGTAAGTATAACTACACTTACACTTTTAAATCTTAAGCCTTATAGCCCTGTTGAAGACAACAACTTGATCCATTATTAAATAAGTAACCTGATTGCTTCATAAACTACAAAGATTAAGTACTGACAAAGGAAATGTGGAGAAAAATTCATCATTGTTTGATATTCAGGAGGTTTTCTTGCCTAACTATGAAAGACTTCATAGGTGTCAGTTCAAAATATGGACTGGGAGTCAGGCTTGCCCTCAATTGGATTCATCTCAAAATGATTTCATGTAAGGTTGTTACTGATAAAAATCTTTGGAATTATACCTTGTGATTAATTTACTTTGGAAAATTACTTCATAAAGAATTTTGTCCACTACCTACTTATCATTCGTTTTTGCAGTTTAGGGGTATGGATAGTATAAATTAAGGAAATGATTATTTGGGGATAAAAGGAATTAGATAGTTGATGTTTTTCACTTTAAATGGCCATTTAAATATATACTTTGAGAATGAAACTCATCATTTTGTGAGGTTAATACAGGAAACATTTTCTTTCAGCTGCAAAGTCCCCTCTGGTATAAGACTTTTTGTAATATTTGGCATTAAACATCCTAAAACCAATCTGTGTTGAAAATTAATTTTTTGCTTGGGGCATTTTATATTTACATATTTTTCCTTTACTTTATAATATTTTATTCAGTAAAAGTATCTTTTAGGTTGAGTATAAAATCTAATCCAGAGGAGCAAAAGTTTGGAGAAATCACTGTAATGTGCAAGGATAACTAACTGTAACTGAATATATTATTTATAATAGTTTCCTTTTTTGGAGGGGGTTTTGAGGTAGGTTCTCTCTCTAGCCCAGGGACATGCAATTCACTATGTTGTCTAAGGGTGTCCTCAAAGCCATGGTGACCCTCCTCATTCTGCTTTTCAAGTGCTGGGATTAAAGACAATGCCCCACCATGACTGGCTTAGTTTCCATTTTTGAGACATCAAACACAATACATTTCCTCCTATTTTCAAGCTTCTGTTGACAAGACATTTACTTTACAAAATTTACTGAAATTTTATAAAATATTGACAAAAATGAGCTATTTGTATACTAACATGTTCAAAACATGTTTCATTCAATAGTCAACTCTAACATCTACATGTTGGTTGTAAGAAATGCCCATGATTTTTGTCTTCTTTCAGCCTTAAACAGTATCCCACAAAATAGCTCTATTCTCCATTTTTGGATGACAGAATAAATATCCATTCTCAGTTTTAAAAAAACAGGTTTTGACCTTGAATAGACATTTTTAAAATATTTTATTTATTTATTTGAAAGCCTAGAGGTACAGACACAGAAAGAGAGAAAGGAGAGAGAGTGTGTTTGGGCATGCCAGGGTCTCTAATCACTGCAAACGAACTCCACATGCATGGGCCATTGTGTGCAACGTGGCTTATGTGGCTACTAGGATATCATACTCAGGGGGTTAGGCTTTATAGTCAAGCACCTTAATGGGTGAGCCACATCTCTCCAGCCCTTGAGTAGACATTTATCTTGGCAATTTTTCCATCTGTAAATTGGGATACGAATAATTACCTAGTGAGGTCATTGGTATAATTGAATGAAATGACAAATGTAAAAGCAAGAAAAAGTAAATATTAACTTCACTGTATTTTAAAGTATTTTCTAATGCATTTACTGAGTACAATACCCTTCAGTATAGTAATATCAGTTTATTAACTGGAATATTTTATTAATAAATGCATATCATATCAAATTATTTCAATAAGATTTATTTCTCTCAGGAGACAAACAGGCATTTTGGGATTGTGGTATGATTTTAAACTCTTTGGGAGATTACAGTTTGGAAATTTTATGTATTTATTTCTTCTTATAGTGCTAAGATTCTAACCCAGAGCTTTTCCATGGTAGGCAAGCACTCTACTCTTAAGCTATACCCAATACAAGTATGAATAGTTGATGATATAATTTTAACTATATCAAATGAACTCATAATGTTTATTAATTTGAGAATAAAATATCAGTACTATAGCTTTGTTCTTTGTATGTCACTATATAATATCTGAAAATGCATTATTTGTGACTGCTGAGAGTGAGAGTTAGGTTATATTTGCTACAGAATGCATTTAAGAACTTTCACTACATAGTATGGAGCAAAATGATGTGAGTAGTCCCACTAAGATCTTTCTTGAGTTATCTCATATATACCTGCCAGAATTATTTTTGCTTTGTGAAAGAAGGTCTTATAATGTAGCCCAATATGACCTAAAATTGGATACATCACAGGCTGAATTTGCACTCTTGACACTTCTCATGCCTCTGTCTCAAGTGCTGAGATAGCAGGCATAAGCCCCTATTAAGGCTGTCTGACAGAATTATTCAGTGTAGTAACTCATCTATGAAATATAGTTCAGTTTACCAATATTAATAAAGGGTAACCATGATTCACTCTGTTTCAAATGTTTCACCGCTCCAAATATTTTGGATATAAAAATGCCACTAATGAGTAAAAACTTTCATGGTGATAATGCTGGAAAACAAGATATTCTTAGAAAGAGCCTAATAGTGGGTTGTATCACAGCAAATCTTTAATATAATCATACCTTTTAAATGTTTGACAACTTCAAAATTCCATCATTTCTAAACATTAGCCAATTTCAATTCTTGAGATTTTAATGTCTAATTGTTTAAAGACATATGTTGAAAATGGAAAATGTTCAACATCTCTTACTCCATATTTTATAGTGCTGACAGCATACCACATTCATCATCTGAAGAAACTATACCCCACTCTCCTTGGACAGAGACTTTTGCTAAATTATAAGAAGAGCACTTGAATTCCTATTATTTAAAAAATGTGTTTGCTTCTTTATGCCTGTGTTAATCTGTGTATGTGTGTGGGTTGGGTATGCATTTCCCATGGCACACATGGATGGATGTTTGATTCCATCCTTGGGGTGCTTGTCTTCTCCATCCACCCTGCTTGAGACAAGGTCTTCCTAAATGTTACTTTGTTCTGGCTGGTTCTCTTCACCTGTATCAATGAAGCTGGACCAGAAGCTTCAGGATTTCCCTGGCTTTGCTTTTACTTGCCATAGGTGCTTTGATATTACCGACACATGTGCTACTTTGAACCTGGCTTTTTGTGAGTGCTAGGGAGTTGAATTTGGACAGGCAGCCTTGAAAGCAAGAACTTCTAACCACTGAGGAGACATCTTCCTAGCCATCATTATATAACTTATTTAAAAATCACATTCTGAATTCATATCATTTTCTACTGTAATCAGCTTATTTTCTGTTAACATTATTAATTTCAGTTTTCTTCAAAAAACAAATGGGTATATTTCATATTTCCAAAAAATAGGTTCCATTTCTTTATTTTATATATTAGATTTATATAATTTGAGCAATATCAAATGAATTTAAGCCTTTCCTGGGAGGTTCACATTTTCTTGTGTGTGTTGCTTCTCCATATTATCAGATATACCAAGAATTCTTTAAAGATGCACATAGATTTATGTAAATAATAAAATAGTATTGAAATAAACCATACAAACTAAAATGGAGGCTAGTTTCCTAACATTTTACATAGGCCAATTTTGATAATTCTCCTTTCTTAACATATTCAACTTTAATTTCAGATAAATCATAGTCAATGTAATAACATATTGCTTTGAACATTGTTTTCAAATTAAAATGCCAATAATGAATTAACATTTTAAAAGTCACAGCATGTTGTATGTTGCTTTTTGAAATGTGGGCCAAAGAAATATTGTAATGTATAGAATAAGATTAATAATAATTTTATGTTTTAAGTCAGCAGTACAGTTCATATTCAGGAACATATTTCATTTTACTTGTGGGAAGCAGTTTTACTAAATTTGACCATTGCACTGAAAAGAGTTTATTGCAGCTACAGTGAGCCAAACTACATATCAGCTTAGCTTTCAAGTGCTGATTATAGTAGAAAGCTTTCAAGAACATTGAATAGGAATGCACTTCTTAAAAAATGTGCAATTGCCAAAATTAGAGTTCTTTGATCTTTGAAATTTCCAAAATCTCTCCAGCTACTAGAGCAAGTTGTTCATGTAAAAAGAAAGAAAATAAACCAATGAAATCTGATCGTCTTTATTCAAGAATTATTTCCAAGTAGTCTTCCATAAATATGCTGAAATATGTTTATATTAGTATTTTTATATTGTTCTATATTCTAGTACATATTTAATATAGGCATTGCACTATTTTAAAATGATGAGCCTAGGATTGGAGAGATGGCTTAGTGGTTAAAGTGCTTGCTGCCTACAAAGCCAAATAATCCAGGTTCAATTCTCCAGGACACACATAAGCCAGATGCACAAGTTGGCATATGCATCTGGAGATTATTTGCAGTAGCTGGAGGCCCTGTTTGGCCAATTCTGTCTCTATCTTCCTCGCTTTCTTTCTCAAATAAATAAATAAAAATAACATATATATTTTAAAAAAACAAAAATGATGAGTCTTTTATACTTTATTATTTACTTTTCTGGTTCCTGTGACCAAATACCAGATAGAAAGCAACTTAAGGGAAGAAGGATTTACTTTAATTCATGGCTTAAGGCTACACCGGTCATTGTAGAGGGGGAGTTATGGAAGAATTCATGGTACCAGTGGTATGTGGTTGTGACTTCTCCCATCTATGCAGGAAAAGCAACTAAGAACAGAGAATGCTGATGCTCATGTGGTCTTTCCACCGTTTTGCTTATGGTTCAGGCTAACACCATAGTACATGGGATGTTGTTATTAACATTCAGCATGGATCTTTCCTATTCTGTTAATACTCAGTGAAAAAAAATCCTCACAGACACTCTCGAAGGTTTTCTTCTATATGATTCTAAATCCAATAATCTTGAAAGAAAAGACTCACCAGCACAAGTCCACTCCTTATCAACTTGACAGCCATATGGATTGCATAGCTAGCTCTCATTTCAATGTTATCACTTTTAACGAATGGGATTCAGTGAAAATTTTGAAAAATATAAATAAGACATGTAAATCTCTGACTTGTGGCCCCCAAATGTATCACTATAAACTATAATATTCTCAACTTGTAACACAAAGGGAATTGAATTGACGTGTAAGAGTCCTCAAAGCCTTAATAGTTCAAACATTGTTCAAAAGTGCAAATGTCAGTCTCTTCTAAGACTCAAGACAGTCTCTTAATTCTAAGTCTTACAAAACCAAAAGACAAATTAAATGCTTCCAGTATACAATGGTACATATTAAGTATTTCCATTGCAAAAAAAAAAAAATGAGAAATGCAGCAGAACAAAGCAAGATGAAACCCCAACAGGGAAAACACCAAATCCTCCAACTCTTTATGTTATCTGGGGCTTTGTGACAGAATTCTCTGGGCTCCAGTGGTCTAGGTAGACCTGCCCTGAAGCTGTGCCACCTGAAACACACACGGCATCTCTTGTCCTGGATAGACTCCATGCTTTCAGCTTTCCTTGGCAGATGTCCCACATTTCTTTATTCCTCAATCCTGGAGTTTTTATTGCAACAGAGGCTACACCTTCACAGCTTGAAGCAATTGTTTCTCAAAATCTGCCAGGGATTCTGACCTTGCTTCATATTGCCTGGACTCAGAAGCTTTCAGAGACAATGATGCCAGCTTCTATAACATGGCAATTTATGTGGTTTTCATGTCTACCATACCAGCGCATGTGGAGGACTCTTTCAAGTATTGTTGTTACCTGTAGATATAGCTTGACACCCATGGACCCCAGCAGCTTGGGCTTATGCAAGTCTTTGGGAAAGTAACTGGAAAAACACTTCTGGCAGCCATTAGGTAGCAGGTTACTCATATAATGAAGTTCTTAGTTCAGGCTCTTTCTTTTGAAATGAGCTTGCATTTTTACAAGCAGGAGCCTTTAATCAATGTGGTCTTATTCTCAAAATATTTTTCTTACTGTCCTAATGCTTTTAGAGGTTTCCTTTTAATTGTACCAATCTCTAACAATAACAGATGCTTTCTCCACTACTACTGTCTTGTCTACAGGTTCATACTCCCTCATAATCCCTTGGTGGCAAAAATAGATATTTCATATTTTATGTTCTTTTTTGATGTAGCAATGATAAGAACAGTGAAGAGTAGCCATGTAACATCCTGAATTAATATGCTGTCTTGAAATTTCATCCACCAAACAACTTAAAATAACACTAGTAAATTAAGCCTCAGTCAAATTTTCAGGGCACAAAAAGAATGCTTCCTGATTCATTGACAAAAAAAAAACCCTTCTAACAACAACAACAACAAACAACAACAACAAAAATGTATGCTTGCTAGCCCATTTCCAAATGAGATCCATAATTCCTCTCTGAAACTCAGAAAACAGTCCCTACTCTTCCCATTTCAATTCTGATATTCTGGTATTCTGATATTCTAAACTTCCAGTAGAATGTGCCACTATGCTAAGTTTACAATATTTTATGCCTACTCTAGCACACAGAATCACATGTTCCATATTCTATCCATCTACCAGTTCCAGACACTAATAATCCATTGCATGGTCAGGTTATTCATGAGTCTGATACCACTCCTGGTACCAGTTTCTTGCATTAGTTTCTTCTCTTATTCTTATGACCAAGTATCTGACAAACAAAAACACTGAGAAGGATTTATTTTGATTTATGTAAGGAGAGTGTAGAGTCAAATCATAGTGAGGAAGGCATGGCAGAGTTCATAGTGGCAGGTTCATACAATTGGGACTAGCAATAAGAGAATTCTCATATGTAAAAGGCTTTCTCCATTTACCCATTTTATTAAGTCTGGGACACCAAATCATGAGATTATCACACCCACATTCAGAATATGTTTTCCTTCCTCAGATAAGTTTCACAAGACTTTCATTCACAGAAACCCCTTGATATTTATTTCCTAGTCCATACCAAACCTGGTGAAGCTGACAATGAAGATTAGCCAGCATAATTACTCTTTTAGTCATATTCTCTATTTAGTCTATAAACTAGTATTTTTAATCTTTCTTTCTCTAAATATTTTAATTTTGGGGAGTTTACATTCCTGTATGTTTATGAGTGCTATGCATTATTGAAGTTATAGATGTACATATTGAATATTTCATAATACATATAGTCTCTGTCCTGTGCTAAATGACTGTATTATTGCATTTGCCATAACTATAATGAAATAACATGCATCTATATCTGTGTTGAAATAGATGTCTATGTACTACTGGTTTGATTTACTTGACCCCTATATTTGTAATTAAATTAAACAAATTCTTAGTGGCATTGATTACATTTTGAATAATATGTAGTTATTGTATTATCGTAATTGTTAAAACACACTTGGAAAAATATTTAACATAATAGAATAATTGACCTCTAAATGAAGAAAAGTAGAAGGAACTATGTACTTTAGAAAATAACTCATGTGGGCTGGAGAGATGGCATAATGGTTAAGGCACTTGCCTGTGAAGCCTAAGGACCCATGTTTGATCTCTCTATATATCTCATATAAGCCAAACATACAAAGGTGATTCAAGCACAAAGGTGCAAATGTGCACTAGGTGGAACAAGCATCTGGAGTTTGATTATAGTAGCTGAGGTCCTTGTGCACCGATTCTCTCTCTCTCTCTCTCTCTCTCTCTCTCTCTCTCTCTCTCTAAAAAATTCTTTTTAAAGGAAATAGCTCATGTGCCCCTCATTTCTTTAAAAGTCTACATAGTTTGGGGATGGAGGAATGGCTTAGAGGTTAAGGTGTTTTCCTGCAAAGCCATAGTACCCAGGTTGGATTCCCTAGGGCCTATGTTAGCCAGATGCACAAGGGGGCTCACATGTCTTGAGTTTGTTTGCAGTGGCTGGAGGCCCTGACGTGCCCATTCTCTCTCCCCCCTTTCTCTCTCTAAATAAATAAAGAACAAAATATATTTTTAAAAGTCTATATAGTTTGAAGGTGGGAGAACATTTAATAGAGCTCATATACCGATCATATATTCCTTTGGAATTTTTACTTATGCCCAAATGATGACAATATATTAAAATTATGGAATTATTTTCAGAATAATTTGTATATTTTATTTCCAATTTAAATATATCTTGTAAACATTACATATACAAATATATACTTTTCTCTTTTTCAGGAATTTCAGGGGTACATAGGAAAAAAATAAGTATTAACCTCTCTCCTTTGTTGGTCATTGTTTGATGGAAATTTGCATTATGAATAAGGTTAACTTTGAAAGTAATATATGTGTGTACATGTGTGTATATATGTATACCCATTGTAGCCTGAGGTTGCTGGGATGAACTTCCAAACCAAGCACAGTTATGGGATGAAGGGTATTTAGTTGGAGCTTAAAAATCCAGAGGAAGTTCCACAATGGCAGAAGAAGTTAGCCCCCTTTGACAGGACCAAGCAGAGAGAGAGACCAAATGCAACCACCACCAGCATGGGCAAGCAAACTTCTCAACTCCAGTCAAAGCTCCAGCACTTTGCCTATATTTAGAATGGGATTCCAAGTCCTTAGGCCTGGATCCTAGGATCTACTCACAGTGACATCAAGTTACAAGCTTTATTGAAACTACTGTGTCTATTGGGAATATCTATTCATAAAACTACATTTCACCCTTGACCCCCAATAAATTCATAAACATCACACATTATAGACTGTATTCAGTCTAACTGCAAAGGTCCCAATTGTCTTTACTAAATATTCCCAAGTCTCATCTAAAATTTAAGACAGTCTCTTAACTTTGAGTCCTGTAAAATAAAAACAAGTCATATGCCTTCAACATACAAAAGCACAGAGTAAACATTTCCAACTGCTATAAGGCATAGTAGGGAGAGACTGGAATAATGTAACCTCAATAACCATCAAGCAAACATTAAACATGTGCAATTCAATTCAGATATCATAACCAATGACTGATAGCTTCTGGATTTTCCAATTCCACTAATCCAGCTGGGTTGTGGATACAGGGAAAGGTTCCATTGCTAGCCAACATCCTCAATGGGAGCCCTTGAACATTCCTGATATATCTAAATATCCTTGGGTTGCCATTGCAGAACGTGGCCCATCTTCTAATGGCTGTGCCAGCCTATCAGGGTATCACACCATGCCTCATGCCACATCTCAGTAGTGGATCTTTGAACCATGTGCACTCCACCGACTCCATGCATTTTTCATGCTTCCAAAACCAATACAAGGAGTGCAGGACACAGCCATGTTCTTAATTTGAGGATAAAATAAATTATGACCTTGAAGAGTAGGTTCCTCCCCCCCCCATTATATCCTTACAGAAGAGTTTGCATTTTTAACATTCAGTCTTTCCTCAGGCATACTTTCCATTATTTTAATGTAAGACAGGCCAACTTCCTTAAGATTGCTAACATGCTATTTACAGCTTCAGTGACCTAAAACCAGTCCCTGTGCCAGTAAATTTTAAACTGTTTGAGTTTTTCTAACTTAAAATCTTAAACTTTTCAGTTGCATATTTTTAGCCAAGCACATGGGTCCATTACACGTTTAAACTTTATCAAACTCTCTGGGCATAAGCAATAGAACATAACCAGTAGCCAAGTTCCATCAAAGTTATCTGCCCTCTTTCCTTCCCATTAAAAAGCTCATATGCCAAGCCTACAAATATGATTCTTTCTGCACTCAGCATTTTCAAACTTTCATCAGAATAGTCCATAATACTTGGTTTATCACTCTAAAAGGCAATACCAAGTTTTCCATTCCTCCAGCACACAAGTTCCAAAAGACAAAAATCCACATGTCCAGATTCATCTCAGCAATCCCTGTACTGTGGTACCAATTCTGTTGTAGTCAGCATCATGTGGCTGGGATGAACTTCCAAACCAGGCCCAGTTATGGGATGAAGGGAATTTATTTGAAATTTACAGATTCAGGGGAAGTTTCATAATGGCACAAGAAGTTAGCCTCCTTTCACAGGACTAAACACAGAGAGGAGACAAAAATGACCACTCTAGCACAGGGAAGCACACTTCTCAACTCCAGACAAAGCTCCAGCACTTTGCATATCTTTAGATTGGAATTCTAGGTACATAGAGCTGAACCCTAGGATCTGCTCACAGTTACAAGTTACAAGATTTAATAAAAATCCTATATCCATTGGGGGACAACCATTCAAACTATTATACCCATAGAAAACTTGAAGTTCACAATTTTAAAAAAGGCCAAGTTGATTGCACAATTGGCCTATAAAAGCACACCATAAAAATAATTTTCTAGTCAGCCTTTAGCATATAATATTCACAAATTAATTTTTCATTTCATTAGGTAACCTAAGATTTATGTTTACAGTTTCCTGATATGAAGCTATTACACTAAACAATAGTGGTCATTTACTATTAATTGGTGTTAGTGTAGAAATAAGCAGACAAGAGGTTAAATTTTGATGAAATTGAAGCAGTCCAGTAAATGTGATCATTTCTGAGGTTGTTTCATGAATTACCAAATGATGAATTAGGGAAGAATAGAGAAAAGAAATAGTAGCATGATGCTTGGAAAGATAAAATCATGAAATGTGAACACAAAGTCTGGAACTGTGATTCAAGTTACTAGACATTTTTCTCATGTATTTGCTATTTAAATTTGACAGCACCTAAAATCAATATATTAAATATTAAATGTTGTATAAAATATCTAAAACTGCCTATTTTATATAGAAAATAATATATTATTGAACTTAAATGACAAATTATATACTTTTTGCAATTTTATCAAGTGAATGGTTTATCTATGTAACATCATTTGAATTAATATTGCACATCAAAGTTTAATTTATGATTTTAATCCTTAATACATCATGGTTTCAAATACACATAAACCAATCAACAAAAGTGCTTCATTTGTAATCGTATAACATACTATGAAAACCTGATGCAACATTTTTCCTTATGAAGAGCATAACATGTGTTCTAGGAGGTTGATTCATGGGCATAAGGATATACAAATTCTTATCCAATCATGTATCCATTCATTGAATAAATTTTTACTGTGTTCTCTTCACATGCCAAAATGGCTCTATGTACCAGGCACAATAGAATGAAAAAATCAGTCTTTAAATGCAAATATTATGGAGAAGGCAGACAATATAACAGTAAATTAGCAACATTACATTCAAATGATCAATAATATCATGAAAAAAAATGAAATGAGAATTATGTTAGTTAATATTTATGAACAATTTACCTCAAGAATCACCTAGGATACATATTTGTGGGGATGTCTATGAGAATATTTCCAGAAAGGCTTAACTGATAAAGAAAGACCTATCCTTAATGTGAGTGGACAAATCCAAACAGATGGGGTCTTGGCTGAATAAAAAGAAAAAGGTAAAAGCCAGATGAGCAGGAAGCCCCCCCTTTTTTTTTCCTTTTTCCTGAATACAGACAACATAATAAGCTACTTTATGTTCTTTTTTTTTTTATTTAGAGAATACTTTATTAGTTTCTGTCATCAAACCCACGTAGATAAGACCTTATATATTTAATACAGTGCGTTACCCCTGTACAAATGGAAAAAAATTAAGTTTAACATTTCTAGACCTTGTTGCCAGAAGCTGACAGCTTCTCTTGCTGTGACACCTTCCCTGCCATAATGGACTATGGATTCTAACTGTGAGCCAAATAAAAATTGTGTAATTTTTGTTACCGCTTGTCAGGTATTTTGTTGCAACAACCTGTCAATAGTTAATATACAAAATGAGTACCAAGGAGTGGAGTCATTTTGCATTACTATAATAAAACTTACCATGTGCTTCACAGGCCTTGGGAAATCTTTTAAAGATTTTGGAATTTGGAACATCAGAATAGGGATATAAATGTGGATAGTGGAGGCTTGGATCATGAGGTTTCAGATGAGAACATGGGCTCTACTAGGAACTGGTCATTGATATTACATTCTGGCAAAGAATCTGGCTACATTATGATGGTATCCTAAAATATTAAATAAGGCTAAAATCAAAAATAATGAACTAAGTAAACTATTTGATGGAGGAAAGTTTGAGACAATATAACATCCTGGCTGTGGCAGGGCTACTGATTACTGCTATTAATCAGATATACAATGAGTCAAGTCAGAAAGCTTTGAAAAATATGCATTTTGGGGACAAAGGAGCATGGACATATTAAGTTGAGACAGGCAGATGTGGAAAAAGCAGCTATCATTGATAAAAAGAAGACTAACATACTTAAGGAGAAGCCCCTCACTTTGCACACTAGAACTGTAGGAAAGGAGCTCTGAAGGTAAGCATCTACCATGGAAGGCTCAAACTTGTGAAAATTCCTTTGTACAATTTTTTTTTTACAAACTCCTTTGAAAGGAGAAAGCCACACTGAAGAGGTTCTCTACTTGAAAACAATTATCCAGGGAACTTCTTTCCCCAGGTTAAGCCACCAACATATACAGAGACCATTATGGCAAAAGGGAACCAGTGTATATCTGGATCTGACAGCAGAACATGGCACTAGTTTTGAACTAATTCAAATTTAAAGTTATGCAGGGTCTTAAAACATAATGTTTCTGAGGCCAGGCAATGTATAGCAATATTGAATTTCCTGCAAGGAATCCCAGAATGGTCTCTGCATGCTGCTGTGAAGGTAATGCCTAAGTTTTTATATAAACCGCAGATATTGGAAATGCCAGGACTATGGGATATTCAACAAGGAAAGGTATGGGCATGGACAGGTGATGCACTTGACAGAGCTCCGATTCAATCACAAGCTCCAGATTCAGATTCAGTTACAGGATTGAGTCTTTTCCTACTGGATATCAATCCTGCTTTACTACTTTCCCAGTTATACCCCAATTCTTCCCTTTTGAAATAAGAATGTTTTCTCGGTGTCATTGTATATGGGAAGTATATAACTTATGTTTCCATTTTCGAGATGCTCACATATAAGAGACAGCCTTGTGTCTTTGAAGAGACATTCATTCATTTATCCATCCCTTCTCTCTAATTACAAACTCATTGTGACAAATTAATTCATGCTCCTACTTCCACAGACCAAAAGCTATGCTTGCTGTCATAACTATCCTGTCTTCAATCTATGAGCCAGAATACACCATTTTACCCCCCAGGTTCCTTCCTTTTTAATAGTCTTTTAAAACTAGCACACCATGTAAAGGGTTCCATTTTAGCATTTCTCCACCATTTTAGTGATTCTCCTGCTTCACTACCTCCTCCATCCTTTGTTCTGTTCTTGTCTTTTCCCTTCATTCCCTCAGTGTCTCACTTCTGCTATCATATTAACATCACTCTATTATCTTTTCTCCTCCTACCTTTAAAGAATTCTTTGGCCCAACTCATGTTTCCCTTTCTAGTCAACACCTACTCCCACATATGCACATATATAAACATTAAAGTCCAGGCTCATTATATGAGTGGAAATAGGTTGTATTTGTCCATTGATAATTCGGGGTCACTTTTTTAATATGAAGATTTATAATTTAATCTATTCTCTTGTAAATTTTGTCATTGTGTTTTTATTTACATTGCAATAAAATTTCAGCATATGTTATATACCCATGATTTTTTCTTATTCATTAATCTATTGATGGACCTCTAAGCTGGATCTACTTTCTAGCTATTGTGCAATTGAATTGCTGCTTATCAGGTGTTTGTCTCAACATGTTTCCATTTAAACACTTGATGTATTTTAACCTATAGAATTAGGTTAACTCAAACTCCTAAGAAGCTTATCCTGTAGTTGATAAAAAAAAAAACACTATTTAGTCTGTCATTAATATTTTTTATATATTGAGAATTTCAATATAATATAAAATATTCTACTATGGAATACTTCTGGATATGATCATGCTGTCATTCTCAATATATTTGAAATCAGGTCCTCTGGAAATGGTAAATTTCAGATGATGGTGAAAATCTAAATTATCAGGAGTACCTTCCACTTCAAATTAAGATAATATTGGCATAATGAGAGAAACCCCCCTGGGTAAATTGTGATGAGTATTCCAGACAAATATAACTGAAAAGTGTTTATTAAATTCAGTGTTTTTTTTTTGTTAAATTGCCATATAAATTCTAATGATAGGGAAGAAGTTGAAATGTCATCCATGCTAAACATCTTTCCATTTAGTTACTTTGAATTAACTCATGTAGTCTAGATTTTATTTTGCATAAAATGTGTTAATGCTACTATTATGAACACAGGATGAAATACTCTAATATAGTTTTAAAATTAGTCACTCTTTAGTAGCCCCATATTTGCACATCAAATGAGATTCAGTCATGTTGAGGTAAACTTAATTTTATGCCCTATGGTCACATTATTTTGAACCATATTTACTTATTATTTATAAGTTGCCATCATTTACTTTATAGGTAAGGTTATAAGCATAAGGTTTAATAATTTCGATTTATGTCCTATAATTATTTCTCTGCACAACCTTCAATCTGTATGTCTTCTCTAGAAAAACGAGCATAATATAATCTAGCATTTAGTGTTGTCATGGGGATTGAGTAAATATATTAATTTGAGAGCAACTACTACCTGATTATCTGTGAATTTACTTACTCACCTTACTGATACCCCTGCCTGGACATGTGCTATATGCCTCTGCCACTTAGAACTATATCTTTAATTCTATATCTGCATTTTATACATACTGCTCTTTTGAATGGGAGAATAATATGTTGTGAAAATTTGTGTTTTCTTCAAATTCATATGTTGAATTCTTAACCCCAATGGTTTTGGTACTAGAGGATCAAGTAAATCATAAATGCCGAGCAATCATAAATGGGATTTGTGCCTTTATACAACAGGCTTCAAAGACCTCATTTCTATCTTCTATTTTGTTAAGATATATCAAAAATAAGCCATCTATGGTGAACATGATTTGCTGGTTGAGGACATTGTTTGGAGGAACTGACTCATTTCTAATTCTACTCTTCTACCAAATAACATTGTTATACTTGACAAGTCACATCTTTTCTGTTTTACACTGTTCTCTTTTGAAAAATAGCATAATATCCATATCAATGCTGTTGTATTAGGTCAGAATTAAATAGTATATGAAAGGCACTTGAAAATGTACATGATCTGGGCATGGTGGTACACGTCTTTAATCCCAGCACTTGAGAGGCAGAGGTAGGAGAATCACCAAGAGTTCTAGGCCACATTGAGACTACATAGTGAATTCAAGATCAGCCTGAGCTATAGTGAGACCCTACCTCAAAAAATGAAAAAAAATGTACCTAATAAATTTGGTAAGTATCATGAAAGTTTCATGAAACCATTGCACCCTTATCTTACATTATGTACAAAATAGGCTCAAAATGTATTAAAGGCTTAACCATAAAATCTGAATATTTAAAACTTAGAACTTGACATTGATCTTTTCAATGATTGTTCATATCTGACACAAAAAGAACAAGCAAAAATGTTAAAACCCCTCACAATTAGACTCCATTATACTAAAAGTCTTTGCATAGCAAATCAAACTATCAATAGAGTGAAACAGGCGGCTTACAAAATCATTTATTTGCTAAAACTTTAAAACCTAAATTCTATAAGGAACATCAACAACTCAACTGTAAAAACATAACAACTGTAAAAACTGTAAAAGCACAAATAAACCACACAAAACAGGTAAAATATTTGACTTGGCATTTTTCTCAAGAAGTGCTAGCCCAAATCTGTCATTATAACAAAAAGACCTGAAACTTCAGCATAATTGGAGAAAGGTTTATTTTGTGTCATAGTTTCAGAGAGTTCAGTCAGTGATCAACTGAATTCCCAATTTTGTTCCTTGAGGCAAGCAGAAAATCATTGGCAGTGGAAGTTGAAAGAAAAGGAAGGTTTTCATTTTTTTGCAATTAAAAAATTAAAAAGAAAAGAGCTTGAAATGGTCAAGGGCTAGGTACAATCTGGCAGGACATGACACCAGTGAACTACTTTCTTCACCTTGACTCCACCTCTTATCTTGCATTACTTCTCAATAAAGCCATTAAATTAAGAACTCATTACTGGTTTAATCCAACTGATGGAGTTATATCTCTTATGATATTATACTTCCAAAGAGCCAAACAACTGGAAATGATAAATGACTCTTTCAACATGTGAAACTTTTGCCTACATTTGATATAAACATAATTTAAATAGGAAATGATTATATGAAAAAGGTGGATAACATTTCTCATTACCAGGTAGATATAAATTAATCCACAGATAGGCATCACCTCAAACTTATTAGGATGTCTATAATTTTTTATTAGTTATGTACACAGTGTATATAGTCATGTTGGTACCATTGCTAGCCTACTCCCTGTCTTCCCCCCTCCAGAGGGACCATCCATGTTGGGGAATATGGCCCATGCATTATGGGGTTAGCCATCAATAATGGGTAAGAGGCCATATCTCTGTGCATAATGACCCACCATGTGGCTCTAACATTCTTTCCTCCCCCTCTTCCACAAATTTCCCTGAGCTATGCTGGGTTCTTTTTAAGTCTGCTTCAGTGATGAGGTCTTGTGAGCCTCTGTGGTGCTAGATATCTGGTTTAGTAGGAGTTGAGTATTCTCTGTGTCTATCTCCTTCACCCCTATACTAGAACCAGGTTCACCAAGGAAGCAGCACTCTTGATCATTTCCCCAAATACTCTTAGTTTTAGCTGGAACCCTTTTGAGGTGTGATGGGCTGGTTGTCTCCTTAGAATCTGCATCCATCTGAAAAAGAGAAGCAAATTCTCCAATGGGGTGTGATGTTAGCACCAGATAAATGGGATAACCTTTGTTTTTTAGAGAGGATTTAATAGGTGTAGGCCCTCTTGTAGCCCATGATTGGTGGGAGCTTGATAATGGAGAGTGGGCTCATTTGTGGATATGGTTCTGATTTGATTCCCAATTCCAGCTAAGGGTTCTGTCCACTGAGCAGATCTTTAGGGAAAAACAACAAATTACATTTAAAGGTAACCCCATCAGAATTACTTCAGACATCTCAATGTAAACCCTGAAAGCCAGAAGGGCCTGGAATGGAACACTGTATAGTCTAAGAACCTGTAGCTTCCAACCCAAAGTACTCTACCCAGAAAAAGTATCCCTCATAATAGATGGTGGAAGATAAACTTTCCATGATAAAACTCAGCTTTACAACTATATGAACACAAAGCTACACCTGCAGAGAGTACTTCAGGAAATTCTCCACACAGAAGAATCAAATAATCAAGCTCAAGTGCCTACAAGAAGCAGATCACAATAACCAAACTCAGAGTAGGCACAAAAAAACTACAAAGTCCAAGAAAACACCAAACCACATAAAACAACATGATATGGCAGGGATCAAATCAAACCTCAAAGTCATTACCCTAAATGTTAATGGCCTTAATTCATCCATCAAGAGACACAAGCTAACAGGGTGGATCAGAAAATTAGATCCTCAATCTGTTGTCTTCAATAATCCCACCTCACAACTAAAGACAGATCCCTCCTCAGGGTGAAAGGGTGGAAAATAATATTCCAATCAAATGGGAATAAGAAACAAGCAGGCATATCTATACTAATATTGGATAAAACAGACTTCAAACCAAAAGTAATCAAAAAAGACAAAAAATGGCCACTTCCTTATTGTCGAGGGATCAGTCCAATAAGATGATATAACAATTCGGAATATTTATACACCAAACACAGGCAGGTGTACCACAATTAATAAGACAAAAGCTACTTGACAATAAAACAGAAATAACCACCAATACCATCATAGTCAGAGACTTCAATTCTCCATTATAAGCAATAGATAGATCATCCAAACAGAAAATCAACAGGGAAGTGAAAGAGCTCAACAAAGCCAAAGAACAATTAGACCTAATGGACATCTATAGAACATTCTACCCCAAATCCAAAGATTATCCATTCTTCTCATCAGCCCATGGAACCTTCTCTAAAATAGATCATATACTGGGTCAGAAAGCCTGCCTCCATATATTTAGGAAGATAGACATAATTTCTGTCATGATAGCAGATCACAATGCTATATTGCTAGGAATTAACAACAAAAGAAGCATCAAAAATCCCACCGACTCCTGGAAACTGAACAACACACTTTTAAACAATAAATGGTTAGTGGACAAAATAAAAAAATATATTTTTAATATTTCATTTTTCTTTCTTTATTTGACAAAGAAAGAGGGAAAGAGACACACAGAGAGAAACAGAGAGAGAGAGAGAGAGAGAGAGAGAGAGAGAGAGAGAGAATGGGAATGCAAGGGCCTCCAGCCACTGCAAATGAACTCCCTTGTGCATCTGGCTAATGTGAGTCCTGGGGAATTGAACCTGGGCCTTTGGCTTTGGAGGCAAATGCATTAACCACTAAGCAATTTATCCAGCCCTAGTATGTTTATAATTTAAAACAAAGTGTAAATAAAGCAAGTTTCTTTTCTTTTCTTTTCTTTTTTTTTTTTTTTTTTTTTTTTGAGGTAGGATCTCTCTCTAGTCCAGGCTGACCTGGAATTCACTATGTAGTCTCAGGGTGGCCTCCAACTCATGGTGACACTCCTACCTCTGCCTCCCAAGTGCTGGGATTAAAGGCATGTGCCACCACGCCCAACCTAAAGCAAGTTTTAAAAGAAACTTTATAAATTCTCGATGGTGATGGAAAATTGTATAGCTTCTATGGAAGACAACTATTCCTCCAAATGCATGATCCATAAATCCAATTTTTGTGTATATTGAAAAGAATTGAATCAAATTCTGAATTAGATATCTACACTTCTATGTTAATTGAAGCATAAGCTATAATTGCCAAGTTACAGAAACACAATGCCTGCCAGCAGCTGAGCGTATCAAACAAACGTGGGACATACACATGATGAAACACTTCTCAGCCATACAAAATGGAAAACTAGGCAATGTGAACAACATGAGTGAACTTGGTGGACATCATGCTAAAGGAAGAAGTCAGACATGAAAGAAAAAAATTTGTATGATTCTACTAACATGGCATTTCTAAAATAATGAAACTCTTAGAAGCACAGTATAGAATAGTTATGGATTGGAGGGAGAGAAAATTACTTCCTTAAATAATTATGACGTTTCCATAGTGCAAAATGATGTTACAGATACTTTATTTTATTTTTTATATTCATTTGTTTAGTTATGTATTGTGTGAGAGAGAGAGAAAGTGACAGATAAAGAGAGAAAGAGAGATAATATGTGCACCAGGGCCTCCAGTCACTGCACGTGAACTTCAGATGCATGCACCACCTTGTGCATCTGGCTTACACAGGTACTGGGGAGTTGAACTTTGGTTCTTAGGCTTTGCAGGCAAATGCCTTAAATGCTAAGGCATCTCTCCAGTCTTGTTATAGATATTTTATGTAACATAACACCTATAGTCAGTTCTCTTCCAAATAGTGAAAATGTGTTAAGAGTAGCTCTCACATTAAGTATTCTTACTTCAAAAGAGGATGGGCAGTAGGAAGTTTTGGAGGATGACAGATGTTTATTGCCATGACTGTTCTAATAAATGAACACCAATTTATTTTTATTTTTATTTATTTATTTTTGATTATTTTTATTTATTTGACAGAGACAAAGATGGAGGGAGAAAGGGGGAGGGGAGAGAGAGAGAGAGAGAGAGAGATGGAGGGAATGGGTGTGCCAGGACTCCAGCCACTGCAAAGGAACTCCAGATGCATGCGCCCCCTTGTGCATCTGGCTTATATGGGTCCTGGCGAATCAAACCTGGGTCCTTTGGCTTTGCCGGCAAGCACTTTAACCACTAAGCCATTCCTCCAGCCATTTTTTGTTTATTTTTATTTATTTATTTGAGAGTAAGAGAAAGAGGCAGAGAGAGAGAGAGAGAGAGAGAGAGTATGCTAGGGCTTCCAGCCACTGTGAATGAACTCCAGACGCGTGCACCTCCTTGTGCATCTGGCTAAAGTGGGTCCTGGGGAATCGAGCCTTGAACTGGGGTCCTTAGGCGTCATAGGCAAGCACTTAACCACTAAGCCATCTCTCCAGCCCAGAACATCAATTTTAAAACACATTATATTGTAGATTTTAAATATATGTATATCATGTTCCATAGACAATTTTTATAATGGTCAAATTTTGTTCCTATTGTCAACTTGACATATTCTTCTTTCCTAAGAATTCCTTTCCTTTTTTCTATTCTTCTCTCTGCCTTGCCCCTTCTCTTTCTCTCTCTCTCTCTGTCCCTCTCATCTCTTGACTTACATCCTGAGAAGTCTAATAATCTCTGTACATTTTGTTGCCTTATGTTGACTATCTAATAGCCACCGCATAGACATCATGACTAAGGCATCATTCTTGTCTGCCTCTTTCCCCACTTCTACTTCAATATTAACTTGTTTCAGTATATATCATTACAATACAATCATTTTTTTAGGTCAAAACCTATTAGTTTTCCTTCCTCTCTTTCTTTGTTGTATGATTATATTGACCAGGGCCACAATAATGCCTCACAATTAACATTCAAATTTCCTCTTTTATCTTTCTTCAATTACAGCAAACGTTATTTTAATGTAAAATGAGAACATATTACATGTTTTTGCTCGAATGTTCCAATGGCATATACTCACATATAGTCTTAATTTTACTCTCCTTTCATGGTCTAAGGATACAAAGGATCCACCAGATGGATCATTCAGGTTTCACCTGTTACGGCTCTCTCCCATAGTCACTGCTCATCAGCCACAATGGTCTGTTTACCATTTCTCAGCCAACCGTGTTTGTTTCTGCTTAGTGACTTTCACATTTACTATTTTCTGTGTTTGAAATGCCATGCAAGTTCCTTATATAGCTACTACCCTTCTTCATTGAGGTTTCCATACTGAATATAGGAAGAAAATGCAGCTGTTATTATTAGTATAAATTATAAATGTGTATACATATTTTTCAAGTTCCTTTTTTGTGTTCTCTATCTCACATGAATATAAGTTTCATGAAGGAGGTGAAGTTAACTTCTCTTACCACTAATACCTACTATGTTGCCTGACAAACGATTTGGAGTTCATCATCTACTGACTGAAACAAAGGGTATTATCAAAGTCAGTTCCACACTGCTGGGATGAACCTCCAAATCAGACACAGTTTATGGAAGGAATGAGATTTATTTTAGGCTTATAGATCCAAGGGAAGTTCAATAATGGCAGAAGAATCTGGCCCCCTATCACAGATACATGCAGAGAGAAAAACCACCACCATCACCACAAGCAGGCACCAAACCACAGGGACCCTGGCAGAGCTCACTCTGAATACTTAGGCCAGAATTCAAATCTGTATCCAATGACACTCCCTTCCTGTAGCAGGAGTCTGTCTGCTGAGGGTAGAAGCTGCAAACTTAATTTTAATAACACCTAAGTCTATTGGGGGGGGGGGTCATAGATTCAGACTGCCGCAGATATAGATGTAGAAATAAACCTGATAAGGATTGCTGAGACTGTAAAAATCCTAAATCATTTAAAATCTGCAATGGGCACATTCACTTACTCTCTTGATTTATGCTACAATCTGCAATTATAAAAGTTTCCAGAATTTTTAAATGGTGTGGTTTTGTTGTATCAAAACCATTTATTTCTCTACATAAAATGTATCCAACAAATTTATTAAATATATATAAATATAGAGTGAAGATGTGGAGATAGCAATAGGAACAAAGAAAAGTGAACATGGAAATAAATATCAAAGCAATTATTAAATTGGATAAATGTATTCTGTACAAAAATGAAATTAAAATGTGATTTAATGCTGCATTAAGATTATTATGTATACATAATAAAAAACTGGACAGTAATTAAACTGGTTGTTCATATAACACTTTTCATATATATTTATACATATATTTGATTATATATATTAGAAGAATGGTCCTCTTCAGATAGCACAAAATACTAAAATACTGAATTCAAAAGATAGCCTAAAATGTATACCCATTTTATTAAAAATAGCAATTAAGAAATAACAGTTATAAAAGAAGAATTAAAATACTAAAGAACAATTGCTATAGGGTGTTGACCATATTTATTTTGAGATTGGGTTTTGTGCAGCACAGGCTCACCTTGGCCTCAAATTTGCTATTCAGCTGAGTCTGAACTTGAACCCCAAACACCTGCGTCCACCTCCTGTGTACTTGGATTATAGGATTGCACCACCATGCCTGGATCTCTTTTATGAAACTTCTAGTATTCTAGTATAGGACTACTAAAAATCTATGTATATGCTGGAAAGATAGCTTAGTGGTTAAGGCACTTGTCTTAAAAGCCAAAGAACCATGGTTTGATTCAAAAGAACTCATGTAATCCAGATGCACAAGATGGTGCATGCGTTTGGAGTTTGAAACAGCTGAAGGCCCTGTTGTGCACATTCTGTCTCTCTGCCTCTTTCTCTCCCTGCTCCCTCAAATAAATAAATAAATAACAGTTTAAAATATTTTGTACACAAATTTCATAAATGATTTGAATAAATTATTAGCTAATTAATCATAAAATTGTATTTTTGTTATAGAGATCCCTAACAATGTGTGCTATAGCACATTACTTGGAGGCCAGGATTGGGAGACATAACAAATGTCACTCTTTCAAATGCATTTTTTATTCCATCTATTATTTGTAAGGTTTTTTTTTTTACTTTATATTTAATAGATATGGACATATTTAGTATGTAAACAACATATGTTGGTACCATACTTTCTCTGCTCCCTGCCATTTTCTGGAGAGGCATTCCTCATTGGTATGTAGGTCAACCCCACAGGGTCGGTGGGTCATGCATTATGGGGGCATCAGTCAGTTATGGAATGGGGCAATGTCCCTGTGCATAATGTCCCAACTTGTGGCTCTAACAATCTTTCTGCCCCCTGTTCTGCAAAATTCCCTAAGCCATGTTGGATTCATTTGAATTCTACTTCACAGATGGGCTCTTAGGAGCCTCTGGATCTCTGCATTGGTAGGCGTTGAGTGTCCTTAATGTCTATATCCACCACCCTCTCCGAGGGGGACTTTATATTCTGGGTGAAAAGAGCCCCTTCCTTCTTCCCACTTGGCTGCCAGAGCTGCTTGCTGCCTTCCAGCGCAGATTGAAGACTAGTGTGGACTGAAGACCAGCATCAACTGAAGACCCACATGGATCGAAACCCAGCAGCACCTCAGGAAGCCTCCAGACCTTCACTGCCAGATTGGGACTGCTGAGGCATCTGGCCATGTGGACTGAGAAGCTGCTAGGTTCTTTGATTCTTGGGCATTCAACTGCTATTGGACTACCATAAGCTAATCCAATAAATTCCCTTTTTTTTTTTCTTTTCTTTTTTCTTTATTAGTTAGTTTTGTATTCAGCAAATACAGTCAGTTTGGTACCATTATTAGGCATATCAGTGACCTACCGCCTCCCCTTGGCCCCTCCTTGTTGAGGTATATGGGTCATGCATTGTGGAGTTAGCCCACAGTTATAGGTAAGCTAAATGTCTCTGCATATCATGACCCAACATGGGGCTCTGACATTCTTTCTGCCCCCTCTTCCGCAAAATTTCCCTGAGCCATGTTGGGTTCATTTTTGGTCTGCTTCAGTGATGAGGTGCTGGGGGCCTCTGAGGCTCTGGTTATCTGATTTGGTAGGAGTTGATTTTTCTCTGTGTTGATCTCCTTCCCCATTGTGCTGGTATCTGGTTCATCAGGAAAATAGCACTCTTGCTTGTTTCGCCAATTGTTTTTAGTTTCAGACGAGGCCCTTTTGAGGTATGATGGGGTGGCTCTCTCCTTAGGATATACATCTATCTAAAAAAGAGAAGCAGATTCTCCAACGGAGAGTAAGTTAGCACCAGGACAAATGAGATAACCCTGACTTTTTTATAGAGAATTTAATAGGTGTAGGCCCTCTTGTAGCCCATGATTGATGATAGCTTGATATTGGTGAGTGGGCTTATGTTTGGATATGGTTCTGACTCATTTCCCAGCTCCAGCTATGGGTCCCGTACCACTGAGGAGATCAGTTAGCCAAATTAAGAGCAGTTGGTTCCCCACCATGGCTGTGTGCCACTATTGCACTTGTGTGGGCATCACAATATGTTATTTGATGCTAAGTAGGTTAGACGATGAGTTGCTTGGACAGATATTGGTCATTTTCCCCCAGTCGCCCATGTAGCACCTTCTGGCTACTGGCTACTTCTGGCGCTGACTGTCTGGGGACTGACTGTCTCCTGACTTTCAGCCATGCCATTCTATTTTGCATGTCAACCACATAAGGTGTCTTCAGCAGTAGGGTCTTACCACTAAACTTTGGTGGGTCATCAAGTACTCTGACAGAAATCTGTCTGTCTTTTAGGAAACCTTGTAGTTCTCTCTGATCATTCTCTCATTGTGGATGATATCCCCATGCTGGTACTGGGAGTTACAGGTCAGTGCCCACTAAGAAAATGAGGAAAAAGATAACTAATCTAAAAGAGTTAGAGAGAAGGAGAGAAGCTGTAGAAGATTAAGGACAGTCTTGATCCTGCCGTCTCCAGTGTCTTGTAGCTCAGGCAATTCTTCCAATTTTATTGATGTCTGTTGGGATCTCTCCTTTTTCATTTCTGATTTTATTGAGACATTGCATTTTTTTACCTTGATGAAGTTGGCCAGGGGTTTGTCAATCTTGTTTTTTTTTTTTTTTTTTCCAAGAACCAGCTCTTCATTTCATCAATTTTTTTTAAAATTGTTTTCTTAGTTTCCAGTTCATTAATTCTGTTCTAATCTTCATTATTTCTTTCTGTGTGGAGCACTTTGGGTTGGATTCTTCCCGTTTTTCAGTGCTTTTAGGTGGACTGTCAGGTTATTAATTTGGGATCTCTCTGTCGTTGTAATGAAGGCATTTATGGCTATGAATTTTCCCCATATGGCTGCCTTCATTGTGTCCTATCAGTTTTGGTAGGTAGGGTTTTGACTATCATTCAATACTAGGAATTTTATAATTTCATTTTTTATTTCTTCCATGACCCATTCATTGTTTAAAAGTGTGTTATTTAGTCTCTAGGATCTGGTGGAATTCTCAATGTGTCTCTTATTGTTAATTTCTAGGTTTATAACATTGTGATCTGACAGGCTGCAGTAAGTTACTTGGATGTGTCTTGGAGAGTTTCTTCTTTGGTACTGTCTGTTTGGTGTTCTGTGGACTTTTTGTATCTACATGGGCTTCTCTTTTGATAAATTCAGAAATTTTTCTTCAGTAATTTTGTTAAATATGGTTTCTATGCCTCTGACCTTCTGGTATACCCATGGTTCAGATGTTTGGTCATTTTAGGGTATCCCTAAGTACCCTCATATTATGTTCACTTGATTTTGTGAACTTAGCAATGTTTTTGGCCTCCCAATCAACTTCTTCTGTCTTATCATCCAAGTCAGAGTTCTGTCTTCCACATGGATAATTGTGTTGGTGAGGGGTTCTAGAGAGGTTGTTATAATTTATATGAGTTTCGTTTTCTGTTCTGTTATTTTGTAACGTGTGTATCTCTTTTTTGAGGTATGATTTAAATTCGAGTTCTGATTTTCTTGATGCTTCCTGGAATTTATTCTTGCATTTGATCAAGTCCTCATTAAGCTTAATCAACTGGACTTCTGGTCAAGATGGCAGCATAGGAACCACGCCAAAGCAGCCTAGGGGAGAAAAAGCCAAAGAAAACCCAGCAAAATACACACCTTTACTAAAAAGGGAGGTGTATAAGAGATTAAAACAGCAGCAGAGAAGTAGGAGGGATCCAGAACATCCAAAGCCCACATGGACAGGCCGAAGCAGCTCCGGTAGTGGAGGCTCAGGCTCCAGCAGCGGAAGCAGCGGTGGAAGCTGTGACTCCAGCTCCATCAGTAACATCAGTGCTCTGGCACTGGCTGCAGCAGCTTCAGCGGCGGCAGATCCAGCAGCAGCAGTTCCAGGGGCAGTAGCGGCGGATCCAGTAGCGGCAGCTTCAGTGGCAGCAGTAGCAGATCCAGCAGCAGGGGTGCCAATCTGCAGGGCCACAGTTGCCAGGCTTTGTTTGCCCCACAGGAAAAGCCAGTGCCCAGTTCCAGAAAACAGAACAGTGCCCCAACATCCCAGCCAGCAACTTGAATGAGACCAAAAGTATCCAAAAAGGTAACTGGGATTGAACTAGGGAAGGGTCTCACTTGGTCACAAGCTCACTTGGATCCCTCAACAGACCTGAAAACTTCACCTCTTTGTTGATAGAGGATCTGGTTCTTATAATACCTACTCTTGCATAAATACTTGGTGCTGTTTTTGACTGAATGTGAGCAGGGTTTAGTTAAATTTTAGAATCTACCTGTATTTTATTCCACTCAACCTACTTGAATACTCCCATAGCAGGCAAACTCAACCCCTAGACACACTTGTCTAGATACTCTGAGAGTGTTAAGAGCCACACCTAACATCTTAATCTCCTATATTGAAGATATACAACATCAGATCAATTGATACAGCTAAGAATACCCAGCCAACTGGAAAATCTAAGCAGTAACTTAATCCAAGATGCAAAAATATATACATTATGACACAAGAAACACCAAAAACCAAGGCAATATAAATCCGCCAAAAAGTATCAATGCATCAGAAATGACCTCCAGTGAGAACAAGTTAGAGGAAATGCCTGAGAAAGATTTCAAAAGAATGATTGTAAATATGTTCAATGAACTCAAAGAAGAAATCAAAGGAATCAAAGAGGAAATCAAAGAAGACACAGGACACCAATTTAATGAAATAAAGAAGTCAATACAAGACATAAATAAGGAAACAGTAATAATAAAGAAAAGCCAGTCAGAATTACTAGCAATGAAGAACATAGTTAATGAAATAAAAAACTCTGTAGAAAATCTCACCAGTAGAATGGATGAAGGAGAGGACAGAATATCTAAGCTAGAAGACCAGGTGGCAGATCTAATACAATCCAACAAAGAGAAAGACAAACTAATAGAAAAGTATGAATGTGAATTTCAAGATATTTGGGACACTATGAAAAGATCAAATATAAGAATTCAGGGCACAGTAGAAGGAGAAGAATTTCACTCCAAAGGCATAGTAGGCATCTTCAACAAAATCATAGAAGAAAACTTCGCCTAAATTGGGAAAGAGGTGCCAATGCAGATACAGGAAGCCTTTAGAACACCAGCCAGAAAAAACCTGGAAAGAACATCTCCTCGCCATATTATAATCAAACTACCAAACACACAATCCAAAGAAAAAATATTGAAAGCAGTCAGAGAGAAAAATCAAGTTACCTACAAAGGAAAGCCCATCCGGATCACAGCAGATTACTCAACATAAACTTTCAAAGCCAGAAGGGCTTGGAGTGATGTATTCCAAACTCTGAAAGATAACAGCTATCAACCAAGGTTACTTTATCCTGCAAAACTATCCATTCAAAGAGACGGAGAAATAAGGACATTCCATGACAAAAGCAGGTTAAAGGAGTATTTGAAGACAAAACCAGCTCTACAGAAAATACTTGAAAGAATCCACCATGCCGAAGAGAAGGAAAAACACACATATAAGGAACCTGGAAAACAACAAGCAATACTCAAATACTAGATAACACAAGAGACCAAAGGTAGAACTGGAACCACAAAAAAAAAAAAAAAAATGGCAAGCATAAATACACACCTTTCAATAATATCTCTTAATATCAACGACGTCAATGCTCCAATGAAAAGACATAGGTTTGCAGACTGGGTTAAAATGCAGGATCCTTCAATTTGTTGCCTCCAAGAAACCCACCTTTCTACAAAGGATGGACATTATCTTAGGGTGAAAGGTTGGAAAACGGTGTTTCAAGCAAATTGACCCAGAAAACAAGCAGGGGTTGCTATCCTAATATCTGACAAGGCAGACTTCATTCCAACGTTAGTCAAGAAAGATAAGGAAGGTCACTTTATATTGACTAAGGGCACACTCCAACAGGAGGACATTGCAATCCTAAACATATATGTACCTAACATGGGGGCTCCCAAATTACTCAAACAAACACTGTTAGAACTAAGGTCACATATAACATCAAACACAGTTGTAGTGGGTGACTTTAACACCCCACTCTCATCAATTGAGAGGTCATCCCGGGAAAAAATAAACAGAGAGGCATCTGGACTAAATGAGGTCATAGAAGGAATGGACCTAACAGATATACAGGACATTTCATCCAAATGCTGCAGGATATACATTCTTTTCAGCAGCACATGGATCATTCTCTAAAATAGACCATATATTAGGACGCAAAGCAAATCTTAACAAATTCAGGAAAATTGAAATCATTCCTTGCATTCTATCTGACCACAATGGAATCAAACTACAAATCAATAGCAAGAAAGGCTATAGAACATACACAAAATCATGGAAACTAAACAATACACTACTAAATGATGAATGGGTCAATGAAGAAATCAAGAAGGAAATCAAAAAAATTTTATAGAGTCAAACAATAATGAGAACACAACATACCAAAATCTCTGGGACCCAATGAAGGCAGTTCTAAGAGGTAAATTTATAGCTTTAAGTGCCTATATTAAGAAATTAGAAAGGTCACAAGTAAATGACCTAATGCTTCACCTTAAAGCCTTGGAAAAAGAAGAACAAGGCAAACCAAAAATCAGTAGACGGGAAGAAATAATAAATATTAGGGCAGAAATTAATGAAATAGAAACCAAAAAAAAAAAAAAAAACAATCCAAAGAATTAATGAAACAAAGAGCCGGTTCTTTGAAAGGATAAACAAGATTGATAAACCCTTAGAAAATCTGACCAAAAGAAAGAGAGTAGAAACACAAATTAATAAAATTAGAGATGAAAAGGTAACATTACAACAGATGCCAGAGAAATTCAAAAAATCATAGGGACATATTATAAAAGCATATACTCCACAAATTATGAAAATCTGAAAGAAATGGATGATTTCTATGATTTATATGACCTATCTAAATTAAATCAAGATGACATTAATCACTTAAATAGACTTATAACAAGGATGGAGATCCTAACAAAAATTATCAAAAATCTCCCAACTAAAAAAAGCCCAGGCCCAGATGGATTCACTGCTGAAGTTTACCAGACCTTCAAGGAAGAGCTAACACCATTGCTTCTTAAGCTTTTCTATGAAATAGAAAAAGAAGGAATTCTACCAAACTCCTTCTATGAAGCCAGCATCACCCTGACACCAAAGCCAGGCAAAGATAGAACAAAAAAAGAAAATTACAGACCAATCTCCCTCATGAACATAGATGCAAAAATTCTCAATAAAATATTGGCAAACAGAATACAAGAATATGTCAGAAAGATCATTCACCCTGACCAAGTAGGCTTTATCCCAGAGAGGCAGGGATGGTTCAACATACACAAATCTATAAATGTTATACATTATATAAATGGGTTGAAGGACAAAAATCACATGATCATCTCATTAGACACAGAGAAAGCATTCGACAAAATCCAACATCCCTTCATGATAAAAGTCCTACAGAGACTTGGAATAGAAGGAATGTATCTCAATATAATAAAGGCTATTTATGATAAGCGTACAGCCAACATATTACTAAATGGGGAAAAGCTGGAACCCTTTCCACTAAAATCAGGAACAAGACAAGGGTGTCCACTGTCCCCACCTTTATTTAATATAGTTCTGGAAGTCTTAGCCATAGCAATAAGGCAAGAGACATGCATAAAAGGGATACAAAATGGAAAGGAAGACAAGTTATCATTATTTGCAGATTACACTCTTCTATATATAAAGGACACTAAAGACTCTACTAGCAAACTGTTAGAGCTGATAAAAACCTACAGCCATGTAGCAGGATACAAAATAAATACACAGAAATCAGTAGCCTTCATATATGCTAACAACAAACACAGAGGATGGAATCAGAGAATCACTCCCATTCACAATTGCATCAAAATAAATAAATAAATAAATAAAGTACCTAGGAATAAACCTAACCAAGGCAGTAAAGAATCTCTACAATGAAAACTATAAAACACTCAAGCGAGAAATTGCAGAAGACACTAGGAAGTGGAAAAACATCCCTTGTTCCTGGATTGGAAGAATCAATATTGTGAAAATCGCAATCTTACCAATAGCAATCTACACATTTAATGCAATCCCCATCAATATTCCAAAGGCATTCTTCATGGAAATAGAAAAAACAATCCAAAAATTCATTTGGAATCACAAAAAACCTCGAATATCTAAAATAATACTGAGCAACAAAAATAAGACTGGTGGTATCACCATACCTGCTTTTAACCTATACTACAGAGCCATAGTAACAAAACCAGCATGGTACTGGCACAAAAGCAGACTTGTAGATCAATGGAACAGAATAGAGGACCCAAATGTAACTCCAGGTAGCTATAGCCACCTGATATTCCATAAAAATGCCAAAAATACTCATTGGAGAAAAGACAGCCTCTTCAGCAAATGGTGTTGGGAAAACTGGATATATATCTGTAGAAAGATGAAAATAGATTCTTCTCTCTCTCCATGCACAAGAATTAAGTCGAAATGGATTAAAGACCTTAACATCAGACCTGAAACTCTGAAACTGCTAGAGGAAAAAGTCGGGGAAACCCTTCAACATATTGGTCTTGGCAAAGACTTTCTGAATACAACCCCAATTGCTCAGGCAATAAAACCACAGATTAACCACTGGGACCTCATGAAATTACAAAGATTTTGCACTGCAAAGGACACAGTGAAGAAAGCAAAGACACAACCTACAGAATGGAAAAAATCTTTGCCAGCTATATATCTGATAGAGGATTGATATCTAGGATATACAAAGAACTCAAGAAGTTAAATAATACTGAATCAAACAAGCCAATCAGAAAATGGGCTATGGAGCTAAATAGACAATTCTCAAAGGAAGAAATATGAGTGGCATATAAGCATCTAAAAAATGTTCTATGTCACTAGTCATCAGGGAAATGCAGATTAAAACTACGTTAAGATTCCATCTCACTGCTGTCAGATTAGCTACCATCATGAAAAGAAATGATCATAAATGTTGGCGGGGATGTGGAAAAAGAGGAACCCTTCTACACTGTTGGTGGGAATGCAATCTGGTCCAGCCATTGTGGAACTCAGTGTGCAGGTTCCTAAAACAGCTAAAGATTGATCTACCATATCACCCAGCTATAGCACTCCTAGGCATATATCCTAAGGACTCATCTCATTTCCTTAGAAGTACATGCTCAACCATGTTTATTGCTTCTCAATTTATAATAGCTGGGAAATGGAACCAGCCTAGATGTCCCTCAACAGATGAGTGGATAATGAAGATATGGCATATTTATACAATGGAGTTCTACTCAGTGGTAAAGAAAAATGAAGTTATGAAATTTGCAGAAAAGTGCATGTATCTGGAAAGGATTATACTAAGTGAGGTAACCCACGCCCAGAAAGCCAAGCGCCACATGTTCTTCCTCATATGTGGATCTTCGCTACAGATGACTGGGCTTCTGTGCGAGAAGGAAAAAACTCAGTAGCAGAGGCCAGTAAGTTAAAAAGGAGATAGAAAGGGAAGAGAAAGAAAGGGAGGAGGGCATTTATTAGGTTGGTATTGTATATATGTAAGTAGAAAGATTGAGATGGGGAGCGGATATGATGGAGAATGGAATTTCAAAGGGGAAAGTGGGGGGGGGTACTACCATGGGATATTTTTATAATCATGGAAAATATTTATAAAAGTTGAGAAAATTAAAAATAAATAAATAAATAAAATAAAATGAAATTTCAAAAAAAAGCTTAATCAATTGGTTGTTGAGATCTTCCATTTCTTCACTCACCTTCAATTTATTCATGTCTTTGGAGGGTTCTAACATTTTCTTCAATGAAGTTAAGTCTACTGTCAAAAGCTGAACATTCAAGATTATTTTGTTCAATTTCGTTGATGTGATTGTTGGTTCTTAGATGGTTTCCTTCCAGTCAGCAATTTTTTTTTTTTTGATCAGGATCTTATTGGTTATTGTGTTTTCACTTTGGGAATGAATTTCTGTTGTTTCCCTATGATTTTATTGGAAGTTCCATTGTAGGACTAGGCATCCTTGGTGGAGATCTCTGTTTTCTGACTTTTGTTGGCTTTTTTGCATTGTTGTCTACTCATTTGAGGAAGACTCTATTTTATTGAGGAGGAAGCAAGTTTTTGTCCTTTGGCCCATGTACCCTCTATCTCAGATGAACAGCGATGTTGGTACCCAGTGGCCTGTCAGGATTCCAGAGCAAAAGGCCAGATTCCACAGTTCACACAGGGACCAGGCCTCCCCTAGCAAGGCACAATGGGACCTACCAGGACCAAGGGACTGGGAGGAGCCAGGGAACAGGGATCTGGCCTGCTTCCATAGAGCCATGACCACCTGCACATAGTCTGGCCCAGGGAAGTCAGAGCAAGCATCTGGAAGGAGTCAGGAAACAGGGCTCTTGCCTACTTACTCCACATGTCGGCACCTGTCCACACATTTTCCATGAAGGGAACCCAGACCAGGGAGCTATGAGGAGCCAGTAATCAGGGTTCTGGCCTACTCAATCCACACCAATGCACCCACCTGCCCACTGTCTGAACAAGGAAACCATACCAGCTTTTTTTAGCCTGCTGAGGGTCTTCAGTGGGAATTTTTTTATATTCATTTTGAAGTCCAGGAGACCTCAACCAATCTCTGCACAGATGGAGGAAACAAGGTATTTCAGGATATTCCCACTTACCCCAATTCTCTTACAATCTGTGGTGGTTTTATTCAGGTGTCCCCAATAAAATTAGGTGTTCTGGATGATAGGTTCCCAGCTGATGGATATTTGGGAATTAATGCCTCCTGGAGGGAGTGTATTGTTGGGGGTGGGCTTATGGGTGTTATAGCCAGTTTCCCCATGCCAGTGTTTGGCACACTCTCCTGTTGCTACTGTCCACCTTATGTTGGCCAGGGGGTGATTTCCACCCTCTGCTCATGCCATCGTTTTCCCCTGCTATCGTGGAGCTTCCCCTCGAGCCTGTAAGCCAAAATAAATCTCTTTTTCCCAGAAGCTGCTCTTGGTTGGGTGATTTCTACCAGCAATGTGAACCGGAGTGCAACACAATCTTTCCACCCCCTCTTCCACAATGCTTCCTGAACCTTGTCATGCAAGATAGGGATATGATTTAGTGTTGCTTCCTCAGCTATTGATATTTGTTAGCTTTGAATCTATGGAAGCCTTTCACTAGAAAAGACTTGTTCTTACCAAATTGATAGACTACATTTATTTTATGTTGAAGCCTTATCTACAATTGCTTCTTTACTAATCTCATTCCTGAAATTATTCAGCATTTCTGCCCTCTAGACTTTGTTTCTGTTATCCCGTCATCATGTGTTATGTATAGTACTTTTTTCATTTCAGTTAGATTTTATGGAAGATCAGTAGTAGACATAAGATCACATCTGGTTATATTCAGCTATTTACATATTTCCTCTAATATTTGAATTTTTTATAATCTATTTTTGGTGTGTTAAAATTTAAATTTGACCATTTCATACCATTTGAATAAAACTATCAACATTTTAATATAATTATGAGAGTTTGTAAAGCATTATCCATCAATTTCAGTGTTACAAATTTCTGCTCCAATATCTATCTTTTTATTTTTTTATTCCTGTTATACATTTTAGGCCCTTTACAATAACCATAAGCAAAGTTTCTTGATGAAACTTTTTGTTTCTTTCCTTTCTTGATGAAAGTTCATTGTAAAGCTCACTCCACTGAACGTTCTTTTTGGAGAATCATTTCACTGAGGGTAATTCATTTTGCCATATGATTGAATTAAAACCATCCACACATTTACATTTGAGCTGTACATCACACTTTTCTCTGTATTTCTCATTAAGGTTTTTTTCTGCTTTTGTGGCAGAATTTTCAAGACTGGAATTAAAAATAATCTTATTTTGTTTTCTAGAAAGTTTTCCTTTGCAAACTCTCATGGTACTTCTAATAATGGAATTTTTTTAATTCAGAGAGGAAAACTGAGATAAAGATAAGTCACTTATTCATCATCATGCATCTAGCATACTAGAGTTAAACAGAATGTGTTCCTTGCCTTCAGTTTGCGGAAAGATATCCTAAGATGCCAATAGCATCTTGATAGTGGTAAAATATTGAGTCCCTTAACAAATTATGTCACTAAAGAGTTCAACATTTTGATGTGTCATATTATGTTTTCCCAAGCCTAGGGTGATAGAGAGTGATATGTATTGAATGCTTGAATGATTTCTTTTTTTCATGTGTATGTAGTAAGAGAGTTTGTGTGTTTGTGTGTGTCTATGTGTAGTGCATACATGTGTGTATGTAGAGTGTATGACCCATGCATACACATGTGGAGCCCAGAGGAGGTTGATGGGCTTCCTCTATGCTTTTTCTTCTTTCTTTTGAATTTTGAAGGTGGGGTCTTGCTCTAGCTCAAGCTGACCTGTAATTCACTATGTAGTCTCAAGGTGGCCTTGAAATCATGGCGATCCTCCTCCTCCTTCTGCCTCCAGAGAGCTGGGATTATAGGTGTGCACCACCACACCTGGCATCCTCTATGGTTTTTCAACTTATTTGCCTGAGAGAATCTGTCACTGAACTTGTTGCTCAACATATGTAAGTTAGACTAACATGGGAGTCCTAGCAAGTCTCTTCTTTGCTCTACCCTCAGCACTGAGGTTATAACCATGCATGGTCATGCTCACCTTTTTAGGCAGGTTGTAGAGATTGAACTCAAGACCTCATGCTTGAGCAGCAAGTGCTCTTACCTGCTGAGCCATCTTGCCAGCACATTTTCTGCTTCATATAATAAATAACATTCCTAATGCACCCAAATGGCTAATTGCATGGTTTAATCATGGATAGGGATATAGATAAATTAAATGTCACCAGTTTTGAATGACTCAAAAGAATTCTATTTATATTTTTCACTTTCTTCAAGGGACATGTGTTAATCAGCTTGTATAAGCCATCAAACTATAGATGAAATGTTGTGTAGAAGTGAAATTATATTCTTAAAACTATCGTATAGCCAAGGAAGGTATGATATTAAACACCTCCATTTTATCTTTTCCATTTAAAATAGAAAAGATTTCAAACCAAGTCAGAATCCATATTAATTGGAATATTCTCTTGCTCTCAACACTCTTGGTCTCCCCAGCCTCTTCCCTCCATATTCTATGTGATGTATTTTTCTCAGAAGAGCATATGCTATCATTTATAACTAATGTAAATCAGATTTATCTTATGAGTAAAAAAATGTAAGTTATATGATTCTACTTTTATACTAATGGTAAATTTAAGGTATTATATAAGTGGAAGTTAATGGTAGAGGTTAATATTATATATTTTCAAAATCATGTCATAGAATATAAAATGGGCTGCCCTACAACTCATTTGGGGTGAACTCATGGGGCTGCTTTTACACAAGAAGTCAGCAAAATTTGAAAAACTATAATTTCAATGGATTCACTCTTATTGGCAATCCAAGGTAGCCTATAATTCTTAAAATAAATCCACACTGTGACTTCTCTATTAACCAAAGTAAAATCTTTAGTAATATGCTAAAAATTTGAAATTCAAGATGTTATATTTATGCTCCTAATGAGGAGCATGGTAAGATTTCCCATTTCTAAAATGAGCCTAATAAAATCTAATGTTCTCCAGCAGACTGAAAGCTTACAGATCTGCCTGTACAGCATGTCCCTATTCCATGGTGATGGAGATAATGAATTGGCACTGTTTTGAAGTGGAGAGCCATTCAAGCAATGCCAGCTTTATCTCAGCCAGGACAATAATTTCCTTTATCCTAGATGCACAATTTATGATATAGTACAGTATGGATTTTGTGGTCAATTAAAAATATACAGCTATATGGACTGACAAAAATGTCTGAATAGGTTAAAACCAATGATTAGATAAAGAAAGTGGGGATATTTGCTTACTAATTTGCATAAGAAAAATAATTAGATGACATCAGGAGAAATAGCTTTGTCAATAAAAAGTTTGTTTTGCAAACATGACCTGAGTTTGATACCCGGAAAAATGTGTAAGTGTAATCAGGTGTGTTTGTGCATGACTGTAACAGAGGCAACGAGAGCTGGATCCCTGGGGCCTGCAGGCCAGCCAGCTTAGCCTTGTTGGAAAACTTCAGGCCAATGAGAATTTCTGAATCAACAAAGGTGGACAGGGTTTCTGAGAAATGACACTAGGATTTGCATTTTAGCCTTTATATGTGTGCAAACATACATGCATGTTCACTTACACACCCATATGCATCTTCACAAACATTCGTACATACACAAAATAAGTGTATTGACTAGATTTGATTTTATGTGTACTTTAAATTTTAAAAGGATATCATGATATTCTTAATGATGTTAGGCCTGTAAACATTAGGAGATATATATATATATATATATATATATATATATATATATATATATGCTAAAGTTTGAGGTAAGTAACTGAAACATGCTAGCCATCTTGCCTCCAATTAAGCTGTGGCCTCAATTTCTGGATTTCATTCTGTTATGTGCCTTATCATATGACAATGTGTTATTTTGTATAAAATATGATGTTTTTAATTGTATTGTGTGTGCTTGTGCAGGGGGAAAGGAGGAAGGAGGATGGAAACCATGCTCTTTCATTTATTCTAATAGTTTATTGGAAGAATGTATTAATAAAATATAAAATGGTTTTACAGCCCTATGTTATCCCCTTGTTTAATAACCTCATAGGTGTCACTTTTTAGCCAAGGATGGATTAATATCAGTGTAAAAGCATTGGAATAAAATATCTCTTCATGTGGGCAACTATTAGCATGAACTTGTCATTGTTTTTGGACACATGGTTTGAAAACACTAATACCTATCTTAAACAACTTTTATTTATATAAGTGAAAGATAAGGGATTACGCACATATATTCATGGACTACTATATGAGAGTTTTCTTTCCTGTAAATAAGTTAATATGAAATTGTTCACTTTCTGATTGTGCATCCACAGTATTTCTCTAGACAGTATTGCTCTGTGTACTTTACTGACCTATAATTGTCCTTTCCATACACCCAACCCAGCAAAATAAGAAGAAAAAAGAAGGAAGGCATAGATACCCAAAGTTATTTTGATTGTAGAAATTAGACTATAGAAATTAGAAGTAGGTGAAGTGAGAAGACAGAGATTACAAAGACAAAGGAAATAAGAATAATGAACAAGCACACAGAAATCAAACCATTTGAATTACATATGCATCTAAGGGCAACTGCATGGCCATACAGGGAAAACTCTTGTCAATTACCTTTTAATTTAAGACATGGGAAAACATAGAATAAATTATGTACAACCAAGGACAATAACAAAATATTGTGTCAGAGTCTGATCTGAAAGGTTAAGTACAAAATATGTCTATGAATATGAATAAAAGAGACAGCTCACTCTGTAAAACAATAAACCAAAAGAGAGAGAGAGAGAGACAGAGGCCCTTTTTAGAGACATAATGGCATTTGGAACAGGGACTATAACAATTCAACATTATTTATATAACAAAAATACTTTCTTAGTGATAGTTATTGAATAATTGTTGTTAGAGAGGAATGAATGTCAATATATGTGAGAAAGACAATAAGAGAATGCTAGTGCACTCTTTTAATGCTTTAAGCATCCAAGCCAAATGAATTATGTGTGAGGGAAATGGAAAAAGTTTCTGATACAGTCATAACCTGTTACTAATACTTGAGAAATCACAGAATCTAGGAGGGACATTGGATAAATGGGGATGCACAAATTGTCTGACTCAAAACTCTTTTGTTTTCTCCAGAAATATGAGTTGTAATTTCTTCCAATTACAGAATGCTGTTAATTTGGTGCCATTAGTTTCTACAATTCTTTTAGATTGTTAAACATAAAATTTGTGGAAATTTATAGCAAAATAGCAAATGTGGAATATTTTTAGCTCCTTGGGAATATATCATGTTAAGCTAATATGTACCTTTAATTTGGTACTTAGATTATTACACTGAATGAATAAGAGGAAATTAAGTGGATACCATATCTAAATTTTACCACTATTAACAGTGTGTTATTTTAACTTTAATGTATATCACTGTAAGTACATTAAAAATTTGAAGCTAAATTTTTAGCAAATGTTTGTTTTTCCTTGTTCACTACAGACTAAATTCTTCAAAAATAAAACATTTACTTCTTTTAGGGCATAGTAGATAGTCAATATTTTTGAATGAATGCATGTTTGTATTCATGGAATTAAAGGAGTAGAACTGGATGTAAGTAAGTCAGATGAATGTGTAACGGGTTCAATAACACTAGGTTATAAATTGTTGATTAGGTATCAGTTACTTTGGGGAACAGAAAGTAGGCATACTTTCCCATATCTGTCCTACTAAATACAACAAACCCCCTGAATATTATGCATAGCACACATGTATGAGACTATGAAAAACACAGAGAAATCAGATGACTATAAACTTTAAGAGAGAAAAAAAAGTTATGGTGGCAAGTTCATGGAGCACCTTTGAAAACACAAAATAAAAAAAAAAAAACCACCAGCTTACCTCCTCCAATTTTGCAGTTTCTGCAAAAGAGTCAGGAAAGAGGCACACTGTAATGAAAGAAAACTTTAGACTTCCAGTTGTTCTTGCAATAAAAGTTAGAATAAAGAGCATACACTTGGACCCTTATAAAATTCTGACAAGGTTCTATAAAACCTGTACTTGATTGGAGTCAGAGAATTCTGCGAGAAAGGAATATGTGTGTGTGTGTGCGTGCGTGTGTGTGTGTACTGTGATCATAGTCATACCTTCTGTGACTCTCTCATATCACTCTTGCACTTTCTCTTTCTTCCCTTGACTTTCTACATCCCCAGTGGAAACCCTTGTCCATTTTTCCTGTTTTTGTGGGACTGGTTTATTTTGTCCAACATGGTGATCTCCAATTCTATTCATTTTTCTTCATATGGCATAATTTCATTTTTCTTTGTGGCTGTTCAAAATTCCAATGTATATATGTATACCACATTTTGTTTATCCATTCATATATTTATGGGCACCTAGGCTGACTCCATACCTTAGCAATTGTGTTAGTGTCTCAGTAAACATGGATGTGCAGATGTTCAACTCTGTTCTGTTCTGCATTATGTTGCTTTTGTATAGATAGAGATAATAGAAAGGATTGAATACTATGATAGTTTTAATTTTAATTTTTAGAAGCCTTAATGATGATTGCCATGATGGCTAAGTGACCTTTTGGGGGATCAGAGAAAACAAGGCTTTCTGTTAAGATCATTTGTAAAAGTGAAGATGCTTTCAAAGTATTTTGGAGGAAAATGTACAATCTCATGAATATAGTGGCAATTATTATGTATTTATAATTACGTTAAAATCAGAAAAGTATATGAAATTATTACTTAGAAATTAAATACAAATATCAAGTGAGAGAAAATATTTAAATTTATTAAAAATAGTTGTTAAATATTTTTCAAAGTTTTGATTCATGAATTTAGATAAACATGCATGAGATCTCTAGAGATCTTCCAGTAGGATTTTAATCTTTGTCCCTAATATCATTTTGTTTTTTAACTTTGAATGAATCCATTATAGTTCTTATTAAATTAAGTAGAAGAATTAAAATAAAATTGTTTTGATGATTGTGAATTATATTCTGAAAATATTAGCAAGTTTCAAATGATGGCCTGCTATTGATAAAATCCTATGTGAAGTAAAAATGTAAAATATCTATCTATCTATCTATCTATCTATCTATCTATCTATCTATCTATCTATCAGATACACATATCTATCTATATAATGGCTACATCATATCCCTTGATAAGAATATGGAGGGCTCTCGTGATAACTTTTTTTTTCTTTTTTTATTTTTTATAATATTTTCATTGCCATTTGGGTCTAGATTTGTGTTTCCCACTACTTTGATGCCCTCCCCTCCCTCCCCTTCCATCCTAGTGTCTAGTCCACGAGATGCTTGCTGGATATGTAAGGTATCTTGGGTAGATTCAGGTTAGGTGCTGTAGGTGCTGTGAGACTATGTGGTGATTTTTTTTTCTGTGATTGGGTAAGTTCACTAAGAATGATCTGTTCCAGGTTCAACCATTTTTCCTCAAATTTCATTGTGGCATTTTTTCTTACTGCTGTATAGAATTCCATTGTGTAGTGATAACATTTTTTTTGATGCAAAGAGAATTTCAGTTAGTGTAAGTGCAATATTCTGGCACAGTATATAATGCATATATAATAACTATCATATTATACATAGGGGCTGGGGAGTTGGCTCTGCGCTTAAAGGTTCTTACTTGCAAAGCCTGCTGGCCTGGGTTTGATTGTCAGCACCCACGTAAAGCCAGATGTACAAAGTGGCACATGTATTTTGGGTTTGTCTGCATGAGCAAGAGGCACTGGCACACCCATATTCTCTCTCAAATAAATTAGTAAATAAATACAATTTTAAAATCAGGATCTCTAAAAGAAATATGAAGTTTCCTTAAAAAATAAATGTAGCCGGGTGTGGTGGCGCACACCTTTAATCCCAGCACTCGGGAGGCAGAGGTAGGAGGATCACCGAGAGTTCGAGGCCACCCTGAGACTACATAGTGAATTCCAGGTCAGCCTGAACCAAAAAGTGAGACCCTACCTCGAAAAACTAAAAAAAAAAAATAATAAAATAAAAAATAAATGTATACAATAATTTATGAATATCTAGTATTCCAGATAGTGTCAGAAAATTCTACATCAGTTCAGCCACACTTTCTATAACTTGTGCAATGCTAATCACAGCATTTTAAAAGTGAAATGTCAAATTAGAACCTATTCAGGGTGGATAACAGCAATATTACTCCACCTGAAAATGTTATATGATTAATGATTAGAGAAATCAGATATATTTTCTGCAGTGCAGAAAGCAAGAAGAACATAACAACAGTGTTCAAATACTTGAAGATGATGTTGAAAAAGATAATTATTTCATATGCATTCACATTGGAAACTAAATCAGTAAGTGGAACCTTCTAGATATAGTCTAAATAAAAACAATTTTTATGGCCAATAGTGCTTTTAAATAATGGTTGATAGATAAGTAATTTTTAAAATAATTTTATAAAATAAATTAGAAAAAGTAGCATAAATAAAAATATTTTTCTGGCCAGTAATTCCATTTAATAATGTTTGGTGTACATCGTCATAAGCCACATTTAAGTGGAAAAACCAAAGTATATGTTATAAGTCTGTTCTTCCAGGATCTTCTATGGTTATTTTATATACCAGATAAAAGCTGTTTTAAGTGATGGAAAAGATTGTTACTCAAGGTCAGAATAATTCTATAGGAAAGAAGGTATCAATGGTGGTACCTGACTTTCTAACTTCTTAACAGCTTAAGCCAACTGACACAAGTAGTTCATAGCCTCACTTTAGAAAATATTACCCAATTTGTTATCAACTAATATTACATAGAGGTCTGTGTTTCTTCTGAAGAGTAAAGAAGGAAATGTTAACATAAAGATAATAGCATTTTAATATACCAAGAAAAAAATTTATTGACAAAATATTTTAAAACCATTCATGTAATAATAACAATGTAGACTATAAACATAATTTATTTCTGAAGAAAATACATGTCCTCATTAACAGTCAGATAACTATATAGAAAACTGTAAAAATTTTAATTGTAATCATTATTTTAGGGGTCTAAAGTTCTTTAATTGGTAAGATTGATTAACAGGAAATATAATGCATAATATCATGAAAGTCCTTAATTTCTTCTGTTTCTAACATATCCTAAAGACATTCTTTTTAATAAGGGCTTTTCTCATTATCACCATTTGTTGAATTATTATAGAACAAATATCTTCTGACAGTTAAATTATTATGAAGAAATTAAATGTTACCAGAGAATTTATAAAGATCTTTCTGCCGGGCGTGGTGGCGCACACCTTTAATCCCAGCACTTGGGAGGCAGAGGTAGGCTTGCCGTGAGTTCAAGGCCATCCTGAGACTACATAGTGAATTCCAGGTTAGCCGGGGCCAGAGTGAGACCCTACCTCGAAAAACCAAAAACAACTAAAAAAGATCTTTCTGTTTCCCTTCATTTAAATTTGCAAAATGAAAATCAACTAAGAAGCTGGAAATGAAACGTAAATACTAATGTATTAGTTATCCTCTTGGAGTTGGGGGAAATAAACTTATTCTTTCTATTTCCCTGTGTGTACTTTCTCACCATAATTAGTGCTCAACTCAAGGGAAAAATAATTTCTCCAAGTTTATGCAGAAAGCTACTTGATTAACATCTAAGAAAAGAAATAGTGTAGAATGGAGTTAGTTTTGTCTGTCCATGCATGTAATCATTTGGGTACTTAGCATCACCATTTATTCTATATGTGTTCCTTTTGACTACACATTCCAAGAAAAGACACTTATAAAGAGTATTCTCTTCTATTTACTTTCAAAAGCACTCACCTGCCTACTGCTGTGGCATTTCCTCCCCCCTCCTTCCTTCCCCTTCCCTTCCTCTTTCGTTCCTTCACTCCCTACCTCCTCTCTCTCTCTCTCTTTCTCTCAATATGTGCTGTGTCCCAATGTCCCAGAGTTCAGATTGAACTCTCCCCCATACAGGGACTAGTTGGTAAAATTTTTGACTCTGCCATTAGTTAATAAAATAAGGAATTTTGAGCTATCCAAGTCTGTTAGCTCTTCAAAATACAACGTACCAGTCTCCCCCCAGTGGTTACCTCAATGATTGGTTTTATGCACTGAATCTTTTAAGGTCACTTCAGCACCTTCCCTTCCTTTTGCTCAGTATTTTGGCACCTGGGTGTGATTAGAACATTTCTGACATGAGATATTTCAAGCCCTAAATACTTACTACAATTCCTTTGCTTATTTATTTGACAAGAAATGTCTTCCCTAAGAGTATGAAAAAATATCAAGCACCAAGTCAATGACTGCATGATCTTTCATCAAATTGGTTTTGGGCAACTGAATTAATGTAGCAACTGAAGCCAGACACTTTCCTCCACAGTCATCAACAGTTCAAAAAGTGATGAATCTATTCCCAAAGCAGAGCAATGGAAGATTCAAGAGAAAATTCCTACCAAAGAGAAAGAAATAGAATGTGTCATTTTTTTGGATGTTCTTTTATAGGGTGATCAAGAGGCTTTCATTTAGGGAATACATTTGCTCACTCAGTTTTGGAGAGTCGCCCTTCATTTATTCTTTCCCTTTGGAAGTACTTTAGAGTGCAAATTACTGCTATCAGAAGCCTTGAACTGAGAGGCTATTATTCTCCTTGCTCAGATTAAATTAATTTTGAACAGTTTAATGCAGCATGTCCGAGCTGCAACTCCAAGTGGTGTCAAATCTATTTCTCTGCTTTTCTAAGCTGCACCTTCAAGGGCAGTATGATTCATGGTGAATGTGTTCTTCTAATGTCTTGCTAAGCATTATTATTTTCTTTCATTTGCAAGTCATGAGGCTACAAATGTTAACTATTCTCCTCCTAACATTGTATAAAGGATGCATGATTTAAGCCAAGCTGATTTTCCAAAAGGGTGCTTATTACATTTACTCGCTTTACAAATGAAATAAAGAAAAAAAATACTCTGGACCCAAGCAAGAAGTTTCAAGAACTAATGAAACATTAGCAAGAGAACTGCCTTGAGAAGCACTGTAACATCATCACTGTTATGTTAAAGGGGAATTATCTTGATCTAGGTCTATGTAATAAAATAAATGGGCTTTAATGATCAGCTTTATAATTCTGTTTGTGGTTTTGCAGAGTTGCAAGAAAAAAAGGGGGTATAAATCTACTTATCTTCTCTCTTCCAGCTCAGGCCAAATACTCTCTCTCCAGTATTCACTCTAATGTGTCATTGAAATGTGGTAATGAAGTTTTCTCTGTGTTACTGCAGCAGGAACAGCCAAAAGAATGCCAATCGATTAATGACATAGTAGAAGATGTAGTTTAAGCAGCCAGAGGTTTCAAAAGCCTATCAACCTTGTGTCTATATAAGATACTTAAACTGTACATCTCAGGACAGTCTTCTCTATAGTTCTAATCACCAGTCATGTGGATTAAGCAAATTAATGTTTTCAAAGGTCTTTATGAAGATTGATGAAAATACTATATTGTAATCTTCCTTTGCAGTAGAGCAAAGGCCAAGATTATGGGCACTGTCCTTTCCAAGGCTGGATAAGCACTGTGCTATTGACAAACTACTTCTTGACAGATGAAGTAGACCTACATGACCATCTTCTCACAACAAATAATTATTTACAGCTCCAAGGAAAAAATAAGATGATAATTTGATGATAACATTGCTAAGACCTCTATCCCTTTAGTATCTGTAACTCTTGAAGACGGTATTTCTGAAAAAAAAAACAAGGTAAAGGACAAAAATGCAAGTGAATAAGTAAGGGGCAGAAAAGCAGATGTATCACTGTGAAAGATTCTACATATGTATGAAAAAATAATTGAAAATTAATTCTATATAACAAATAAAATGAAAATAACTGCATATTATTAAATTTAGTTACTGAACAGTAGAATATCAGAATTCCATGGACTTCTAGTGAGACTTTTAAACAATAACACACTATTAGAAAACATTGTGCTTAAATCCTAATTTCTCTAACACTTACTTGAATTGAATTAGAAAAGATACATGAATACTCAGTGTTTTTATTTTCCATTTGTAAAAGGGATTAGTGACAATGGAACACAGATTATAAGTTTGTGGATAGTGATATATGAAGAATTATCTATATATGAAATATGTCCAGCATGATGACACTAAATCTTAGCTATACTTATAATTTTAATATAAAGTAAGGTTATATAAGATAGAAATTAACATACTTAATTTATTGATGCTATAGAATGAGTAAAGAAAAATATGACAACATTCTACAATATCTCAGATTATAGAATGAGAGTTCCAGTGTTGATTATTGAAAACAAGTGTGTCTCTATACATCCCTAAATCCAGATACTGAAAATGAAAAACATCCCAGGTTTTTGGCTGTTATTTGCATGGGTTATAATTTGATGGAACTTCTGTATATTGTAAATTGAATTAAAGTAGAAATCAGAAGTCTGTGGTTTTGCCTTTGGCTTTTCTCTTATAAGATAAACCTTTGGAAAGTTTGTTCAAGTTTACATTTTCTCAACTGCCAAATGAAACTAACTATAACATCCTTTCTATATGATATTGTGACCTTGAAATAAAAAAAATGTGAAGAGGGCTGTGGCGACAGCTTAACACTTAAGGTGCTTGGCTCTGAAGCTCAAGAACCCAGGATGAATTCCTCAAGACCCAAGTAAGCCAGGTGCACAAGGCTGCACAGGCATCTGGAGTTTGTTTGCAGTGGCATGAGGCCATTACTTGCCCATTCTCTCCATCTGCCTCTTTCTCCCTCCACCCTTAAATAAATAAAAAATAAATAGGGGCTGGAGAGATGGCTTAGCAGTTAAGTGCTTTCCTGTGAAGCCTAAGGACACTGGTTTGAGGCTCGATTCCCCAGGACCCACATAAGCCAGATGCACAATGTGGTGCATGCATCTGGAGTTCATTGCAGTGGCTGGAGGCCCTGGTGTGCCCATTCTCTCTATATATATATCTGCCTCTTTCTCTTTCTGTCTGTCTGTTGCTCTCAAATAAATAAAGAAAAAAATTAGATATCCTAAAAATTGTGAAGGTCTTTGTAAGTGATGATGTACTCTAGACATATAAAGCATCATTGCCATGTTCATCTGTCTCAGTATCTCATAAAGGACAGAGTGACTCTCATGGTCATCTACAATCTACTACTTACTTATGTAGTCAACCTGAGCACTTTGAAATACTTATCCTACTCTAGTTTCTTGCATAAACTTCATCTTGATCACTATTCTCTGAGACAGAACTGAAAGAATGTGAACATATATGAAGGAATATGTCGAAAGGAACTTCCTCATGTAGTTATTGGAACTGTCTCATCCACATTCTGCTGAGCAATTCAGCAGTTTGGATACTGAAAGCTGCTCAGATCCAAATTGAAGCCAATCTTCAAGGAAGGGCTAGATTGATGATAAGAGTTAAAGGCCAATCTGTTGGCAAATTCTCACTTGTTTCCTTAGAGGAGGTATTCTATATGGTCTATTCAGCCATCTATTGATTGGACGAAGCTCCCATACTATGGAGACCAATCTGATTTACTCAAAAACTATAAATTTGAGTGGTCATCTCATCCTAAAAATAATCTCACAGAAACACCCAAAATAATTTAACATTTTTTGAAAAAATCTGGGCACACTATGGCCCGGCCAAGTTGACATATAGGATAAGTTATTTATATAGGTACTGAGAACTGAAATCAGGTACTCATGTATAGTAGACAGCTTCATATCATTGGGATGAACTTTCAAACAAGGCACAGTTTGTGAGAGGAATGGAATTTATTTGAAGCTTGCAGATCCAAGGGAAGTTCCATAATGGTGAAAAAGAGAAAATCTACAACTAAGAGCAAGTGCAAAAATCCACCAGCCACACCTAAGGTAACTTAGGCAGTAGTAAGGCACTTTGCATATTTTAGGTTGCAATTCAGATCTGCCACCAAGCCTTAGAGTTGGACCTTAGGATCCCATAGTGACACCCTTCCAGCCAGGCAGCTGCAAAGGCAAGAAGCTTTAATAAAAATTCTCAATATTATTTGGAGTCATCCATTCGATCTGCCACATCATGTAAGGCAAACACCAACTAAGTTATTTCTCCTGTACAAATAGTGTATTTAATATTATAAAATATGAAGTTCTTAATCACTTATATAAGACTTTTATGTTTTGCACAAATTACAGCTTTATTTTTTAACTGGCATTTGTTTTCCCTGTCAATATTTATTAAGATGTTAACTTGTATATTTGACTCTACTTCCTATAACAACTTAACCTATAATGATTCCCTGCTTCTTTAGTCACTTAAAATATCATTCACTGGCTGGAGAGATGGCTCAGCAGTTAAGGCATGCCTGCAAAGCCTAACAACCTGGGTTTGATTCCTGAGTACTCACATAAAGTCAGATGCACAGAGTGGCACATGCATCGGGAATTTGTTTGTAGCAGCTGGAGGCCCTGGCACGTTCATTCTCTGTCTCTCTCTTCTGTCTTTCTCTTTCTCTGCTTGAGAAAAAAATACAAAAATCATTCATAAAATCCAAAATAATATAATAAATTCTTCACAATAGATTCTTAATAAAGTTACTGCAATGAGGAATAAAGAGATCTTTCTCAGTAACACATCTCTGTTGATCGATCTTTGGGTGAAGGGAATAAGTAACAAAAGAAACTTAAAAGTGAGGCCTTGTATAAAAAACACCCTTTAATTCTAGTTAAAATTTACTAGGAATATATATGAATTGGGTTATATCATTTTATGAATTTATCAGTCACTGATTGATCAATCTTATAAACCTACATTTCATTTAATTCCCCTGAAAGTGAGGCTATATCTGAAATTCACCTCAATAAATGACTGGAACTAACCACCTGCAAAGCTTTCATCTTTTATTACAGACTTGTTGCAAAGATATTACTCATATGAAGAGAACAGAAAGACTGAGTGAAGGGGTCATGTGTCTCTTTCCCCCAGAAAACAAATGAAAGGGAACATAAAATATAACTCATACACTGGATCAGTCAAGATAAAATGAATCTAGTAAGTCTCAAGTAACTAATTTTATTTTTCTAATAGAAGAGGATTGACTTTAAAATTTTATCAATGTACTTTTATACCAAGGATATGCTCCTGGGACCTTATTTTTAAATTAGTGCATACCCTCTTATTTTGCTGTCATCAATTAAATATGTCAAATTTGTGATATATTTTCTTACATCTATGAAAGTCAAATGATTAATTCTAAAAATATTCAGAGTACTTTAAATCGATCACTTATTATTTTATTTTATCTTGTTTTATTTTACTCCATTTTACTGAGACAGGGTCTCACTCAGTAGCCCAGGCTGGCCACAGACTTATGGCAAGCAGTGGGCCTCAGCTTTTCCAGTGCTGGTATTCTAAGTGTGACCTGCCATGAATGCCTGATCCTTTTAGTTTGATTTCAGTTACTGCTTTGAGTAGAAAACACCACTGGCTATCGTACAAAAGTACAACTCTTGAGATGAGGAGATGGATTAGCAGTGAAAGGCATTTGCTTGAAAGCCTGCTGACCTGATTTTGATCTTGAATGCAATGTGGCACCCGTGTGTAGAATCCCAACATGCCTATGGGAGTGGGAGGAGGAGCCAGGAGAATCCAGAACTTCTCAGATGGCAGCTATAAGAAAGACCGTGTCTCAAAAGGGTAGAAGAATAAAAGAAACACCCTGAGGTTATCCCCTAATCTCTGCATATGTGCCTTTGCAAACATTCACCCATGCACACACACACACACACACACACACACACACACACACCACTATAGCTTCCCGTAACAAAACTTTCTATTAGACGAATTTCAAGTGTGTACTTCAGTACTGTTAATTATATTCACATCATTAAGGTAGAGAGCATTGGAAACTTATTGATACTGAAACAGCAACTCAGTGTCCACTAAAGACTAACTTCTTGTTTCCCTTCTCCATATCCTCTAAGGTTTATATCATTGTTTATCCTCTTTCTGCTAATTTTATGTTAGCTATCTTAGATAGCTGAAGTCATGATATGTAGCCATCCATGTTGTAACATATGTCAAAATTTTCTTCCTTTTTAAGGTTAAATAGTATTCATAATACCTATGTGTAATATTTTATTCCTTAAATAAAATGTGGATATTTGAATTACTTCTACTTCATGGTTCCTAAATAATAATACCATGAAGATTCATATAAATATACTTTGAGACATTGCTTTCAGATTTTGGGTTTCTCCACAGAACTGAGTTTGCTTGATCATATGGTATATTTATTTTTAGAATTTGGGAAATAGATATAGTTTTACATGCCAAAAGAATTGAGTAATCTAAAATGAAATGTAACTCATAATATTCTTCAGGAAATGTGCTACACTTTATTTTAGTGTTAGGAAAGATTCAAAATCTTTCCTAGTGGAAGGAAGTAAGGTTGGTGCACAGAATTGAAAATGGAAACTAGAGACATCCAGTTGTATTACATGCTTGGAAAGCAAATATGTTATAATAATTTCCTTGGGCATTTCACTTTATAAGGATAGAACAGTTTCTGCTGCATACAATGTAGTAACCATTATGTTAGCTTCCTTTCCATTTCTACTTTCTTCAAAAAAAAGGTCAATGCTTTTTTTTTTTTTTTTTTTTTTTGCTGTTCATTTCCAGGTGTGGCTCATGACAACAGAAGATTGACTGGATATTTTATTGATGTTGATGATGGTGATGATGATTATGTGTGTCACCTGAGCTCTTTCTTGGACCTTATCAATATTGTTTTCCTGTTGTCTCCATTTTGTTTTTAGGAGTTGCAAATGGATCTGCTAAATTCTTTGTTACCTTGTGACAAGTTAGTGCTGGGAGATTCCTAAAGAACATGCCAGGACAACCTAGAGGCCAGCAAACATAGGTGTTTGGCTATGTAGTTCAGGTTGTCCTCAAACTTGTGACCCTCTTCATCCATTCTTACATGTGCTGAGAATATAAAAAACTATTGTCATTCAATAATGTTGTCATTGAATTCTATTCCTAAGCCATGCTCAATGGAATTTATATAGTGATTTATTGGTGAATTACAGAAACCTTGTCTTTCTTGAGTGTTATAGTATGACTTTTTCCCTCAGGATACAATATGATTACCCCATAGACATCTTGGTGTAGAAATGATCTTGGTCTGATAGTCATGGCAGTGACTTTAGTAAAGTAGTATAGTGAAACCTAGGTATATGTTATTTTTAATAAAAATATTAATGCTCCTTAATAGAAGGAGAGAGAGGTTGGTCACAGGGCACTCACCTGGGATTCCAGTCATCATACTCTACTGTGCTCTTTCAGCTACAAGTGTTCTTAGTAGATATTCTTCTGGAGTATATTAGAATTGGAATGTTAAATGAAAGGTGTCTCCATTATAGAACTTCTGAGAGACTGTTATCCATGATGGTGTGAAACTTTATAGCAGTGCAGCTGTTTGTGAGTCACCTGCACACCTGTAAGTAATCTTTCACCTATTTTATATAAATAAATATATAAAGTTCCATAAATAAAATTCCATAGGCCCATTGATTTGCCACTTTGGAGTTTGGACTCTTTTGTGTCATATATTGGATGAATAGACTTTTTTTTTTTTTTTACATATGTCCAGTAAAAGTCACACACTACTGGGTCTTGATGTCTTTAAGATTTAACTGGTCACATTTCTGGAGCAAAAGAAAGGGATTTGGAATGTAATGACTTAAGAGACAATGATCATATCCCCAGCCTTATCACCATCACAAGTACTGACCTCAAATTGACTATGTATCACAAATTGACTTCAAACTCACAATCATGCAAAGCTAGCTTCTTCAGTGCTATAATTATAGGTATGCACTATCATGCACATCTGAGATATCATTTTAAAAGATTCAGTATTATTTGAAATATGGAACTATTTCTTATAAGCAAAGCATGAGGTGTCTTCAGCCATAGGGACTTATCTTCTAGTTTTGGAGGGCAGACAAGAGAATGGCAGTAGTCAATGTTGTAGTTTATCTGACCAACAACCCAATGGGAGATGACTTGAGATTTTTGATTAATACCAAATGGCTTTTGGAAGCAGTTTTATCCACCTTCACATAAACACCTTTTTATTAAAATTTGTATTTTAACTTGGCTCAGCTAGTAGTGTATTTCCATTTGGCTCATTCACATGTCACTAATACCGGTTGCTCTTCAAAGTATCCTCATCTCTATCCCTTCCTTTTTCCCACCACCCTATCCATGCATAAACCTTTTTTCTACTATTCTCCCCACCTGCTTTTCATATATATGAATTAAAGAAAGCCAGCTGGAAAGGATCTGGAAGTGGGCTCCCTATTAGCTAGTTTTCTTCATATTAAAAGTTTTATGCAAGCTGCTTAGGAAGAAAATGCATTAACAATAATACTCATCTGTGGATACTAGGTAATTCACAACCAATCATCAGCAAGGCAGCATGTGTCCATTTGGGCAAGAGTGGCAGGAGAGTTATGGGAGTTACCAATTGCTCTCAGATTGGAAATGAGACCCACTCTACAAGAGGGGAATCATGCCTATTGCTGTAAATCTAGTGAAAAGTCTATGTGTGTAAAACTTCAGACAAAACAAGTATGTTTAAATATGCTGACAAAGCAAGTGCAGAGAAACTGTGATTGTTAAAGAGATCAGCTCCTTTAAAGGCAAGTCACACACTTTGCCCTGGGAAACTACAACAAAAACCTTGAAGCTGTGAACCCTCGTTTCTTAGGCTTTAATTTGCAACCTTACTGAACGGATTTTCTTTGAAAAAAAAATACTGAAAATAGATTACTTAAAAAGTGTCCCAGGAAGTGTCCCTTTCATACAGGTGAGATTTTCCCCCCAGGTTTTTTATTTATGCGTGCACTTTTAGCTCACTGCCCTTATGCTCAGCTAACCTTTACAGATAACAGCAAAGTTTGCCATAATCCATGTGGTGCTGGGTTTATGGGATGTAGATTGAAAGAATGAATGGCCAACAGAGGCTTGCCCAATGGTTCCAGAGGACAATTAAGCCCAGATAACGCTTAGAATGGTCATACCACATGCAGCGACCTTATGACTTGGTAATGGCATAAAGCATAGATAGCGAACCCCAAGTTGCAAGGGAAAGCACCATTGTTTCAGATAGCAACTACATAGGAGGTCTGTCAGGAAAGCTGTAGGAAGGGCAACTTGCCCAGGAGAAAAGCCTTCTGAATTCCAATGGCAAGACTGTAGAGTCAGGGCTACCCAAGATTATTGGTGTTCATATCATGTCACAATGGGCTCAGGATGCTAGACATGGAATTACTGGATTTAATGTTTGGTTACTGATTTTCAGTCTTGCTATAATCCAGTATTTCTTTGCTTCTCTTCTGTTTTTCCTTATAAATGAAGGTGTTTATCCTGTGACATTATATATTTGAATTACCAACTGCTTTATAAAATATCTATTTATCTTTATTTATTAGGGAGAGAGAGAAAGAGGAGAGAGAGAGAGAGAGAGAATGGGTATGCCAGGCCCTCCTGTCACTGGAGACAAACTCCAGACACATGTGCCACTGTGTTTGTCTGGCTTTACATGGGTACTGGGCAATCAAACTTAGGAAGTCAGTCTTTATATGCAAGTGCCATTAACCACTGAGCAAGATTGCCAGTCCCTAAACCTATATTTCTTAGTTTATAGGGGCTCCCAGTTATAGGTTTGCATTGGGAGAATTAATTGCTCTCTTCTTCCTCACTGTGGATTGTATTGGGACAGTTGTTTCAAGCTCCTACAGCTATATCCTCCTGGCAATGATGAACTGCAACCACAAACTTTAAAATAAATTCTTCCCAGTTTAAATTGTTTCTAGTCAGATGTTTTGTCTAAGCAATGAGAAAATAACTAAAACATTGAGTCACACCTCAACTCACAAAGGTAGCTGTAATAAAATATAGATAATAACTGTTGGTGCCAATATGGAGAAATTGAGATCGTTAAAGGATGCTTTATGAAAATGTAAAATCGTGCAGTCACTTTGGGTAATGCTAAGATAGCCACCTTGCTGTGCACCTTAATATTTTTCAAAATAGCTAAAAAAAAAAAAAAAAAGGAAAAGTACATCACAGTGAGAAAGGCATGACTACAGGAGTTTGAGACATTTGTTCACATTCAGATTGCAGTGAGGAAGTGCTATTTGTTTTTTTTTTATTTTTTTTATTTTTTTGAGGTAGGGTATCACTCTAGCCCAAGCTGATCTGTAATCTCAGGGTGGCCTTGAACTCATGGAAATCCTCCTATCTTTATCCTCCTATCTTTGTCTCTCAAGTCTTGGATTACAGGAGTGCACCACCATGCTCAGCCAAGACATACTATTTTTAAGGTTGTTTGAGCCTTTAGAAGGCAAGTATTACATGGCAATAATATGTAATTGGGTATTTGACTTTAAATGTGATAACCACCCCTAGCTCCAGTTATGCTTTTTGATCCCTGGCTCATTGTTATGGAATGTTGCAGTTAGGTTCGCATTGCTGGCAGAAGTCACCTGACCAAGAGCAGCTTGTGGGAAAAAAAAAGACATGTTTATTTTGGCTTACAGGCTCAAGGGGAAGCTCCATCATGTCAAGGGAAAACAATGGCATGAGCAGAGGGTGGAAATCTCTCCCTGGCCAACATCAGGTAGACAATAGCAACAGGAGAGTGTGCCAAACACTAGCATGGGCAAACACCCATAAGCCTGTTCCCAACAATACACCATCTCCAGGAGGCTTTAACTTCCGATTGTCATCAGCTGAGGAGCCTAACATTCCCCCCCCCCCAAAACCCATAATGACACAGAATAAATATCCATACTGCAAAAGATGGCATTGGGCATAGCAAAGAAATACTCAAGCAATACAAGGTTTAAATAGGGCAAACACCAAACTATGTAGCTCCTCCAACAACTCTATCCAGTGATAAGTCTCGAGGTCCAATAATTATAACCACTGACAAGTCTTTGAAGTTCCAATTCTGCCCCTCCAGCTACGTTACTCAACAGTCCAGGAAAACTTCAGTTGGGTTGGACAGCTCTCCTTAGCAGCCATCTTGTGGTCCAAGCATTTCCACTAGGTTTCCACTGCAACTTATGGTTCATCCTCATGGCTCCATCGGGTCTCCATGTCTGCATGCAGACATCCAGGAAACCTGTTTCACACTGTCCATGGCCATTTCTAAAACACAAGACTGCATTGCAAATTAAATGACCCTCACTCTTTCCTACATTTCTTACACTCCATACTACCAGGTAGGGTGACAATTTGTTAATACAGGGGGGAATAATGCAGACTTTAAAGAACATGACAGTCCTTGAGAACTCAGGACCCTTTAAAAGAGACTACATTCTTCCTGCTGTCCAAGTGCAATTCAGCTGGGCCAATCTCAAAGATTGTAATCTCTCATATAATTGCAGCTGAACATGCAACAGTTTCAGCCCAAAGATTTCAAACTGTGTCATATCCCTCTGTTCACACCAGTCCATTTATATACAAAGTAACCCTGCACAAGTTCTCATGACACAGACATAACGGCAATCCACTCACACAAACTGCTTCTAGCCCAGTACAGGCAAAGCTCTTTCTCACCCTCAGAAGCCGAACCTCATAGTCCATAGTTCTTACTGCATTCAGGTCTTTCAACTCTGACAAGAATATTACATCAAGTTGTACTAACAGTACTGCAAGACAACTCTTAATCCAAGGTTTCAAATCTTTCCACATTCCTCTTGAAAATCAGATCCAAAAGGCCAAAGCCACACAGTCAGGTATCCAGCAACAACCCCATTTCTGGTACCAACTATACTGTTTCAGTCAGGTTTGCACTGATGATAGAAATCACCCGACCAAGAGCAGCTTGTGGGGAAAAAAGTACTTGTCTTGGCTTATAGACTCAAGGAGAAGCTCCAAGATTGCAGGGAAAATGATGCCATGAGCAGAGAGTGGATACCACCCCATGGCCAACATCAGGTGGACAGCAGGAACAGAAGAAGTGTGCCAAATAATGCCATGAGAAAACTGGCTATAACACCCATAAGTCTGCCCCAACAATACACCTCCTCCAGGAAGCTTCAATTTCCAATTGCTATCAGCTGGGGAACTTACAAATTGCAGGGACACCTGACTCAAGACAAGGCATAGACTTAGTCTCTAAGAGAATTTTCCCACTGACATCTACTCCCCCTTTTTTTGTGTTAAATTGCAAAGTGCCCCTACTACCATGAATTCAACCAAAACTTTATTTAAAATTCTTCTAGTACTATCCCATATAATTTCATATCCTAAAACCGAGCTTGGATCTTGTTTTAAAAAATATATTTTTTTAACAAATGAATTTTATCCATGTATATAATGTAATTTCATCATATCCTTCTTTCCTGTTGTCACACCTCTCATGCTCATGTTATACCTGTTTCCCAACTAGAACTACGCCTACTTTCATGTTGTTTTGTGAATCAATAAATTTATTGAGGGTTGCTTTTTAAAAAAAATTTTGTTCATTTTTTTTTTTTAAACATATTTTTTTTTTATTAGTCAGTTCTGTATTCAGCAAATACAGTCAGTTTGGTACCATTATTAGGCTCATCCGTGACCTACCCCCTCCCCTTGGCCCCTCCTTGTTGAGGTATACGGGTCATGCATTGTGGAGTTAGCCCACAGTTATGGGTAAGCTAAATGTCTCTGCATATCATGACCCAACATGTGACTCTGACATTCTTTCCGCCCCCTCTTCCGCAAAATTTCCCTGAGCCATGTTGGGTTCATTTTTGGTCTGCTTCAGTGATGAGGTGTTGAGGGCCTCTGAGGCCCTGGCTCTCTGATTTGGTAGGAGTTGATTTTTCTCTATGCTGATCTCCTTTTATTTATACATTTGAGAGTGACAGAGAGAGAAAGAGTTAGACAGAGAGAGAGAGAGAGAGAGAGAGAGAATGGGTGCACCAGGACTTCCAGCCACTGTAAACAAACTCCAGACGTGTGCGCCCCCTTGTGCATCTGGCTAACGTGGGTCCTGGGGAATCGAGCCTCGAACGGGGGTACTTAGGCTTCATAGGCAAGAGCTTAACTGCTAAGCCATCGCTCCAGCCTGAGGGTTGCTTTTATGCACACAGACAAGGGGTTATTTACTGGAGCATGGGCAACTACCAGAGGGTATACCATGAAAAAATATCTCCTCCTCTCCCATCCACCATGAAATACCAATAGCTTCTCAGGGAGGAGTTAGGCCTTGTGAGCCCCTATACAATTTGCAGTAGACTGGTGAGATGTTCAATCTTGTAGGGATTTTGTGCAGGTAATCATACTGTGAACTCATAATTGCTATTGCCATGTGGATGTCAGTGTTCCGCAAAACCCTCCCCTTTCTCTAGCTCTTAAATTCTTTTTATGTCCTCTCCTATAATGTTTTCTGAGCCTCTCAAGTGGATTATAGAGATGTCCCATTTAGGGAGAATCACTCAATTGTCACTTATTAACAGCTCTTTGACCAAATATGAGATTCTGCAGTAACCACTGTCCACATAAAAAGAAGCACTTCAAACCAAATCTGAGAGCTATGCTAATACATGGGTATAAACATTAAAGTTTAGTAGGCAGTTTAATAGGGTAAAATATTTTTATCTCACAAAAAAGCAGTAGTAGGTTCCCAACTTAGGCCTATAACGTTACTGACCATGAGCAATTGCCCAAGTTTACAGCACTAGGCATGAATTTGCCTCCTATGAACAAAACCTCAAATTCAAGCAGAAAACATCTTGTTATGCACATAATAGTCAAACCTCTATTACACCAGTGGACACATCTGGTCTGGCAAGATGATAGTGAAACACATAGGAACCACAACTGATTAAAGCTGTTAATGAAAAAAAAAAAAGGCCACATAGGACCATGTGACACCATGGCAATAGCCAGCGGTGACAAAACATATGCCTCACTTTCAGCAGCGGCCCAGGGACCCGGCCACGCCTACTTGAACCAACAGCGGGACACAAGCAGGAGCACAGGTAACTGGGATTGCAAGAGGGAAGGGTCTTACCTGGTCACAAGCTGACTTGGAACCCTCAACAGAACAGAAATCTTAACCTCCTTGTTGTCAGGATTAAGGGAGTGGGTGAGGCTCCACATAGCCTAGGGGACAGACAGAGGATCTGGTTGTGATAATACCTACTCTTGAATAAATACTCTGAGCTGTTTTTCACTGAAAGTTGTTTACTTAAATTTTACAAACTATCGGTAGGTATTTGGTTCCACTCAGCCTACTTGGATACTCTCATAGCAGGCAAACCCAACACCTAGGGTCACTTTTGTAGATACTCTGAGAGTCTTGAGAGCCACACCTAGCGCCTTAAGCTCCTATCCTGAAGTTATACAACATCAGATAGATTAATACATCTAATAATACCCAGCTACCTAGAAAATCAAATCATTAAATAATCCAGGATGCAAAAATATATACATTATAATACAAGAAACACCAAAAATCAAGACAATATAAATCCAACAAAAAGTATTAATGCATCAGAAATGACCTCCAGTGAGAATGAGTTAGAGGAAATGCCTGAGAAAGATTTCAAAAGAATGATTATAAATATATTCAAAGAAGTCAGAGAAGAAATCAAAGGAATGAAAGAGGAAATCAAAGGAATCAAAGAAAACACAGGACACCAATTTAATGAAATAAAGAGGTCAATACTAGACATAAATAAGGAAATAGAAATAATAAAGAAAAGCCAGTCAGAATTACTAGCAACAAAGAAGACAGTTAATGAAATTTAAAAAATCTGTAGAAAATCTCATCAGTAGAATGCGTGAAGGAGAGGACAGAATATCTAACCTAGAAGACCAGGTGGCAGATCTAATACAGTCCAACAAAGAGAAAGACAAACTAATGGAAAAGTATGAGTGGGAATTTCAAGATATACGGGACACTATGAAAAGATCAAACATAAGAATTCAGGGCATAGTAGAAGGAGAAGAATTTCACTTCAAAGGCATAGTTGGCGTCTTCAACAAAATCATAGAAGAAAACTTCCCCCAAATTGGGAAAGAGGTGCCAATGCAGATACAGGAAGCCTTTAGAACACCAGCCAGACAAAACCTAGAAAGAACTTCTCCTCGCCATATTATAATCAAACTACCAAACACAAAAACCAAAGAAAAAATATTGAAAGCAGTCAGAGAGAAAAATCAAGTTATCTACAAAAGCAAGCCTATCAGGATTACAGAAGATCACCCAAAACAAACTTTAAAAGCCAGAAGGGCGTGGAGTGATGTATTCCAAGTCCTGAAAGATAACAACTGTCAAACAAGGTTACTTTATCCTGCAGAGCTATCCATTCAAATAGAGGGAGAAATAAGGACATTCCATGACAAAAGCAAGCTAAAGGAGTATTTGAAGACAAAAACAGCTCTACAGAAAATACTTGAAAGAATCCTCCATGCTGAAGAAAAAGAAAAGCACACATATAAGGAACTGGGAAAAAACAAACAATACTCAAATACTGGTTAACACAAGAGAGCAAAGGTAAAACAAGAAGAACTACAAAAAGTGGCAAAAATGCACACACACATTTCAATATTATCTCTTAATATCAATGGCCTCAATGCCCCAACCAAAAGGAATAGGTTCTCATACTGGGTTAAAAAGCAGGATCCTTCAATTTGTTGTCTCCAAGAAACACACCTTTGTAAAAGGATGGACAGTATCTTAGGGTGAAAGTTTGGGAAAAGGTGTTTCAAGCAAATGGACCTAGAAAACAAGCAGGGATTGCTATCCTAATATCTGACAAGGTAGACTTCAGTCCAACATTAGTTAAGAAAGATAAGGAAGACCACTTTATATTGATTAAAGGCACCCTCCAACAGGAGGACATTACAACCCTAAACATATATGCACCTAACATGGGGCCCCCAAATTCATCAAAAAAACGCTATTAGAACTAAGGTCACAGATAACACCAAATACAGTGGTAGTGGGTGACTTCAAAACCCCACTCTCATCAATTGACAGGTCATCCCAGAAAAAAATAAACAGATATCATATGGACTAAATGAAGTCATATTAGGAATGGACCTAACAGATATCTACAGGACATTTCATCCAAATGCTTCAGAATATACATTCTTTTCAGCAGCACAAGGAACATTCTCTATAATAGAACATATATTAGGACACAAGGCAAATCTTAACAAATACAGGAAAATTGAAATAATTCCTTGCATTCTACTTACCACAATGGAATGAAACTACAAATCAATAGCAAGAAAGGCTATAGAGAATACACAAAATCAAGGAAATTAAACAACACACTACTAAATGATCAATGGGTCAATGAAGAAATCAAGAAGGAAATCGAAAAAAATTATAGAGTCAAACGATAATGAGAACACAACATACCAAAATCTCTGGGGCACAATGAAGGCAATTCTAAGAGGTAAATTTATAGTTTGAATTGCCTATATTAAGAAATTAGAAAGGTCGCAAGTAAATGACCTAATGCTTCACCTTAAAGCCTTGGAAAAAGGAGAACAAAGCAAACCAAAAATCAGTAGATGGGAAGAAATAATAAATATTAGGGCAGAAATTAATGAAATAGAAACCCAAAAAACAATCCAAAGAATCAATGAAACAAAGAGTTGGTTCTTTGAAAGGGTAAACAAGATTGATAAACCCTTAGCAAAACTGAGCAAAAGAAAGAGAAGACACATAAATTAATAAAATTAGAGATGAAAAAGATAACATGACAACACATGCCAGAGAAATTCAAAAAATCATAAGGACATACTATAAAAGCATATACTCCACAAAGTATGAAAATCTGAAAGAAATGGATGATTTCCTTGATTTATATGACCTACCTAAATTAAATCAAGATGACATTAACCACTTAAATAGACCTATAACAAGCATGGAGATCCAAGCAGTTATCAAAAATTTCCCAACTAAAAAAATGTCCAGGCCCAGATCTATTCACTGTTGAATTTTACCAGACCTTCAGGGAAAAACTAGAACCATTGCTTTTTAAGCTTTTCCATAAAATAGGAAAAGAAGGAATCCTACCAAACTCCTTCTGTGAAGCCAGCATCACCCTGATACCAAAACCAGGCAAAGATAGAACAAAAAAAGAAAATTACAGACCAATCTCCCTCATGAACATAGATGCAAAAATTCTCAACAAAATATTGGCAAACAGAATACAAGAATATGTCAGAAAGATCATTCACCCTGACCAAGTAGGCTTTATACCAGAGATGCAGGGATGGTTCAACATAGACGCAAATCAATAAATGTAATACACTATATAAATGGACTGACGGACAAAAATCACATGATCATCTCATTAGACCCAGAGAAAGCGTTTGACAAAATCCAACATCCCTTCATGATAAAAGTCCTACAGAGACTGGGAATAGAAGGAACATATCTCAATATAATAAAGGCTATTTATGAAAAGGCTACAGCCAACATATTACTAAATGGGGAGAAACTGGAAGCTTTTCCACTAAAATCAGGAACAAGACAAGGGTGTCCACTGTCCCCACTTTTATTTAATATAGTACTGGAAGTCATAGCCATAGCAATAAGGCAAGAGACACACATAAAAGGGATACAATTTGGAAAGGAAGACATCAAGTTATCATTATTTGCAGATTACATGGTTCTATATATAAAGAACCCTAAAGACTCTACCCGCAAACTGTTAGAACTGATAAACACCTACAGCCATGTAGCAGGATACGAAATAAATGCACAGAAATCAGTAGCATTCCTATATGCTAACAACAAACACACAGAGGATGAAATCAGAGAATCACTCCCATTCACAATTGCATCAAAGAAAATAAAGTACCTTGGAATAAACCTAACCAAATAAATAAAGGATCTCTACAATGATAACTATAAAACACTCAAGCGAGAAATGGTACAAGACACTAGGAAGTGGAAAAACATCCTTTGTTCCTGGATTGGAAGAGTCAATATTGTGAAAATGGCAATCTTACCAAAAGCAATCTACACATTTAATGCAATCCCCATCAAAAGTCCAATGGCATTCTTCACAGAAATAAAAAAAAACAATCCAAAAATTCATTTGGACTCACACAAAACCTCGAATATCTAAAATAATACTGAGCAACAAAAATAAGGTGAGAGGTATCACCATACCTGATTTTAACCTATACTACAGAACCATAGTAACAAAAACAGCATGGTACTGGCACAAAAGCAGACATGTAGATCAATGGAACAGAATAGAGGACCCAGATATAAGTCCAGGTAGCTATAGCTACCTGATATTCGATAAAAATGCCAAAAATACACATTGGAGAAAAGAAAGCCTCTTCAGGAAATGGTGCTGGGGAAACTGGATAGGTATCTGTAGGAGGATGAAAATAGATTCTTCTCTCTCTCCATGCACAAGAATTAAGTCGAAATGGACTAAAGACCTTAACTTCAGACCTGAAACTCTGAAATTGCTAGAGGAAAAAGTAGGGGAAACCCTTCAACATATTGGTCTTGGCAAAGACTTTCTGAATATAACCCCAATTGCTCAGGCAATAAAACCACAGATTAACCACTGGGACCTCATGAAAGTACAAAGATTTTTTTTTGCTGCAAAGGACACTGTGAATAAAGCAAAGAGGAAACCTACAGAATGGGAAAAATCTTTGCCAGCTATATATCTGATAGAGGGTTAATATCTAGGATATACAAAGAACTCAAACAGTTAAATAATAAGAAATCAAACAAGCCAATTAAAAATGGGCTATGGAGCTAAATAGAGAGTTCTCAAAAGAAGAAATATGGATAGCTTATAAGCATCTTAAAAATGTTCTACATCCCTAGTTATCAGGGAAGTGCAGATTACAACTACATTGACATTCCATCTCACTCCTGTCAGATTGGCTACCATCATGAAAACAAATGATCATAAATGTTGGCGGGGATGTGGAAAAAGGGGAACCCTTCTACACTGTTGGTGGGAATGCAATCTGGTCCAGCCATTGTGGAAATCAGTGTGGAGGTTCCTAAGACAGCTAAAAATTGATCTACCATATGACCCAGCTATAGCACTCCTAGGCATATATCCTAAGGACTCATGCCACTTCCTTAGAAGTACATGATCAACCATGTTTATTGCAGCTCAATTCATAACAGCTGGGAAATGGAACCAGCCTAGATGTCCCTCAATTGATGAGTGGATAATGAAGATATGGCACATTTATTGAATGGAGTTCTACTCAGTGGTAAAAAAAATGAAGTTATGAAATTTGCAGGAAAATGGATGGATGTGGAGAGAATTGTACTAAGTGACATAACTCAGATCCAGAAAGCCAAGTGCCACATGTAATCTCTCATATGTGGATCCTAGCTACAGATGATAGGGCTTCTGTGTGAGAAGCCAGTAAGTTAAAAAGGAGATAGAAAGGGAAGAGAAAGGAAGGGAGGAGGGTACTTAATAGGTTGGCATTATATATATGTAAGTAGAAGAATAGATTAAAGGGGGTGAAAAAGCCCAAAGTGAGGTCAGGGGAAGATAATGAGTAAAGCAAAGGTGGAGGGAGGGCTAATCAAAATCTAAGAGGATACAAATAAATCATATGTAATCCTCTGGTTTTGGGCAATGGAACCCTCAGGATTCATAGATCGTTGTTAGAAAATTTTCAGTGCTAGGGATGGGATACCTCCAGTGAGTTTTTGGCCAGGGAGGTCCATGAAGTCCCCAAAACATTATAGGCCATTGCCAAGGCCCTTGGTTTCCCACCAGGAACAGATGGTACAACCCTATTGCTGAAGACTCCATACTTGGGCTGCAAGGCCACTGAGAAATCCTGCTGGAACTGTGCTGATAACCTCCTCCATGTAGACCAGCTGACAGAAAGCTGGAAGAAGCAATTCTACATGTAGTTCAATGGGAGAAAGAGATACCACCAGTGAAGATACTCAACAGTGGACACTGCAAGCCTTATAATTGGCCAGCCAGGCCAAATGAGCCAACGGGCGCAATAGTGGCACGTCTGTCATGGTGGAAACCAACTGCCCTCCAGTTGGAATGGAGGCCCGGTCCATGGGAGGGAATACATCCCTGATACTGAAAACTTAAAACAGGGGTAGTCATGAGCCCTAGGGGGGTAACATCTGCTGATGTCTGGATAGATGTATATACTATGCTTATCAAACTGCCCAGTAAGCAGTTCTCTTAATATTTATACCCTTATATTAATGCTACTCTCACTTTGGGTAGAGAATCTTCTCTTTTTAGATGGCAGTAACCTTGGGATGACTCAGAAGGTATCATTGTGCTGGAAAGAAGTGACTGGAGTACTGAGTAACATCTCGATCACTCCTTCCAAGGCTCAGGGTCTAATGCGGAAGAGGTGACGGAAAGAATGTAAGAGCCAAAGGAAGGGTAGGACTCCTTACAACGTGCTCCCTCCAGACATAAAATGGCCTGGATATCCATGAACTCATAGTGCCTGACACTACCTAAACAAGACCATCATAAAAGGAGGAAAAGATCATGACATCAAAATACAAAAGAGACTGATTGAGATGGGGAGGGGATATAATAGAGAATGGAATTTCAAAGGGGAAAGTGGGAGGGGGAGGGTATTACCATGTGATATATTTTATAATCATGGAATGTTAATAAAAATTGAGAAAAAGAAAGTAGGTATACTAGGGCTTCTTTCTGCTGCAAATGAATTCTAGATACATGCACCACTTTGGGTATCTGACTTAGTGGGTATTGGGAAATTGAACCCAGACCAGCAGGCTTTGCAAACAAGAGCCTTTAAGCACTGATCCATATTCCCAGCCCTCTTTAAATATTCCTTTTTTGTTTTAAAAGGACATTTAATGCTGGGCATGGTGGCACACGCCTTTATTCCCAGCACTCAGGATGCAGGGGTGGGAGGATCACCATGAGTTAGAGGCCTCCTTGAAACTACATAATGAATTCCAGGTCAGCCTGGGCTAGAGTAAGACCCTACCTACACAAATATAAATAAATAAATAAATAAATAAATAAATAAATAAAATAACATAAAATAAAAATAAAAATAAAAAAAGGAAATTCTATAATGTTATATGGAGAACTGTGATGTTATCTGGAGAATTTTCTTGTCACAGTTTTTAAAAGGATACACCTAGCATCTAATGTGTATCTGATAAAAAATGCTAATAAACATTCTATAATATATAAGACAATATACCACATAACAAATATTTATCCAAATTACTAATTGTACTGAGAATAAAAATCAAATACTAATATAAGGAAAAAAATTGTTTTGGTTTATAGTTTTGGTTGTTGAACCAGGGGCATGCATATGCCACACAAAAACTCTACCACTAAAGTATGTCTACAGCCCTAAATTTTTTATGCACTATATATTACCCTTTGGTTATATTAGATTCTTAATCATTTTTGTGGTTATAATCTATCAAGTTTACAGAGTATGATGAAGGTGACTGAAAATATATTTTTTATCTATTTTGTGTTTTAAATGACAATATCTTATATCCAATAGTTGGTTTTTTTTTTTTGGAATTGTGTTTTGAGTTGATGTTTTTTGGGAAGTTTTATATATATCATATCCACCAATATCACAATTTGTATTAGAATATTAAATGTATACTTTGAAAAATTATGTCAGAACAGAATGGCTCACAATCTGATCTTTGCATTAAAAGTTATTCTGGAATTTAAAAAGATTATGACAACTGGAATTTAGTTCTAGACTTTTGGAATTAATGACCTCTGGTAGGATCATGGAGTTTGAAAACATTCTTCTGTTTTACCAAATCAGATGCTTAATAGCCTCAAGATTTGAAATCTAGAGATTTTCATTTCTCACCATTAAATCTGTATCTTGATTTGGTTTCAACTAAATAAGTTTATCATGTTATGGATGAAATTATTTTCTGTTCTTTAAGAAAAAGTTTCATAAATAAATAATGCTCATTTGCAGTTAATTCATTATTGCTTTTTAAAATATCTTCTCCACCCTATGTTGGCTAATCTTTGATTATTATGAATTCCAAGTATTTGCTTTGGATTTACAAAAGCAGCCTTCTCTTTAATCTATTAAAATATAAATTATATATTGTATTTTATTTATCATTGAAAGAATAAAAAAGAATTGTCTTTAAACTGATTCTTAAATATGAATAACAAATTGTAATTTACATATTTATTCATAAATCCTGTGACCACATTTTAGTTTTGATCAATATTAAAGGTATTTGATCAAAAAGCCTGCTGGCCCATGTTTAATTCTCCAGTACCCACCTACAACAAAGTTCTTTGCAGTCTTTCTTTCACCTTTGAAAGTTCATTAGCAAAGCCTCCAAATACGACTTATTCTTAATTTAGCATTTTCAAACTCTCACCAAAATATTCCATAAAACTTGGCTCACCACTCTGGAAGGTATCTTCATTTGTAATAATTAAGGCCATTCCCATTCTTCCAAAACAAAACTTCCAAAAGACCAAAATTCACATGGTCAGATTCATCATAGAGCAATAACTACACTCTTGGTACCAATGTCTGTTGTAGACAGCTCCACACTGCTAAGATGAGCCTCCAAAACAGAAACTTTATGAAAAGAATGGGATTTCTTTAAAGCTTACAGATGCAGGGGAAGTTCCATTACAAAGAAGCTGGCCTGCTTTCACAGGTCTAAGCAGAAAGAAAAACCACCACAAGTACCAAAATTAAGAGCAAAATCTGCAGCCAAACATTAGTGAACCCAGGAAGACCTCATATATATATATGTATGTATTATATATATATATTAGGCTGGAATTCAGATCTGCCTCCAGTGATACCTCCTCTAGCCAGGAAACTGGAGACAAGCTTAATAAAAATCACCTGAGTCTATCAGAGGACATACAAACTACCATAGTAACTGACTCTTCTGTGCTCCAACTATTTTACCCACTGCACTTTCATCTTCAAGGGAATGATTTTTTGGAAGCATAATTCCTATTTTTGTTTTACCTATAAAGGCTTTATATTTCCTCTGTGAGCCATGGATAATAGAAGGACTATGTCACATTATTCCCACTTTTGATTCTGTCCAGTAGAAAAATAGACTCAGATTGAGTATCATATATATGTTCACTTACCTAGTATTTCTGTGGTGCCCTTCCTGAATTTCAGCACCAGTGGATTTTTTACATTCTTTTCTTGCTATGTATCACACACTAACCTAGAATTCAGTGTATACTAGTTTGGCCTTGGACAAGTTCCAAAATGAAGAACAATCTACAAAACATCTGCTCATTAATCCTTAAAATCACCAAGTTAATAAAACAAACCAAAGGACTCTGAGAAACTGTCAACCTCACAAAGCTGAAAATGAGTACATGTGTAATGGAACATCCACGATAGAGTTTCAGTACATTGGGCAAAATTTAAGGAAATATCAATAAAGTATTTAATTCAGGTAATAAGATTTTAGTATTGATCCTTATTGAAACAAGTGAACCATACAAATTTAAGATATTAAATTATTGTATTTAGAGTCTTTCAAAGTGGAGGAGGGAAACCAGGTATCATGTCTCTGGCCTATAATCCTCTAAGGAAGCTCAGGCAAAAGGATTGCCATGAATTCCAGGTTATTCTGGGGTCAGTGTGAGATCTTGTCTCAAAAAAAGTGGAGGAGATGACTAGTCTAGCATTCATGACCTCATGGTAGTTGTTAATACCCAACCCCCCCAGACTTTTATGAGTCCATCAGCATTTTGATTTGGAATATGGAAGAGGACAAAAATAATGACACCAAAATACAGGAAGAATGCTTGGGAAAAGGAGGGTCCTCAGTGGAATGGAGATAGGGTTAGAGGGGAAAGGGGTTAATAGAAGCAGGATCAAATTACTATATATTCATGCATAAAGTTTTCAGTAAAAGTGTAAAAAGTGGACAATGGAACAGATACAGGTTTTAAAAACAAAGGCTTGAATTTTTCAAATTTGTTGCTGGGCATGGTTGCATATACGTGTAAATACAACACTCAAGAGGGCAAGAGAGGACTTTGAGTTTAACGACAGCCTGGGCTATATAGACTATGTCTCAAAACTTTTTTTCCCCTTCATCTTGATTGAAAACTATAATTAAAACTGTCAAAGAAGTTCAATGAACCTCAAGCACAATAAAAATGAAGGTTACTATGATGATAAAGAGAAAATAAATTCAATGTGGAAAGGAATAAATGAAGATGACACAAGGATTCTCATCACAGGTGCTGAAGAGATGGCTCAACAGGTAAGAGGGTCTGAGATGACCTAAGAGCACCTAACTTTGCTTCCCCTCCACCCACATAAAAAGCTTGGCATGGTCATGTATGCCTGTAACAACAGTTTTGTGGGGAGTATAGAAGAGAGAGTATGATACTCACTTTCTGAATAAGTAGCAGCTCTGAGTTGAGAGAAAGCCCAGACTCAAGGAAATACTATGTGCAGATGAAGGATAATAGAAACAGATGAAAGCACTGAGGTCCCCACTCCATGTACTGACATGGGATGTGTGCATCTGCACACACACGTGAATATGCCACACACATACCATCACACACACCATAATATAAATACCCACCACCTGCTAATACATAAAAATAAATTTTAAAAAAGTCATGAAGAATTCTCATTTATCTTTAAAGAGAGTGGAGTGACCACATTGTTGAGAAATAGATCTCACACATTAGCTGAAATAATTTTCACTAGCAGACTTGATGCACCAAAACTGTTAATGGAAATTATTTAGGTAAAAAGAAAATTATTTCAGATGAAAATTTGGATAGAAACAGAACAGAGATAGCTAAGAAACATAAAAAGTAGAACTTCTTGATATGATGGGCTTGTAATTGTTTTGATATTAATAATGATTAATGGTCTATTCTATATGTGCACTTTACTATTAAAAATATAGCCAGCATATAGTCCAGCTATCCCTCCTCTAAATATTTTTCTATAAAACAAAAACATATATGCATTCAATACCTTATATACTATTGTGATACAAATTTATTAATAGTATATGTTAATAGACATAACCCACATGTCAACCATTGACTAAATGGATAAAGAAATACATTCACGCAATTAGACACTAATCATCATTACAAAGAAACAAGCTATCAGGAATCATAAAACAGGGATGCACCTTAAAATAAATAATCTGCTTAAAATTAGATGAAGGAAACATACTTTGCTATTTCATTCATTTAAATTTGCTGAAAAAGCAACATAGCTTTTTGTCACAAAACATTAATTTTTTATATGACAAAGATGCATGGAGATAATACTACTATACCCACTCCCCTCCATATAATAAATCATAATTCTTGAAAGTGATAGGTATATTAATAATAAAAATGTAGTTAACACAGATAAAGATTGATTATTAACCTTAAAATAAAGTAGGTATATATTGAAAAATGATAATACAAAGGGGAAAATATGAGAAGTATGAGCAAAAAATTCCTACATGGAATTCTTTTGTAAACTAAGTTAAATAAACAAGTAATATTATTAGATTAAAATTAAATTAACAAAGAAAAGATGAAATTTCCAGTTGACACTCATAACTAAGAAACAAACTTTTAAATTATGGATGATTACATACCTACCTGCATAAACACACTTAAAATGTGAGTGGATGGCCTGGAGAGATGGGTCAGTGATTAAGGCACTTGCCTGCAAAGCCTAACAACCTCAGCTCAATTCCCCTGTACCCATGTAAAGCCAAATGCACAAAGTTGTACATGCGTCCGGAATTTATTTGCAGTGGCTTTAGGCCCTGGTGTGCCCATTCATATATTCTCTCTCTGTCCTTGCAAATAAACAAATAAAACTAAAATATTGAAAAAGAGGTTGCATCAGCTAGAACAAGACTCTGCCTCAAAGAGAGAGAGAGAGTACAAGAAAGAAGGTTATGGGAAATTCTCTTTAAAAATTGAGTGGACTCTTAATACATGAAGCATGAAAGAACTCTCTCTCTCTCTGGAAGCCCACAAAGCATTTTTTTCTTTGAAATATTTTTTCATGTATTAGAGTTATTTCAGAGTCACTAAATGGTCTCCTTCTACTTCCATGTTAATCATTTCATAATTCATTGTTAGTCTTTACGTTTTTTTGTCATAAAGGATATTAAAATTAAAAATGTCTCACAAAAAAGGATATAGAAAATGATATCCTAAATTTTTAAGATAAAAACTAAAACTAGGGACACTTTCTAGCTTCATGTATTCAAATTAATTTGCTTATTTATACAAAGACAGCCACTGACTCAAGAAGCCAGGATTCTTTTGACAATGTTTGTACTGTCCTGGAATATGAAGGCTATTTAAGAGAATACTTAAAATAGATCATTGTGGGTAAGTGACACTAATTGACTTATTTTAAAACTTAGCGTGACCTGTCATTTATTTCTTCTTAAATTGTAGTCATGTACTATGAGTACTTTATGGAAAGAAAATCAAGACAATGAACGAAAGTTGAAATTCTGCAAGATTGATAGATGAGGTTTAATGCACACACACTTGGAAGTCATGACATCATTTATTTTGAACTTCCAAATACATAGCTCCATTAATATAGAAGAGTACAAGGTTGTTATAGACACCAAAGTTTTACTTTTGATCTGCTCATATACTGGTGCTGCAGATTTAGCTTAAGAGCTTTAGATCTATGTTTTTCCATGGAAAGCCACAGTAATATGCACACTGTTTATGGAGTTGCTCTGAGAATTTGTTAGGGTGGTAATGTGGATAGAGGGATGGCTTAGCAGTTAAGACAATTGCCTTCAAAGCCTGAGGACCCGTGTTTGACTCTCCAGACGCAGTGTTGCAAGCATACAATGTCACACATGCACATGAGGAAATACACGTGTCTTGAGTTTTATTGCAGTGGCTGGAGGTCCTGGTGCACCAATTCTGTTCCTCCTCCCTTGCATCAAAAAGGCCAGTCTATTGGGCTTGCCTCAAATAAAGAAAAGCAATGCAAAATAGTAAGCATTAATTTAAATAAATTTTATGAAAATTAAAGTTGGAAAATACATGATACTGTCCAACTCTAATATCAAGTAAGCATGAAAAACCTTGGCAAATCATAGATAAGGGTGTTTTATCTCTCCAGATCTATTATTCTTGGTTCAGATGCTTCTATTCGAGACATTTAAGTGAGAAAACAAAATAAAATTACATACATCAGAAGGAAACAAGTGAACTCTCTTATTCTGCATTTATATAGCTACAATAGAATTCCTGAACATCGAAAAATTATTGGCAATAAAATCTGTTTTAAATTGTTCTTTAAATCTGGGCAGTACAAGATGCAAGCCTCTTAAGTTTCCTTATCTGCTTATCATACTTTTCATATGAAGATGTTGCCATTTAGACATCATTAAGTGTTGGAAAGGAAGAAGGATAAATGGAGATGAATGGTGTGACATTAATTTTGGAAAAGCAGAAGAGAATGAATCCGTCCCCTGAAAACTCTCAAGTCCTTTTTTTCTTTTTTCTTAGTTGCATTATCTTTTCTATTCTTTTTCTGCTTCTTTCCTTTCTTCTTTCTTCCATTCTTCTTTCCTTTTTTCCTATCTTCAGTACCATCAATTAAATTATGACCTTGGTTCTATAGGCAAGCACCATACTACAGAGTTGTATCCCCAGTGATTCTTTTAGAATTTTTCTATTCAGAAATGCATTAAATGAAATGCATTAAAGGTTCCCAGACTGGCCTTGATCTTATTCTGTGTTGAAGAACGACCTTGAACTTGCAGTACTCATATCACAGCCTTACACATATCTTAGATTGCAGGCCTACACCACCAGGTCCAACTGTATAATGCCCTTTTTATAAAAGTTCTAATTCTATTCATTAGGGTTCTGCTTTCTGAACTAAATGATATATTGAATATTATCCTTCACATTACTGTCACATTGAAAATTAAGTTTCATTACGTGAATTTTGGAGACATAAACTACACAAAAATTTTCCCTTTTTAAAAATCACATGATTATGTATACAGAAAATCTAAAGGAATTCCTCTAAAATAATTAGAAATAACAAGTGAATGTAGCAAAGGTAAAAATGAATGTTAAAAATTAAGTTGTGGGCTGGAGAGATGGCTTAGCAGTTAAGCGCTTGCCTGTAAAGCCTAATGCCCCAGTTCAAGGCTCTATTCTCTGGGACACATGTTGGCCAGATGCACAAGGGGGCACACGTGTCTGGAATTTGTTTGCAGTGGCTAGAGCCCCTGGTGTGCCCATTCTCTCTCTCTCTCTCTCTCTCTCTCTCCCTCTCTCTCTATCTGCCTCTTTCTCTCTGTCTGTTGCTCTCAAATAAATAAATAAAAATAAAACAAAAAATAAAAAAAATTAAGTTGTATATGTTCATACTAGCAGTGAACATTACAAAAAGAAATTGAGTGACTTAGGATTTATGGTCAAGGTAGTATCTGCCTAACCACAGCACACCTACCAGGGAAGGAAAAGGAAGATATTAGGGGTTCATTGGATCTTCCAGGGGGAGCAGACTCTAATATACATCCAGTGGGAGGATGCAGAGGAGCAAAACAATAAGAAATTGGCTGATTCCCACACTCTCGGCTAGCCCACCAGTCCCCCAATCCTCTCAAGCAGCCATGCTAGCCATAGTCCCAGCCACAGGATTCTCCTGCACTAACAACAGGCAAGGGGAACCACATGTGCATGAATGCCATCCCACTTGCCATTGCATGCACCATTACCTCCTACTCACAGCTGCACCCCACCCCTGTGCCCAGACCTAAGCCAGCAGGCCAGCATAGCTCCACCTGCACATCCATGCTCAGGAACACCATTCCCACTCCCCACTGTCCCTTCCACTGTGGACCCAAGCCAGCAAGTCACCATAGCTCCACCTATGCCTCCACGCTTGGGAAAGCCATCACACTTGCCACTGCCTCCTATCGCCCTTTCCACTTTGGGCCACCTGACCATGCAGTCCCATATCCCAAATCACTGAACAACAAGCCCCTACATCAGGTCCTTGGGCACCACCAGAGCCTTGCAGGCTCCTTCCCTCTGAGAAGGCAGGGCCAATTGCCTACAGAAGCCTAGTGGAAGAAAGCATAAAATGGAATAACCACTAAAGACACTTCAAGGGTAGATTATAGCTTCCTCCAAAATTAAAAAAAAAAAGACTCCTACACTGTGATGTGCAGAACACAGCACAAAAGGAATAACATAAAAAAAAATCAAATGCAAGTAAATCCAGTAAGATTGCTCACTCCTACAATGGATGTCTCTAATCAAAACATAGAAGAGACATTAGGATCAGAGCCACAGAAAGAACATATAAGCTATGCAACCCTGACCAAGCAAATAGCAGAACTTGCAGAAAAGCACCAAAGGGCTAATAATCGTAAGAATGCTATCCTTGCAAGACTAGACCTAAGAGATAAGAACCTGGAAGGATTCTAAAGACAGTTAAATTACATGAAGGAGAGTCAAAAAAAAGGACCCCAATACCTAGCTGACTAAGCTCAATGAAGGCATAAAGAAATGCAAGGCTGAATTACAGGAAGCATCAAGAAAATCGGAAAATGACATGAAAAGAAAATCGACAGAGGGGTGGAAACTATACATAAAAAAGCAGCAGAAAATACAAACCAAATTGAAAAAGCCTCAAATTCTACAGAAGCTCTCAAGAATAGAGTCAACCATGTGGAGGATAGAAACTCAGAACTGGAAGACAAAACACAAGAAACAGTTTGTGAGTCGAAAAGTTTCAATAAGTTCAAAAAATTTTGTAAACAGAACATGAAGGATCTGTGGGATACCCTTAAACATTCCAAAATTTGGATCAGAAGGGGAAGAAATTCAGACCAAAGGCATGGAGAACTTATTCATCAAAATTATCAAAGAAACCTTTCCTACTCTTTCAACAGAGAGTCCCATCAAGTTACAAGTAGCTAACAGAACTCCAAACACACTGGACCAAAGGAAAAACTCTCCAAGACATATTGTCATTAATACTGTAAACACCGATACCAAAGAGAAAGTCCTAAAAGCAGCTAGGGAAAAACAGCACATTACATATAAAGGTAACCACATCAGAATTACTTCAGACTTCTCAATGGAAACCATGAAAGCCAGAAGGACCTGGAATAGAATATTGTAAAGTCTAAGAACCTATGTCTTCCAACCCAAACTACTTGACCCAGCAAAAGTATTCCTCATAATAGATGGTGAAAGAAAAACTGTCCATGACAATACTCAGCTTTACAACTATATGAACACAAAACCAAACCTACAGAGACTATTTCAGGAAATTCTGCACACAGAAGAACCAAATAATCAACCTCGAGTGCCTACAAGAAGCAGATCACAATAAGCAAATTCAGAAGACACAAAAAAGTACAAAATCCAAGAAAATATCAAACCACATAAGCCAGTATGATATGGAAGGGATGAAATCAAACCTCACAGCCATTACCCTAATTGTTAATGGCCTTAATTCACCCATCAGGAGAAATAAACTAACAGGGTAGATTAGAAAATTCGACCCCTCAATCTGTTGCCTTCAAGAAACCCACCTCACCATTAAAGACAGACACCTCCTCAGAGTGAAAAGGTGGAAATGATATTGCAAGCAAACTGGAATAAGAAGCAAGCAAGTGTAGCTATACTAATATTGTATAAAATAGACTTCAAACCAAATGTAATCAAAAATACAAAGAAGGCCACTTTTTGCTTATCAAGCGAATGATCCAACAAGAGGATATCATAAATATCAATCTTCATGCACCAAACACAGCTGCACCACAATGCATAAAATAAAACCTATTTAACAACAAAACAGAAATAACCACCAACACCATCATAGTTGGGGACTTCAATACTCCACTATCAGCAATAGATAGATCATCCAAACAGAAAATAATCAGGAAAAAGAGAGAGCTCAACAAAACCATAGAGCAATTAGAACTAAAGGACATCTACGGAACATTCTACCCAAATTCCACAGACTAAACCTTCTTCTCAGCAGCCTATGGAACCTTCTCTAAAATAGATCATATACTGGGTCATAAAGCTTGCCTCCATATCTTTAGGGAGATCATCATAATTTCCAGCCTGGTATCAGATCGCAATGCTGTGTTGCTAGAAATTAACAACAAAAGATTCACCAGGAATCCCATTGGCTCCTAGAAACTGAGCAACACAATTTTAAACATTAAATGGGTAGTAAAGAAAATAATAAAAAAAGAAATTGTGAAATTTCCAGAAACAAATGCCAGAGAGAACACATCATACTAAAACTTATGGGACACAATGAAGACTGGCCTCAAGGGAAAATTCAAAACACTAAATGCCTTAATAACAAAGACGAGAGAGATACCAAATCAGTAACCTAACCATTCACCTAAAGGCACTGGAAAAGCAAGAAGAACACAACCCAAAAAGCTCCAGATGGAAAGAAATAATTAAGATCAGAGGAAAAATTGATGATTTGGAAACTAAGAAAACAATTAATAAAATTGATGAAAGCAAGACCTGGTTCTTTGAAAAAATAGACAAGAGCTGGGAGATGGCTTAGCCATTAAATGCTTGCCTGTGGACCTTAAGGATCCTGGTTCAAGGCTTGATTCCCCAGAATCCATGTAAGCTTGATGCACAAGGTAGTGTATGCTCTGAAGTTCGTTTGCAGTGTCTAGAGGCCCTGGTGTGCCCATTCTCTCTCTCTCTCTCTCTCTCCCTCTCCCTCTTTCTCTCTCTGTCTGTCATTCTCAAATAAATAAATAAAAATAAACAAAAATTAAACAAATAAACAAGATTGATAAACCCCTGGCCAATTTGATCAAGCAAAAAAAGATGCACTTCAACTTAACAAAATTATATTTGAAAAGGAGAGATCACAACAGACACATGTGAAATTGAGAGAATCATCAGGACTTATTTCAAAAATCTCTACTCCATAAAACTTGATAATATGGTGGAAATGCATGAATTCCTGGACAAATACCACCTATCAAAGCTAAACTCAGAACAGATTAATCTTGTAAACAAACCTATCACACCCATCAGGATTGAAGAGGTCATCAAAAACCTCCGCAAAAAGGAGAGTCCAGAAACAGATAGCTTCTCAGCTGAATTCTATCAAATCTTCATGGAATAACTGAAACCAAGTTTTATCAAACAGTGCCACACAAATGGAGAACAGGGATAGCTCCCCAACTCCTTCCATGAAGCTAGTATCACCCTGATACCAAAACCAGGCAGAGATGCCACGGAGGAAAAAAAAAAAAAAAAAAAAACTATAGGCTTATTTCCCTGTTGAACTTAGATGCAAAGATCCTGAACAAAATCCTAACAAACCAAATTCAACAACAAATCAAAATAATTATCCACCTTGATCAAGTAGGCTTCATCCCAGGAAAGTAGGGGTGGTTCAGCATATGGAAATCTGTCAATGTAATACACTACATAAATAAGCTTAAACACAAAAACAACATGATCATTTTGATAGATGCAGAAAAAGCCTTTGACAAAGCACAACATCACTTCATGATCAAAACATTGGAAAGAATTGGCACGGATGGTTTATATCTCAACATAATAAAGGCCGTATATAAAGCTCCTAAAACCCAAATGATGCTTAATGGAGGGAGACTGAAGGAATTGCCATTGAGAACAGGAACAAGACAGGGGTGTCCACTCTCACCTTTGCTCTTCAACATAGTAATAGAAGTCCTAGCTCAAGCAATGAAACAGGAGAAACAAATAAAAGGGATAAAAATTGAAAAGGAAGAAGTTAAGTTAGCTCTATTCATTGATGACATGATTCTATACATAAGAGACCCAAGAATCTCCATCTCAAAAGTCCTAAAGGTGATTAACTTCTTCAGCAAAGTAGCAGGATACAAAATCAATGCATAAATCAGTAGCCTTTCTATATGAAAATGACAAAGATATGGAGAAATAAATAAATGACATTGTTCCATTTTCAATAGCAACAAAAAACAATAAAATACTTGGGAATAACATTAACCAAGGTTGTGAAAGACCTATTCAAAGAAAACATTCAAAAAAGTTATTGAAGAAGACTTGATAAAATGGAAACACTTCCCATATCCTGGATAGGCAGAATTAACATTGTGAAAATGGAAATCTTACCAAAAGCAATATATATATTTAATGCAATACCAAAAAAACTCAACATTGTTCTTCAAAGAGATAGAAAAAATGATCTCAAAATTCATATGGAAAGGCAGAAGGTCTTGGATATCCAAGCATATCCTCAGCAAAAGACATACCTCTGGAGGCATCACCATACTTGATCTAAAGCTATATTACAAAGCCATAGTAATAAAAACAGCATGGTACTGGCATAAAAGCAGGATTATAGGCCAATGGAACAGAATTGAGGACCCGAATTTTGGGTCAAGTAACTACAACTACTTGATTTTTGACAAAGGCCCTAACAATATAGGCTGGAAAAAAGACAGCATCTTCAACAAATGGTGCTAGACACAGTGGATAACCATATGCAGGAAAACGAAACTCAATAAACACATCTCAACATGCACAGAAATCAAATCCAAATGGATCAATGACCTAAATATAAGACTGTAAACTCAGCTACTACCAGAATAAAAGGAGGAACTTTCTATGGTATAGGAAGGGGAAAAGACTTCCTGAACAAAACACCAGTAGATCAGGACCTCAAACAATCATTCAACCATTGGGATCTCATGAAACTGAAAAGTTTCTTCACAGATAAACATATAATAAACAGAGCCAACAGATTATCCACAGAATGGGAGAAAACTTTTGCTGGCTATCCAACTGACAGAGGCATAATTTTGTAAATCTACAAAGAACTCAAAAACCTAAACAATAAAAAGTCAAACAACCCAATCACAAAAGGGGGTAAAGAACTGGATAAGCATTCTCAGAGGAAAAAATACAAATGGCAAACACACACTTAAGAAAATGTTCCTCGGGCTGGAGAGATGGCTTGGCGGTTAAGTGCTTGCCTGTGAAGCCTATGGACCCCGGTTCGAGGCTCAACTCCCCAGGACCCACGTTAGCCAGATGCACAAGGGGGCGCATGAGTCTGGAGTTCGTTTGCAGTGGCTGGAAGGCCTGGCGCACCCATTCTCTCCCTCTCTCTCTCTCTCTGCCTCTTTCTGTCTGTCTGTCGCTCTCAAATAAATAAATAAGTAAATAAATAAATAAATAAAAGCCTAGTGTTTATTTCTTTAAAAAAATGTTCCTCATCCCTAATCATCAGGAAAATGCACATTAGAACAACTATGAGATTCTACCTTACACAAGTAAGGATAGCAAACATTAAAAAGTCAAATGCAAACAAATGCTGGCAAAGATGTGGAGAAATAGGAACCCTCATCCACTGTTGGTTGGAATGTAAGATGATACAACCACTTTGTAAAGCAATATAGAGACTCCTAAAAAGGTTGAGTATAGAGTTACCAATAGACTCAGTTATTCCCTTACTGGCCATTTATCCTAAAAGCTCCATGGCTCAGTTCAGAGAGATTTGCTCAACCATGTTTATAGCTGCTCAATTAATAACAGCTAGGAGCTGGAATCAACCTAGATGTCCTTCATTAGATGAATGGATAATAAATATGTGGCATATCTACTTGTTGGAATTCTACATAGCAGTAAGGAAAAATGACACAATGAAATTTGAAGAAAAATGGTCGAACCTGGAACAGATCATTCTCAGTGAACACATCCAATCACAGAAAAAAGAACACTGCATAGTCTCACTCATCTGTGGCTCCTATCCTGACTCTACCTGAGATGCTGACATACCTAATAAGCATCTCAAGAACCAGATAATAGGGAGGGTGTGGCAGGAGGGGAGGGTAAGGGTTGGGATGGGGGACACAAAACTGGACCTGAATGGCAAAGGTACCATAAAATTCTACATCCTAAAAGACAGACTAAGTGGTTGAACCTTTATCATGTCCTGAGAGGGAACTCCTGAATCCCTTGAAGGAGGTATGATGAATACTAACCTTAATCTTATATTCCTCTCTCTCCCTCTTTCTCCCTCTCTTATTCTTTCTCTTTCTCTCCTTCTTCTCTTTCTTCTCTCTATCTCTTTTATGTTACCTAAACTTTTCTTCCTCTTTTTCTTTAGTGCTAGCACATATTCCCAGTACCAGCATGTGGCTAACATCCACAATGAGCTGTTGATCAGAAATACCTACAAGGTTTCCCAAAAGAAGACATATTTCTGTCAGAGTTCTTAATAACCCACTAAAGATTAGTGGTAAGACCCTACTGCTGAACATACCATACGCTTTTGGTATGGAATATGGAGTGACCTGGCTGGAATCTGGAAGAGAGTCAGTCCCAATATAGTTAACTTGTCTAGTGCCAGAATATGCTACATGAGTGACTGGGGGAAAATGACCAATATCTGTCCAAGCAACTTGTGGTCTCTGCTACTCAGCAGCAAATAACCTGACATGATTCTCACACAAGTACAATAGTTGCACACAGCCATGGTGGGAAACCAACTGCTCTTTATTTAGCTAACTAATCTGCTCAGTGGAATGGAACCCATAGCTGGAGCTGGGAAACATGTCATAACCATATTAAAAAATGAGCCCACTCTACATTATCAAGCTCCCAACAACGTGGGTTACAAGAGGGACTACATCCATCAAATTCTCTCTAAAGTAACAATGGTTATCCCATTTATCTGGTGCTAACTTCCTTCTCCATTGGAGAATTCGCTTCTCTTTTTCAGATGGATCCAGATCCTAAGGAAAGAACCAAGCTATCTCCCCTCAACAGGGCCCAAGCTGAAAGTAAGTCTAATTGAGGAAATGAGCAAGAGTGCTGCTTTCTTGGTGGACCTGGTACCAGCACAGGGTGAAGGAGATAGACACAGAGTACACTCAACTCTTACCGAGCCAGAGATCCAGAGACACAGAGGCTCCCAAGACCTCATCACTGAAGTAGGTCTAAAACAAACCCATCATGGCTCGGGGAACTTCACGGAAGAGGTGGCGGAAAGATTGTTAGAGCCACATGTTGGGTCATTATACACAGACTTTGCCTCTTACCCATAACTAATGGCTAACCCCACAATGCATGACCCATATTCCCCAAGGAGGAGGGTCCCTACAGAGGGAGGAGGACAGGAATGAGGCTAATGATTGTATCAACATAACTGTAAACACACTATGTACATAACTAATAAATAAAAAAATGAAATTAAAGCCAGGCATGGTGGCACACACCTTTAATCCCAGCACTCCAGAGGCAGAGGTAGGAGGATCACCGAAAGTTCGAGGCCACCCTGAGACTACATAGTTAATTCAAGGGCAGCCTGGACCAGAGTGAGACCCTACCTCGAAAAACCAAAAGAAAAAAAATGAAATTGAAATGAAACTTGATTTACAGTGCATCAAAATAGTAAATTAACAATAATAAGGTAGTGCTTATGAATTAAGATGCAAAACAATCATTAGATAAACAAATGGGCAACTAAATAAATGAACATACATCTCATTTTCATATTAGAATACACAGTATAGTTTTGATGTAAGTACTTCCCACAGAAATATATCTATGTGGCCTTGACTTAGTCAGCACTTCTTTGGTGCAACGTCAGAGATACAAATAACTAACTGCAAGTAGATAAATTGTGTTGTAATGAATTAAAGTAAAGCAGTTATATTTTAAATAATATACATAAAACCAAAAGCATGATAGAATACTAAAATTCACTTCATATAGTGGTAAGAAATTTATGTTAAATGTATTTTTTATAAATTACAGGACAAATACTTTATTTAAAACATTTATTTACCAATAAGAAACATGAAATATTTTCAACATTATTAATCATGAAGGAGATTCAAAATATGCTAGATTGTTCATAATAAAAATTTGAGACAATAATAAGTGCTGTAAGTGATGAGGAGAAACTCAAAAGCTCATAGTTTTCTCAAAGGATTATCGTAGTGCCAAAACTCCAGAAAACAGTGAGATAATTCCTTAAGATGTTAAAAAAAATAATGCACTACTTATTCATATTCCACTCCTACACTGCTAAAGGTGATGGAATACACATTTATACAAGACTTATACATGAATATTTATAACAACCTTATTCACGACAGTTCCAAAGTAGCAACTATACTTGTGCCCTTTAAATGGAGAAGATATAAACAAAATTGAATATTCTGTAGTTGGAACGAAGTACTGATGCTACAATATAGACAAACTTTGAAAGCAGAATAAGTGAAAACCCAGTCAAATATTACAAAGAAATCCCATAATCTACAATAACATTTATCTTAAATTAAATTTCAAAAATAGGAAATAGAAGAAGAAGAAGAGTGAGAGAGAGGGGGAAAAAAACATTCTAGCTTTAGAGTTCTAGGGTGTCTGGAAGTAGAATAAATGTCTGAGGTTTATTTTGAGCAAAAACATGTTTTAATCATGAAAAAAATGATAAGACAACTGTGAATGCACAATGCGTGGCTGAAGAAAAAATGTTAGTTCAGAGAAGCCACTGTAATTCATTAAATTGTACACTTTAAAATCGAGAACTTGGACTGGAAAGATGGCTTAGCAGTTAAGGAGCTTGCCTTTGAGTCCTAAGAACCCAGGTTCAATTCTCAAGAGCCCATGAAAGCCAGATGCCCATTGTGGCGCAAGTGTCTGGAGTTCATTAACAGCGGCTAGAGGCCCTGGTGTGACCATTTTCAATCTTTCTCTCTTTCTCTATCTGCCATGAATAAATATAAAATATTTAAAATCAAGAACACTATTCTTTGATGTTCATATCAATAAATACATAAATTAATTTAATAATCAATATTTTATTAACATGGAGCATATAAAAATGAATATTAGTAAAATAGTTATGTGAAGCCATTCCCATCTCTGATGATAGTCAAAGTCAATGATTCCAGGGGAGGAGGAATCATTCTCTCCCATGGCATAGATATTGGTAAGTGATAAGAAGGATCATGGTAGAATTGGGGGGGGAGGGTAATATCGGGAACACATGATCAAAATTCAATATACATACTCATTAAAATATAAAAATATAATTATGGTGTTGACTATAATTTTCCACTATGGTTAATATCAGAAAAAATTATCAGAGAAGCTTCAGTTTGGTCAAACCCTGAGGGATGAGGTAAGTTTTTGAATTCCTAATGTTTTTAAATTACATAAAGATAGTATTTATTTATGCACAGTATATACTCATTGGCACATGAGTGATATATATGTAAAGACCACATCAAAAAAAATCCAGCAGTATGTACAATGGAGGTATATATTTACATAAATGAAAGCACATTCTCCTGTATTAATCAGAAACCAAGAGATTTTCTAATGCATCCATTAGAACATTCTTGAGACAATTTCTGCATATAACACATACAATTTGATCACTCAGAACCATAAAAAGGCATTAATTAAATTACCTGGAGTATAATTCTGAGATTTTAAAATCAGAAAGCTATTGTCCTGATAATGAGAAAATAAAGGACTTAAATCAAAGGTACTCTTAAATGAAAGTCATACAGAATAAGGCCAGAGCAAACAGTCTCCACAGTGGGGTAACAAGAAACATTACCAACGTTACAAAGTTGATTCTCAAGAAAATGTCATTAGATAAAATATCCCGTATGGTAGAAACATAAAATTTTATATTTAGGGACTGTAGAGATGGCTTAGCAGTTAAGGCACTTACCTGCGAAGCCTAAGGACTCAAGTTTGACTCCCCAGTACCCACATAAGCCAGATGCACAAGGTGGCACATGAATATGGAGTTTGTTTGCAGTGGCTTGAGGCCCAGACACACTCATTCTCTATCTGCCTCTTTCTCTCTCCCTTTCAAATAAAGAAAAATATATAAAAATACATAAGAAATATATATTTTAGAGTACTTGATGACACACCAAAGGTTAGTGGTAAGACCCTACTGCCAAAGACGTCATACACTGTTGGTACAAAATATGGAGTGACCTGGCCGGAATCTGGAAGTCAGTCAGTCCCCAGACAGTCAGCTTGTCTAGTGCCAGAAGGTGCTACATGAGAGACTGGTGGAAAATGACCAACATCTGCCCAAGCAACTCATGGTCTAAGCTACTCAGCAGCGAACAACCTGATGTCATTCTCATAGAGGTGCAATTGTGGCACATAGCCATGTTGGGTAACAACTTCTCTTGAATTGGCTAACTGATCTCCTCAGTGGAATGGAACCAATGGCTGGAGCTGGAAAACAAGTGAGAACCATATCCAAAAAAACGAGCCTACTTTCTATTATCAAGTTCCCACCAATCATGGGCTACAAGAGGGCCTACACCTATTAAATTCTCTCTAAAATAATAATGCTTATCCCATTTATCTGGTGCTGATTTCACTCTCTGTTGGAAAATTTGCTTCTCTTTTTCAGATGGACACAGAACCTGAGGAGAGATTCAGCACATTGCTCCTCACAGGGCCCCAGCTGAAACCAAGAGTAATTGGGGAAATGAGCAAGAGTGTTGCTTTCTAGGTGAACCTGGTACCAACAGAAGGGTGAAGGAGATAGACACAGAGAATTCTCAATTCCTACCAAACCAGATATCCAGAGACACAGAGGCTCCCAAGACCTCATCACTGAAGTAGACCTAAAATGAACCCTTCACGGCTCAGGGAAATTTGCAGAAGAGGGGGAAGAAAGATTTTTAGGGCAACATCTTGGGACTTTATGCACAAAGACATTTCCTTCTTACCAATAACTGATGGCTAACCCCACAATGCACGACCCACATTCCCAATGAGGAGGGTTCCTGTGGAGGGGGGTGGACAGAGAGGATACTAACAATGGTACCAATATGGTTATATACACACTGTGTACATAACTAATAAAAACATTGTATTTAGATACTAGTATTAATTCACTGTTAAAATGGAAAATATTTCATTATCAATTTAAAATTCAACATAAAATGATTAAAATACTAATACCTATTATATGTACATCATTGGGAGTCTTCCTGGCATTCTATACTTTCTTATACCTTTTACTGTTTTTTCCAGCTCTCATATATGTATAAACTATTTTGAGAAGCAACCTTGCTTCTTTACAGTGTCTGATCAAAGTCAGAAAATAAGATCGAAGTACTAGTCCTTCTTTCGTAATGTCACATATGTCTTTTCTTATTCTTTAAAATTTTTCACTTTTATTGTAAGTTAATACATTATAATCATATATGTATTTATAATCAAATATGGTCTTATGATCTATGAATACATTTTGAAATAATTGGATCAAATCAATATTCTCATCACTTTAAATCATATATTTATTTTTTATATTCATTTGTAAGGAGAGAGAGAGAGAGAATGAGAAGGATAATGAAGATAAGAATACTAGGGCCTCTTACCACAAGCATATTTTAAAAAATATTTTATTGAAATATTTATTTGAGAGGGAGAAAGGGAGAGAAAGAGGCAGATAGTCCTTTGGTTTGCCAGCAAAATAATAATAATAATGATAACCACTCTATCAGGTGTGAGATAGTAACTTTGTGTTGTTGAATTGTACTTTCCTGATTTTTAGCAGTGTGGAGAACATTTTAATTAAACCATTGGACAATTGTTTATGTTCCAAGTAATGTTTACTCAAGCCTCTTACCCATTTTTAATTCAACTGTTTGTTTTCTCTTTAAATAGTTGTTTGAGTTCCTTATATATTTTCAATATTAACCTTCTATCAGATGCATGGATTTGTAGTGCTATTGATTCTAGGCCTTCAAACTAGCATCTAGGAAACATATTAATGTCAGAACAATAATAAGATAAAATATTTTATTTACAGGATCAATTAAAATTGAATGTTTGCCAGTCGTGATAGTTTATGCCTTTAGTCCCAACACTTGGGAGACTAAGGTAGAAGAATCACTGTGAGTTTGAAGCTAGCCTGAGACTACATCTTGAATTCCAGGTCAAACTGGCCTACAGTGAGAACCTACCTCAAAAAAACCCCACAAAATAAATAAATAAATAAATAAATAAACATTAAATTTTCTTGAAAAATTTTATATCTATATGTGTTGTCTCTTTGACTCTTAATAAACTACATATTTGACTTAGATGAAAATGCACAAATACCTTTACCATTAGAATTTCCATATTGCCACTAAGAGAAAAATTACTCAATGAATGCTCAAATTTCTCATCTTTCTATTTACTTTTAAAGTATTCTGCTCCAATGACTGCTGTCTTAGTACTATATTCAAATTTCCCTTGAAATAGTATTTTTCTGTGTGGTTATTTCACCATTTTTCAACATGTGATTAGATTTGTTATTTTATCTTATTTTTATTTTTAGAATATATCATTTACACTTTTCATTTAATTAAGCTTTTAAATATCTACAATATTTGACTTAAGTGTTTAATATGTGAAAATATTTATCATTGAAATCACAAATGAAATTCCTCTCAATGAGCCATATCCCCTCATCTGAATTATAGATTGTATTAGCCAAGGTTAACTAAAAGTCTTCTAGGTATATTTAAGTGAACTCAAACATCATAGACAGGAAAATGGAAGAAAATATAAGTCACATAATTTAAACAATAAGAAAAAGAATCATATATGTTTAAATAGTATGGAAAATCAGATCACAATATTTTGGAGGAATAAATAGATAAACAAATTCTTTTTCATTATAGATGCCGTTATGAATATTAAATTATCTTTCATTCTACTCTGTAATCTTTTTTTAGTGTTTATAATAGAAACATAAGCATATATCTGTGCAAGTTTGCACAGAGTATTCATTGTGTGTTTTGGCTGGCTATTCAGTATGAATAGATCTGGGTCTTCAATAGATCTGTTACAAAATTTGAGATTCATGGGAAAGTAATTGTAGATGAGGTCAAAAAGAGACAAGATTTATTAAATAGTGTTCTTCCTAATAAGCTATTAATAGGGGATGAGTAATCATAAATATTGACTACATAGAAAAATATTAAAAATCTCTTATTAGAATACAAGATGATGAAAAGTATAATTATGACACAAGAAATGTAAGCAGTGAAAATAATACGACTTTTTGGAAGTAGTAAACATATTTATCACACTCCAATATATGTATAAAATATCTTTCTTAAACAAAATGCTTAAAGAATAGCAAGTATTAGGAAAATCATTATGTTCAGCATTCAAATGTTCTCAAATTGAAAAGAAAAAAACAAATGATAGCTAAATAAATTATTCTAGTAAGTGCATTAAAATTTGGAAAATATATAATTGTCAGGCAAAATAGAGTGAATTTTGAAACTGAAAAAGAATCATTTGTGCTTCTGCTAAGAGATACTTTTAGGGGGGATGTAGCAGAAAAAAATGTAAGGGCCAGATGGTAGGTAGGAAAAGTTTGGAACATTAACTTCTGTTTCTTTCATGAGCCTACATTAGCTGTCATTAGTACCATAAGACCTCCCAAATACTGAGCTCCTGAATACTTTGATAACAATTATCAATATAGATGAAGGACAAGTCAGATAAATGAAGAAGTCAGGTGGGAGGAGGGGGAGGTGAGATTTTCTAAGGTATTAGGAGGGGGTATAATCACATTTCAAGATATTCATGTATGTAAATTGTCAAATAAATGAATAAATATATAAATGTAGAATCTTTAAATATAAAGATACAGAAAAGTTGAATGAGTATGAAAAATGATTAATCATGCCTAGACTAATAAAAATATGAGAGCATTTTGTTTGGTCTCGGAAAATAACTTTTTTTAATTTTTTTTTTATTTTAGAGGGAGAGAGAGTGACAGAGAGAAGGAAAGAGAGAGAATTGGCATGCCATGACCTCAGCTACTGTAATTGAACTCCAGATGCTTGTGCCACCTAGTGGGCATTTTTGACCTTGCACTTGTTTCACCTTTGTGCATCTGGCTTACCTGGGATCTGGAGAGAGACTGAACATGGGTCCTTAGGCTTGGCAGGCAAGTACTTTAACCTGTAAGCCACCTCTGCAGCCTGCAAATATTTTTTTTAATATTAAAGTAGATGTTAATTGCATGAGCAATATAAGGAAGCTTAGTGATTAAGGCACTTACTTGAAAAGTCTAACAACCTGGGTTCAATTTAGCAGTTCCTACTTAAATCCAGATGCACAAAGTGGTGTATTTCTGTGGAGTTATTTTGCAGTGGCCAGAGGCCCTGGTCCACCCATCTCTGTCTCTCTCTCTCTCGCTCGCTCTCGCTCTTGCTCTCTCACTCTCTCTGTGTCTCTTTCTCTCTCCCTCTCTCCCTCTCTCTGTGTGTGTTTTTTTGTCTGTCTCTTTTATCTGTCTCTCTTTATTTGCAAATAAAATAAATATTTTAAATAAAACACTGAAGAAGGTAATGGGGAAAGCTAAAAGATGGAAAGACCTCTTATAATCACTCATGAATTATAAGAATTAATATGATGAAAGTGGCCAGTCTGACAAAATCAATCTACAGATTCAATGCAATCCCTATCAAAATTCCAGCAGCATTCTTCATAGAATTAGAAAAAAAAGAGTCTCAAAATTCATATGGAAGCATGAAAGGCCTCATATAGCCAAAAATACTTCCAGCTAAAGGAATTCCTGTGGTAGCATCACCATGCTATAAAGCCATAGTAATGAAAAATAACATGGTACTAGAAAAGCATAGACACATACATAGATCAATAAACAAGAAAAGAAGATTCATATATAAGTTCTTGTGATAACGGCTATGTGAACATTGACAAATGGGCAAAAAAATATGCACTAGGATAAACATTTTCAATAAATGATGCTGGAGAAACTGGATAGAAACATGTAGAAGAATGAAGCAGGTCCCTCTTCTCTTACCACACTCAGCAATAAACTGCAAATAGATCAAGGATCTCAATTTAAGGCCTTGAACTCCAAAATGACTAGAAGAAGAAAAATAGAGAGAACACTCCCAGATATGGGCACAGTGAAGGATTTTCTTAATAAGATCCCAATAGCCCAGGGAATTAGACAAACATTCACCTACTGGGATCTCATGAAACTAAAAAAAAAATGTATTGTGCAGATAAGCAACGATCAGCAGAGTCAATAAACAATCTGCAAAATGGAATAAAATCCTTGCCAGCTATATGTTTGATAGCTATATGTTTAATATCTAGAATGTACAAAGAACTCAAAAATGTTAGGAATAAAAAGTTAAGAAGCCCTCTAAAAGAATAGGGAATGAAATTCAATAAAGATTTCTCAAAGGAAGAAATTCAAATAACCAATAAACACCCAACAATTTGTTAAACATCTTTAGGGATCAGAGAAATGAAAATTAAAATAACGTTGAGATTCCATCTCACTCCATTCAGAATGGCAATAATCAAAATAATTACAACAAATGCTGGCATGGATGGAGGAAAGAATAACCCTCATCCACAGCAGGTAGGCATGCAAACTTGTGCAACCACTATGTAGATCAATTTGGAGACTCCTCTGAAAGCTGGAAATAGACCTACCGTTTGATCAAACTATATCACTCTTGGGCATATACCCTAAAGACACTATTCTATAATATAGATGTACTTGCTCAGTCATGTTTGTGGCTGCTCTTTTCACAATAGCTGGGAACTGGAATCAACACAGACACCCACAGATGGATGAATGGTTAATGAAGACATGGTACATATACACAATGGAAACATTTTTAAAAAATGAATTGGTTGGTTGCTACTACCAAGCAATTTGTTACTTTCAAGAGCTAAATTTTAAGACCCTATTGCCAAAGACACCACAGGCCACAAACACAGAATTTCAATAGATCATACTGGATCTTAGAAGGAAGCCAGCTACCTTGCTAGCCATCATTGTGTTGGAAAGGAAAGTACTATATGAGCTGCTAAGGGATAATGTGTCCAACAGCATAAATAAGCAGGGGATTTTGCAAGGTAGACATGTACACACTTGTGCAATAGTGGCATACAACTTATATGAGTAATCAATGGCTCTTTGATTGGATAGAGGCCCACTTAATGGGAAAGAACTCATACCTGGTAATGGGCCCCAATTCAGTATCTTATGGATATGATGGTCATAGACTCCATATTAAAGCTCCCACTAGTCTTTGGCCAAAAAGTCTTACTATACTCATCAAAATATATCTCAATTAACTATGCTTATACCCTTTAATCCATGTTATTCTCACTCTTGGTTGGAATTTTTTTTTGTACAGATGGAAGCAAATGCCAGGGAGAACCAATAACCATCTATATGATAGAAAAAGAGAAAAACAAATAGCTGACTGCCTAGCATGAAACAAGCTAACTCTAGCATACCTTCCAGACCCTAGGAGACAGCACAGAGGAAATAGCAATTTCAACATATTTAAACATGAGTGCTGCTCTCAGTGACAGCCTGACAACCTATTACAGGAAGATGGCTAAGACACTGAGGACACTCAAAATTCATCAAAGAATAAATTAATAGGTTTCAGAGAACAACACTAGAGCCTTAAACATACATGTCAAGGCTCAGGGAACACTGGAGAAGAGGAGGCAGAAATAGTATAAGAGACATAGGATTGAAAGCAATACTGTGTGGTACTACGCCCCAGAAGCTGATAGATGCATTCATGATACCACAGTGAATAAAAATAACCCCACTAGGGAGGGCCATCAGTGGAATGGGGCAGGGGAGATGACAACATGAGGGAAATAGGACCAATAGATTTGTCCATGCAATTAAGTTCCTTATTAATAAAATATTAAAAACATAAAATAGAATATTTTATGAAAAGTCAATCCCCTATAAAATACTATTACATAAATTACATATCTAATAATTATCAAAATATATAACAAACAATTTAGTATGATTACAATGAGAATCCAATACATTCAAATCCATAAGTGAAAATCGCTAAAAAGTCTGTGTTTTTCTTAAAGGGTTGATCTTTATACTTATGAATCCTAGACACAGAAATTACTGGAGAAATGGAAAAGGAACTTTCAAAATTGTCCCTATACAACTGTTTATGTAAATCACCCTCCAGCCATATGTGTGAACTGATTAAAATAAATATGTCCCTAATAGAACACTCAGCTAATGATACACCATTTTTTTGGTCAAGGACTTCGAACTGAAGACAAATAGTAAGAGCATTAAAATCCTATTAACCTAAACTGACATGAAAGTCTTAACAATGCTAAAGTATAACTTTCAACATGAGCTTAACTGTGATGATTTTCTTAAAACATAAGTCAATAAAATTTAAATAATATCAGAAGTTTCATAACCTAATAAGTAAAATGTTCAGAATAAGGTAGCATATATCTGGCCTATGAAAAATATCAAATCCTATGTGGTAGTAGGAGTGAATGGCCTCCAACATATTCAGAGTATTATTAAAGTATGTAAATTAGATCTGCAGTCACCTGGGTGGAGGAGGTGTCACTATGGGTGGATCCTAGTGTTCAACTTAAGGTGTGGGAGTCGATTTGGAATTCTAGTCTAAAGATATGCAGAGTGCTTGAGCTCTGTCTGGAGGTCCTGAAGTGTGCTGTGTGGGGTGGCTTTTGTGTTTTGGTTTGTGGCTTTTCTCCATCTCTGCAGCAGGGCAACTTCTGCCCCTGTGGAACTTCCCCTGCATCAATAAATACCTTCCTCCCATAACTATGCCTGGTATTGAATGGTATCCCAGTGTGAGTCTGTCTACTACAGAATTAGTATCAAGAGTGGGGAACAGGGATGAGATGAATCTGACCATGTGTGTTTTGTTTTTTTGCAACTTGTGTGCTGGAGGAATGGGAAACTTGGTGCTGGAAATTGAAGAAGCTTTCTGGAGTGGTAAGCCAAGTATTATAGACTATTCTAATGAGAGTTTGAAAATGCTAAGTGCAGAGAGAACTGTATTTGGAGGCGTGACTTATGAACATTCTAAACGGAAGGAAAGACTGCAGAAGACATTATTGGAACTGAGCTACTGGCATAAGGGCTGGCTGTATTCTGCTGCCCAGGTCCTGAGAGTTTGATCAAGGTTAAATTTGTAATGGACATATGGATAAAGATATGGGACTGAGAGATTTAGATTTAAGATTTTAAGTTGGAAAAAATCAAGAAAGTTTAAAATGTACTGACACAGAGACTGGTTTTAGATTACTGAAGCTGCTATTATCAAACACATTATCTTAAGGAAGATGGCCCAAATTCTTTACATTAGAACAGTAGAAAGGATGCCTGAGGAAAGACTATGATAGAAATGCAAATTCTTTTGGAACGTGTTAACTGGAGAAAGAACCTGCTTTTCAAGGGTATGATTTATTTCATCCCTGAATTAAGAATATGGCTGTGTCCTTCACATCTGGTATTGATTTTGTAAACATGAAAAATGTGAGGTTTGATCATGAAATGCACATATGGTTCTAGTAGCCACTGCTGAGATGTGGCATATAGTTAACGACATATTGACCCTGAGGAAGAGGCTGGCAAAGACATTGAAAAATGGGCCACAGTTTTGAAGTGGAGACTAAGGATTTCTTTATATACCAGGAGAGTGCAAGTGGTTCCATGGAGGCTGTTGGCTCAGGATGTAAATTTTCCCCTGGCAACCCAGCCCTGCAGGAGGAGTTGAATTGGAAAATTTGGAGACTGTTGGTCACTTGTTATGATATTGGGCTTGAAACGTAGAAATATGATGTTTGCTTGATGGTTATTGCATTTGCATTGTTCCATTCTCCCCTTGCTATGCCTTATAGCAACTGTAAATGCTTACTATGTGCCTTTATGTATTGAAGGTATATAACTTGTTGATTTTACAGGACTCAGAGTTAAGAGACAATCAAATCTCAAATGAGACTTGGGACTGTAGTACTATCTTAAGTTGGTAAAGACTGTGAGATGTTTAAAATTGGACTGCATACAATTTACAATGTGAGATGTTTATGAATCTTTTAGAGGCCAAGAGTGGAATACAGTAGTTTGAATAAATGTCCTCCTAATCAATTCAGAGATTTTATTCAAGCTTGTTACTTGGTATCACTTGGCAGATCCTAGAGTCTAGCAGTAAGGTGTGGGGGTGAATTTTACTTACAGTCCAAAGATATGCAAAAGGTTTGAGCTTTGCCTGGAATTCTTAAGAGTGCTTACTTGCTTTTTGGTGATGGCATTTTTCTCTCTCTGCTTGGACCTGTGAAAGCAGGCTAGCCTCTTCTGCCATTATGGAACTTACCCTAGATCTGTAAGCTTCAATAAATATCCCTTTCTCATTAACTATACCTGATTTATGTTCATCTCAGTGACCTGAAGCTGTCTAATACAGTAATAATGAAGTTATACTGATGGAATCATCTGAGAACTTGCTCAAATGAGAAATGAGTAATTGAGAGAATTTTTGAATCAGATGTTAAACAAAGATTTCAACAATGATAGACTATATAATGTCAAAAGAAATAGAAATTTTAGAACACAAAGGTATGTGACTTAAGATATAAGAAACTTAGTAATGGGCTCAATAACAACATAGAAGTGAGAACTGAAAAACAGATAAATGGAAATGATTGAATTTGAAAAAGAAAAATGAGAAAGATAAGCACAAAGATGAGTAAGACCTCAGTCACACGTATCAGTAGAAAAGGTCCTATGTTCATGCCATATCAACTTCAAATGAAGAAAGACAATATGATGTTGGAAAAAAGCTGAGAAGCTTGCAAGTTTAAAGGCAGATATAAATTTCTGTATTCAACAAGCCTTTTAAAGGGTCAAATAGAATATATCAAAATACATAAGATTTCCAGATACATTTTAATCACATTTCTTATAATTTAATGACTGAGAAAAAAAGAGAAGGCATAAAAATAAGTGAGACTATCTATAGGAAAATGAAGTTTCACCTATAGCAGATTGTTGATTTCCCATTAGAAAAGATGCATGGTTGGGGAAAATGTCATCAGAAACATACAGTGATATTCTGGACTGTATCTGCAAAGAAATTGCATATACTTAATAAAAGCAAAATAAATTTAGATAAGTGAAAAAAGTGACTTTTAAATGAATAAATTTCTATATTCTAGTTGCACTGACAAATGTACAATAACATGTCATCTTTACATGTATTTAAATGCTAACTTGAATAGCAGATGAAATGAACCACTAATCTAATCTATTGAGATTGAGTGCAAATGCACCTAGTTCCTCTACTACAAACAAAGAAAAAGAAACTTTAAATATAAAAGCTTATAACTATTTCCTTGAGTTTTTTGCTTTTGTTCAAGAAAATACAAGTGAAGGAATAATTAACTTATTATTTTGTGAAACCAAAATTAAGCTGATAGCAACAACAAATAGAAGAAAGAATAACACTATGGACCAATATTCCTTATGAACATGCATGAAAAACTGTAAAAAGAAAAATTAAATCTATCACAGCCACATGTATTAATTTGGGAAGTGCATGACAACTTCAGAATTAAGAAATGAAGAATACCAGTTACCGTATAGCCATGCTTTAAAAAATAAAATCAAATACAGAATGAAACATTTTTTTTGTATTTTTTTAATTACTTAGTTTTGTACTCAGTGAATACAGTCAATTTGGTACCATTACTAGGCTCATCCATTACCAACCCCCTCCCCTTGACCCATCCTTGTTGAGGTAGCCCACAGTTATGGGTAGGAGAAATGTCTGCATATCATGACCCAACATGTGGCTCTGACATTCTTTCCACCCCGTCTTCTGCAAAATTTCCCTGAGCCATGTTGGGTTCATTTTTGGTCTGCTTCAGTGATGAGGTGTTGGAGGCCTCTGGGTCTCTTGATCTCTGATTTGGTAGGAGCTGATTTTTCTCTGTGTTGATCTCCTTCACCCTTGTGACAAAAACTAAGAGAAGAAAACCTCAACCTGATAAAGTAAATCTAACTGAAACTCACAAGCTACTACTACACTTAATATTGAAATAGATTGCTAGTAATCTTAGATTCCTACGATTTGGTACAAGGCAATCATTCTCTTTCAGCCCTACTATTTCATACTGTACTGGAAATCTTACTTAATATAACAAATACAAGAAATAAATTTTAAAAAATCTTTGGAAAGGAAGAAATAAAGTATTCTCTGTTTCTATATGCTTATCAGTATAAAATACCATATACAAAATTATTCTAGAACTAATAACAATTTAGAACATTAGAAGTATACAATTTGTATTCTTAAAATGTTTTATTTTAATACAGAAGTAATGCTGATATTTTAATTCCACCAAAAGACATAAATAAGGTTTTTGATTGCAACATTTTTCATGATGTACAAAACTGTAACCAGCTATAATTTTTATAAATATTATAACATGTCAACATATTTTTATATATTCATAGTGGAATGCAGGGTAACCTTGGAAATAAATGGATGGCTAATACATGCAATAAAACATATAATGTTAAACAAAAGAAGTAAATACACATAAATACATTTATTACATCATCAAGTGTGTAGAATTTAAATGGTCATTATATTTTGGAGATATTCAGAGATATGGTCTGTGATATATCATGTGGTGGATTTCTCATGTGTTGATGATTGATTAAAATACAAGGAAAGTTTCACTGCTTTGTTCACTTTGTGACTGATATCTGATATGTGTCCACACACATACACACTTATACAATTTAAAAGAAATAAACATCAAATTTTAGTAATAAAATCAATTAATTGCAATATGTCACTTTCAAGAAAGAAAAATCACAGAAAATATATTAAGATAGTTTGTAATGAATGTTGTAGCTTCTTCATATATAGTGTAAACCAAACTGTACATGACTGAGCTATTTATACTTAAAAACACAGAAATTAATTTTCACAGAGAGGCAGGCTTCAAACTTTCATTCCAATATCTTTATCAACTTTAAATTCTTCAAATGGATTACAAAAACATGTACATCCATATAGACATTAAAGACTACTTTTATAATAAAGTCTCCAGAAAGCAAATAAAAATACTGAATAAATATATATTACTCAGATGAAGAGTACAATTTAGATAAATACCTATGATGTGATAACTTTATAAAATACAATACAATAAAATACAATAATACCTAATGTTCACATACATTTTTCAAGTTGTAGCTATAGAATAATTACCAACGGAAATGTTTTGTTTAAAAAGCTATTGGTTCTGGACTCTTCTTTTTTGGGAGGTTTTTTCAATCTCGGCTGAAACTAAGAAAAATTGGAGAAACAAGCAAGGGTGCTGTTTCCCTGATGAACCGGATACCAGCACAAGGGGGAAGGAGATCAGCACAGAGAAAAATCAACTCCTACCAAATCAGAGAGCCAGAGCCTCAGAGGCCCCCAACACCTCATCACTGAAGCAGACCCAACATGGCTTAGGGAAATTTTGCGGAAGAGGGGGCGGAAAGAATGTCAGAGCCACATGTTTGGTCATGATATGCAGAGACATTTAGCTTACCCATAACTGTGGGCTAACTCCACAATGCATGACCCATATACCTCAACAAGGAGGGGCCAAGGGGAGGGGATAGGTCACGGATGAGCCTAATAATGGTACCAAACTGACTGTAAAAAATAAAATAAAATAAAATAAAAAATAAAAATGAAAAAAAGAAAAAAAATACTCCACATGGACTTATGAAAAAAAAAAGATGAATACAGATAATAATAGTGGCCCAAGATAACCAATCAATTGATTTAACAGAATAATAAATGACTGTACTGCAAGTTGAGCATTAGCAAAGCGTGTAGCCTGTTGCTTATTTTTGTGAGTAAAATTTGTAGAAGCACAAAAAAAAAAAACTATTGGTAGTACACACAAATATTCAAAAGAAACATGAAAAGATAATATGAAAATACAATTAGCGTTGTAGAACCATTATGTAAATATCTGTGATTGATGAAATAATTGCCTCACAAAGATATATTAAATTTTAACTATTGTTATTTGTGAATGTGACCTTTGTTGGAAAGAGTATCTTTGCAGATACGTAATTGAGGAGTCTTAAAATCATACCATCCTGGAGATACTATGTGCACTGTGTCTAATTACAGTCCCTGTAATAATGAGATAAGGACTTACACATGGTGTCACATGGGGGAAAGGCCCTATGCAGAGGGCAATAGCAGTGACACATTACTAAGCCTATGTGCCCTTACCAGAATATGGAAGGAGCAAAGTATGAACCTTTGGAAACAACATAGCCATAGCAAACTTTACCTTCATCCTTTTATTCTACAGAAAGGTGATAATAGTAACTTTTTGCTATTCTATTACACATACTTTATTGTCTTATTAAAGCAAACCTAGAAAAGTAATATATAGAATTTAGTTGTAGGAAGTCAATATTTTAAGAAATACTATAAAATATAAAAAATAAGCTTTGAAGTTGGACAATGAGTAGAGGCTGGAGGAAGGCTGAAACACATGATAAAAATATATAGATTTTCTTGAAGAAATTTTTTGTATAAATATAAAAATTAAAGTATAATGAGGAGTCAGAATGATGTAAAATGTATTTAGAGAAAGCACTTCTCATTTGAAAGAACATATGAAGTGTTAGATGTTAGTAGAATATGAATTCTAATTTTATGAAGTCCCAGACTGCAAACTGTAGAAACAGAGATCCTTGTTAAAAGTTCACACAAAAATGACTGAATTGTGTTGTCATATTTGATGGAAATAAAACTTTGTACATGATGAATATGAACATTTTGCTGAGCAATTCCTAAGCAATTTCCTGAGTGTGGAAAGAGGGTATTGAGTTCTCCATTCTGTCTAGTGAAGTTTGAAGCAAGTGATAAGCTGAAAGGAAAACATTTCAACCAGAAAGGGCCAGTGGCATGATATTGTGTAGCAATTTCCTCTGATTTGAAATATTTCATCCTGGAGGGAGGTTCCTTAAGACTCAGTAAATGAAATTTCCAAGGCTTAGTATGTAAACAACTCACAAATCTCAAGAAGTTCCTGAAATTCACAAGATTCACAAGGAGCGTCTGCACAGTTATATAAGCAGTAACAACTGCTAGGAAAATGAGTCACTGAGTGGTGCAGCTATGCAGGAAGCTCTAGAGAAAAAAACATTCATGAGTTACCACTGATGCCAGGATGGACGTTTTCGTGCTGCAGTTACCTTTGCTTCAATGCTGCTCTTGTAAGTAATTAATAAACTAAATGTTGCAGGGTGATAATTCAGCTGAGGCTGAGCTGTCTCCTCAGAACCTTGAGTACACAGAGGAAAGGAAATGTGGGTAGTCTCCTTATTAACCTCTGATTTGTTGGGTAAATTGAATAAAAGTGTGTGAGATGGAGGTAGTGGCTGGAATTACATTAATATTAGGCCAGGGAGATATATCAGTGAGTGAAGTTATTGTCTTGCAAATAGGAGGACTTGTGTTCAATCATCAGTAACTTCGTAAAGGCAGAATGTAAATGTGAATGCTGAATCCTTGTAATCCCAGTGTTGGCGATGTGTAGACAGCTAATCCCTGGTTCTCACTAGGCAATAAATCTCATCTAATTAGTGAGCTCTAGGCCAGGAAGATACCCTACCTCAAAAAGAGACGGACAGGGCTAGGAAGATGGCTCAGTGGTTGAAGACTGTGAGCTAGCTTTGGAATCTCAGCACTTATGTAAAGCCAGATTTACGCATCTGGAGTTTGTTTGCAGTGGCAAGAAACCCTGGCACACCCGTACACACACACACACACTCTCTCTCTCTTTTCTCTCTTTCTCTCTCAAATAAATAAAAATGTTATAAAAGAGAAATGGATAATATATCTGAGGATGATATGCAAGATTGTATTGTCTTGCCTCCATTTGCATGCATACATACCTGCACACACACACATGTGACAACACACATAGAAATACACATACACAAATGTACACCACACACATGTGCAAAAAGAAATCATAATAATTTTCACTGAAAGAAACATGCTCTTTCAAATTAACAGTAATACATTCAATTGTTCTAAAAATGGAAAAATATTAACATACAATTGAAGAATTACATAAAAATGCAAAAATATAGTACTTTTGGAGAAAGTTTTATTCAAATATCTATATTCAATTTTATATCAAATATAAGTAAAATTAACAGAATTGGGGGATGGAGAGACAGCTTAGTAGTTAAGGCACTTGACTGCAAAGCTTAAAGACACAGGTTCTATTCTCCAGGTCCCATGTAAGCCAGATGCACAAGGTGGCACATGCATCTAGAGTTCGTTTGCAGTGGCTAAAGGCCCTGGCATGCCCATTCCTTCTCTCTCTCTCTCAATCTCTCTCTCCTCCCTCTCTCTGTCTCTAATAAATAAATAAAAAATAAAACAAAGGAGAATTAAGGGACTGCATAAAATATCATGGTAAAAAATCTAGCAGAAAATAGAATATGGAACATAAATAAGGCTATTAGATACATGAAAAATTCTAGCATACAGTTTAAAAGAGGATATTGATGTGTTCTATTATATTGAATGAGAAATATCTATTAAATAAAACAGGAAATGAAAACAAAGGGGAGATTTATAAACTGGTATTATATATGACATATCTAGAATTAGTATCGGTAATGATTAAAATAATATTCTAACTCACATGAATACCAATATGAACTGAATGTGTAAAGGGAATAAACAGTCAGTAAAAAGAAAAGGACAGAGAAAAGTGAGGGAAACACTAAGCTTCACTAATAAGTAAAGTAACAGAATTCGAAACAATAATGAGATGCCATTTTATGCCTATTAAAGAAGAAAAATGAGTCTATGCAAGGCAAGCAGGCCTCTGATTAAATTATTGTGCTCTTACTTAGTTGATGACAGTATAAACTAGAATAGCATGTAAAGCAGTTTGGCAAGATATATCAAGGGCCATAAAATTTTGACCACTTATTTTACTCTAGGGAACTCAGACTAAGAAAATATTTTCTAGAACATTATCTATAATAAGTAAAGATTTGGAACCCACATGCATATCAAAAAATAGTCAAACCAGTAAGTGAATTATGTTCTAGAAAGTCTGCATTAAATTATAACTATAAACATGTAATGGTATGAAAATATATGTGAGACATTATTTAAAAAAGGGGATATAATTTTTGACAAAAATAAATGCTTACATAATATGCGAATGTTCAGATGTGGATTTAGCAAGCATTTATTTTAATACCTGAATTTTACTCTTGGGAAATGTACTTAACATATATGTGTGTGTGTGTGTGTGTGTGTGTGTGTGTGTGTGTGTTATGATAAAGGTGTATAACTTTTACCAATTGCCACTTAGTTTATTTCTTTGTAAATAAAAGCAACCAACAGAAAGATAACATTTTCTTACATAGCTTTAGTGATATAAACTTTTATTAGCTGTATGTGTATATAAGGAACATTAGCAAGATCTTAATGTACATGGATGATTATGTTCAAACATTAGTAAAAATATTTGTGTAGCCACTTATTTTTCATTATCTTTAACTTAGTGCATTCATACTTTGTTTACATTACTGTAGTGATTAAAGCAACATTGCTATGACTTAGTGAAGAACAATTCTCTGAGCATTGCCTGGTTATTTCAGTGATTATTTAAGCAGGTGTTAAAATTTTAAATACAATACAGAGTTCATTTTAAAGGTATGAATTAATCTTCACATTTCTGTCTTTAGAGCGTTCATTTCTAGATATGGGAAAGACTTATGAAGTTAATATGTGCATAAAAGGAAGAAATAATAGTATAGTAAACTTTTAAAACATTTGATTTCATATCATATACTTTGTAGTAAATATTGTTTCTTTAGAGTTATTGTAGTAATTCTGTGTGTATGCATGTGTCAGCATGTATGTGGAGGTCAGAGGACAACTATGAGTGTTGCTCTTCACCTTCTACCTTGTTTTAAGGTAAAGCCTCTTTTGTGTTCACTATTGGAACACCAGACTGGTGGCTCAGTAGATTCTGAATTCTCTGGTCTCCACTTCCCATTTAGCCAGAGGAATGGATGTTAATATTACATACACTCATGATTGCACCTGGCTTCAATGGGTTCTGGGGACTCACTTCACAATAAAAGAAAGTTTGGCTGGAGAAATGGCTTAGTCTTTAAGGCATTTGCCTGCAAAGTCAAAGGACCCAGGTTTAATTCCCTAGGACTCACATAAGCCAGATGAACAAGGTGGCACAGGCATCTGGAGTTCATTTGCAGGAGCTAGGGGTCCTGGCATGCCCATTCTCTCTCTCTCTCTCTCTCTCTCTCTCTCTCTCTCTATATATATATATATATATATATATATATATATATATATATCTGACCCTCTCTCACTCAAATAAATGAGTAAAAATAAAACGTAAAAATATTTAAAAAGAGAAAATTATGGTGGCTTGAATGAACATGGGTAGGGTTGGGTATTTACTGGACTACCCATTGAAATCACCACTGGCCTCACCACTGAATAACATGCTCCTTTCTTCCCCAACAACCATAATTCTATGTTCTTTGACTTTCTATATGATCAATATTTCCCAGTATTTCATAAGAATAAGGTGTGTCAGAGGAGTGGTTCCATATATGTTCCTTTAATTAAATGCATTAATGTTGTTATTCAAATATCCTAATATTTACTCTGTTAATTTTATCCATTCCTGGTCTATACTGCTATTTATAAATGTGATTATTGAAACTGTTGATTGTTTTCTAATTCTATGAATTATTTATTGCTTTATACATCATAGTCTATAATATTAGACAATGAACATTTAAATTTGTGATATTCTAGAAGTTACCCTTTCATTTCTCAGACAAAACACCTGAACAAAAACAGCTTATGGAAGGAAAGGGCTTATTTTAGCCCTCAATCTTGAAGGGAAATATCATCATGGTGGAGAAAAGCATGGCATGAGCAGGAAGCTGGCTCACATGTTGTCACATATCTGAGTGGAAGCAGCCCAAATGCTGGTTTTAGAGCTGGGTTAATGTGCCCCAAGAAGCACTCCAGTGACACCCCTTGTAGCAGACAGGTTCATGTTTCTGGGACGAATCTCCAGACAAAACACAGTTTATGGGAGGAAGAAGGGATTTATTGAAACCTAAAAATAGTTCTATTATGGCAGAAGAAGCTGGCCCACCTTCACAGCTCCACTCAGAGAAATCAATGCAACCACCACTAGCACAAACAAGCACACTTCAGGAACTTCTGAAAAACCTCCAACATTTTGCATATCTTTAGATTGGGATTTCAAATCTACCCCCAAATACACCTTAGGGCTAGACCCTAGGATCTGCCTACAGTGACACATCCTCCAGCCAGAGGGCTGGAGATCTAAATAACAAGCTTTAATAAACTCCTCAATGTATTGGAAGACATCCATTAAAACTCCTGCACCAAAGGGAATTACCATGGGATATTTTTACAATCATGGAAGTTGTTAATTATTAAAAATTAAAAAAATAAAAATAAAAAGAACTACTGCCCCCTTCCTCTAGCAAAGATCCAATTCCAAAATGTTCTACCACGTTGTATTGAGTATGAAACTTTATCCTTAACACATAAGGCTATGGGGGACCTTCCACATTCAAACCACCACAGATATCCTATCCTACTAGTCAATAGAATATTTTAAAATTAATTAATAAAAATATATTTACCACTGTAGATTTTTCACTTTTTCTATTTGATATTAATTCAGGTTTATGCATGTACTTTTTAAAAATATTTTGTATTTATTAATTAATTTATTTGACAGAGAAAGAGGGAGAAAGAGAGAGAGAAAGAATGGGCAATCCAGGTCCTCCAGCCACTGCAAACAAACTCCAGATGCATGCAAACCCTTGTGCATCTGGCTAACGTGGTTCCTGGGGAATAGAACCTAGGACCTTTGGGTTTACAGGCAAACTCCTTAACCACTAAGCCATCCTGCCATCCCTGAACTTTCCTTTGTTGTTATTTCCTGATATTAATATTTGTACCAAAAAATCTCATACAACTTCATATTCTGTTACTATTCACCTCTCAAATTTTATCTCATTGTTTTTCTTTATTTCTTTAATAGTCTGCTTAGTGACTTATTTGATCCTTATATATAGTGCAACCTCAACATTACATTCATATAATATATGTTTCAATTTTATAGTTTATAAATACATTGCTGTTTAAAATGTTTGGATTTAATTATATTTGCCCTAAATAAACTACTTTACTTAAATAACATGACTACAGCATGTGCTTAATCTTGTATGTCCACTTATTTCCCATAAGGTGTAAAGCAGCCTGATACTCTTTTAGTATAGAAATCTTCAATAAAACTGCATTTTCTAGATACCCTATGAGGTTCATTGGCTTTCTCCTCACTGTATCTTACTCTGTCTACTAATTCCAGTACATCTAGTTCCCTTTAATTAAAACAAATGACAAATAAAGCTATTCTTCTGGAAGCCAGTAATGTTCAAGGTTTTAACTCCTTGAAAAATATATTGAGCTTTAAAAAGAATTATTTTTAATTTACTTATTTACTGTTGTGTATGTGTGTATGTTTGGGGAGGGAGAGGGTATGCCTCTGGGCATGCTGTTTCAACCTATGGCCCTTATAATCTTTTCACTTCCTCTTCTGCAAAATTCCCTGAGTCACTGTTGGTGGGAATGCAAGCTGGTACAACCACTATGGAAAGATATATGGAGACTCCTAAAAAGGCTGACTATAGAGGTACCAACAGACCCAGTTATTCCCTTACTGGGCATTTATCATAAAAGCTTCAAACCTCAGCTCAGAGATATTTGGTTAACCATGTTTATAGCTCCTCACTTCATAATAGCTAAGAGCTGGAATCAACCCAGATGTACATAATTAGATGAATGGATAACTAAGATGTGATATATCTACATGTTAGAATTCTACACAGCAGTAAGGAAAAATGACACAATGAAATTTGAAATTTGACAAAAAATGATTAAACTTGGAACAGATCATTCTCAGTGAACTTACCCAACCACAGAAAGATAATCGTTAGATGGTCTCACTCATCTGTGGCTCCTAAACTAAATCTGTCTCTGATGCTGACATACCTAATAAATATCTTGAGGACTGGCCAATGGGGATGGTGGGGCAGGAGTGGAGGGTAAGGGGGGGGGGCACAAAAAACTGGACCCAAATGGAAATGGTACCATAAAATCGTACATCATGAAAGACATTCTAAAAAGTCGGACCTTCATCAGGTGCTAAGAGAGAATACCTGATTCACAGGGGCCTGGAGAGGGTATGATAAAGACTATCCTCAATCTTCTCCTGTTTTTCTCTCTCCCTTTTCTCTCTTTCTTTTCTATATTACCTATATTTTTCTTCCTTCTTCCTTGGCACTGACCTGTAACTCTCAGTACCAGCATGTGGGTAACATTCACAATGAGCTATTGATCAGAGAGACCTACAAGGCTTCCCCCCAAAAAGACAGAATTCTATCAGAGTACATGATGACCCACCAAAGGTTAATGGTAAGACCCTACTGCTGAAGACACCATATTCTGTTGGAACTGAACATGGAGTGACCTGGCTGGAAACTGAAAGAGTGTAAATCTCCAAACAGATAGCTTGTCTAGTGCCAGAAGGTGTTGCATGAGAGACTGGGGGAAAATGACCAACATCTGTCTAAGCGACTTGTTTTCTAAGCTAGTCAACAGCAATCAACCTGACGTGATGCTCACACAAGTGAAGTAGTGGCACACAGCCATGGTAGGTTACCAACTGCTCTTGATTTGGCTAACAGATCCACTCAGTGGAATGGAGCCCATACCTGGAATGGGGAAAGTCAGAACCATATCCAAAAATGAGCCTACTCTCCAATATCAAGCTTCCACCAATAGTGGGCTACAAGAGGTCCTACACCTATTAAATTCTCTCTAAAACATTAATGGGTATCCATGTATCTTGCACTGAACTAACTCTCCATAGGAGAATTTGCTTCTCTTTTTCAGATGGACACAGAATGTGAAAAGAGAATCAACACATCATACCCCACCTGGACACCAGCTGAAGCCATAGAGTTAGTGGAGTAATGAGCAAGAGATGCTTTCTCAGTGAACCTGGTACCAGCACAAGGGTGAAGGAGACATACACAGAGAACACTCAGCTCCTACAAAATCAGAGATCCAGAGACAGGGAGAATCTCAAGACCTCCTGTCACTGAAATAGACCTAAAATGAACTCAACATGGCTCACGGCAATTTGCAGAAGAGGGGGCAGAATGATTGTTAGAGCTGTAGGTTGGATCAATATGCACAGAGACATTGTCTCTCCCCCATAACTGGAGGCCATCCCCACAATGCAACATCCACAATCTGCAGGTGGGGGGATGACAGGGAGAAGGCTAACAATGGTACCATCATGGCTGTATACACAGTATATATATATATAACTAATAAGAAAATTCCCTGAGTCGTGGTGTGTGAGTTTTAAGTCTTCTTCAGTTGTAGAACCTTAAATACTATGACATTTAAGCTAGTCGTGGGAGTTATTGAATATGTCATTTAGCTATTGTCATTTGATGTTAGTATAAAATTGTGCTATTTTATATGTCAGCCACTGTCTGCATATGGCTACTGTCCACTCAAAATATAAATAGCTAATTAGGATTGCTATAATTATGAAATATAAACCTGTTACCCATGGGCATACTGTAATACAAATTCAAATAGTCAACATTTTATATTGATTACCATATGAAATTATGACATTTTAGAAAATGTGAAAATCATTTCACTGTATTTTATTTTATTTTATTTTATTTTATTTATTTATTTTATTTTTTTGAGGTAGGGTCTGGCTGTAGCCCAGGCTGACTTAGAATTTACTATGTAATCTCAGAATGGCCTCAAACTCACAGTGATATTTCTACCTCAGCCTCCCAAATAGTGGGATTAAAGTTGTATTCCACCACACACAGCTGGAATTTAGTTTATTTGTTTTTAAATATTGTATTTTTATTTATTTATTTGAATGACAGAGAAAGAGAGATAGAGAAAGAGAGAGAGAGAGAGAATGGGTGTACCAGGCCCTCCAGCCACTGCAAATGAACTCCAGATGCATGTGCCACCAAGTGCATCTGGCTTATGCGGGTCCTGGACAATTGAACCTGGGTCCTTTGACTTTGCAGGCAAGTACCTTAACCACTAAGAAATCTCTTCAGTCCTGGATTTTATTTTTAATGTGGCTACTTGAATATTTAAAATTGCACTTGCAACTCATATGTCTTATTATATTTTATTGATCACTAGTATAGATCAGAGATTATCATAATAACATTTTAAAATAACACATTTGTTGAAATGTAATTTATGTACTGTAAGTAATGCTGTGTAAAACATGCATTTTAATGATTTTTATTAAATTTATACAGTTTTAAAACCAACCTATATTTTATTTCTTTCACATAATATGATTCCAAGTTCTAATTTGCAAATAAATACACTAGAGTCTGAAGCCTTAATCTGAAACTCCTAAATCTGAAATATTTACTTGGATAAGAATAAAGTGATTTTTCTATTTTTACTTATCCATAAATGAAATTTAGCATAGTGAATGTAAGACATAGACCACCCTAAAATTGTCAGAACCTATGAGGTTGATCAGTTGTAAATATGGATATGTTTGTATTATAACCCAGCTGTTACAAATATCTTGAAATATTTTATAACCATTTCTTAACTAAAATTTGTATCCTAGTAGAAGATATCATTATTAATCATATTAATGAATAAGCTCATTTGGTAAGTAGAATCCAAAAACAAGAGATAAATATGTATGTTGGAAAATACTAGTCTAGAAAAATCATAGCCAAACTAGATTAAATTAGATTATAGATGTCTGATTTAGGACTCATGAATGCACCTTAAGAGGTCTAAATTCCCCTTAAAATTATAAACAAAATGGCATGTTGAGTGTGTAATTACTTTCATTTTGTCAAATTGAGAAAAGTCATCAAACTCCACTATAACATCAGTTTATGAACAATAATCCTCAACATGCAAGTGTGATTGTGCATTGCTTCATACCCATTTACACAATGTGGAAATCCAGAAATATGTCATGTAAATACATTTAAAAATGTATTGCTTTAATTCAATTAACACTTACTACATGTTTAAGAGGGTAGCAATTTCTGTGGTTGCCACTTATGTCTGGTAATATCTAATTGCAATATACATAAATGAATGACATGCAGTATATAGAACTACATAGTCAGATTCTAGGTTGTCAGTAATGATACAGATATTTCAAATTGTGAAACCTATATAATTCATGTCTATGCCACTCAGTCAAGCCAACATTTTGTGATGTTTCAAAAAGGGACTTCTGTATTACAATAAGGGAAGAACAAAAGGTGACTTTCTAAGGGAAACATGAAGAGGCATTTGTCTTAAAACTCATTTAAAGAAAACTCATATTCTATGATGTAATGTAAAATTCCCCTTTTTATTCTTTCTGAAGTGCTCTTTCTTTCTGCTGCCCATTTGATCTTCACAGTATGCCTGTGTACCTAATTATGGTACATATTATGACCTCTATTTGATTTATGGAGCCAACAAGGTGACTCCTTGTCAGATGTTCACAGAGAAGCTTCTGCTCACTTTAGAACTTGAGACTTTGTATTTCCCTTAATTTTCTTCATATCATCAGCAATTTTCCAAAATGTATATGTGTCTCCATAAGTCCTTTAACCCATTCACTTCTATTCTTAGTTTTGATTTTATTCCAACATCATCCAAAAATTTCCTCTGAAGATAAGTCTGCAAGGGAAGCTTACACAAATGGGGTTTCCCTCTATAAATAAAGGGATATAATTTGCTAGAGGTGTGGGAAACTGAGGAAAATTGGGGGAAATGTTGCATCTTGGTTTGAGAACCTACTTTTTTAGATCATGAGGAATACTGGGGGAAGCCTAGACCAATCAAAATAAAAATAAAAGAAGCTATTTGCCTAGTCCTGGATGTGTCATCCTATCAAGGTTGCCAGCACCCATGAAATTTTAAGAGGAGACAGAAGAGTAAATATTAGTGCTGCTCTCACTGCTGGCCTGAGAACATCCTCCAGGGAAATGGCTATGGACAATGAGGAAACTCAATATTTATCAAAGGAGAAAGGAAGACGCTGCCTAGAGCAAAACACTAACTAGAGCTCAACACTAAGGGAGATTTCTAACAGGCCCTCCAAAGCTCAAGGAACATTGCAGAAGAGGGGCTAAAAGAATTTAAGACCCACAAGGTGGAGAGACTTACTGACAGACATTGTCCTCCATTCAGTAACCAATTGGTGCATTTATGACTTCACGGTTTTTATAGATACACCACTAAGGAGGTCTCTCCTTAAAAAAGATAGCATCTTTAATGAATGGTGCTGGACAAACTGGATAACCATATGCAGGAAATTGAAACTTGATCCACACATCTCGCCATGCACAACAATCAAGTCCAAGTGGATCAAAGACCTCACTATGACACCAGAAACTCAGTTACTACGGGAAGAAAATTTGGGAGGAACATTCCCTGATATAGGAATGGGAAAAGACTTCCTGAACAAGATCCCAGTGGCACAGGATCTTAAACAATCACTCAACCAATGGGATTGCATGAAGATGAAAAGTTTCTTCACAGACATACAATAAGCAGAGCCAATAGATTATCCACAGAATGGGAGAAAATATTTGATGAATATCCAACTGACAGAGGCCTAATTTCTAGAATCTACAAAGAACTCAAAAACCTAAACAAATAAATAGTCAAACAACCCACCCACAAAATTGGGCAAAGAGCTGGACAGGCAGTTCACAGAGGAAGAAATACAAATGGCAAACACACAGTTAAGGAAATGTTCATCATCCCTAATCATCAGGGAACTGCAAATTAAAACAACTATGAGATTCCATCTTAACCAAGTAAGGATAGCAAACATTAAAAAATCAAATGCAAATAAATGCTTGCAAGGATGTGGAGATATAGGAGCTCTTATCCACGGTTGGTGGGAATGTAAGATGGAACAACCACTTTGGAAAGCAATAGGGAGACTCCTAATGAAGCCGACTATAGAGTTACCAAGAGATCCAGTTATTCCCTTACAGGGCATGTTCTCTAAAAGCTCCATGCCTCGGTTCAGAGAGATTTGCTCAACCATTTCTATAGCAGCTCAATTCATAATAGCCAAGAGCTGAATCAACCCAGATGTCCATCATTATATGAATGGATAACTAAGATGTGATATATCTACATGGTGGAATTCTACACAGCAGTAACGAAAAATGACACAATGAAATTTGAAGAAAAATAGTCTAACCTGGAACAGATCATTCTCAGTGAACTCACCCAATCACAGAAAGATAATCACCACATAGTCTAGCAGCAAGCATCATGACAACTGGACAATAGAGAAACTTGGAGGGAGGGGAGGGTAACAGAGGATGTGGGGGACACAAACATAGACCCTAATGGCAAGGCAATGGTACCATAAAAGTCTACATCCTAAAAGACAGACCAAATGGTTGAAACTTCAACAGGCCCTTAGAGGGAACACCAGATTCATAAGGCCCTGGAGAGGGTACGACAAAAACTGAACTTTATCTCCTCCTGTTTCTCTCTCTCTCTTTCTCTCTCTCTCTCTCTCAATCTCTCTCCCTCTCCCTCCCTCCCTCTTCTTTCTTGTCTCTCTATCCCTTTTATATCACTTATAATTTTCTTCCTTCTCTTCTTGGGCACTGACCTGTAACTCCCTGTACCAGCAGTTGGATATCAACTGCTTTCAATTTGGCTGATCTGCTCAGTGGAACAGAACCCATAGCTGGAGCTGGGAAACAAGTCAGAACCATATCCAAAAATGAGCCATCTCTCTATTAAACTCTCTCTAAAAAATAATGGCTATCACATTTATTTGGTGCTAACTTTACTCTCTGTTGGAGAATCTACTTTTCTTTTTCATATAGACCCAGATTCTAGGTAAAGAACCACCCCATCATGCCTCAAAAGGGGCCCAGCTGAAACTAAGAATAATTGGGGAAACATGCAAGAAGGCTGTTTTCTTGGTGAACTGGGAACCAGCACAATGGTGAAGGAGATATACACAGAGAAAAATTAACCCCTACCAAACCAGATCCAGAGACACTGAGGCTCCCAAGATCTCAACACTGAAGTAGACCTAAATTGAATGCAACATGGCACACCGAAATTTGCAGAAGAGTGGGCAGAAAGAATGTCAGAGCCATATATTGGGTCGTGACATGCAGAGACATTTCCTCTTACCCAAAACTAAAGGCTAACCCCAAAATGCACGACCCATATACCCCAACAAGGAAGGTCCCTGTGGAGGAGGGAGGACAGGAAGGAGGCTAACAATGGTACCAACTTGACTGTATTCACTTAGTACATAAAAAAGAAAAAAGAAAACAGTTTTCTTTAAAATAATCAAGGGTTGGGGCTTGCTTGAAAAACGCGAGTTCTGTCCCCCAGTACCCATATGAAGGCAGCTGTACGAAGTGGCACATTCATCTGGACTGCATTTGCAGTAGCTGGAGGTACAGAGGTGCCCATTCTCTATTCTCTCTCTCTCTCTCTCTCTCTCTCTCTCTCTCTCTTTTCTATCTCTGTCTGCATGTAATAAGTAACTAACTAACTGCTCTTGGGTTGGCTAACAGATCCACTCAGTGGAAAGGGAACCATATCTGGAACTTGGAAACAAGGCAGAATCATATCCAGACTGCAATTCTGCTTTCCACTGTAGGCTCTTACTAACCTTAGACTATAACAGGGTCTACAACCCTTTAATTCTCTGTAAATTAATAAGGGTTGCCCATTTAACTGGTTCTGACTTCATTCTCCATTGGAGAATCTTCTTCACTTTTCCAGACAGGAGCTTGATCTGAGGAGATAAATGACCCACTGCACTCCACCCCGGCCCCAGCTGAAACCTCAGAAAAAATGGGGAAATGAGAAAGAGTGCTGCTTTCTTAGTGAATCTGATATCAGCAGAGGGTGATGGAGATAGATACTGAGGACACTCAACACCTACCAAACCAGAGATATAGAGGCTCCTAAGTGACCATCACTGAAGTAGACTTAAAATGCTCCCAGCATGGCTCAGGGAATTTTGTGAAAGAGGGGTTGGAAAGGTTGTTAGAGCCACAAGTTGGGACATTTTGCACAGGGACATTCCCGCCCTCCATAAGGCATGACCCACAATCCCCATGGGGTTGACCTTCATCCCCAAGGAGGAAGGCCTCTTCAGAAAAGGGGCATGGAAGAGGGAAAGGATGGTACCAACATGTGTTTATTACATATTAAATGTATCCATGTCTACTAAAAATAATAGTTAAAAAATCATCTTTTACTCAATGTAAAGAGTGAGAACTGATGGACCAATTGGAATTCTCAATAATTTAAGTAACAATCTATGACAAATAATAATAAGTATCAACTTTTGGCCAAGATGGCGACCACGTAACTGTGCCACACATCCCTGGAAAAGAAAGGGAAGACATTAAGGGTTCACTGGGTCTTTTAAGGTTTCACTGCGTCTTTTAGGGTAGAGCAATCACCGATTTCCTCACAGGTGGGTGGGTAGCCCACCCCTCCCCCCAAGCAGCTGCCATACCATGCTCCCAGCTTCAGGAAATTCCCGCACTTACTGTAGGAAAAGGGTCCGAGGCCAACATACTTCCACCTGCCTCACTGCACAGGGGTGATCGCCCTGCTACCCCTGCCCACGAGTGACTTTGGCTAGTCTATGCCTGCTGGCCCATTGGAGCTCAGGCTCCCTTGATCAATTTAAACGGTGCCTGCCACTACTCCAATCCCGCTTGTGGAAGTTTAGTCTGCTCCACCCACTTTCCCGCTTACTGTTCCTGTTGCCGCACATTCATGCGCAAGCCCAGGCCAATTTCCAACTCCATATGTGAGCTTAGAATGTGTCTGCTTTGGCACATTACCCCAGAGAGCTCAGGCAACTTTGGTGCCCCAGCCAGGCAGGAACTCAGGTGGCTTTGGCAAGCAAGAGCCAAAGCCCAGGCTGCTTGGAAACAGCCTCAGGCAGCTTCATATTCCCACTGTGCTTGAGCCAAGGCTGGTCCACCCACCTACGTGTCCATACACTGTGATGGGCAGACCACAGCACAAAAGAAATAACATGAGAAATCAAAAGCAAGAAAATACAGTTAGATTACCGACTCCTACAATGAACATCTCTAATCAAAACATAGAAGAGTCATAAGGATCAGAACGCAAGAATGAAGCTATGAGCAATGCAACCCTGACCAAGCTACTGGTACAACCTTCAGAAAAGAAACAAAGGACTGATAATCATATGGATGCTGCCATCATTACACTAGACCTAATAGATAAGAATATGGAAGGAGTTCAAAGACAGTTAAGAGATTTGAGAGAGTGAAAAAAACAGAAGACCTCAAAAATCAGATGGTGATCCTAAATGAAGACACAAAGAAATGCAAGGATGAATTCCAAGAAGCATCAAGAAAATCAGAAAAGGGTGTAAAAAGGAAGCTTGACAGAGGGATGGAAATCATACATAAAAAAGTAGTAGGAAATGCAACCCTAAGTGAACAAGTCCAAACTCTCTAGAAGCTCTCAGAGTCAGCCATGTGGAAGACAGAAACTCTGATCTAGCTGACAAGATGGAAGAAACAGATGGACAGTTCAAAAATTTCAGTAAGTTCAAAAGTTCCTGTGAACAGAACATGAGGGAATTGTGGGATACACTTAAACGTCCTAATACCGGGATCATTGGAATACCAGAAGGAGAAGAAATTCAGACCAAAGGCATGGAGAATTTATTTAACAAAATAATCAAAAAAAAAAAAAAAAAAAAAAACCTTCCCCAGTCTCTTAAAAGAAAGGCCCATCAAGATACAAGAAGTCAACAGAACTCCAAACAGACTGGACCAAAGAGAAACTCTGCAAGACATATTGCCATTAAGACTCTAAACAGTGACACAAAAGAGAAAATCCTAAAAGCAGCTAGGGAAAAACAGCACACCATTTATAAAGGACACCCCATCAGAATTACTCCAGACTTCTCAATGGAAACCCTGAAAGACAGAAGGACCTGGAATGAAACACTGCAAAGTCTAAGAACCTATGGCTTCCAACCCAAACTACTCTACCCAGCAAAAGTATCCCTCATAATAGATGGTGAAAGGAAAACTTTCCATGACAAAACTCAGCTCCACAAATATATGAACACAAAACCAAACCTACAGAGAGTATTTCAGGAAATTCTCCACAGAGAAGAAACAAATAACTCAACTGCCTACAAGAAGCAGAACACAATAACCAAACTCAGAGTAGGCACAAAAAACTTCAAAGTCCATGAAACCACCAAATCACATAAACTATCACAATATGGCAGGGATCAAATCAAATCTCACAGTCATTACCCTAAATATCAATGGCCTTAATTCACCCATCAAGAGACACAAAATAACAGGATGGATCAAAAAATTAGATCCCTCAATCTGTTGCTTTCAAGAAACCCAGCTCACCACTAAAGACAGACACTTCCTCCAGGTGAAAGGGTGGAAAAAAATATTCCAAGCAAATGGGAATTAGAAACAAGCAGGTGTAGCTATATTAATATCGGATAAAGTAGACTTCAAGCCAAAAATATTCAAAAAAAGAAAAAGAAGCCCATTTCCTACTTATTAAGGGAACTATCCATCAAGAGAATATTACAATCATAAATCTGTATGCACCACACACAGGGGAACCACAGTTCATAAAGCAAAGCCTACTTGACAATAAAACAGAAATAAGCACCAACACCATCATAGTGGGGGACTTCAATACACTGTTATCAATAATAGACAGATCACCCATACAGAAACTCAACAGGGAAGTAAGAGAGCTCAACAAAACCATAGATCACTTAGACCTAATAGCCATCTATGGAACTTTACATCCCAAATCCACAGACTACACATTCTTCTCAGCAGCCCATGGAACATTCTCTAAAATAGACCATATACTGTGTCACTAAGCCTGCTTCCACATATTTAGGAAGATTGACATAATTGCTTGCATGATATAAGATCACAATGCTATATTGCTAGAAATTAATAACAAAAGACCCACCAAGAATCCCAATGGCACCTGGAAACTGAACAGCACACTTTTAAACAATAAGTGGATAGTGGATGAAATAAAAAATGAAATTGCAAAATTTCTAGAATTCAATGACAATGAGAACACATCTTACCAAAACTTATGGGACACAATGAAGGTGGTCCTCAGGGGAAAATTCATAGCACTCAATGCCTTCATGAAAAAGACAGAGAGATCCCAAATCAATAACCTAACCATCTTCCTAAAGGTACTGGAAAAGCAAGAAAAATCCAACCCAAAGAGCTCCAGAAGGAAAGAAATAATTAAAATCAGAGCAGAAATTAATGAATTGGAAACTAAGAAAACAATTAAGAAAATTGACAAAACAAAGAGCTGGTTATTTGAAAAAATAAACAAGATTGACAAACCCCTAGCCAATTTCATCAAGCAAAAAAAAAAAAAAGGATGCTTCAAATTAACAAAATTCAAAATGAAAAAGGAGAGATCACAACAGACATAAGTGAAACTGGGAGAATCATCAGGACTTATTTCAAAAACCTCTACTCCACAAAAGTGGATAATGTGGAGGAGATGGATAAATTTCTGGATGCATACCATCTATGAAAGCTAAACTCAGAGCAGATTAATCTCCTAAATGAACCTATCACACTCACTGAGATTGAAAAAGTAATAAAAAAAACCTCCTAAAATGAAGAGTCTAGGACCAGACGGCTTCTCAGCTGAATTCTATCAAACCTTCATGTAAGAACTCAAACCAACCTTTCCCAAACTGTGCTACACAATTGGAGAACAGGGAAAGCTACCCAACTCCTTTTATGAAGCTAGTATCACACTAATTCCAAAACCAGGCAGCGATGCCACAAGAAAAGAAAACTACCATCCTATTTCCCTGATGAAGTTAGATGCAAAGATCCTGAACAAAATCCTGGCAAACCGAATCCAACAACACATCAAAAGCATTATCCACCTTACATACCCAGCAAGCTTCTTGTGGGCTAGATAATAGGATGAGTGGAGAGGGAGGTGAGTGGAAGGGAGTGTGTGGGAAACACAAATCCACACCCAAACAGCAATGTTACCATAAAATTCTACATCCTAAATGGCAGACCAAATGGCTGAACCTTCACCAGGCCCTTAGAGGAAATATTTGACCCACAAGACATTGGAGAGGGTATGAGGAAGACTTACCTTAATCTTCTACAGCCTCTCTATCTCTCCCTCCCTCCCTCCCTCTCTCTCTCTTCTCTCTATCTCTTTTATATTAGTTATGTTTTTCTTCCTTTTCTTAGTGGGCACTGACCTGTAACTCCAAGTACCAGCATGGGGCTATCATCCACAATGAGCTTTTGATCAGAGAGACCTACAAGGTTTCCTAAAAGAAAGACAGATTTCTGTCAGAATACTTGATGACCCGCCAAAGATTAGTGGTAAGACCCTACCTACTGCTGAAGACACCTTATGCGGTTGACACATAAAATGGAATTCCATGGCTGGAAGCTGGAAGAGAGTCAGTCCCCAGACAGTCAGTGTGTCTAGTGACAGAAGGTGCTACATGGGCAACTGGGGGAAAATGACCAATATCTGTCCAAGCAACTCATGGTCTCACCTACTTAGCAGCAAATAGCCTGTCATGATGCTCATACAAGTGCAATAGTGGCACACAGCCATGGTGGGAAACCAACTGCTTTTGATTCAGTTAACTGATCCCCCTCAGTGGTACGGGACTCATAGCTGGAGCTGGGAAACAAGTCAGAACCATATCCAAACATAAGCCCCCTCTCTACTATCAAACGACCACCAATCGTGGGCTACAACAGGGCCTACACCTACTAAATTCTCTATAAAAAAAAGTAAGCCTTATCTCATTTGTCTGGTGCTAACTTACTCTCCGTTGGAGAATCTGTTTCTCTTTTTCAGATAGATGTAGATCCTAAGGAGAGAGCCACCCCATCATACCTCAAAAGGGCCCTGGCTGAAACTAAGAATAATTGGCGAAACAAGCAAGTGTGCTATTGTCTTTAACCGGGTATCAGCACAAGGGTGAAGGAGATCAACACAGAGAAAAATCAGCTCCTACCAAATCAGAGATCCAGAGACCCAGAGTCCCCCAACACCTCATCACTGAAGCAGACCAAAAATGAACTCAATATGGCTCAGGGAAATTTTGCGGAAGAGGGGGCGGAAAGAATGTCAGAGCCACATGATGGGTCATGATATGCAGAGACATTTATCTTACCCATAACTGTGGGCTAACTCCAGAATGCATGATTCATATACTTCAACAAGGAGGGGCCATGGAGAGGGGGTCGGTAATGGATGAGCCTAATAATGGTACCAAATTGACTGTATATGCTGAGTACTAAACTAATAATAATAATAATAATAATAAGTATCTAATATAGAAAGTCTAAAATATCATGTGTTTTTCACATATATAAAGTCATTTTCTCTTTAAAATAGCCTCAGTATATAATCATCATACTTAACTTACATAAAAGCTTATTAAACAAGTTATATTGGACCCTCATGTATGAAGTCCAGCTACAACGTCTATATTCCTAATTGTTTTATCATACTGCCTGGAGAAAAATAAAGAAAATCTTCGGGTAAAAGAAAGAAATTCAGGAATAAACTCATAAAAATGATGTCAGGAAGACTTCATGACTGGAGGTGAAGGTCCAGCCCTCTAATGTGCTTGGAGATAGTCAGACCTGCTGTTAAGTTTATCATGTCTTTCATGGTTTTGTTTTTGGTAAATATAAATGAGTGATTTGCTGGATGCGATAGCATATCTGCAATCTTAGTTGTGGGAACCTGAAGTAGGAGGATCATGAGATTGAGAACAGGCTGGACCACCCTGCAAGACTTTTGTGTCCAAAAATATATATAATTATGGGGCAGGGAAGACTGCTTAGTCAATAAAATGAATGCAGTGTAAGCATGAGAACCTGAGTTCATGTTCCTAGCATCCATGTAAAAGCCTGCCTATATGCAAGCCTATATTCCCTGCTCTCGGGAGATGGAGGCAGAAGAATCTGTGAGGTGTGCTGGCTAGTTGCTCTAACCTAATCAGTGGGCTATGGATTTAATGAGGTTAAGAGTAATTGAGGAAGACATCTGACATTAACCTCTGGTCACCACATGCACTTGCACACATGTACACCCACATACATTCAAATGTACAAGCACACATGCATACAGAGCATACATTTATCCAACTGTATCTAGACCAAACTTGAAATGGAAATAATTCTTGAAAATAAATTATGTGAGTTGAAAAAAATCATAGTGTCTTTTACAGAAATTTGATATGATTAACCGTGTTTTTTAATGAACCTGCCTAGGTTCAGGAACATTGTGGATGAGGGGCAGAAAGATTCTAAGAGCCACAGGGTGGGAAGGAATATCCAGTTGCATTGCCCCCTACCCCAGTGACTGACTGCTGCTTTCACAACTCATAACCCACAATTCAATGGTGAATATCAATAACACCACTGAGCAAGGCCCTCAGTGGGATGGGGGCAAGGAGAAGGGAAATGATGGTTCGAACACATTATTTTTCCATACAAAGTTATACTTAATTAAAAATACTTAAAGAGTTTATGCGATTTAATAACACAACCAATGAGTTGTAGCACTGCAATTTTAACTTAAAATGTTCTCACTCCAGTACACTATATGCTCTACTAACAATTACCTTCTGCAATATTGAAAGGAAACACCACCCAAATTGCTTTCTATGGCTTTTGAACTGTATACACTGATTGACTATAGGCCCAATTTAAGCATTCTCAAACTATGTGGTTGGAAGATCTGTAACCTATGAGTTTCTCCTATAATAACATTTGAAATTTATCAACATGCTGATACTATTATATTTTTATAAATTAATAAAACATTGTTTTAATAAATGATATAGCAAACAAATCTTGATATAATTTACTGGGCCTTTGAGATGACACAAAAATATGAGGTAGTGTTCATACATACCTTTGGGGCATGGATTTTAGAATTTTCAGAGTTTCTTGAAAGAAAAGATTTTCTAAAACACCATGTAATTGTGCTTTTTATAAATCTGCCTTTATTTTATCTGACTGAAATAAATTATAGGAAAATTTAAAACTTAATTAGTTAATTAAAACTAATTCCACTTTGGGAAATGAGCAAATGTTATATTTCCCATTATTTTCTGCTGATGTGCATTGCTTCTCTTTTTTACATTCAGATGATCATTCATTATTTTCCCAAGTATTCCTAGAGCAATGTACCATGCCATTAAATAAGTGTGAAGGATGCATAATTTAAGTGATTCCTTGTCAAAATATCAGTTCTTTTCTGCATTCTATAAGAACATTTGTATCTTACATCTAGATGTATTTAGAAATAATCTCCCTCATTCAAAGGATGTGCTTTTGCATCCTTTTATATTCTTCTTTATGAAGTACAAATATTTGCAAGTCTTATATTTCTTATATTCTGTATTTCTTAGATGTAGAAAAGCAGAGACAACCAAAATTTTGGATAGAAATCTTAAACCTTTTATTGGAAGCTGAAAAGGTTAAGAAAAGAATAAGGTCAAATAGAAATTATCATGGACACCAAGGATTCGATTCAGAAACAAATTACAATAAATTACTCAGATTATTAAGAGAAATAGGTAATTACACATCTCTTGGTTAGGTATGGTTGATTAGTGAAATCACTAGTTCCTTTTACTACTTGTTAGATGATGCTGTATTGGCTACCAATTAGATCATGGGAATTTTCTTTTATCTTAAAAATAAACATAGCTGAGTGTTCTGACATCTGTGATTTCAGAATAAATGGAGCAATCTAATAAAAAATAGTTTCCTGTGTGTTTTTGTAGTCTTCAGAGTAAAACTATGTCTCTTGGTTCAGAATAGTGTCTAAAAGATAGAAAAAAAGGTAATACCTCTTTTAGAAATTTTACATAAGTATAATTTATATCAGCCTAAAGTTGTGAAATAGTTGTAGAAATGAAACATAATTGACAAAGGATGTGGTGAGGCCGGTTGACTCCAGTTGTGTTTTTAGCAGCTCAAGAATTAGGTATAATAGCACTAAATTGAACTTGGACATGTTCATAGAAAAGTTATTCATTATGTCTCATCTTCTTTGACTCATGATGGCTTACACTCAGTAATAATACTTTGTCATGGCATTTACCTTCACAGTATATATAATTACAAGTGAAATAGATATTCTGTTATTTCTTGATGCTGTTTCCAAATGTACAGTTACCATATTTACATTCTTTTACCTTTTTAATGAGGCTCCCATGCATTATAAGATGAAGTGTCACTTAGGAAACAAAATATGGCTTTACTTACACATTATAGCCAAAGTTATAACTTTGACTGTCAACAGTAATGAATAATTTTTTAATATTAAAATTAAGTTATATCTACTGGTAAATTTGGAGAAAAGATATGCGCAGTACTGGCTCTATAGAAGTATTGGTACCTTAGAAAATAGTGATATATATTAGATTTTTACATAAAATGAAATGTTTTTCCTCTTTACATTCAGTTAGTAATTCATTGTTTCACTAAATATTCCCAAAGCAATGTGTTATGCCCTTTATTAAGTATGGAGGATGCATGACTTAAGTGATTATGCATCTAGTTCAGATATGGTAAGACTCAATTTTTAGGTCCCAAGTATATGTGATTCATATAAACATGCTTTAAAAAAATCTAAATAAGAAAATATAATATGCAGTAGCTTGTCTCATTTTTTACTGTACATCTCTTGGGTTTTCCATTTCCTGTATATCTTAACAAATAATTTGCATTCAAAATTTGAAATATTGCCTAGAAACTTACTTTAAAATTTTTACCCACTTAGGAATTTATGGTGGTGAATACTCTCTTGATTTAAGAAAAATAGGAAAAAGGTAGTAAAGAAACTTGAAAAGTATGGCATAACTTATCATGGCATAAGCTGAAGAGAATGTTAGCATTTTCAGAAAAGAATACATATATTGAAATTTAAATTCTCACATTATACAATAGTAATTATGATATTAGGAATGAAATATCATGAACACACACACACACACACACACACATATATATACCTCTACGTATGTGCTGAAATATACCACTGAGTCCTAAGAATATGTATAATTGAACCATGTTTATATTCTTTAAGTGAATACTTGTGCTTTAAAACAAAATATATGTTTTATCAGATGTATACTAAGTACATGAAAATCAAAGAGAAAAAATGGCAGAAAGAAATAGAATAGATTGTGAACATACGTATGAATACAAAAAATATAAAATTTTAAAGTAATATGCAATACATTTAGAAAGCATGCTCTGAACTTTGAAAAATTAGTAAAATTAAGCTAAATGCCATAGGCAAAGATCCAATAGAGGAGAGGTTTATGTAAACTAAAAATGTACAATTTAAAGTAACAAGTAAAAAAGACAGTTTAAATTAGTAGCAAAAAATATTGAGCCAAATAGTAAAGTATTAAGCACAAGGGAAATAATGAATTCCTATATCTTTATCTGTACTCAATCCAAATGCTGCAAAAATGGCAATGATTGGCACATATTAAAAGTCTGTAGGAGAAAGCAACAATGTTAAATTATACAGAATTACACATTGATTATAAAAACAAGTTAACAGCATATATATATATATATATATATATATATATATATATATGCAACAAAATAACAAAATGAAATTCTTTATTTGGACCATTTTTACATACTAATAAAATGCATTAAAATGTAAAAAATAAAATGTTAGAAAACATTCCATAAAATGCTGTCAAAATAAACTAACATGAAACAAAGGAAAAACAGAACAGGAATAATCACAGATTTTTTTTTTTTTTTTTTTTGGTTTTTTGAGGTAGGGTCTCACTCTAGCCCAGGCTGACCTGGAATTCACTACGGAGTCTCAGGGTGGCCTCGAACTCACGGCAATCCTCCTACCTCTGCCTCCCGAGTGCTGGGATTAAAGGCGTGCGCCACCACGCCCGGCTAATCACAGATTTAACGAACTACTAATAATGTTGAAAAGGTCAAATCATATCAAAGTCCTAAGAATCTTAAACACAGATGCATCAAGAAGAGAACCCTAAAATATATGATGAGGCAATTTTTTTCTGTGATTGGTAGTCTCACTCATCTACAGCACCTAACTTGAATATACCCAAGATACCTTACATACCCAGCAAGCACCTCGTGGACTAGACACTAGGATGGGTGGGGAGGGAGAGGTGGACATTGAAGGGGTGGGAAACACAAACCTAGACCCAAACGGCAGTGGTACCATAAAATTGTACTTCCAAAAAGGCAGACCAAATGGCTGATCCTTCACCAGGCCCTTACAGGGAACACCTGAACCACAAGACACTGGAGAGTGTAGGATCAAGACTAACCTTAATCTTCTACATCTTCCCTCCCTCCCTCTCCCTCTCTCTCTCTCTTCTGTCTAACTCTTGTATATTAGTTATATTTTTCCTCATTTTCTTAGTGGGCACTGACCTGTAACTCCCAGTACCAGCATGGGGTATCGTTCACAATGAGCTTTTGATCAGAGAGACCTGCAAGGTTTCCTAAAAGACAAACAGATTTCTGTCAGAGTACTTGATGACCCAACAGAGGTTAGTGGTAAGACCCTACTGCTGAAGACACCTTATGTAGTTGACAGGCAAAATAGAATGGCATGGCTGGAAGGTGGAAGAGAGTCAGTCCCCAGACAGTCAGCGCGTCTAGTGCCAGAAAGTGCTACATGGGCGACTGGGGGAAATGACCAATATCTGCCCAAGCAACTCATGGTCTAACCTACTTAGCAGCAAATAACTTGTTGTGACGCCCACACAAGTGCAGTGGTGGCACACAGAATGGTGGGGAACCAACTGCTCTCAATTTGGCTAACTGATCCCCTCAGTGGTATGGGACCCATAGCTGGAGCTGGGAAACAAGTCAGAACCATATCCAAACATAAGCCCACTCTCAAATATCAAGCTACGATCAATCATGGGCTACAAGAGGGCCTACACCTATTAAATTCTCTATAAAAAAAAAAAGTAAGGGTTATCTCTTTTGTCCTGGTGCTAACTTACTCTCCGTTGGAGAATCTGCTTCTCTTTTTCAGATAGATGTAGATCCTAAGGAGAGAGCTACCCCATCATACCTCCAAAGGGCCCTGGCTGAAACTCAGAAAAATTGGCGAAACAAGCAAGGGGGCTGTTTTCCTGATGAACCAGATACCAGCACAAGGGGGAAGGAGATCAACACAGAGAAAAATCAACTCCTACCAAATCAGAGAGCCAGAGCCTCAGAGGCCCCCAACACTTCATCACTGAAGCAGACCAAAAATGAACCCAACATGGCTCAGGGAAATTTTGCGGAAGAGGGGGCGGAAAGAATGTCAGAGCCCCATGTTGGGTCATGATATGCAGAGACATTTAGCTTACCCATAACTGTGGGCTAACTCCACAATGCATGACCCATATACCTCAACAAGGAGGGGCCAAGGGGAGGGGGTAGGTCAGGGATGAGCCTAATAATGGTACCAAACTGACTGTATTTGCTGAATACAAAACTAATTAATAAAAAGGGAAAAAAAAACAAAAAAAATACATGATGAAAACCTGGAATGAATAAGAAAGAAAAAAAACAGGAAATTTGATGAATTGATGAATCCATATTTAGACTTGGAAATCTTACATATCTTCCTCTCTAAATAGAACAGTCAGAAAGTTAGAGCAAAACTCCTTAAAATTTAAAAGGTATGCGATATATGGTGTATATGTGCAGATCACAGCAAAATTAAATTAGGAATAAATGAAAGAAAAATATCAGAAAGAATTTGTAATACTTGCATCTTTGTACATCAACAAATAAAGAATGTTTCAAAAACAAATTCACAAGGAAAATAATGAGTTTTATAAATTGTCTTTTTTGACATAAAAGATGGAAAACAAGAGTGTTTTTCTAATGAAAATTCTCATCTAAAATAAAATTTAAGAAATCATCATGTAAAATTTTTTGACACTAGGTAACACAGTGTACAGCAAAAACATTGTCACTTTAAATAAACATTTAAGTCAATGGAATTTTTCCATGTTAGCATATTAAATGAAAGAATGAAAGCATACCCATTTCAATTTAATAAAATGTATTCATGATCAAATGATCTCTACACGAGATACTACAAAGAATTTCTAAGGCCAATTAACTAAAATGTACATAAGTGCAGCTATTAATCATGTTCATATATTTACAAAATACACCATCATGGAGGGGATCAGGTCATACAAGTTTGCACACTTCGTGATAATTTATTGGCAGTTAATAGTTGCAAAAGAGAGGGTCTCAGGAGTTACCACCCCTCCCTGAGGATCAGTAGGCAGTTTACAGTTAATATATATTGAAAAAGGGGGAAAGATTTTCTTCAGTCATATAGGGGCTTCCATGCTAGTGCAAATAACCTCTCATTTATATTCCTTTAAAAATCTATAATTAAACTCATTGGATCACAAGATAAAAGAACAATGGCAGGTACCATAATGGCTTAGTTCTATCATTGTGTGTGTTAGTGTTTTCATAATAATAGTTATTAATGCAACAAAAACAAATCTGACAAAACCTAGTATTGATAATAATATGGAAATCATCACTCAGACCTTTCATGAGAGAATAAAATTACCTTTTATTTTGAAAGATTATCATACTTATAATACTAGACACACACCACATATCATGAGAACCAGCTATTCTGCTCCTAGGTTGGGGTGGTTTGAATTAGCTGTTGCCCATAAACTCAATTGTTCTGAATGCTTTGTTCTAAGTTGATGTCAATTTGGGAGGTGGAGCCTTCCTGGAGAAGGTGTGTTGTTGGGAGTGTTTTAGGGGTATTGTAGCTGGCTCCACCTTGCTAGAATGCAGCTCATTGTCCTAGTGCTGTTTCACTTGTTGTGGCAGAGGTGATGTCCAGCCTCTACTCATGCTACATTTTCTCTTTCCATCATGGAGGAAACCCTTAAGACTGTAAGCCAAAAAAAAAAAAAAAAAAAAAAAAGAAAAAGAAAAAGAACTTTTCTCCCATCAGCTGTTTTTGCTCAGGATTTTGTCCCAGCAAAAGGAAAGTAACTGCACCACGGATATTAGCTCAAAAGCAGTAAAAAATATATACATAAATACTTGTATAAAAACATTTATAATAGCTTCATATGCAGGATATCTACATCTATAAATAACATAAATGTCTATCAATTGGTGAGTGGTTAATTCAACTAGAGCATTTCCATAAAATGTAATATTACTTTGGAATAGCAAAAGAATGGATTTCTGAACTATAATAAAATGGATGAATCTATAAATCACTAGGCTTATTGTTTATTGTTGTTTGGTATTTGTATTCTTACAAAATTCATCTTTGGAAACTCAAACTGTCCTCTCCCAGTGTTGCTGCATTAGGAGATGAGGCTATTAAGGAAGCAATTCATATTAAAAAAGTCATAGGGATATGACCTGATCTAGGAGGATTACTTTCTGTATAGCAACAGTCAACAGACAGCTTTCTTGTTTTCTCTTGATCTGTCTTCTGTGAACATATACACCTAGGAAAGGCCATGTGAGGATATTAGAAAAAAGTGACTCTCTGAAAGCCAGGAAGAAAAGGTTTCCTAGAAGCTGACTCTCCTTAACGTTGTCCTAGGATTTTTGGCTACAGAATGTTGAAAAAATAAATTTCTATTTTGAAGCTACTCAGTCTATAGTGTTTTTTTATGACACTCAAAGCAGACTAATAAAATGCTTATAGAATTAAGCTATATAAATGAGAACATATAAAGTGTATTTCTAGTTAAATGAAATTCTACAACAGAAAAAATGCTGCAGTTATGTAAATTAGGTAAAGGATTGCCTGAAATTGGTGGTAAGAAAGGTAATAAATAAATAGTATAGGGGAACTTTTAGCAGAAAAGGTGCTATGAGTTTATTATATTAGTATTTACACAGTTTATATACTTTTCAAATCACGTAGAAATTTACTGTTATGATGGATACATTTTAGACATGTAAATTATACCCAAATTATTTATTTGGAAAAAGTAAATCAAACTTAGAATGCAAAGAAATAAATTATATAGTTGAAATAATGTAATAATAACCAAAATTTCTCATTTCCATGCTCATACTATATCAAAATTTCTTTCTTCTTTGGAAATGAGAGGGAAAAAGAGAGAGACTATCTGATTGAAAAATCTTCTCAAAAAACAGATCATTCAAACTTCAAAAAGTTGTCCTCTGAAGGACAATTAAGATTGAGAGACACTGAGTAGTTCAGGGTGGTAGAAGTCATGAAGGTGAGATGTGACAAAGATAAAATGATAGGTTCTTTGTTGTCATTTAAAAGACTTTTTGATTTATTACTAGACAACATATTAATAGTTTATATATTATTAGTTGTGTATGCCATATGAGCTTTATTGTGAGTTTTACTACTTCTGTAAGGAGTGTATTTGTATTCTCAGCATTCAAGTTCTTCTGTTTTTGTTATTTGCAGTGTGGAGGTTTGAACCTAGAGTATTCCATATGATAGACAAGCACTCTAGCACTAAACTCTATCACTCAGCTCTCAGTTTTCTAATTTTTATTTCATATAAAATATGATTATGGAATCATCAGTTAAAATAAGTAGAATATTCCTCAACTGTATCCTCTTGCTAAATGCTGTGGGAGAAGTGAGTATTTTCCCTGAATAATTCTATGATGGATAAATCCTAGTACATTTTATACCAAATGTAACCCATAATGTAAATATTTGAAAAAGTCATTACAATCTGGTAGTATTCTAAATTTATTACAAAATAGAGAAAATGCTACTACAATGCAAACTCAATTTTTCTTTGCAAAACTTGATGCAAAATTTTGAACTGCGAGTTTACTTACTTCAGTTGCCAAGAAAAAAAAAAGTTAATTATATTTTCTGATGATAATTCACACATGAGTTTTATAACTGATTTCGTTGTTACTTTTTGCTTTTTTGGTTTTTCGAGGTAGGGTCTCACTCTAGCCCAGGCTGACCTGGAATTCACTATGGAGTCTGAGGGTGGCCTCAAACTCACGGCGATCCTCCTACCTCTGCCTCCCGAGTGCTGGGATTAAAGGCGTGTGCCACCACGTCCGGATCCTTGTTACTTTTATTGTGAATTAAAAATATCAAATGAATGTCCATGGATAATATGTATGTTTTCACATATATAGGATTCTACTTTATTTTTTGCCTTTGCCATCCTTACTATTTAAGTGTACGTATCAAACATTCTTGTGAACAACCATTATAGCTATGAGGTACCATGATTCTTTTCATTGTGTAAAGCTGAAATTCTCTGCTTATTAACCAACAACTCAATAATCTTTTTCCCTTGACCTTTGAGCATCACTCTTCTTTCTCTGTTAATTTTCGAAATCTAGGTATATCAAGGAAATGGTATATCCAGCAGTTGTAGTTTTATGATTTGCTTCTTATATTATTTATTTTTTAATTTTTTTGTTCATTTTTATTTATTTTTTTGAGAGCGACAGAGAGTGAAAGAGGTAGAGAGATAGAGAGAGAGAATGGGCCCGCCAGGGCTTCCAGCCACTGCATACGAACTCCAGATGCGTTCTCCCCCTTGTGCATCTGGCCAACGTGGGTCCTGGGGAACCGAGCCTCGAACCAGGGTCCTTAGGCTTCACAGGCAAGCGCTTAACCGCTACGCCATCTCTCCAGCCCAGCTTTTTATATTATTTTTTAAGCATTTTAAATATATTTATGACAGAGAAAGAAAGAGCTCAGATATGGGTGAATCAGGACCTCTTGCCGCTGGAAAGAACTCTAGACACATGTGTAACTGGTATTACATAGTTACTGGGGTTTCCAACCTGAGCCAACAGATTTGGCAAGCAAATTCATTTATCCATGCACAATCTCTCTCGCCCCTATTTTTTAATTTTAATTTATTTTTAATTTTATTTTTTTATGAAGAACATACTTTGTCTGGATACATCATGTGCTGGAACCATCTTTTCCCTCCTCCCTGCTTCCATTCCACGGGGTGGGGGACCCTCCTCAGTGGGGTTGATGCTATTCCCCATGGGGTTGTGGGTTATTTTGTGGAAGCAGCAGTTATTGCTGGGAGGCAATGACTGTGGGTATGACATCCCAACCTGTGGCTCTTACACTCTTTCCACCCCCCTCTTCCGCAAAATAGACCCTAATTTTATTTATGAGAGAAAGAGAGAATTGGTATGCCAAGTCCTTCAGACACTGAAATCTTACCCCAAATGCTTCACCATCTTCTGTGCCTGTGTGACTTTGTGCCCATATATTACCTTGTGCATCTGGCTTAAATGGGTTCTGGGGAGCCAAACATGGGTCTTAGATTTCATTTACAAGTGTCTTAACTGAAGCCATCTTTCCAGGCCATGCCCCTCTTTTTAAAATTTATTTATTTGCAAGCAGAAGGAGAAAAAGACAGAGAGATAGAGACAGACAGAAGTGCTGTGCCAGGGCCTCTATCTACTGCAAACAAACATGCATGCCCATGTCGTTCCATTTTTAATATTTATTTATTTATTTGTTTGTTTCTTTTGAGAGAGAGAGAGAGAGAGAGAGAGAGAGAGGGAAATTCATAGTATATGCGCACTAGGGCCTCCCAATGTTGCAAATGGACTCCATATACATAAGCTACATTGCACATCTGTCTTTTCATGGGTAATGTGGAATCAAATGTGGGACTTCAGGCTTCCTAAGCAAATGTGTTTTACCACTGAGCCAGTTTTCTAGCTCTTTGCTTACTATAGTATGTTATCAAGTTTTAGCCACATTGTAGTACATCTGAGAATTTTCTTCCCTTTTTGTGCTGAGTAGTATTCCATCAAGTTTAGGATATAAAATCATAGTTTGCTTATCCACTATTTTTTTTGAGGCTAGCCCAAAAGACTGGCCTTATTTTTTTATGCAAGGAGGGAGAAAGAGAGAGAGAGAATTGGTGTCCCAGGGCCTCCAACCACTGCAACTGAACTCCAGATGCATATGCCCCCTTGTGTGCATGTGTAACCTTGCATGCTTGTGTCACTTTGTGCATCAGGCTTATGTGGGATCTGGAGAGTTGAATATGAGTCCTTAGGCTTCACAGGGAAGCACCTTAACTGCAAATCCATCTCTCCAGCCCTCCACTAATTTTTTGAATAATACTGGGCATGTTTCTAAGTTTAAACTATTGTGATTGATATTGCTATATATGTAGATATGCAAAAAAACTTTTTTGATCTTCATTTCAGTACTCTTTGTTACATACCTAGAATATAAATGGGTATCTACTAACTATGTGCAAATCCTTTTTCTTTGTTATTATTCCCTAAACAGTGGAGTATAACAAACATCTGTGCATATATATAGCTTAAATGTTAAGGGTCACTTTAAGGACCCTTTACTAAATGCTTGGTTGTTAGTATATGTCAGTATTTGAAAGTGATAGGCCCTTTAGGGGAGGAATGTCTATTGAAAGGAATTCAGAACATTTGAGGCATTTTTTTATTGGGATATTGATATGCTAGTCACTTCCTATCTGTGGTTACTGTGTCTCATAAAGTAAACTTTCCTCTTCTACAATGTTCTACCATGTCACCATTAATCCATAATAATAAGTCCAAGAAACTATGGACTGAACTGGCGAGCTCAAATGAGCCTTTCATCAATTTATGTTACTTTATCTCATGTATTTTGTCATATTCAAAGAAGCAGACAAATTCAATAGTGTTAGTATTTTAAATAGCATAGAGAGATCATGTTACATATCATGGTAACATAGCAATAGTGCAAATGAAAGATAAAAGAGGAGGGTTCTCAAATGGCTACTATGAAGATACTGATTCACACATGAAGGCAGAGCCACTATGATATAATTATTCCTTAAATCCCTACTTCTTAATTGCTCCTTTAGATTTATTTGGTCATTCTTCCTTTACTCTCTAAACTTTTTACTTTGGAGCTTTCTACATTTTACCACTTGCAAAGTTTCATATTTTTCCTTGTCCTAAATTTTGGTGGTTGTATAAGTTAATTTCTCATTGCTGGGACAAAATACCGATGGAAGGAAAAGAGTTTAATTAGGCTTATGGTTTTCAGGGGAAGCTTCATCATTATTGGGAAAGAATGACAGCCTAGAGCTTGAAGTCAGTGTCATACTAGTAGAGGGAAAATTTTTTTTGGAGCTGGGCTATAACCCTTCAATGCCCACCTCCAGTGGTACTGTTCTTCTACTTACTAAAGGTTTTGCAACCTTACTTAGCAGCTGAGCACTAAGTGTTCAATTCTATGATGTTTTGCATAGGTAGTGCATACAGCTGTATATGTGTGGGTGTATACCATGCACACATACACCACACATATTACACAAATATACACACATACCAAAACTGGACAAAATTCAATAATGGAATACACATAAAAAACATTTATACATGCCAAATTCATTATTCAAACTAAAAGAATCCATGGTAACAAGACTAGACTATGAAATTCTATTGTGTTACAGAAACAAAACTATCACTGGTTTCTGGGTCCTGAATTTGAATATGCCCAAGCATCTGCAGATGTACACACTACATATGCATGTGCAGAGGACAAAGGAGAAAACCAAGTATTCTCTTCAGGTTCATCCATAAATTTCCTTAGACAAAGTCTCTCACTGAGACAGACCAGGGGTGGTTTGCCAGCTTCTTTGGAGCCTGGCCAGGGATAGGTTAGGAAGTGCTGATTATAGATGTGTTGGGACCTCCACATTGAAGGTTTCAACACTTCTCAAACCTTGGAGACAACACATAAGAAGGGAATACACAAACTATGAAGACTGTAGCTGCAGCCCTAATGCCCACCTGTGACCTTGAGGACACATGTGACCTTGTGTGCATGTGTCACCTTATGTGTCTGGCTTATGTGGGTTCTGGGGTCATTAGGCTTCACAGGCAAGCACTTTAACCACTAATCCATTTTTCCAGCCCTTAATCCAATCGTATGTAGACAAACCATGTCATTTACTTATTTTCCACATGGAAAATCATGTTGATTTTATAATTAGATGCTTACTAGAAAACATTCACCTTTAGGCTTTGTGTATTCATTTTTGTTTCATTTGTGTGAATACTTGGTATACCTTTAACGTGTGGTAAATGTATATGTAATGCACATATTACATATAAGGTATATATGAGTTTTACTTCAGAACAAGTCTTCAAATCAATCAAATTAATCATATTTATAATTGTTCTGCATTCTTGAACTTGGTACTTCCAGACTACATTTTAGCCATTATAACATGTGTATGGTCAAATATGGTATTATATCTAATTTATTTTTCCTTACTAAATAGTTACGTAAATATTTATATGAGACCATACCTCAAAAAAAAAAAAAAAACAAGCATATATGTTTTTTCCATGTGGATTCTTTCCTGAATTTTTTTGCACAAAATTATTTTCCAGATTTTTTTTATTATTTGGATTTGAGGACTCTCCCTAAATTCTATATACAACTTGTGTATTATATTTATGACTATCAAACATTTTCTCTTAATGTGTTGCTTTTATTTCATTCTTTATACATATAAAGTTTAATTTTGATTAGTTCTAATTTATCACATTTGAAAACATTGAGCAGGCACTGAGACTGGGTGAGGTGCTGGACTGTTTGGGGCCTATGAACTAGGGGTGGGTGAGATGCACATGTGTTTGGTGCCTTTGTGCTCAGGCAGGCTTTCTTGTGGCCTGTGTGCTCACTGTGGGTGAGGTGCTGGTGTGTTTGGGGTATGGGTGTGTTTGAGGCTTGTGGCTCAGAACAGGTGAGGTGCCAGTGTGTTAGGGGCCTGTGCGCTAAGGGCAGAGGAAGTGCAGGTGTGATTAGGGCCTTAACATTCTGAACTGCTTGCTTGGGTCCTGTGGTGGGTAAGGTGTAGTCTTGTTTGGGACCTATGCAATGGGACCCAATGAGTTGCCTCCTTGATTGAGGCATGTGAACTCAGACCAGGAGGATTGCCAGCGTGTTTGGGGCCTGGAAACTAAGCCTATAGTTGAAGCCCTATTGTCCACATGCTCTTGGGACTGATTGCACTTGCAAACTCCACACCTTTCACTTCTGTGCATACAACCCCTTCATACTCCAGCAAACTCAAAACTGAACACTCACTCAAGATACTGTAAGGGCGAATTCTTGCTTCCTTCTTAACAAAATAAATAAATAAATAAATAACTTTTGCTCTGAGATGAGTGGACCCCAACACACAGACACACACACACACATACACACACACACACAAAACAATGTAACTCAACAAACTGAGATATCTACTAAGGTTGTATATTCCAATGGAAGCTTCCAAAGAAAACATAGAGGAGACAACAGACATAGAATCCCAAAATGAAGGTACAATGAGCAACGTGACCCTGACCTAGAAAATGGCTGAACTGGAAGCAAGTCACCAAAAACCAACAGTCACATGAATGAAGTACAACAGAATCATCCCTTAGAACACAGTTTTTGTCACTAGATTAAACTTCATTGAGGAAAACCAGAAAGACCTTGAAACAGAAAAATCAATTGAATGTGAGTCAACAAATAGGGGATCTCAATAACCAGCTTATTAACCTTAATAACAACATGATTAAATGCAAGAATGAATTCCAGGAAACCTCAAAAAAAATCAAAACTTGGTGTGAAATTGGAACTCAGCAAAGGGATGGATACCATACAGAAAAAAAATGCAATAGAAAACAGAATCAAATAGACCTTTTAAAAGCCTCCCTAGAAACTTTCACTAACAGAGTTAATCAAATGGAGGACAGAAACTCTGATCTGGAAGAAAAAAAAAGAGGAAGTTATACATGAGTCCACAACCTTTGATAAGTTCAAAAAATTATGTGAACAGAATATGAGGAAATTGGAGAATACCCTAAAAGAAACAAATGTAGATTGTGGAGATGCCAGAAGGGGAAGAAATCCGGCCAAAGACACAAAGAACATATTCAACAAAATAATTGAAGAAAAAATGTCCACTTTCTCAATAGAGAATCATCCATAGTAAAGAATGTCACAGAACATGAAACAGGTATGACCAAAGAAGAAACTCTTCATGGCACATCATGCTTAAAACTCTAAACAATGAAAAAAATAGAGAATGCTAAAAACACTTAGAGAGAAAAAACTCATTACATATAAAGGCAATCTCATCAGAATTACAGAGAGTTTCCAATGGAAATCCTGAAAGCCAGAAGGGATTGGAACAAAGCACTTAAAAGTCTAAAATGCTATGGTTTCCAATGCAAACTACTGTACCCTACAAAAGTATCCTTCATAATAGACAATAAAAGGAAAAAACGTCCATTAAAAAAGCCAGTTCTATGAACATATGAACACAAAGCCAAACTTCTAAAGAATACTTCAGGAAATACTCCATACAGAAGAGTTGAACAACCAACCTCAACACCCTATAAGAGGAAGATGGCAATAATTAAAACTTGAGAAGGCACAAATATGTAAAAGCCCAAGAAAGCATTAAATATCATAAAGCCTCTAACATGGCCAGAATTAACTCAAACCTCACAGTTATAACCTTAAATATTATTGTTGTTAACTCACCCAACAAGAGACAAGATTTGGGCTGGAGAGATTGCTTAGTGGTTAAGGCACTTGCATGTGAAGCCTAAGGACCCAGGTTTGATTCCCTGGATCTACATAAGCCATATACACAAAGTAATGCAAGTGTCTGGAGTTTGTTTGCAGCAGCTGAAGGCCCTGGTACACTCATTCTCTGTCTGCATCACCCTATCTCAAGTAAATAAGTACATAACTAAAATTTTAAAAAGAGAAATAAATAGCAAAAGTTAACAGGGTGGATCAGAAAAATAGACCCTTCTAAACTTTGTCTTCATGAAACCCACCTCATCACTAAGGACAGGCAGCTCCTCAGGGAAAAAGGATGGAGAATAATTTTCCAAGAAAATGGAAATAAGAAACAAGTGGGTATGCCTATATTAATTTCTGACAAAAAATACTTCAAATCTAAAATTTTCAAATATGACAAAAAAGGGCACTTTTTAATCACCAAAAGAATGATCTAAGAGGTACACCACAGTTTATACAATGAAACCTACTTGACAACAAATTGGAAATAAATCCCAATACTATCATAGTAGGGTATATTAATACCCCATTATCATCACTAGACATATCATCCAAGGAGAAAAGCAACAGAGAAATAAGAGAGCTTAACAACACCATAGATCAATTTGACCTAATGGACATCTAGAGAACATTCCAACTTAATTTTATGGAATACATATTCTTCTAAGCATCCCATGGAACCTTCTCCAAAATAGATAATATATTAGGACATAAACCATGCCTCCATAAATTCAGGAAAATTGATGTTATTTCCTGCATCATATTTGACCATAATGCATTAAAGCTAGAAATTAACAATAAGAAAAAAAAACCAGAAATACACACCAGGTCCTGGAGACTGAACAATATGCTGTTAAATATTGAATGGGTCATGGAAGAAAACAAAAAGGAAATTGTAAAATTTTTAGAACTCTATGATAATGAAAACAAAACATACTGAAACTTATGGGACATAATTAAAGCAGTCCTAAGGGGAAAAGTCATAGCACTAAATTCCTTCATAACAAAGACATAGTGGTCTCACATTAATAACCTAACCATCCACCTACAGGCATTGGAAAAACAATATCAATCCAATCCTAAGTATTCCAGAAGGAAATAAATAATTGAGATTAGAGCAAAAATTAATCAATTGGAAACAAAATAATTAAGAAAATTGAAAAAACACAGAGCTGGTGCTTTAAAAAATAAAAAAGACTGACAAACCCCTGGCCCATTTGATCAAACCAAAAAAGAACTCTCATATTATCCAAATTAGAAATGAAAAGAGAGATCAAAACTCACACCAATGAAATTGGAAGAATCATCAACACATATTTCCAAAATCTCTACTCCACAGAATTGGATAACCTGGGAGAAATGTGGTAATTTCTAGACACACACCACTTACCAAAACTAAATTCAGGGCAGATAAATCTACTGATCAAATCCATCACATCCATCAAGATGGAAAACATAATCAAAAACCTCCCCAAAAGGAAAAGTCAAGGACCTGATGATTCCTCAGCTGAATTCTATCAAGCCTTCATCAAACAACTGAAAGCATTTTTTCTCAAGCTTTTGCACATAGTCATAGAACAGGAAATGCTCCCCGGTTCCTTCTAGGAAGCTAGCATCATGCTAGTGCTAAAACTAGGCAAGAATACAAGAAGAAAATAAAACTATACATATATATCTCTGATGCAAACATCCTGAACAAGATCACTGGTAACCAAATTCAACAATCCATCAAAAGCTTTATCCACCTCAATCAAACAGTCTTCATTCCAGGGATTCAGTGATGGTTCAACATATTGAAAACAGTTAGCACAATACACTAGATAAATAAACTTAAACATAAGAACCACATGATCATTTCTATAGATGCAGAGAAGGCCTTCAACAAAATGCAACCTCACTTCATGATCAAAACCTTGGAGAGACTAGGCATGGATGGTTTATTTCTCAACTAATAAAGGTTACATACAAAGCACCTAAAGCCCAAATCATACATAACAGGGAAAGACTCAAGGAGTCCCCATTAAGATGGGGAACAAGACCAGGGTGCCAACTCTCATCATGCTTCTCAACAGAGTACTAGAATTCCTAGCCCAAGCAATAAGAAAGGAGAAAGATTTAAAAGGGCTACAAATTGGACAGAAAGGGGGCAAACTAGCCCAATTTGAGATGACATGATTTACATATAACTGACCCAAAGGACTCTACCATAAAATTCCTAAAGATAAATTCCTTCAGCAAAGTGGAAGAATACAGAATACAAAATTATCAAACAAAAATCAATAGCTTTTCTACATGGAAAAGAAAAATATACAGAGAAAGAAATCATCAGGGATGTCTTGTTTTCAATAGCCACAAAAAATTAAATATCATGAATAACACCGAATGTGAAAGACCTATATAATGAAAACATAAAACTTCTCCTTAAGAAATGGAGGAGGACATGAGAAAATGAAAGGACTTTCCATGTTTTTAGATAGGTAGGATTAATATTGTGAAAATGGCAGTTCTACCAAAAGAACCAGATTCAAATCAATATCAATAAATATCTCATCATCATTCTTCACAGTGTTAGAAAAAAATCATCTAAAAATTCATATGGAATGGCAGAAGCCCTCAGACATCCAAACATACCCTCAGCAAAAGAAGCACTTCTGGAGAGATCACCCTGTCCAATCTAAGGCTATATTACAAAGCCATAGTAATGAAACACCATGGTACTATGATAAAAACAGACATATAGACCAATGGAACAGAATTGAGTACTCCACCCTTAGTTCAAGTAACTACATCTACTTGATCTTTGAAAAGGGATCCAACAATGTACACTGGAGGAAAGATAGCATCTCCAACAAATGGTTCTGGAAAAATTGTATAGCCACATACAGAAGAATCAACCTATACCCACTCACCGCACCATACACAAAAATCAACTTCAAATAGTTTAAAGACCTCAATATAAGATGTGAAATTCTTCAACAATTGGAGGAAAAAATAGGGGGAAGTCTCCATGATATAATAATGGAAAATGTCTTCCTGAATACCCCTGAATACCCTGGTAGCTCAGGAAATTAAACAATCACTCAACCAGTGGGACCTCATCAAGCTAAAAAGCTTTTGTACAGAAAAAAACATACCATAAACAGTGTTAGTAGACTACCCACAGTATGGGAGAAAATCTTTGCCACTTATACCACTGACAGAGGCCTAATGACAATTTAAATGACAAATGGTGGGAGTGCAAAGTTGTACAACTACTTTGGAAATTAGTATAGAGATTTCTGAAAAAGATGAAAATACTACTGCCAACTGACCCAGACATTCCTTTATTGGGCATCTACCCTAAAGGCTCCACTCTTCACTGCAGAGATATTTTCACAACCATGTTTATAGCTGCTCAATTTACAATAACTAAGAAGTGGAATTAACCTGGATGTCTATCATTTGACAAATGGATAATGAAGATATGGAACATTCACACAGTGGAATTCTACTCAGAAGTAAGGAAAATGATATATTGAAATTTGTGGGAAAATGGAGCAACTTGGAACAGAATATACTAAGAGAACTTACACAAGCACAAAAAGAAAAATGTTGCATGCTCTCCCTCATCTATAGTTCTTAATCTGGAACAGTTTGAGTTTCAGAAATACCTGACAGCCAACTCCAGATTATAGAGATGGACAAGTTTGGAGGGAGGGTAACTGGAGGGTGGATGGAGGTCCACACAAAACTAAACCCAAAATGATTTTGTACCATGGAAAACGTCCTCCTGGACATCAGACTAAAGGATATACCCCTCAATAGGACTACTGAGAGATCTTCTAGTAAGAAGGACACTAGAGAGAGTAGGATGAAGCCTAACCCTAAAACATTTAGCTTTAGCTTATAATTCTCACTAGCAGAAATAAATTATAACCCACATTGAGCTATTAGTCTTAGAGACCTATGAGGTTCCCCAAACAAGATAAGTTTCTGTCAAAGCACTTATTTGCCTGCCTGAGGGAAAAGGTAAAACCCTACTGCTGAGGGCATCACATGATGCTGACACAGAACATCCAGATATCTGAGTGGAATCTGGAAGGAAGCCAGTTCCCAGATATTTAGCCCATATTGTGCTGGAAAGAGCTACATGAGCAGCTGAGGGAAAATGGCCCAAAGCTTTGTGAACAATCAGAGGCCATTGCTATATGAAAGCCACCAGCCTAACAAGGGTTACACACCTATGCAATGGTGCAACCCAGTGAGGGGGGTAATTAATGGCTCTATGATTGGCCAAGAGGTCTACTCAGTGGATAAAAAGCATAGCTGGTACTGGGAATTGAGTTACAATCATATGGAGACCAAGATAATGGGCTTCACCAAGAAGCTTTCACTAGTGTTTGGCCCAAGGAGAGGCTACACCCACCAAAATCTCTCTAAATTAACAGTGCTTATTTTCTTTTGCCTATGCTGATCGCACTCTCCATTGGAGAATCAGTTTTTCTTTTGCAGAAAGGAATGTGAACTGAGGACAACCAAAACCTACAAACAAGAAAAGAAAAGACAGATGACTCCCTGGCAGGAGATGATCCCCCCCCTCACCCATCAGTCAGGGCTCAAGTGAAACCACAGAGGAATTGGCAAGGTGATCAACATTTCTGTTTCCACTGTGAGCTTGACAACTTGTGCCAGGGACATGGAGATAGACACTGAGGATACTCATAATGTACCAAAGAAGAAATCCATAAGCTGCTTGTAACTAAACACTAAAGTAGACTAAAAACATACCCACCATAGCTCAGGTAATTTTGTAGGAGATGGGGCAGAAATATTGTAAAAGCCCCAGGGTGGAAGGGAATATCCAGAAACATTGCCACCCCCAATGACTGACTGCTGCTCTCACAACTCATATCCCACAAACCCACTGTGAATACCAGCAATCCCACCGAGGAGGGCTCTCAGTGGAATGGGTCAGGAAGGAGGGAAAACATGGTATTAACACTTGATGTGTCCATATAAAGTTTCTACCTAATACAAAAAAAAAAAAACTTGAGCATTCAATATTGTTTTTTTTATTTTTTTTGTTTATTTTTATTTATTAATTTGAGAGCGACAGACAGACAGAAAGAGGCAGAGAGAGAGAGAATGGGCGTGCCAGGGTTTCCAGCCATTGCCAACGAACTCCAGACTCGTGTGCCCCCTTGTGCATCTGGCTAACGTGGGTCCTGGGGAATCAAGCCTCTAACCGGTGTCCTTAGGCTTCACAGGCAAGCGCTTAACCGCTAAGCCATCTCTCCAGCCCCAATATTGTTTTTTTTCTTCTGAGAAATATATACAAACTAACTTTTATTGTCATATAGAAGTCAATTTTAGGAGTTACTAATTAATTATACTTAAAAATGTATAATTATGAGTTCATTTTGGCTTGTAAGCTACATCTTGTGAAATTATGTTTATAGTCTAAACTATAAATCATCAATAAAAAAGAATAAATGAATAAATCTTCTTGTTCTATGGCAATCAAATCACACTATGGACAACTACTTTGAAGTAGTATTTAATTCACTTTAAAAGTAAATATTAAACATTTCATCATTAATATGATAGAGTATATACACATGTTCTACTAATTTACTAACCACAAAATGTTTAAAGATCATTAAATGTAAACTATGCTATTTAATGATTGGAGATACTTATATCAATTTTTTGTTACTTTATTAGTACTGTTAATTTTTAGTACTGTTCAAATTTCAGTTTTTAATTATGATTTTATAAATATTACTAGCAATTTTCTGCTCATTCTCCAAAATATTGAATAAAAAGTAATTCTATGTCCTCAATTTATATTAGCAGTAATTTTTCCAGTAAAACATGTACTTAAAAATAATTTAGTTAAAACCTCAGTCAGTATAGAAGTAGGAATAATAAAGTCCCTTATATTAGTTTTATAGATACATGTTAAACAGGGGAGAAAAGATTGTAACTACAATTAGGCAGTAATTCCTTTGTTCACATTTCTTACTATGGAGTTAATGACCAGCTCAAGGAGCCATGAAAAACAGAGAGAAATGATGCTTAATGACCCAACAAGTCATTATCTCCCTAAAAAGGAACCACAATATCAGGTATTATTGCCCTTATAAATGCCCACTCCTACAAGAATAACATTTGAAATTTATTCTGCATACATTTCCAAGTCAATATGTCATGATGTCAGAAATATTGTTGGAACTCTGATCTGTCTGTTGATATTTCTCTTCATCACTTTTAATAAACCAAATATTGTCACCAGGATTAAGTATCATCCTTATAATTAAAGTTTTGGTGACATAGCAATATCACTAATGAATTTGAGCTAAGGAAAACTCTATTTTCAAATGTTAGAGCATTAAAATGTAACTTCATACATGTTACAGAGATCTGAAAGATATATGTAATTTGAAAGGCCAAATTATAATCAGTTTAAATGTAGATATAACTATGTAAATATAATATATCAAGCCTTGATAGCCATCAAGTTAAAACATATCACTCCTCTCTCATGCTTGTTTCTAAATGCTTAGCTCAAACCTACTTAGAGGAATATAAAATAACAATTCTTCCACAATTTAGAACAGATTTAGAAGTAGATCTAAAATGATAGTCCACTGAATTTTCATTGTGCCATGATAAATATTATAATTTATTTTTCCAAGAATAGGAAGTTTTGATCTAGTCAATGTTATATATATATATATAGATATAGATATAGATATAGATATAGATGTAGATATAGATATAGATATATATATATTAGATAACAAAATTTATATATAGATATCAAACAATGGTTAGAACAAATAGCAGAGAATAAACATTACATGAATTGTATGCTCATGGTTTTTCAAAATACAGATAAATGCTGGCGAGGATGTGGAGAAGTAGGAACACTCATCCACAGTTGGTGAGAATGTAGGATGGTACAACCACTTTGGAAAGCAATATGGAGACTTCTGAGAAAGCTGAGTATAGAGATACCAACAGACCCAGTTATTCCCCTACTGGGCGTCTATCCTAAAACCTTCAAACCACAGGCAAGAGAGATTTGTTCAACCATGTTTGTAGAGGCTCAATTTGTAATAGCTAAGAGCTGGAATCAACTCAGATGTCCATGAATAGAAGAATGGATAACTAAGAAGTGGTATATCTACACAATGGAATTCTATACAGCAGTAAGAAAAAAATGACACAATGAAATTTGAGGAAAAATGGTTGAACCTGGAACAGATCATTCTCAGTGAACTTACCCAACCACAGAAAAAAAAAATCACCACATAGTCTCACTCATCTACAGCACCTAACCTGAATCTACCCAAGATACCTTACATATCTAGCAAGCATCCCGTGGACTAGACACTAGGATGGAAGGGGAGGGAGGGGAGGGCATCAAAGCGGTGGGAAACACAAATCTAGACACAAATGGCAATGATACCATAAAATTCTACTTCCAAAAAGGCAGACCAAATGGTTGATCCTTCACCAGGCCCTTACAGGGAACACCTGAACCACAAGACACTGGAGAGGGTAGGATCACGACTAACCTTAATCTTCTACATCTTCCCTCCCTCCTTCTCCCTCTCCTTCTCTCACTCTCTTCTCTCTAACTCTTGTAAACTAGTTATCTTTTTCCTCATTTTCTTAGTGGGCACTGACCTGTAACTCCCAGTACCAGCATGGGGGTATCATCTACAATGAGCTTTTGATCAGAGAGACCTACAAGGTTTCCTAAAAGAAAGACAGATTTCTGTCAGAATACTTGATGACCCACCAAAGGTTAGTGGTAAGACCCTACTGCTGAAGACACCTTATGTGGTTGACATGCAAAGTAGAATGCATGGCTGGAAGTCAGGAGACAGTCAGTCCCCAGACAGTCAGCGCATCTAGTGCCAGAAGGTGCTACATGGGCGACTGGGGGAAAATGACCAATATCTGCCCAAGCAACTCATGGTCTAACATACTTAGTAGCAAATAACCTGTTGTGATGCCCACACAAATGCAATAGTGGCACGCAGCCATGGTGGGGAACCAACTGCTCTTAATTTGGCTAACTGATCCCCTCAGTGGTATGGGACCCATAGCTGGAGCTGGGAAACAAGTCAGAACCATATCCAAACATAAGCCCACTCTCAAATATCAAGCTACCATCAATCATGGGCTACAAGAGGGCCTACACCTATTAAATTCTCTATAAAAAAAAGTAAGGGTTATCTCTTTTGTCCTGGTGCTAACTTACTCTCCATTGGAGAATCTGCTTCTCTTTTTCAGATAGATGTAGATCCTAAGGAGAGAGCTACCCCATCATACCTCAAAAGGGCCCTGGCTGAAACTAAGAAAAATTGGCAAAACAAGCAAGGGTGCTGTTTTCCTGGTGAACTGGATACCAGCACAAGGGGGAAGGAGATCAACACAGAGAAAAATCAACTCCTACGAAATCAGAGAGCCAGAGCCTCAGAGGCCCCCAACACCTCATCACTGAAGCAGACCAAAAATGAACCCAACATGGCTCAGGGAAATTTTGTGGAAGAGGGGCAGAAAGAATGTCAGAGCCCCATGTTGGGTCATGATATGCAGAGACATTTATCTTACCCATAACTGTGGGCTAACTTCACAATGCATGACCCATATACCTCAACAAGGAGGGGCCAAGGGGAGAGGGTAGGTCACGGATGAGCCTAATAATGGTACCAAACTGACTGTACTTGCTGAATACAAAACTAATAAAGAAAATAAAATAAAGTACAGATAAAAAATTGATGAAATAGCATAAAATGTATTCCTTTCATATGGATTTACTCACTTCTATTTCCTTTTATTTTTCCACTTCAGTGTGTTCACCAAAACTATCCATAATTTGTTGCTATTTATTTGAATAAAATAAAATAGATATTTAGAGGCAGAACTTTATGACAAAACGTATCAGAGGAATACATACTGGATGAGAATTAGCCAACAAGCCAAAACCACTCAAATTATTCAAATCAAGGCAAGGATCAAAATGGCATAAAAGTTCTTATTCTTCTTTTACTGAAAATTCTTATAAATAATTTAAGCATATTGGATTATAAAACTAATGATATACCTTACTTAATAAAAACATAACATAAACCAGGCATGGTGGTGTGCGCCTTTAATCCCAGCACTAGGGAGGAAGAGAAAGGTGGCTCACCATGATTTTAAGGCCACCCTGAGACTACATAGTGAATTCCAGGTCAGCCTGAGCTAGAGTGAGACCCTACCTTGAAAAAAAAATTAAAGAACATATAAATAAATAAAATAATTTTTTTAAGTCAACAAAATGTAGACTAGGAGCCTGGTGTGGTGGCGCACGCCTTTAATCCCAGCACTTGGGAGGCAGAGGTGTGAGGATTGCTTGTGAGACTCCACAGTGAATTCCAGGTCAGCCTGGGCTAGAGCGAGACCCTACCTAGAAAAACAAAAAAACAAAAAACAACAATAACAAAAAAAGTAGACTAGAAGGATTTATTTTTTCAAGGCATTAATGATGCAGTAAAATATTTAAAATCTAATACAAAATAATGTCATTACAGAGGGTAAAATATAAAGCTATAAAAAGTTAAACATTAATTATTCTAGGGGTTAAACTAAAAACAATTATGAATGGATTTAAAGAAAACAATTAATTTATACTGAGCCTTATTATTTACTGGAACTCTACTTATATAGACAATCTTATCCTGTAACTCTGATTATTCCAAACATATTTTCTCTTTTATTAGCACACATAATGTCTATGAATTAGAGATTCAGTGTGAGATATACACATATGAATATAACATGCACCACTTGTATCCAACTGCCCTTCAATTCTCAAGCCCCATCAGGTGCCTTTCATAATATCAAATTTTTACTATTATATTTTCACTTTAAAATTAATTTTATTTGTCTCCACATTTGTATGAGAACATGCAAAACTGCAATATTTTTAAGTATTTGTCTTATTCCATTTAATATAATGTTGTACACATCCCTCCAAATATTTTCAAATATTACAATTTCATTATTCAAGACTGAATAACATTTCATTGTGTGCATATATTCCACATTTTCATTTCCTATCCTTCCATTGATGGGCACTTAAGCTTACTCTATAACTTGGTTCTTATGAATAGTACCACATAAAATGGATATACAAGTATTTCTACTTTATGCTGACTGAATTATTTGCGTATATATCCAGTAGTGGTATGGCTGTGTCACATGGTAGTTCTATTTTTTAGATTTTTAAAGAAACCTCCCCAATGTTCTACATAGTGTTTATACTAATCTACATTCCTGCTAACTCTATAAAATTGTTGGTTCAGGGAAAAGCACAAGAAACAAAAGTAAAAGTTGGCAATTGATATCGCATAAGAATAACAATTGTCTCTATAGAAAGGAAAGCATCATTTGAGTGACAAGATATTGTACAGAAAGGGAAGGAATATTCTCTATATATAATGTTACTGTATGGAATATATAAAGAACTAAAAATCCTGGAACTAAATAGTAATTGGATTAAAATTGGACAAATTATCTGTGTAGAATCATCTCAAAATAAGAAAGGCAAATGGTCAGTAATTGTATGACAATGAACATAGTTAGTTATCAGGAAAATGAAAATCAAGCTACAAGCTGGGCATGGTGGCGCACGCCTTTAATCCCAGCACTTGGGAGGCAGAGGTAGGAGGATTGCTGTGAGTTTGAGGTCACCCTGAGACTCCATAGTGAATTCCAGGTCAGCCTGGGCTAGAGTGAGACCCTACTTCGAAAAACCAAAGAAAAAGAAAAAGAAAAAGAAAAAAAAAAGAAAATCAAGCTACAGTGAAATTCCATCTTATCTTTGCCAGAGTGCATACCATCAAAACAGACAGAATACAACAGAAATTGGCAAAGATTAAGGGTTAAAAAGGAATTTTTAGATAGTGTTTCATACTGTTAAAAAAATGAAGTTAAGCAGGATTTTAAACTAACTCCAAAATAAATTATTTTTTCACATTTTCTACAATATTCCAGTTACCATTCTATACAACCTAGGTAAGTATGGAGAAGAATAAGAAAGTACTAATAAAGAAAAAAAATAAAATAAATAAATAAATAAATAAATAGATAAAAAGAATAAGAAAGTACTAGACCTTTTGAGGAACTCATAGCTTAGTAGAGGCAACAGTATTGAAGATGTTGAGTTGAACCTTTGAAAACATGCATCAATAATTAAAGCATAAACAGGAAGTAGGAGAATCTTGAGGGTTCTTAACGTCTTATTTGACACAGTGGGCTTCAATAAATACTATTAGGCTCTCAACTGAAAGCACAATGAGGTTTGATTGTGTGTGTGTGTGTGTGTGTGTGTGTGTGTGTCCTTCTTAATCTTTGTCATCTAGAGCCTTCCACATCATTGCTAAATTTTCAATTTGGATTCAGGTCAGGTGGAAGGTTAGCAAAAATGCAAATGTGGACACAGTTCAGTAAGTGGGGTCAGAATCAGGGAGGAGAGGAGTGGGGGAGATGGCTAACCTAAACTAAAGATCTTATGGAAATTCTATAGAGAACCCCACTTATTTGTTTATTAATTGAAAGTAGAATTATGAAAAAAATGGAGAGCTCTAGTTTGGTCAGAAATTTCTTATAGGGATGTATAATGTTGCCCCTAGAATCATAGATTGTTACAGAAAATTTCAGTACCAGAACACCTTCAATGAATTTTTGGTCACGGAGGGAGCCCAATAGAGGCTATTATCAAAGCTCCTGGTTAACCACTAGAATTACATGGTAAGGCCCTATTGCTCAAGACACTATAAGTGTCAGTTGCAGGACACTGAAAAATCAAGCTGGAAAGAAACTGGAAGCTTCCTCCCTTCTGGCTGGCTGTCTGTACTAGAAAGTGCTATGCAGCATGATAGGTAAGAAAGTCATCATCAAGCTTACCCAACCATTGTTACACCCTGCATGTCACACAAAAAGCTAGCTAGTCTAGAGGTATCCACCCATGCAGTGGTGTCATGGCTGTTATGGGGGTAATCATCAACTCTGATTAGATCTGAGGTCAGCTTCATGAGAGTAAATTCATCCCTGGTACTGAAAACCTATTCTAAAACCTATAACTGTGTAGGTCATAAAACCTTGGTGGCTTAACTGAAATTTGAAAGGCCTTCTATAAGTAACCTCTAGTATTTGTATTAAGTTTATGTCCATCAATTACTGTTGCTCTCAACTTTGGTCATAGAAGCATCTTTTGCAGGCAGCAGTGAATACTATAGTGACTCAAAACTCATCAAAGTGCCTAGGCCAAGTGATGATTGAGTGCTCAGTGTTAAATGAGATGTGTTTATCATGCCATTCATGGCTCAGAAAATACGGTGGAAGACAGGGTGGAAAGAATGTAAGAGCCTGAGTATAGGAAGAAATACTTTGGGGCACTATCTTTTGGCTTTGTTTGTTACTTTATAACCTCACAACAGCTGTTACAAAGACCTCCACAATATTGAGATCATCAACATTTAGACATAGATAATGGAAGTGGGCAAAAAATGTAATCAAAATGAAGTAGAGTTTAATTGGAAAGAAAAAGGAGTTCATTGGAAGTTAGAAGCAGGAAGGAGACAAATAGGTTTGGGGAAGGGTTTATGATCAAATTATATTTTGTACAAGAATGAAAAGTTTCAAGTAAAAGTAGGATAAAATCAGAGATGGAGCGATTGCTTAGTGGTTAAGGTGCTTCACTATGAAGTCTATGGAGCCAGGTTCCATATCCCAGATCCCATATTAGCCAGATGCATATGGTGGCACATGCATCTGGAGTTCTTTTGCAGTAGCAGATGCCCTGTGACAATTTTCTCCCCATTTCCCTAATAAAAATAAATATAAAATAATTTTTAAAATAAGATAAAATTAAAAAATAGAATGAGGGTCTGGAGAAATGGCTCAGTAGTTAAAGGTGATTGTGTGCAAAGCCTGATGGCCTGGGTTCAATTCCAACCCATGTAAAGCCAGATGCGCTGAATGGTGAATGCATCTAGAGTTATTTGCAGTGGCAGGAGGATCTGGCATACCCATACTCACTTTCTCTGTCTGTCTTTGTCTCTCTCTTTCTCTCTCTCTCAAATAGATAATTCAAATATAAAAATAAAAATAGAATAAAACAAAACAAAGAGGTAAATGAAAGAAAACAAAGTAATACCCTTCAACTAAGTATCCCTATTTCAAATAATTTGTCGCTTCACTTCTCGCTGCTCTGTCAAAGTGCTGAGCTTGTTATAAAGCAATGTGGACATGTTATGCACAACAACTAACCTTACTTAGTGCTAATGGACATGGACATTGAACCAGACACTTTCACTACCCTACTGTTCAGTGATCTTTAGGTTTCTAGCACAGAGTATGTGTGTGTGTGTGTGTGTGTGTGTGTGTGTGTAGGCGTGTATTTAGTAGAAGGGAAAAGAACACTAGAAAGTCTCATGGTGATATAGTAAAACAAAAATAACCAAATGACAATATGAACAGAATTTGACTGAACTCCTACTTAGTGTCATTCTCATGTCTTTTTAAGGATTTCATGTCTCTTTGTTTGTTTAAGTCCATTTCTTCATGACCTCTTGTCTCTTTCTTTTTTTTTTTCTCTCTATCTTTTCTGGCATATGCCATTGTCTATGGTTGATATAACTCTATATTTTTGTGTGGCAATGTATCCTATTGCTTTCTTATTATGTTTCTGTATATCCCTATTTTTTTTTACATTTTTCTTCCACTGTATTTTGCTTTATGTATATGTACCTGTTATATTTTTTCCATTTCTCATTCTAACTTTCTGCTCTTCTTCAATGTCTGTCTTTCAGTTATGGCAAATCATATATATCTATTGTCTTTTATCCAAATGACTGTTTTCCTCTGTATATTATGTATCTTTATGTACAACTGTCTGTATTTCTTAATGTTCTCTTAATGTATTCTGCTCAAAATATTCACTGTATTTTTTCTATGCTATTGTTACTCAATGTGTTTGTTTGAATTTAAATGTCCCCATAGCCTCAGGTATTTGTGTTAAGCTTTCTGTTTAGTCCACACCTGATATAGTCATTAGGAGGTGGAGCCATGTTTGAGGAAGTATGTCACCAAAGGCTGACCTTGGAGTTGAGTCAAGCCTTTAGGTGTGCACTGAGCCAGCTTGAACTCTGGCTATTCCATTTCTCTCTTGGCTGTGCATGTATGACGAAGTGATCCAACTTCTTATGGCATCATAAAGCTTCCTCTGAAGACTGTAAGTCAAAATGAAAACTTTCCTTCTATCAGCTGCTTTTGGAAAACTACTTTGTTTCACCAACAAGAAGGCAACTGCAACACCCGGAATCACTGTTTCTCCACATACTTGTATATCTTCTATCTTTTTATCTCTCACTATAAATACACAAGCATACACACATGCACACACAGATATCTTTATATTTAACTCTTCATGTCTTTCCTTGATTTTTTTTTTGTGTGTATTTTCTTTAAAGGTAGGGTCTCGCTGTAGCTCAGGCTGACCTGAAATTCACCATATAGTCACAGGGTGGCCTTGAACTCACAGAAATCCTCCCATCTCTGCCTCCCAAGTGCTGGGACTAAAGCTGTGCACCACTACGCCCGGCCCTCCTTGATGTTTTTCAAGTGATCCCCACACAATGACTTCATTTAAGAAAAAGGGCAGAAGGATAACTTTGAACAGGCTTGTGCTAATTTAGTCTCTTAAAGCTTTCAGGGCTGGAGAGGACCCTCAGTTATTAAGGTACTTGTTGAAAACCCTAATGACCAGGATTAGATTCTCCAGTACCTATGCAAAGCCAGATGTATAAAGTGGCACATGTATCTGGAGTTCATTTGCAGTGGCTACAGGCCATGGCACAAACATTATCTCCTCTTTCTCTTTTTTCTTCCTCTCTTTCTCTCTCTCACTCTGTTTTTCACTCTCTACTTTCAAATAAATAAAATATTTTTAAAACGATGTCAGTAAACTTATTTTACCTTCTTGAGGCAGTTTCCATCAGTCACACTATGTACAGTCTCTGCTTATTGTTGGTATGATACAGTAATTGTCATTGCACATGGCTGTACAGTACACCAACTACTCAGCTAAAGTCCACAAAAAAGAGGAGATTCCACGTGAAGAAACCATAAAATAAGGTATTTAAAGTTAATTCCATGTTTCATCAAATAGAAATCGTCATTCTTACTAATGAAGAACTTGGTGCTCCAAGAGTTAACAAGTGAACCAAAAGTGTGGCACTAATGTAGATGGAATAGGAGATAACTCCATGCATTCCAGTCTTCTTGCGTCACCCTTTCCTTTTATACTCAAATAAACATATATTCATTTCCATTCTACCTTCTTTAGGAAATAAAATATCCTTATTAATTTCATTGATAATTTTCTTACATATCATCCTTATTAAGTTTTCATATACTCAATGAATCAATTATTCACTAAGATGGACACATTAATATATTTTCAATTATGCTTTTATTATTATTTTGTTTGTTTTTTTTCAAGTGTATGTACACCTTCTGATTATTTTTTTTTCTTTTTTTTTTTTTTACAGTCAGTTTGGCACCATTATTAGGCTCATCCGTGACCTACCCCCTCCCCTTGGCCCCTCCTTGTTGAGGTATACGGGTCATGCGTTGTGGAGTTAGCCCACAGTTATGGGTAAGATAAATGACTCTGCATATCATGACCCAACATGTGGCTCTGACATTCTTTCCGCCCCCTCTTCCACAAAATTTCCCTGAGCCATGTTGGGTTCATTTTTGGTCTGCTTCAGTGATGAGGTGTTGGGGGCTTCTGAGGCTCTGGCTCTCTGATTTGGTAGGAGTTGATTTTTCTCTGCGCTGATCACCTTCCCCCTTGTGCTGGTATCTGGTTCATCATGAAAACAGCACCCTTGCTTGTTTCTCCAATTTTTCTTAGTTTCAGCCAGGAGCCCTTTTGAGGTATGGTGGGGTGGCTCTCTCCTTAGAATCTACATCTATCTGAAAAAGAGAAGCAGATTCTCCAACGGAGAGTAAGTTAGCATCGGGACAAATGAGATAACCATTTTTTTATAGAGAATTTAATAGGTGTAGGCCCTCTTGTAGCCCACAATTGATGGTAGCTTGATATTGGAGAGTGGGCTTATGTTTGGATATGGTTCTGACTTGTTTCCCAGCTCCAGCTATGGGTCCCATACCAGTGAGGGGATCAGGTAGCCGAATTGAGAGCAGTTGGTTCCCCACCATGGCTGTGTGCCACCACTGCACTTGTGTGGGCATCACACCAAGTTACTTGCTGCTAAGTAGTTTAGACATTGTGTTGCTTCAACAGATATTGGTCATTTTCTCCCAGTTGCCCATGTAGCACCTTCTGGCACTAGACACGTTGACTGTCTGGGGACTGACTCTCTTCCAACTTCCAGCCATGCCATTCTAATTTGCATGTCAATCACATAAGGTGTCTTTAGCAGTAGGGTCTTATCACTAGCCTTTGGTGGGTCACCAAGTACTCTGACAGAAATCTGTCTGTCTTTTAGGAAACCTTGTAGGTCTCTCTGATTATAAGCTCATTGTGGATGATAGCCCCATGCTGGTTCTGGGAGTTACAGGTCAGTGCCCACTAAGAAAATGAGGAAAAAGATAACTAATATACAAGAGTTAGAGATAAGAGAGAGAGAGATAGCGAGAGGGGAAGTGAGGGAGGGAAGATGTAGAAGATTAAGGTTAGTCTTGATCTTACCCTCTCCAGTGTCCTGTGGTTCAGGTGTTCCCTGTAAGGGCCTGGTGAAGGATCAGCCGTTTGGTCTGTCTTTTAGTAAGTAGAAAATTATGGCCATTGGAAGATAGATCATGGTTTGAATGGAAAACCAAAGATGTTTTGGATATACCATAACTGTGAAAGGGCTACTTTGGAGCACTGCTGGCTCAGGATGGAAGTTGTCCCTATCAACTCAGTCCAACTGGAATGGTAGAATTAGAAAAATCCAGAGACTTTTCACTGGTCACTGGTTATGAGTATTGAGCTAGAACTGCAAATGTTTGATGTTTGCTTGAGATTTATTGAGTTTGCATTGGTTCAGCCTCTCCTTGTGATGCCTTACAGCATTTGGAAATGTTTACTTTGTGCCATTATACATAGGAAGAATATAAGTTGTTTGATTTTACAGAACTCAGCAGTTAAGATACAGTCTTATATATCAGATATTATGTTGGACTTTGGAACTGTTTTAGGTTGGTATTAACAATGGGACCTTTGAATTTAGACTGAAAAAATATGCAATTTGCAATTTCAGATGGTTATGAATTTTTTGGGGGTCATGGGTGGAATATGGTAATTTGAATGCATGACCTCCTACAGATGTGGGAGTTTATTAAAGCATTAGATCTCTGGCCACCTGGCTTGAGGAGGAGTCACTGTTTGTAGAACCAACAATCTAGCCCTAAGGTATGTTTGGGTGAGGATTTGGGATTTCAGCCTAATGTTGTGCAGTGTGTCTGAATTCTGCTGAGTTCCTAGAGTACATTTGTTTGTGGTGCTGGTAGCGGTCTTTTTTCTCTGTGTAGACCTGTGAAAGGAGGCCAAATTCTTCTGTCATTAGGGGACATACCCTAGATCTGTAAGCTTCAAATAAATTCCATTCCTTCTATAAACTGTGTCAGGCTTGGGGGTTCATTCCTTCAATGAAAAGATTCCTGCTACAGCGTATGAAATAACAAAATCTTAGAAAGAAGAAATTAGATGCAAAATAAATATTTATATATCAGATTACTAGTACCTTTCCATTATATTGTGACAACTTATTTTGACAAAAATGTGTTCAATTTATATTCAACTGAATTGAAACTATTATATAGGGTGATTACTTGAGTTATCAATGGCATCATTCAATGTTCTTTCTATATTCTAGTACAGAATTAGTTTCATTATTGAGAATCAGATATGAGAGTAGCAGCTTACAACTTTTTCATGTGATTACTCAAAAGGCAAAAAAATATGATCATCATAAAGTCCTTCTTTTTGAATTAGAAAATAAATATAATTAAAAGTTAGTATACTCAACATAGTCTAGGTATGTTGTTATGAAAATCCCTATGTTAGTTATGATTTTATCACTGGAATAAAATAAATACGTACTCCGTAACTTCACGGAGGAAGGATTTATTGTGGCCAATGGTTGTAGAAGGCTTAGTTCATGGTCATATGGTTACATGCGCTTGAGTAGAAATTGATAATGATGAGAGATGTTAAAGAAGCTTCCTCATATCTTACTGGATAGAAAACCAAGTGTGATAAAATAGGGCAAGATATAATATATACCCAAAGATCTCTCCCATTGCTACAATTTCTCTTTTTCCCACCTCCTAATAATAACTGATAGGTGACATTTCATATTCAAAACATTCTTTTCTAAAATTTATTATATTTCATTTCATTTATTTGCAAGAGAAATAGAGAGAAGAGAGGCAGACAGAGAAAGAATGGGTGTTCCAGAGCCTCAAGCCATTGAAAATGAACTCCAGACACCTTGTGCATCTGGCTTATATGGGTACTGTGGAATTGAACCTGTGTCCTTTGGTTTTGCATGCAAACACTTTCACCACTAAGCCACCTCTCCAGCCCTTCAAAACATTCTTGATAAACCACAACCATGCAAAGGACAAAATAACTTGAAAGGAATAAAAACAAACAATTGATGATAAATTTCATCTTGTTATGTAGGACTCAATTAAAAATAAAGAAGATTGACAAACCCCTGGCCAATTTGATCAAGCAAAAAAAGGAGAAGCTTCAAGTTAACAAAATTCAAAATGAAAAAGGAGAGATCACAACAGACATAAGTGAAACTGGGAGAATCATCAGGACTTATTTCAAAAACCTCTACTCCACAAAACTGGATAATGTGGAGGAGATGGATAAATTCCTGGATGCATACCATCTATCAAAGCTAAACTCAGAGCAGATTAATCACCTCAATTAACCCATCATACTCATGGAGATTGAAAAAGTAATAAAATCCTCCCCAAAAAGAAGAGTCCAGGACCAGATGGCTTCTCAGCAGAATTCTATCAAACCTTCATGGAAGAACTCAAACCAATCTTCCTCAAACTGTGCCACACAATTGGTGAACAGGGAAAGCTACCCAACTCCTTTTGCAAAGCCAGTATCACCCTAATTCCAAAACCAGGCAGAGATGCCACAAGAAAAGAAAACTACTGGCCTATTTCCCTGATGAACATAGATGCAAAGATCCTGAACAAAACCCTGCAAACTGAATCCAACAACACATCAAAAGCATTATCCACCTTGACCAAGTGGGTTTCATCCCAGGAACACAGGGGTGGTTCAACATACGGAAATCTGTCAATGTAATACACCACATAAACAAGGTTAAACACAAAAACCACATGATCATTTTGATAGATGCAGAAAAGGCCTTTGACAAGATACAACATCACTTCATGATCAAAACATTGGAGAGAATTGTCATGGTTGGTTCATATCTTAACATAATGAAGGCAATATAAGAAGCTCCAAAGGCCCAAATAATACTTAATGGAGAGAGACTGGAGGAATTTCCATTAAGATCAGGAACAAGACAGGGTTGTCCACTCTCACCTCTGCTTTTCAATATAGTACTGGAAGTCCTAGCTCAAGCAATAAGACAGGAGAAGGAAATAAAAGGGATACAATTTGGAAAGGAAGAAGTTAAGTTAGCTCTGTTCACTGATGACATGATTGTATATGTAAGAGACCTGAGAGACTCCATCCCAAAACTCCTGAAGGTGATTAAATCCTACAGCAAAGTAGCAGGATTCAAAATCAATGCACAAAAATCAGTAGCCTTTCTATATGCAAATGACAAAGATACAGAGAAAGAAATAAGGGACATAGTCCCATTTTCAATAGCATCAATTATGAAACCAATTTGACATTGGGAAGATAGGATAAATCTAGAAAAAAATCTTAAGGGAAAAGTATAATGAAATTCTTGCATTGAGGCAATTGAAAAGTGCCATTATCAAGAACATTATATTGCAGTTTTTGTTGTAACTGTTAAGGTGTTGTGGACTCTTGGAAATGGATTTATAATTTGAAGAGCTATTGGTAGGTGAGGAAAATTTCAGAGGTAGACCATAGTGGTCACTTGGGAGCAGACAATTGGAAAGCATATTTTGTCCCTGACACCTTCCCTTGTGTTCTGATATCTTTCTGCCACTAGGTCAGAGCTATTCTTACACGACCTCTTTCCATGACAATGTACTGTTTCATTATTCATATGTTGTCATCAGCTCCACAGTGCTGAGATGAATATCCAACCAAACACAGTTTTGGGCTGAAGACATGGCTTAGCGGTTAAGCGCTTGCCTGTGAAGCCTAAGGACCCCGGTTCGAGGCTCGATTCCCCTGTACCCACGTTAGCCAGATGCACAAGGGGGTGCACGCGTCTGGAGTTCGTTTGCAGTGGCTGGAGGCCCTGATGCTCCCATTCTCTCTCTCGCTCTCTGCCTCTTTCTCACTCTCTGTCTCTCTGTCTCTCTCTCTCTGTCGCTCTCAAATAAATAAAATAAACAAACCAAAAAAAATTAAAAAAAACAGTTTTATGGGAGGGATTTATTTCAATCTTACAGATCTAGGAGAAGTCCTATCAATAGTGGAAGACGTTATCTCCCATTCATAAATCCAAACAAAGAGAAAACTACTACCAGCTAGCAAATACCAATTAACAGCAAGCAGGACCACCAGAGCTCACACTGAATGCTTTTTTACTCCCTTGCGCTGTAACTCAGATCTTCCCCCAGTGACACCTCCTCCAAATAGGTGGCTGGAGATCCAAGTTACAAGTTTAATTTTAATATCTGAATCAATGTGGGGCATACATTCAAATTACCACACCATAGATAGATCCAAACCATCGTGCTCTGAGCCAAAGTAAATACATATTTTCCTTTCTAAAATCCCACTAAGGATTCTTTCTTTTTTTATACTGTTTAGACTATCTAGCTGGTAAGTGTTGTTCCCAGTTATATTGTGACATACAGAATTTATATTTCTTTGTGCTTACAATACTGTTGATATACTGTTTTTCTCCTACAATTCAATTAATATCACTTCAAGAAGTTATGTAAATTCTTTGCCATGGTATATCAGAATATATAAACTTGTATTAATAGTTTAAATGTACATATTTAAAGAATGTCACAAGGTACAACACATATCCTGTACAAGGCTCTGTGATTTTCTGCAAAGATAAACTAAATTACATCTCATGAGTGGCTCATTTAAATGTTAGAGCTTTTGTCAAATCTACATTAAAGGAAAGATGACTTCTCTATTTGAATTCATTGTGTTTTCAAAAATCTTTGCCACAGCATATATATTAATAGGTATTAAAAGTTTAAGTGTAATGGTCATGAAACTGAAATGAAAATAAAACATAAGTCTTCACAAAATTAAGTATACATTAATACATATATCTGTGTGCTTCCCTTTCTTAAACTTATCACTATAAAAGTGTAGTTAAACCTGGATGTGGTGGTACATACTTTTAATCCCAGCACTTGGGAGGCTGAGGTAGGAGGTTTGTTTTGAGTTCTAGGCCACCATGAGACTACATAGTGAATTCCAGGTCAGCCTGGACTAGAGAAAAACCATACCTCAAATAAAACAGAAAAAGTGAAATTAAGTTTAAAATTTCAGTGAAGGGGGGCCAGTAGTGGTATCATTATGGTATTTTCACATATATATTTAGCAAATGTTTCTTTTTAAGAGTTAAAGGTCAGTCAAGTTTCATTTTTATTATTAATTATTAACATTGCTGTGTGAACAAATCATGTATTTTTCCCATTCCACTCTTCCACACCCCCTCAATATGTGACATGAAAACTCTTAAACAAGGAGAAAAGCATAGGGAAAACAGCATTTTTGTTGATTCTCCTCATCCTCATCTCATTATCACCCTACTCCCTCTTGTGTCCTCCTCTATCCTTTCTTTTTTACATGTGTCTTGGACCTTCTCCTACCCCCTTACTTTTGAAACTCAATTTTTCTCACCTTTATTCTATATATATCCACGTATTTTGAGGTGTTCAGATCCAGACCAGACAACCATTCCAAACCTATTTCCATATGGGAAAACTTGAAATACAAAGGAATGAATGTGTGAGTATAGTGCAGTGGTTAGTAAAACATCAGGAATAAAATATCTGGATATAATTGAGGATGATGAAATGAGTGCCAAGTTCCTCTTGATACTCTTATAGACCAGGAAAGGAAAGTTTCCTAATAATATTGTGTGAGGTTCACAGAGGAGACACTTCGATTTAGTTTCAAGTGATTAAGTGTATGGGGCTGGTCTCATGCCATGATTCCAGTGTATTATCGATCATAACCCAGATCTAGCCCAATAAAGGTTCACAATTGTGTTGCTCACTATGCAAAAGCAATTGAATAGATAATTAGCAAATAATACTCCCTTTTCATTGGAATTTCTACTTGTGAAGATAATGTGTGTCCAAGGCTTCTGGCTACTATTTTTACTAGTAAGTGGTAGAAGCCTCCTTGAGAATAAAGCCAACACTAAGAAGAGTAGAATGAGTAGATTGAATTCTATTTAGGTGATTTGATCCACACAATTTTCAGTGTCTCTCTCTCTCTCTCTGTGTGTGTGTGTGTGCTTCTACTTAAACCATTTGAATTTTGTTTGTATGAACTGCCATCAAATGAACCCTGACCAATATAATTCCCAAATCTATTAAATACTTACTATGTTCAAACATTATGCTTAAGTCTTTACAAACACAAATTTAATACTTCCTATGCTTTATAAAGGCATTTCAGTGTAACAGTTAAGAGATTTCAGCCTTTATAGAGCCAATTTGGTTTCAAATGCCAGCTCTACAATATATACATACATACTGATATATACACATTCGTATTAATAGAAGAGCTTTGACTCAGAAATGATGAGTGAGTATGTGAAATAGTATTACTTCATTGTTTAAAAATCAAAGGGCTTAAATTTGGAAAGTTAGTTTACATGAGATGACACATTCAGGGAACGCCAGAGCTCTAATTTTAATTTATGTCTGTCCTGTTGAATACTAGTTGGTATATTTTTTCAGTGTACATTGTTTCTAGATGTTGTGACTCACACATGTAAACTGAATATTCACGAGGCTGAGACAGGAGAGGGCAATGACATCAAGGGAAGCTTGATTTACAAAATGAGGAATGACTTCCAGAACAGCCTATGCTATGGTATGAAACACTGTTTCAAAACAAAACAAAAAATATATAATAAAGATCAATAAGAAAAATCAGGAATTCTTTGATATTAAAATTAAAACAGTAGTGGAGGAATGGCTTAATGGTTAAGGGACTTGCCTGCAAGGCCTAAGGTAACAGGTTAGATTGCCCAGAACCAATGTAAGCCATTTGAACGTGGAGGCACATGCTTCTGGAGTTCATTTGCAGTGTCTAGAGGCCCGGGTGCACCCATTCTCCTCTCTGTCTCTCTCATGAATAAATTAATCTAAAAATGTAAAACCAACTATATATAGGCATATATTTTGAAGACTGATAATATAATTCCACTTTTTAAATGCAAAATTTGGAGCTTAATCAATTTGATTTGAATGTGTCCTTTAAAAATATTGCACCTAATCCTCCTTATAGTTCTTATGAAATAGTTAAGCCTTTTGTGAAGTGATTAAGCCATCAGGATTTCAAGAATATGGATAAGATTAGTGTGCATATTAAAAGGGTAGAAGGGCCCACCTTTGCCACTTTCTGCTAAGTAAGTACACAACAAAGGTGCTATTTGAATTGTACAAGCCTCATCAGATACTGAATCTATGACTGCCTTGATCTTGGACTTTCGAGCTTCAAGAGCTATGAAGAAATAAATACATTTTAAGGTATTTTTATAGCAGCAGGAAAGGACTAAAAGACAAGGGGTGTACATAAGTGGCTTAAAGTCATAATGCCTGACTGACCATGGAAACTGTGCATAGTTTGAGCCCAGATGTGCAGCAGAGTATCCATGCAACAACTAATCAGTATCAGAAGCTGATTTTGAACTATGCTGAGCTGCTCCCACTTTTCTGTTCTTTTGCCCTGTCTTTAGCTACTGCTATTCTGTTTTTTTCAGCCATGCATAATAGCTAAATCACTTTGACTTTTCATGGAACAATTATTTAAAACCACAAGCAATAAAGAGGGTTAGGACTTAGAAACATATCTTAAGTTATTTCATGTACATGGGGATAATTAATAGTTGATGCAATGCAAAATGATGCAGCAGAATTCAGGTAATGAAACTACAGCTACTCTCACAAAATGATAGCTTGAGACATACTTCCAAAACACCTGAGATTCAGTTACCCTGTGAATTTGAGACACATCTTCTTTTAAAAAGCAGGCCATATTTCACAACTAAAATTCAAGTGTTATGAGGTATATACTAAGGTTTGTAAATTGAAAAGATTATCTAGTCTTAGACAATTGCGATGCAATTCATATTTATATTTTTATTGTGTTATAATTAACACATTAAACTCATCAAGTGAATACAACTTGGTGCATTTGCATACACAGAGAAATCTGTGTTACATGTCCTATGGAGACTTGGTGAAACTTTAAATGGTGAGAAGTAATGAAAGTTAATGAGATTATAAGGTGCCATCCTGGGCAAAGAGTAAAAGCCCCCTGAAATACAGTTCCTATAAGACAGAAACCTTGTCCCCATTCACAGTCTTTTGCCTCTTTTCTAGGCTGATATTTTCCAATGTTTCATAGCTTCCTCTCCCCTCCCCTTCTCTCTCCTTGTTCCTTTCCTTCTCTCCCTTCTCCTCTCCTCCCCTTTCCTTTTCTTCTCTGTCTTTTGACATATATAACAGTGTCAACAATGAGTACCTCACCAGAAGCTCATAACAATTCCAAGCTCTTAGACCTTTGGAACTGTGAGATAAATGAGCCTCTTTTCTTTATGAAGTACTCAACTTCAGATATTTAGTTACAGTAACTCAAAAGGTACTACATCAGTGTTCTTTGTTCTTTTAGGAACTTACTGAGTTTTACACATAATTTTCTATTTTCTTTCTGTTGTTAATTTCTATTTGAAGTAAAGAAATATATTTGAGATGATTTCAAGATTTTTTAATTTAGTAAGACCTTTATTGTGATTTAACATATGTGTATCCTGAAAAAATATACAAATACACTTATGAAAACTATGTTCTACTCTGTGTAGTAGAATATTCTGTTAGTATCTGTTAGGTACATTTGGTCTATGTTCTTGTTTAAGTTTGCACTTTCTTTACAGATTTTCTGACCAGATATTCTGCATATTGATACAAGTGGTTATGGTAGGATTTCCTATTGTCACAGTGCTATATATTTCTCACTAAAACTCTATGGATATTTGCTGTATGTATTTAGATACACTTAAATTCAACTGCCTGTATAATTTTACTTTTTTCTGATTATTAATCATTTTATTTTGATATTACTTTCTTATTTCTTTCATCAGATCATTTTTTAACTTATTTTATTTCATTTATTTATTTTGCATGCACAGAGAGAGAGAGACAGATTGAGAGAAAATGAATGTGCCAGGCCCTCTAGCCACTGCACACTAACTCCAGAAGCATGTTCCACTTTGTGAATCATCAGATAATGTTTTTTTAATATAAAGCATAATTTGTATAATAGACATATAGCCATCTATTCTCTCTTTTAAAAATCTTCTTGGATATAGTGTAGGTATGACCTTAAATCTAAACTGAGTATAAGAGGAACATAGCAGAATATTACTTTTGGGGGCTGGAGAGATGGCTTAGTGGTTAAGCCTTGTCTGTGAAGCCTAAGGACCCCGGTTCAAGGTTTGATTCCCCAGGACCCACATTGGCCAGATGCACAAGGGGGCACATACATCTGGAGTTCATTTGCAGTGGCTGGAAGCCCTGGCATGTCCATTCTCTCTCACACTCTCTCCCCCCCCCCCCTCTCTGCCTCTTTCTCTCACTGTCTGTCGCTTTCAAATAAATAAAATAAAATAAAATAAAATAAAATAAAATAAAAAAAGAATATTCCTTTTTGTAAAAGCCATTCAGCCATTATCTGTCTTATAATTAGGAAGTTTAATGCCTTTATGTTTAAAGTAATTATTTATAGAGAAATATAGACTATTGACATTCTGTTTTCCATTTATCTGGCTTGTCTTTCTCTTTTTCGTATTTTCTGCTCTAACTTAGTTCCATTATGTTCCAAGTTTGTTTTCAAAACTATCAATTTATTTGTATAGCTGTTATATTTGAAGTCAATACTGGTATTATAGTAGCTATGTTTTTATTTATTTCTGACATTTTCACACATGTACACAATGCTTTTAAATCCCATTTCCTTGAGCAGTCCTCTCTCTTCCCACTTCTCTTCCTACTAAAACTATCTTACCCTTGGATAAACATCCTGCTTTTCTGCCTTTTTTGTTTCTTATATTTTTGACTCATACACTTAAATTAAGGATATTTACATAATCAAGGGTAGAAGGTTATTGTGTTTCTTTGTAAGAGTGTCATACACTGTGTCTCAGGCTTTTCTTAAACTACTGGTAGCCCAGACTGTCCTCAATCTTGTGACAAGTATCCTGTGTTAGCTTCCAGATTCCTGGAATTAACATTGTGAACCACTATGCCTTACTTCCATTCATTACTTTTGTAAGTGTTTGTTTTAACTTTAAATATTTTTTAAAAAATATTTATTTGCAAAGAGAGAGGGAGAGACAGAGAAAAAGAATGCCAGGACCTCCAGCCACTGTAAATGAATTCCAGAAGCAGATGCCATGGTGCACCTGGCTTTACATGGGTATTGGGAAATCTAATCCCAGTAATTAGGCTTTTCAGGCAAGCACATTAACTGCTGACCCTATCTCCATTACTATTTAAACATTTTAATTTGTATATTTTAGAAGGACAGAGAACAAAGCACACACAATGAGAGAGAGAGAGAGAGAGAGAGAGAGAGAGAGGTGAATATGGGCCTATGGGCATGTCAGGGACTCCTGCCACTGTAAATGAATGACAGACACATGTGCTACTTTGTGTGTCTGTCGCTACTTGGACCTTGGGGAACAGAACATGACCATCTGGCTCTGCAACAAGAAGCTTCAACAGCTGAGCCATTTCTCCAGCCCAGTATTTTTTAAAATTCCTTTTCTTGCATATTTCTATAAATGTTTTCTTGTTACTGTGAAATTTACATAAATATATGTAAATGCATGTAAAAAAAGATTCTGAAGATCACAGGCCAGCTACTCTGGTGCACACACACAGTTGCAAAAGCAAGAAGGGAGATCCTATCTCAATCATGGTGGAAGGAGAGAACAAGGAGCCAAAGGTTGTCCTCAGACCTCCATATCTATGCTGTGGCACATATATGCACACACACAAGCATGCATGCACGCACACACATGCACATGCACTGAGGCATTTATTTACTATCATCCATTGTATTAGTGTAATATACTATTTGGTTTTTATATTTACCTTTATAACTATCATTTTACATATCTTCCTATGTTAGTGTGCTGCTACTCAGTATCTTTTCATTTGTATTTTAAGAATGTTCTTTAGGGCTGGGGAGATGGCTTAGCTGTTAAGGAACTTGCCTGCAAAGCCAAAGCACCTAGGTTCAATTCCCCAGGACCCACGTTAGCCACATGCACAAGGGGGCACACACATCTGGAGTTCATTTGCAGTGGCTGGGGGCCCTGGTGCTACCATTCTCACCACCTCTCTCTCTCTCTCTCTCTTCCTCTTTCTCTGTCAAATGAACAGACAAATATTTTTGTTTTTAAAAAAAAGGATGTTCTTTAGTATTTCCTAAGAAAGATCTGGTGGGGATAAACTTACTCAGCTTATAATGGTCTATGAATATCTTCATATGAATATCCAGAAGATAGCCAGTCTGCACACAATTAGCCCATGTAGTGCTGGAAGGTGCTACAAGAGCTACCGGGGAAAAGTGGCCAACATCTGTCTAAGCAACTGAAAGTCTGAGTGACTCAGAAGCAAACAACCTGGCATGATGCTCACACAAGTGCAATAGTGTCACACAGCCATGGGGGTAACCAGTTGCTCTTGGATTGGCTAACAGATCTTCTCAGTAGAGAGGAAACCATATCTGGAACTGGGAAACAAGTCAGAATCATATCCAGATAATGATTCAGCTTTCCATTGTCAAGTTCCCACTAACCTTAGGCTATAAGAGGGTCTACACCCTTTAAATTCTCGCTAAATGAATAATGGTTATCCCACTTAACCAGTTCTGGTTTCACTCTCCATTGGAGAATCTGCTTCTCTTTTTCAGATGGGAGCTGGACCTGAGGAGAGAAACCACACAATACAATGCACTTTACCCTGGCCCTAGCTGAAACCACAGAAGAATTGGGGAAATGAACAAGAGTGTTGCTTTCTTAGTGAATCTGATATCTGCCTGAGGGTGAAGGAGATAGACACTGAGGACACTCAACACTTACCAAACCAGAGATCCAAGGGCTCCTAAGTGCCCATCACTGAAGCGGACTAAAAATGCACCTAACACGGCTCAGGGAATTTTGTGGAAGAGGAGGTGGAAATATTGTTAGAGCCACAAGTTAGGACGTTTTGCACAGAGACATTGCCTCTCCCCCATACCTGACTGCTGCACCCATAATGCATGACCCACAATCCCCATTGAGTTGAATCTGCATTCCCAATGAGGAAGGCCTCATCAGAAAAGGGGCAGTGAGGAGGGAAAGGATGGTATCAACAACATATGTACCAACATTTAATATGTTCACATATTAAATATGTCCATAGCTAATAAAAATAAATTTAAAAAATGTAGCCTTGCTGGTTATAAGTTTCATGACTTTGGTTATGTCACCCTACTCTAACTGGCCTACAAGATTTCTTCTTGAGATAAACCCCTGAGAGCTCTCTTGAATGTGACAAATTATTTATATCATGGTACTTTCAAAATTCTTTTTTCTTTGATATTTTATTATAATGTGTCTCAATATTGAATTATTTGGAATTATCAGAGTTGAGTTCTATTTGGCATTCTAAACTGAGGTATCACTTTACTTCTTTAGAATTGGAGTGTTTTCAGCCATTATGTTAAATATGTTTTTAATCTCTTTTCTACTAGATCAATCATAACATGTATCTTGGTTTGTTTAATGGTATCCCAAAGAGCCTTCAGCATTATTCAGGTTATTTTTTTTTCTGTTCCTCTAAGTAGATAAGTTAAAATGCCCTTACACAACCCACTTATATATTTTTTCATGATGAAATGTGTTGTAGTATATCTATACATATATTTTAGCTCAATTGTTTTATTTTCCAGTTGCAGAATTTCTGATATTTATAACAGATAATATTATTTATTTTCATCTATTGTTTTCCTGATGTTTTTAATTGCCAGTACTCTGTTGTAGATCACCGAGCAATTTAATTACTATTTAAATCCTTTTATGCAAATGGTATAGTATGTGTAGTATGGTGTGTATATGTATATGTATATGTATGTATGTGTGGGTGCAGATGTGTGTACCCTTTGTACATGAACATGGAGGCTAAAGGAGAATGTCAAGTTTCTTCCCCTTTTGTTCTTCCACCTTATATTTGTGAAATGGAGTCACTCACTATACCTGGAACGACTGTTATTCTTTCATAGTGACTTACCAGCCACCCAAGCAAGTCTGTGTTCTATGCCCACCATAAGACTAAGATCATAGGTGGGTATGGCTATGGTAGTAATCAAATTCAGGCTGGCTCAGGCCTTCTCAGACCATCATGGCACGTACTTTATACATTAAGACATCTTTCACACCTCTATTTTGTGCCCTTTATCTGTCAATTTGTAGGTCTCTATCCCTTTATTATTCATGATTGGAGTTTTTGTTTTATTTTGTTCAGTTTTGGCTTGTTTTATTTCCATTAGTCTTTACATTCATTGTAATTTTGTCTTGGTATCTAGTGGATGTCACTTATAATCTTTCCAAGGTCTTTTTTGTTAGATATGGAAAGACCTTTACCAGCCTGCTCTGATGCAGATTTTGTGAGTCTCACTTACCACTTTTTAAAATGAATATGCAATTGCACTCCTTCCCCTTCTTACGGTGAAATAAGTGTTAGAATTTTATATGTTGTACCTATTCCACTCAGTTTTCCCCTTAAATATCTTTTTTATGACTATACTTATTATTTTCATATAATTATTGGCCAAAGTTTTAAAACTTGGTCCGGTGAAATTGTCACTTGTTTTCTGTATGAAAAGTGATTTTTATCACATAAGTAATCATTCTTAAAACAACATCTCAGAGATCAGAAAAGATATGGCAATGTAGATACGATTAGCACTCTAAAAAAGGATCATGACTTATCATATGTCTTACATTTTACAGGTTCTGATAGCAAGATACAGAAACTATGCTTATTAGCTAATGTAAAAACTATGCATTATCACAGAGTTTTGTGTATACTGCCATCATCCTAACAGCATTCTTTTAACATTTATTTTAGGGGATTTAACTATTTTTCATCTTTAAAATTTCTTCAATTTAATTTGAGATATAATGCATGATGTGAACATTTAAATTATGAAGATGACACATGATGTATTTTATGACTTATTAATCTCAGTTTCCTCTCTTGTAGAACTACCTCTCTCATACACTGTTAAGTTTGAGCCTACTTTTAGTTCTTCATTCAGTTATATAGGCCTATTTTTCCAACCATAAACTAACATTTCATTGTTCAATTATTATAGGTTCATAATATATTTTAATTCATTGTATCATAATTCTGCTATTGATTTTATAACTTTTTCATAAGTATTATGAATGTTTTGGACCTTTGTTTTCCATATGAATCATTTTAGGAGTATTAGGACTCAATATGAAAATCTCTTTTAGTAGTTTGACTTGAACTGCATTATATCTGTGGGGACATATGAGAAGAAATGTGAACTTCATGCTATAGTATCTGTCAAAAATAATATAAAAATAGAATTCTGTTGTTTTGACTATTGTGAGCTAGGAAATAAGTTACTATTATACTAACTGATCACTGATGTTATAATGTTATTTTTCATCAATTATGCATTCAGGAAGTTAACCTGATATATTACTTGCAGGAAATATTATTGTTCTTTAAATATTATTGTTCTTCTGTTAATACATATTATTCAGTCCACCAATATGTTGTCATAATGATATTACAAGGAATCCATTTTATATTATGATTTTCATTAATATACACACAATATAGTATTATTTCAGCTGTTGAGTATAGAAAATGAATTACTCTTTCATCAGTTATTTCTCTTCATAATTAAATATATTTTATGAAACTTCATATGAGTGAATCACCTCATTAATTAGCTAGTTTTCATGAAATTATTTTTCTCTCACCCATTGTTGAAATACACAGTAATTATTTGTAGATAATAAATTCCCTGGTAGACATGGTGGGGGGCTTATTCTGCGTTCACACATATGAACTGAGTTTTGTGCCTGTGCCATCTATATCTGCCTACATTATCATTTACTAACTTCTCTATGCTTTCAAGGTGTGTTTCTGTACCTGTTATATTCTTTTCATGTTTGCATTATTTTTAATATTTATTTATTTATTTGCAAGCAGAGAGGTATAGAGAAAAAGAGATAGACTGAGAGAATGGGTGTGCCAGGGCCTCTAGCAGCTGCAAATGAACTCCATGCATCAATTTGCGCATTTACCTTTATGTGGGTACTGGGGAATTGAACCAGGGTCTATAGGCTTTGAAGGCAAGTGTATTAACTGCTGAGCCACCTCTCCAGCCTTTTAAAATGTTTTTTTTTTTTTTGAGGTAGAGTCTAGGTCTAGCCCAGGTTCACTTGTACTTACTATGTATTCTCAGGCTGGCCTCAAACTCATATCAATCCTCCTACGTCAGCCTCTCAAGGGCTGAGATTATAGGCATGCAGCACCATGCCCAGATGTATTTTTTTTACTATTTTACTTATTTATTTATTTATTTATTTATTTATTTATGTGACAGTGTGAGAGAGAGATAGAAGCAGATAGAGAGGGGAGAGAGAGAAAGAATGGGTCTCTAGTCATGGCAAACACCAGACATATGCAGCACCTTGTTCATCTGGCTTTACCTGGGTACTGGGGAATCAAACCTGTATCCTTTCGCTTTGCCAGCAAGTGCCTTAACCATTAAGCTATCTATTCAATACCTGGACATATTATTTTTAGCATAATTTCCCTGTTTGAAAATGGGTAAGTCATGTCAAATATTTTTCTTTTTAATTGCCTATTATCATTGCTTTGTGGTTAGAGAAGAAATGTTCTTTTAAACAGCTTGGCACAGAATAAAATTATGAAAAATTTCAAATATATAGTGAGTTTGGAAAAAAATGGACATCTGTATAGTCACAACATAGTATCTTCGTATATATTATTATGAACTTTTAGCTTTATCACATATTGCTCTTTCACCATTAGTCTCTTAATTAGTCTTGTCTAGCTTTCTAGTATTGTGATTCAGTGGCTGAAGTAACAAAAGCAAGATTAGCTTACTGTGGTTTCAAATGTTTCTGTCCTTGAGAGGCCCAGAAAATTTGGAGTTATATTGCTCCTGTTTATCATGATGGTTGGATCATGAGCCAGAAGAGTCTGCTTAACTCATGGTGATAAGGAAGGATAGAATGATTTAATCAATATATATCTTAAAGTTCAAGGTTACAGGTGTGTATTACTCACTTTTTCTTGTTGCTCTGATGAAATATGTGACAAAAATGACATCATGAAGGAAGTGTGTATTTCAGCTTACAGTTTGAGAGGATAAATTCTAGCATGGTAGGGAATGAATGGTGGCAGAAGAGACAGAAAGCTGTTCATTTCACATTCACAGTCCTGCTTATAGAATTCATTCATATTAACATGTTTCCCTCATTGAAGTAACTCCCTTTGTGGAATAATGGAATGAGCATTTACAGATAACAATTATGGTGACAAACGAATGACAATTATCCTTGAAGTCTGAGGCAGGGTTCTCCAGAAATGTGTATGTGCTCTGGATATGTGTCAAATACCACCATAACCAAGATTCATGCTTCTAAGAATCAAGGAATAAAAAATGGGAATTATAAGATTTATCATTACCCTTAGTGACCCACTAGTCACTATTTTCTTTCTATTCCAGTGGCCTACAAATCTTGCTTCCATAGATGGGAAGCATTTCTGCCAGGGAGCACAAAAATATTTCCATTGAATTGGAAGGTAAATTTTCCCATTTGTCACTTTGGGCTTCTCATATGCTTGAATTAACAGGCTAAGAAAATTTTACTGTGAAAACATCCAGACCATCAGAGTGAAACTGGGTTACTCCTCCTCAATGGAGGTAAGGCGGAGTATGTCTGAATTGCAGGGGAAACTTTAGGACATCTCTTGTTACCATGTCTTTTGAGAAAAGTCAATGGTAAACTACAACAACCCAATTTAAGCAGGATGATAAATTGACAAAGACTTTCATAAATGGAAGCGTAGCTGATCCTCCAGTAAAGAACCAGACCTGCTGAGGTGCATGCTGTGGGTGGAAAAAATATGAAATGGACAGTAGAAGAAGGTAGTTATAAATTCCAGTTACTGTCATGTGACAAGATATGGAAATTGGTACTATAATTGCTATAGGCATTTTGTCATACTTTTTAAGGTATATGTTAGTGTACATATGTACATACATTAAGCAGATGTTTATCTTTTCTTCCTTCAATATATTTGCCATGTAATATAATATTGATAGAGATAATATTGTCTCTTAAATATTGTTAAGTCTATATTATCATATTTAAGTTATTGGACAGTAAAAGAATAAGCATTTTTCAAGGTATTTTGCCATTTATTTGGGGAAAAAATAGTGTATTTCTGGTTGTACATTGGATAGTTAGTTCATGTGAAATGGAATTATAGTCTTGTTGTTGTCTGCCTTTGTAAATTAAGCATAGAACAAGGAATGTTGTAGTAACCTTTGTGATGCTGTGATGAAACATTTGACCAAAAGTATCTGATGGGATGAAATGTTTTATGTTGGCTTACAGTCTTGAGAGGAAGCTGCATGATGGCAGGTGAAAGCATGAACATCACAATCTTGCCACAGCAGGTAGAAAACAGTAGCAAGAGCATGAGCTTAGTTCTGGAAATGGGGAGCTAGCTATAATACCATTAACACTCCACTAATACCACATCTCTTCTAGAAAGATGCGACTTTATAAATTGCCACCAGGTGGGGACCAAGCATTTAAGCACATGAGTTGTGGGGGACATCTGATTGAAACTACCGTATTCTACCTCAGGCCTCCATAGACTCATGAACATCTAAACATATAAAAATACATTCAGTCTAAGTTTAAGTCCTCATAGATTAAAATTAGTTTTAAAATGTTTAATTTATTTATAAGAAAGAGAGAAAGAGGCAGATAGAAATAGAGAGAGAATGTGTGTGCCAGGGCCTTCAGTCACTGCAAATGAACACCAGAAACATGCACTGCCTTATGCATCTGGCTTACATGGGTACTGGGGAATCAAACCTAGGTCCTTAGACTTCACAGGAAAGTATATTAACCACTAAGCCATCTCTCCAGCCCTCATTTTTTAAAATCAATCCCAATATTGTTCAAAAATCCAAAGTCTCAGGTTTCATTTGAGACTGAAGACAGTCTCTTATCTGTAAGCCTCTAAAACTAAAAGACAAGTTAAATACAGATAGTGCCACAGAACAAAATAACACACTGCAAAAGTTGGCACTGTCCATAGCAAGGAACCAACTGAACCTGTGCCAGCCTCTAATACTACTGATAAAGTCTATGGGGTTCCAAATGTACCCCTCAAAAAAAGCACACTGAAATCCCATGCACATTGGAGAGTTAGGCCATGTGAAGTGGCACTAGTCTTGTTGTTGTCTTCCTTTATAAACTAAGCATGACACAGGAATGTGGTAGTTACCTTTGTGATACTGGCAGGAAACACCTGACCAAAAGCATCTGATGGGATGAAAGATTTTATTTTGACTCTCTTCTGTTCTCCTTTGTTATGATTTCATGATACCAGATAGCTTAATAACTTTGTTGAACCCCAGGGTGAATAAAGCTGACTTTGAAAAGTCCAAAAATCTCTTCCTTCTGCATTCTTCATACATCTCAGTGAAGAATGGCTGGCCCATTCTCCTCTATCAAGGCTTCACCTCAGACGTTGACACAAGAAGGGTACCAAACACTAAAAAATATGAGTTTATGGGGCCCATTTGATTCAAACTACCACAAGGTGATATTATTGGGTTTCAGGGTGATAAGGGGTGGAATTCTGGTGATTGATTTCATTTGTCAATTTGATTGTATCAAGAATTATCAGAGACAAATCTTAAACAAGCATGTGAAGACATATCCAGGAAGGAAAAACCAAGGGGGAAGACCCTCCATCAGAGTGAGTAGCCTCTCTGACAGCAGCCAAGATGTAGAGTGATCTGAGGGCAACCCAGTGATGCTTTTGGTTGAGTGCTTTTGCCTCTTACTGGTTTGTGCAACCACCCTTTTTTTGCCAGCCTTCATAAACATTGGAACCCAGCTGCTTTGGTCTCCTAACACACAGTGAAGAATAGAATCTCTCCAGTAATCCTTTCAGCCTTCAGTACCAGACTGGGACTGCTGTGATATCCAGCCTGTGAAGTGAGGATATTGGATACTCAACCTCACTAGTATTCTGATAACCATGTTAGGATTGCCCAGTCTATATTATGTAAGCCAATATAACAATATCCCTTTTAATATATATTCATTCTATCAATTTTGTTACTCTAGGAAACCATACTTCTACCCCCATAACATCTCAGTTTTCTTATCATCAAAATGAGAAAAAAAAAACACTTTAGATGATTTTTTTTTAATTTATGAGGAAGAGAGAGAGAAAGAGAGAGAAAGGGAGAGAGAGAGAGAATTGGCACACCAGGGCCTCTAACTACTGCAAATGAACTCCAGATGCATGTGACATGTTGTGCACACACATCATGTGTGCATTGGTGTCACATTGTACAACTGGCTTATGTGGGTTCTGGTGAGATATATTTGGGTTATTAGGCTTCTCAGGCAAGCACCTTAGCCACTAAGCAATCTTTACACCCCCTTACATATGTTTTAATGAGAATGAAATGACAAAATTAGTTTAAAAAAGAGCAACAATATGTGGGGATTTTCATCTATACAGGAGCACTAATTAAGGTTATGTCATAGAATTCTGGAAAGATTGACATATCCTTCCAGGTGATTTGTCAGATCTTTAGGACTACAAGAAGTTGTAGTTCAAATGGCACACATGAATGGCCTTGCACAGGGATTGATGGTACAAGTGAATAAGAAAATTTGCTTAATTTAGATTGTACTTTAACGAGTACAAACTATAATTTATGGAATGATATTTGCTTAGTTGTAATATTTAGATAAGTTACTATCATACACATTTTAAAATTATTATAATATATAAAATAATTTATTAGAGATATTTCTACCATTTCATTTCATAGCATGTCAACTTGTGCTAATCAAATTTAAAGGAAGGGTGGTTGAAAGCAACATAGGAATAGTGGATACTTGGAGCCAGCCAACCTAATACTAAGTTCATATTCTTGAAACTCCATTTTAAACTGATAAAGTGGTATAACATCCCTTCTGGTACATGGGATCTTTCATTATGATGCTGGTTCTTTTCTACATTTCCAACTGTCTAATAATAAAAGTTTAAGCATCATGTCAAATATATCACATCTAAAAGTCTATTCTGTATCCATAGCCAGTGTTCCTGTGAAAAAAAATTCAGATCATGTTAGTCCTCAAAATTCTTACATTGGCCTACATTGTTCTATATGATCTTGCTCCAGGGTATCACTCTGATCTCATCTACTACCACTCTTTTTGTTCTTTGACCTCAAACTAGGCAGGCTTTGATGTGTCTTAAATAAACCAAAAGGGCCCTATCACAAGGTTTTGAAATGGCTGTTTTTTTTTTTTCTATCCAGAAATATCTTCCCCAGACATTTGCTTGTTTCATTTCCACATTTCATCCAGATTTCTGCATTAGAGGTCAAAAAATTCCTTTGAGAACTTTTTCGACCATGATCTATTCTGTAACTTTGATTTGATTTTCTTCCTAGCGCAGAATATACTATGTCTGTATTTGTATTTTATAATCTGATCCATCTATTTGCATACCAGATTTAGGAAAATCAGGGTTTAATTGAAGTTACTGCAAGATCATTAGCTCCAGGAACAGTACTTGGTCCATAAGAAAAGTTCAGTAAATATTTGTTAAAAGAATAAATAATATATAAATGTTAACTCTCATTCAGAGTGTAAGTTTAGTTTGATTATTTGAGATTTTTCATAATTACTAAAAACATTTAGATTCACAGACTGAGTAAAATACCTAAAAGTGTTTCCAAGCAGACACAAAGTGCTAAAACTGTTATGATGCATGTCTTTCCAGAACACAAATGGCACTGAAATTGTATTATAAATAATTGGTAATGTTAGGTAACCATAAGAACCCCATTTATATTTTCTTGTTACCACTGTAATTTCCAATAAAACACAAATCTGAAGGATAACCTTCAGTCTTTTGTGATCTCCTGTTCATCTGCATATCTTCCTTTCACTCCCAACCTTCTAGGTTATAGAAATTCTTTATTTCCCATTATTTCAAGCCAATATCCTCTTCCTATACCCCAAGACCATCTAAGATATCTCCATTTGCTAGTTTTCCTTTCTTGAAAAAACCTTCTCTCAGTCTGGTCTGGTGGCAATAGGCCTATGATCATAGCTAATCAGACAACTGAGGCAAAGGAATGCTAATTCAAGGCCTGTCTGGATTACAGAGTGAAGTCAAGGTCGTCCTGCACATTTTTGTGAGGCTTTGTCTTAAAAAAAAAAAAAGCAGTAAAAAGAAGGCTAACTAAAGAACTCTTGGCTTACACAGTAGGGGTTGGATTCCATTTCTAGAAAACAAGCAAATACATTTACCTAAACTTTTCTCATGATGCCTCAGTTTCACAGCTATGATTAGAGAGGCTGCTATGGTGTGAAAATGTTGGAATGTTACTCTAATTCTCAATATGATAAAACTAAAAGTAGGCTTTTTAGAAAAGGTTTTCAGTACTTAATGAGATTAGTGTCTTTCTACAGTGGGATTTCCCTTGTCTTTTCTGCAGTGCAATAAAACAGAAGTTGCCATCTACCAAACAAGTATTTGCCAGGTATTCAACCTGTTGCACCTTCAGCTTGCACTAACAAGATGCAATAACTTTGAGAATACATTTTATTCATAAAATGCACAACTAAGACTGGAAAGATGCCTCAGTTGTTAAGACACTTGCCTGCAAAACCTAATGACCCTGGATTGAAACTGCAGTATCCAGTAAAGCCAGATGTATGATGTGGTACATGCATCTGTAGTTTGTTTGCAGTAACTAGTGGCTACTCCCATTCTCTCTCTACCTGCTTGAAAATAGATGAAAATATTAAAAACTAAAATGAAATACACAATTTAAATCATTTCATCAAACATCTGGAATGTAATAAGACAATGGACTTAATTATCCTAGTTTATCATCCTCAAACAAGCATTCCTGACGTTATTCCATCATACTATTATGTTCCTTATGACAGTTTTGATGACAGAATTACAGGTTATATTTTTTATTTGTTCTCTCCCATCTCTATGGCAACTTTAATGTGGAAAAGATAAGAACTTGTTATGAACCTAGCACCTAGAGTAGTGACTGTTATAAATTAGACAGGAAGAGTTTGTTGTGGCTTTACTACATAACATATATTGGGTTAAACCCTTAAGTGAAATTGTACATATTATTGAGGCACCATGTAGTGTTTTGGCATATGTATGTATTGTGTAAGGCTTTACTTACTTTACCACCTCAGTCATTTCTTTTTAGTAAAAATATTGGAAATATATTGGAATATATATATTGGTTTTTGGAGGTAGGGTCTCACTCTGGTCCAGGCTGACCTGAAATTCACTATGTAGTCTCAGGGTGGCCTCAAACTCACGGTGATCCTCCTACCTCTGCCTTCCAAGTGCTGGGATTAAAGACATGTGCCACCACGCCCGGCTCATTCTTCTAACTTTTTGAGATAAATACTAGATTATTGTTTTCTAAGGTCACCCTGAAGTCCAATGACACAAAAAAAAATCTTATTTCTATCAACTTAGTACTAATGACCAATTTTTATCCACATCTAACTCTCCCTTATCCTACCCAGCATCTGGTAAGCATCACTCTAGTCTCCCCTTCTGCGAAGACACATTTTCTACCTTTGAGTGAAATTATATAGTACTTATATTTGTATTCCTGGCTTGTTTCACTTAGCATAATGATTTTTCAGTTCTTGTCATGATGTTGTGACAAGATCCCCTCCTCTTCATGTCTGAAAACTATTATTTAATCATACATAAAGTTCACATTTTCTTGATTCATTCTTTCTTCAATGGACCCAACTTACTTCCATTTCGTCACTATTGTGATTAATGTTTTAATAAATATAATCATGAAGGAATCACTTTGTTATGGTCATTAATATCCTTTTTTTTGCCAGGCAATAGGATTGCTAACTCATAAGGTACTTCTGTTTTTTAATTCTTTAGAGGAATCTCCATACTAATTCACATAACTGTACTATTTTATCTTATCCTTGATAGTGTACATATTCCATTTACATCATTTTAGGCACTTTTATTTTTAAGTTTTTCATAATAGAAATTCTTACAGAGTTAAGACAATAACTCATTGTTGTTTTGGCTTATAATATTATTGTGAAAAAATGATGTTAACTTCCATATCAATCAGCATTTCTTATTCCTACATAAATTTTCAATTTCAGGTTTAAGCATAACATTTGAAAGACAAAGTCATTTGAAAAATGTCTAATTATTTTATTGCATTCATTCAGGTTATTATTGTTTTTCTATGTTTTGGAGTTGTTTACATATTCTAGATATCAACTCCACTTGACACACACACATACACACACACACACACACACACACACGTGTGTGCGTATCATGTTAGTACAGTGAGGGAGGATATTAGATGGATGAAGCATATTTGGTGTAGTGGGGGTTGGGGAATGAGAATCAACTAAAACAAACTGTATTTGAGAATGCTGAAATGAATGGTACCTAAATCTATACATGCCAACTGAAACAAAATTTATAAAGATATATGCTTAGTATTTAAGTATTTTACTTCATCCAGTAGTTTTTTTCACATTGTAGTTATTTACTTTATTTTTATAATTTGTGTTTTGGTTTTGTTTCTTATATCTTAGAGATCTGATAAAAAATCCTTTTCCATTCCATTCCAATGTCATAAACCATATAGTCTTCCTATCTTTATCCCTTCCTTAATTTTTCCCATTGAAATTACAAATATTACACATTTTTCCCTGATGTACATTGATTATATCCTGAGCACGTCAGGAAATCAATGATTTGGGGACTATTCACGCTGAAGTCTTCATTTGAAATATGTTTTATTTAACATGTACATCCGGAGTTTTAGTTAGGCAATCCCACATATACTCTTAAGATTCATACTTGATAAACCTAGAATTCATCTTATCTTTTTTTGTTGGAACTTACACACACAGATAGTTACATTCACACCAACTAACATCTCTTGTTCTTCTCCAATGGGTCTCCTTTCTCCTCTCAAATAGATCTTTTCTACTTTCATTAAGTTTTGTTCTGTTGCAGGATCTTGGTTGAAGGATGGTGCAAATGGGCTTGAGGACCTTACCAGTTACCACACCACTGAGGAAAATGTCTTTTCCCCCTCATCAACTATTAACTGAATATAGATTCTCTAGAATGTGTGGGGCATCATGAACTATTCCAGCCTCAATAAGGAATCATGAGACAAAGGGCTCAATAGTACAAAATTAGAAACACTATCAGATGATGTAGAGTAGTAAGAAGCACTATAAATCAGGCTAGTATATGTTCTTTAGAAGAAAAAGGGAAAGAGTAAGGATATAATAAAAGAAGAGATAGGGCAAAAGCCAAGTGAAGTATAGCTGGCCTGCTAGATTGACAGTGGCTATTAAATAAAGAAGGAGTAAAAGGCAAGGGAACTATCTGGGTAAAGATAAAGGATGTGAAAACTGACTGACCTGATTGCTGGATTCTGTATGGAGTCTCTGACATTTCTTCCCTGGCCCTGGAAGCTTGTTTCACTACTGAGTTTCTCTGGAATGGGTAGTCCTGCTGTTAGCTCCAAATCTTCTTCTGAATGATTAGATTGCCAATATTGCTCCAGTCTCTGAACATTACTCATTGAGTTTCATTCCCCTCAGGTAAGCTGGGATTGCAGAACCTGGAACATCTTCAGAATACATGCAACTTGCTTTCCCAGACAGTAAATTTCTTTTCTTCTACTTATACCTACAATAACATAAATTAGTAGATGCAAGCAACACAGAAGACATAAAAACTTTTTGTGCAATCTATGCTAAGTTAAGTAGTCAATTCCCTTCTTAGGCTAGTTGGGTTTGAGGCTGTGTTGTGGATGGTCAAATGGTCATTGGTCTCACCTGTAGTCTCATTGCTCTATGCATTGCCATGCAGAGGACAAGTCACGAGACTTTTTACTGGGGCTTTTTTACTGGATCCCCATGCTCTTCTTCAACTGCTTCTGATTATGCATAGCTTGTATGTGAGGAAAACTATTTTCCAGCAGTTTCTACTGATCTTGCCTGCTAGGTCTGATGTGTGACAGGAAACATTTTCTCTCAGTTTTCATACTGCTGAAGGCTTGGTTAGCCTAGTGCTCTTATGTAGGTCCAACTTCCTTTCCTACAGAGATCTCCCCTGGCATGGTAACTTAGTTTACAGATCTTTTGCCTCACAGGAAAATAGCTTATTGTGTATCAACTTGACTCTTTTTTTCTACTAAGTTTCATTGTTGAGGTTTATAAACCATCTTCTTACCCAGGAGTCCCAATACATCTTCTTTTAAAAGTCAAATTGACACTTTTCTAATTAAGAGTATTAAATCAGGTTATAATTAATCACATAAAAGTTTTCTTATAAGTTATTTAATAATCTTGATTAACTTCACATAAATGTACTTATATAAAATCTTTGGGGGATTCATCTATTTCAAAAAATGAAATGTATCTTGTAGAATTCTAGACAGTGACAATAGTGAAGAGTTTTAAGAAAAATGAGGGCCTATTATTTTATCAAAAATCGTAACTCTAACTTTTTGAGCATAGTTTAAAAGAATCTTATAGTATTTCAAGAATAAATACTGTCGGACATAGGCAGGGCCCTGGATTAAAGCAAACCTAAACTGTCTGACATGAAGGCCCCAGGCTATGGAGAGGTCATAGCACCCTGAACTGCCAGTCATATCTAGGGGACCAGAGCTACAGGGGAGCTCCTCCCCCCATTATCAGGGGTTACAGTGAGCCAGGATCCTCTCCCCATTCTTGGGGGTCACAGTGAGACTGGATCCAAGCACAAACTCTCAGACCCTGAGATAGGCAGAAAATAAGGCCACTCACTCTCCAAGCACGGGATACCTGGACATTCAGAGAAGACTCAGGCTTTGCCCAGAACCCTGTGACCTTTGGCCAGTTGCCTACGAAACTCCTTATATGATATCAGTCAGCACGTTTGCACAGCCCAGCCCCCCTGCCATTGCCTAGGTGCTGGAATGTATGTCCCCATATGCTAATTAGGCATCAGCAAGCAACCGTTGAACAGCCAATCCCCTAGGGATCTTCTTTCCACCCTCAACTGCTTATAAACCCATTTCCCTGACAATAAACAGAGAGCTGTTCACAGAGACTGTCTCCCAAAAGTGATTCTTTCACAGCTCACCACCATGATTGCCTGAGGGCCTTCAGGGGAACCATGGCCAGCTCCAGAGGACCCAGGAATGCACAAAGTACATTATTACTGCTTATTGTTTTCAAGTACAGGCAATATCTAGGTAGGAGTCAATTGGGCAATTTTTTCAAATATCATAATGTACTATCAGAATGGTTGTTCTTGTTGATTTTATTATGCCTAGTTATGCATCTCATTTTCTCCTCAGTTGGTTTATAATTATCTGTAAATCAGCATTCTTTATTCTTTCTGAAATCCTCATTTTTAAGTCCAATTCTATATTTTGGAACAATTATAGCTTTTGGATGCTTTTGGAAGGAAGCTAAGATTCATACATGATTTTAAGAACTACCTAACTTCAAATAATTCTTAGATTTATATCTCTAAAGTGAGCTTCATTTCTATTTTGTTGTATATGTTGAGTAATAACATACATGTTTTGCTTTGGTATTTCAGGGGTACTTACAATTTAATACATTATCTCCAGTCTCCTAGGAACATTCATCCATTACTAATCTTTTCACTACCAATATTGGGTCCACATTTCTCCTAGCTTTTCAAATTTTAACTTCAAGTTCTTGCCAATTTGTCCTCCACTGAATGATATTTAATTTCTGCCCTACCATTCTATGTGTTTCATAGTATTAAGGATAATAACCAGGATTTCACACATACTAGTCATGTCATATATTACTGAGTAAAACTCTCAACCATATTCTCCTCTTTTTTGTCATGTCTGGGTACTTAGAATGAAATTTGTAGGTTTTGACCATAGGGTCTCTAGCATCACTGTAATTACAGTGCATGATATGTAATTGTGAATAGTTCATTTGACAAATGAAATTTTCTTTAGGTTACTTTCTAATTCAATTACTTGAATATTAATTCCAAAACTAATCTTAATGATAACAACAATAACAAACTATTTGCTTGCATCATTCTGGTTCATTTATAACTGTTTGTTGTGTATTAGTCTTTTAATTTTCAACAAGAATAATGAATAATATTAATAATCATCTCAATAAAATGAGAAAATTGAAGAGTATGGAAGTTGAGTAATTTGATAACACTTCTAATATGCATAGTTTTCTGAGTTGTTTTATCTAACACTTCACTTTTGTTTATTGCTATTAACTGCATACCTCCTTATCCTTTGTGCTATACTACTGACCTTATTTCTTCAGTTTTACTAATAAAAGGGCTCATTAGAAAAGTCAGATTCAGAAAAGTAAAATATGAACCCTTAAATTGTCTGAAATACATTTAGATCTAAACTTCTTCTAAGGGAAATGGCATTTTCTGGTTTTATTTAGGCTTCTAGATATGCCAATATGTTGTCAACTTTGGCCATAATAGATTAAACCTTCATTTAAAGGTAAAGATGAACTGGACACATACATGTACAGTATTTTCCTTTGGCAAAAGTTGATGAGGCCTTAACTTATGCAGCTTTAGCAGCTGGACTCAGAGACTGTGATGATTGCCTTACCACTCTCTGACAAATCTAAGCTTCTTCCTGTTCTTAGGAGAAACCAGTCATTTGTAATGTCATTGGTCATATAAATTCTATGTTGTAGTGTTCTCATTTGAAAAAAATAAAGTGTTCTTGCCAGCTGCCTTAGGGAAATCTGTCAGAAGTCACACTCTCAGCCAAACTCCCCAGAATCCCTACTGCCAGTACAGATGGGTCTTTACCTTTCTGCATCTCCATTGTGCTTCTTGTTACTTATAAGAGATGTTACAGTTCCTATAAAGCAGCAGTAAATGAGATTGTAAGTTACATAAACATCTGAAGAGATAATACAGCACAGTATAGGGGTAAATACAAACCGGAAACAACTAGGTTTCCTTTCAGGTTCTTTGATTTATTGTTGAGACCATTCAAAACTTTATAATTTCCTTCAGTCCCATAAAATTATGTGTGAAAGGGAATAGGACCTATATTATGAACTGAATATGCAGTTTAAGTAGCTTATCATTTGTAAAGTATCTTGCAAACTATCTGACATATAATAAGTGAATAAAATTACAACTGAAAAGCATACTTGAAATATGTAGGATGTTGACATTTAAAATATAAAAACCTGGCCTGAAGAGATGGCATAGCAGTTAAGGTGTTTGCCTGTAAAGCCAAAGGACCCAAGTTTACTTCCGCAGAACCTATGTAAAGCCAGGTGCACCAGGTGGCGCATGTGTATGGACCTCATTGCAGCGGCCATTGTCTTTCTCTCTGCCTCTTTCTCTCATTCACTTTCTGCTTTCTCAAATAAACAAATAAATAAAAATGCTAAAAATGCTTATGTTCAAAAAAATAAATAAAATACAGAAACCTTATTTACATGCAGTACTAGAAAAATGAACAGAGTGAGAAGTCATAAATTTTATTGATTTTTATTGAAAATTGAGCAAACAAATCAGTAAACACAAAGACCATCTTAGGAAACTCAGGCTGCTACAAGGATAGAGAGAGCCCAGGTACTTTTGTTCCCTAAGGTAGATACAAACCAGAAATAATGAGAATATTTCAGCTAAATTTGCTAACAAACTGTTAAAAAAACAAGTTTTAGCTTGTAAAAATATATGAAACAACTTTTTTTTTTTTTTTTTTGGTTTTTCGAGGTAGGGTCTCACTCTAGCCCAGGCTGACCTGGAATTCATTATGTAGTCTCAGGGTGGCCTCGAACTCACGGCAATCCTCCTACCTCTGCCTCCCGAGTGCTGGGATTAAAGGCGTGCGCCACCACGCCCGGCATGAAACAACTTTTCAACAGATGTAGGTGGAATGTGTACTCTTTGTAGTCATTCTCCGCAACCTAATTGGCTTAGAATGGCATGAGTCTTTAACAAATACTATTTCTCACATTAAAGGACTATGAAAGAATAAATTCTTCCAGTATATGGAGGAGAGAACCTCAAGATTCCTGCAATTTTGCCAAAAACAGATTAGCAAATAATACATTCACACAGTAAGAGGAACAAAAAAATACTGTTCTATGGTTTTCAGCTGATTTGGAATAAAATAATTTTAGTATATTTCACTATTTTTATTATTGAGTCATGCGTTTTCTTTAAGTATACTACATAAAAATCAGTTGTCAGATATGTGATTTGAAAATAGTTGCTCTTAGTGTTTGAGGTATTTTTAATTAAGGAATCTATTTTATGGACCAAAAGCTTTCAATTAAAAATAAGATAATCTGCTATCTTAGATAATTATTATGCTCAAAAGCAATATCAAGACAATTCTACCAGAGATTTTTCTACCAGAGTTATATATGGATAATCAGTCCTTCACACATATAGGGCCAACCCATTAGCAAATCCCCTACTATAGTGATATACTATAATCAATAAAACTATATATACTACATTCAATGAAACTATACGGATGCATCATAGCTCACAGTCTATAGGGTACACTAGTTAACTTTGATTTTATACATTATACTTTTGATAAATGTCTAAGGCCATAATACAGACTACTTCTGCTAGAAGAGACCCCTGTGCACTGCCTACTCACTCTTCATCTCACTCAATATCCTTTCCAGTTACCAGTAACTTTACCTATTTGTTTATGTTGTATAGTTAGAAACATTTATGATGTAGCCTTTTAGATGGATTTTGTTCATGTAGTATGTATGTATACATAATATATATATATATATTCTCCTTTATATTTTACAATAAGTTTAACAGTTTAATTACTTTCAGTGCTAAAGAGTCCATTGCTTAGCCCTTTACCTACTAAGAAAATGTTCTCTGTTTCTGTGTGGAAAATTTTCAAATCTTTATATACATAACAAGCTTAATTGTCAAGAATATGTTAACTGCCAAGAATATGGTTAGTTGTTGTGGTAGTTTAAATAAATGCCCCCCAATAGATTTAGGAGTTTATTAAAACTTCTTGGATTTCAGCTGGGCATGGTGGCACACATCTTTAATCCCAGAACTCTGGAGGCAGAGGTAGGAGGATCACCATGAGTTCGAGGCCACACTGAGAATGTAGGGTAAATTCCAGGTCAGCCTGGGCTAGAATGAGACCCTACCTCGAAAAACAAAAACAAAAACAACAACAACAACAAAAATCTTCTTAGATTTGTAGCCACTTGGCTAGAGGAGGTATCACTGAGTGGATTGGATCTTAGAACCCAGCCATAAGGTGTGGTGGTGGATTTGAAATTCCAATCTAAAGATTTACAAAGTGCCAGGAGGTTCCTGAAGTATGTTTGTTGGTGGTGTGGTTTCTGGGATTTGGATTGTGGCTTTTTTCTCTGTGTTTGGTCCTGTTAAGAGCAGGCCAACTTCTTCTGCCTTTTTGGAACTAATCCTGGATCTGTAAACTTCAATATATATCTCTTCTTCCATAATTGTGCCTGGTTTGGAAGTTCATCGCAGATACTTGACAGCTGTCTGGTACAGTTTTTGAAAAGCAATTGTAAACATTTTGTCCAAAGTAATAATGCAAATTGACATTATCACCAGTTTTGACTGAGAGCTCCTGTTACTTCTTCAAATTTGTCCCACCAATTTTCTTTCATCCATGTTTTGCATTTTGACAACTCTAATAGACTTAGAGTTGTGTCATTTTATTTGAATTTGCATTTACCCAATAACATATAATGTGTAGTGTCTTTTCATGTATTTATATGCTATCAGTCAAAGTCTCTGATGAGGATTGTATTAAAATATTTATCTTAATATTTTTATGTTTATTTTCTTATTTTTGAGTTTTAAGAGTTCTACATACATATTTTGATAATCTTTTATCAGATATAGACTTTCAAAAGTTTAAATTTTTAAGTCAAGTATTTAAAATGATGAAAACTAAACATATTTAAAAGTTTTGATTTATAGTGTTATATGTATATACTTCAGGTATATAAACCAAGCTTATTCACATGCATGTTGCCTGCAACACTTAATATCTCTTTGTGGTGATAAGACTATAAATCTGTTCTTTTGGGTTTCAAATGCAAAATAGATTGTTATTAAATAGAGTTCATATATTGCAAATAGAGCTCTTGGATTTAAACTTTATATGTAACTGAAATCTTGATTCTTTGGACAGCATCTAAATCCTCCACCATGTATACATGTCCTGGCTCTCATTATTTCAGTCTCTTAAGATGCTGAATTTTTATATTTCTCATATATGTGAGATTATGACTTATTTATGTTTTGTAGTATATTTCAATGAATATAATATCTTCCAAAAATATCTTCTCCCTTTCCTTAGTGGTGACTAAAAATATGTTTTTAAATACAACATATATGAGGGGATAGAGTATATGAAAGTTTATTCAAATGATATTAATAGGTTAATACTTCTAAAGAGAAAAGGATCCATTTAATTGATATCTTTTTTATTATTTCTTTGTGTATATTAATTATACACAGTAATGAATTTCCATTCATGCATTTTATTAATTACTTTTCTTATTGCTGAGACCAAATACCTGACAAGAAGCTATTTAAGGGGAAAAAGCTTATTTTAAACAACAGTTTGAAGCGATGTATTCCACTGTGGGAAGAAAGACATGCTAGCAATAACAGGTGGACATCTGGTCACATTGTATTCACCGTCAGGAAGCAGAAAGAGTGAACAGTAAATGATACTGGTTGGCTATAAAACTTAAGTCCCCCCCAACAGTGAACCCCTTAATACTGGTAGGCTCCAATCAAATACTAAAGGTTATAAACTTTCCCAAATAGTGCCACCAGTGGGGAAATCAAATGTCTGAACATGAGCTACATGATATATTTCATTGTGAAACCACAACACACTATCCCTAGATTGCATTTTCTCATGGCCATCACATGATGCAAAATGAGTTCATTCCAATATCAAAGCCATCCATTGACTTTAACAGTCCCCAAAAGATTCAACAGTCCAAAGTCTCTTCTGAGGCTCAAGGCAATGTCATAACTTTGAGGTTCTATAAAATCAAAAAATAAGTTACGTAACTCCGGGATACAATTTCATAGAATAAACATCCCCACTCTTTTTAATAACATAAGTGGGGACATAGCGAGAACATATTAGGCCAAAGCAAACCCCAAATACAGCATGATAAATACCAAATCCTAAAGCACTATGGAATAATTTTTACACCAAAGGGCTTGGGTCAGCCCATCTCCCAAGATCTGTGTCCTGTAGCACACAAAAACTCTCTCTTGGGGCATGTCTTACCCCCAGAATGTTTTTCCTATTGTCCTAGTTTAGAGAATGATGCTTTTACATTAATAAGGCTAAGATATTTAAATACTATTGCTTCTTTATTCCAAATCTGTCTATTTTATAACTTTAAATTTGCTTGTTCTCGTGTTCTTGCCATATTTGACATTTTTATGTATATGTACCACCTTGCTTATTTCACAGTAGAGCAGGATAAGAGTGGTAGCACCAATCTTTGTATGGCTTAAATGGTACCCAGCCTTTGTATTTCTTGCTCAAAACATCAGTAAATTATGTTAAAATTCATACACTTTCAAGTTCTTAAGACACAGGAAAAATCCAGCCAGTATCTTTCCCAGTATATAAGATGAATTTCCTTTAGTTCAGTTCATGATAGAGAAGTATTTTTCCTCCTCTGAAAACTCATGAACTGGGCTTCTACTGTCAGGAATTCTCTCAGCTTTCTGGTCTTCCAAAACCCCTCCATAATGGTCCCCATTAAGCCTCCACTACTCAATGACTTTTATTGCCCCAAATTACAGATTCTTCTGTATTCTTCCACAAATCAGTCTCAAAATCTTAGAAATCCCATCATAGGGTTTATTGTACAACAGCCCCAATTATTGGTCCTAATTTTCTGTGTTACTCACTTTTCTCATTGCTATGACCAAATGCCTACACAGAATAATTTAGGGGAGTTTATTTTGGCTTTCAGCTGAAAGGAATACATTTTCATATCATGACCAATAAGAAGGAGTGGTGGCAGTTACAAGGGACTGGCTGGTCACTTCGCATCCAGTTACTATGAAAGAAAAAAAAAGTTAAAATCAGGGTGAACTAAAATGCCTCAGGCCTTTCGTCTGTAACTCACCTCCTACAGTAAGGCAATATAAGTCCTGAAGATACCACAACTTTTCAAACAGTGTCATGGCTAAGGACAATATTTTTATGAACATGAGCCTATGGAAGGAACTTCACATTCAAACCACAACATACTTATAATGCATTTTGTTCATGAGCAATCTCTTAATTACTCATTCTAATAATCCTCCGTTACTTTTCCTTCCACATTTTTAATAGTCCCAATTTTAACCTCATATTATGAATTTTGACATAAGAGAGGGAAAATAACACTTCATTCTGTGAAACTGGTTTATTTGCTTAAAATGATGATGACTAGTTACTTCTACTTCCCTAGAAAAGAAGTGATTTTATTCTTCTTTCTGTGGAATAGAATTCCACTGAGTTTGTGCATGTGTGTGTGTGTGTGTGTGTGTGTGTGTGTGTGTGTCATTTTCTAAAATTTTTTTCCATGAATTGTGTGGGTGTACATATAGGCCCATTCTTATCTTAACAATGTGGAAAATGCCATGAGAAACATATTTTTTTTCCTTTTCTTCGTTATTAATTAGTTCTGTACTCAGCAGATACAGTCAGTTTGGTACCATTATTAGGCTCATCCGTGACCTACCCCCTCTCCTTGGCCACTCTTTGTTGAGGTATATGGGTCATGCATTGTGGAGTTAGCCCACAGTTATGGGTAAGATAAATGTCTCTGCATATCACGACCCAACATGTGGCTCTGACATTCTTTCCGCCCCTCTTGTGCAAAATTTCCCTGAGCCATGTTGGGTTCATTTCTGGTCTGCTTCAGTGATGAGGTGTTGGGGACCTCTGACGCTCTGGCTCTCTGATATGGTAGGAGTTGATTTTTTTCTGTGTTGACCTCCTTCCCCATTGTGCTGGTACCCAGTTCATCAGGAAAACAGCACCCTTGCTTGTTTTGCCAATTTTTTCTTAGTTTCAGCCGGGGCCCTTTTGAGGTATGATGGGGTGGCTCTCTCCTTAGCATCTACATCTATCTGATAAAGAGAAGCAGATTCTCCAATGGAGAGTAAGTTAGCACCAGACAAATGAGATAACACTTACATTTTCATAGAGAATTTAATAGGTGTAGGTCCTCTTATAGCCCACCATTGATGGAAGCTTGATAATGGAGAGTGGGCTTATGTTTGGATATGGTTCTGACTTGTTTCCAAGCTCCAGCTATTGGTCCTGTAGCACTGAGGGGATCAGTTAGCCAAATTAAAGGGAGTTGGTTCCCCACCATGGATGAGTGCCACTATGGCACTTGTGTGAGCATCACAACAAGTTACTTGCTGCTAAGTAGGTTAGATCACGAGTTGCTTGGACAGATATTGGTCATTTTCCCTCAGACGCCCATGTAGCACCTTCTGGCACTAGACGCACTGACTGTCTGGGGACTGACTCTCTTCCAACTTCCAGCCATGCCATTCCATTTTGCATGTCAACCACATAAGGTGTCTTCAGCAGTAGGGTCTTACCACTAAACTTTGGTGGGTCATCAAGTAATTTGACAGAAATCTGTCTGTCTTTTAGGAAAACTTGTAGGTCTCTCTGATCAAAAGCTCATTGTGGATGACAGCCCTATGCTGGTACTTGGAGTTACAAGTCAGTGCCCAAGAAGAAAATGAGGAAAAAGATAACTAATATACAAGTGTTATAGAGAAGAGAGAGAGAGAGAGAGAGACAGAGAGAGACAGAGAGAGACAGAGAGAGAGAGAGAAGGGAGAGGGAGGGAGGGAAAATGTAGAAGATTAAGGTTAGTCTTGATCCTACCCTCTCCAGTGTCTTGTGGATCAGGTGTTCCTTGTAAGGGCCTGGTGAAGGATCAGCCATTTGGTCTGCCTTTCAGGAAGTAGAATTTTATGGTACCATTGCGTTTTGGGTATAGATTTGTGTCCTACCCTTTTGATGCCCTCCCCTCCCTCCCTTTCCATCCTAGTGTCTAGTCCACCAGATGATTGCTGGGTATGTAAGGTTTCTTGGGTAGATTCAGGTTAGGTGCTGTAGATGAGTGAGACTATGTGGCAATTATTTTTCTGTGATTGGGTAAGTTCACTGAGAATGATCTGTTCCAGGTTCATCCATTTTTCCTCAAATTTCTTTGTGTCATTTTTTCTTACTGCTGTATAGATTTCCATTGTGTAGATATACCACATCTTAATTATCCATTCTTCCAGTGATGGACATCTGGGATGACTCCAGCTCTTAGCTATTACAAATTGAGCCTCTACAAACATGGTTGAGAAAATCTCTCTAGCCTGTGGTTTGATGGTTTTGGGGTAGATGCCCAGTAAGGGAATACCTGGGTCTGTTGGTGTCTGTATATTAAGCTTTTTCAGAAGTCTCCATATCGCTTTCCAAAGTGGTTGTACCATCCTACATTCCCACCAATAGTGGATGAGTGTTCCTACTTCTCCACAACCTCACCAGCATTTATTTTCATTTGATTTTTTGATGTTTGCTATCCTTATTGGGGTAAGGTGGAATCTCATATTTGTTTTAATTTGCATTTCTCTGATGATTAGGGATGATGAACATTTTCTTAAGTGTGTGTTTGCCATTTGTATTTCTTCCTATGTAAACTGCCTGTTCAGCTTTTTGCCCCATTTTGTGAGTGGGGTGTTTGACATCTTACTGTTTAGATTTTTGAGTTCTTTGTAGATTCTAGAGATTAGGACTCTATCAGTTGTATAACCCACAAATGTTTTCTCCGAATCTGTGGGTAGTCTATTGGCTTTGCTTATTATATGCTTGTCTGTAAAGAAACTTCAGCTTCATGTGATCCCATTGGTTGAATAACTGTTTATGAACATGAGCTACTGGGGATTGTGCAGGAAGTCTTTTTCCATTCCTATATCATGGAAAGTACTTCCTAAATTTCATTCCAGTAGTAGTCAAGTTTCTGGTCTTATATTGAGGTCTTTGATCCATTTGAACTTGATTGTAGTGCATGGTGAAATGTGTGGATCAAGTTTCAGTTTCCTGCATATGGTTATCCAGTTTGTCCAGCACCATTTGTTGAAGATGCTGTCTGTTTTCCAGCCTGTATTGTTCTGCCTTCATAGAGTATCAAGTAGCTATAGTTGCTTGTCCCAAAGTCCAGGTCCTCAAGTCTATTCTACTGGTCTAAACACCTGTTTTTGTGCCAGTCCCATGATGTTTTTATTACTATGGCTTTGTAATATAGCTTTAGATCAGGTATGGTGATGCCTGCAGAGGTATTTCTTTTGCTGAGGATATGTTTGGATATGGGAGGCCTTCTGCCTTTCCACATGAAATTTGAGATCATTTTTTTTCTATCTCTGTGAAGAACACTTGTAGGGATTTTAATTGGAATTGCATTAAATCTGTATATTGCCTTTGGTAGGATTGTCATCTTCACAACAATAATTCTGCCTATCCAGGAACATGGGAAGTCTTTCCATTTTCTCACGTCCTGCTCAATTTCTTTTCTGAGTATTTTTTTTTTTTAGTGTTTTCTTTTTATTATTATTATTATTATTATTATTATTTTATTAGTCAGTTCTGTATTCAGCAAATACAGTCAGTTTGGTACCATTATTAGGCTCATCCGTGACCTACCCCCTCCCCTTGGCCCCTCCTTGTTGAGGTATACGGGTCATGCATTGTGGAGTTAGCCCACAGTTATGGGTAAGCTAAATGTCTCTGCATATCATGACCCAACATGTGACTCTGACATTCTTTCCGCCCCCTCTTCCGCAAAATTTCCCTGAGCCATGTTGGGTTCATTTTTGGTCTGCTTCAGTGATGAGGTGTTGAGGGCCTCTGAGGCTCTGGCTCTCTGATTTGGTAGGAGTTGATTTTTCTCTGTGCTGATCTCCTTCCCCCTTGTGCTGGTGTCCGGTTCATCAGGAAAAACAGCCCCCTTGCTTGTTTCTCGAAGTTTTCTTAGTTTCAGCCGGAGCCCTTTTGAGGTATGATGGGGTGGCTCTCTCCTTAGGGTCTACATCTATCTGAAAAAGAGAAGCAGATTCTCCAACGGAGAGTAAGTTAGCACCAGGACAAATGAGATAACCCTTTCTTTTTTTTTTTATAGAGAATTTAATAGGTGTAGGCCCTCTTGTAGCCCACAATTGATAGTAGGTTGATACTGGAGAGTGGGCTTATGTTTGGATATGGTTCTGACTTGTTTCCCAGCTCAGCTATGGGTCCCATACCAGTGAGGGGATCAGTTAGCCAAATTGAGAGCAGTTGGTTCCCCACCATGGCTGTGTGCCACCACTGCACTTGTGTGGGCATCACAATAAGTTATTTGCTGCTAAGTAGGTTAGACCATGCGTTGCTTCAATAGATATTGGTCAATTTCCCCCAGTCGCCCATGTAGCACCTTCTGGCACTAGACGCGCTGACTGTCTGGGGACTGACTCTCATCCAACTTCCAGCCATGCCATTCCAATTTGCATGTCAATCACATAAGGTATCTTCAGCAGTAGGGTCTTACCACTAACCTTTGGTGGGTCATCAAGTACTCTGACAGAAATCTGTCTGTCTTTTAGGAAACCTTGTAGGTCTCTCTGATCAAAAGCTCATTGTGGATGATAGCCCCATGCTGGTTCTGGGAGTTACAGGTCAGTGCCCACTAAGAAAATGAGGAAAAAGATAACTAATATACAAGAGTTAGAGATAAGAGAGAGAAAGACAGGGAGAGGGGAAGTGAGGGAGGGAAGATGTAGGAGACTAAGGTTAGTCTTAATCTTACCCTCTCCAGTGTCTTGTGGTTCAGGTGTTCCCTGTAAGGGCCTGGTGAAGGATCAGCCATTTGGTCTATCTTTTAGTAAGTAGAAGATTATGGTACCATTGCCGTTTGGGTCTAGATTTGTGTTTCCCACCCCTTTGATGCCCTCCCTTCCCTCCCCTTCCATCCTAGTGTCTAATCTAGGAGATGCTTGCTGGGTATGTAAGGTATCTTCGGTAGATTCAGGTTAGGTGCTGTAGATGAGTGAGACTATGTGGCGATTTTTTTTCTGTGATTGGGTAAGTTCACTGAGAATGATCTGTTCCAGGTTCAACCATTTTTCCTCAAATTTCATTGTGTCATTTTTTCTTACTGCTGTATAGAATTCCATTGTGTAGATATACCACATCTTACTTATCCATTCTTCTAGTGATGGACATCTGGGTTGATTCCAGCTCTTAGCTATTACAAATTGAGCCGCTATAAACATGGTTGAGCAAATCTCTTTAGTCTGTGGTTTGAAGGTTTTAGGGTAGATGCCCAGTAAGGGAATAACTGGGTCTGTTGGTATCTCTATACTCAGCTTTTTCAGAAGTCTCCATATTGCTTTCCAAAGTGGTTGTACCATCCTACATTCCCACCAACAGTGGATGAGTGTTCCTACTTCTCCACATCCTCGCCAGCATTTATTTTTATTTGATTTTTTGATGCTTGCTATCCTTATTGGGGTAAGGTGGAATCTCATAGTTGTTTTAATTTGCATTTCTCTGATGATTAGGGATGATGAACATTTTCTTACGTGTATGTTTGCCATTTCTATTTCTTCCTCTGTGAACTGCCTGTTCAGCTCTTTGCCCCATCTTGTGAGTGGGGTGTTTGACTTCTTACTGTTTAGATTTTTGAGTTCTTTGTAGATTCTAGAGATTAGTCCTCTATCAGTTGGATAACCCACAAATATTTTCTCCCATTCTGTGGGTAATCTATTGGCTTTGCTAATTGTATGCTTGTCTGTAAAGAAACTCCTCAGCTTCATGTGGTCCCATTGGTTGAGTGATGGTTTAAGTTCATGAGCTACTGGGGTTTTGTTCAGGAAGTCTTTTTCCATTCCTATATCATGGAATGTACTTCCTAAATTTTCTTCCAGTAGTATTCGAGTTTCTGGTCTTATATTGAGATCTTTGATCCATTTGGACTTGAGTGTAGTGCATGGTGAAATGTGTGGGTCGTTTTAGTTTCCTGCATATGGTTATCCAGTTTGTCCAGCACCATTTGTTGAAGATGCTGTCTTTTTTCCAGCGTATATTGTTTGGGCCTTTATCAAATATCAAGTAGCTATAGTTGCTTGACCCAAAGTCCGGGTCCTCAAGTCTATTCCATTGATCTATAGTCCTGTTTTTATGCCAGTACCATGCTGTTTTTATTACTATGGCTTTGTAATATAGCTTTAGATCAGGTATGGTGATGCCTCCAGAGGTATTTCTTTTGCTGAGGATATGTTTGGAAATGCGAGGCCTTCTGCCTTTCCATATGAAATTTGAGATCATTTTTTCTATCTCTGTGAAGAACACTGTGGGGATTTTAATTGGTATTGCATTAAATCTGTAAATTGCCTTTGGTAGGATTGCCATCTTCACAATGTTAATTCTGCCTTTCCAGGAACATGGGAGGTCTTTCCATTTTCTCAAGTCCGCCTCAATTTCTTTTTTGAGTGTTTTTATGTTTTCAATGTATAGATCTTTCACTTCCTTCGTTAACGTTATTCCAAGGTATTTTATTTTTTTTGTCGCAATTGAAAATGGGACTATGTCCCTTATTTCTTTTTCTGTATCTTTGTCCTTTGCATAAAGGAAGGCTACTGATTTTTGTGCATTGATTTTGTATCCTGCTACTTTGCTATAGGAGTTAATAACCTTCAGGAGTTTTGGGATGGAGTCTCTCGGGTCTCTTACATATATAATCATGTCATCTGCGAATAAAGCTAAGTTAACTTCCTCCTTTCCAAATTGTATCCCTTTTATTTCCTTCTCCTGTCTTATTGCTTGAGCTAGGACTTCCAGAACTATATTGAAAAGCAGAGGTGAGAGTGGACAACCCTGTCTTGTTCCTGATCTTAATGGGAATTCCTCCAGTCTCTCTCCATTAAGTATTATTTGGGCCTTCAGAGCTTTGTACATTGCCTTTATTATGTTAAGATATGAACTAACCATGCCAATTCTCTCCAATGTTTTGATCATGAAGTGATGTTGTATCTTGTCAAAGGCCTTTTCTGCATCTATTGAAATGATCATGTGGTTTTTATGTTGAACCTTGTTAATGTGGTGTATTACATTGACAGATCTCCGTAGGTTGAACCAGCCCTGTGTTCCTGGGATGAATCCCACTTGGTCAAGGTGGATAATGCTTTTGATGGGTTGTTGGATTCGGTTTGAGAGGATTTTGTTCATAATCTTTGCATCTAAGTTCATCAGGGAAATAGGCTGGTAGTTTTCTTTTCTTGTGGCATCTCTGCCTGGTTTTGAAATTAGGGTGATACTAGCTTTGCAAAAGGAGTTGGGTAGCTTTCCCTTTTCTCCAATTGTGTGGCACAGTTTGAGGAAGATTGGTTTGAGTTCTTCCATGAAGGTTTGATAGAATTCTGCTGAGAAGCCATCTGGCCCTGGACTCTTCTTTTTTCTGAGGATTTTTTATTACTTTTTCAATCTCCAAGAGTTTGATGGGTTCATTGACGTGATTAAGCTTCTCTGAATTTATCTTTGATATATGGTATGCATCCAGGAATTTATCCATCTCCTCCACATTATCCAGTTTTGTGGAGCAGAGGTTTCTGAAATAAGTCCTGATGATTCTCCCAATTTCACTTATGTCTGTTGTGATCTCTCCTTTTTCATTTTGAACTTTGTTAATTTTAAGCTTCTCCTTTTTTTGCTTGATCAAATTGGCCAGGGGTTTGTCAATCTTGTTTATTTTTTTCGAAGAACCAGCTCTTTGTTTTGTCAATCGTCTTAACTGTTTCCTTGGTTTCCAATTCATTAATTTCTGCTCTGATTTTTATTATTTCTTTCCTTCTGGAGCTCTTTGGGTTGGATTTTTCTTGTTTCTCCAGTGCCTTCAGGTAGATGGTTAAGTTATTGATTTGGGATCTTTCTGTCTTTTTTAAGAAGGCATTGAGTGCTATGAATTTTCCCCTGAGGACCAGCTTCATTGTGTCCCATAAGTTTTGGTACAATGTGTTCTCATTGTCATTTAATTCCAGAAATTTTGCAATTTCATTTTTATTTCATCCACTATCCATTTATTGTTTAAAAGTTTGCTGTTCAGTTTCCAGGTGCCATTGGATTCTTGGTGGGTCTTTTGTTGCTGATTTCTAGCAATATAGCATTGTGATCTAATATCATGCAGGGGATTATGTCAATCTTCCTAAGTATGTGGAGGCAGTCTTTGTGACCCAGAATATAGTGTATTTTAGCGAATGTTCCATGGGCTGCTGTGAAGAATGTGTAGTCTGTGGATTTGAGATGGAAAGTTCTCTTGATGTCCGTTAGATCTAAGTGGTCTATGGTTTTGTTGGGCTCTCTTACTTCTCTGTTGAGTTTCTGTTTGGATGATCTGTCTGTTACTGATAATGGTGTATTGAAGTCTCCAGCTGTGATGGTGTTCATGGTTATTTCTGTTGTATTGTCAAGTAGGTTTTGATTTATGAACCATGGTGCCTCTGTGTTTGGTGCATACAGATTTATGATTGTAATATCCTCTTGATGGATCGTTCCCTTGATATGTAGGAAGTGGCCTTCTTTGTCTTTTTTGTTGAAGTTTATCTTTTCTGATATTAATATAGCTACACCTGCTTGTTTCTTATTCCCATTTGCTAGGAATGTTTTTTTCCACCCTTTCACCCTTAGGAGGTGTCTGTCTTTAGTAGTGAGGTTTGTTTCTAGAAGGCAGCAGATTGAGGGGTCTAATTTTTTGATCCATCCTGTTAGCTTGTGTCTTTTGGTGGGGGAATTTGGGTCATTAATATTTAGGGTAATGACTGTGAGATTTGATTTGATCCCTGCCATATTGTGATGGTATATGTGGGTTGGTGTTTTCATGGACTTTGAAGTTTTTTGTGCCTACTCTGAGTTTGGTTAATGTGATCTGCTTCTTGTAGGCATTTGAGGTGGATTATTTGTTTCTTCTCTGTGGAGAATTTTCTGAAATACTCACTGTAGGTTTGGTTTTGTGTTCATATAGTTTTAAAGCTGTGTTTTGTCATGGAAAGTTTTCTTTCACCATCTATTATGAGGGATACTTTTGCTGGGTAGAGTAGTTTGGATTGGATACCATAGGTTCTTAGACTTTGCAGTGTTTCATTCCTGGCCCTTCTAGCTTTCAGGGTTTCCATTGAGAAGTCTGATGTAATTCTGATGGAGTTACCTTTGAAAGTGGTGTGCTGTTTTTCCCTAGCTGCTTTTAGGATTTTCTCCTTGGTGTCAATGTTTAGAATCTTAATGACAATATGTCTTGGAGAGTTTCTCCTTTGGTCCAGTCTGTTTGGAGTTCTGTTGGCTTCTTGTATCCTGATGGGCCTTTCTTTTAAGAGACTGGGGAAGTTTTCTTCAATTACTTTGTTACATAAGTTCTCCACACCTTTGGTCTGAATTTCTTCTCCTGGTATTCCGATGATCCTGATATTAGGACATTTAAGTGTATCCCACAATTCCCTCATGTTCAATGGGAGAAAGAGAAATCACCAGTGAAGATACTCAACAATGGACACTGCAATCCTTATATTTGGCCAGGCAGGCCAAATGAGCCAACGGGTACAATAGTGGCATGTCTGTCATGGTAGAAACCAACTGCCTTCTAATTGGACTGGAGGCCCACTCCATGGGAGGGAATACATCCCTGATACTGAAAACTTAAAACAAGGGTAGTCATGAGCCCTAGGGGTGTAACATCTGCTGATGTCTGGATAAATGTATATACTATGGTTATCAAACTGCCCAGTAAGCACTTCTCTTAATGTCCATACCCTTATATTAATGCTACTCTCACTTTGGTAGAGAATTTCTCTTTTCAGATGGCAGTGACCTTGGGATGACTCAGAAGGCATCATGGTGCGGAAAGAAGTGACAGGAGTGCTTAGTACTGCAATATCTCTATCACACCTTCCAAAGCTCAGGGTCTATTTTGGAAGATGTGGCAGAAAGAATTTAAGAGCCAAAGGAAGGGTAGGACTCCTTACAATGTGCTCCCCCCAGATACAAGGTGTCCTGGATATCCATGACCTCACAGTGCCTGACACTACCTACACAAGACCATCATAATAGGAGGAAAAGATCATGACATCACAATAAAAGAGAGACTGATTGAGATGAGGAGGAGATATGATGGAGAATGGAGTTTCAAAAGGGAAGGTGGGGGGAGGGAGGGTATTACCATGGGATTTTTTTTATAATCATGGAAGTTGTTAATAAATATATTTGAAAAGAAAAAAAAATACATGTATCACTTTGTGCACCTGGATTTATGTGGGTACTGGGCAATTGGACCTGGGTTCTTACGCATAGAATTTTAACTAAATGTGATATGAATCTTTCTCTGTTCCTGATTTTAGAGATTCTAAAGTTCTCCAACACATTAGTATCCATAGGTTTGTTGCATTTAGGAAACTTTCTGTTATAATTTTACTTAGTATTTTTATTTGGCTCTAGTTTATATTTTGACTCTTTATTAATCTGCATTATAGATGCCTAGGGTTTAATCACTTGGTTGTGTCCAAGAGTTCTACAGCTCCCCCATCCCCCCCCCTTTTTTTTGGTTTTTCGAAGTAGGGACTCACTCTAGCTCAGGCTGACCTGTAATTAACTCTGTAGTCTCAGGGTGACCTCGAACTCATGGCAACCCTCCTACCTCTGCCTCCCAAGTGCTGGGGTTAAAGGCGTGCACCATCACGCCCGGCTTCTACAGCCCTTTTCTAATTTCTCATGTCTTTTTCTGATTTATCATCTATTGTGTTTTATATTTTATTTATTGATCTTTGTATTTCAAGTATATTTGCTAATTTAGAATTCACATATTTTTGATGACTTTCTCATACAAGTTGCTGAACTTCTTGTCCATGTCTTCAACAGACTGTTCTTTCTTCATCTGACTACTTAAATTTTCTTTCCTTCATTTATCAATATAAAACTTAGAGTCTTTATATCTTTTGAGTTTCAATAAACTCAATAGATTTATTTTTTGAAATGCTTTCAATTTTGTAGATTCCTAAAGGGGTACAAAGTATATGACAGGAACAATGTTATTAAACACAAATCATATATTTGAATACAATAAAATAGATTTGGGACTATAAATAATTGATATATGGTTGCCTTAAAGTATTAGGAGTGTAAATTTTAATAGTTAAGTAATACCAAGAATGGATTGGTAAATTAAAATAGAATGAAGAAGGAAGCTAAGAGGAGATGAAATATATGAAAGAAAACTGAGAAATAATTATGAGAGGAAATACAATAAAACAAAGAATAAACAAACTGAAATAATTTTAAACACTCCAGTCAATATTTCTTCTATATTGAAAAATAAAGGATAGGGAAGCTTTTTTTTTCCCCTGAATTTAATTCTGTAGTATGCATGGTATGTGTATGTAGGTAAGCTGTGATACACTATCTCCTCTCTGGAGTCCAAACAGGTTAGAAGAGAGATAGCTACTTGCAGTCTTTCATCTGTCCTGTTTCTACTCTTTGGGGGAACATGTTACTCTACAAGTTGCTGAAGTAAATGCTTGCATATCATCTCCCTGAGGATATGCAAGAGAATAGTGACTAAAGGATCTTTCCTCCAGCTACTCCGATTTCCTGAGCTGATGGACCTCTGGGTTGGATGCCCTCTCACACCAGAGGTGCTGCTTCAGATTAGAGGTGGGCATGGGAAGTGACTACATAGCAGTCAATTTTTCCAACAATGTCTACAGGGCTCTGAGACTATAGAAAGCAGTGGGCCCAAAGTGGGGAGGCATGAGTACTAAGGCATTCTGAATGCTTTGACCATGCCTTTCTGTGTCGCAGGCCCTGCTATATGCTCCTGTAGCTGAGTTTGTTCCTCTTCTCCAATGGTAGGCCATATTTACCAAGCAGAAGTGCCTTTTACTTCCTTGGGCAGTACACCCTGATGTTCCTATTACATAGGCCTACCAAGTCAAATATAGTTCTCTGGAATCATGTTAATTCCTTGTGGGGTACCTCACTTATCCAGGGAATAGTGGAGACCTTTGGAGCTTAGGGATAAAAATGCAGGGCTTCTGCTAGGATACCTGATTTGAAAAATTTGACTTTGATAATTGTTGACTATGATTCTTCACCACAGCACCAGGAACAATTTATGAAGTTCAGAGGTCTCCTTCTGAGAGTGGTGGAGATCACAGATCATCTCTTTTGAACCGTGTTTTGCATAGTTTCAAACTCTGCACCCATTGAGCTCACTGAGGCATTCCTTTGCTCTTTTTATATGAAGCTCAGCTTGAGTGGGGAATCTCCCCCTTTCCTATCATTTTGTCTATCATTTGATGCAATAAGTCATTATTTATTTTATAAATACTAACTCCAATAATTTTTGTATTTCACTCAGTCTCTGTCTATCTAGTGCATCCTCACCATGTCTTCCCACATTACCCATATCTCTTTTGTATCAGACTCATGGTGATGTAAGACAGTACTAGGTGTCTTTTCTGGCATCCTCCTCTACTCAATGTTTTCTCCTTATAAGTTAATTATCTCAAGTATTTGACTATGATGTGAGTCTTATCAAAATATGTACAATAAGATCAGAAAAAGGTCATCCAAATTCCCATTTTGCATCATAAATCATATTAAAATTTTTGGTTTTGAATGATCAATAGGCAAAAAATTCTTAAATTGTCTTAAAAACAATTTAATCTTCAGTTTTTACATAGGATCCTTAACTTTGGCATGTTCTGAGGTTGATGAAACACTGGAATGTTGAAGCATTCCTCATATAATGTTTCTGATAAAAACACCACCAATTGTATGTGTGCATATATATTGAAATAATTATTTTAGAGATGTGTCTCATATAGTTATAGAGGCAGGAAAATCTAAAATATGTAGACTGAGAATATAGACCAGAGATTCAGAGAATTGGTAGAACAGTTCAAGTCTAGATGGTTGAGATGCGTCTTGGTTGGTACCATTCTTTCTATCTATTTAGGCCATTAGTCAATTGGCTAAATCCAACCCACATTATGGAGGTCAGTGTACGTTCATCAAAGCCCACATTATTAAACATAAATACCATGCCAAACACCTCTACATAATACCTATGCAACATGGCCCAGGCATGTATGTGTATACATATATATATATATATATATATATATATTACATACTTCCTTAAGGACTGCTCCTGAAAATTGACTTCCCACAAAGAATTGGATCTTGTTCACTTTGTTTCTACTTCCTGTAAAATAAAAGTACTTTCCATCTGACCTGTGAGGAGCTTGCATATAATAGAGTCAGAAAAATCTTCTGTTTCAATAATTCCTTTTCCCCTATTGCAATGCTGATTTTAAATAAAATCTCTCCCTGTCTGGGTTCAGATTTTTTTTTTTTTAATTTGGCAACCATATGCAACACGGAAAGAGTCAATTCCAAATTAATGGCATGATTATGCTTCAATTTCATTTCAGTAATTTCTGAATATTCTCCTTGGAATTAGTAGCCTGTTTATTGATTAAACACAATTGCAACAAAAGTAGATAAGTGAGTGAAAGCCAAAAGTTCTAATGAGCTTTTTGATCTGAGTTACAAACAACCACTGACTAGATTTAATGTACCCTAAATTTCTTTTCGAAATTCTACTGATGGAAAGTGAATATAAACTAGACTTAGCCAATTTTAAGGCCCCTTCTAAGATTGATTCTTTGCCAGTTGACAGAAATACTCAGAAATTAGCATTTGAGTAAAACCTTATTTGTTTAAGATGCCTATAAGCCAAAGAGACTATCTATACAAAAGAATTAACCTATTGACAATGACTTTCTATATCCAAACCCATTGAGTAACAACTAGTCAATGTGTTTACTTTTCTAATGTACCACAATTCACTATGAAGCTGGCTTTCTTGAAAAGCTCAAAATGCATGAAGGGTTGAATTGCAATAGGAAGACATACAGAAATTCCAAGCTGAATAGAATGGGATTTATTGAGTATAAATACTAAATTAATTTTATGAACCTAGGTCATGTTAGTGGGTAAACACCCACACAAATAAAAGCATGTTTTTATGTCACTTAAAAAAGAGCATATACCATTTGTCTATGTCTAGTTTATTTTTCTTTTAAATGAAGCACTATATGTTATTCCACAGAACTCAATAACTTTTGTCCTCTTCTTGTTTTCCAAGTTTTAAAATGTCACTATGTGAAAGGACCAATAGACCTTTTATATATTAAATATTTTGAGATACATTCTGTTATTTATTACAGAGAAATGTTACTTTTAAACATATAACCTGAGGAGAAAAAACAAGATGATTGATGAATTTGCAGAAATTCATTTTGGGTTTTTCCTGGGCATCCACTTTCCTGACCTGATTTATATGGTTTAGCTGAAATACTGAGTTCCAATATAGGTGTATGCTACATTTTCTACTGTTAGAGTGAATGCAAATTATATATAAGAACTGGTGACTTAGGACCAAAAACAGACTCTCTAAAACAATAAAATTGTGAGTTTTTTTTAAAAGAGTTTTGATATATGTATATACTGTAGTTTGATTGGATTCCTATACCCCTTGCCTTCTTTTGTCAACTACCCCCAACCTGCATTCCACTGAGGATCCTCCCCTTTCTAGGTAGACCTTCCTCTGTTTTATTGTCTCATTCTTTTTGTCCTCCTTCACCCTACCTGCAAAAATGTTCATGGGCTCAAACAGTGCAGGCCTTGTGTGGAAGTGACGTGGTTTGAATTAGTTGTCCTCCAAAAACTCATGTACTCTCAATGCTTTGATCCTCCGCTGACAGCATATTGGGAATTGGAACCTTGTTGGAGGAGATACGTTGTTTGGGAACTGGCTTACGGTTGGTATAGCCAGTTTCCCCTTGCTGGTGTTTGGCACACTTTAGTTTAAATTTGGTAGGTAATATGTGTCAAAATTCAATCATTTCTTTTACATTTTCCAATTTGATAGAACATATGGGTTTTTGAAGTATGCCCTTTTTATCTTTTTTTTTTTTTTCATCATTTACTAGAGAGACGGGGGTTTGGGCACTGAGGGCCTCTAGCCACTGCAAACAAACTCCAGATGCATGTGCCACCTAGCGCAACTGGCTTGCTTATGATACTCTCAATTTCATTGGTAGCTGCTATAATATTGCCTTTTATTTCTGCCTGGACTTCCAGCCACTGCACATTAAGTCCAGACACATGCACCGTCTTGGGAATGTGTGTGACCCCCTCTGGACTAGACATTCTTAACAGAAATATCTTGCCGCGCGCGCGCGCGTGTGTGTGCACATGTTACTTGTTTTGCATTCATTTTTGCCCATATGGAGACAATGCTCTTGTCTTGCCATGCGTGTAGCAACAGTAGCTCTCAAAGGGGATACAAGGGAAGCTGGAGCTAGAAATATTGCCTTAACAGACATGTGTCTGTGTTGGGAAGAAGGTGGTGTCTACCATAAACTCACTGGTTCTGGCCCTGGGCTGCTCCAGGCATTCTACACATGTCTGGGGTGGGGAAGTGAAGGGGGAGAGGGACAGTTCCAGCCAGAACTCATTAGTGCCTGTTCTGAGCAGTCCTGGTTCTCCTCCTCAGGGCAGCCTACACACATCTGCATTACGTTGGAGGTGGGGATCAAGGAACCAAATTTGATCTCACTGCGGGACTGTGTTTAGTGGGTCTGGTCCTTCTGGCTCTGAGAAGCCTACATATTTCTGGGTTCAAAATTGTGGAACTTTTTTTTTTTCCTTTTTTCTTTATTAGTCAGTTCTGTATTCAGCAAATACAGTCAGTTTGGTACCATTATTAGGCTCATCCGTGACCTACCCCCTCCCCTTGGCCCCTCCTTGTTGAGGTATACAGGTCATGCATTGTGGAGTTAGCCCACAGTCATGGGTAAGATAAATGTCTCTGCATATCATGACCCAACATGTGACTTTGACATTCTTTCCGCCCCCTCTTCCGCAAAATTTCCCTGAGCCATGTTGGGTTCATTTTTGGTCTGCTTCAGTGATGAGGTGTTGGGGGCCTTTGAGGCTCTGGCTCTGATTTGGTAGGAGTTGATTTTTCTCTGTGCTGATCTCCTTCCCCCTTGTGCTGGTATCCGGTTCATCAGGAAAACAGCCCCTTTGCTTGTTTCTCCAGTTTTTCTTAGTTTCAGCCCGGGCCCTTTTGAGGTATGATGGGGTGGCACTCTCCTTAGGATCTACATCTATCTGAAAAAGAGAAGCAGATTCTCCAATGGAGAGTAAGTTAGCACCAGGACAAATGAGATAACCCTTACTTTTTTTTTTTAATAGAGAATTTAATACGTGTAGGCCCTCTTGTAGCCCACAATTGATGGTAGCTTGATATTGGAGAGTGGGTTTACGTTTGGATCTGGTTCTGACTTGTTTCCCAGCTGCAGCTATGGGTCCCATACCAGTGAGGGGATCAGTTAGCCAAATTGAGAGCAGTTGGTTCCCCAACATGGCTGTGTGCCACAACTGCACTTGTGTGGGCATCACAACAAGTTATTTGCTGCTAAGTAGGTTAGACCATGCGTTGCTTCCACAGATATTGGTCAATTTCCCCCAGTCGCCCATGTAGCAACTTCTGTCACTAGACGCACTGACTGTCTGGTGACTGACTCTCTTCCAACTTCCAGCCATGCCATTCTAGTTTGCATGTCAATCACATAAGGTATCTTCAGCAGTAGGGTCTTACCACTAGCCTTTGGTGGGTCATCAAGTACTCTGACAGAAATCTGTCTGTCTTTTAGGAAACCTTGTAGGTCTCTCTTATCAAAAGCTCATTGTGGATGATAGCCCCATGCTGGATCTGGGAGTTACAGGTCAGTGCCCACTAAGAAAATGAGTAAAAGTATAACTAATATACAAGAGTTAGAGATAAGAGAGAGAGAGACAGGGAGAGGGGAAGTGAGGGAGGGAACTTCAACAACAAGTATTTGATACAGAAATACATGCATTTTTTAAAATAAGAAGACATTTGGGCTGGAGAGATGGCTTAGCAGTTAAGCACTTGCCTGTGAAGCCCAAGGATCCTGGTTCGAGGCTCAATTCCCCAGGACCCACGTACCCACGTTAGCCAGATGCACAAGGGGCGGCACACGTCTGGAGTTCCTTTGCAGTGGCTGGAAGTCCTGGCGTGCCCATTCTCTCTCTCTCTCTCTCTCTCTCTCTCTCTCTCTCTCTCTTCCTCCTTCCCTCCTTCTCTCTGTCTGATAAATAAATAAAAATTTAAAAATTAAAAAAAATAAGAAGCCGTTTAAAGCAAGCATCTCTTTAACTGCTAAGCCATTGCCCTAGCCAAGAAGACATTTCAAAAACTGTTTCTAATGATGTTAAAAGTGGCTTTGAAGTACTGCTCCACACTTATATCATACGATCCAGATTTCTGTTTTGGATAACAATTCATTAATAATTTTATAGGAAAATTTCAAACTCATTTGTCCCCTTTTGGTATAATCAACTGTGAGATACTCTGTGGTTTGCTTTATATACTTTGTTAATTCAACCCTTTCTTCTTCATTGTACTATTGGAAGTCTCATCAGGGATAGCACAGGACTTATTTTCCAATATGCAGAATAGAAGACAATAAACCTTACATGGTGCATTTACTAATTAAGTTACATACACTATGTTATAATGTATGAAATGATATCATTGAATTTCCTTCAACAAAGCATTCACATTGTATTATTATTTTCCACATAACATATATGTCTATGTGAAGCTTTCCCTTGTGAACATGGACACATGATTTTAACTCTATACCTAGAATTAAAGGTGCTATCATACATCCTGTATCAAGGAATTTTATATTATGAGAAAACTAGTTCACACAGGGAAAAATGAAGATAAAATTCTTCATTTGTTTGCTTACCTATTATGTTTGGCACTGCACTAAAACATCCAACTGATTCAATATTTGATGGTTGATAGACAAAAAAACATTTGATTTTCAGTTTATATTTTGTTAAAATAGTATTTTTGGTGACTAGGGAGATGGGTCAGAGGATAGAGTGCTTATCACACAAACATGGCTACCTGATTTCAGAATCCTAGCACCCATGTAAAATTCAAAAGCTGTGGTAGGCATTTGTAATGTCAGCCATACCTATAGGCAAGATGGGAGGTGGAGACAGGAGATACCCCAGCAGCTGTGGGATCAGCTAACCTGATGAAAAAGAAACAGTGAATAAATTGAGAGTTGCTTCAAAGTAAGTGTAAGGAGAGGAATGGCATTGGAAAATTGGTCTTTGATCTTCATAGATGTGCTGTGGCATTTGAATCCACATTCCCAAAAATTTCTCCAAATAGAAATATTTCCTTCTGGAGGGAGGAATGAGTGAAGAGGTCAACAAGTCTGGGAAAGCTGAAACTTAAAAGTTCACAAACCACTTTCCAAAGCTATAGGAGCAGTAAACAACTGTTGAGGGACAACTCTGACCATTGCTTCTAGCAGTTGAATCATTTCCTCCTGGGGTAAGAAGGGAGGCTCAGTACACTCAAGTCAGCAAGTTTGGGGGTGGGAAAGATTGCAAAATGCCTCCCTAAGGTTATATAAAGGGTTAGCAACTTCTCACAAAGAGACTCTCACACCCTGTCTGTAACTCATGCAGTATACACCAGAGATGCAGCTTTGGTGAGTTGTCATCTATGCTGGGGCTGGCTTTACAGTGATGCAGCTATGATTGAGTATCCACTGCTCCTGTAAGCAATCCTCACCCAGCTCTGTAAGTAGCTCCAATAAACTCATTGGTTCAACAAACTGTATTTGGTGCAAACATTCTTTTGTCTGTCATCTGAGCCCAGTGTGTGGTGAACCGAGATGTGTTTGTGTCTCCCGAGGGAATAAGCTTCCCATAACCCTCAGACACATGAGCATACACACGCATATACAGATCATACACACACAACACACACCAAAAAGTAGTTATGTCCTACAAATTATTTGCATTTCAGTATTTTAAATGTAATTATATTAAATATTTTAAAAGTATGAAATATTTAGGAAAATATTTAAAATATTTATAAAATGTAGTGGAACTTCAAAAACTGGGTTTCTAATTAATCTTTCATACTTTAAACAATTATGCAGTTTCAAAATTGAAATCATTTTTCAGGAATGAGCTATATATGTGCTATGTAATGTTATAATCATATACACAAATGGACTCACAAAAAAATCCAGTACTTTAGACTTTTCCTGGAACACCAGCAGGTAGAGAAATGATGAATAGAATTTCCCCTTAGGTGTTGTGATGAGTGAAAACCAACCCAGTGCTCTGTCTTTACTGTGACCTACTATACCTAAGGGAGGCAATAAATATGAAATGATGCACTGTCCAATTTTGTCCTTCTGTGGCTCATATTCCAAAGAATATGTAGCATCTCGTGCTATATTGTTGAAGTCAGTGGCAGTTTTGCTGACAAATCATCAGACACCATCCGCTTATAATTCTCTCTAGTATATAAAACATACATGAGATATAATATGCCTCTGAAACTTTTGAAAAAATAAAATACTATTTGTATTAGCAAGCAAGTAATGAGCTTCCATCATACTAACTAACAGTCAAGTTCCTCTTAGTCTTTCCTAATTGCCTAAAAGCTATTCTCATATTTTTTGTATCTATAGAGACATAATAACTTCTAAAGTGGCATTGTGAGTAACAAGTAATCCCATTCCAGTTTTAATTCTGTCTTATAAATTTGCTCTTTGTTTTGACAACTCGTTATTATGAAAGAGTTATTAGCTGGTCACATTGGTCTTATTTATAAGAGCTACAAGTACAATATATGATACAAAAATAATGTGGGAAAGAACAGTAAAATACAAGCTTTATTTAAATGTAAACTTATTTCTAAAAGTGCTAGAGGCCTGATTCAGGATAAAGTGGAAAAACAACCTCCTTTTTAATTTTTGTAATATCATTCTGATATGTGTGCCAACAGGTTTATATGTAATAGACAGATGTTCAATTTCAGGACATCTTTTATCACAGTGAAATAATCAACTAGGTATTAATTTACTTGTTATTTTCAAAAGCAAAGACTTTGAGGAAAAATTGGGATTTACCATTCCATATTCAAAATACTGAAAAAATATTTTAGTATATTAAGAAACGTCTGACATAAAATTTATGGTTAATATTTTGTTTTAAGGTATAAAATGATTGACAAAGCAAAAATTTTATATTATGATCTTCATATTTGTAGCAAAATATTAAAAAGCATTTATTATCTACCATACCATATCTATATGACATGTGCCTAACACTCCATTTAAGAAGTAAAGCAAAACATTTTGAAAGACAATGGCAATATGGGCAATATGGAGTACCAAAAGCAAAGTACAGTAACAGAAAAATCAAATGCAATTTTTGTAATCTTGAGCAAAAAGAAGAAAGACAGGAGGCATCATACTACCTGACATCAAAATATGTTACAAAACCATACTTATCGGGCTGGAGGGATGGCTTAGCCAAAGGACCCAGGTTCTATTCCCCAGTACCCATATTAGCCAGATGCACAAGGGGGTGCACGTGTCTGGAGTTCATTTGCAGTGGCTGTAAGCCCTGGTGTGCCCATTCTCTCTCTCTTTCTCCCTCTTTTTCTGTCAAATAAATAAATAAAAATAAAATATTTAAAAGCTATAGTTTTGAAAGCAGCAGGGTTTTGTCATAAAACAAACACATAGACCCATGGAAAAGATGCTATAACCTAAAAATAAACCATATATCTATAGTCTACTGATTTTGAGCAAAGTTTTGAAAAGCATACACTAGAGAAAAAATGACATTTTCTGTAAATAATTCTAGTAAAACTATATGTCTTCATGAAACATAATTTATGCCATATTATAGTCAACTCAAAATGAAGTATGCTTCCAAATATAAGATCTCAAATTATGAAAAAAAATAGACTGTAATAAGATCAGGAAAATAATCAGGACATTGGAATTGGAAAGCATTTTTTTGAGAAAGACCCTGAAAGCACATAATTTGCAAAACAATCAGGAGAACAGCATATAATATAACAATGCACACACACACACACACACACACACACACACACACGGGGAGGGAGGGAGGGAAAGAGAGAGAGAGATTAAGATTATAGGGAGGCATTTTTCCATTTTCTGAAACCCCCTCTTCCCTCTTGCATAAGGAAGGGCTCTGTATTCATTTCTTCTCTTAAGTTCTACTTATAATTTCTACAATAAAATGTTTCTAAACTTTAAAAAACATCAAGCAGCAAGACATACTGGCACACACAATTCTAATCCTAGCTACATGAGTTTGGTGGGAAGTACAAATAGAAGGATCATGTCAGTTTTGTCAATTTAGGATACCATGTCTCAAATCTTTTATAAAAATCTGGGAATATGCCTCAGTGGTGGATCATTTGTCTAAAATTATGAGGACCTAACAATTATCAAATTTAAAAAGGATGGACATATTCTTAGGAAATAACCTAAAATAGTATTGGCATATTGTGGTGGTTTGAATAGAATAGATGGCCCCCAATATATTCAGTTGTTTATTTGTTTATAGTTTGCATCTGCAGCCACCTGGCTGGAGGCAATGTCACTGGGTGGAACTTTAGGTGTGGTGGTGGGTTTCAGATTTCAATCTAAAGATATGCAAAGTGTACCTAGCTGGAGTTCCTGAAGTGTGCTGTGCTGTGTGGCTTTTAGGCTTGGGCTTCTCTCTCTTCTCTCTCTCTGCTTGGTCCTGTGAAGGCAAGCCAGCTTCTTCTGCCATTATGGAACTTCCCCTGTATCTGTAGGCTTCAATAAATATCCCTTCCTCCATAATTGTGCTTGGTCTGGAAGTTCATCTCAGCGAACCTGAAGCTGTCTGCTACACATATATACTATAGGTAATTAATTGAATAATATTAAGCTATTCAATGTATATATTATTAAATCCAATCTGATCACCATTAAAACACATCTCCAAAATTATCAAGTGTGGCTATACCAATCATGCAGAATGCTTTAACATATGTGAATCAATTCAAGAGGTATAACACATGAACAAAATGAACAAACTTATATGGTTATCTGTAATAAATTTATTTATTTATGAGAGACAGAGAGAGAATGGGCACACCAGGGCCTCTAGCCACTGTAAACAAACTCCAGCTGCATGTGCCACCTAGTAAATCCTGCTTACATGAGTAATGGAGAATTGAACCTGAGTCCTTAAGCTTCACATTCAAGCAGCTTAACCAGTAATTCATTTCTTCAGACTGTTATATAGTCATATTAACATATGCAGATATACATTTGAGAGAATGGGTGCTCCAGGGCCTCCAGCCACTGCAGACAAACTCCAGATGCGTGCGCCCCCTTGTGAATCTGGCTAACGTGGGTCCTGGGGAGTTGAGCCTTGAACTGGGGTCCTTAGACTTCCCATGCAAGCCATCTCTCCAGCCCTAAAGGTTTTGAAGCACAAGCATGTGACCTGATATCCAATCCCAAGAACCAATATAAAACTCATTACAACAGAATGAGTGGCTGTAATCCTAGTTCTCCTAAAATGAGATGGGAGGCAGCAACAGTAGAATCCCTGGATATTCACAGGCCAGCTAGCCTAGCTTATGCACCAGAAAAAAAATGAGAGACCTAGCCTCAAAAAACATAGGAAGTGAGGACCTACATACTAGGTCCTCTGACCTCCACAAGGGCACTGTGGTATGTGCATACCCACATTTACACATGTAGACACACAAAATATAAACACACAAATCAATATTCCATCATAATCAAATTGTAGATACATTTTTTTATAGAAGGTGTGGTGGTTTGAGTCAGGTGTCCCCAAAAACTCTTGTGTTCTGAGTGCTGGGTCCCCAGCTTGTGGCATTTTAGTAATTGGAATCTTGCTAGAGGAGGTGTATTCTTGGGGGCACATTTACGGATTTTATAGTTAGCTTCCCCTTAGTGTTGGGCACACTATCCTACTGCTGTTGTCTACCTGATGTTGATGGGAAGGTGATGTCCACCTTCTGCTCATGCCATGTTTTTTCGTTCCATCACAGAGCCTCTCTTAGAGTCTGTAAGCAAAAAAAAAAACCCTTTCCTCCCACAAGCTTCTCTTGGTTGGGTATTTTCTGACAGCAGGGTGAAGCTTACTGCAACAGAAGGAATGTGCACATATACTATTCTGCGAAATGGAACAAAATGTGGATTCCTATTTTTTAATTTATTTATCTGAGAGTGACAGATAGAGAGAAAAAGAGGGAGAAAGAGAGAGAGATAGAGAGAGACAGAGAGAGAGAGAGAGAGAGAGAGAGAGAGAATGGGCACACCAGGGCCTCCAGCCACTGCAAATGAACTCCAGACTCATGTGCCCCCTTGTGCATCTGGCTAACGTGGGTCCTTGGGAATCGTGCCTCGAACCAGGGTCCTTAGGCTTCACAGGCAAGCTCTTAACCGCTGAGCCATCTCTCCAGCCCACGGATTCCTATTTTTACAACCTTTGTTCAATTTATTACTAGAGTAACTTGCTAATAGATGTGCTAGCCAGAGAAATGAGGCAGGAGAAGAAAAAGAAACAGAGTATCCAAATAGGGAAAAATGATATCAATTGGTCAAAATTTTCAAATGGCATACAGAAAACCTAAAAGATAGCACAAAATACCATTAGAAGTCAGTATGCAAAACGGTGTCAGTATGCAAAACCATATACAAAATTAGACCAACTATACACCCTCAATGTGATACTTCTAAAATACCAATGGCATTTTCTTATAATTAGAAAGTCCATGAAATGAAGTCATATTTAAAGCAATACTTCCATGTTTCTTGCAGAACTATCCATAGTGGTCAATCAATGTAAACAACCTATATTTCCATAAATTAAATTTGATGAACAATTTTTGGAAATATGTTTGTGATATATGTGATACATGCAGTATACACAAATGCAATGGAATAGTATATATTCATAAAAACTACAGAAATTTGATTTTTTGTAGCAACATAGATGAAAACTAAAAGTTATTAGGTTAAGTTAACTAAGCCATAAAATGAAAGCTAAGTATTCATTGTGATGTCATTTTGAATATAAAAATCATTGACCTCATAAAAGGTAAGAACATATTGGTGGTTAACCTCAGGAGATAGTGGAGGTGGGGAAAAGCATACTCATATAACTTAAAAATAGAATATATATATATATATATATATATATATATATATATATATATAAAATCAAGTTCCTACTTCGGTGTTGATGATCACTCTTTCAGCCATGCGGTGGTTGAAAGCATTTTCATGTGAACACATTGAGTAAGGCTTTGCTGATAAATAAAATAAATGAGACTCTGACATAGTTTTATGAGATGTGGATTGTCTTTTACTAAAATTAATTATTATTTGCATAGAAGTAGTTAATAAGACAAATCAATCATATAAGTTTCATAAGATGGGATGTAATATGATTAATGAATGTGATAATTGTTTTTTACTTCACGATAATTGTCTGAAATTTCTTTTAAGTACTAACAGAATGAGTCACTGGAATAACTGTGAACAAATTGAAAAAGGAAAAATATGAAATGGATTGATGTAGATTCTAGTTACATAGAGAATACCAGCATGTTGATTCTAAAACAGGGTGACAAATACTAAAACCAACAGCAAAATACTGTGTTTTCGCTACATAATGTATGCATCCTCTTTTATAATTAAAAATTCATAGCCATATGTAAAAGGAAATGGTGGTTTTATCTTAGACTAATTCTCAATACCCTTCTTCATCATTACAAAGTTCAATAATAATAGCATATTACATGGCCTGTACCTTCTGTTAAATTATTATTGTATGCAAAAATGCATATGTTTGTACACATTTTTAAATTTGTCTTAAATATTATACAAACATTGCTATTATTTTGATGTTCTTTCCTTCAGTTAAGATGTCTTGGATATCACTTCGATACTATACATAAATTGACACAATGGATATATTTCACCATTTTATGGAAGTGTCTTTTGGGGACCATTTGGGGTGATGGTAGATGTTAATGGAGAATCTGTTGGAAATAATTTGATTTTGCACAATAAATGATGACTTTATGCCCAAAAGTACATCTTATGACAACAGGTGCTTCATAGTAAATTTGGACCTTTCAGTGACAGTCTTAGTGACAGAATGCAATTATCTCATTTTGTAGTGTTTCCCAAAATAATTTTTGCAAGATAGAGATAGTTACTTTTTATATGGCACTGAAATTCCAAGACAGTATTTTAAAGAAAAAATGTATGAAGTGGTTTGAGTGATATAAAAATGGAATGGTTCAAACAGGTCTTTAATATAAGGCCTTTTTTTTGTTGTTGTTCTGAAAAAAATACTGAATAATAGCATAATTTACTAAAAGGTTACCTGAGACTGAATATGAAATTCAAATCACTGAGAGCTAGTAAGTTCATGAATTACAGGAAGATAATTTGGAAAACAGAATGGAAAGCTTTGGAAAAGGGCTAATATAGTGTGAATTCTGTAGAGTACATGATTGTTCTCTTATGTTATTCTAAAAACTTCCAGTAAATGGAACACTTTTTAGAAATGAAAGCCAAGAAAAAGAATGCATCGACTATATGATTAGAAATGATTCCTATCTATGGAGTTCAAAAGAATAGGAACTGATTATACATATGCATTTCACATTTAAGAATAGTAATATTATTTTCCATATTTCAATGTACCATTTTAACCATACATATGTGATGAAAAATGAAAATAGAATACCAGAAATTATTAAAATCAATAGTATCAATAGTCAATTTTGTCAACACAATAGAAAACAAAGAAACTTATTTTTAGTCCCTTTGTATATTACATATATCATTACGTCTAACAAACTTAAAGATTTCTAAATTTTGTGAGGCAGGTTCTCATTATAGCCCTAGAGTGACCTGGAACTCACTCTGTAGCCCTGGATGGCCTTGAAATCATGGTTATCCTGCTACCTCAGCCACCTGATGCTGGGATTAAAGGCATGAGCTAATAGATATAATCAGCTTTCTATTTTTTTTTACTGTAATGCTAATTAGAAAATTTTCATGGAATCATAGCATTGAGTACCTCAATAGCCAGGGATAAAAATGCAAATACCATGTGATTATAGATATGTCTCAAGTCTCATAGATACTCAAGAAGTTACAAATACAATTCGAAGTTTGCAGAGAAAAGAAATAATAATCCCTACACCATTATAATGGGTAAAAGAAACACCAGACTCTTCTTGATTCTAGGGAAAGAATCATGACAATTGCTAGCATTGGAATACTACCTAACCAAGTATATATCAAATTAACATTACCCTCTGTAAAAGATTAAAAAAATAAATATTAAGTTGCCTTCCTGAAGCTCTAAATGAGTAGTAACAAAAACACACAAAACATACAATAAGCATAAATATAATATGTATGTAATTCCATCAATAAGAGGAAAGAAATAATCCCCATGTGAGGGAAAGTATACTTTCTATTTATTAAATATTGGGCTTTTATGAAGCCAAATTTGATGCAAGATTGGTCAGAAAGAATTCTATTAGTAACTTTTATCAAGATTATTCCTATTGAGTACAGGTATAAAAAGTAAGCTTGGACAGAGGGTACATGTGGTATCCAATAATTGACCTTAGACACTAGGGAGATGGTTCAGTGGTAAAATGTGATTGTAAAATCTTCTAGCTGGGTTCAATTCCCCAGCACACAGGTACAACTTGATGCAAAGTGGCATATGCATGTGTTTATCCAATGAACCTACAACAATAAAGCAGAACCAGAAGAAACCTGAGCTCACCAGGACAGAAAAGTTTGATTCTCCTTTGCAGTCTGGGAGCTTGTTTGAAGCTGTAAGAAATCCTGTCTCAAAGAAAGGAGAACACAGAGAACTTGAATTTGTCCTCTAAGCCCCACATGCTCACCGTGGCTTCTTCACCCATACAGATACACTCAAAAATAAATAAGTGATAAAAGATACATAGATAGATGATAAATAGATAAGAAAACAATATTTTTAAAAGTTGACCTTAGAACAGAAGCCTATACTGATGACACAGTGGGCCTTGGAACTGGAATAACACTTCAGAATTTTTCTGAATTACAATGAGGACGCTGGTCATTTATAAATCCTTATTAACATGTTATTGGAGGAAAAGATGTGACCTGGATAAACGGATTGTTTTTAGAGAATAGTGTTTGCCATGAGGAAGCTGGCAGTAGTGATTCTAGCAGTCATGGAAGTGGAAGGCATTTGGTAAAAGGGATGTGTGAGAAAAGCCCCATGTGCTCGACACAACTGAAGAAGTCACAGTATTGCATTTGCAGGAAACTTATCAATCTTTATTTCATCCAACCTAATTCTAGATATATAATGACATGGGCTAAATTGCTTATTCAAAATCTCAGAACTGGAAACAAAATGGAAACTAGAAGTCAGCTCCATTAGTGTTTGCATTAGTGATCCTGCCATACTTAAAGCTGGTTAGAAGAATTAACACAAACACAACATAGCTGAATGCAAAGTTAAAGCAATCAACTCACTGGACAGGATAAGAAAATTGTAAATTGAGCAACCTGATTTTGGCAAATAAATCTCGTGTAAACATAGCTTAAGTTGACATAACATTTTTTAAATCAAAAATGTATGTATCTTTGAAAAAATATTAGAAAAGAAACTGAATGTTGCTGAAAAATATTTACAACCACTATCAATCTCAAACACTGATATTTTACCTGAAGATTTATTCACATTTTTTTTCTTTCCTTTTACAAATACACACACACACACACACACACAGAGAGAGAGAGAGAGAGAGAGAGAGACAGACAGACACACACACACACACACAGGCACATCATACATGCATACACTTTCTACACTTTCATAACGCTATTTTTGATTGATTTGGCCAGATACCTCAGGAAGAAAAAATAAATAAATCTTCTGAGTATTTTTCTATCCCTTAAAGTAAACTATATTTGTGAACAGAGTCAATCACATATTTCAGAAATGGTCTTATGCAATAAAACTTGCAGATATACATAACAACAATTTCTCCTTCATTTGGTGGGACACTGTTTCACACACATGATTCCCACATCTCAAAATAATTACAAATCTCTTTGACCTTTTGACCATGCTGGGTCATCCTTTGCCTATTTACCTCAAATCCCAACAACTCATCACCTTTATGATGCTGCTATATTCAAGGAACAGAAAACCTAGGTTGGAAATCTCAGCATGGTTCATTTCATGTCCTCATAACTTTTTACCTTTATACTGAAATTACTTCCAATAATCATTACCAAAATCTATTTATATTTCAATTAAAGTATGACACTACCACTTTATTTTCATGCTGTAATTAATCACAGATGTGTTTGTATTATTTAATGACTCTAGCCCCTCCTCTTTAACTCATACATGAGCAATGCTGTGACAACAGCTTTTGCAGAATTTCTGATAGTATAATTCAATTTCTCTTCAACTTCAGAGGGATAACTTTAAATTTAAAATGTTATCTAGCTGGGATAACTTGACATCACTTTTCAATTTTTTTAATAAGTCCCAAAAGAGTTAGAAAATTGAAAACAAAAAGTAAATCTTAAGATTAGCATTTTAGTGAAATTCTGACAAATATATAACAGTATTTAATATTAATAATAGCAAATTGAATTAAGGTAAATAATCTCTGCATTGAACATTGATGGTTCTGAAAGTAAAGTGATTTTTTTTTTATGCTGAATGACACTTAATCTTGTCTCTCACTCTCTGGTTGTGATTTTTAAAAATGTAGTCTAAATAACATGAGAATTTATATTCCTAGCTACTGTGAATGAACAGCTACTTGAAATCTTAGGGTGCATTGAATTTATGACCTAGATGGTTCATACAAGTAAGAGTATCTCACATATGGGATAATCTAATGATATGGAAATGAGCATTTAAAATTACACTCACCTGACTTCCAGCCAAGATGGAGACTGCCTAACTATGCCACACATCCCCAGGAAAGAAAGGAAAGACATTAAGGGTTCACTGGGTCTTTTAGGGGAGAGCAATCTCCAATAGATTGCCAGTGGGAGGGCACAGAGGCAGAAAAACAGGGAATCACTGATTCCCTCATGGGTGGGCATCCCTTCCCTTCCCCCAAGCAGCCAACATTCCCACACTCCCAGCCTCAAGAAACTCCTGCACTTACTGTAGGGAAAGGGTCCCAGGCCAACATAGTTCTAACTTGCCTCACTGCACAGGGGAGATCGCCCTGATACCCCTGCCGATGAATGACTTAGGCCAGGCTATGCCTTCTGGCCCATTGGAGCTCAGGCTCCTTTGATCAATTTGTGCACCAAAGGGCCACCTCACCCGAGCGATCCCTGCATGTGGAAGCTTACACTGCTCCACCCAATTGCTCACTTACTGCTCCGGCCACCACACATTCACAAGAGCCTAGACCCAGTGCAACTGTGATGAGAGTCCAGACTGTGTCTGTCGCTTGTGCCAGCTCAGGTGCCATCCCCTCCCTGTCTGCTGCACAGGTTGTACGCCATTGTCCTGTTGCACTGCCAGCACAGAATGCTTCTGGGTCCCAGTATTCCCCCACCAGAGTTTGGGCTGCTTCAGTGCTTGGTGCCTCAGTGCCCCTCCAACCGTGAGTGCAGGAAGCTTTGGCGCACTACCTTGTGAGAGCTCTGGCAACTTTGGCGCCCCAGCCAGGCAAGCACTCAGGCAGCTTCGGCAAGTGAGACCCAAAGACCATGCTGCTGGGCAATTGCCTCAGGCTGCTTCAGATTCCCATTGTGCTTGAGCCAAGGCTGATCCACCCACCTATATGCCCATACACTGTGATGGGCAGACCACAGTGCAAAAGAAATAACATGAGAAATCAAATGCAATAAAATCCAGTTAGATCACCCAGTGCTGCAATGAACATCTCTAATCAAAACACAGAAGAGTAATTAGGATCAGAACATAAAAATGAAGCTATGAGCAATGCAGCCCTGACCAAGCTACTGGAAGAACTTGCAGAAAAGCAACAAAGGACCAGTAATCATGTGGATGCTGCCATCATTAGACTAGACCTAATACATAACAAAATGGAAGGAGTTCAAAGACCATTAAGAGATTTGAGGGAAAGTGAAAAAAAGAAGACCTCAAAAATCAGCTGGTGATCATAAATGAAGACATAAAGAAATGCAATGATGAATTCCAAGAAGCATCAAGAAAATCAGAAAAGGATGTGAAAAGGGAGCTTGACAGAGGAATGGAAATTATACATAGAAAAGTAGTAGAAATGCAAACCTAACTGAACAAGTCTAAAGCTCTCTAGAAGCTGCCAAGAATAGAGTCAGCCAAGTAGAAGATAGAACCTCTGATCTGGAAGACAAGATAGAAGAAACAGTTTGAGAGTTCAAAAATTTCAGTAAGTTCAAAAGTTCCTGTGAACAGAACATGAGGGAATTGTGGGATACACTGAAACGTCCTAATATCAGGACCTTTGGAATACCAGAAGGAGAAGAAATTCAGACCAAAGCCATGGAGAACTTATTTAACAAAATAATCAAAAAAAAAAAAAAAAAACTTCCCCAGTCTCTTAAAAGAAAGGCCCATAAAGATATAAGAAGCCAACAGAACCCCAAACAGATTGGACCAAAGGAGAAACTCTCCAAGACATATTGTCATTAAGACTCTAAACATTGACACCAAAGAAAAAATCTTAAAAGCAGCTAGGGAAAAACAGCACACAACTTTTAAAGGTAACCCCATCAGAATTACTCCAGATTTCTCAATGGACATCATGAAGGTTAGAAGGGCCTGGAATGAAACACTGCAAAATCTAAGAACCTATGGCTTCCAACCCAAAATACTCTACCCAGCAAAAGTTCCCTCATAATAGATGTTGAAAGAAAAATTTTCCATGACAAAACTCAGCTTCACAAATATATGAACACAAAACCAAACCTACAGAGAGTATTACAGGAAATTCTCCACAGAGGAGAAACAAATAATCCACTTCAAATGCCTACAAGAAGCAGATCACATTAACCAAACTCAGAGTAGGCACAATAAACTTCAAAGTCCAAAAAACCACCAACCCACATATAACATCACAATATGGCAGGGATCAAATCAAATCTCACAGTCATTACCCTAAATATTAATGGCCTTAATTCACCCATCAAGAGACATAAGCTAACAGGATGGATCAAAAAACTAGATCCCTCAATCTGTTGTCTTCAAGAAACCCACCTCACCACTAAAGACAGACACATCCTCAGGGTGAAAATGTGGAAAACAATATTCTAAGCAAATGGGAATAAGAAACAAGCAGGCGTGGCTACATTAATATCGGATAAAATAGACTTCAAACCAAAAATAATCAAAAAAGAAGAAGAAGGCCACTTACTACTTACGAAGGGAACGATCCATCTAGAGGATATTACAATCATAAATCTGTATGCACCAAACACAGGGGCACCAAAGTTCATAAACCAAAACCTACTTGACAATAAAACAGAAATAAGCACCAACACCATCATAGTTGGGGACGTCAATACACCATTATCACTAATAGACAGATCACCCAAACAGAAAATCAACAGGGAAGTAAGAGAGCTCAACAAAACCACAGATAACCTAGACCTAACAGACATCTACAGAACTTTTAATCCCAAATCCACAGACTACACATTCTTTTCAGCAGCCCATAGAACATTCTCTAAAAGAGACCATATATTGGGTCACGAAGCCTGCCTCCACATGTTTAGGATTATTGACATAATCCCTTGCATGATATCAGATCACAATGCTATATTGCTAGAATTCAACAACAAAAGACCCACCAAGAATCCCAATGGCACCTGGAAACTGCACAGCACACTTTTAAACAATAAATGGATAGTGGATGAAATAAAAAATGAAATTGCAAAATTTCTAGAATTCAATGACAATGACAACACATCATACCAAAACTTATGGGACACAATGAAGGCGGTCCTCAGGGGAAAATTCATAGCACTCAATGCCTTCATAAAAAAGACAGAGAGATCCCAAATCAATAAATTAACCATCCACCTAAAGGCACTGGAAAAGCAAGAAAAATCCAACCCAAAGAGCTCCAGAAGAAGAGAAAAATTAAAATCAGAGCAGAAATTAATAAATTGGAAACAAAGAAAACAATTAAGATAAATGACAAAACAAAGGGCTGGTTCTTTGAAAAAATAAACAAGATTGACAAACCCCTGGTGAAATTGATCAAGCATAAAAAAGAGATCCCTCAAATTAACAAAATTCAAAATGAAAAAGGAGAGATCACAACAGACATAAGTGAAATTGGCAGAATCATCAGGACTTATTTCAAAAACCTCTACTCCAGATAACTGGGTAATATGGAGGAGATGGATAAATTCCAGTATGCATACCATCTACCAAAGCTAAATACAGAGCAGATTAATCACCTCAATCAACCCATCACACTCATGGAGATTGAAAAAGTAATAAAAAACATCCCCAAAAAGAAGAGTCCAGTACCAGATGGCTTCTCAGCTGAATTCTATCAAACCTTCATGGAAGAACTCAAACCAATCTTCCTCAAACCGTGCCACACAATTGGAGAACAGGGAAAGCTACCCAACTCCTCTTATGAAGCTAGCATCACCGTAATTCCAAAACCAGGCAGAGATGCCACAAGCAAAGAAAACTACCCGTTTCCCTGATGAATTTAGATGCAAATTATGAACAAAATCCTCGCATACTGAATCCAGCAACATATAAAAAACATTATCCACCTCGAGCAAGTGAGCTTCATCCCAGGAACACAGGAGTGGTTCAACATACAGAAATCTGTCAATGTAATACACCACAAAAACATGGTTAAACACAAAAACCACATGATCATTTCAATAGATGCAGAAAAGGCCTTTGACAAGATACAATATCACTTCATCATCAAAACTTTGGAGAAAATAAGCATGGTTAGTTCATATCTTAACATAATAAAGGCAATATATAAAGCTCCTAAGGCCCAAATAATACTTAATGGAGAGAGACTGGAGGAATTCCCATCAAGATCACGAACAAGACAGGGTTGTCCACTCTCACCTCTGCTTTTCAATATAGTGCTGGAAGTCCTAGCTCAAGCAATAAGACAGGAGAAGGAAATAAAAGGGATACAATTTGGAAAGGAAGAAGTTAAGTTAGCTCTATTCAATGATGACATGATTGTATATGTCAGAGAACCTAGAGACTCCATCCCCAAACCCATGAAGGTGATGAACTCCTATAGCCAAGTAGCAGGATACAAAATCAATGCACAAAAATCAGTAGCCTTTCTAAATGCAAGACAAAGATACAGAGAAATAAGTAAGGGACATAGTCTCATTTTCAATAGCAACAAAAAATTAAAATACCTTGGAATAACATTAACCAAGGAAGTGAAAGGTCTATACAATGAAAACATAAAAATACTCAAAAAAGAAATTGAGCAGGACTTGAGAAAATGGAAAGAAATGCCATGCTCCTGGACAGGCAGAATTAACATTGTGAAGATGGCAATCCTACCAAAGGCAATATACAGGTTCAATGCAATTCCAATTAAAATCCCTACAAGTGTTCTTCACATTGATAGAAAAAGTGATCTCAAATTTCATATGGAAAGGCAGAAGGCCTCACATATCCAAACATATCCTCAGCAAAAAAATGCCTCTGGAAGCATCACCATACCTGATCTGAAGCTATATTACAAAGCCATAGTAATAAAAACAGGAGTATGGACCAATGGAATAGACTTGAGTACCTGGACCAACGTCCTAACCCTAACCCTAACCCAAAGATCAAGCAACTATAGGTACTTGATATTTGACAAATGCCTTAACAATATAGACTGGAGAAAAGACAACATCTTTAACAAATGGTGTTGGACAAACTGGATAACCATATACAGGAAATTGAAACTTGATCCACACATTTCTCCATGTACTACACTCAAGTCCAAATGGATCAAAGACCTCAATATAAGACCAGAAACTTGACTACTACTGGACGAAAATATAGGAAGTACTTTCCATGATATAGGAATGGAAAAAGACTTCCGGAAAGAAGCCCCAGTAGGTCACGGTCTTAAACAGTTACTCAACCAATGGGATCACATGAAGCTGAAGAGTTTCTTTACAGACAAGCATACAATAAGGAAAGCCAATAGGTTACCCACAAAATGGGAGGAAATAGTTGCTGTTTATCCAACTGACAGAGGCCTAATCTCTGTAATCTACAAAGAACTCAAAAATCTAAACAATAAAATGTCAAACACCCCACTCATAAAATGGGGCAAAGACCTCAACAGGCAATTCACAGAGGAAGAAATACAAATGGCAAACACACACTTAAGAAAATGTTCATCATCTCTAATCATCAGGGAAATGCAAATTAAAACAACCATGAGATTCCACCTTACCCCAATAAGGATAGCAAGCATCACAAAATCAAATGAAAATAAATGCTGGCAAGGATGTGGAGAAGTAGTAACACTTATCCACTGCTGGTAGAAATGTAAGATGGTACAACCACTGTGGAAAGCAAAATGGAGACTCCTGAAAAAGTTGACTATAGAGATACCAACAGACCCAGTTATTCCCTTACTGGGCATCTTCCCTAAAGCCTTCAAACCACAGGCCAGAGAGATTTGCTCAACCATGTTTGTAGTGGCTCAATTCATAATAGCTAAGAGCTGTAATCAACCCAGATGTCCACCACTAGAAGCATGGATAACTAAGAAGTGGTATATCTACACAATGGAATTCTATATAGCAGTAAGAAAAAAATGACAAAATGAAATTTGATGAAAAATTGTTGAACCTGGAATAGATCATTCTCAGTGAACTTACCGAATCACAGGAAAAAAAATCACCACATACTCTCACTCATCTATAGCACCTAACCTGAATCTACCCAAGATACCTTACAATCCCAACATGGATCTCATGGACTAGTTAATAGGAGGGGTGAGGAGGGAGGGGAGGGCAATGGAGGGGGTGGGAAACACAAATCTAGACCCAAAAGGCAACGGTACCATAAAATTCTACATCCTAAAAGGCAGAGCAAATGGCTCAACCTTCACCAGGCCCTTAGAGGGAATACCTGAGCCACAAGACACTGGAGAGGGTATGATGAAGACTGACCTTAATCTTCTACAACTTCTCTCCCTCCCTCTCTCTCTTTCTCACTCTCTCTTTCTCTCTCTCTCCCTTCTCTCTAACTCTTTTATATTAGTTATCTTTTTCTTCCTTTTCTTAGTGGGCACTGACTTATAACTCCCAGTACTAGCATGTGGCTATCATCCACAATGAGCTTTTGATCAGTGAGATCTACAAGGTTTCCTAAAAGAAAGACAGATTTCTGTCAGAGTACTTGATTACCCACCAAATGTTAGTGATAAGACCCTACTGCTGAAGATACCTTTTGTAGATACCATTTGACACGTAAAATGGAATGGCATGGCTGGAAGCTGGAAGAGAGTCAGTCCCCAGACAATCAGTGTGTCTAGTGCCAGAAGGTGCTACATGGGCAACTGGGGAAAATGACCAATATCTGCCCAAGAAACTCATGGTCTAACCTACTAAGCAGCAAATAACTTGTTGTGATGCCCACACAAGTGCCACAGTGGCACACAGCCATGGTGGGGAACCAACTGCTCTTGATTCGGCTAACTGATCCCCCTCAGTGGCATGGGACCCATAGCTGGAGCTGGGAAACAAGTCAGAACCATATCCAAACATAAGCCCATTCTCCATTATCAAGCTACCATCAGTCATGGGCTACAAGAGGGCCTACACCTATTAAATTCTCTATGAAAAAGTAAGGGTTATCTCATTTGTCTGGTGCTAACTTACTCTCCGTTGAAGAATCTGCTTCTCTTTTTCAGATAGACGTAGATCCTAAGGAGAGAGCCACCCCATCATACCTCAAAAGGGCCCCGGCTGAAACTAAGAAAAATTGGAGAAACAAGCAAGGGTATTGTTCTCTTGGTGAACCGGGTCCCAACACAAGGGTGAAGGAGATCAACACAGTGAAAAATCAACTCCTACCAAATCAGAGACCCAGAAACCCAGAGGCCCCCAACACCTCATCACTGAAGCAGACCCAAAATGAACCCAACATGGCTCAGGGAAATTTTGTGGAAGAGGGGGTGTAAAGAATGTCAGAGCCACATGTTGGGTCATGATATGCAGAGACATTTATCCTACCCATAACTGTGGGCTAACTCCAGAATGCCTGACCCATATACCTCAACAAGTAAGGATCAAGGGGAGGGGGTAGGTCACAGATGAACCTAATAATGGTTCCAAACTGACTGTAGTCGCTGAGTACAAAACTAACTAACAAAAAATATACTCTCCTAAAAGATTTAAAAACATCGTTGAAATTAGAAATAGGAGAACCTGCTGACCATGATGCATAATCCCAGCATTCAGGAGGCCAGGTATGAGAATTGCTGTTATTTCTGAGGCTACGTAGAAATAGGAGAACCAATATATAAATGTATTTGCCATTATTATCTTATGTAATTAATGACCAACATTATAAATCCAGTCAGTTGTACTCTAAAATCTTGGTAACAGTGATTCTTCTTTTACTTACTGCTTTTACTACTGCCATTTTGATAGTATATCCAGCCATTTGATTATCTTTCAAACAATTAGTTTTTATACACTGTCATAAAAAGATATATACTACTTACTTTTTTAAAACGTGTTGGTCAGAAACTAATATCATAGTTTTTTTTTTTAATTTCCTTCTCTGCACAAGTAAGTATAAAAGAACAAAACCAATTTCTCTGCAATGTAAATAGAGTTGTGCCCTTATTCTACATATTTATAATTAATGTAGAAATTCCAGGAAAGTCACTAGGCTAATTGCTAGCCATATCTTTCCTTAAGATACCGAATAAAATGTTTAAGGCAAAGTTACATAGTTATCATCATCCTAGGCATGCACGCAATGCTGTCATTTTCAAACATTTTAGAACATATACACAATATACTCAGATTATAACCACCTGCCTTCCTTCCTTTGTACCCTTTGGCAGCCCCTCCAATGAACCTTCTCATCTTTCAAACTAGTCCCTCTTCTATTTCCATGTCACTGTTTTGCCCTTGTAGCAGACAGCTTCAGGTTCACTGAGATGAACTTTCAGACCAGGCACAGTGATGCAGGAAGGGATTTATTGGAGCTTACAGATCCAGGGGAAGTTCCATAAAAGCAGAAGAAACTGGCTTGCTTTCACAGGCCCAAGCAGAGAGAGGAGTACAAGCCTAAAGGTCAAAAGCCACAGCACACTTCAGGAACTCCAGCTAGGCACACTTTGCATATCTTTAGATTGAAATCTCAAACCCACCACCACACCTTAAGATCTACACAATGGCATTGCCTCCATTGGCTAGAGATGCAAACTACAAACAAATGAACAACTGAGTATATTGGGGGCCATCTATTCTATTCAAACCACCACAGCCCTCTTCCATCATCCATGACAACATATTAATGGGCTACCTTTTATGCAGATCTTGTGTGGTAAATCTGTAGTAGATTATTTAAAAAAATATTTATTTATTTGCAAGGAAGGAGAGGGGAGGGAGGGATGGAGAAAGGGAGAGAGAGAGAAAGAGAATGGGTATCAGGGTCTCTTGCCATAGCAAATGAACTCCAGACAAATGTGCCACTTTGTGCATCTGCCTTTCTGTGGGTTCTGGGGAATTGAACCCAGTCCTTCACTTTTGTAAGCAAACACCTTACCACTGAGCCATCTCTTCAGCCTGAGTGTAATATTTATTTGCAGAATATATACATTGTTTTCATGGATCCATAAAATTGAGTTCATAAGATGAGTTTACTAGAGATTTCAAATTACAGATTAAGGTGTTAGTTTTAGAGACTGGATGCTCTTCACATTAAAACTCAGCAACTTTCAAATAACTAAAGCTGTAACCTCTCTAACTGCTGGCAGGACATTGGGTATAGGTTTTCTTTTAAACTTTTATAAAACATGTTATTTATTTATTTATTTGAGAGACAGAGCACGAGAGAGAGAGGAGAGGGAGAATGAATATGGGTGTGTCAGAGTCGTTAGCAATTGCAAACAAACTCCAGATATATGTACCACCATGTGCAGCTGGCTTATGTGGGTATTGGGGAAACAAACTTGGCTTCTTAGGCTTTACAGGCAAGTGCCTTAGCCTCTAAGCCATCTCTCCAGCCTGGGTATAGGTGTTTTTTTTTTTTTTTTTTTCTAATAAGCAAGTACAATTGTATATTCCAATTATCTCAGTCAAGTACTGGGCTCATGGTAAGGCCTTACCTAAGACATACTGTTGAGAGTTTGAGCTGATAAACAGGGAAATAAAGAACCCCTTTTTACTATAGTAAAGTACCAGCAGTTGTATTCTCATTGTTATGAACCGCTTTTGTTCTGGGTAATCGTAAGTGATTCTATGCGTTCTGTGTGTCTCATATTCAAATAAATAACTTGTGGAATAAGTTCTAATTATGCTAATGGTCATTAACACTAATTTATCATCTGTATGATTTTTATTTACTGTTGTGGATGGAGTCCTGGGCTTTGTGCATTTTTGACAAGGGCTCTATTCCTAAACTGCATCACAGATGTCTGCATGGTGTATTAATGAAGGCTAGCAAATCTCTTATATGAAATATTATTTTATATCTTATAGTTCTGGTCTCCCATGTGGTGCCAGAAAACTCACTCAAGCACAGGTACTTCCCTCAGTCTTATTTTTATTGAGTTGGAACTAGGGAACTCTTACTTTGATCAGCATACTTTTCTTAGAAAAAACATATTTTATTTCTTTGCAAGCAGAGAGGGGCAGAAAGGGAGAGAGAGGAAGAAAGTGTGTGTGTGTGTGTGTGTGTGTGTGTGAGAGAGAGAGAGAGAGAGAGAGAGAGAGAGAGAATTGTTGTGCCAGGGCCTCCACTGGCTGCAAATGAACTCTAGATGTATGTACCACCCTATACATCTGGCCCTATGTGGTTACTGGGGAATCAAACTCGGGTCATTAAGTTATGCAGGCAAGTGCCTTAACCACTGAGAAATTCCTCCAGTCCAGCATACTTTTTGTTATCCTCTATTTAATTGATGTTTCCATTTGGGCAAATCATTTCTGATTTCTATTGTTTTAAAATAGCTCTAATGAGTCATAATTATTTCATGCTATTGTTTGTACACTTATTTCACCCAAACACATGTTGAAACTTAATCCCTAAGATGATGCCATGAAGTTGGGCCTTGATTGGTATGAATCATTCATGAGAGAAGAACCTTTGTCAATGGGATGAGTGCCTTTAGAAACGAAGCCCAAAACAAATATTCACCCCTTAATCTAAGTAATGCCACAAAGAAGGCCCTTCCTGTGAGGAATGGGTTCTAGTCAGATACAAAATCTGTCAGTAAATTGATGTTGGATTTCTAGCATCAAAAAGCATGACCATCTGGGCATAGTGGTGCACACCTTTAATCCCAGCACTTGGAAGTCAGAGGTCGGATGATTGCCGAGAGTTCGAGGCCACCCTGAGAATACATAGTGCATTCCAGGTCAGCCTTAGCTAGTGTGAGACCCTACCTTAGAAAATGCAAAAAAAAAAAGTGTGACCAGTGAATGTTTGATGTCTGTAATTTTTCAGCTCTAAGGTATTTTGTTATAGCATCTGAAGTATCCTAAGCATATGACTACAGGATTTTACAGAGTAGCTACTCCATTCTATTAAAGCCAACACACGCACGCGCGCGCACACACACACACACACACACACACACACACACACGCACCACAGACACACACACCACAGGCACACTGCTATGGTATTATAGCTAATTTAATTAATTTAAGGAGTCATGACTGTGCATTGGTTATCTAGAAAATATCAGAATGAGGAAAATTTAGAACGATAATTGATAGTAGTAGTTTCAGAATCCCAGGGTAATAAGCTTAATTTAGAAGTTTTTTTTTTCTTTTTTTCTTTATTAGTTAGTTTTGTATTCAGCAAATACAGTCAATTTGGTACCATTATTAGGCTTATCCATGGCCTACCCCCTCCCCTTGGCCCCTCCTTGTTGAGGTATATGGGTCATGCATTGTGGAGTTAGCCCACAGTTATGTGTAAAATAAATGTCTCTGCATATCACCACCCAACATGTGGCTCTGACATTTTTCCCACCCCCTCTTCCACAAAATTTCCCTGAGCCATGTTGGGTACATTTTTGGTCTGATTCAGTGATGAGGTGTTGGAGACCTCTGAGGCTCTGGCTCTCTGATTTGGTAGGAGTTGATTTTTCTCTGTGTTGATCTCCTTCCCCCTTGTGTTGGTATCCGGTTCATCAGAAAAACAGCACCAACTTATTAGTACTTCACAATGGCCTGTGTGCATTTGAAAGTGTTAGGAAAATTTAATATCCCAATAATAAATATATTAAATAGCATCTGCACAAACATGTGTAAACACCACACATCACACATACCACAACACACACATCATGTATTTATATAAACACACATACATACTAATGATCAAAAGAAAATAATATGCTCTCTGAAAATTAGCATTTTTAAAATTTCTTTTCTTTATTTTAGTACCAAGTTTAGCAATGTAGGATGTATAAGATGACAAAACTAACAATGATAAATAAAAGTTACTCATTGACTATTAATTAATACATGTCTTTCCATATTTTCAACATGTTAAATAAAAGTTGATATCTTATGCTATTTTTATTTGATTTTATTTCTAAAGATATTAACTATCTTTATTTCATAAATTTGTATCTTTATCCCTAAGAAAACTCAAGTTTATTTTGGGATAAGCTGTGAACTAATTTGACTCATCCCAAATTACTCAATGGACTCAATTGATTGATAAATCTGTTCACATTATCTAAAATATCATATTCTTTCCTTCCAATTCATAGTCTGTACTCTACTGAATTTCTGGATTTGATGTTCTAATCCACTGATCTAGATGCCAATACTGTTTCCACATTCAATTACTCAAGCCTCATAATAAAATGTACTTCCTTTCATGAACATTTATTTCATTTTAATTTTATTTGGAGTAATTACCTCAGCCCCTAAAAGAGACATGAAAATGGAAGAAGGACTAGATACGAAGAAGAGAGTTCAGTGGGATGGGGGAGGGAAAAGCAGGACAAAAGAATGTAATATGAGGGGATTTTGATCAAATTATATTACATATATGTATGAAAATTCTCAATTAATTTTTAAGGTAAAAATATTTTTATTTATTTTCTAGGGAGAAAGAGTGCACCAGGACCTTCTGCCACTCTAAGCTAACTCCAGATGCATGTCCCAGTTTGTGAATATGCTGTTACGTGGGTACTGGGTACTGGGGAATTTAACCCTAGTCATCAGGCTTTGCAAAGAAGTGCTTTTAAAAACTGAGCAATCTTTCCAGCCCATAATACTCATTTTTAAATACATGCTTGGTGATTGAGAATTATCATGAAAATCTGAACTTAAACTATGTTTTGATTTTTATTAATTACGAACTTTCTTATAATTATGAAATTTTTGTAATGTCACAGGGTACTTACTTTTCCCATGCTTTGGCTCTTGAAATCTTTTTTTTTGGGGGGGAGGGGGTTTCGAGGTAGGGTCTCACTCTAGCCCAGGCTGACCTGGCATTCACTATGGAGTCTCAGGGTGGCCTGGAACTCACAGCAATCCTCCTAACTCTGCCTCTCAGTGCTGGGATTAAAGGTGTGCGCCACCACGCCCGGCGGCTCTTGAAATATTTATGCCCCCTTTTCAGCAATGTTCCCTGAGCCTTGGAGGACATGTGATAATTACCCTTTTGTGTTGAGCTCTCTGTAACCTGAATTTCTGCTGTGATGAGTTCTGAGTGTCCTTAGTGTCCATGTTCAACTTCCTGAAGCTAGTTGTCAGGCTAAAAGTGAAAGCAACACTGATTAGAATTTTAAATTTTTATTTATTTTTTATTAATTAGATTTGTATTCAGCAAATACAGTCAGTTTGGTACCATTATTAGGCTCATCTGTGACCTACCCCTTCCCCTTGGCCCCTCCTTGTTGAGGTATATGGGTTATGCATTGTGGGTTAGCCCACAGTTATGGGTAAGATAAATGTCTCTGCATATCATGACCCAACATGTGGCTCTGATATTCTTTACACCCCCTCTTCCACAAAATTTCCCTGATCTATTTTGGGTTCATTTTTGGTCTGCTTCAGTGATGAGGTGTTGTGGGCCACTGGGTCTCTGGCTCTCTGATTTGGTAGGAGTTGATTTTTCTCTGTGTTGATCTCCTTCACCCTTGTGCTGGTACCTGGTTCACCAGGAAAATAGCACCCTTGCTTGTTTGGCCATTTTTTTCTTAGTTTCAGCCAGGGTCCTGTTGAGGTATGATGGGGTGGCTCTATCCTTAGGATCTACATCTATCTGAAAAAGAGAAGCAGATTCTCCAATGGAGAGTAAGTTAGCACCAGGACAAATGAGATAACCTTACTTTTTTTACAGAGAATTTAAAAGGAGTAGGCCCTCTTGTAGCCCATGAATGATGGTAGCTTGATAATGGAGAGTGGTCTTATGTTTGGATATGGTTCTGACTTGTTTCCCAGCTCCAATTATGGGTCCTGTACCACTGAGGGGATAAGTTAGTGAAATCGAGAGCAGTTGGTTCCCCACCATGGCTGGGTGCCACTATGGCACTTGTGTGGGCATCACAGCAGGTTATTAGCTGCTTAGTAGGTTAGACCATGAGTTGCTTGGGCAGATATTGGTCATTTTCCCCAGTAGCCCATGTAGCACCTTCTGGCACTAGACACACTGATTGTCTGGGGACTGACTCTCTTCCAGCTTCCAGCCATGCCATTCCATTTTACGTGTCAACCACATAAGGTGTCTTCAGCAGTAGGGTCTTACCACTAACCTTTGGTGGGTCATCAAGTACTCTGACAGAAATCTGTCTGTCTTTTAGGAAACCTTGCAGGTCTCTCTGATCAAAAGCTCATTGTGGATGATAGCCACATGCTGGTACTGGGAGTTACAGGTCAGTTCCCACTACGAAAAGGAGGAAAAACATATCTATAAGAGTTAGAGAGAAGAGAGAGAGAGAGGGAGGGAAGCTGTAGAAGATTAAGATTAGTCTTCATCATACCCTCTCCAGTGTCTTGTGGTTCAGGTGTTCCCTCTAAGGGCCTGGTGAAGGTTCAGCCATTTAGTCTGCCTTTTTGGAAGTAGAATTTTATGGTACCATTGCCATTTGGGTCTAGATATGTGTTTCCCACCCCTCCCCACCCATCCTATTGTCTAGTCCATGAGATGCTTGCTGTGTATGTAAGGTATCTTGGGTTGATTCAGGTTAGGTGCTGTAGATGAGTGAGACTATGTGGCAACTTTTTTTTTTTTTTCTGTGATTGGGTAAGTTCACTGAGAATGATCTGTTCCAGGTTCAACCATTTTTCCTCAAATTTCATTTTGCCATTTTTTTCTTAGTGCTGTATAGAATTCCATTGTGTAGATATACCACATCTGACCTCAATATAAGACCAGAAACTCAACTACTACTGGAAGAAAATTTAGGAAGTACTTTCCATGATATAGGAATGGAAAAAGACTTCCTGAACAAAATCCCAGTAGCTCACCATCTTAAACAGTCACTCAACCAATGGGATCTCATTAAGCTGAAGATTTTCTTTACAGACAAGCATGCAATAAGCAAAGAAAATAGATTACCCACAGAATGGGAGAAAATGGTTGCTGGTTATCCAACTGACAGAGGCCTAGTCTGTATAATGTACAAAGAATTCAAAAATATAAACAGTAAAAAGTCAAACACCCCACTCACAAAATGGGGCAAAGAGCTGAACACGCAGTTCACAGAGGAGGAAATACAAATGGCAAACACACACTTAAGAAAATGTTCATCATCCCTAATCATCAGGGAAATGCAAATTAAAGCCACCATGAGATTCCACCTTACCCCAATAAGGATAGCAAGCATCAAAAAATCAAATGAAAATAAATGATTGCGAGGATGTAGAGAAGTAGGAACACTTATCCACTGCTGGTGGGAATGTAAGATGATACAACCACTTTGGAACGCAATATGGAGACTCCCGAAAAAGCTGACTATAGAGATAACAACAGACCCAGTTATTCCCTTTCTGGGCATCTACCCTAAAACCTTCAAACCACAGGCCAGAGAGATTTGGTCAACCATGTTTGTAGTGGCTCAATTCATATTAGCTAAGAGCTGGAATAAACCGAGATGTTTGTCACTAGAAGAATGGATAAATTTTTATTTATTTTTTTACTTTTTGTCCTAATTGATTTAATGTCTAGCACTCCACTTTGTATTTTAAGCATGCATATAAGCAATATCATACTTCATGAAATCAATTATTTTTGCCATGCTTGCCTTACCTCTAATTTATGGAAAGAGGACAGACTGGGAGTTCTTTTAATGCCAATTAAAAAAATTTATTGAATAAAATTACAACCTTTGAATTTTCATCTAATTGAATATGTTGTAAATAAATGGTTAATTGTTTATCTACCATCTCTTTATTTAATTTTCACCTATAATCTGTGGGGACTATGGAGTTTAGTGAAAAATCATGTGAATGCCATTAGAAAATAATGACTGAGCATTTTGCATACTTTTTAAATGTCTATATGTTCTGCTGAAGGATTTAAAAATGAAATATGGAAAAAGCGGAGGAATTTTACAAGTTACTGTAGGTCTGTTACAAATGCTGGTGGCAGCAACAACAAATCATTTCATAGGAGGCAATTTCTTCTGCTGATGAAATATACAAATCACCCTCCCATATGTACAGATGTAAAGAAGGTGCACTTCCACTTGCCTAAGTGGAAACTGCTAAGTAGTAGTAATCTAAATGTACATACAGAGTATTCTAACTTAGTCAGGTAAATATCTATGTCTACTTAAAATCATTTAGGACTATAGAGCTAACTATTTATGGGAGATATGCATGAGATAAATAATTGTGTGAGAGTAAATAAATAACAAAATACTTTCACAGTTGTTATTGCTATACTTATGAAAATGTTGGTGGAGAAAACCAAACACCACATCTTAATATCGATAACGTAATACTATATTTGCAGGGCCTAAAACAATCTGTCACACCTGCTCTGCAGGAGCATGTCATAGAAGTTTTGTAAGTGGAGCTTTGTTTGGAAGGTTATATGTTTTTGCCTGCTATCCAGAAGGAAGGTTCCTATGGTACCAATTCATTTTGGATCTGGTTTTGTATATATCTCCCACCTCCATCTGGCTCCCTTCTTTGTAGATTCTAGATATTAGGTTTCTGTCAGTGGTATAGCTAGTGAAGATTTTCTACCATTCTGTGGGTAGACTGTTGGCTCTGTTTATGGTGTGATTCTCTGTTTTGAGCTTCATGAGATCCTACTGTTTGCTTAATTTCCTGAGATACTAGGGTATTGTTCAGGAAGTCTTTCCCCATACTTATATCACAGAGAGTTATCATTATTTTATTTATTCATTATTTTAAGAGATTCCAGTCTCATATTGATGTCTTTAATCCATTTGTAGTTAATTTCTGTTCATGGTGAGAGGAGTGTGTGGAGTTTCATTTTTCTACATCTGGTTATCCAATTTGTCCAGTACCATTTGTTGAGGATGCTATGTTTCTACAGTGTAGATTGTTAGTTCCTTGGTCAAAGGTCAAGAAGCTGAAGTTCCTTATACTAAGGGATGGGTGTTCAATTCTTTCCCATAAGTCTGTGTGTCTGTTTTTATACTAGTACCATGCTATTTTTGTCACTATGACTCTGTAGTATAGCTTTAGATTGGGTAAGGTGATACCTCCAAAGGTGTTTCTTTTGCTGAGGATATTTTTGGATATCTGAGTCATTCTGCTTTTCCATATGAATTTTGAGATTAATTTTAATGTTTCTTTGAAGAATGATGCTGGGATTTTTATTTATATTGTGTTGAATCTGTATATTGCTTTTGGTAGAATTGTCATTTTCAATATATTAATTCTGCCTATCCAGGAGCATAGAAGGTACTTCCTTCATCTCATGTCCTCCTTGAATTCTTTCTTGAGTGTTTTTATGTTTTCATTATACAGGTCTTTCACTTCCTTGGTTAGCATTATTCCAAGGTATTTGATTATCTTTTTATGCTATTGAAAATGGGGCAGCCTTGTTGTCTTCTTTTTCTGTATATTTGTCTTTTGCATATAGGTAGGCTACTGATTTTTGTGTGTTGATTTTGTATCCTGGCACTTTGATGCAGGAATTTATTACATTTAGAAGTTCTATGGTAGAGTCTTCAGGTCACTTATGTATAAGATCATATGATCTGCAAATAGGGCAAGTTTTCCTTCTTCCTTTCAAATTTATATCCCTTTTATATCTTTCTTCTGTCTTATGGCTTGGGCTAGGACTTCAAATATTATGTTGAAGATTAGGTTTGAGAGTGGGCACCACTGTCTTGTTTCTGATCTTAATGGAAAGTCTTTGAATCTTTCTGCATTATGTATGATTTTAGATTTAGGTGCTATGTATATAACCTTTTCTTATGTGGAGATATAATCCCTCCATGCCTAGTCTCTCCAATGTTTTGATCATGAAGTGGTGTTGCAGTTTGTTAAATGCCTTCTCTGCATCAACTGAAGTGATCATATGCTTCTTATGTTTAAGATTATTTATGTGGTGTATTATGTTAATCTATTTCCATATGTTGAAACAAAACATTCCTGCATCCCTGGGAAGAAGTCTCCTTGATCAAGGTGGATAATGCTTTGTTTGTTTGCTTGTTTGTTTTTTGTTTGTTTTTTGAGGTAGGGTTTCACTCTAGCCAAGGCTGACCTGGAATTAACTATGTAGTCTCAGGGTGACCTTGAACACACTGTGATCCTCCTATCTCTGCCTCCCAAGTGCTGGGATTAAAGGTGTATGCCACCACACCAGGCTTTGGATAATGCTTTTGATGTGTTGTTGAATTCTGGTTGCAAGCATTTTTTGTTCAGGACTTTTGTATCTAAGTTCATCAGAGATATATGTCTATAGCTTTCTTTTTTTCTTATATCACTGTCTGGATTTCCTCTTAGGGTGATACTAGCTTCATATAATGAGTTAGGTAGCATTTCCTGTTCTATGATTATGACAAAAAGCTTGAGAAAAAGTAGTTTCAGTTCTTCAATAAATGTTTGATAGAATTCAGATGAATTCATCAGGTTCTGGACTTTTCTTTTGGGAGAGGTTTTTGAATACATTTTCAATCTCAATGGGTGTAATAGGTTTGATTAGGAGATTGATCTGAATTTAGTTTTCATAGGTGCTATGTGTTTAGTATTTCAACTATTTCTTCCAGGTTATCCAGTTTTGTGGAATAGACATTTCTGACATGTGTCTTGATGATTCCTCCAATTTCATTGATGTCAGCTGTGACCTCCCCCATTTTATTTCTTGTTTTGTTAATTTCAAGTTTGTCTTTTTTTCCATTTGATCAAATTGGCCAGGAATTTATTAATCTTGTTTATTTTTTGAAAGAGCAACCTCTTGGTTTCATCAATTTTCTTAATTATTTTCCTACTTCCCAATCCATTAATTTTAGTTCTGCTCTTAGTTATTTCTTTTCAGTGAGAACTCTTAGGATTGGATTGTTCTTGTTTGTTTGTTTTTTTCCCAATGCCTTTAGGTAGATGGTTATGTTATTAATTTGAAATCTGTGTTTGTTATGAAGGCATTTAATGTTATGAAATCCCCCCCCCCCCCGAGGACTGTCTACATTGTGTTCCATAAGTTTTGGTATGTTGTGCGTGTTTTTTTTTTTTTAACATTCAGTTTCCAATTTCCTTTTGGCAACCTTGGTGGAGATCTCTCAGTTTGTCTCACGTTCGTATATTTATTTATTTGTGCTACAGGTCTACCCCTCTTGGGGTTAAAGTTTGTTTTACTAAGGAGGAAACGAGTATTGGCCCTTTTTAGGAATTTCAGGGAGTATTCTAATTTTGGTGTGATCTGGATTGGAGTGGGATGGCATTGTATCCACAGATGTGAAGGCTTTGGAGGTTGCAAGTGTGCTTTGGGCAAAGGCTGATAGGAGAGATTTGGTTGGAGGTCAGGAATCCCTTCAGCCCAAGATCACAGCAGTGCCTTGCCTGTGGAGCTCACGGTCCTTAGCACTTGCCCTAGCTTCCCTACTGTACTCAGGTGAGCAGGTTATAGAGGACTCATTGGCACCTCCTGGTGGGTGCTTGTCAGATAGTCCTGTGCTCCCTATCTGGGGCAGGACCAATGTCCCAAGAGGGCACTGGTAGGTGGATGGCATCAGTGTGAGAGGGGGAACAAAGAAAGGGAGGCAAATGTCAGGCATTGGATTTCACAGGTAGGCTGGAGCTTTTATACTCAGAGTTAACTTGTGTAGGGTTGTTGGTGAACAGAGTCAGTCAGCCTTGTCAAGAACAGTGCAGGTGGCAGAAGCCAAACTACTGCTTAGTCAGGAGGGGAGTGGCAGGGATGGAAGTCCAGAGGGTGTGGGAAGCAAGAAGTGAGTGCACAGGCCCCAAACATCCCATGCGCCTCATCTGCCTGGCATGTCCACGCCCCCAAATCTGCCACAAGCCTCACCCTCCAAGAGCTCACAGGCCCCAAACATGCAGACCCCAAACACTCTGAGCACCTCACCACCTGGAACACAGAGGCCTCAAACACAATGCACCCCTCACCAGCCCAGAGTGCACAGGCCCCAAGCACATTGTGTCCCTCACAAGCCTGGAGTGCAGAAGCCCCAAACAACCATTGTCCCTCACCAGCCTGCAGGGCATAGACCACAAACACAATGGCACCCTTAAATTACAGGTCCCAAATGTGTCACATCCTCCCCAGTCTGGAGTGCCCTGTCATCAATTTTTAATGCAATAGGATGGCTATCTTTCTTTTGGTATTTGTATGTTATCTTCAATGATTAAAATTAGTCATATAATGAGCATCTTGGCTTTTACCTGGTTCAAAACAGCTAATAAGTGAAAACTAGCCATTTTATTGATGAACAGTGACTAATCAGCTTATTATATGTATGTAGATTTCAGTGTAAGAGCTCAGAAAAACGCTGAACACAGTTTTGGCTTTCTGAATACAAGCAGACTATTTCTTATTTTACATATATTTTCTTGAATTAGCATTATGACCTCTACAGAAATTTTAAATAAAAATGAATCCATGTGACTTTCTAATATTTTAGAAAAGTTCTATAACCTAAAGCTAACTGAATTAGACAGAAATGCAATAGTTCTCAAAGCATTCTATCACTAAAATAGTATTACTTCAAGAAATACATTTGTACATAAACTGAAAAACAAACAAATAAAACAGAATGAATGAAGGGCAGTCAGTCACTGAAAAAAATATGGGACTATAAACAAAAATGATGATCAAACAGGATAATTCCTCATGCATTTTTATCATGGAAAAGATAAAATATGGGAAGAAAAAAATAAAATGCATTTGCAAGAAGCTAGACAGGTAAGATTATTCAGCTTGTCTTTAGCAGAGGTACAGTAGCCTAACTATGCTCTTGACTATGCATAAAATGCCACTTCTTACTTTTCAGAGTATATCACACTGAATACAAGAAACTACAACATAAATAGTTTCCTAAGAAATGTATTTTCACCATGCTGTTACCAGTTTGGATATACATCACTAAATAGTTTTACTAAAAGGGATTTAAGAATGTTATATACTTCATTTTTGTACTCAAAATGAATATTCAGATGGAATGGCCTCTGTATCCCCAATTACCACACCCCCTGCTTTGAAGGGTATGCTGGCCTAGTGAGCAGGCCAGATCTCCTTGTTCCCCCTCCTCTTCCCAGTAACCTGGTCCAAGTCAGTTCACATGCTTCCGGCTTGGGGCTACATGGACCCTGTGAGTTTGCCTTGGAAGAATGCCCTTTGCTCTGCCTTCATGATTTAATGGCCACTGGGTTCCTAATTGCTGGATCCCCTGCTCTCGAGGGTGTGCACGGAGTGAGTAGGCAAGAGCTCCTGGTTGGTTCCCCACATTCCAGTTCCCTGGTCCATGTACCCCTGCTGCTGTCTTGGGGTGGACTGATACCTGCTTGTGGGATGTGGAAGCAGGCCTTTTGCTCAGGTTTCCTGATTGACTGTGTATTACCCAAATCTCTATTCCTCTGAGCCAGAGAACACACAGGACACCATAGGAGCTGGCCTCTTCTCCCTGGCTCTCCTGATTCCTGGATCCTGGTTTCCCAAACCCTGTTTCCTATGTGCTGAAAAGTATGTGCAAGTGGAGTGAGTAGGCAAGAGCTCCCAGTTCCCCACATCCCAGTTCCCCAGGTACCTTTCATGTACTTGCAATCTCCACAATCTGCGCATCTGTTGTTAAAACTCCTCGTACACCAATACAGTGTACATTTAAAACAGAACACCCACTGAACATCCCATAAGGACAAATGCCTACTTTTCCCTCAATAGAATGAAATGTTCCCCCCCACCCAAGATGGGTAGGTCACAGTGCAATAAGAGAGGAGAAAGAAATTGATATAAAAGGGATACAAATTGGAAAGAAGAAGTTAAGTTTGATATATTCACAGATGACACGATTCTGTATATAAGAGACCTGAGAGCCTCCATCTCAAAACACTTAAAGGTGAATAACCCCTTCAGCAAAGTAGCAGGATACAAAATAAATGCACAAAAATCAGTAGCCTTTCTATATGCAAAAGACAAAGATACAGAAAAAGTAATAAGTGACATTGTCCCATTTTCAATAAAACAACAAAAATAAATAAAATACCTTGGAGTAACATTAACCAAGGAAGTGAAAGACCTATACAATGAAAACATAAAAACACAGAAAAAAATTGAGGTGGACTTGAGAAAATGAAGACTTCCAATGCTCCTGGATAGACAGAATTAACATTGTGAAAATGGCAGTCTTACCAAAGACAATATACAGATTCAATGCAATACTAATCAAAATCCCAACATTATCTTTCACAGAGATAGAAAAATGATCTCAAAATTCATATGGAAAGAAAGAAGGCCTCGGATATCCAAGCATATCCTCAGCAAAAGAAACACGTCTGGTGGCATCACCATACCTAATCTAAAGCTATAATATAAAGCCATAATAATAAAAACAACATGGTACTGACATAAAAACAGGAGTATAGACCAATGGAACAGAATTGAGGACCCAGATTTTGTGTCAATTAACTACAGCTACTTGATATTTAACAAAGACGCTAACAATATAGGCTGGAAAAAAAAGGCAGCATCGGGCTGGAGAGATGGCTTAGTGGTTAAGCGCTTGCCTGTGAAGCCTAAGGACCCTGGTTCAAGGCTCAATTCCCCAGGACCCACGTTAGCCAGATGCACAAGGGGCTGCATGCATTTGGGGTTCGTTTACAGAGGCTGAAAGCTCTGGCATGCCTTTTCTCTCTCTCTCTCTCTCTCTCTCTTTCTCTCCCTCCTTCCCTCTGTCCCTCTCAAATAAATAAATAAACAAACAAATTTTAAAAAAAGACAGCATGATCAACAAATGGTGCTGGACAAACTGGATATCCATATGCAGGAAATTGAAAATTGATCCACACATCTCACCATGCACAACAATCAAGTCCAAATGGATCAAAGATCTCAATATAAGACTGGAAACTCACAGGATCTTAAACAATCACTCAACCATTGGGATCTCAGGAAGCTGAAAAGTTTCTTCACAGACAAACATACAATAAGCAGAGCCAATAGATTATCCACAGAATAGGAAAAAAATATTTTCGGGCTATCCACCTGACAGAGGCCTGATTTCTAGAATCTACAAAGAACTCAAAAACCTAAGCAAGAAAAAGTCAAACAACCCACTCACAAATCGGGGCAAAGAACTGGACAGGCAGTTATCAGAGGAAGAAATACAAATGGCAAACACACACTTAAGAAAATGTTCATCATCCCTAATCATCAGAGAAATGCAAATGAAAACAACTATGAGATTCCACCTTACTCCAATAAGGATAGCAAACATCAAAAAATCAAATGAAAATAAATGCTGGCAAGGATGTGGAGAAATAGGAACCCTCATTCACTGCTGGTGGAAATGTAATATGGTACAACCACTTTGGAAAGTAATATGGAGACTCCTCAAAAGTTTGATTATACAGTTACCAACAGAACCAATTATTCCCTTACTGGACATTTATCTTAAAAGCTCCATGCCTCCGTTCAGAGATATTTGCTCAACCATGTATACAGCTGCTCAATTTGTAACAGCTAAGAGATGGAATCAATCCAGATGTCCATAATTAGACAAATGTATAACCAAGATGTGGTATATCTACACAATGGAATTCTACACAGCAGTAAGGAAAAATGACACAATGAAATTTGAAGAAAAATAGTCCAACCTGGAGCAGATCATTCTCAGTGAACTCACCCACTCACAGAAAGATAATCATTGTATAGTATCACTCATCTATGGCTCCTAACCTGATTCTACCTGAGATGCTGACATACCTAATAAGATTCTCGAGGACCAGACAATAGGGTGGGTGGATCAGGAGTGTAGGGAAGGTTTGGGGTGGGAAACACAAAACTGGACTCAAATGGCAAGGGTACCATAAAATTCTACTTCAGAAAAGACAGACGAAATGGTTGAAACTTCATCAGGTCCTTAGAGGGAACACCTAAATCATAAGGCCTTGGTGACAGTATGATGAAGACTGACCTTAATCTTCTCCTGCTTTTCTCTCTCTCCCTCTTCTCTCTCCTCTTACTATCTCTTTTATGTTACTTATCTTTCTCTTCCTTTTCTTCTTGGGCATTGACCTGTAACTCCAAGTACCAGCATGTGGTTAACATCCACAATGAGCTATTGATCAGAGAGACCTACAATGTTTCCCAAAAGAAGATAGATTTCTGTCAGAGTACTTGATGACCTACCAAAGGTTAGTTACTGCTGAAGATACCATATGCTGTTGGCACAGAACATGGAGTGACCTGGCTGGAAGCAAGCCATCCAAAAGCCCACCATGGCATAAATTAAATTGAGCAGAATCATCTCTTAGAGCACCAAACCTTTGGCACTAGGCTTAACTTAGTCAAATAAAACCTTAGATGACTCAAAAGTGATATACATGAATTTAAGGTTAATCAACAAATGGAAAATATCAATAACCAGTTGATTAAGCTTAATGAAGAGTTGAAGAACTTGATCAAATGTAAGAATTAATTCCAGAAAACATCAATAAAATCAGACTTCAAACTGAAATCTTACCTCAAAGAAGATTGACATGATGCTAAAGAAAAACAAGAGAAAAAAATCAAATAGAGCTTTATAAACCTCTCTAGAACCCCTCACAAACCTAGTCACTCATTTCGAAGACAGAACCTCTGAGCTTGAAGACAAAAAAGAAGAAGTTGGTAAGGAGGCCCAAAACTTTGCTAAGTTCAAAAAAATCAAGTGAACATAATATAAGGGGACTATGAGATACCCCCCCAAAAATGACCAAACATCTGGATCATGGGCATACCAGAAAGGAGAGGAAATCCAGGCCAGAGGCATGGAGAACATACTCAACAAAATTATTGAAGAAAAATTTCCCAATCTCTCAAAAGAAAGCCCATCCAGATACAAGAATCTCATAGAACACCAGAGAGAAACAAAGAAGAAACTCTCCAAGGCACATCATAGTTAAAAATCTTAGCAATGAAAACAGAGTGCTAAAAGTAGCGAGAGAAACAACACACTACATACAAAGTCACCCCCATCAGAATTGCATCAGATGTTTTCAATGGAAACCCTGAAAGCTAGAAGGACCTGAAATTCAACATTTCCAAGTCCAAAAGCACTATGGCTTCCAACACAAGCTACTGAACCCAGTGAAAATATCCTTAATAATAGATGGTGAAGGAAAAACTTTCTATGAAAAAGTCAACTCTATGATTATATGAACACAAAGCCAATGGATTAGGTTAACCTTCATGGAATACTCCACAAAGAAGAGTCAAACAACCAATTTCAAGAGCCTAAACGAAGATCACAATAATCAAAAGTACAGTAGGCTCAAAATATACAAAACACAAGAAAGCACCAAACTCCTTTACCTGTCCAAAAGAAAAAAAAAATAGACTCTTCCATATGCTATCTGCAAGAAACCCATCTCACCATTAAAGAAAGATACCTCCTCAGGGTGAAAGGATGGGCAACGATATAACAACCTAATGTAAATAAGAAACAACCAGGTGTAGCTATACTAATATCTGATGAAATAGACTTTAAACCAAAAGTATTCAAAAAGGACAAAGAAGGTAAAGAAGGACACTTTTTACACATCAAGGGAATGGTCCAACATGAGCACATCACAATCACAATCACAATATGCACCAAACACAGGTGCACCACAGTACATAAATCAAAATCTACTTGAGAAAACAAACAAACAAACAAAAACACCAACACCATCATAGTAGGGGACTTCAATACTCCACTATCATCAATAGACAGATCATCCAAACAGAAAATCAACAGGAAAATAATAGAGATCAATAACACCATAGATCATCTTGACCTAATGGAAATATACAGAAGTTTTTACCACAATTATATAGAATACACTTTCTTCTCAGCAGCCCATGGAACCTTCTCCAAAATAGACCATATACTAGGCTATAAATCATGCCTCCATAAATTCAGTAAAACTGATGTAATTTCCTGCATTATGTCAGATTAAAATGTCTTAAAACTAGAAATTAACAAGAAGAGACACATCAAGAATTGCACCAGCTCCTTGAGACTGAACAACACACTTTTAAACAGTGAATGGTTTGCAGAAGAAATAAAAAAAGAAATTGCTAAACTTCTAGAATTTAATAATGGAAACATGACTTATCATAACTTTTGAGACACAATGAGGGCAGTCCTAAGGGAAAAACTCATACCACTAAATGTCTTCATTACAAAGACACAGAGATCCCAAATTAACAACTTAACTGTATACCTAGAGGCATTGTGAAAAATAAGAAGAATCCAACACTTAGAGCTCCAGATAGAAAGAAATAATCAAGACAAGAACAGAAATGATGAATTGTTAACAAAGAAAACAATTTTAAAAATCAATGAAACAAAGACCCAGTTCTATGAAAAAATAAGCAAGATTGAAAAACTCCTGGTCAATTTGATCAAGCAAGAAAGAGGGAAATCTCAAATTAACAAAATTAGAAATGAATAATGAGAGGTCACACATACACACACACACAAAAAAAAAAAAACAGTGAAATTGGAAGAATGATCAAGACATACTTCCAAAACCTCTACTCCACAAAATGGATAATCTGAAAGAAATGTATGAATTCCTAGCCACCTACCAAAACTAAACTCAGAGCAAGTTAATCTCTTAAACAAATTTATCACATCCATGGAGATTGAAAAGGTAATCAAAAACTTCCCCCAAAATAAAAGTCCAGCACAGAATGGCTTCTCAGCTGAATTTTATCTGACCTTCATTGAAGAAGAGAAACTAATCTTTCTCAAACTGTATTGCATAATCGGAGAGCAAGGAATCCTCCTCAGCTGTTTTCAGGAAGCAAGAATCACAATAATACCAAAACTAGACAGAGATACAACAAAAAATAAAACTATAGGCCTATATCCCTGATGAATAAATATACTGAACAAAATCCTCATGAATGGAATTCAACAACATATCTAAATCATTTTCTACCTTGAACAAGTAGGCTTCTTCCAAAGGATACAGGAATAGTTCAACATATAGAAATTGGGCAATGTAATTCAAAACATAAATAAACTTAATCATAAGAACCACATGATCATCTCAATTGATGCGGAGAAGGTCTTTGACAAAATACAGCACATTGTCAGGAACTAAATGCTGGAGAGAATAGGACTGGCAGGTTTATATTTGAATATAATAAAAGCTCTATGTAAAGCACCTAAAGCCCAAATAATACTTAATGGGGAAAGGCTCAAGGCATTCACATTGAGTTTGGGAACAAGACAGGGGAGCCCAGTCTCATCACTGCTGTTCAACATAGTAATAGAAGTCCTAGCACAAGCAATAAGATGAGAGAAAGAAATAAAAGGGGTACAAATTGTAAAACAAGAAGTAAAGTTATCCCAATTGCAGATGACATGACCCTACACATAAATTGCCTGAAAGTCTCAATCTCAAAGCTTATAAATGTGATTAATTCCTTTAGCAAAATGGCAGGATACAAAATAAACACACAAATTAGTAGCCTTCCTATATGAAAAAAACAAATATACAGAGAATTAAATCAGCAAGGATGTCCCATTTTCAATAGAAACAAAAATTAAATATCTTGGAATAACACTAACAAAGGTTGTGAAATATCACTATAATAAAAACTTAGAAAAAACTTAAGAAAACAATCAAGGAAGACTTGAGAAGATAGAAATATGCCCCATGCTTCTGGAGAGGTAGAAGTAATATTGTGTAGATGGCAATTCTACCAAAATCAATGCACAAATGCAATTCAATACCAACAAAAATTCCAGCATCATTCTTCACAGAGATATGAAATATGATCTCAAAATTCATATGGAATGACAGCAAGTCTCAGATATCCAAACATATCCTCAGCAAATGAGAAACTTCTTAAAGTATCACCATACCTTTTCTAAAGCTACATTACAAAGCTATCATAACAAAAACAGCACAGTACTGGCATTAAAACATAAACATAGAACAATGGAACAGAACTAAAGATCCAGACCTTAGGTCAAGTAACTACAGCTACTTTGCCTTTGATAAAGGTACCAATAACCTAGACAGGAGAAAAGACAGTTTTTTCAACAAATGATGCTGAAAAACTGGATAACCATATGTAGAAAAATGAAACTAGACACAGTCATCTCACCATATACAAAAATCTAGTCCAAATGGATTAACTACCTCAATATAAGACATGAAACTCTTCAACTACTGGAAGAAAAATGGGAGGCAATTTCCAAGATATAGGACTAGAAAAGACTTCCTGAACAAAACCCCAGCAGCCCAAGAAATTAAACAAGCACTCATGGGATCTCATGAAGCTAAAAAGCTTTTGCACAGACATACCATAATCAGAGCCAATAGATTACCCACTGAATGGGAGAAAACCTTTGCCAGCTCTAACACTGACAAAAGGCTAATACCTAATTCTACAAAGAACTAAAACAAAATAAACAAGAAAATTTTCAGTGCCAGGGATGGGATACTTTCCAGTGAGTTGTTGGCCAGGGAGGTCCCTGAGGCCTCCCAAACATTACAGGCCATTGCCAAGGCCCTTGGTTTCCCACAAGTAATAGATGGTAAGACCATATTGTTGAAGACTGAACATACTCAGGCTGTAAGGTCACTGAGAAACCCTGATGGAGCTGAGCTGAAAACCTCCTCCATGTAGACCAGCTGACAGAAAGCTGGAAAAAAAAAAAAACCATACTGCACACAGTTCAATGGGAGAGAGAGAAATCGCCAGTGAAGATACTCAACAGTGGACACTGTAAGCCTTATATTTGGCCAGCCAGGCCTAATGAGACAATGGGTGCAATAGTGGCACATCTGTTATGGGGGAAACCAACCACCCTCTAATTTGACTGGAGGCCCACTCCATGGGAGGGAATATTTCCCTCATACTGAAAACCTATAACAGGGGTAGTCATGAGCCCTATATCTGCTGATATCTTGCTAAAAGTATATGCTATGCTTGCCATACTGCCCAGTAAGCACTTCTCTTAATATTCATACCCATATATTAATGCTACTCTTACTTTTGGCTAGAGAACCTTCTCTTTTCAGATGGTAGTGACCTTGGGATGACTCAGGAGGCACCATGGTGCTGAGAAGAAGTGACAGAGGAGTGTTCAGCACTGCAATATCTCCATCACATCTTCCATGTCTCAGGGTCCATTGTGAAAGAGGTGGCAGAAAGAATGTAAGAGCCAAAGGAAGGGTAGGACTCCCTACAACGTGCTCCTCCAGACAGAAAATGGCCTGAATATTCATGACTTCACAGTGCCTGACACTACCTACACAAGACCATCATAATAGAAAGAAAAGATGATGACATCAAAATAAGTAAGAGACTGATTGAGAGAGGGAGGGGATATGATGGAGAGTGGAGTTTCAAAGGGGAAAATGGGGGAAGGGAGGGAATTACCACAGGATATTTTTTATAATTATGGAAGCTGTCAATAAAAATATTAAAAAAATAAACAAACAACCCACTCCAAAAATGAGGCAGAGAACTAAATAGGGAGTTTGCAGAGGAAAAAATACAAATGGGTAACACACATTTAAGAAAATGTTCACCATCCCTAACCATCAGTGAAATACAAATTAAAACAACTATGAGATTCCACCTTACTCCAGTAAGGATGGCAATCGTTAAAAAAATCTAACAATATCAAATGTTGGCAGGGATGTGGGCAAAGAGGAACCCTCATTCACTGTTGGTGGGAATGTAAACTTGTACAACCACTATGGAAAACAATGTGGAGATTTCTGAAAAAGATGAACATAGAGCTACCAAATGACCCAGTTATTCCCTTAGTGGGCATTTATCCTAAATGCTCCATGCTTCACTACAGAGATATTTGTTCAATCATGTTTATAGCTACTTAATTCATTACAGCTAAGAACTCGAATCAACCCAGAAGCCCTTCATTGGATAAATGGATAATGAAGTTTTCATACATTTATACAATGGAATTCTACCCCGCAGTAAGAAAAAAATGATACAATGAAATTTGTAGAAAAAAAAATATAAAGACAAGGAACAGATCACACTCAGCTAACTCACACAATCACAGAAAGACAAGCATCATATGGTCTCACTTATCTGTGGTTCCTAACCTTGAAAAACTTGAATTACTGACATACCTAATCCTCAACTCAAGGCCCAGACAATAAGGATGGAAAGGTTTGGGGGAGGGGAAGGGAAGTATAGGAAAAAAACAAACACAAAACTAAATCCAAAGTGAACTAGTATCATAGAAACATTTATCCTTGGAGATAGACCAAAAACATAACCTTCAAAAGGAGTAAGTGGGAGGACCAGAAAAGAAGGTTCCTGGAGAGGGTGGGAAGAAGCCCAAGTTTATTTTTGGTTGTCTTTGGTCTGTAACTCCCAGTACCAGAAATCATTTGCTACCCACAATGAGCTGTTGATTGGAGAAACCTATCAGGTCCCCAAAGCAAGACACAGTTCAGTGAAATTGAAATTACTTGATTACCCACCTGAGGCAAAAGCTAAGTCCCTACTGCTGAGGACACCATAAGCTGATGACAAAGAGCATGGAGAGACCTGGCTGGAATTCAGAAGAGAGCCAGTCCCCACACACCCCATTTAGTGCTGCAAAGCACTACATGAGCTACTGGGGGAAAATGGTCAACAATGGTCTGAGCATCCAGAGGTCTAAACTACTCAAAATCAAACCCCTAACAAGTCGTACATGCCAGTGCAATAGTACTGCACAGCCTTAGCGAGTAACCAATAGCTTTCTGATTAGCTAAGAGATCTGTTCAGTGTAAAGGAACCCATATTTGGAATTGGGATCCAGATCAGAATCCTATGTTGACGAAGTTTATGCACTCCAGTGTCAAGCTTTCACTAGTCTTTGGCTAAAAGAGGGGTTCCATACATCAAATTCTTTCTAAGTTAATAATTCTTATCCCATTTAAACCATGTTGACTTCACTCTCTGTTAGAGAATCTGTTCTTTTTCAGAAGGTAGCAAGCTCTGAGGAGATAAACTACCCCTCGCACTTCAGCCAAACCACAGGGGAAACCACAGAGGTATTGGGGAGAGGAGCAACTGTTTTCATAATCTGAACCAAGGTGAAGGATACACACCCTGATGATATTGAAGACTTACCAAAGCTGAGATCCAGAGGTTCCTATGAACTCATCACTGATGGCTGCTCCCACAATGCATAACCCACAATCCCATAGGGAATACCTGCAACCCCACTGAGGAGGGTCCCCGTCGGAATGGGGATAGGAATGAGGATAAAGAGGCTACCAACACATAATGCATCCATACAAAATACGTTGTTAATAATTATAATAGTAATAAAAAATAGAAACAAAACAAAACAAAAACAACATAAAGAGGAAATAGTAATTTCTGGATTCCAGAAGTTAGTATAGAGTGTTGAAGAAGTTGTGAAGTATGAAATACATCTTACAGGATTTGAGGTCAGAGTTAAAGGGTACTATATAAGAAATAGGAAAATATCTGGGCATGGTGGCGCACGTCTTTAATCCCAGCACTTGGGAGTCAGAGGTAGGAGGATCACCAGGAGTTCGGGACCACACTGAGACTACATAGTGAATTGCAGGTGAGCCTGAGCTAGAATGAGACCCTACCTTGAAAAACCAAAAAAAAAAAAAAAAAAAAAAAAAAGAAAGAAAGAAAAGAAAAGAAATAGGAAAATAAGGAAATTGTAACATTTTCATATTAAAGTGTACTTTCAATAAATAAATGAATATTCAGGGGGGAAATACTTATTATATAGGAAGATAAACCATGCACAGCACTAGTTTCAAATATTGATTATGTTGAATGTCTCATAGTCTTAGGAAATTGAAAAAATGTTTATGAGATTATGATACTTATAATATTTTAATAATCTGAAACAAAAAAATCTATAAAGGTGTTCTCTGACTAAAACCTATCTAGTAAGCAAATGAAATTAAAAGTCACCATGCCTCACAATTGTGTCATGACTGGTTCACAGAGGTTTTCTGCTTCTTTGACGTTCATTTAATGATAGCATATTTTCACCAGATTGTAAGAAATACTGAACACATTGCTAAAGATTCGGAGAAAGATAAAAATTTAAGGAATTATTTTTCCCACATTTTTTTATTAGTTTTGTACTCAGTGAATACAATCAAGTTGGTACCATTGTTAGCTTCCTCCCTGTCCTTCTCCCCCCCCCCCCCCCCCCCCCCCGCCCAAGGGACTCTTCTAGCTGGGGAATATGGGTTAACAATCAACTCCTACCAAACCAGTTATCCAGAGACACAAAGACTCTCAAGACCTCGTCACTGAAGCAGACCTAAAATGAACCCAATATGGCTCAGGGAAATTTACCGAAGAGGGGGCTGAAAGAATGTCAGAGCCACACGTTGGGTCATGATACACAGAAACATTACCTCCTACCCATCACTGATGGCTAACCCCAAAAAGGAATTAATTTAATCAAAATTGAAATACTGAATGATATTCCTTTTTAAATTTTAATAGACATATGTACATTAAGAAATGCTCTTATACTTTTGTGGTGTATGTGTATATATATAAAATCAAAGGAGTTTTTAATTCACATTTTATATTTTAATGTTTTACAATATAAAGGATTGGATTAAATAAAGGAAATAACTCATGAAATAATAATTAGCAATCTTAAAGTTTCTGTGTAAAATTTAAGAATACAAACACTTAAATTTAGTTAACCATACAGCATTGTATAGAAAAAGGGAATAAAATCTGTCTTGGGGAAGATTACAACTTATATATATTATTTAAAAGCCTGAAGCTATTTGACTTTTCCTTTATGACCTCTTTTGCAAAATCTTATGCCAGGTATTCCATATAGTCTCTTAAGATAAATCAAAGGATAACCTAAAGATATTCTGTCAGTGTTTTTGACCTTTGGACTACAGTAACTGCAAATATAAGAAATTTGTTACAACGATGCTTTATATCAGGTCAAAAAGGAAATGTGTTTGAATGTTTTTATTTTTCTTTACAGCTGTTATATGGTTGAACGTTTTTCTTCTCCTTCTGTCATGTCATATCAGTAGAGAGGACTCACGATCTTCTGTATTGAAGGTCAAACACTAGTAAGTACTAAAAGTCCTTATTTCATTGAACAAGGAAAACAGAAAATATCCTTGTTTAGTTCAGATTATAGTGACCTCAATGTAGACCCTTGTTTTTATGTTGAAGCCAAATGTGGTGAATCTAAAATGAAAAGCACATATTTTGTTTTGCTCTCGATTAAAATAGGTTTGGAGGACCTGGCTTGAAACAGATTTTAATGTATCTGATATCATTCCTTCTTTTGCTAATATATTTATAAGTGTCTATCTTTTTAAAAATGCTACAGCCAATAAACAGCACTATTATAGGAAATATAAAACTAATACAAGGCAAACTGCCTTTCGTGCTTATCATAAAAAATGTGTAATATGAGCATGCTGTGTACACAATCATCTCTTCCATTCCAGGGGGGAGAGGGAACAAAGATGATAAATTGGCACATGGAAATCTTCGTGGCACAAAATGATTCGAAGTAATGAGATATTATAATTCAGGGCATAGTAACAGCCCAACTGTTTGAATTTTTGAATTATATTATATTAAATTTTTAGTTATTTGCAATTGCTTTAGATATTATCTAAGATTCTGAGTTAGCATTCACAAAGAAGCATTCATGCCTACAAATCTTTAAAAAAATTAGAACTTCAATAATACAAGTTGATTTCCTCAGGATGCAGAGAGAATAATTTGCTAGAGATGAAGCATACCTTTATGCATTCTATTGAAAATTAGGCACAGTGTTATACATTCATGATACATCTTGTAGCTCTTCAAGTACAAAAAGTGGGTTAGAACTAAAGTGTAAATCATATGCTTGTTTTTGGATTGCTTTATCTAATCCTTTATACATATATTAGTCCCATTGTAAAATAGAGATGTGATTTTCTCTTCTTGAGTCTAACTAAATCTTAACATTATGCAAATATACATCTGTGCATAAAACAAAGGAAAGGAAACAACAAAGACTTAAGGATATTGGAGCATAATTTTGTTTGTGCTTTGTTTCAGCTGAATCAAGGTCTAATGGTGATGTATATTATGTCTATTCTCTAAATAATATTTTTTCCTTTACAGTGTATTGACCATAATATAAGCAGGATACTTAAAAATTGTTACTATAGGCAAACAATTCTTCAATAAAAACTAATTATCTTTATTTGCATGTGGGTAATCTATAAAAACATGAGCAGTTAATAAAAGAGTCAGAGCCTGAAGAGCCACATCTATGATTACACATGACTGTACTATTTCCTGCACTCAGTAACAGAAGTTTCAACTGTAAATGCTGCTTATGGGTAGGAATACTTTAAACTAGAGCTCTAGAATATTGAACTTCAAGCTTTCTTTGTTTTGGATGATATTGAAATTTTATTTGGATTAGTGTTTTCCTTTATTTCAGCAATGTAGTGTACTGTCAAGAGCCTGAATTTACAAATCAAAATATATTGCCATGCCTACTTTTTACAAGGCATTTATGTTTAAAGAATAAAGGTAAGCCATTTTTTGATAGACTAAACAATAAGAAAAGAATATACAGGTCAGTTGTAGATAAATAATAACATAACTTTATTCTAAATCATCATATTCCTTTAGGAGGTTGTTTTTATAAATGGAAAAATGGGTATTGTTTTCAAAATGTGACTTCTTGATTAAAAATCAAGTGGAATTAATGTTGCTCCTCAGATAATTAACTAATAAGTCAGAGATATGAATCTGATCAACCTTATTCACTGTCATCCATATAACACATATATAAATGTAAAATTATGCTAATAACTGCACTTGTAAAATTGATACATAGGTATTAAATTAAAATGGCTTCAAAAGCCGGGTGTGGTGGCGCACGCCTTTAATCCCAGCACTTGGGAGGCAGAGGTAGGAGGATTGCCGTGAGTTCGAGGCCACCCTGAGATGACATAGTGAATTCCAGGTCAGCCTGAACTAGAGTGAAACCCTACCTCGAAAAACCGAAAAACCAAAAAAAAAAAATGGCTTCAAAATATATATTATATATATATATCATGATATATATAAATATATATAAAATAATTGAAGACAGAGTTTGTTTGAAAAATTAATTACCTGACAATGTATGGAAAAGTAATATAATTTTTTATTTCCCAAAATAAATCATAAATAGCAATAAACATACAATTTCAGGATGCCTAAAATGTTTCATTTGCTAAATTCCTTTAAACATTGAAAAATCCAGCGTTAATTAAAGTCACACACCAAAGGCAAAAAAAAAAAAAAAGAGAAATTCAGGCTTAAAGCTTTAGTGTTTATTCACAATACAGAAATCTTTTTATTTAAATATATATTTAAAAAGAAATGTTTCTATTTAAAAAGCAAATACATTTCAGGATTAACATCAATATTCTTATTTAGGATTTACATAGATTAGATGAATATTCATTTTGCTCAATTATTATCCCTTTCATTAGTGTAAAATTTTGGTCAGCATTTCACATAACACAAGTAGAAATTGATGTGTCTTACTTAATATAAAAGATCCACTGCATTTATAGTTTCTTCACATCTAGCTTTAACAATTTTAGTGCAAGAAAGCATGTTCTACTTAAATTGGTTTAAATTTGTTTCTGTTTCTGTCTTCTAGTAAGAAAAACATTACATGTGTTATATGATTTGATAATTTTAAGGTTAATAAAAGATTAAATCACTTATAGAATACTATTTAAATATTATTTCATTTTTCTAATGGTTCATTCATGAATATAAGCACCCTTATAATTTATAATATAATATTATATAATTTATAATAATATAAGCACACACCCACAATTCAATAAAGAAGAGTTTATTTATTTATTTTTTACTAGTGTTATGGAAACAAAGGCAATCATGACAATGTTCTCTCACATGTCCATGAGTTAGTATTTATCTTACACAATGATGTAATACTGATGGGATATATGTGTATTTGTAAGAATGAAACTATTATGTATAACCAGTAAATGGCCAGCAAACTTGACAAAAGTCAGTTGTGGAGTTTTATTATCCCTCATTTTCACCACTAGGGGGCATGACTGCACATAAATCTCAAGTTCAACATTGATGTGACCTTGATAGTCAAGTAAATGAATATTGAGTTTCAACTGGACAGGACTTTTTGCCCGTTACTGATTTCAGATTTATTGTTTATCCCATATGTTTCCTGAATAAGACATTAGGTTAAGCATATTTCACTGTAGAAGAAAAACTTTTAAAATGTGTCTAAGTAGTAGTTTATATCACTGTCCAAAAACTCTAGGAGGTCCTTTATAGACTGAACATCTATGAAAGCCTGAGGTCTTTCTTACACCTATAAGTAGTCACTAGTCTTAATAATTATATAGAGTGAGTAGTAAAGACCACTATGCTACGATTTCCCTTGAGGTGTTATTTTCATCAGTACATTTACCTGTGACATTAGTGGCAAAATATTTACTTGTTAATTTCTTATAAACAAATTAGGAAGCTAATGGCTTTACTACATAATTCTCAAGTTGTATTTTATCCTCTCCAAAAGCTTTATTTTTATTTTTTGAATAAAAATTTGATGGATCAAACCTCCTTTTAATTTTATAACCACAATATCCTTAAATTTAGTTTCTGGTTCTTCATACATGGCCTATTAACTTGAGGATAACCTGCCACTTATTTATTTTTTGTTGCAATTTCTTTTGTTTATTCTCAATTAAGTAATACTATTTGCCTTTTTTGTTAAGGTAGCAAATTTCTTCCAATTCATATACCTCACTATAAAATATATTTTGTGCTCTTCTTACTTGACATATTTTTGAGCATGTTCATATAATTTTCTTAGCATTAGTCTACATATTACTGTATGTATGCATACTTTGTCTTAGTTGACTGAATTACATGTCTTAATACTTCAATTGAAATGTAGATGCTTTAATTCTGTTTAGATCTTTTTAACTTTCCAAATTTAAAATATAACTATTTTAAATATTTCATCTGCATATATTGAATACCACAAAAGATTGTGTAATTTTTTGAACATAAAGAATTACATGAAACAGTAAAATTAAATAATTATGTTATGTGTAGTGTTATAGTAACCTAACCTGCCATAGTTTTGATCTAGAATGCTCTCATAAGTCATGTGTTAAAGGCTTGCTGATCAGCTTGCAGATCTGGGAGGGCTTGGAACATTTAATTGATAGGCTCAAGTAAAAGTTAAGTCATTGGGACACTGCTGTTGAAAGAATGTTTGGTTTAATATCTTTTACTTTATGCTTCCTGGCCATCTTTAAATGAGCATAGTCACAAAGTTTTGCCTTGTGTAGCAATGGGACAACTGACATAATGACTAAAACTGTGGAACCTGAACCAAAATATATCTTTCCTCATTTTAAGTTTCCTTTTAGTCTCAGGTATTTTATCACAGTCACAGAAGAATTATGACTAATTACTAATTCATTACAAGTTTTTTCTATTCTAAAGAATTAACACTGATATGAGAGATAATTTTACATGAAATATTTAAATAAAAAGACTCAATTCTGTGTCTACTTTACTTTATTCTTTTCTTTGATGAGGTTCACATATCAATTATTTAAGGGTTGATATGATAGTACCACATTCTTCATTTGATTTCACTTGACATTTTCCTTGTTTTTCATCATTCTGTAAGAATACTTTCATGAGACTTAATTTTAGAGGGAAACACTATTTTCAGTGCTTGAATATGTTCATCTTCTTTCTGTTCTCCAACATGAATTTAGATTTTTAAATCCAATTATTTACACTATTTTCCATTAAAATAAATGCATTGGTTTTCTCTGTCTTTTTTCTATTTCTTAAATTATTTCATTCTTTACATTAAATGACATTAATGCACCTGAATATAAAACTGTTTAAAGTAAAAGATTGAATGAAGTTTAACACATTCATAATGTGAAGCTACCACCTCTGCTTAGGTCTAGAACATCTTCAGTGCCTTAAAAGAAAAAGCCCATGCCTGTAAGTAGTTACTTGTCATTTCTTCTTGGCTATATTTCCTAGCAAACATAATATTTTTCTGGTAAGATAAATTTACCTATTATTGATATTTTATATAAATAGAATCATAACATATGTCAGTTTTTGACTTGTATTCCTTCATCTTTGGGAGAAAATTCTATATTGGCCAGATTGTTATTTTCCCAACGTCATAAACTCATGACCTGGCTATGATTCTATGATCATTGAAATATGAATACACTTGCCAGATTTCAGTCAGGGACTGTGCCTTTCATCTCCAGGTGTTTAATTACTTGGCATTCCAAACTCATTGAATCCACTTGCATGATCTCCTTCCTAAACTCGAGCATTGCATTCTGCATTTCATCTACTGAATCATCCTGGCATTCTACCAATAGGAAATGGAAATAGTCTGCATCTGTAACAGCAAAATAAAAAGCCCACAATTAAATGCACTTATGAATAGAAAATGTAAAACAAAAATCTACTGACTACAAAAATGCATTTCTTGTAATGTCAAACTAACAAAATATGCCCTAGTTTTCTCTCTTTTGATTTAGTATAAATTGAACAGGTATGTTATAAATAGTTTTTTTTTTTTTACTTTTATCAGCTTATTTGTGCTTAAAAGAGGTTATACATGGGTAAATGAGCTTTTAGAAACCATTAGAGTTCAGATAAAATTCTTCATGGGTGTTGTTTTATATAAGGGAACACATGCATACTACAGTTCTCAGAAAAAAAATAACTCAATTATTAAACAAGGAACATGAAAGGGTAGATTCTCTCTTTGATAACAAAAATCTAATGAAGGCATCTAACCAATTCCCTTCAAGAATTACCTTAGTTCTTTCTAATAGCACTTCAATGACTTTATTTGGTTAAACTGAGCCCCACTGTTTATTTTTCCATTGTTCAGGATCACTATTAACTCCTTATAGATATGTAAAAGTTTCATCTTTACTGCCTTAACTTTAAGTCTTCATTGTATCACACCATGCCCCAAAACTATCACACTGTGGACGAAGCTTCAAATGCATGAACCCTTGTGAGGCATACTCAGACCATATAAATCATACCATTCTATTCATGGACACCAAATTTTATTTCTGCCTCACAATGTGAAATACATTTATCAGACCTAAACAGTCCCAAAGTGTAGGTGAAAAATCTCAAGACAAACTCTTTCAGGTAAAAACTTTAAAAAACTTCAATATGTGATCAAAATAGTATAAATACTCATATACCAAAAGGTAAAAGTAGGGAAGTAGAAAAAAAAAAAAAAAGTAATCAGTCCATCCAAGTTCAAGATCCAGTATTTCAAATATTAAATCTAGGAGCTTCAGACCTGGCATCCTATACAGATTATGTAAGTGCATGGGCCCTAAAGGATCAAGCTGCCCCACTACTCAAACTTCACTTGTTGCAAAATGGCCATTCACTCAAGGAGCATACTGATGTCCATGGCTTTTCCATTTAGGCAGGACATGCTTTTGGCTACTTTTCCGATACACTTTCCTTTCTGGCACTACAATCCCACTGTTATACTCACTAATACCCTCTTAATGAATATAGAACAGTTCTCATCTCAAATGAGAAATAAGAAACAGCTTATTCTCAAGCAAAATATGAGTTACCATAGCCTAGGAAAACAGATTCAGGTTACTACAAATTCCATGTTCTCACAGGGTAAGAGTAGTATGAAGGTTTTGTAGGAAAAGAGCAGAAAAAAGTCATAAATCAAGGTAATTCGAAAATATACTTGTGGAAACATCGGTAGGCAAGTTTCAGCAAAGTGAGGAAATTTTTGTTTCTGGACTCACAATCCATCAATAATATTCTTAGCCTTTGGGTTAGGGGAAGCTAGTACTGTTTTGGTTTATTTCAAAAGGATTATACATGATATTCCTAAGAATGCTGAATCAAAGATTGAGAGGTAGGTAATGAATGACAAGTTATGGGATTGAGACAGCGTAAGATAATTTGGCTCTGAACCAAATTATGTTGCAACATTCCAGCTCTATATAATCATGGAAATTTTAAAAAGCCAACTGGCTTTAGAATATAATTTGTGGGCTGCAGAGATGGCAGTTAAGCACTTGCCTGTGAAGCCTAAGGACCCTGGTTCAAGGCTCGATTCCCCAGGACCCAGGTTATCCAGATGCACAAGGGGGCACACACATCTGGAGTTCCTTTGCAATGGCTGGAGGCCCTGGCACACCCATTCTCTCTCTCTCTCTCTGCCTCTTTCTCTCTCTGTCTGTCATTCTCAAATAAATATACAACAAAAGTTTTAAAAAAAACAAAACAGAATATAATCTGTAATATAAGTATGGCTTTCTTCCCCTAGAAACTTAAATTTACAACCACAATGAGGAGTTCTCTATAGATTCTGCTATAAACTTCTGCATGGGATGTTAGGCTTTCCTTTGTAATTTGGGAGAAGCCAACAGAAACCCACACTTTTCTCTCCATATACCAGCAAAATCAGCACAATATGGATGGAAGAAAGGTTTGCCATTGCATATACCTTGCATGGACCTACTTTAACCACAAATGTAGCTTCCCCGTGCCTTGAAGGAAAATAATAATCAAAATTCAAGAACTCCCTGTGCAGCAAACTCATAGAGACACCTAGCATTTTTTTCTTTTGAATTTTATTTTCTTTTCTTTTTTTCTTTTTTTCTTTATTAGTTAGTTATGTATTCAGCAAATACAGTCAGTTTGGTACCATTATTAGGCTCATCCATGACCTACCCTCTCCCCTTGGCCGCTCCTTGTTGAGGTTTATGGGTCATGCATTGTGGAGTTAGCCCACAGTTATGGGTAAGCTAAATGTCTCTGCATATCATGACCCAACATGTGGCTCTGACATTCTTTCCACCCCCTCTTCCACAAAATTTCCCTGAGCCATGTTGGGTTCATTTTTGGTCTGCTTCAGTGATGAGGTGTTGGGGGGCTCTGAGGCTCTGGCTCTCTGATTTGGTAGGAGTTGATATTTCTCTGTGTTGATCTCCTTCCCCCTTCTGCTGGCATCCGTTTCATCAGGAAAACAGCCCCCTTGCTTGTTTCTCCAATTTTTCTTAGTTTCAGCTGGGGCCCTTTTGAGGTATGATGGGGTGGCTCTCTCCTTAGGGTCTACATCTATCTGAAAAAGAGAAGCAGATTCTCCAACGGAGAGTAAGTTAGCACCAGGACAAATGAGATAACCCTTACTTTTTTTTATAGAGAATTTAATAGGTGTTGGCCCTCTTGTAGCCCACAATTGATGGTAGCTTGATATTGGAGAGTGGTTCTGACTTGTTTCCCAGCTCCAGCTTTGGGTCCCATACCAGTGAGGGTATCAGTTAGCCAAATTGAGAGCAGTTGGTTCCCCACCATGGCTGTGTGCCACCACTGCACTTGTGTGGGCATCACAACAAGTTATTTGCTGCTAAGTAGTTTAGACATTGTGTTGCTTCAACAGATATTGGTCATTTTCCCCCAGTCGCCCATGTAGCACCTTCTGGCACTAGACGCGCTGAATGTCTGGGGACTGAATCTCTTCCAACTTCCAGCCATGCCATTCTAAATTGCATGTCAATCACATAAGGTGTCTTCAGCAGTAGGGTCTTACCACTAGCCTTTGGTGGGTCATCAAGCACTCTGACAGAAATCTGTCTGTCTTTTAGGAAACCTTGTAGGTCTCTCTGATCAAAAGCTCATTGTGGATGATAGCCCCATGCTGGTTCTGGGAGTTACAGGTCAGGGCCCACTAAGAAAATGAGGAAAAAGATAACTAATATACAAGAGTTAGAGATAAGAGAGAGAGAGAGAGAGAGAGATAGGGAGAGGGGAAGTGAGGGAGGGAAGAGGTAGAAGATTAAGGTTAGTCTTGATCTTACCCTCTCCAGTGTCTGGTGGTTCAGGTGTTCCCTGTAAGGGCCTGGTGAAGGATCAGCCATTTGGTCTGTCTTTTAGTAAGTAGAAAATTATGGTACCATTGCTGTTTGGGTCTAGATTTGTGTTTCCCTCCCCTTTGATGCCCCCCCTCCCTCCCCTTCCATCCTAGTGTCTAGTCTAGGAGATGCTTGCTGGGTATGTAAGGTATCTTGGGTAGATTCAGGTTAGGTGCTGTAGATGAGTGAGACTATGTGGCGATTTTTTTCCTGTGATTGTGTAAGTTCACTGAGAATGATCTGTTTCTTGTCTTATACTGAGATCTTTGATCCATTTGGACTTGAGTGTAGTGCATGGTGAAATGTGTGGATTAAGTTTCAGTTTCCTGCATATGGTTATCCAGTTTTTCCAGCACCATTTGTTGCAGATGCTGTCTTTTTTTCCAGCCTATATTGTTTGGGCCTTTATCGAATATCAAGTAGCTATGCTTGCTTGACCCAAAGTCCGGGTCCTCAAGTCTATTCCATTGGTCTATACACATGTTTTTATGCCAGTACCATGCTGTTTTTATTACTATGGCTTTGTAATATAGCTTTAGATCAGGTATGGTGATGCCTCCAGAGGTATTTCTTTTGCTGAGGATATGCTTGTTTAACCATGCATTAGATCATTACTTAAAATTCATAGTTCTACTAATCTATAGACAAAGTTCATGCAAGTTTTCTGTAATGGTGCAGCAAGTGAAGCCTTTACTATATTTCCCATGACATTCCCATTTCCCTATATGAAAAGTTCTATAGTGAATTCCTCTGAATCTTCATCAAAATCACTTGAAGAACTCTACTTGTAGTATGGTTTGTTTTTTAGACTATTTTTTTTTCAATAGTTGTAAAAAAAAAAATGCTTCCAAGGCAACCTATGGTTGCTGAAGTAATTATGGCAAAAACTCCTGCTTTTGGCATCAAAATTTCTATACCTGTATATTCACTTTTGTAATAATAAAATGACACAGGCTAGGTGATTTTATAAAGTACATGTGCACAGTTAGAGGCTGGAAAATCAAAAAAGTATGATGTCAGCTCTAGCCAGGGCTCTTTTGGCTGTACAAATTCATGACAAATTTCCTCATGGATAGGTTACAATCTAGCAGGAAGTCAGAAGGCTAAGTACAGCTGTCTTGCTTAAGAGCAATCCAATCATGTATACTAAACATGGCCCAACAAAAACTTTCTTAAATACTACCAAGGGCCAACATCACCACCCATGTGGCACTAAGCATCCCCTCATAAATGTTCCAAATGATCTTCATAGTAAAAAAGTTCCAACTCATGTATCTTGAGAGAAACAGTCAACTAAAATCCAAACCACATTGTTGCAGTCAGGTTCGCATTGCTGGCAGAAGTCACCCAACCAAGAGCAGCTTGTGGCGAAAGAAAAAACAAAAAGATTTATTTTGGCTTACAGGCTCAAAGGGAAGCTCCATGATGGCAGAGGAAAATGATGACATGAGCACAGGGTGGACATCACCTCCTGCCCAACATCAGGTAGAAAACAGGAACAGGAGAGTGTGCCAAACAGTGGCAAAGGGAAGCTGGCTGTAATACCCGTAAACTGGCCCCCAACAATACAAGGTCTCCAGGAAGTGTTAATTCCCAAATCTCCATCAGCTGGGGACCTAAGATTCAGAACATCTAAGTTTATGGGGGACACCTGAATCAAACCACCACACACAGCAACCAAATACCCATTCTTATTCTAATGTAATTGTACTTACAGTATGCTCAGGAAATCCCTGTTCTTACAAAATTGATTGTAAAGAAACTAACATTATTTGATAATTTACTTATATCTTTCAAATTTCCTTTGCCAGTAGCATCCATGTTTAAAAAAAAAATCTGTGTCTTAGTTAAAGTAGTACCAGAGAAAGTTCCAGATTAAGAAAGTTTGGAACAATTTTTATAAGAATGGGACAGATGCCCAGTAAAAGAATTGTAATGAATCTTAATTGCAAATACCAATTTTAGAGATCTGTAAGAAGATCAAAATTGCAACTCATTTAAATTGTAGTAATGAATTCTGTATTCAGAGTATAGTAAGAATTTGTGAATATTGTGAGCTCTGCTTAACTCTAAAGAACCTTGAGAATCACAGGTGTGGCATTTTTCAATTTAGGTGTTAAGTATATCTGATATTCTTTCTAAAATTATCAAACATACACACTTTAAAGAAAATAGTACTTAGCTGGGCATGGTGGCACACGCCTTTAATCCTAGCACTCGGGAGGCAGAGAGAGGTAGGAGGATCGCTGTGAGTTCAAGGCCACCCTGAGACTCCATAGTGAATTCCCTGTCAGCCTGGGCTAAAGTGAGACCCTACCTCGAAGAAAACAAAAAAATAAAAAAAGAAAAGAAAATAGTACATTTGTAGTGGGTTCCAAAAAAATTATACCTGACTTTGTAAATTGATTGAAAAAGTTCGATGTATTAGGATAGGGGTGGAGGAGATGACTCAGTAGATAAAGTACTTCCTATGAACACCTGAGTTTGGATTCTCAAAAGCCACATAAAGCCAAATATGGTAGTGCTAATATATGCCTAGGGCAAAAAAGGAGATGGAGACAAAAGTATTGCACGGAAGCTCACAGGACAGCTAGTTTAGTGAATATACTAAGATGAACAGGAGACTGCTTTGAGTAAGGTGGAATGCAAAACCAACCACTAAATGTTGTCCTCTGACCATTGCCCCTGACCCATAGCATGTGTACACACACACACACACTCCACAATATACATACACATCTACACAAATGAATGCTATTTCTCATCCTGGAAGAAATTGATGCAATCCATTTTGTTCTGATGGATTGATTTCATACTTTTTCTGATATCCTCATAGCTCTCAAAGTACCTCATGTTTCCATACTAGGTTATTCTTCTGGTGAGGATAACAGCACATGAAAGGCCAATGAGTGGTTATTCCCCAAGGCTTGCTTTGCATTAAAACAGCTAGGTAGCTAGTTGAGTTCTTAACTAGTTAGTCTTTCTTTGTTTGTTTTTTCTCAAAATGATATTTCAATCATCAGTGATATTTTTAATGGACCATACCAATAAGTGCCCTTGAGGGTTTTTTTTTGGAGAAATTGAAAATAAGCTCATATCTAGTGGCAATAACTACTATTTGTAGAACTACTGCTATATGCCAAAATTTTATACATGATACTGGAATCTTGCTTTGATACCAGTGAATAACATACTTGACATTAGAGAAAATCGAATTCGTGATTTAAAGGACAGTTTAATACAAATAAAGGAATATACAGAGACAAATTGTATTTGAGAATGGCAGAAAGAATGATACCTAAATCTCTGTATGTCAAATAAAAAACAATAATAATACAAAGAAAATGAGTAGGAAGAGAAAATGGTATGGCAAAATAAAAGATAAGAATGATAGTTGTAAAGAATTTGATGACAATAATAGTTATTAAACAATGTGAAAACAAAATGTACTGAAATAATTAGAGAAAATTACTATTGTATATTAAGACAGTCAGCAGCCAATCATCATTAATAAGCATTTATGTATACAACTAGGCGTCATCTGCAACATTATTTTGTTGTGTAAGTTAGGAATGCCAGAGGGCATACAGGGAAATAACTTATGGTGGGGAATGATAGACAGTTGAGAGATATGGCAATGATAATGGTGAACCACTATCTCAAGAAAAAAGAACAGTAAAGAACGTAATACATTTAAGACAAGACAACATTTTTCAATGAATCCACTTATAAGAGAATTACAAACTTAAAGGCTTTTAATTTCATTTAGGACCAATGAGAACTTAGAAATATAATTACTATTCTATACTGCAGTCTGAGCTACAGATTGTCTTTAAAAGGGAAATATTGGTGGAGCAGCAGATATTTTGAAGATACAAACAAGCACTTTAGGACACCTGGTTCAGAAAAAATCAGAGTATACTGTATTCACAGGGGGCTATGTATCTCACTTTTAACATGTCTCAGGGTTCCCTGCAGGTTGATGTAAGTCATTTGCTATTGTCTCACCTAACTTTACACTATATAGCATAGAAATATAGCTGAAAAGAAAGAAGTCTTTGAATACACTTAAAACAAATAAAAATCCACTAACACATAAGAAAATGGTTACTGTATATAAACATTAAATACTAATAAAAAACTTTTGTAAATGTAAGAAAGAAGAGATGCTTTACAGAATGAAGACTTTGAAAAGTATGTTGGTTCATCAGGAAGCCTAGAAAGACAAAGTGAAGACAAGAATGGCAAGAAAGTAAAGGAGTAAAGGAAAGGTGGGGGGGGGGAGCTAATCAAAATCTAGGAGGGTATAAATAAGTCATATGGAAACCTACTTTTTTGGATAATGGAACACCCAGAAGCCATAGATTGTCACTAGAAAAATTTCAGTGTAAAAGATGGGATACCTTCCAGTGAGTTGTTGTCCAGGGAGGTCACTGATACCCCCCAAAACATTAAAGGCCATTGCAAAGGCTTTTGGTTTTCCACCCGGAATAGATGGTAAGACCCTACTGCTAAAGACTCCACATACTTGGGCTGCAAGGTCACTGAAAAATCCTGCTGGAGCTGAGCTGTAAGCCTCCTCCATGTAGACCAGCTGACAGAAAGCTGTAAAAAAAATACAGTGTATGCAGTTCAATGGGAGAGAGAGAAATCACCAGTGGAGATACCCACCAGTGAACACTGTGGGCATTTAATTTGGCCAGCCAGGTCAAATGAGTCAATGGGTCCAATAGTGGCATACCTATTATGAGGGAAACCAACCACTCTCTAATTGCACTGGAGGCTTGCTCTACAGAAAGGAATACATGCCTGATACTGAAAACTTATGACAGGGGTATTCATGAGCCCTAGGGGTGTAATGTCTGTTGGTGTCTGGTTAAATATATATACTGTGCTCACCAAACTGCCTGGTAAACATTTCACTTAATGTTTATACCCATATAATAATGATACTCTCACTTCTGGTTACAGAAGCCTCTACTTTCAGATGGCAGTGACCTTGGGATGACTCATAAGGCACCATGGTGCTGAGAAGTGACAGAAGAGTGCCCTACACTGACATATCTTTATCACACCTTCCAAGGCTCAGGGTCCATTGTGGAAGAGGTGGCAGAAAGAATGGAAGAGCCAAAGGAGGGTTAGGGCTCCTTAAAATGTGCTCCTCCAGACACAAAATGGCCTTGGTATCCATGTCCTTGCAGTGACTGGCACTACTTACACAAGACCATCATAATAGGAGGAAAACATGATGACATCTAAACAAAAGAGAGTCTGATTGAGAGGGGGAAGGTGCATTATGGAGAGTGGAGTTGCAAAGGCGAAAGTTGGGGAAGGGAAGGAATTACCATGGGTTATTGTCTATAATAATGGAAGTTAATAAGAAAAAATAAATTAAAAAGAATAGCTAGAAACAGCTCAAAATTAAGTAACTATTCCCTAGGTCTGGATAAGGCTAATTGATAACAAGAAATAGAAACTAAGGGAGAGTTGTAAATATATGACCAAACTTTGGAGTATCCTATCCTCCAAAAACTTTCAGCAAAAGTCAAGAGGTTCTTTTCTCCCCTTTCTTTGTTGTTTTGATTCATTTTTTATTTCACTTATTTTTTCACTTGTCTTTTACTTTGTATTATTTTGTCCCTTTGTATTTCTGCTCTTCCTCATCTGTTTTCTGTCCTCCATTTTCCTCTCTCTTTTCATTCACTTCTCTTTGTATTTATATAAAATATTGAAACCCACTAGAAGACATCAAGCTAAAGGAACCAAAATTTCAGAGACAGAATAGTCTAAGAATATAGCCATTAATGTGTACTTTCAAGCATCATTAAACAAGAAAATCTACATAACACAGCACAAAGCAATTCTGCATGATAAGGAATAATTTAGTTTCCAGAAGTAACAAAGTATAGTACTTACACACAAAATTGTCAACAAAAATTAAAAACAAATTAATAATGTAGTATATACAATCAGGAAAATTGTCATCAACAAGAACTTTCCCTGAGGAAATGAAGATGCTGACCCTTATTGGCAAATATTCCAATCAATTGTCCTAAATATGCACAAGTAACTAAATGATATTATTGACAATAGCTCAAAAACCATTAAAGTATTGTTTAAAGCAATAGAATAAATCCATAACATAAAAACCACACAAGTGGAATTCTGGGTAAGATGGCAGCTTAGGAGCCATGCCAAACCAGCCTAGGGAGGGATTTAAGCAAAACCCCAGCAAAATACACTTTTCTTCTGAAAAGTGAAGGAGTATAGGGTATTCTCAGACATAGCAGATAAGCCAGAGAGACCAAGACCCACCAGAAAGGAGGAAAATGGCCAAAGTCCCCCTGAGGCACTCATGGCCTGCAATCCGCCTGCCTGCCCAGCGCAGTCCCACCAGGTACACCAGACTGCAGCAGCAGCAGCAGAGACCAAGCAACAGATTTTTCAACTCCATCAGCCTTCTTGCGGTTAAGAAATCTGAAGGAAAGACAGCTGAGATCAACTAAAGAGCTACTGAAAGTGCTCCCAAAGTCTGAAATCTCCCATCCACCACCATCAGAACCACAACCCTCCAGCATTCAGCCCCCAGTGGTAGCTCAGCCAGCAGAGTGGATCAGAGGTACAGCTGCACAGCACAACATGGAGGGATCGAGGCAGGCACTCAGCATTGGTGAGATTGGAAGCCACCCCAAAAGGTAATAAGGCTGACTGACAAAAAAAGAAAAAAAAAAAAAGACCTGCAAGAGCTAATGTCTCTTTCCTTCTCAGGGCAGGTTACGGGGTATATAATCTTGACTGGGTTTACCATTTTCAAATAACCTGTATTTGGGGATTAAATATTGTTGCCTTTGGTGCTTTCATATATATAGGGCCTTTGTGTTTTGCTTCTGTCATTATTGGGGGCAGGGTCTGATCCAGATCCAGGTTGACCTGGAACCTAATTCAGAACAGAAATCTCTACCTCCCACCTGACAAGATTAAGTGTGTAGAACAACACACACCCTTAGGGATTTTGGCTTTATATGACTATCCACTTTAATCCCCACAATTGCATACTTTGTGCTGGTTTTTACTGACTGTGTATGTTACTCAGTTGAAGTTTAGATTTTTTGAGTAAATTATTCTACCCAGTCCACTAGAATACATGCTTACCAAGCAAACTCAACAACTAGGATTATTGCTGTGGCTTGATTGGGGGACATGAGCTACACGTGGCACCTTGTATTCATATCCTGAGGATATATAGAGGGGGATTGCCACATCTGGGAGCACTGCAGATAAGTAGAAAACCCAAGCATCAAATCAATTCAGGATGCAAAAGTCACTACAATATAATACAAGAAACTCAAAGAATCAAGACAATATATTCCCGCCAAAAACTAAAATTCCATCAGAAATGATCACCAATGAGACTGTTTTAGATGAAATGCCTGGCAGAGATTTCAAGAAAATGATGGTATCTATGCTCAAAGAAATCATAGAAGAAATGAAGGGAATTAAAGAAGAAAACAAACTTCTGAAGGAGAACATAGGAAACCAGCTTAATGAAATAAAGAGGTCATTATAAGACATGAGTAATGAAATAGAAATACTGAAAAAAAATTAGGCTGAAATCCTGGCTCTGAAGAATACAGTCAATGAAATAAAAACTCTGTCCAGTAGAATGGATGAAGTAAAGGACAGAATGTCTAAACTAGAAGACTAGGTGGCAGATCTAATACAGTTCAACAAAGAGAAAGACCAGTTAATAGCAAGGTATGAATGGGGATTTCAAGATATCCAGGATACTATGAAAAGATCAAACATAAGAATTCAGGCTATAACAGAAGGAGAAGAATTTCAATCCAGATGCTTAGTAGGTGTTTTCAACAAAATCATAGAAGAAAATTTTCCCCAAATTAGGAAAGAAATGCCAATTCAGATACAAGAAGCTTTTAGAACACCAAACAGACAAAATCTGGAAAGAACCTCTCTTCGCCTTGTTATAAATAAACTACTAAACACACAAACCAAAGAAAATATATTGAAAGCAGTTAGAGAGAAAAAGCAAGTCACCTACAAAGGCAAGCCCATCAGAATAACTGCCAATTACTCAACACAAACTTTAAAAGCCAGAAGGGCTTGGAATGATGTATTCCAAGTTCTGAAAAATAACAACTTTTAGACAAGATTATTTTATCCTGCAAAGCTATCTATCCAAATTGATGGAGAAATAAGGATATTCCACAACAAAAACAGGCTAAAGGAATTTATGACAACTGAACCAGCTTTACAGAAAATACTTGAAGGAATTCTTAATGCCAAAGAGAAAGCAAAACACACACAGGAAGAAATAGGAAAAAATAAACCACACTCAAATAACAGTTAAAACAAATGAGTAAAGGGAAAATAGGAAACACTACAAAATAAGAAGAATAAGAAATGGCAAGAATAAATGCAAACATTTCAATAATAACTCGTAATATCAATGGGCTCAATGCACCATCGAAGAGTCACAAGCTTGCAGACTGGATTAAAAGGCAGGATCCTGCCATTTGTTGCCTCCAGAAACTCATCTCTCAATAAAAGATATGCACCACCTTAGGGTGAAAGGATGGAAAATGGTATTTCAAGCAAATGGACCTAGGAAACAAGTAAGGGTTGCTATCCTAATATCTGACAGGATAGACTTCAAACCAACATTAGTGAGGAAAGATAAAGAAGGCCATTTTATACTGATTAAAGGAAAACTCCAGCAGGAGGACATTACAAACCTAACCATATATGCACCTACCATGGGGGCTCCCAGTTTCAACAACCAAACACTATTAGACTTAAGGTCACAGATAGCATCAAACACAATTGTAGTAGGAGACTTCAATACCCCAATCTTATCAATTGACAGGTCATCCCAGCAAAAAATAAACAGAGAGACATCTAAATTAAATGATGTCATGGAACAAATGGACCTAACAGATATCTACAGAACATTCCATCCAAATTCTGCAGAATATACATTTTTCTCAGCAGCACATGGAACATTCTCTAAAATAGGCCATATATTAGGATACAAAGCAAATCTCCACAATTAAAGGAAAATTGAAATAATGCCTTGTCCTCTATGTGACCACAATGGGATTAAACTGCAAATCAGCAAAAAGAAAAGCTACAGAGCATACAGAAATTCATGGAGAATGAACAGCACACTATTGAATGATCAATGGGTCATTGAAGAAATCAAAAAGCAATTCAATAAATTCATAGAATCAAATGATGATGATAATGCAACATACCAAAACCTTTGGGACACAATGAAGTCAGTCCTAACAGGGAAGTTTATACCTCTAAGTGCTTATGTTAAGAAATTAGAGAGTTCACAAAGAAACAATTTAAATAAGGCCTTGAAAAAAAGAAGAACAAGGTGAAACAAAAATCAGTATATGAGAAGAAATCATAAAGATTAGAGCAGAAATTAATGAAATAGAAACCAAAAACCAATCCAAAGAATCAATGAAACAAAGAGGTTGTTCTTTGAAAGGATAAACAAGATTGAAAAACCCTTAGCAAATTTGGCCAGAAGAAAGAGAGAAGAGAAAAAAAATTAATAAAATTAGAGATGAAAAACGCACCATTACAGCAGATACCAAAGAAATTCAGACAATTATAAGGACATACTTTAAGAATATATATGCCTCTAAGTTTGAAAATCTGAAAGAAATGTATGATTTCTTTGATTCATATGACCTACCAAAATTAAATCAAGATGAGATAAACCATTTAAATAGACCTATAACAAGTACAGACATCCAAGCAGTTATAAAAAGTCACCCAACTAAAAATAAATAAATAAATAAAATAAAATAAAAAAAAAAACAGGTGCAGATCTGGATAGATGCATATATTACTCTCACCAAACTGCCCTGAAAGCACTGCACTTAATGTTCATACTCATATATTAATGCTATTCTCACTTCTGGTTAGAGAAGCTTCTCTTTTCAGAGGGTGATGACCACTGGGATGACTCAAAAGGCAACATTGTGCTGAGAAGAAGGGACAGAGGAGTGTCCAGCACTGAAACATCTCACACCCTCCAAAACTCGAGGTCCACTGCGGAAGAGGTGGAGGAAAAAACGTAAGAGCCAAAGGAAGGGTACCACTCCTTACATACAACTGTCTGGACAGAATTTGTCCTGGATATCCAAGACCTTGCAGTGCCTAGCAATACCCATACATGACCCTCATAATAGGAGAAAAAGATGATGACATCAAATTAAAAAGAGAGACTAATGGAGAGAGGGAGGGGATATGATGAAGAGCAGAGTTATGAAGGGGAAAGTGGGAGAGTGAAGGGGAAGGAAATTACATGGTATGTTGTCTGTAAGTATAGAAGTTTGCAATAAGAAAAACACACACACAAATGTACATAGAGGAGACTTAAAGCACAAAATTACAAATTCATCAAAGGGTTTGTGATGCACGTGTAACTAGGCAGAATTAAGAAGCCTCAAATTTTAAGAGAAATAAATTGAAATAAACCTTTGAGATGATCAGTGGAAAAGAAAAACAATGAAGATAAGGTAAGAGACATTTAGAAAAAGTGATAAACCCAAGTATGCTAGTATGCACAGTGGTAACCTCTGCTGAGAGAAGAGAAAGAGAAAAGTATAGGAATGTGTGAAGAAATAATGGCCAACGAGTATCCCAATTTTCTTAAAATGATAATACACATCTAAAAAGTGAATGAATTTCAAGTAAGACAGCTACACAAACATGGTCACAAAGACACAATATACACAAACTGCCAAAAGCAACTAAAAGAGAGTCTTGAAAGAAAAAAAAGTTAGAACAATTATTTGCTAGGTGTGGAAGAATGTCAATAAGATTAATATTTGATTTCTCACCAGAAATCATAATGGGTATTAGCAGGAAAAAGAATTTAAAGGACTAAAAGTAAAAAGAAGTAAAAATACTCTAGTGAAAATATTCTTCAGATTTTATGGAGAAATGAAGCCAGTCAAATATGACTGACTATACAAAACTACTTATGGTTGAAATGAGATGACATTAAAAATAATTAAACATTATGGAGAAATAGAGAATTGTGGTAAATAACGCCAGAAACATTGCAGTTCTGATTTAGAGTTCTTAACTTTTATGGAATTTTAAGCATAAACTCATGAAAATCATAAATATAAGACTGTGGTACAATGAAAAACATATGCAATGATGTAAATCCTGAAGGAACAACATTGGGTTTAAATGAAATATAAATACAATTTTTATGTAATATTAACATTAATTTTCTTTTGGTTCAATAGTTCGTTGGAAATTTAAAATGGTAACTATAGTCCCAGGATCCTCACTAGAAAACAACTAATAATCTACTATAAAATTTAAAAGAAATTCAAAGAGAATATCATGAAAAAAAGTCCACTAAAGACAACTAAAGATGTAATGGTGGATTTAAGGAACAATAACTGTATAACATTTATATAACATAATCAGCAAATGACATAATTAGGTCCTTGTGTGAATATAGACTATATTTAATGGTAAGAGCTATTGATTAATAAACAAATAACCTAAAAAGATAGCCAAAGGTATTCCATGTAGACACTAGCTAAAACTGACATATTAATAGTAAAAGAAGGTTAAATAGATTTTGATTTAAATTACTAAGGAATACTAAGAATAATATCTGAATATAAGGTGTAAATAAGCTACCAGTATTAATATTTATAAGCACATGAGCACCATAGGATGGATTTCCTAAATATTAGTCAAACACTGATGGGATTAAAGGGAAAAATAAATAACATTAGAAATTATGATTGAATATTTATATTCCTCACAATCATTAATAGACTGTTCACACATAACTTACATATTAGAATATAATGTAATCTGTTTAAAAGGCCTTGTTGCTCATGCTGAGGCAGTCTTGAATTATAACTATATTCTCATATGTATGTGTGGGTCCCTGGATCTTTGGGGCCGCAGTTCCCCAAAGGCATCCAGGCAACGTGGAGAGCAGGGTGTTGAGCAGCTGTGAATGCAATGAAAGAACTACTTTTGGGAGGCAGCTTCAGTGAACTGCTCATTTTATTTGTCAAGAAAATGGGTTTATAAGCAGTTGAGAGCAGGAAGAGGGTCCTAAATGGTCCCAAATGGTGGGTTCAAAGGTTGCTAGCCATGTCTAGGGACCTTCATTCCAGCATGTCAGGTGATCTACACAGTGGCAGGAAGAGGATCTCAGGGGGAGGGGCTGTGTGAAGGCTGCTGGCTGATAAGGAGTTTCTTAGGCAACTGGCCAAAGGTCAAAAGGCTATGGGCAAAGCTTAAGTTCAGGTGTGCTGGGCTTGGAAAGGGAGTCTCCTCCTGTTGCCTGGGGGTCCTTAGCCATGCCTGGCAGCTCAGGCCTGTCTGCTGAAGGCTCCAGCCTGTACCTGTCAGTGCCCTGCATATGTGCATTCCTGCCTTTCTCAACCCATTGTTCTACTCTAAGCAGGAAAAGAACAGACTGCAGACCCTTAGAGACATCCTGGTGCTAACTTACTCTCTGTTGGACAATCTGCTTCTCTTTTTCAGATAGATGTAGATCCTAAGGAGAGAGCCACCCCATCATACCTCAAAAGGGCCCTGGCTGAAACTAAGAAAAATTGGAGAAACAAGCAAGGGGGCTGTTTTTCTGTTGAACCGGATACCAGCACAAGGGGGAAGGATATCAGCACAGAGAAAAATCAACTCCTACCAAATCAGAGATCCAGAGCCTCAGAGGCCCCCAACACCTCATCACTGAAGCAGACCAAAAATGTACCCAACATGGCTCAGGGAAATTTTGCGGAAGAGGGGGCGGAAAGAATGTCAGAGCCACATGTTGGGTCATGATATGCAGAGACATTTATCTTACCCATAACTGTGGGCTAACTCCACAATGCAAGACCTGTATACCTCAACAAGGAGGGGCCAAGGGGAGCGGTAGGTCACGGATGAGCCTAATAATGGTACCAAACTGACTGTATTTGCTGAATACAAAACTAACTAATAAAGAAAAAAACAAAAAATGATTATTATTATTAAAAACAACAACAAAAAGCTTTCTTACTGTCAGGCTTTTTGGCCTTTTTCAGAGTTGCATCATGTGTTATGGAATATTACCCCTTCTCTAGAAACTCATAAGCTCAGATCATCTCATTTTGTTCCTCAGATTTCCAAAGTCTCACTCTCTAGCTTCAGTACTCCACAACGTGCAGGATGCTATAGCTCCCCCAATGAAATTTTATTTCTAACTGAACAATCACCAATGCTCCTTCTCATCACACTAACATGCTCTTCCACTGCTGCTCTTACTCTCTATTTTTATCTGCCAATATGTAAGGAAATAGACCAAGTAGACCTATTAATACTAAGGAACATTTACCCAAAATGAGCAAAATACTCATGCTTGGAAAGTACAAACATGATATTCTAAAGAACTGTGTTGTACATCATATAAAAAGACTCAGGAGCCAGGCCTGGTGGCACACACCTGTAATCCCAGCACTTAGGAAGCAGAGGTAGGAAGATTGCTGAGAGTTTGAGGCCACTCTGAGACTCCATAGTGAATTCCAGGTCAGCCTGGGCTACAACTTCGAAAAACCAAAAAAAAAAAAAAAAAAAAGAAAGAAAGAAAGAAAGAAAAACTCAGGAAATTGTAAAAGTTTGAAACAATATAAATTGCACTCTGTTACGATTAGAATATAAATATAATTCATATACAGCTATCAAATGAGATAAATTGCAAAAAAGTGGCAGGAATGGAGTAGTAGGTTTATGCCCAACAGGTCCAAGAAGAAACCACTATGAAATATTAAAAATATCTAGAGACTAGTGAGAGCAAAACAGAAATAGAAAAACATGTGAGACATAGAAAAGTAAGACTAAGAATAAAATAAATTGTATCTCTTTGTATTGTAAAAATAAAATATATCAAGTTAAAAACCTTATTAAGGGCTAGAGAGATGGCTTAGTGGTTAAGGCGCTTACCTGCAAAACAAAAGGACCCAGATTCAATGCCCCAGGATCCACATAAGCCAGATGAACAAGAAGGCACCTGCATCTGGAATTCCTTCAGTGTCTGGAGGCTCTGGCATCCCCATTTTCAAATAAATAAATAAATTAATTAATTAATAGAAATTGTTTTTAAAAACTATTTAAATATCCTGGGAGGTATTCAAAAATAATTCAAACTAAATATAAGGTATCAATTGGAAGGAAGGAATAACTACAATGGGAATTAGCAAGAAAGGGATAATTAAGTAACTGACAGCACTAAAAAAATCAAAAACACCCAACATGGCTCAGGGAAATTTTGCGGAAGAGGGGGCGGAAAGAATGTCAGAGTCACATGTTGGGTCATGATATGCAGAGACATTTAGCTTACCCATAACTGTGGGCTAACTCCACAATGCATGACCCGCTATACCTCAACAAGGAGGGGCCAAGGGGAGGGGGTAGGTCACGGATGAGCCTAATAATGGTACCAAACTGACTGTATTTGCTGAATACAGAACTGACTAATAAAGAAAAAAAAATCAAAAACAGAAAACTCTGGCTAAAATGATTAAGAAAGAAGAGATAACACAGCTAAAATGAGGAATGGGAGCAAGAGATTACTACCAACCTCTCTTAATTTAAACATTTTTATAATAGCAAATTACTAAACCATATGAAATAAGCATGAAAGCTTCACAAACACATTTTAAAAATAGAAGGAAAAATTCATTACACATTAGGTGAGACAGACACTGCACAGTAACAAACTCAAAAACATAACAAGAATTGCATAAACCAATAACACTTATGAATAATGAGACAAGCATCTTCAATCTAGTAACATATTCAATTTCACAAATTGAAGATTCTATTCTAAGAACAAGTGGGATTTATCTGAGAAATGCAAATATATTTCACCATAAAAATTAAATACTTTGCAACAGTAACAGACTGAGGAAAAGTGACCACATGATCATCTGTAGGGAAGTAAAAAAAAAAAAATACAGGTGAAACATTTGACACAAACATCCTGTAGTTAAGGAATATAAGCCTCAATCTGTCACAGTGTGTCTGTTCCAAACCCACAATTAGACCAGTACACAATGGTGAGACCCTGAAAACATATCACTTTTCATCCCGGATTAGAATGCCATTTTCCCCATTTCTATTCAACAAGTAAGAGGAGTATATCCAAATGATTCAGTCAGAAAAAGATAAAAAAAAATCACTCAAATATAAAAAGAAGAAAGTTGACCTGTGTTCATAGATGACACAAATGTTTGTAAAAATTATAAAATTATCTACATATATGTACACAGTTTAGAGCTAATGAACATATTCAGCAAACTTGCAGAGCAATTCAAACTACAATTAAGAAAAAAATTCCAATTCATGTACTACATAAAAATTAATCTAGAATTGGAGGGATGGCTCAGTGGTTAAAGATGCTTGCTTGAAAATTCTGACAGCCTGGATTCCATTCCACAGTACTAATTTAAGCCAGATGCACAAGCTGGTTCATTTGTTTGGAGTCCGTTTGTAGTGGCATGAGGCCCTTGGAGGGCCCATTCTCATTCCCTCTGTCTCTTTCTGTCTCTCTGTCTCTGTCAATATCTCTGTTTGAAAATAACTAAACCAAAGGCAACACTGAAATATTTTTTAAAATTATTCTATTTAAAAAATTACAAGGTTGAAGAGTTGGCTTAGCAATTAAGGTGCTTGACTTTGACGCCTAAGGACCAATGCTTGACTCCCCGGATCAAGAGTAAGTCAGACACATAATATAACACATGTGCAAGGTTGCATTAGCACACAATGTGGCACACATGTCTGGAGTTATGTGTAGTGGCTGAAGGCTTTCGTGTACCAATTCTCTCTCACTGTCTCCCACTCTATCTCTCATAAAACATGACAAATTTGATTTACTATAATCCATATAATACTGCAAAACAAAATAATACTTAAATAACAGAAAAAATATCATGTTCATGAATTGGTAGATAATATTTTAAAGGAAACAATATTCCATGAACCATAAAGAGTTGATTTATCAAAATCCTAATTCATTTGGCACAAAAGGAGAAAACAGATCTGTAAGTATTTGCAGGGAATACTAAGTGGCTAATGAAATTTTGATAAAGAAAGGCAAAGTTGACAGACTCCTGCCTGTTATTGTAAAATGTATCACAAAGATACAGTATTCAAAAGAGTAAGATATTGGTATAAGTGGGCACATATACAACGAGTGAACAGAAATGATAGCTTAGAAATAAAAAATACATATATCTTTGAATATCTGATTGTGAAAAATTTTGCAAGCATATTCCATGGTGAAAGAACCATCACAGAGCCTGGGGACATATCTTAGTGCATAAGAGCTCTGCCTTCAACAAGCCCAAGGATCTGAGTTGGATCCCTAGCACCAACTTAAAACAACAACAACAACAAAAGCAAAAAACAAACAAACAAACAAAGCAACTGTGTGTAGACCCCATGCCTGTAAACCCTAATCTTCAGGAGATCATGGACAAGAGAATGCCAGGTGCTCACTGATCACTCAGTGTGACTGAAAAACAAAACAGCAGCTCCAGTTTCAGTGAGTGACTTCTCAAGGAAATAAAACTGAAACTCAAAATAAGAGGTTTCCCTATGCTCTTCTATGACCTCCACATGTGTGTAGCATAGGCAAGTACATCAATGCATACATGTGCAAGTAACTCACACACATATACAAATACACACACACAAAACAATAAATTCCACTAATGGTGTTATAGCAACAGAATGAACATATATAAAAGATGAAGTTGTACTTTTAAACTACATCATATACTGTAGTCACTCAAAATCACTCAGATGCCTAAATATAAATGTTAAACATATTCTAGCATTAGAAGGAACATAGAGATGATTCTATCTGACCTAAAATTTACTAATGACCTAGAGAAAATAAGCAGCAAATGTAAAGAACAAATGATATCAAATCAAATTTGAAAATTTTGTACAACAAACCTCACTATAATAAAGGTGAAAATAAAGAAATATTGTAGAAAGTACTTTTAATTTATATATTTATGATAGTTTTATGATATCTATAATATCCCAATGACTACTATAACACTTTAATGAAAACTAAAATAATGCAATTAAGCATTGTCAAAAACAATAATAATAAACAATTAAATACATAGCAAAAGAAGTTATTTTCCCCTTCCCAATTTCCCATCTGTCAGTATTTTGATTCCATTTACTATGGAAATATTCATTATCAGTATTTTAAAGAAATGGGTGCATATATTATGCAACTTTTTGTGTTAATGTGAGCGTACTCCTTTCCTACTGACCATGATTATTTCCTTTAGTAGATATTTCATTCTTGGAGTGGCTTCTTATCTCTATGAATGATACTACTACTAGATAGCATGACACATATATTTATGTATTTATTACTATTCAAACTTCACAGATCATTCAGCGTCTACCTGTCATGTTTTAAACAGATGTTCTTTATGAAATGATGCAAATTAGAGACACTTAGAAGAACTGCTCACAAAAATTTTCTTTTAGCAACTCAGGGATTTAGGAATGCTTGTGTTAAATTGCTATCATACTTTACATAGACATTCCCTATGAAAATTATTTCTAAGTAATGCAAATAAGAAATACTTAGAAATACTGCTTTTTTGGATTGTATAAGGAAATGTTCCTCAAACTTGACAAGATGTTTTTTTTTTTATTTCATGTCTTACATATTGCAACTAATGTACAGTTGAGAAATTGAGCGATATTAAGAAATATCATTTCCATTGATTATAAATGTATTCTCTTGTACTGTTCTTATAATGGTTTGCTTTTTATTACAAAAAGCTCAATTTCCTTATGTCAATTATCCAAAGGCAATTTGTGTCCAAACCAGGAATTTAGGAATTCTTGTGTTAAATTGCTCTAGACTTTTGTAGTTATTGTTATTGATTTTGGAAACTATTCAAGACACAATACTTGAGAGAAAGAATAATCTGTAACAAGCCATCAGAAAAACAAAATCATTTACATAGAAGTAGGTCAGAGATAGTTTGTTTCTGAAAGGTGTTTTATTCTATCTACCCAATTTCTCACCATACATTATCTCTGGGTTTCCTAGACCTTAGTTAAAACCAAAGCTCCATCCCATTAAAGACAAGGGTATTATTATCATTAGAGAAATCTTCTGCAGTTATAATTAGGAGGGTCTATGACCCTTCAAGTAAGAATATACTTTGTATATAAAGTGACAGCCTAATTTGGCTAGAGCAAGTCTCTGTGTAAGCTAATTACATGAGGTAATTTTGCCTGAATGGAGATTGACTTGAAAGTGAATCCAATTTAACGGTGAGAAGATTGTTATAAGAAGCATTTCATTGTAGGCTTGGAAGTCCCTTAAAGTACTAATTTTTCACTTGAATAACTATATTGCTATAGTCAGGATGTTTCAAATTACTTAATATTTGGGAGATATTATTTGACCTAAAAAAGACAAATAGTACCTTTTTAAAAAATTTATAGGAACAATTTAGGATTCCATTATTCATATAAGTTAATACCAGCTGCTGTTTTCCTCTTCTCATTTGTGTTTGATATGATAGGCAACTTTTCTCTGTTGAAGGACAAGGCAAATTCCTTAATTAGATGTCCAATTGAAGAGTCAAGTTTGTCCAACTTATCAATCTTCTAAGTTTATACTTTTTTTAAAAAAAATATGATCTACTCTCCTAGGCACTTTAATAATAATTTCTCTGAAAATAATTATATGCATCTTCCAGCTGTTTTTCACTGAGTTTAAATGTTGGGATTATAAGAATAAATGGCAAAACATGTTTGAGGGATGGCCTGGTTTTACTTTAAGCACAGTTATCTGGTTGTAAATGACAAGGAACAGAGTAGATTGAAAATCAATAATAGATATTTGGTTTTTATTCATTTATTTTTCTCCAAAAAACTATGTGACTCCAACTCAAATCAAATAAAAGCTCATAAAATGGCAACTTCACATTTAATTTGTATTTTAAACAATATTGAAAGTTGTAGAGTATGCAAAGCCTGGTAGGGACTGTGCCAAATTTCACACACTGGTGGTTTGAATGGAAATGTATGTACTCATCCTACCGTGTTTCAGCAGGTGGAGCCTTGTTGGAAGGGGTATGTAACTCTGGGTGGGTCTTGAGTTAAGCACTACTAAGTGTGTAGAGAGCCATTTGAACTCTGCATGTTCATACTTGCAGGTACTGGCTTTTGCCTCTCTCATATGGATGTACGGAAGTGAGCAGCCTTCTTCTGTCATGTGGAGCTTCCCGTGGAATCTACACACCCGAAATAAACCCTTTCCACCCATAAGATGCTTCTGTTTGGGTATGTGTTCTAGAAAAATAAAGAAAATTGGTATCACAAAGTGGGTCATTGCTGCAATGAATTTGACCATGTGGGTTTTGGTCTATGGGAATTTGTTTGTAGGAGGGCTGTGGAAGGATTTTATACTATAGACTGGAGAACCCTTGCAGCTCTGTGAGCAGAGCTTGATGGGCTAGTCTGGTGAGAGTTTTCAAAATGTTAAATGCAGAGAGACCCTGAAGTGTTGGCTTATGAACTTTCAAATGGGAAGAGAGAATATTGTTGGAATTGGGCTACTGGTGAAAAGTCTAATTGTGTACTGCCCATGCCCTAAGAATTTGATCAAGGTGTACAGATAGTTTGTGCTGTGGCAGTTCATGCTTGCAGGTTCAGGCTATTGTCTGTTTGGTATAGATGTATAGAAGTGAGCCAGTTTCTTCTGTCATGATGGAGCTTGCCCTGGAAACTGTAAGCCTGAATTAAAATCCCTTTTACCCCTAAGCTGTTATTGGTTGGGTGTTTGTCCCAGCATCATAAAGGGAACTGCAACAGAGACCATTGAGTATACCACTTGCTCTGGAATTATATTTCCTTTCAGAACACTTGCTATCTCAGAATCACTGTTCTCTCAAATTTCATACCTAAAATGTCTGTCTTACCTTTCTAAATTTGACAATCTTTAGTAAAGTGTATTGAGTATTGAGTACTACAATAATGTGTCTAGGTCACTGTTTCAAGAAGCACCCTGCTGACAATGGTTGTGGTAGCTTTCACCTGAATATCTATTTGCATTTTATTCCCTAACAAATATAGTGACCTTACTGAAATTCCTATCTCTTTCATGAGGCCATACTATGTACAATGATGATTGAAAACTGGGATATAATTGTCAAGTCATCTTTTCTCAATATAGAACGAATGGTCATTATAGTCTAGATTACTATGGGATCAAACAAGGCCTCTGTTGCAATTTTCTCATAGTCCCCTTCATTTCTCAAATCCTGCTTTCCTCATCCCTTATTAATTTTGTCTCCCAATAAACTACTGCAGGTATCCCTATAACGTTATGGATATGTTTTCCTAAAATATTCAATATACTGCTCATGTGTGTACACTACCTAAGTGTAGAAATACCACTGGGTGGCTATGTTTTGAAGGATATTCTACTAATGAGAGATAAAAAGAATGCAATGGCATTGAGCCACCTGTATTATTTAAAAAAATCCTTTGGTGGGTTCTGATATTTCAGTTGTAACATGTTAGGTACTATTGTAAAACTGACAATATCAATAGATAGGATAAAATCCCCAAATAATAATTGAAAAGTACTTAAATCTTAATCAAAAGTAATGTGTACATGATTATAATAATAAGAAGCAAAATGGAAATGTTTGCTTATAGAAACTGACTTCCATTGAGATGGATAATAATATTCCAACCCAATACTCCAAGGATAAATATAAATTTGAAATGGAAAAATGTATTTCATATTCTGTAAATCAAATATAATGAAGAACAAATGATTATAAGGCTTATACTGGCTAACACAATAAAAATGATTAACCCATTTTTAGTTTTGAAGTGTGACTTTTCAGGCCCAGATTCATTGGCTGAAGGGGCTACTGGGTACACATAAAGAAGATCTCTGAAACAAAGTATAGGGTATTGACCCTCCAGTCATTATATTAATGGATCTATAACCAATTATTGTGTGTACTTGTATGTTAAGAAAAAGCATATTCTCAACATTTCATACTCAGACATAGGATGCTAGTTGGTCTTGGCATCTGTAGTAATTCGTCTTGGAGCACTGAGATGAACTTACAGACCAGGCACAGTTATGAAGGAAGGGATTTATTGAAGGTAGAGGGGAAGTTCCATAATTACAGAAAAAATCTGGGCCACTTTCCCAGGTCAAAGCACAGAGAGAGAGAGAGAGAGAGAGAGAGAGAGAGAGAGAGAGAGAAAAGTGCTACAAGCAAAAACAACAAAACCACACCTTAGGACTGGACCCTATGATCTGCCCAATGACACCTCCTCCAGCCAGGTGGATGAATGTTTAAATTTCAAACTTTAATAAAATCCTGAATAAATTGCGGGTCATCCACTCAAACTACCACAGCATGTAAGTGCTACCATAGAACACTGAAAAGAGTAGAAAATAAAGTGGCAAGTAACAGACATATTTCTCTTCTATATATGCCGATTGAGACCACATATTCACTTCATGTTAATTCTATTATTCTCAAAATTATAATTAAAATAAATAAACTTTAACATTGGAAAAAGAACATTTATATTGTTTCATTGGAGATCTGATTTTACTGTTTGTAAGTTTTATAAGTTTGTTGAGAATTTAAGAATATGTAAATATCAGAAATTTTAAGAATATACAATGTAGGAGCTGGGCATGGTGGCACATGCCTTTAATCTCAGCACTTGGTAGTAGCAGAGGTAGGAGGATTGGCATGAGTTCAAGGCTACCCTGAGACTACATGGTGAATTCCAGGTCAGCCTGAGCTAGAGTGAAACCCTACCGCAAAAATAAATAAATAAGAAGAATATATGATGTAAAAGACAGGAAAATAGTCAATATAAAGGACATTTCATATGCAAAGATTTATCTGAACAAATTTTGGAAAAGAAAAATCTTCTTGGAAATTATAGCTAAAATATTTTTGTTTTTGTAAGGTAGCAGAAACAATCACATTGTATGTAAATGTGTTGCTGTATCTTTACCTCTCCAAGACATATTGACCTAATAAAGTGTTATTCATGAGTTGTTGGAAGGACAATACAAATATCTACTTTTGGTTTAAAAAGAAGTTAATTTCATAGAATGATTAATTATAAACTGATCACATTTGCAGAATAAAACTACAGATGCCTCATTGGGATCCATGACAATCTGAAAGTGTATTTCCATTAATTCCTCTTTTGTTATATTCACATTAACCAAAAAAGCTGATTTGACTTTTATTATTCAATCCCTAGGATCTTCTTTTTCTAAAAACTGTTTTCTATGACAGATTTTTTTAAAAAGTATATTTAGTTAATGTTAGTTTAACAGTTTGACAATTTAACATGTAAATATTTAAATGATCAATATTTATATGATAAAATCTTTAATCTTTCTTGGTTTATAGCTTCATTTATATAAAATATATCTAGTCATACATCAGTATGTAAAATCTTCAGTATTCTAAATGACTGTTCTCTACTGCAATCATAAAACTGAGTCATTTCAAGTCATTTTCATCTAATTGAATGAATGTTTCCCTATGTGTATTCAACATTTAATTTGTAATTATAGTTCCCTTGTCTCAAAAACTGGAACAGAAGGGGAGACATTTTTCATTGTACTAAAACACACCCTCAACTCAAACTAATTTAATTAAGGTGACAATGTATTTTTTTATTAGCAGCTGACATAGCACTGGCAGAACTGCACTTATTCCTATCTGGCAATCAGAGCTAGTCATTTGTCCAATGTTACAACAACCCCAGTATTAACACACTCTATGTGCTCTTTTGCACTTTCTCTTTATTGTTTACTCTTTCATGACACTACAAGCCTTACAAGAACAGAATTCTCAGATTAGCTATCTTTATCCATTAACATCTAGGTTTCAGACGTTTCATTTTTTTTGTCATATTCCTTTTTTGACAACCTTGTTATGTACCCTTTCTACATCCAATGTGGTCATTCAGTTTAAAATTTTTACTAGTTATCAATACCACCTACTGTTTCTGGTCTAAAAATGCATGTCTAACAAATGTTAATAAAATTATTTAACAAATGTAAATTACATGTGGAAGAAATATTTAGCAATCACCAATTGAAAGCCTATTATTTTATTATGTGCCAAGCTTTATTTTTTTAACATTTGTGAAAACAGTCTCTTTCCCCAAGTGCTTCACAGCCCAGAGGGGAAATAAAGAATAAAGAATGTTATAAAAGTTGTAACTGAGGGCTTCCTTATATTGTATACTTCTATGGATATATCTGTGATTTATCAGTGTACTTCACACTTATTCTTTAACTAGTTTGCATCATTTTTCTATGTTTTAGGAAAGGGCCTTCCAGGCAAATACTTCTATGTTTCAGAAAGGGCAAAAGCTGCATCATACAGTATCAGTCTTTTAGCTGTGACATTGAGACTTGTCTACACAGTAAATAAGTAGCAAAATCCTGGCTTTAGTATAAATGCAACAAAGTAATCTTAATAAGACCCATGTTCAAGTGCAGTCTTATTTTCATTACCTAGTTATATGTAACTTGGAGTATCATGAGTAGACTATATTTTTTTTATTAAGTAGAAACCTTGTATGAACACATCATGTATTGGTGTCACCATTTCTCTCCTCCCTGCCCCCATTCTACTAAGGATTCTTCTCAGGGAGACTACTGGTATTCACCATTGGGTTGTGGGTTATGAGTTTTGAGAGTAGCAGTCAGTCATCGTGGGGGAGAAGCAATGTGTCTGGATATCCCCTCCCACCTTGTGGCTCTTACAATATTTCCACCCCCTCTTCCACAAAGTCCCTGAACCATGATGGGTGTGTTTTAAGTCTACTTTAGTGTTGTGCTCTCAGCAGCTTCTGGATTTCTGCTTTGGTACAAATGATCAGGATACCTATTTATTTATTTACTTATTTATTCATTTAAAAATATTTTTATTTATGAGAGAGAGAGAGAGAGAGAGAGAGAGAGAGAGAGAATTGGCACCCCAAGGTCTCTAGCCACTGCAAACGAATTCCAAATGCATGTGCTATCTTGTGCATCTGGCTTATGTGATACTGGGGAATTGAACCTGGGTCCTTAGCAATCCCAGTCAAGCACCTTAAGCACTGAACCATCTACCAGTCCCATGTTTGTTTATTTTGAGGTAAGGTCTCTCTCTAGCCAAGGCTGGCCTGGAATTTTATATGTAGTCTCAGGCAGGCCTTGAACTCACAGGGATCCTCATACCTCTATCTCCAAAGTATTGTGATAAAGGTGTGTACCACTATGCCCAGCTGACTGTCTCTCTCCTGATTTAAATATATATATATATGTATATGTATATATTATATATATAATATATATTTATTTATTTTTATATTATATATATATATATATATATATATATATATATATATATACTTATTAGAGAGAGAGAGAGGGAGATGCAATTAGTGATAGAGAGTGAATGTGCACACTATGGATCCCAGCCATTACAAACAAACTCTAAATGCATGCATCACCTTGTGTACTTGGTTTATGTGTGTCCTGGGGAATTTAACCTGGATCCTTTGACTTTGCAGGCAAGCTCCTTAACTGCTAATCCATCTCTCCAGACCTTTAATTTCTTTTTGAATAAGAAAAATCATGTTTCCTTCCAAGTCCTTGGGGGAGTTAAATGAAATAAATTTGTGGGAGTATATAATGAGTTCCTAAAAATGTCCATCACATAATTGTTTAATGTAATTAGACTATAGTCTTAGAAAAAGATGTGAAAAGCATATAGGTAACTTAAAGTTTAGATGCCCCCCAATTTCGCTTTTTATCAACAGTTAAGGACTTGTATTAGGAACATCTCCTCTAAAATTATATATTCTACAGATTGTTCTCTGTTAGTTACCTGACATGTTCCTTTTCATTGGTAGGCTAAAAAATATATGGCTTAGTAAATTTCAAAAGATAACCCAACATTCTTGCCACCTTGTGTATATGCCAAGTATTATTCTCTCTCTTTGTGCTATATAGAGAGTAAATATAAAATGAATGCTATATTGTGATTTGGTTGCATTTTTTAACATGCAAAAAGTATTCTATTTATACAATTAGAATTCTCAAATCAGTTGACTGTTGAGGTAATAAAAAGTAAAACTTTAATTTTTTTATTTGTTTTCTTTTGGAATGATCCTTACTCAATTAAGTGCACATATAAAAGGAAATATACACTTTGTGAAAGTAGTGAATTAAGCATATACTAGGTTATCCTGCTGTATCTGAAAAAATAAATAAAACTACTGTGCTGTGAACATATCCATATGCTGAGAAATAGCTGGTGGTCCAAAGAAGATTAAGATAGTCTCCAATTGACATACAGCATGTAAAGGGGAATTTTATTCTTATGATTACAAGGAATGACATTCTACCAATAATATTTGTGAACTTAGAAGAGCACCTGAAGTTTCGGAAGGGATTGCACCTCTTTTCAGTAACTCATTTTCTGCATAGTTGTGAAATAGGCAGAACTTACTAGCTAAAATGGAATCCTTATTTATGGAAACTATATGACAGTAACTTTGTGTCAACCCTACAAGTTTGCTGTAATATCGTACACAATGGAAAATGAAGGGATTTGTGCAATTTGATGAGACCTTTTGATTCAGAATGTTAATTTGCAAACCAGGCATAGTGTCACACACCTTTAATCCCAGCACTCGGTAGGCAGAGGTAGGGGGGTCACTATGAGTTCGAGGCCACCCTGAGATTGCATAGAGAATTCCAAGTCATCCTGGACTAAAGTGAGACCCTACCTTGAAAAAAAACAGAAACAAAAAATAGAATATTAATTTGTGGTAATATTTTTGTGTGATTCCTAAGTAATTTATCTTAAACCAATAAAATCTGAATAATAGGAATAACAGTTTGTGGAACAAGGGAAAGTTTGGGAAAAGGAGACAACTTTTCTTTGATTGTCATTATTTGGTGAAATTAAAGCACTACATACTATGCTAACTCAGAAGGCAAAATTAACTTTGGCTTCTTTGTTCTGTCTTGCTTCTTTATTTAGTACATACATTTAGAGTAGGGAAGAGATTTATAATTTCAGAAAAATAGGCAAAAGTTATATGATAAAATAGGATAAAGAAGCAATAAACATGGGTTTGAGCCACATTGCTTTCTCTAAGTAACTATTATCTTGAAAATGCATGTGGGGCTCAGCATCTTTACTGGTAAACTCAATGAAAGAGACATGTATGATCTCCTTATCCTTTTCAATGGAAAATGTTATGACTTTTGAAATGAATTCTACAGAAAGGAAGGACTAAATACATGGGTCACTTTAAGTGATAGGAGCTTTTCTTGGAAAGAGCAATATGTTAGAGATATATACATCAATGCAAAATATTTTATTCTATTTTTTTACACTTTTATTTATATACAAAGGGAGAGAGAGAAGAAAAAGGAGTAGGGGGAGGGGGGAGGAGGAGGAGGAAAATAAGAAGAAGGAGAAAGAAGAAGGAAGAAAAAGGAAGAGGAGGAGGAAAAGAAGAAAAAGAAGGAGAAGAAGAAGGAGAAGGAGGAGGAGGAGGAGAAGAAGAACAACAACAACAAGAACAAGAAGGAGAAGATGGAGAAGAAGGAGAACATACCCACACAAGAGACAAAGAATGGGTATGCCAGGACCTCGAGCTACTGTAAATGGACTCCAGGTACATGTGCCACTTTGTGCATCTGCATTTAAGTGGGTACAGGGGAACTGAACCAGGGTCTTTAGGCTGAGCAACCAAGCATCTTAACTACTAAACCTTCTCTGCAGCCCTTTATGTATTTATTTTTTATTGTGTTTTTTTTTTCAAGGTATTATCTCACTATATCACAGGCTGACCTGAAACTCACTCTGTAGATGTAGGCAGGCCTCAAGTTCATGGAAATCCTCCTACCTTTGCAATATTTTAAATTCACTTTAATTCATGTACTGTACTATAGGTTTTATACACTTTGGTAATTTATGTAATATTTATAACAAAAAATGTGTTAGATACCACAAACTCTGAGTAAGAAGTAATTAAAACCATCTCCTGATACCCTTAGTATATGTGTTTTACTTAACTTGAATATACGTGCTTTGAAATTATGTCCTGTATAATCTCTTTTAGCTAAGGCACAAGATTGATTAAGCAGTAAAATTTAAGAGAAAACAAAGGACAATACACTATGGCAAAAGTACCTTATAATATCTCTGGTCGTGTGATGAGAATACTCACCACATAGCTATTATTTTCTGGTATTAATTTTATTGACAACTTCCACAATTATAGAAAATACGCCATGGTAATTCCATCCTCCTCCTACTTTCCCCTTTGAAACTCCACTCTCCATAATAACCCTTCCCCCTCTCAATGAGGCTTTCCTTTAATTTGATGTCATAATCATTTCCTCCTATTATGATGGTCTTGTTTAGGTAGTGTATAGCATTAGGCACTGCAGGGTGATGGGTATCCAGGCTATTTTGTGTCTGGAAGAGTGCATTACGAGGAGGCCTACCCTTCCTAGGCTCTTACATTCTTTTTACCACCTCTTCCACAATGGGCCCTGAGCCTTGGAAGGTGTGATAGAGATACTTCAGTGCTGAGCACTCCTCTGTCACTGCTTTTCAGCACTATGGTGTCTTCTGGGTCATGCCAAGGTCACAGCCATCTGAAAATAAAGGCTTCTCTAACAAAAAGTGAGAGTAGGATTAATACAAGGATATGAACATTAAGAGAAGTGCTTACCGAGTAGTTTGGTGAGCATAGTATATACATTTAGCCAGACATCAGCAGATGTTATACCACTAGGGCTCATCACTTCCCCTGTCATAGGTTTTCAGTATCAGGCATGTATTCCCTCCCATGGAGCAGGCCTCTAGTCATTATAGAGTGGTTTTTTTCTCCCATAACTAACATGGCACTATCGCATCCATTGGTTCATTTGGCCTGACTGGCCAAATATAAGGCTTGCAGTGTCCATAGTTTTTTATCTCCACTGGTGACTTCTTTCTCTCTCTCTCTCTCATTCTCTCTCTACCATTGAACTGCATGCAGCATAGCTTTTTCCAGCTTTCTGTCAGCTGGTCTACATGGAGGAGGTTTTCAGCTCAGCTCCAGAAGGATGTCTCAATGACCTTGCAGCTGAAGGATATGGAGTCTTCAGCAATCTGCTCTTACCATCTATTCCTTCTGGGAAACCAAGAGCCTTAGCAATGTCCTTTAATGTTTTGGGGACCTCCCTGGCCAACAATTCACTGGAAGGTATTGCATTCCTGGCAAAATTTTCTGGTAACAGCCTATATCTTCTGGGTGTGCCATTGTCCAAAAAAGTCAGTTTCCACATGAATTATTCCTACACTCTTCACTTTTCATTACCCCCCAGCCCTTCCTTTACTCAATCTGTTCCCCTGACCACACTTAGGTGTTTCCACCCACAGTAATTTGTTCTTCTGCTTACATATATACAATACCATCCTCTTAAGTCCCCCTTTCTATCTCATTCACATTCCCTTTTTAGCTTACTGGACTCTGATACTGAGTTTTATTCTTACTCACATACAAGTTAAAGTTCAAACATTTGTGGCTAGGATCCACATATGTGAGAGAACGTGTGGTGCTTGGCTTTCTGTGACTGGGTTGTTTCACTTACTATAATCCTTTCCAAATTTATCCATTTCCCTGCAAATTTCATGTTTCTTTAGCATTGATTCGAGCTTCGTTGTATTACCACATATTCTTCTACTTTACTTTTCTTTTTTCTTTTTCTTTCTTTCTTCTTCTTCTTCTTTTTTTTTTTTTTTTTTTGGTTTTCTGATGTAGGGTCTCGCTCTAGCTCAGGCTGACCTGGAATTCACTCTGTAGTCTTAGGGTGGCCTTGAACTCATGGTGATCCTCCCACCTCTGCCTCCTAAGTGCTGGCATTAAAGGCGTGTGCCACCACACCCAGCCCTTACCACATATTCTTTATCCACTCCTCAGTTAAGGTACATCTAGGCTGGTGCCACTTCCTAGCTATTATGAGTAGAGCATCAATAAACATGTATGTGCAAGTATCTCAAAGATAGTGTGACAAGTCCTTTCGATATATGCCTATGAGTGGCATAGCTGGGTCATATCGTACATCTATTTTTAGCTGTCTTAGGTGCCTCCACATTGATTTCCATAATGGCTGTGCCAGATTACATTCATGGCAACAGTCTAGAAGTGTTCCTATTTTTCTGTGTCCTTGCCAGCATTATTTTTTCATTTGTTTTCTTGAAGATAGCCATTTTTACAGGAGTGAGATGGAATCTCAAATTACTTTTAATTTCATTTCTCTGATGGCTAAGTATGTGGAACAGTTTTTTAGATGTTTATATGTCAGCTGTATGTCTTCTTTTGAGAACACTCTATTTAGTTCCATAGCCCACTTTTTATATATTGTATTACTTTTATTGATTTGCATATGTTGAACCATCTCTGCATCTCTGGGTAAAACCTACTTGGTTGGGGTGAATGATCTTTCTGATATATTCTTGTAATCTGTTTGCCAATTTTTTTTTTGAGAATTTTTGCCTCTATGTTCATGAGGGAGATTGGTCTGTAATTTTCATTTACTACTCAGTCTTTCTCCAGTTTTGGTGTTAGAGTGATGCTGGCTTCATAGAAGGAATTTGGTAGAATTGCTTTGTATTCTATTTTATGGAATGTTTTGAGAAACTTTAATGTTAATTCTTTCATTTTAAAATTCACCAGTGAATCCATCTAGACCTGGTATTTTATTTTTTTAACTTGGGAGATTTTATATAAACACTTAGATCTCCATACTTGTTATAGGTCTATTTACGTGTATAATCTCACCTTGATTTACTTTTAGTAGGTCATTGTGGCAGTTTGAATAGATGGACCCAATATATTCAGTATTTTATTGGTTTGTACTTTGCATCGACAACCACTTGGCTGAAGGTGTTGTCACTGGGTAGATATTAAGGTTTGGTGGTGGGTTTGCGATTTCAATCTAAAGATATGCAAAATGTGCCTAGCTGGAGTTCCTGAAGTGTGCTGTGCTGTGTGGCTTTTGGCTTATGCTTCTCTCTTTCTCTGGTTGGTCCTGTGAAAACAAGCCAGCTTCTTCTACCATTATGGAACTTCCCCTAGTTATGTAAGCTTCAAGAAATACCCCTTCCTCCATAAGTGTGCCTGGTCTGGAAGTTCATCTCAGTGAACCTGAAGCTGTCTACTACAGAAGTTGGTACCAGAAGTGGGGTGAGATGAACCTGACCATGTAGATGTTGGTCTTTTGGACCTTTTGTTTTGGAAGAATGGACATGGACTTGGTGCTTTCAACTCAAGATGCCTTCTGGAGTGTTAAGCCAAGTTTTATTGACTGTTCTGATGAGAGTTTGAGGATGCTAAGTGCAGACAGTATTGAACTTCGAGGCTTGGCTTATAAGCTTCCTAAGGGGCAGGAAAGACTGCAGAGAACTTTGTTGGAACTGGGATACTGACATTAGGACTGGCTGTGTCCTGATGCCCATGTCCAGAGAGTTTGATCAAGGTTAATTTGTAATGGACTGATGTGGTTGGCTAAAAATATTGAACTCAGAGATTTAAGATTTTTAAGTTGGAAAACTTCAAGCAAGTTAAAATTACAGGCATTAAGACTGGTATTAGGTTACTGAACCTGCAATTGTCAAAAACATTGACAATCTTAAGGCAAATGGCCCAACTGTTTTACAGTAAAACAATGGAAAGGATATATGAGGAAAGACTATCATCAAAATGCAATCTCTTTTGGAATGAGTCAACTCGAGAAGGAACCTGCTTTTCAAGGTTGTTATTTAGTCCCTGAATTAAGAACATGGTTGTGTTCTACACACCTGGTATTAGTTTTGGAAGAATAAAAAATGAGAGAAGTGGTTATGAATTGCACACAGTTCCAGTAGCCAATGCTGAGATGCAACATGAGGCAGGCCTGATGCCCTGATAGGCTGAAAGAGCCTTTGGAAGATGGACTGAGGTTTGAAGGAAGACAGAAGTTTTGGATATACCAAGATTATGCAAGGGCTACCATGGAGTACACTGTTGGCCTAGGATGGAAGTGTTCCCTGACTACTGTGCCCAGCTAGAGGGGCAGAATTGGAAAATCAGGAGACTGTCAGTCCCTAGTTATATTGAACTTGAACTACAGAAGTTTGATGTTTGTTTGATAGTGGTTGAGTTTGCATTGTTTTAGTCTCTCCTAACTATATATTATACCAGTTAAGAATGTTTACTCTGTGTAGCAGACAGCTTCAAGTTCACTGAGATGAACTTCCAGACCAGACACAGTTATGGAGGAAGGGATATTATTGAAGCTTACAGATCCAGGGGAAGTTTCACAATGGCAGAAGAAGCTGGCCTGCCTTCACAGGCCCAAGCAGAGAGAGCAAAGTACAAGATTAAAGCCAAAAGCCACAGCATACTTCAGGAACTCCTGCTAGGCACATTTTGTAAATCTTTAGATTGAAATCTGAAACCCACCACCACACCTTAAGATCCACCCAGTGACACTTCCTCAAGCCACTACAAACAATAAAGAACTGAATATATTGGGGCCACCTATTCAAACTACCACATTCCGCCTCTGGCCCCAATAGATTTATAAACATTACACATTGTAAATTGTATTCAGTTCAGTTTCAAAAGTCCCCACGGTCTGGACCAATTTAAAGATATTAAGACCTGTAAAATCAAACAAGTTAAACATTTCTAACATATAAAGGCACAGAGTAAACATTCTCAACTGGTACAAGGCATAGCAAGGTGAGACTAAAACAATGCAAACTCAACCACCATCAAACAAACATCAAACTTCTGCAGTTCAAGTCAAATACAACCAAAGACTGACAGTCTCCAGATTTTCCAATTCCACCCCTCCAGCTGGGCAGAGTAGCCAAGGAACACTTCCATCTCAGGCCAACAGTACACTCTTTGGTAGTGCTTGCATAGTCCTGATATATACAAAACATCTTCAGGTCTTCATGGAAACCACGGTCCATCTTCCAAAGGCTCTTTCAGCCTATCAGGGCATCAGGCCCTACATCATGCTACATCTCAGCAGCAGCTCCTGGAACCATGTGCAATTCATGACCACTGCACACATTTTTCATGCTTCTGAAACGAATACCAGGTGTGCAGGACACAGCCATATTCTTAATTCACAGACAAAATAAACCATAACCTTGAAAAGCAGGTTCCTTCTCCAGTCAACTCTTTCCAAAAGTGCTTGCATTTCTATGATAGTCTTCCCTCAGGCATCCTTTCCATGGTAAAGCAATTGGACCATCTTCCTTTAGATTGCTAATGTGTTTGACAATAACAGATTCAGTAACCTAAAACCAGTCTCAGTGCCTGTAATTTTAACTTGCTTGAGGTTTTCCAGCTTAAAATCTTAAATGTCTCAGTCCAATATCTTCAGCCAAGCACATCAGTCCACTACAAATTTAACCTTGATCAATCTCTCTGGGCCTGGGCAGCAAGATGCAGCCAGCCCTTATGCCAGTAGCCCAGTTCCAACAAAGTCCTCTGAAGTATTTCCTTCCCCTTAGAAAGCTCATAAGCCAAGCCTTGAAGTTTAATGCTGTCTGCACTTAGCATTCTCAGACTATCATCAGAATAGTCCATAAAACTTGGCTTACCACTGCAGAAGACATCTTCAGTTGCAAGCACCAAGTCCATGTCTATTCCTCCAAAACAAAGGTTCCAAAAGATCAACATTCACATAGTCAGGTTCATCTCAGTCCACTCCTTGGTACCAAGTTCTGTAGCAGACAGCTTCAGGTTCACTGAGATGAACTTCCAGACCAGGCACAGTTATGGAGGAAGGGATATTTATTGAAGCTTACAGATCCAGGGGAAGTTCCATAATGGCAGAAGAAGCTGGCCTGCCTTCACAGGCCCAAGCAGAGAGAGCAAAGTACAAAACTAAAGCCAAAAGCCACAGTACACTTCAGGAACTCCTGCTAGGCACACTTTTCATATCTTTAGATTGAAATCTAAAACCCACCACCACACTTTAAGATCCACCCAGTGACACTGCCTCCAGCCAATACAAACAATAAAGAACTGAATATATTGGGGGCCATCTATTCAAACTACCACACTCTGTGCCTTTATATGTTAAAAGTATTTACTTTTGTTTGATTTTACAGGACTCACTCTCTTAAGTTGGTCAAGACTGTGGGGACCTTTAAATTGGAGTAAGTACAATTTATAGTGTGTGCTGTTTACAAATCTACTGGGGACCAGGGGCAGAATGTAGTAGTTTGAATAGATGGCCCCAATATATTCAGTATTTTATTAGCTTGTACTTTGCCTCTGGAGCCACCTGAATGGAGGGGGTGTCACTGGGTGGATATTATGGTGTGGCTGTGGATTTGAGAGTCAATCTAAAGATATGCAGAGTGTGGCTAGCTGAATTTCCTGAAGTGTGCTGTGCTGTGTGACTTTTGGCTTGTGCTTCTCTCTCTCTCTGCTTGGTCCTGTGAAAATAGGCCAGCTTCTTCTGCCACTGTGGAACTTCCCCTGGATCTGTGAGCTTCAATAAATATCCCTTCCTCCATAACTGTGCCTGGTCTGGAAGTTCATCTCAGCAAAACTGAAGCTGTCTGCTGTAGTCATATAAATCAAGGAAATCATGCATTTCTTTCAAATTTTCAAACTTAATCGAGTATATGATTTTAAAGTATGTTCTTGTGATTTTCTGAATTTATTTGGTATCTGTTGTAATGGATCCTTTTAAATTTTATTAATTTATATCTCTTTATCTTTATTTTGGTCAGATTTGCTAAGGGTTTATAAATATTGTTTATCCTTTCAAAGAACCAACTCTTTGTTTCATTGATTCATTGTATTTTTTTTTTTTTTTGGTTTCTAGTTCATTAATTTCTGCCCTAATATTTATTACTTCTTCCCATTTACTGATTTTTGGTTAGCCTTATTCTTGTTTCTCCAAGGCCTTAAGGTGAAGCCTTTAAGTTGTTTACTTGTGACTTATCTAATTTCTTAATATAGGCACTTAAAGCTATAAATTTTCCTCTTAGGCCTGCGTTCATTGGGACTCCAAGGTTTTGGTATGTTATGTTCTCCTTATTATTTGATTCTATGATTTTTTATCTCTTTCTTGATTTATTAATCGACCCATTCATTATTTAATAGTGTATAGTTTAGTTTCTACTATTTTGTGTATGCTCTGTAGCTTTTCTTGCTGTTGATTTGTAGTTTAAATCCATTGTGATCAGATAGAGTGCAATGAATTATTTCAATTTTCTTATATTTGTTAAGGTTTGCTTGGTGTCCTAATAATATATGGTCAATTTTAAAGCATGTTCCATGTGCTGCTGAAAAGAATGTACATTCTGCACCACTTGGATGAAATATTCTGTAGATATCTGTTTGGTCCATTCATTCTATGACCTCATTTAATCCAGATGTTTCTCTGTTTATTTTTTGCCTGGATGACCTGATTGATGACAATGAGGTAATGAAGTCACCCACTACAACTGTATTTGGTGTTATCTGTTACCTTAATTCTAATAGCATTTGTTTGATGAAATTGGGAGCCCACACATTAGGTGCATATATGTTTAGAATTATAATATTCTCCTCATGGACTGTTCCTTTAATCAATATAAAGTGACCATTTTTATCTTTTCTAATTAATGTTGGTTTGAAGTCTACACTGTCAGATACTAGGATAGTGACACCTGCTTATTTTCTAGGCTGATATGCTTGACACATTATTTTCCAACCTTTCATACTAAGGTAATGTCTGTATTTTGTGGAAAGGTGAGTTTCTTGAAGGCTACAAATAAAAGGACCATGTTTTTTAACCCAGTTTGCAAACCTGTGTCTTTTGTTTGGGACATTGAGCCTGTTGATATTAAGAGTTGTTATTGAATGGTATGTATTTATTCTTGCCATTGTTCTTATTTTGTAGTTCTTCCAGTTTTTCCTGTACACTCTTGTAGTAACTATTATTTGAGTATGGTTCATTTTTTTTCCAGGTTCTGTATGAATTCTTATGTTTGATCTCTTCATAGTGTCCTGAATGTCTTGAAATTTCCATTCATGCCTTCCTATTAGTTTGTCTTTCACTTTGTTGGACTTTATTAGACCTGCCACCTGATCTTCTAGTTTAGATATTCTGTGCTCTTATTGATTCATTCTACTGGTGAGACTATCTGCAGTGTTTTATATTTTACTTATTCTGTTTTTCATTTCTAGTATTTCTGATTGGTAGTTTTTCATTATTTCTATTTCCTTACTCATATCTTGTAATGACCTCCTTATTTCATTAAGTTGGTTTCTTTTGTTTTCTTGGGATTGCTTCTGGAGTTTTTTTTTTTTCCTCTTCTTCTTTGACTCCTTTGATTTTTTTCTTTGATTTTTTGAATATAGATATAATCATTTTTTGAAATCTTTGTCAGGAATTTCATCTAAAGCAGTCTCATGGAATGCCATTTCTGCAGGATTTATAATTTTTCATGGGATTATACTGTCTTGATTTTTGTGTTCTCGTATTATAATAAGAGATTTTTGCATTTTGTGTGAATTTGATACCTCCATTTTCTAATTATCTGCAGTGTTTTTAGCTATGTAAATCTGACTTTATATATCTTCATTGTAGGAGGTTGAGGTGCCAGTTGTAGCTCTTATACTCCAAGAGAAACAGCAAAAGTGAACCTAGGGCTGAGTTATACCCTGCCCCAATAATGACAGAAGAGAAAGACAAAGGCCCTAAAAATCAGGAAACATCAAAGGCAACAATAGTCCACACCACAATATAGTTTATTTGAGAATGGTAAAGCTAACCAAGAACATATCATTCAAATGTTATACATAAAACTTTCTGACATGGAAAGAGAAATTAGCACTTCCAGTACAGACCTATCTATCTGGCATTGTGTAAGCAGGCCCTGTTACCTTTTGGGATTGCTTCCAATCTCACCAATGATGAGTGCCCACCTTGATCCCTCTCAGTTGCTTTAGGGACTGTGTTAGGCTACTTGGTCACTGGATTTGGTGTTCTGATTGGCTGTGGTGGATGCCATAGCACCGGTGAATCAGGAATGGGAGGCGGTGTAGGGTGCCTGGAGTTGTACTGGAACTGATCAGCTGGTCCCATTTTTGTTCTCCTTCAACAGCTGCTCAGCTATCCCATGCTGTCTACCCCTTCAGGTTTATTGACTTCGCAAAGAGGCTAATGTGAGTGGAAAATCTCTTCACCTGGTTTCTGCTCTTGCAGCCCTGGGCTGGCAGGGTGGACAGGTGCTGCACGGATGGGGCTCCCGGTGCTGTGGCAGGATTCTGGCTGGTTTCCTCCATTCTAGAAGTTATGAGTCTCTCCTACTTCTTTTCTATGGTTTATAATAACTTGTACACCTTCACTTTTTGATATAAGAGTATATTTTGCTGTTTTTACTTCTTATCTTATGACCTTGGCTACCTTGGTGTGGCTACTGTGCCACCATCTTTCCTGGAAGTCTCATTCAGCAGTTTATTATAGCTTGCTATTTTCTGGTATTTTGATAATAATTTTTAGAATATTTTAATCAAGTATACACCTAGGAACAGTATGTTAATGCTTTTAATTATAGTCATCATTAGAGCAAAATGAGAACACAATGATACTTTTCACCACAAACAATAAAATATGATGAAAACTAAAACCAGGAACAATATTTATTTTTGGTCAATATTACCTCATTACTGAGATTGAGATGGTTGAATTATAAATATAATTGACATCACAATACATCAATTTTATCTCTCATTGCTCTAATTTTAATAGCTATTTGATTATTTTCATGATAATTAACATGCTAAATACATTTGAAGTGACATTATAGTGGTAACAAGTCAGTGAAGGGAAAGAAATTTAAAATGAAGCAAATATTTCACAACATTATTTCCTCAAGCAAAGCTCATGTATGCATTATATCTGGAAATCTCTGATTAGGTCATAAAATCCTTTTCTTTGGAAAGGAATTAAATAGTGGAAGGCTGGAAAGATTGCCCAGCAGTTGGAGTACTCACCTGCAAATCCTAATGACTTGAGTTCAATTTCCCAGCACCCACATAAAGCCAGATGCACAAATGGGCTCATACATCTGGAGTTTGTTTGCAGTGGCTAGAGGTCCTGACACACCCTTTCTCTCTGTCTTTCTCTTCTCTGTATTTCTCTCTGCTTTCAAATAAATAAAAATCAGAAAAAAGAATCAAGTAGTGGAATGGTATCTTCTATCTTCATGTGTAAGAGAACACAAATTAATTATTGAAGTCCCCTTAAGGTATTTTATTCTAGTGTATACAATAGGCTTCAGTTATGGTCATGCAGACTGATAAAAAACAGCATAAGGAATTCAAAAATATTTTTAAATTTATATACATGTCTTTATTCTCTTACCACTTTTCCCTTTCCCTGTGACCTCCTCAGTGGGGTTATGGAATGCACTTTGTGGTCATGAATGTCTCAGTAAGTCCCAATGGGGTAGATGGGGGACCATGATTCAGAGTATTTCTATTCACTCTGTGGCTCTTAGAATCATTCTGCCACTTCTTCTGCAATGTTCGCTGAGCCACGGAAGGCCCTTTGACAGTTTGATTTAGTGATGAGCTCTTTGTAGACTCTGGGTTTCTGCTACAATGGGTGTAGCTTGATCACTGTGTCTTCCACCATCACCCTAGAGTTGGTTGTCAGGCTGTCAGTAAAAGCAGTGTTCCTGTCACCACTTCCACTGCAAGTTCTCCTGCATTCTGACATTTGTGCAAGAGATGGCAAGTCTCATGGTGGGAAGTTGGGTTTTTCTTGTCTTATCAATGGATCTTGACTCTCCTCTGTTTCCTCTGCTATATGTAAAACAAAGTAAATTCTCAAATCAAGAGTGAGAGCACCTTGGGTTAAAGGGTGTATGCAAAAGTATCTGTGTGCAAACCCACTCTTCTACAGAGATCAGTGGTGGATTCTCACTGATTTCAGAGTTTCTTTACTATGGTATTCTAACTTGGTTTCCAGTACCAGATATGAGATCTCTCCCACTGACCAGGTCTCCTGTCCAATCAGAGAACAGGTGGTAACCCACAGAGGCTGAGTGCCACTAGGGTACAAGTGTGTACTTCTTGTCTGGCTGGTTGATTTCATAGTCTGCAGTCCCTTAATTATTTTTGCTTTTGGTGTCTGTTGTCTTCCAGCAGTCCCCATAGGGCTTTCCAGCATAAAAAAGGCTAGTCTGGAGGGAGCCAGTTTCCCTTTCAGTTCCAGCATGGCATTATAATGTCCTGTGACCTTGGCCTATGCTGTCTTCAGCAATAGGCTCTTTTATTTTGGTTCTTGAAGGTAATCATTGGCCTCCTGGCCAACAACTCACTGTGGAAGGCAACCCATCTCTGGGCCTGGGGATTATCTACCAGTGCCTGTGGTGTTAAGGTTAGGCTTTATTTACCTTCTGTCAGGAACATCCAGCTCCCCCTTTATTGGTAGTTATATCTTGTAGAATGCTAGACAAAATCAAGAGTTCTATGGAACTGATTCACGTTGTCTTAACATTTGTGTAATTCCTTCCCCACCCTCCCTATGCTCTATACCTGCAAGGACTCCTTCCCCAATATTCTTCCTTCTCGTAACTTGTCAGATAACTCCTCCTCATCCTACCTCTCAAGACTAGTGTTATAAAAAATTGTGGAGTATATAACATTGATCTTACTTTAACTTTAGTCTCTCCTTTCTTCCATTTTCTATTCATGGTTTCCTAGTTGGCTTGTTTGTTCCACTGTTTTCTTTTTTACTATAGAAGCCTCATAAAACCAGGTAAATTTTTCTTTCCCTTGTACAAACGATTTTTACTCAGGCATTATCTGTTTTATAAGTTTTGGATACAGGGAACAATGTGTTTAAGAGGAAGCATTACAAATCACTTGGTGGATAACACTTTGAATCACCAGTTGGAATGAATAACTAAACTGAGGATATTCAAATTTGAGAAACTTGAACTGATAAATCTTTCTATGCCTTTCTGTTTCCTTAGATTAACTGCAAGGAGAAGCTGAGGCATAAACTAATAATCCATTTTTGGGTAATCAAATATATCAATGGTGATTTGCAACCTCAGAGGTAAATATGAGTTATTCATCACTTCAATGTGACCATGGTGAGTTTAATAGTTTAATATTTTGGGGTTTTGAAAGACAAAAGCATTGGAAACTAATATTTACTTTATTAGTTTTGTTCTCCCTGAATACAGTCAAGTTGGTACTATTGTTAGCTTCCTCCTTAGAAAATAATATTTTTGAATTGCATAATATATAGGTGTATAAAATAATACATTAAATTTTTTTGTTTTTTTGAGGTAGGGTCTCACTCTGGTCCAGGCTGACCTGGAATTAACTATGTAGTCTCAGTGTGGCCTTGAACTCATGGGGATTCCCCTACCTCTGCCTCCCTAGTGCTGGGATGAAAGGTGTGCACCACCATGCCCAGCTAATTTAATATAGTCGTTTTACAGTTTTTGTTTCTAATAAAAAAAATTTATAACATTAAACATGCTTTTGTCTGAAATAAACATTACACAACCAAATGAACATTCATTTATAAGTGAAGAAAAATTATTTAGAATGTGTAGACAATCTAATTTTAGGCAATAAAATATTCCATGGAATTGAATTTTATAAACTATATTTGAGATGTATCATGATATTTTCATAGTAATACAAAGTATTGTATTAGTTATTAAATTTTCAAAGCGTTATTTTTTAATGGAGCTACAAACATAATCTCATAAATATACAATCACTGAAAATGTTAAAGAAATAAATCATTGAGTATTACATCAGTTATGGGCTTTTCAATGGGATCTTCATTATGCATAAAGAAAACTGATTATAAATAAATAAATTCCTGTTATATTCCCCTTACTTGATGTTATAACCTGTTATTTCACCAGGATCTCTATGGGTGATGAGGACCAAAGGTAGTGATGCATGTTGCATATATTATCAAAAGAAAAGTGAATTGGTCAGTACATGTACTTTAGAGGATGAAGGGAATATTGGCTGCTTTTCAGCATAATTGTAAGGAATTATTTTAGAAAAAGGATATTCAATGGAATAAATATTATTCACATACCAATTAAAACACCTACTTCAAATTTTATTTATATTTTGGGGAATTTTCTCCTAATCATATAGGAATGTTATCCTATCTATATATTTTTTCAAAAGACTGACCGGGAATTCACTATGTAGTATCAGATTGGCCTCCAACTCGCACAGTGATCTTCCTACATCTGCCTCCCTAGGGCTGCGATTAAAGGCCTTAGCCACCACACCCGACTCCTGTTTTCTATGTTTTATATTCAACTTGCTTTTCTTACTAATTTTATGTTAGCTGTGTAAGGATATGTACAATTGCACATTCTCTGCAACCTGTTAACCCATTACCATTCTGTAGTTCAAGTTTGAGAACTCTAATAATTATAATCAACATGATGATAGATAATGGTAGCTAAGAATACTCTGTAAGCAAACGGGCATAGTTGTAAATTTTTATTGTTCCTGACACATATTCCTGTATTAGTAGGTCATGTGATAGCTTATGCAAAAATGAATTCCTGGAAAGCCAGAAGTAATTATGACAAGATCATTTAAAACTCATTTTAAAGTGTTTACTTGTTGAGTGGAAAACTTTTAAAAAGAAAAATTTAAAAATTTCAAAGCTAAACTCTGTTCTCATGAAGGAAGTTAGAAAACAATTTGGATTCCGTATGGTTTCCTCTATAATGCTGGTTTATTGATCAAGGGTTGTTTTAGTCCATGTCTAGCTTAGATTGTCCATTTCTTCTTTGAGTTTGAAAGATATATTTGCTGGCTATAATAATATAATTGATGATTATTTTCTTTCAGTGTTTGACATAAATCATTTCATGACTCCATGGACTCCAAAGGTTGTGATAAGAAATATGCTGTTACTATGCTAGATTTGCCTTTATATGTGACTGTATATCACTTTTGAAGTTTTTAATGATCTTTTTTTGTTTTGTATTTTTAGCACTTTATATTTTCACATAGAGAAATCCTTTACTAGACATATCAATTTCATGTTTAGAACATCTCCTGAACTTAAATGTCCAATCTTCCCCACAGTTTAGGACAACTTCTACTAGTATCTCAAAAAAGGTCTTCTGTGCCTGTAGCTGGTTCATCTCTTCTTTGACTTCAATTATTATTAATTAGTTTGGTCTGCTAATGATGTCCAATAAGGATTGTATGATCTGTTCATTTTCTCTTTTTGGAGTGTGTGTGTGTGTGTGTGTGTGCAGATCTATGTGCTTTGTGTATACACATGGGGAGGGCAGATGATATTAGTTGACTCTATCCTTTATTCATTTTTTACATTATCTTCTGAATTGGAGTCTTTTACTGAACTTGGTGTGCCCTATTTTTTTTGCTAGTTTGGCTGACCTGGTAGCCCCAGCAGTCCTCTGTCTCTGTCCATCTCAGTGCTGTGGTTATAAGGCAGCTGAAAATCCAAGTCAGGTCTTTATGTTTGTGCTACAGGTGGTTTTACCCACTGAGCCACGTGCTGGAAAACATTTAAAAATATTAATGTAGAATCTATTATCATGCACCAGTTGTCATTTAGGTCTACCAATGGAAGGCATACTCAGGTATTACATTAACTTGAGGTACAATTCCCCAAATTATGACACAAAGTGAGATGAATGGTAAGATTATTTCAATTCATCAATGAACAAATAATACAGGGATATATGTTGCTTTTAAAAGTTTTCCTGAAGAAAAGTTAAAAAAAACTTTTCCTGTTGCTTTTATCTCAACTTTGTTGAATATATATATATATATACAGTAATCTTTTATTCATGTCATATATTATTTAGGAACAAGTAACACACACACACAGCTTTTACTCTAATTTTAAGAAAGTGCAATAAGTTTATATTTATTTATTTATTTATTTGGATATGTGTGTGTGTGTGTGTGTGTGTGTGTGTGTGTGTGTGTATGTTAGTATGTGTGTGGAGTTCAGAGGACAATGTCAAGGTGTTTGTGCTCTTTCTTTTAATCATCTTTGAGACACATCATGTGCTACTGCAAAGAAATGCTCAACTACCTGGCCTATGAGTTAAGCATTTTTCTGGCTCCACCTTCCATTTTCACAAACTTTGTGATCACAGATGCATATATCTCTTTACGTCCAGCTGTATATGAGTACATAGAATTGAAATTTGGCTAGCTAGTTTTGCCAGCATGCATCCTTAACTGTTGAGCCATCTCTCTAGCCTCCATTAATTCTAATTTGACACTGACTTTTTAACATAGGGCAAATAATTTACCATCTAAACCTCAATCTGCTATTTTTATGTTGACTAGTGCCTAGTTAAAGGTATCTAATGTAACATCATCTTAGTATTCTCAAAATTAAGACTACGCATTTTGATTTTCTTTAATGTGATTCTTTATTCATTTCCATGGTAGGTCTCTCATCTCTAATATTGAAAGGGCCAACAATTTAAGACTCACATGCTTCTTGTCTAGTAAGTCAGTGGACTTGTATGTTTGAATGTCTGAAGGATACATATTTTCCCTCAAGTTATAATGTTGTAATGTTTTAGACTGATGATTGTTCATATGGTGTTAGATTATTGAGTTTTAATTTGACTGAATAAATTATATTTAATTAAACAATGTTTATATGACACACTTGTGAACAAAGTAAATTTAGTTTTATTTATATATCCAAAATATTTACAGGTATGTACTATGTACGTTTTTCATCTTTCAAAGCAGGTTAAGTTTTTGAAACGATCTTAGTTTATATTTATAAAGCAGCTATGTTATTGTTATTCCACCTACATGCTTACAGCAAAGAAAGTAATAAAAGATCAATTTTTTTAAAAAAAACATTGCAACAAAAATGTAATTTGTCCAAAATATTTAAGGATTTTTTATCAGAAATCAGCACTATATCATTCACAACCTTGTGTTATCATTTTTCCCCAGGATCATAAAACACTATACAGAATTTTTATTAGATATTTTAGAATTTATTAAAGATAAGTAAAATCTGGTCTTAAAACTTTTTCTGTATATCATAGAACATGGTTTTGGGAAAGCACATTTTTAGAACATAGGAGTCAATCATGTTATTTTTTTTTTAATATTTATTTATTTGTGTGTGTGTGCACGCGCACGTGCGCATGTGCTTGCACACACACTTCAGGCTCTCTTGCTCGCTTTACATGGTTAATTGAAGAGCTGAATCGGGGCCAGAAGGCTTTGCAAGCATGCACCTTTAATTAGAGAGCCATTGTCCTTGCATCAATAATATTAGTTATTAATTTGAAAAACATTCACTTTCTCAGATAAATTATACATATATATATAGAGTATAACTTCAAATGTTTTGTTGCATTTACACCATATTAAAATAAATAAAAATATCTAAAGTATTTTAAGTAGTGAAATTATCAAGTAATGTTTATATCTTATGTGATTTCTGATTTGATATGATAGACCTTTCTTTCTGTTTATTGACAAACATAAATGTATCATATTGTAAGGGTATTTAAATACTGTATGGTTTCAAATACCATGGTAAGATGATAATGATGTTTCCTATTGGAAAAATGCATAATTACTCTTGCAAAGTGATCGCAAGGCCAAAAGTTAAGTGATCCAACTGGCAAGTTTTCTATTAATAGTTTCTAGGCAACAGGGAACCTAAAAGTAGTTAAGAAAACCAGGGAGATGATACAAAACAGACTGATTCTCAATTACTGGATTTTCTATTCAGTTTGTGACTTATGATTTGAGCTGAACAATTTTAACTGAATACATAACAAACAATATACAATTTTCTTCCAAAATAATATGTTATAGGATAGACAGATATTGATAATATGTGCAGGTAATATGTTAAGACAAGTAACTAGAGGACTAGAACATGGCAACAGAAAGTGTTCTTTTCTTTTGTAAAATAAAATTAAAAAACATTATTAAAAGTTTAAATCTCTCTGGCTGGAGAGATGCCCTCATTTTTCTAGTTTCCTTTACCTCTGTACACTGAACCCCCATTTATTTTTTTCCTTCTCCATTATGCACAATGGCTGTTGATGGACTGGATACTATGCAAGTCTTCTGCAGATAATCACATCTACTGTAAGATCATGAGTATTACCATATATAATATGTCTGGAAGATAGTGTTCCAAAGCACTCCTACCCATCTGTTGGCTCTTACATTTGTTTTGCCATACTCCCAGAGCCATTAGAGGCTATGACAGAGATGTCTCATTAATTGCTGAAAAACTCAACTGTCACATTACAGCACTGATGAGTTTTGAGTGTCCTCAGTAGTCACTGTCACCTGTAAAGAGAAATTTCTCTACCCCAAAATGAGATCAGCAATAATAGATATCTATTTATCTATGTATTTATCTATCTATATCTCTATGCATCTATCTATTATTTATCTATCTACATAAGCATAAATATTTAGGGGGAATTTGGTAGGCATAATATAACTGTGTAGCCAAAAAAAATAGTAGTATGTAATTTTTTCCCTAGGGTTATTGACCCTTCAAGCCACTGATTTTTTTTTTATAACTTTTCAGTATCAGACATGAACTCCCTCCCTTGAGGAAGGTGTCAAGTTGAACTACCAAGAAGTGGGTTACCACCACTATCCCACCATAACCAAACTTCCACTATTGCACTGAAGCACACTTCACCACGGTAGCCAATTTTGTAGCATGTAGGATCCTCTTGTGGCTATTACTGCAGATGACATCCACTCCAACATATCACATAGCATTTTCTTGCCCTTTGACTGCTACTTTGCAGGGAAGAGACTTCTGGATATTCTAGCTTGATTTCTCAGTATCTTGCATTCAACACATGTTGTATCTTCAGAAACAAGTTCTTACCTTATATTTCTGATAGCAACCATGATTCTTAGCAGTAGCCTATATTGTTTTGGAGACCTCAGGAATTTTCTGACTAACAACTCACTTAGGGATATCCCAACCCAGGCACTGAAATTTTTTTGTGACACCCTATGGCTTCTGAGTTCATTATCCTCCCACAACAGTGTATTTCTGACCAAAATCTCTTCTTTTTTTTAACATGTATATGTTTAAATTAGCTAACAAAGAAATAGATTTCCATATGGATTAATTATGCCATCTTTAATTTTGATTAAGTTTGATAGATTTTTTAATTAGGACAGTTTTATTTTGGCTCATGGTTTCAAAGGTTTTTAATTCAAGTCTGCTAGATCTGGGACCTTAGGATTGAGGCCAGGCTGAGCATCATGGTGACAGATACAATTTTTTAAAATATATTTTATTTCTTTATTTGCAAGCAGAAAGAGAGTAGGGGAGAGAAAGAGAGAATAAGAATGGGTGTTCCAGGACCTCCAGCTATTGCAAATAAACTCAAGATGCATGTAACACCTTGTGGGTGCTGGTAATGGGGAATCAAATTGGGGTCCTTAGACTTAGCAGGCAAGCACCTTAACCACTGAGCGATCTCTCAGCCCAAATTTGATAGAAATTTTAAAGAAAAAATTCACATACAATGGTAGAGATTAAGAGCAAAAATAATTCAGCTGATGAATGGGAGATGAAAACCTGATGTTCACAAGAAATAGTATGTACTTGACATATTTTGGTAAGACATTCCAAGATCAAAAGAAATTCCTGTCTCCATATATGAATTTACTATGAATACTAATGACAAAAAAATCAAGTAAGTCGTATAATGTAAATGGTAGCGATTTTAAGGAAAGTTATTTTAAATTATTCATCCATAAATTATTAACTGTTACATGTCATATCCTTTTATTGACACAGATCATAAGGGGATTTAAAAACAACCAAACACACAAACAAACATTCAGGCTGGTGATATGGCTCACTGGTTAATAGCATTTCTTGTACAGGCAAGAGGGCCTAAGAAACACTGAAGTTCAATTTTCCAAGACTCACATTAACAGTTAGACATGGCCACACATATTTATATCTATATCCCCAGCACTGTGAGTAATAGTGACTGGGAAATAGCTGAGACTTGCAGGAAAAAAAATACCTGGTAAGTGCCAAGTTCAGTAAGAGTGTGGTTCTTTTCAGCCAAATCACAGCTTGAAACCACAGAGGAATTGGGGAGATGAGTAAGAGTGCTGCTTCCATACTGAACTTGATAATTATTACCAGAGTAAAGGAGACAGACCCTGAGGATACTCAACACTTACCAAAGCAGAGATCAAGAGGCTCCTAAGAGCTCATTACTGAAGTAGACTTAAAACTCACCTACCGCAGCTCAGGGAATTTTGCGAAGAGGGGGTGGAAAGATTATAAGAGCCACAGGTTGAGACATCATGCCCAGAGGCATTCCCTTCCCCTAAAAAATATCTGTTGCTCCCAAAAGCATAACCCACAGCCCCATAGGGAATACCTGCAACCCCACTGAGGAGGGTCCCCAGCGGAATGGGGGCAGAGATGAGGAAAAAGAGAGTACTACCAACACATGATGTATCCATATAAAATATGTTGTTAATAATAATAATATTAATAAAACAAAAAAGATTGAGGAGAAAAGGATTGGAAGGGAAATTGGGTGTTCCCTGTTGGAACAAGCAAGGCACAGCATGAGCATGTACACATGTAGACACAATACACACACACACACACACACACACACACACACACAATCCCATATTACACATATAGACACAAATCCAAAACATACCTTAGAATGTTTAGGTATGAATAAAAGTCAAGAAAGTAAACTATGCAGCATAATGGATTTTTCAGTACATAATCACCTCATCACATTGTCTATAAGAATGGCTGGCCCTTAATGGTACAAAATGTGAATTAAAGCATATATTAAAAATTATTTCATACCTGGGCCTTCCTTTAAAATATAGAGCCTTGATGATTTGAGTAATGTTGAAAACAAGAAACAATAATCCATTGGTAATTGGGATAATGAACACCACAGATATCATGAATTTTGCAAGTCATTATAAAGGTATCTTTGTGTTAAAGATGACACAACATCCAGACTTTATTTATTCTTATTCTCTCCATAGATATGTCTTGTTGAAATTAAGCATTTTGGAACTGTGGAGATGAATACAGTTCATCTCTATATTTCTTGTATCTTCATCAAAGAATATAATTAATCTATAGGTTTGCTCCCCTGCAAGGAAAATAATTAATGTGTTTGTTAGTGGGAGAAGGTGCAGGCAGGCAATGATACAGGACAGTGCTTGTGAATTATATTCAGCTGGAGGGAAGCTAGTCTGCTAGCATTTCAAGCATCAGTGTATCCATTAGCATTTCCATATAATGCTGCACACATATCTGGATATGAAACTCTCTGTACGGCTAGACTTAGAAATGACTTACAATATGCCAGGAAGTACACAACTCTCCTATGTAACTTACACAAAAATCAATTTTTATTAACAAGAGCCTTCGAGTGCAATGGGGAGTACAAACTTGTTATATGGAAAGAATTTTTTTCTCCTTATTTATTTATTTTTAAGATAGAATAAGGAAGAAACATCACCAACATGACTGAAAAGTGAAGCACTGAGACAAAAATGTCATTCTCCATATTTTTTTCATTTTTTATGAAGGATGGATAGAGACACTGAAGTGGTCTGTAGGCAGGTTATTGAAACAGATCTTGATGTTGCCAGTATCTAAGAATTTATCTTCCCATAGAATAAAGTGGCTTTGAACAATTCTTTTTATGTTCTGAATTAGGATTAAGAGACTTCTCTTTAAGTGTCATCCATTCACAGAATCTTAGTGGGTCTTTTTCTCTTCTTATTTGTATAAATGGGGCAACATCCACAGTTACCAATGAAAAGGACTGTTCTTTATTTTGGAATCACTTGAGACAATGATGACACTGCTGAAGGAAAACCTGCTGAGAAGTGCATCAGTGTGAGTTTTCTATGTAATCACCTTGCTTAGTAAAAATCCTCACTAGGAGATTGACTATGTTGACTTTGTCCACAAAACTGTGAAGATCTTTCATTCCTAAAGATCACAATTAAAATCTAATTCATTACTAGTACTTTAAATATTATTTTGATTTTATACCTACTTCAGGTTTCAAGTTTACAGTATATTTTACCTTCAGTGTGTACTGCATATGTTATGATGTAATTTCAAATTATACTTGGTAATAAAATCATCCAGGTTATTTCAGCACATGCTAAGAAAGCCTAGATAATATTGATGGGCACACATTTCTAAATTACATATACTAAATTAAGCTGAACTTACTAAAAGGTAATTTGAATTGTTATTCTTACACCAAAATTATTTAGGATCAATGACTATTTGTGTAACAGAACATAGTTCCTTCCTTGCAGCTGGTACTAATTACCTTACAAAATTCATATTAAGGGAAAGAGTGTTCATTTTTGACTGATACTTTGATGTGATAGTCCATCAGGGCAGGGAAACAAGTAGCAGGAACATGAAGCTGCTAGGCATAATGTGTTGCCAATCAGGAACCACAGTGCCATGAATACCAGTTCTCAGCTAGTTTTCTCATTTTTTTTTTTGCCAGTTTATTATCTCTCCAGATTGGCACTCACAGTTAAGGTACATCTTTCCACCTCAATTAACATAATCCAGATAATGCCTCACAGGCATGTCAATAGGATAATTTCCTAGGTGATTCTGGATCCTGTCAATTTGACAATAAGTACTAACCACAGTAAAGATAAATTCATTGACATAAAACTCTGATGCTCAAAATAACATTTTCAATTTTTAAATGTTTATTTCCCTGATAGAGAAATACCTATAATTGATATGCAGTGTACTCTCCTCTCTCACTATTCCTATGTTTTTCCTAAAATGCATTTCTGCTCTGTTACTGAATGACAGCATTTTACACTTTCTAAGGTGTACCCAGAGAATTTAGACTTGGCACTTATGATGTCATGAAGGTCTTAGATTAATATCCTAGGTTCTATTCACACATGATTCCAACTACTTGCAAGTGATGGGTCTAAATAATGCTTCCTTCTAAGAAAATTATTTGAAAAGGGAAGACATAATGTGAGATTTACTCTGATACTCTTAACTCCGTAGTGAATTGAAATGTTTGTAGCATCTGTAAAGTTGACGGATAGTTTCTCATACTGCTGGCAGTTCTGCAGAGAATAAGACTTTTATGTTCAGAATAGCAGCAAGGTCAAATAACTACAAAAGGTGGACTGAAAATGTTACTTCTGATTTTGTAGAAATACTAAAAGCAGCTTACACAAATGCTTTGCTTCAGGAAGCAAGTGTGTAAGATGAGAAAGGAAGTGCTGATAGAAAGATAACAACAAATAGATTCATGAGCTCTAGTTTCAGTAAATAAAAGGATGCAAAATAGCTTAGATTATTTAGTTAATGTCATTTAATATTTATTTTAGGGATGAGTGCATTACTTTATAAGGTCCATTTTGGCAGGTGCAAAAATGTACTGTCATACATTAGGAAGCAATTGCACAAGTCCAGACTGATCAGAGGGGTTGAAAAGTTAATATTCTTAGCATCTTGTTAGTCTGTTCCTTCATTATATAGAACTAAAATGCAATTGTAAAATTTGCATAAGAAAGTACTTCATATGAGGATAGGAGAAGAGATTCATCCTCCCCCACTTCTATATGGGGAAAAAAAAAAACACTGAAGTATGTGTTTTTGAATGTTAATGTGTGTTCTCCATAGCCTGAGGTATTTTTGCTTAAGTTTGAAACTAAGGTCACCAGCAGTCTGCTGGAGGGTTTGTTATGGGGGGGGGGATGTTAAGTCTAGCAATATGGTGTGTTCAGAGAAGCTTGAACACTGGCTGTTTTCATTTGCTGGTATGTTGGTGGTGTCATCATGCTATTGATCTATGGAAGTGAGCCAGCTTTTTCTACCCTATAGAACTTCCACTGGATTTTTTAAGCCTGAAATAAACCTTTTCCTACAATAAGCTGCTTCTAGCAGAGTGTTCCAGTAGTGTGAAAGTCAATGCAACATGACTTTCCAACTATAACTTTTGTAATTTATAACTTTTCTACTTCTAAGAAGTAAAGAGTTAAGCATTGTTATGGGCTTCCCTTAACCTCACCCACACAAGTATATTTCCTTTTGTATTGACTATTATTAATATGTAGCATAATTAGTTCATGAGTTTATTGCTACTTTGGAAAAAAGTTGCAATTTATTCCATTAAGCATGTTATATTTAAAATTATCCTCACTACTGCCCTACAGTGTTCAAGAATTCATCATTTGAGCAGTAACTCTTCCTATGTAGAACATTTCACTCAGTCTTATCATACAGACACTCATTATATGGCATGCTACAATTCCTGAGAGACAAATTTGGCCATTTACTTGATTCAGATTCCCATAATATTCCAATAGTTGAATCACACATTATTAAGATTTTAGACAGGACTATGGGGATCCTCTACTGAGAGTTTTAATTAAACTTGTTGTAAATTAAAACAGCCTTTACTGAGACACTTATCAGACCAGCTTTGCGGGCTTGCTTGGTATATGGGAAGCAATCCACAATTAGTGGAAGCAAGGTAGGGATCAGGACATAAGCAGTGGACTTGACAGTTACAGGAAGGTGATTTATAACACCCACTAGACCTGTTGATATAATGAAGGGCAAGTAGGGAGATGTGGTAGTTTGATTCAGGTGTCCCCCTTAAACTTAGGTGTTATGAATGCTAGGTCCCCAACTGATGACAACTTTGGGATTAAAGCCTCCTGGAGGCAGTGTATTTTGGGGGGGGGGGGTTATGGATGTTATAGACAGCTTCCTCTTGCTAGTGTTTCACTCATTTTCCTGTTGCTGTTGTCCATCTGATGTTGGCCAGGAGGTGATGTCCAGCCTCTGCTCATGCCATTGTATTCCCTGCCATCATGGAGCTTTGCCTCGAGTCGCTAACAAAAACAAACTCCTTTGTTTCCCACAAGCTGCTTGTGGTCAGGTGTTTTCTGTCAGCAATGTGAACTTGACTGCAACAGAAGGAAAGAGGAATAAAGGACAATATTGGGTCAAATAATAAAGTTGATGGACTTGCGTGGTTCAATTACATGCTTCCCCTGCAAACAAACCAAAATAAAACAGAAGAAAAGTAAAATATCCAGTGATTACCCTAAGATACAGAGTCTTCAGACTAGTTTCAGATTTAGTCTTAAAAGCCCTCTTCATATTTATTAAATTATCTGTAAATTTCTCACTTGTTGATGATTCTAGCTCATGACTGAGTTCTTACTATATATTCAATAAGCTTATATTTTCATTCTGTACTTAAGAAAAATTTTTCTCAGAAGTGTATTCAATTAATCAAATTGTACTAACATATAAATAAATTGTAAAGATTTACTTATATTTTCAGTCAGATGTGGTATAGCACACCTTTCATCCCAGCACTTGGGAGGCCAAGGTAGGAGGATCACTGTGAGTTTGACGCCAGCCTGAGACTACATAGTGAATTCTAGATCAGCCTGGGCTAGAGCAAGACCCTACATCAAAAAAAAAAAAATTGGGACTAGAGAGATGGCTTAGTGTTTATAGTGCTTGTCTGCAAAGCCTAAGGACACAGGTTCTATTCCCAGAACCCATGTAAGCCAGATGCAGAAGGTGGCACATATGTCTGAAGTTCATTTGTACTGGCTAGAGGCCCTGGTGCACCGATTTTCTCTCTGTCTGAAATAAATAAAAGTTTTTTTTTTTTTTATTTTAAAAAAGATTTGCTCATGTTTTCAGAGCAGTTGGTATTAAGAAAGGAAATGACTCTGTTTAGTTCAATCTCAAAATATGAATTTATTAATATAAAATTGAAAATTTGGTATGTTTTCCTGTATCACTATATTATTGCTTGCTTGTCATGGCTATAGATTTTTTTAATTTTTATTAATTTATGAACTTCAATGAATGAACAAATAATGTCTTAGTCATATTTCCATCAAGTTATAATCTTAGATCCCTTTCCATTGTCCTCATACCACTGAGGGCCTGCCTAAGTGAGTTATTGGTGTTGACCATTGGGTCATGAATGCAGCAGTCAGTCTCTGTCATTGGGGGACAATGCGTCAGGATACTCCTTTCCAGGTGGTGGCTCTTGCAGTCTTTGTGTCCCCTCTTTGGCAAGGTTACCCGAGCCTTGTGGGTATGTTATAAATCTACTTTAGTGTTGAGCTTTTGGAAACCTCTGGGTTTCTGCTTTGATGAATTTTGAGTGTCCTTGGTGTCTGTGATCATCTCCTTGGATCTGATTGTCAGACTAGCAGTAATGATGCTAGAATTTAGAAGGAAGGCAATCTCCTGCTGGCTAATCCCTGTAGTGCTAGAAAGTGCCATGTTAGCTGCCAGACGATAATGGCCACAAAAGCATGAGCAACCAAGGGATCCTGCAAACTAAAAAAAATTAATTACCTGGATGTAAAAACCTGTGCAATAGTGGCACATAGCCTATGCAGGTAATAAACAGCTATCTGACTGGAAATCAGGCTAACTCAGTAGGAAATAAATCATTCCTGGTACTAAGATCCAAGTCACAATCTTATGGATAGGAAGGGCTTAGACTCCTGAGAGAAACTCCCACTGGCCTTTGGCTAAGAAGAGTGACTATATCCATCAAAAAGTCTCTTAACTGATTATACTTATCACTTTTAATTCGTGCTTGGTTGGATAATCTTTTTTTGTTGGTTTTTTTTGTGTTTTTTTTTTACAGATATCAGTGAAAAATGGTGAGAACCAAGATCTCTCTATGACAATTAAAGATAGCAGACTCCCTAGCACAAGATGAACCACATCTGTCACATATACCATGGCCCAGGAGATGTTACAGAGGAAGAAGTGATTAAAATATGAATATTACTTTCAATCAAAATAAATTCTTAATAGTAGCTTTTGCTTCTAAATAAGTTTTATTTAGTTTAGGTATTTTTTTGAGGTAGGTTCTCACTCTAGTCCAGGCTGACCTGGAATTCACTCTGTAGTCTCAGGGTGTCCTTGAACTCCTACCTCTTCCTCCCAAGTGTTGGGATTACAGACATGTGACAACACGCCAGGCTAGGTATCTTTGATTATTGAAGAAAGAAGCTCAACCCTCTTGGCTATGTAAAGTGTTTGTACAGGATAACAGCCAAAGCAAAATTAAATTAATTTTGCATTTCCTCTAGAGGAAGTTAATCAAGAAAAATGATATAGCTCTTGTGATGGCATGCACCTGCAATACTACTACTCAGTGGGATAAGGAAGAAGCATCATCAGAACCAAGCTTGTCTAGGATATAGGTGACCTTGCCCATGATAAAACAAACAAAATAACCATTCATATTTTAGGTTAACAAATAAAATATGTTTTGAAATTATTCCAAACTTTATTTATTTGTGATATGGAATTGGAGTCTGTATTAGTCAGGGTTTTGTAGAGGAACAGAATTGATTGAATGAATTTTATTAAAAAGAACTTTATTATATTAGCTTAGGGCAGTCCAACAATAGCAATTTATAGGCCTGAGAGTCAAGGAACCTGGTATCTTCTCAGTCCACAAGGCTGGATGCCTCAGCAGTCTCAATCTGGCACTGATGGCCTGGAAGCTTCATGAAGAGCCACTGCTCTTCAGTCCAAGCTGTTCTTCAGTCCACTCTGGAAAGTAGCAAGCAGCAAGCATCACAGGCAGCCAGGTGTGAGGAGAGAATACTTTCCTTCCCAGAACTTCCTTAGATAAAGCCCCGCCCCCTCAGAGATAGACCATTCAATCTGGGGGAAGTGCTCACCCTGGGGGAAGGATTCCTCCTTTAGTTAATCCTTCCTGGAAGCAACCTCAGAGACCCACTTATGAGGAATGTCTATGGATTCCTATACAGATTAAGCTGACACAAAAATTAACCATCACATAGTCCTAGGGAGAAATTGACGGCCACAAAGATGCAGACCACCAGACCCATGCACCCTAATTTCAGGTCTTTGTTCAAGTTATCCAAAAAATTGAAAATGCAGACAGTAAAAAAGAAGGGGAAAATAAGAATTATGAGATTTATTTTAGCAAGATTTAGGAGGGAAATAAAAGCAGGAAAGCCCAAGCAAAAAGAAATTCTCCCTTTTACCAGTCTGGCTTAAAAGGGGGAGAACAGACCCTAACATAGGGACTAGGAGAGCAGAAGAAGTGGGGTCACTGGACAAAGAACTAAAAGAAGGGGCCAATAGTCAAGAAGTTCAATAGCCAAGAGGCTTACACATGCATGCCATACCCATTTATATGAATCAAACATCCAATTAAAATGAGCCTTATCAGGCTGGAGAGATGGCTTAGCGGTTAAGCTCTCACTTGTGAAGCCTAAGGACCCCAGATCGAGGCTCAGTTCTCCAGGACCCACGTTAGCCAGATGCCGCGTCTGGAGTTCGTTTGCAGTGGCTGGAAACCCTGGCACGCCCATTCTCTCTCTCTCTCTCTCTCTCTCTCTCTCTCTCTCTCAATCTCAATCTCTCTCTCTCTGACTCTTTCTCTCTCTGTCACTCTCAAATAAATAAATAAAAATGAACAAAAAAATTTAAAATGAGCCTTATCATCCTAGAAGATTCCAGATTAAATAGAGCCATTTTGATGAAATAAACTATTGGGATTATTATCTACCTACCCATAACTCACTTGATAGTAGGACTTATACTTCAATCTTTAGAAATGTGTGATTGTGGCTATTTTTACAGAGAACTAAACATGTATCTAGGAGATTGAATAAAAAGTTTAGACCTAGAATCTCATTTTTCTGAATTATATTAGCTTCTCGGAGTTGAATTGCTTCCTCCACAAATTCATAAGTTGAAGTTCTAAGCCCCAGTATAATTGTAGCTGAAGGTAATGTCTTTAGGAGGTAGTAAAGGGTATGTCAAGTCATAAATTGGTATCTTAATTCAATAAAACTGATATACTTATAAAAAGAGGAAGAAAACCAAGTGTTCCCAGAAGAAAAAGTGTATTTGAGCACATTGAGAAATCCAACTTAACAATTCAGTAAGATAACCCTGGATCAGGAACAGAATTGTTCAGTACTTTAATCTTGGATTTCTCAATCTCTTATCACTGTAAGAAAGTAAAATTCTGAAGTTTAATCTGCCTGGTCCCCAACCTTTTGTGTCTTATTGCAGCAATCCAATGTAACCAAAACATTGTGGTAGGCTACAACTCTGTAAAAGTCACACACACTCATTTCCATCATGGTTAGTTAAAAATGGTACATTATAACTGGCATATGCCTGATACACATGTTAGTCTACAACAGTATTTCTGGTGCTCTGAGTGTGTACAGATAGAATGGTCTCAAAAATCCCACTGTGTTCCAGTACCATGCCTACTAAGTGATGACTGCTCAAGTTGACAACTTAAGGCCTATAATCAGACAAAAAAGGAGTTTTCTTTTTTTTTTTTTTTTTTTTTTTTTGGTTTTTTGAGGTAAGATTTCACTGTAGTCCAGGCTCACCTGGAATTCACTCTGTATTCTCAGGGTGGTCTTGAACCCACGGCAATCCTCCTACCTCTGCCTTCCAAGTACTGGGATTAAAGGTGTGCGCTGCCACACCTTTCTTAAGGAGGCTGTTTTACCTGAGGACCTCAAAGACCAAAGGAGATTCAATTTAGGTTAGGAGTCAACAGTACAATGAAAAACTTCACCCAGATCTATGCAAGCTGTTATCTGCAACAGACCAGATACAAACCTTCAGCATATGAAATGTCATGAGCTTCTTTCTCTTTGTATACATAGTTTACATACTGTAAGAAAAAAATGGAGAAACTCTAAAATCCTAAAAGAAGGTATGAGTCCATCAAACAAAACTGTGTCATATAAAGAAATTATTTTAATTAAGTCATTGTCAGTTTTAGTTATTCAAGCTAAGGAAACTATTTGCATGTTTTTCCACCCATCTCTAACCCTGATGTCCAATGCACATCAATGTCAATTTTTATACTTTAAGTATGATTTTTTTTAGTAATCATTTCACTTACATCATATCAACTCTAGGATGTAAAAGATTTCCACAGAACCACCTCTAAGCAATTGGTAGATAATGACGGAAATATTGGGCCGAGGAGATGCTAACGCAGCATTTTGACTCAAAGGACATGAATTTTATGATTAACAATAGGTGTTTGAAATAGAAATGTAATGAGGTACTACTACCACACTTGCTAGTGGCAAAACTGACTTTTACTAATATGATAAAAATGTTCACATAGACTGTAGTCTCTCAACTCCACACTTGACATTTGTTTCACTTGTCAACTTCCCAAATAGGAAGGAAACACTGCATGCACTCCTCTCTTCCATGAAAATGATACAATTTGTTTTCAGAACAAACCATTTTTCATTAAAGTAAATGTCTTTTGTGAATTTTCTGGTCACTCTGGATTATTGCAGCACATATTGCTGTCACAGTAGTTTCTATGGAAATGAAGTATTTTCATGAAAGATAAATACATTTTCAATCATTAGTGCCCTAAACTGATGTTTTATTTCTTTTCATTTCTGCATATTTGCTTATTTCCATGAAATTTATATATACCAAATATAAACTACTTAATCTAACTTATTAAAAAGTCTGTGCAAAGAGCTTTAAAGCTCTTTAGCTCAGGCTTTCTTAGGGAATGTTTTCTAGTCAACTAAGCAGTCTGGGTGGGAATTTTACTCAGTAGAGGATTGTGTCTAAAACGATGTTTAGGGTAAACCAACCATACTTGGTGTTCTAGCATACAGCTATGCCAGCCTTGATGTTTTCAGAGATTCTGAGGAAGCTTTTATAAATTTATCTTCTTAATATGAATATTATTTGCTGAGGTTACCATGTATAAAGAGGACTTTATCCAAGTTATTCATTCTTCATTCAAATTTCAATTGCTATGAAAATATTTAATTTAGCAGGTTTTTAGATTATTAACACTGGGAAAAGAAATTTACAAGATAGAAAATATGCAACAGATAGAAAACACAGAACTGAACAATATAGAAGGATAAAGGACAAGAAAATCATACAATATTGTGACATCTTAGGGATTTTTGCACTTTCATTCATTATCACATTTTTTAGATAAATTCAAACAGAACACCTTTTTCTTTTCATATAGTGGCCACTTAGCTCATTCAGGTCCTTTGCACAAAACATTAAATGTTCATGAGGTTCACGAAATCATCTCATTTTATTTGAAAATCTTATGTTTGAAAGAGAATTTTATCATTTAGACATTTACTCCAAAACCAAACAATAATCAAAACAATTTTTCTCAGTATTCAGCATACATTATTATATTATATACTATATTATTGTGTAATAAGTAATATATACACATGATTATACATTAACCCTAATGAATTTAATAATGATTGTGTTCATGAGTAACATTTTAATTTTCTCTGAGTTATAGACTTTTGTACATAGAAAGCACTCCCTACAGGTGTGTTGAAAAATTGTTAGTTATTCTGAGTATTTCACCTTTATAATGCTGAAGATTGAAATTCCTATAATCATACATTCTTATGCAATCATAAAAGGTCTAAATCTGACTATCTATACATCTATTATTGTTATTATTACTATCTATAAGATTTTCCCAATAATGAAATGTGTTTAAATAATGATTGCACAAGTCTAATGAGTTTATTCTGGTATTATAGTACGTTTAACTTTGCCTCAATTTCATGTAATATATGCATATGTTCTATACAGATAACTTCAAAGACATATTTTATATATAACTATTACTTATTTTATAATTGGAAAATACCAAAATATAGTGTTGATCAATTTCACTAAACAACTTAATATATTTGTCAATATTAACAATTAATGAGTACTGTTATATAAAATAATACCATAGAAGAAAGAATGTAGACACACTACAATATATAACCATATATGTATTATTCTCCTAATTTTATGTAATTTTATTACACAATAATTATTAGACAGATTATAAGAGTCTTATGGACAAACAATATGTAGCATTATCTGTATGCATAAAGCAATTAATTAATGAATAAATATTTCGTTAGTAGCTATAAAGAATATGTACTTGCTATAATTAACCAGTCATGAAAAAAATATAGGCATTCAAAGTAAACAACACATGGTTAATTTCACTGTAAAGAAACCATGCAGGCTAGAGAGATTGCTTAGAGCTGGAGAGATGGCTTAGCGTTTAAGCGCTTGCCTGTGAAGCCTAAAGACCCTGGTTCGAGGCTCAAGTCCCCAGGACCCATGTTAGCCAGATGCACTAGGGGGCGCACGCTTCTGCAGTTCGTTTTCAGTGGCTGGAGGCCCTGGCATGCCCATTCTCTCTGTGTGTCTCTCTCTCTGCCTCTTTCTCGCTCTGTCTGTCGCTCTCAAATAAATAAATAAATAAATAAATAAATAAATAAACAAACAAATTAAAAAAAGAAACCATGCATACATTAGGAAACAAGTAACTTAATAGTGATAAATTCATTAAAAAGACACCTTATGTGGTTGACATGCAAAATAGAATGGCATGGCTAGAAGTTGGAAGAGAGTCAGTCCCCAGACAGTCAGCACGTCTAGTGCCAGAAGGTGCTACATGGGCGACTGGGGGAAAATGACCAATATCTGCCCAAGCAACTCATGGTCTAACCGACTTAGCAGCAAATAACTTATTGTGATGCCCACGAAAGTGCAATAGTGGCACACAGCCATGGTGGGGAACCAACTGCTCTTAATTTGGCTAACTGATCTCCTCAGTGGTACGGGACCCATAGCTGGAGCTGGGAAACAAGTCAGAACCATATCCAAACATAAGCCCACTCTCCAATATCAAACTACCATCAATCATGAGCTACAAGAGGGCCTACACCTATTAAATTCTCTATAAAAAAAGTAAGGGTTATCTCTTTTGTCCTGGTGCTGACTTACTCTCCGTTGGAGAATCTGCTCCTCTTTTTCAGATAGATGTAGATCCTAAGGAGAGAGCCACCCCATCATACCTCAAAAGGGCCCCAGCTGCAACTAAGAAAAACTGGCGAAACAAGCAAGAGTGCTGTTTTCCTGATGAACCAGATACCAGCACAATGGGGAAGGAGATCAACACAGAGAAAAATCAACTCCTACCGAATCAGAGAGCCAGAGCCTCAGAGGCCCCCAACAGCTCATCACTGAAGCAGACCAAAAATGAACCCAACATGGCTCAGGGAAATTTTGCGGAAGAGGGGGCAGAAAGAATGTCAGAGCCACATGTTGGGTCATGATATGCAGAGACATTTATCTTACCCATAACTGTGGGCTAACTGCACAATTCATGACCCATATACCTCAATAAGGAGGGGCCAAGGGGAGGGGGTAGGTCACAGATGAGCCTAACAATGGTACCAAACTGACTGTATTTGCTGAATACAAAACTAAGTAATAAAGAAAAAAAGAAAAAAATTAAAACACTTGGTATTCAGTTTAGCAAATGTTTGAATCCTATTCAGTGAGTTCCTATTGTGATTTACTGAATTATACTATTTCCTGTATTGAATATTATTCTATATTAACAAGTTGCACTAAAACAGCCATAAATACATATAATACAATGATAACTATACAAAATTTTATCTTATTATTTTGTGTAGTTTATAATATAATTTTATCATTATATATTTTTTCATATATGTATGAAACCAAAATATCTTTAGTACCTGAATTGTGTTTTATAATTAATATGTAATAATAGATATTATGATGAACACAGAATGGGTGGTATAAATTCTTCTTTATTTCGTTAGCACAATATTTGCCCTATTCATATGAAATCTGTATGACCAACTAGATCCATTTTAAGATCATGGTGCTAATGAAGAGTCTTATCTTTTTTATGTATAATACGAATGTCAAATAATGGTGTTAAAGTATAGTCTGTTTCTCATTCATGCATTTTCCTTCCTTCTTAATTATTTTACATATAATTAGGAAGGAAACAAACAGGCTAAAATGTCTAACAGTTATTGAAGTTCATTGTCAGTACTGGTTATGAGTTAATAAGATGAAGAGAACTATGAAGCATGTGAGCATGAAAATATCTCTACAATAGATAAGATATTGTTGCTTGAAATATACATAACATTCTTTCCTTCTTGTAACAACACTCAAACTTTTGTGTCTACTTTTATTTCACTTTGACATATACATCTTTATAATTAAATTTGACATTTTTCAACAATAATCACCATGAATGATCTCATAAGTTTTAACTATATAGTATCAAGGAACCTGAAATAATTAAAACTAGTTTTTTTAAATGATTGATTTGATTAAAAAAGTCTCAGTGGGCTTTCAGCTTTCTTGACTTCTCAGCTCATCACTATTCAGCATATATTCTATGTTGACAGATCTTCTTTCTGTAATTAAATGATCAAAAACAATGATAACCATAAAAGCAAAAATAGAAGAAATTCTGGTGCACTTAGTATTTTTACAACACACAATTTCTTGAGAAAGTGAAAACATGCAAAGCAATAAATCTATAAAAATATTTATGAGGTATTGCTGCAAAATGAAAATATAAATCAAAATTTATTAGTATAATAATGAATGCCCACTAATCTTTTTTAAATTCCCTTTGTTTTTAGTTTTAGTTTATGTTTCAAAAATGGCAAAGAAGGCATATATAGGTTGAATCTTCCTTTTGATGCAAGAAGGTGCAAACAAATATAACTGAAAATAAGTAGTTTTAATGTTTTATAGGTAACTGACAGATCCAAAGAAATTGGAAGCATGGGAAATGGTTTCAGGTATTCAGAGTAAGTGGATAAGAACTCTTTAGGAACTGTTGTGAAATATTATAACAACAGAATGCCTGTGGGCATTAAATTCTACACACACATATTACAAATTATATATATATATATATATATATATATATATATATATATATATAGGCAAATAAATATATGTTGTCATAGTGAAAGGCACATTGGATTTCAAATATGTAGTAGAGGTAAAAAAATATAAAATGCTCACACTAGGCAAAATTTAGGCTATCATACAACCTAGAAATTGTTCTCTCAGTTTGCATTCTTCATTTTCCTATAATAATTAAAGCATACTGGTGTGCTTGAATATTCTGCCAAAAATGATATTTCTTAGCTTATTTTCTAACTAAGTGGTTTTGTGCAGCCGGGTTTCTGAGAAGAGAATGCAAGTTGAAGTGGCATATTCAACTCCTTCAAAAGGAAGTAAAAAATGATTTCTCTTTACTTTGGTCTCCTTATACTAGAAGGAATTTGGGACAGAAAGTGTGAGTTGAATTGAAATTTTCAGCCACAAGATAGATGTTCCATTTTTACTGTAGTAGAATACGATTATAACTTGAGCTTCTGTGCTGAAAACCATAGGGTTATCATATTACCTTTGGTATGTTCTTGTGAGAATTGTTCTTTGAAAAAACTGAAGTTCTATTCCATGGAATTTATCTTAAAATAAGTCCCCATGTTTCATAATGAAGGTGTAACTAGAATAATTTATGTATTATTTCAGGGTAATGAGTACTCAGGTTGCATCTAGTTGCTAACATCACTTATAACAATGCAATTATGTCTGTGAATTTATGACATTATTCAAGAAAGGATTACTAGGTCCTAGAAAACATGTATATTTTGCATAAGACAGAGATTTTTTTTTTCTCAAAATGAAAGTACCCATTTAAATTGAATTTTGAATGGGCTACCAGGACTCTCTCTCTCTCTCTCTCTCTGTCTGTCTCCGTGTGTGTGTGTGTGTTGACATAACAAATAATAGTAATATGCCCAATTTGTGTGTAGAGAGTTAAAGAGTAAAAACCTAGCCTTAGTAAAGGAATAGCATTTGATTCTTGTTTCCCTTGCAAACTCAGTGAATAATATATAATACCAGCCCTACTCATGTTATTATAGAAAAACATCAATAAATAAACATTGCATACAGAATCAAAGTTTCATGTTGTGGACTCTAAACTCAATCATTAGTGAAAACTTGATCTGATACATTTTTGAGCTTGAAACAGAGGGTTTTCAAGTCCTCACTCAACTTGGTCCTTCCTTGAGGTATGTGTTCCAGAGTGTCCTTTGTAGGGAAGAGATTTTTGCTCATCCTATCTGAGTACTTCATTTAACCATCATAATGAATTCCCTTGCATCATTTCATTTTGTTCATCAAAGATATCTGAAAATTTGAAGTATACACACATAAGAATAAAAAGAAGATAAAATATCTGCCTTTGCTTTTCAGATATAAGGTACACAAAGATACAGGCGATATTTTCAGGTCCTATAACAATACAGATCCTGGGTCATCAATGTTTGTCAAATGAATGAATGAACTATTATGCAACAAACTATTATAAATATGCATTCCTCCCTCATGGAACATAATTATGTTAGGCAATACTGTAAAATGAAGATCAACACAAATTCCTTTGAACATTCTGGACAAATAGAGAAAGATTACATACAGATAACTGTTACAATGCCAGGTAGTTTGAGGAAACTAATCAGTGAATATATGAGTTCATTATCTGTACAAACTATGCATATATTTGGCTGAGGAAATGGAACCAGAGTTATTACTTAAATGGAAAAAGTGGCAGATGTTAAAATTTCTCTAAGTGAAATGATTTCCATGGGCAAAAACAAACCTACAAAGAAAACACTTCCTCAAATCTGTATATAACTTTCCAGTTTGAAAAAATACTCTCATACATTTTTGTGGCAAACTCAACAGACCTTTTTTTATGCAAGAGTGAGAAAGAGAGAGATGGAGAACGAGACAGAAAGAATTGGCATGCCAGGGCCTCCAGCCACTGTAATCGAACTCTAGACACATGCACCCCATTATGCGCATATGTGACCTTGTGCACTTGTGTCACTGTGCATCTGGCTTACATGGCACCTGGAGAGTCAAACATGATACTTCAGGTTTTGCAGTCAAACACTTTGACTTCTATGCTATTTTCTCTACAATGCTACTCTTGCACATTTTATCATTTGACAATTACGGTCATTTCTAAGGTTGTTAAATAAGAAATTAGTATTCAAATTTACCTTTAAATAAATTGAGGCCAGGTGCCAATTTACTTCAGATCACTTGGTAAGAGGTAGAACAGAATTTGTTGTTTCTACATCCTAATCAAAGGCCCTGACTTCAGTACGGGCCACAAAGTGCGAAATTATTACACATCACATGAACTGCCTAAAAACATAATTATGAGGTGTTTTTCTTGAAGATGCTTGGATTATGCTGGCTGATTATATCATTTCTACTGTCTGTATTTATGTGTACTTTTCAGATTTCCTCATTTGATTAAGCACCGTCCTAAGGATTGGGTTATGACCTCTATTTGCTTTGAATTTTATACAGGACAGAATACAATTCAGAGGTGTTGATTGGATGGCTGATCTCTATTGAAAAACAGTATCATAAGGGAAACAAAATAAATTCTAATGCAATAGAGTATATTGGTGGGAAGTTAGCACAGTAGCTAAAGAGCTTTTAGTGCAAGCCAGGTACGGAGTTTTCTCCTGTGACCCCATGTAAAAAGTTTTGCCAAACTTTTGTAATCATTTCATGGTGGTGGTGAGTTGTGAGGTAGAGAAAAGAGAGTTTCCCATAAAACTTGTGAAAAACCCAACAGTCAACAACAATAAAAATAAGTTAGAGGGAAAATGAGAAAGGGAGAAGAAACAGCTTCAAAACATTGTAAAAAGTGAGGCACAACACTTGAAAGTTGTTCTCTGAGCTCCACATACACAAACCTATACTTGTAAAAATATTTTAAAATATTACCATACATGCTATATTATACACAAGGTAGACTTTTTTTTTTTTGAGGTAGAGTCTCACTCTAACCCAGGCTGACCTGGATTTAAGTGTGTAGTCTCAGGGTGGCCTCGAACTCACAGCAATCCACCTAACTCTGCCTCCAGAGTGCTGGGATTGAAGGTGTGTGCCACCACACCTAGCTACAGGGTAAACTTTTATCCATACCAAAACACATGGTGTACATAATGTTAAAAGAAGATTATTGCTAAGTAATTTTGCCTAGACATATCCATATGAATGAGAAACTGATATTTGAGGTGAATATTTTTACAAGAAAAGGAATAATAAAGTATTTTAAAGATAATTTTAAAAAATTATTTGAGAGAGAGAGAGAGGGATAGAGAGAGAATGGGCACACCAGGGCCCTCAGCCACTGCAAAGAAATATCAGATGTGTGAACCCCTTGTGTGCATGTGTGACAATGTGTGTTTGTGTAACTGTGCATTTGGCTTATGTGGGATCTGGAAATTTGAACATGAGTTCTTAGGTTTTACAGGCAAGCACCTTAACTGCTAAGCCATCTCTCCTGCCTGAATAATAAAGTATTTTATTAAATTAGTCAGATACCAAATCACAACAATTTTCTACACATAAAGGAAACATCTTAGGAGTTAAAGAAGTGTGTAAATTTTTATTAAAAACCTCTAAACAACTTAGACATAGTTATCTTTTTTGAAACAAAGACAAAACAAGTGCTTTTGTTTGCTGTGTATCTTCAATATTTCTATTTATCTCTTTTTTTTAGGTTGGAAGAATCCTATAGTATATGATTGCTACTTCCTAAACTTTAGAATCAGGGCTATGGTTATGTTGTATAATATTTTAAAGTCTTAAGTGAAATAAAGTTGAAATAGAATTTAAAATTAATATATAAGTTGCAATACAACCAGAAAAATTATCTCCTACTATTAAAAAATTAAAAGCTTCCATTATGAAAATAAATATATATGTCTTTAGCTGTTGTTAAACTACTGGATGAAACTTCAGCATCAGCTTTTCTATTTTGACTAGAATATGATGCAACAGTTGATGTATTCATGTATTCATGACACATTGCCATCATCAATATATAGAACAAAACTCTAATTTGTTCTGTTCATTCCTGATCTCTGTTCCTATTTCTTCTGTAGATAATTCTCTGTTTTTAACATGTAACCTTGAATATATGGGTAATTTTCTATTTTTCATTATTTTCTATAATGATATGCAATAGACATAGAGGCATCATATTATAGAGCTCATTTTAAATCTTAAGTCTCTTACTCAAATATCATATCAAACAGCTTCTTATTAAAATTATAGAATAACTGAGGTAAGTGACTTATAAAGAAAAAATAACATTTATTTTCACTCTTAGTTTTTGAGGTTCCAATCCATGATCAATAGGCTTTATAATTTTTGATATGCAAAAGGCAAAACATCATGGCATAACTGAGTAACAGATAAAAGCAGCTCACTTCAGAGTGAGGAATGAGCCAGGGTTTCAATCCCCTTTGGGACCTCACTCCACTTACTGAGAGGCCTTTTATTAAGCCCTTACTTTAAAGACCTAGAGAACCTTGCAATATTCACACTCTTAGTACAAGGTCTTTAATACATGGACCTCTATGAAATATTTTGTTTATAATTTCATATTATTCCTTCCAGTCTTGGAATATCAACAATAAATATTCTCATGTATGATATTTCAAAAAAACATAATTTTCAGTGTGTGAAAACAAAGACTAACAAAAGGCATGAAACAATGTAAGTAAGACATATGGCAAAAATGTAGGGAAAGGATGTGCTAAATATGCATTATTTGGTGTTGAGTGCTTACTCTCCATGTCTTCTTAGCAATATGATGAGTTCCATGCCTCCACAGTAGTTACCAACATCTGAAAAAGAAACTTCTTTGACAGAAAGTTAGAGGAACAGTAATCATGACACAAAGACTATTGTGGAAGACATGGTGGAAAGAATGTAAGAGTCAGAGAATGAGGAGGACTGTTTTGGGAACACTGTCTTTCATACATGAAGTGATTCATGACCTTTCTTCAGCTGTTCTTTATGTTTAGAAAAAGAATACTGCTGTCTATACAGAACCACAGAAAAGTCACTTGGGAGCAAAGGGCAAGTAAGGGATAGGGAAGTTAGGTTTTTCAGAGATGCAAGAGTAAGGTGACCTTACATTTACCTGGGAGGATGTTTGGCTTGTTTGAGCAAGTTGCCTTAAACGTTTATTTTATTCTGTTCTTAGCTTCCAAACATGCATGTTCATCCAACAGTGAAAAATACACTTAGCCTTGCTCTAAACATCCCCAGTATCTTAGTTGATACAGTATTGATCAAAACCCAAGTTCAAAGTTTCCGCTAGAACTGAATTCAGAGTAAACTTGGAGCTTCTAGAAATCATCAAAAAGAAAGTTCCACATTTACAAGGAGGTATTATGGCACTGATATAACATTTTCATTCTTATTTGAAAAGGGAGAAATAGGAAATTCATAAAAAGTTATCACCCCCCAGGCAGTACTAACAACTTAAGCAGCAACATTTAATCTTTAAGTCCCATCTTAAAGATTCAGGGAAGAGTGTGGTATAGGGCTGGCACCAAAGGCCTTGGGAAGTTCTGTATCTGTTGTTCTTCTGGTAATTGCCCAAGTAAATAAAAGCAACGCCTTGTTCTGTCCTTCTATTCTTCTACAGCTTTTCCTAATATGTGTTTTACATCACTTGTACATCCCTCTTTCTAGATTATATACTATAGATTCAGCTTGAGTTCCATAGCTACATGAATCATCTTGGAGGGAATCTAACCCTGCAAGACAGTATCTGGGATTCCAGACACTTCAATCAAATCTTGGAGAAAGCTTCTATAACTTCATAAATATTAAATATTAGCTGACTGCAAAAATATTCATCTCATGAATGGCATAAATATTTGCCATGAGAGCAAGGTGTATCTGTGTCTACTTCAATTTTGACTTTTGATAGGCTGTGACTTTTCTTGATATTTGAATAAAGGAAAAGAATCCCCCAAAATGACTCTTTACATGGTCTTGATTTAGAAATGTGTTCCAGGAGTGTGATTCTGCTATGAAGTCTTTGTGTTAGCTTTACATATCATGAAAAATAATGTCTGTGGTAATTAAATCTAAAGAGGAAAGGCTTATTTTGGCATACAGCTTTGGAGGTTTCAGCATCTGATCAGGTGGCTTCATTACTTTGGGCCTAAAGTGAGACAATATATTATATTAGGAATGCATAACTGAATAAGAGTACTCATTTCATGGTTTGAAGGCAAAGATAAAAACAACTAATAGTGAGATTATTAATCATTCATGTGACCTCCATCAATACAATTATATAATTTGAACATAATTCATTCCAATTACACTATTTTCTGACAACTCCCTACCCATTTCATTGAACTTCTGCCACTTTCCAAGTAGTCTTCTATTTTTTCTTCTTCTATCCCCTAGGTCAAAAATTTTATGAGATTAATAATATCATACAAGTCTTGTGAGATAACAATATCCACTGTGAGGTCAAGAATGCAGTAATCAGTTCAAATAGTCAGTCATATCAAGAGTTTAGTACACCTCCCCACTCCACCCACCTTCCAGTTTTAATATAATTTCTGTCCCCTCTTCCACAATTTTCCCTGATCCTTGGATGACATAAAAGAGATACTTAAATTAGCTGAGCTCTGTTTTTTGCTTAGTCATTTTTAGTATTTTATGAGGTTTTTAAATTGAGCCTTTTAGCATATGATTATACTGTAATTTGATTGTGATCCTGTCCTGTTATGCCCCCTCTTCTGCCTGCTCTGCCCTGCTCCCAATCCATTGAGGCCCTCCTCCACCTAGGTAGAACTTACTCTGTTAGAATGTCTCATTACTTTTGTCATCCTTCATTCTCCACGTCAGAAAAGCTGATGGGCTTGGGCTGGAGGGGTGGCTTAGTGGTTCAGACACTTGCCTGCAAAGCCAAAGAGCCAGGTTCAATTCCCCAGGACACCTGTAAGTCAGATGCATGGCGTGGCATATACATCTGGAGTTCGTTTGCAGTGGCTGAAGGCCCTGGTACACCCATTCTCTCTCTCTCTCTCTCTCTCTCTCTCTCTCTCTCTCTCTCTCTCTTTCTCCCTCTTCATCTCTCTCTCTCTCAAATGAATAAAAAATATTAACCTCATAGGCTGAACTGAAGCATGGAGCTTTTAGGGTATATTCCCAGTAAGGGAATAACTGGGTCTGTTGGTAAATTTATAGTGAATCTTTTTAGGAGTCTCCATATTGCTTTCCATAGTGGTTGTACCATCTTACATTCCCACCAACAGTGGATGAGGGTTCCTATTTCTCCACATCCTCACCAGAATTAATATTCACTTGATGTTTTAATGTTTGCTATCCTTACTGGGGTAAGGTGGAATCTCATTGTTGTTTTAATTTGTATTTCCCTGATAATTAGGGATGATTAACATTTTCTCAAGTGTTTTCCATTTGTATTTCTTTCTCTGAGATCTCCCTTTCCAGTTCTTCACCCCATTTTGCAAGTGGATTGTTTGACTTTTTATTGTTTATGTTTTTGAGTTCTTTGTAGATTCTAGAAATTAGGCCTACGTCAGTTGTATTGCCAGCAAAAATGAACCTGATACCATCACAAAGTCTTTATATTATATTTCCAAATGCTTTTCCTTTTTCTCTCTAGTTTCCTCCTAGGACTTTAATTATACATGTATTAGACATTTTGGCAAAGTTTTAAATGCCTCTATGGAATGTTTTAGTTTGATTTTTTCATTTGATTTTCTTTCACTTCTTGATATTAGATAATTTATATTATTATGTCTTCAAGTTACCTGACCTTTTCCCTGCCATGTAAATTATTTTAACCTTATACTTTTTTCTTCTTTTTTTCTTTATTAGTTAGTTTTGTGCTCAGCAAATGCAGTCAGTTTGGTACCATTATTAGGCTCATCCATGACCTACCCCCTCCCCTTGGCCCCTCCTTGTTGTGATATTGTACTTCTGAGCTAAAGATTTTTTTTTAATCTGGATTTATTTCTCAGATCTGTTATCTTTTAATTCATCATGAGAAAAGTTTCCTGTTATCTCATAAGTTTGGTCACAAATATTTCAAATGCATGTCTGTTACCTCATCCACCAGGGTTATTCTAGAATTACTTTCTAATAGCATTTTTTTCTATTATAACTTGATTATTGGTTTGTGTTCTTAACATTGTAAATGTTTTACTGAAGTAACTCTGGATTCCATTTTATATAATTTAATGTGTTGATCTATTAATGAACTTCTTTGAAGCAATTAGTTGATTTTGTGTCTTGAGATGCAACTCAAATATCAGATAGTTCTTTTATCTAAACTAGATATAATGTACTATCCACATGTGTAATTCTAGGACCATCTGGAAATTTGAATAGGACTGTAAACATAATATTATATTCCTATTTTCTCTGTGGATTTCACCATCACTTTCATTGGTTGTACTTAATTTCTTATGAATTTCACACCTCTATATATTACTTTGATTATATATAATTGATATTCTTATGTTTTCAAATTATTTCCAGTTGTACAAATCCTATTGATTTCTGTATATTTATGTATACTCTTACCATCTCATTTCATTGTTACTAATGATTCTAGGCACAATAATTGAGCAAGCCATAGTAAGAAACAAGAATCAAAATAATCTTCAACTATGACATAATGTTTTATACAAATTATCCTCATAATTTATTAGAAGTGATAACCAAATTCTATAAACTTATATCATACAAAACCAATTGAATCTCTGGGATATCTCCAAAATCAAGAACATGTCATATTATTTATTTCTTATCTCTGCTCATCACCATTGGTTAGGAAGGATTATACCTACCCAACTTTTATGATGTAAATGAAGCCATATGAAACAATCAAGGATTTCTTGTCATTAAATTATACTTGAATATTTCCTCCTTCAACTATTAATTATATTTGTTTATTTCAAATGTAAAACTTTTTCAATCCTCTGAATTAATTTATAGTAGATAGATTCTTACATGTTCCATAAACACTATGCTTCATAATAGCTCCTTAGATTTGAAGTGCAAATGTCCCTGGTTATTTTTATTGATATATGTGATATTAAGAAAAAATAATATTGAGTTTCAATAAGAATGTGTCTTTTATTTTCTCATTTCCTTTGACTTAAGTTAAAATTTTTCAAATTGGTTTAATTATATGAAAACCCTAACCAGGTAAGCTTATATTATACAAATTGCTTCTACCACAGTAATATTTTTCTATTCCTACAATAAAAATTTTCTATACTATGTCTGTTATATATAAATATTTGTATATATTTTCTGTGTATGATATATGAATACATAATTTATGCTTGAAATATATTTTTCAGTTCTAAATACAATCTTTTATCATACTAACTTAGAGAAATGCTAGTCCATGAGATGATTGCTGGGTATGTAAGGTATCTTGGGTGGATTCAGGTTAGGTGCTATAGATGAGTGAGACTATGTAGCAATTTTTTTTTCTGTGATTGGGTAAGTTCACTGAGAATGATCTGTAGCAGGTTCAACCATTTTTCCTCAAATTTCATTGTGTCATTTTTTCTTGCTGCTGTATAGAATTCCATTGTGTAGATATACCACATCTTAGTTATCCATTCTTCTAGTGATGGACATCTGGGTTGATTCCAGCTCTTAGCTATTACGAATTGAGCCGCCACAAGCATGCTTGAGAAAATCTCTCTGGCCTGTGGTTTGAAGGTTTTAGGGTAGATGCCCGGTAAGGGAATAACTGGGTCTGTTGGTATCTCTACAGTCAGCTTTTTCAGGAGTCTCCATATTGCTTTCCAAAGTGGTTGTACCATCCTACATTCCCACCAACAGTGGATGAGTGTTCCTACTTCTCCACATCCTCGCCAGCATTTATTTTCATTTGATTTTTTGATGTTTGCTATCCTTATTGTGGTAAGGTGGAATCTCATAGTTGTTTTAATTTGCATTTCTCTGATGATTAGGGATGATGAACATTTTCTTAAGTGTGTGTTTGCCATTTGTATTTCTTCCTCTGTGAACGGCCTGTTGAGGTCTTTGCCCCATTTTGTGAGTGGGGTGTTTGACTTCTTACTGTTTAGATTTTTGAGTTCTTTGTAGATTCTAGAGATTAGGCCTCTATCAGTTGAATAACCCATTTTCTTATTTTCATTTCCGTGAATGGAACATATTTCCCTTCTCAACATGCATCAATAAAATTTACTTATAATTGAAATGATAACAAAGGGACATTAACTGTATTGACAAATCTACCCTTTATTAATGTTTTTTTTCTGTAGGATAATATATACAATGCTCATTTTTTAAAAAAGTTGCCACTAAATCTACTCAAACTTTTGAAAATTACCTCATCTTTTTATGAGTCTCAACTCTTTAGTTAGATTTCTTATAATACTAAGATTTGAGATACAATTTTGGGGTTTTAAAATGTGCAGTGTCAGGAATTAGACAATAATTACCCTTAAAGTTGTTACAGAATAACTGGCTTATGAATCTAATAGAATAATATGGGTTGGTGTCTACTACTTAATAACTTAGCATAGAAAAGTCAGTTAACTACTTTTTTTTTTTTTTGGTTTTTTGAGATAGGGTCTCACTCTAGCCAAGGCTGACCTGGAATTCACTATGTAGTCTCATGCTGGCCTTGAACTCATGGCGATCCTTCCTACCTCTGCCTCCAAAGTGCTGGGATTAAAGACGTGTGCCACCATGCCTGGTTCAGCTAACTACTTTGATTATTTATATCTTCATGGATAGAATAATGATAGTAAAATTTGTCACTCTAGTACTATTATTATAGTAAAGTTGAGTAATATGTATATAAATGTGCATTTGGTCCTGTTCAAATATTAACAACTTAGTACTTATTATTATCTTATACATCCCTTAGGGTAATGAGAATTATCTGTGACATATGATTAGTGCAAAGACCACTAAGTACCTATAGATTGAACATCAATCTGTGAGCTAAAAAAGAAAATTCTAGTGATACTAATTAATACATGATTTATTTTCTGAAATAGAATATCAAAGGGAAGCAGACAATTCTGATACATAAGGATTCATGCAATAACATAGATTCATATGTTTTAGGGAGTAGAGTAGAAGAAGCAGTTTGAAGGTCACAAACGATGGAGGAGAAAAGATCTCAAGTTTAGCCTAACACAGATTGGTGTACTAACGCTTCTTAGAGATAGGGCCTAGGAAGTAAGCAAAAGACTCTGGGGAAAGACTCCTGGAGTTCAGCACCATCAGATACAAGCTATTCTGAGCATGACATAAGATAAGTCAGTGAACCTCTCTGCTTCTCATGATTGAAAATAATACAGTACCATATAATGGAAATTAAACACTACCAGTACTTAGAAAAACATCTTGATAAAGAATAAGCACCACTGGAGTGTTATCTTATTTATTTCCATTATAAAATCATAAAAATGGGAAGAGCAAGAGAAATATAATCAATCACATTTACACACATCTGGGCAGGGAGGAATGAAAGTGGATTGACAATTACATATTATATTAGCATGTAATCTTATCTAATTTACTAGGGAGGTAATGTCAGCAATCAGGACAAAGATGCTTATGGTACTTGACTCCAAAAAGAAAAAACTGATATTTTGAAAATGAAGCATGATAGTGTTAAACAAATGAACTAACATATGTTTTTATACACACAAACTACTAAATATTACTTAACCTCATTATAAAACTAAACTTCAAAAACTAAGCAGCATGCAATTTTGAATGAAAACATGCCAGTTTTTACCAGTGATTTTGAAACTGTTCTCAGTCTATAGCAATGCATCCCAAGTACTGCAAGAAAAGGATTTTCAGGCAAAGAATGGATTTTTTTTTAAATAAATGAACTAGCCAGGCGTGGTGGCACACACCTTTAATCCCAGCACTTAGGAGGCAGAGGTAAGAGGATCGCCATGAGTTCGAGTCCACCCTGAGACTACAGAGTGATTTCCAGGTCAGCCAGAGCTAGAATGAGACCCTACCTCAGAAAAGCTAAATGAATAAATAAATAAATAAATAATTAAATAAATAAATAAACTGTCCATTCATTTATTTTCCTAATTTATCTATAAATATACTTTTATTTTAGTTTTTTCCATAATAATCCCCTCTCCCTCACGTTCCCCTTCACAATTCCACTCTCCAATATATCCCCTCCCCCTTTAGTGTCTATTTTATTTTTTTATTTTTTTGAGAATATTTTTAAATTTTTTTTATTAATTGGTTTTGCACTCAGAGAATACAGTCAATTTGGTACCATTGTTAGACTCATCCATGATCTATCCCCTACTCCTGGCCCCTCCTTGTTGAGGCATATGGGTCATGCATTCTGGAGTTAGCCCACAGTTATGGGTAGGATAAATGTCTCTGCATATCATGACCCAACATGTGGCTCTAATATTCTTTCTGCCGTCTCTTCTGCAAACTTTCCCTGAACCATCTTGGGTTCATTTTTGGTCTGCTTCAGTGATGAGGTGTTGGGGGCTTCTGGGTCTATGGATCTCTGATTTGGTAGGAGATGATTTTTCTATGTGTTGATCTCCTTCACCCTTGTGCTGGTACCCGGTTCACCAAGAAAACAGCACCCTTGCTTGTTTTCACAATTGTTCTTAGTTTCAGCCAGGGCACTTTTGAGGTATGATGGGGTGGCTCTCTCCTTAGGATCTACATCTATCTGAAAAAGAGAAGCAGATTCTCCAACGGAGAGTAAGTTAGCACCAGACAAATAAGACAACCCTTATTTTTTATAGAGAATTTAATAGGTGTAGGCCCTCTTGTAGCCCAAGATTGGTGGTAGCTTAATAATGGAGGGTGGGCTTATGTTTGGATATGGTTCTGACTTGTTTCTCAGCTCCAGCTATAGGTCCCAAACCACTGAAGGGTTCAGTTATCTGAATCAAGAGCAGTTGGTTTCCCACCATGACTGTGTGCCGCTATTGCACTTGTGTGGGCATCACAACAGGTTATTTGCTGCTAAGTAGGTTAGACCATGAGTTGCTTGGACAGATATTGGTCATTTTCCCCCAGTAGCCCATGTAGCACCTTCTGGCACTAGACGTGCTGACTGTCTGGGGACTGACTCTCTTCCAGCTTCCAGACATGCCATTCTAATTTGCATGTCAACCACATAAGGTGTCTTCAGCAGTAGAGTCTTACCACTAACTTTTGGTGGGTCATCAAGTACTCTGATAGAAATCTGTTTGTCTTTTAGGAAACCTTGTAGGTCTCTGTGATCAAAAGCTCATTGTGGATGATAGCCACATGCTGATACTGGGAGTTACATGTCAGTGCCCACTAAGAAAAGGAAGAAAAAGATAACTAATATAAAAGAGTTAGAGAGAAGAAAAAGAGAGAGAGAGAGAAGCTGCAGAGGATTAAGGTCAGTCTTCATCATACCCTCACCAGTGTCTTGACCCTCAGGTGTTCCCTCTAAGGGCCTGGTGAAGGTTCAGCCATTTGGTCTGCCTTTTAGGATGTAGAATTTTATGGTACCATTGCCTTTTGGGTCTAGATTTGTGTTTCCTACCCCCTCCGTTTCCGTCCCCTCCCTCCCACCCATTCTATTTTCTATTCCACGAGATGCTTGCTGGGTATCTAAGGTATCTTGGGTAGATTCAGGTTAGGTGCTGTAGATGAGTGAGACTATGTGGCATTTTTTTTTTCTGTGATTGGGTAAATTCACTGAGAATGATCAATTCCAGGTTCAACCATTTCTCCTCAAATTTCATTGTGTCATTTTTTCTTACTGCTGTATAGAATTCCATTGTATACATATACCACATCTTAGTTATCCATTCTTCTAATGATGGACATCTGGGTTGATTCCAGCTCTTAGCTATTACAAATTGAGCTGCTACAAACATGGTTGTGCAAATCTCTCTGGCCTGTGGTTTGAAGGTTTTAGGGTAGAAGCCCAGTAATGGAATAACTGGGTCTGTTGGTATCTCTACAGTCAGCTTTTTCAGGAGTCTCCATATTGCTTTCCAAAGTGGTTGTACCACCTTACATTCCCATCAACAGTGGATCAGTGTTCCTCCTTCTCCACATCCTCACCAGCATTTATTTTCATTTGATATTTTATTTTAGTTTTTGAAGATTTTTTTCTTATTTTAAAATGAGAACTTAAACTTATGAACTTAATGTAATGTTCCCATCAAGTTACCATCATTTGTTCCCTCTACCCATGTCACATTTCTTTAAGGACATTCTTCTTTCCAGGTAGTACTCCTTCTGCATTGTTTTATTATTCTTTTTGTTCTTAACTGTCCCCTATGTCAAAATTTTGATGGGCTCAGAAGCGAGCAGGTCATGTGGGGGTGTCAGTTACCATTGTGGTGTCATGAATAGTTCAATCCAATTCATGTTGGAATAAAAGTGCACAAGAATACACTTTGTATTCTGTAACTCTTACATTCCATTCAATGACAGTCATGAAGAGAAGTTCCTCTAACCGAAATTGAAAATAGCATCAATCAAAGGGCATAAGAATACACCTTTGAAAGGCTTTTTGATGGGCATAATGACTCTATTTAGCCAAAGTACACCGCATAAGCTTTTAATATTATTCAGTACCAATCATGAATTCCCTCCCACTAAGTGGGTATCATGTGCAATACGATTAATCCAGTAACTTATGTGTCACTATTGCACAGATGAGTAAATCTTGCACTGCTAGTTGATTTTGTAGCTTGTAGGATCTACTGCTTGTTCAGAATGATAATGATTTTTTTCTAGATTTTTAAGTATATAATTTGCATAGACAGTGTGGTGGTTTGAATACAATAGATGCCCCCCAATATATTCAGTTGTTTGTTTGTAGTTTGCATCTGCAGCCACCTGGTTGGAGTCAGTGCTATTGTGTGGATCTTAAGGTGTGGTGGTGAGTTTTAGGTTTCAATCTATAGATATGCAAAGTGTGCCTAGCTGGAGTTCCTGAAGTGTGCTGTGCTGTGTGGCTGTTTGGCTTGTGCTTCTCTCTCTCCTGTTTGGTCCTGTGAAGGCAGGCCAGCTTTTTCTGCCATTATGGAACTTCCCCTGGATCTGTAAGCTTCAATAAATCCCTTCCTCCATAACTGTGCCTGGTCTGGAACTTCATCTCAGCGAACCTGAAGCTGCCTGCTACAGACAGATCACTTGTTGGTACCATCATATTCCTCCTTCCTGCCCCCCCTTCCACTAAGGGCCCTTCTTAGTGGTATTGCTAGTATTCACCATGGGATTGTGGGTTATTAATTGTGAGAGCAGCAGTCAGTCATTGTGGGAGGTGACAATGCCTCTAGATATTCCATCCCACCTTGTGGCTCTTAAAATCTTTCCAACACCTCCCCCGAAAATTCCTTGAGCTGTGGTGGGCATGTTTTAAGACTAGTTTAGTGTTCAGCTCTCAGCAACTTCAGGATTTCTGCTTGGGTATGATTTGAGTATCCTCAGTGTCTGTTTCTGCTGTCACAGGTTGTCAGGCTCACCAGGGAAGCAGCACACATCCTCATCTTGCCAATTTCTCTGTGTTTTCAGCTGGGCCAAGGCTAATTACTAAGGGTGTTTTATCTCTTGTTAGGGGGTCAGCTATCTTTTCCTGGCTTGTTGATAGATTTTGGTTGTCCTCAGTTCTTGCTGCCTTCTGAAAAGTAAGAAAGGAAGAAAGAAAGAAAGAAAGAAAGAAAGAAAGAAAGAAAGAAAGAAGAAAAGAATAAATTCTCCCTCCAATGGAGAATGTGAGCAGCATAGGTTAAAGGATTAATAAGCACTGTTAGAAAGATTTTGATGGATGTAACCCCTCTTTTGGCCAAAAATTAGTGAGAGAGTGAGAGCTTGTCAATGGAGACAATAAGATTGGTCTCCACTGGACTCCGTCTTGATTCCAAGTTCCAACTATGAGTTCCTTTCCACTAAGTGGATCTCTTAGCCCATATGAAAGCCATTGATTACTCACGAAGGCTGGGTACCACCATTTCATAGTTGTTGATATCTTGTTAGGGCTTTTGGTTTCTTATGCAGTGTCCCCTCCCCTACATTCTCACAATGTTTTTGGCCACTTTCCATATGCAGCTTATGTAGTGTTTTCTGACACTATATGGACTAACCTTCTGGGAACTGCCTTCCTTCTGAATTCCAGCTGGATCTCTCAATGTTTTGTGTTGGAAGCATGTGGTGACTTTAGCAATAGGGTCTTACCTTTTACCTCAGGTGGGTAACCAAGTGCTTTGACATAACCCTGTCTTGTTTTAGGGAACTCAAAACTCTCCTATTGACAGCTCAATGTGGGGGTTACAGGCCAGAGACAAATTTTTTTTTTGGGGGGGGAGGCTTCATCCCACCCTTTCCATGGCCCTTCTTACCAGACTATATCTCCTTAATCCTGTTGAGGTTTTTATCTTTTACTCTACTATTCAGAAGAAAGGTTTTTATAGTACTAATTAATATTAGGTTTAGTTTTGTGTGTATCTACCCATACCCTCCCATTGCTCTCCCCTCAAATCCTTCTATCCCAATTATCTGTCAATCAAGTTGCTTGTCAGGTTCACCTGTAACTCAACTGTTCCAATTTAGGAACTACAAGTGAGGGAGAACATGCAGCATTTGTCTTTATGTGCTTATGTGAGTTCACTTAGTATGATCAGTTCCAAATCCATTCATTTTCCTACCAGTGTAATTGTATCAATTTCCTTGCTGCTGAGTGGAATTCCACTGTGTAAAAGTACTACATTTTCATTATCCATTCTGGGTTGATTCAGTTCTAGCCTACTGTGAATTGAGAAGCTATAAACATGGATGAGCAAATATATCTGCATTGAAGTGGAGGGCCTTTAAGTTAAATGCCCAGTGGAGGAATAACTGGGTCAGTTGGAAGCTGTATTTTTGTCTTTTTCTGGAGTCTCCATATTTATTTCCACAGTGGGTGTACAAGTTTGCACCCCAACAAATAGTGAATGAGGGTTCCTCTTTCTCATAATCCTTACCAACATTTATTATTGGTTGGTTTTTTAATGATTGCCATCCAGACTGGAGTAAGGTTGAATATCATCATAGTTGTTTTAATTTACATTTCCCTGATGGTTAAGAATGTTGAACATTTCCTTAGGTTAATATGACCATTTGTATTTCTTCCTTGAGAAGTTCCCTCTTCAGTTCCATGCCCCATTTCTTGAGGGGATTGTTTTACTTTTTATTGCTTAGTTTTTTTTTTTTCCTTGAATTCTCTGTAGATTCTAGATATTAGGTATCCTTCAGTGATATAGCTGGCAAAATTTTTCTGCCATTCTCTGGCTATAATATTTGCTCTATTTATGATATGTTTGTCTGTGAAAAAGCCTTTCAGCTTTATGAGATCTTACTGGTTGAGAGTTAATTTAATTTCCTGGGACACAGGAGTATTGTTATGGAAGTCTTTCCCACCTCCTATACCTTGGAGAGTTCCCCCTATTTTTTCTACCAATTGTTTGAAAGTTTCAAGTCTGACACTGAGTTCTTTAATCGATTTGGAGTTGATTTTTTGTACTTAGTGGAAGGAGTGGGTGGACTTTAATTTTTCTACATGTAGTTTTCTAATCTTTCCAGCACCATTTGTTGAAGATGTGCTCATTCCTCCAGTGTACATTGTTGGCTCCTTTGTCACAGATAAAGTAGGTGTAGTTACTTGAACTAAGAACCAGGTCATCAATTCTGTTCAAGTGGTCTATATGAACATTTTTGTAACAATATCATGCAGTATTGTTACCATGGCTTTGTAGTATAGCTTTACATCAGGTATGGAGATATCTCCAGATGTGTTTCTATTGCTGAGAATATTTTGGATGTCTGAAGCCTTCTGCCATTCCACATGATATTTTTTTTTCTTTTGCTAGAAGACTGCAACCTTTCTTTTCTTTTTTTAATAGTTATTTTTTATTTTTTTGAGACAGAGAGAGAGAGAGGGAGAGAGAGAGAATGGGCATGACAGGGCCTCTAGCCACTGGAAATGAACTCCAGATGCATGCACCACCTTGTGCATCTGGCTTACGTGGGACCTGGAAAATCAAACCTGGATCCTTAGGCTTTGCAGGCAAGTGCCTTAACCACTAACCAATCTCTCAAGCCCCATAAGAATCTTGAAATTATTTTCGGGCTGGAGAGGTGGCTTAGCAGTTAAGCGCTTGCCTATGAAGCCTAAGGACCCTGGTTCGAGGCTCAATTCCCCAGGATGTTAGCCAGATGCACAAGGGGGCACACACATCTGGAGTTTGTTTACAGAGGCTGGAAGCTCTGGCGCACCCATTCTCTCTCTCTCTCTCTCTGCCTCCTTCTCTCTGTCGCAGTCAAATAAATAAATAAACAAACAAAAAACTTAAAAAAAAGAATCTTGAGATTATTGTTTTTCTATATCTTTAAATAGGGATGCTGGATTTTTTTTGATATTGAATTGCATCTGTGCATTGCTTTTGGTAGCATTGCCAATTTCACAATAATAATTCTACATATCCAGGATCATGGGAGATTTTTAAATATTTTCATGGCCTCCTTAATTTCTTTCTTGAATGCTTTTATGTTTTTATTATGTAGGTTTTTCACATCACTGGCTAATTATTCTAAGGCATTTGATTGATTGTGGCTATTAAAAACAGAACATCCTCACTGATTTCTTGCTCTATATATTTGGCTTTTGCATATAAGAAGGCTACTGATTTTTGAGTGTTTATTTTATATTCTGCCACTTTGCTGTAGCAATTTATCACCTTTAGAAGTTTTGTGGTAGAGTCTTTTGGGACATTTAAGTAAAATAACATGCCATCTGCTAATAGGGGTAGTTTGACTTCTTCCATATCAATTTGGATACCTTTAATATATTTCTCCTGCTTTATTCCTTTGGCTAGAACATCTAGAACTGCATTGAAGAAAAATGGTGAGAGCAGGCACCCCTTTCTTTTTTCTGATCTTAATGGTAAGTTCTTGAGTCTTTCCCCATTAAGTATGACTTGAGCTTTTCATGCTTGGTATATAACCTTTAGTATGTTGAGATATAAAACTTACATGCACTGAGAGCTTGTTTGGAGGTTCTAGCAGGGGAGCATAGCTACCCGTATACCCTTGACCAAAGACCGGTCCTCCTCTATTCGGGGAAGGTCCTCCTCTTCGACCCAGCGTGCAGCTTCAGGAGGGACACACATGGAGCGGTGAGGGAGGAAGGGGACACCCACCTAGCCAGCCAGATCAGCCGAATCAACCCTAGTGATCAATGGGGTGACAGATGTCACAGACAGATCGCCCTCACATCCTCACATACCTTACATACCCAGCAAGAATCTGCTAGACTAGACACTAGGATGGAAGGGGAGGGAGGGGAGGGCATCAAAGGGGTGGGAAACACAAATCTAGACCCAAACGGCAATGGTACCATAATTTTCTACTTACTAAAAGACAGATCAAATGGCTGATCCTTCACCAGGCCCTTACAGGGAACACCTGAACCACAAGACACTGGAGAGGGTAAGATCAAGACTAACCTTAATCTTCTACATCTTCCCTCCCTCACTTCCCCTCTCCCTCTCTCTCACTCTCTTATCTCTAACTCTTGTATATTAGTTATCTTTTTCCTCATTTTCTCCATTGGAGGGAGAATTTATTCTTTTCCCTTAGGACTGCCTTCATTATCTCTCATATGTTTTGGTGTGTTGTCTTTTAGTTATCATTCAGTTCTAGAAATTATAAAATTTCATTTTTATTTCTTCCATAACCATTCATCATTTAATAGCAAGTTGTTCAGTCTCCAGTAGCTGGAACAATTTCTGTTATTCCTCTTGTTAATTTCTAGCTTTAACACACTTTGGTCTGATACAATGCAGGATGTTACATCAATTTTCCTGAATTTATGGATGCATGCTTTATGCCCTAGTATATGATCTATTTCAGACTGGGCTGCTGAGAAGAATGCACATTGTGTATAATTGGGGTCGAATGTTCTGTAGATATTTGTTTGGTCTAATTGACCTATGATGTTGATAAGCTCTATTATTTCCCTGATGATTTTCTGCTTAGATAATCTATCTACTGATGATAGTGAGGTATTGACGTCCCCAAAAATGATGGTATTGAGATTTATTTCTGGTTTGTTGTAAAGTAGGTTTGTTTTATAAAATGTGGTGCTCATGTGCTTGATGTATACAGATTTATGATTGTGTTGTCCTCTTGTTGGTTCATTGCATTCATGAGTAAAAAATTGCCTTCTTTGTCCCTTTTGATTACTTTTGGTTTGAAATTTACTTTGTCATATATTTATATAAACAAAGCTATGATAGGCTGTGGTAAGTTGTGGGGGACTCAAGTGGGAACAATGTTGGGGGGCTGTAAGGCATGTGTGCAAGGGTTGCACAGGGCAAGAATGAGGCTGAAGTTTGGGCCCTGGCTCCTACACTGTGTACTGGCTCTGTAGGCTGGTCCCATGAGTGAAAGGGGTATGGGTAAAGGTATATCAAAGGATTGCCCCGCCTGCTTTATCTCAGCAAACCTGAGTTAGGTAGACAAAAGATTGCTCCCTGCCCCAGCATGAGGGGCATATCAGTCAGCAGATTCCCAAATGTGTGCCCCATGCCCCCTAGTGGAGGTCTGCTAAGACCTACTCATACTAGAGCTCCACAATTTTTTTTAATTATTATTTTTTATTTTTATCTTTTATTGACAACTTCCATGATTATAAACAATGTACCATGGTAATTCCCTCCCTGCCCCCCCCTTTCCCCTTTGAAACTCCACTCTCCATCATATCCCCTCCCCCTCTCAATCAGTTTTTCTTTTCTTTTGACATTATGATTGTTTCCTCCTATTATGATGGTCTTGTATAGGTAGTGTCAGGCAGTGCAAGGTCATGGATATTGACCATTCTGTGTCTGGAGGAGCAGGTTGTAAGGAGTCATACCCTTCTTTTGGCTCTTAATTTTTTCCATTACCTTTTTCACAATGGACCCTGTGCTTTGGAAGGTATGGTAGAGGTATTTCGATGCTGAGTACTCCTCTGTCACTTCTTCTCAGCACCATGGTGCCTTCAGAGTCATCCCAAGGCCATTGCCATCTGAAAAGTGAAGGTTCTCTAACCAAAAGTGAGATTAGCATTAATATATGGGTATAAACATTATGATAAGTGTTTACTGAGCAGTTCGGTGAGCATAGTATACACATTTAGCCACACAGCAATGGGAGATACACTTCTAGGGCTGATGACTACCCTTGTTGTAGGCTTTCAGTATCAGGGATGCATTCCCTCCTATGGAGCAGGAATCCCATCAAATTAGAGGGTGGTTGGTTTCCCCCATAACAGACGTGCCACTATTGCACCCATTGGCTCCGAGCTCCACAATTGTTGCCTGGTATCACCCCAGGAGCTTTTGTATGGTTTGGATTCCTCCATCTTGTCTGGAAGTCTGATGATGACCTTATCTACACTCAGCATAGTGTACTTTTGAGCACTCTAGCAGCTATCTGGCAGGGAGATGAGTGCCATGTCACTTCCAGCTTCCTTTCTCAGTGTCTTGGACTGCAGTCTGTGGAATCTTCAGTCATAGGGTCTTGCCATATGGTTCTAGTGAATAATCATGCTCGTTGGCAATAGCCTGCATTGTCTTGGGGACTTCATAGGCCTCCCTGAGCAATAGTTCATTGTAGTGGTTGACATATATCTGGCACTGGAATTTACCTGCCACAACCAGAAAAGTATTTCTCCAGGTCAGCGAAGTTTTTCCATCCTATCTCTGTCTTTCTCTTTCTCTAAAAATAATATTCTTTATTAGTTAACGAAGGCATGGGCTTCTATAGTACGTATTTATACCATGTTTAGTTTTGTGTATTGATCCATTCTTCCATCCCTCCCTCCCTTTCTCCTGATCCCTCGTTGATTTTTCAACTCTCTGTATTCTGTTCCACTTTCCTATATACTCTGCTATCTCTTCAAACCTCACTCCTTCTCCTTTTACTTTGAATTAGCCCCTCTTCTAGTTTGATGACTTTATTTTTGCTTTCCTCCATCATCTATGTCAAAATATTGATGAGTTCAATATGTGCAGGTCTTGTGGAGGTAAAGCGACTGCCATGTGGCTGTATTGTAACAACCACTTTAATTCCAGAGGATAGGGTCCCAAGTATTCATCCCCATGCTCTCACTCTTACCATTTCCCTACCTCCTCTTCTGAAATATTCCCTGAGCTATGGAGAACATGATAAAGATGTATAATGTAGCACTGAACAGTTGATTTTCATTCTCAATAGTTTGATGAGTTTTGAGTCTTTATTGTAAGTAGTCTTTTATTGAGGGAAGTGTTGCTATGCCTTTTTTTTTTAATCCAAGGAAATTAAGACTACAGGTACATCCAGGTGAAGGTTTCCTGTATGCTCCAGTTTCTACAGAATTCCTGATTGTAAGTTCTCTTACCTGGCAGTTCTATATTTGTCTCTTGTATTTTGAAGATCATAATCCCCATATGGGAATTTGTGTAACCAAAATTCTGAGAGTGTGGAATGCCAGTCTATTTGTCTATATTAGTCATGTTCTTTCCTCACACCCCTTGATTTTTTTGAAGAAATAAGAGAGAGTGTTCAGCATACTTCCCTTTCTCCCATTTTATTGCCTGACCTAAGACTCAAGGAGATTATGTCTTTCAGGACAAATGCTCCAAGGTTTTTGTGGACAATTTCAGTTGTAGTCTCTCATTCCACACTTTTGCTTCTTGAAGCACAGCCTATACTGTTATGATTATCTCTTTGCTCATCATGTGTGTATCCAACCCATACCTCATCTCATTAAAATACGTATTGTAAACTCCAAAACTAACTATTGAAGATGAAAAATATTTATTTCACACACACACACACACACACACACACACACACACACACACAGGTTTTTAGAGGTAGGGTTTCACTCTATCCCAGGCTGACCTGGAATTCACTATGTAGTCTCTGGGTGGCCTTGAACTCACAGCGATCCTTCTACCTCTACCTTCCAAGTGCTGGGGTTAAAGGTATGTGCCACCATGCACAGATTATTTTACATATTTGTTAGAGTAGTCTCAGAGCATTTTATTAGATGGCTGTACCTCAGGGTAGTTCATAATCTTACAGGCTAATTATTGAGAAGGATATAGTCACCTCAAGACCAGAGCTACAATTTGGAAAGAAAAAAAGACTCAGTTTGAGGGGTATAGGGGAGGGTAAAAAGTGTAGGCTGATAGGAGGAAATCACTATGTAGTCTCAGGGTAAACTTGTACTCATAGTGATCCTCCTATCTCTGCCTCCCTTGTGCTGGGATTAAAGGTGTGTGCCACCACAAGTAACTTAGAATTAAATATTTTTATTGATCCCACTATCTAGTAATTTTAATTCAATTTCTGTGCTTTTCTATACTTGGATATTTCTAGTATGGGTGAATAATAAAAAAATGCTTCCATTTTGTATTTTGACACAGAGTTTACTTGAAGACAATTTAATATCTCAGAAAGCTTGTTTTCAATAACACAAAGAGAAGAATATAATCTTCATGTACCAGTATACTGACACCAGAGTACTTTTTTATTTCAGTCCTATAATTTATAGGCTTTGAAGAAGAGCAAAATAGCAGCTAGTTTTCCCTACTGTTTATACATGTTGCCAATTTATGACAAAGAAATGAAAATCAATGATAAGTCCAAATCACAAACATTAGCTGCTAATAGTTTCTAGTGTGAATGAATATCACTGGGCTTAGCATAGATCATTTATTTCCCTGTCTTCTCTTCATGGGGCCCATTATGCATTGTGTTTTCTTAATCTTCAAATACGGAACTCATCTAATATAGGGTTGTGACAAATAAGCACATTGTTTTAATTTTCACCTTCATAAATTAATAAAATAGAGCATAATAAACACTTGATACTAAAGATTTTACTTCACTTTTATTTTGAAATATTTTGTTATATCGAATAGTCAGAAACACTATGGTCAATGTATTGTTTATATGTATAATGGTGTGTTCAAATTATTTTATTATGAAGAGATGGCCCTGATACCAGAAATTATAATGGGGTTTATGTCTGAAATTGTCAGTGTGAATCAATTTGTTTAATGGAGGGATTAACAGTTATTTTAACTCTTATTGAATAAAACAATTTAAGTAGTAGTTTAAACCTATACATATGAATGTAAGCAACCATAATGGAATGGCTGATGTAAGATCTTGCAAGTTGTTGGAGGCTATAATTGTCTTTAAGAACAATGATCACTATTACTAGAAATTAAAATTAGTTATGTAAAAATGGAAAGATATTTGGTGATTTGTAGTGATATGTCTTGGTCTTTTCAATATTTATATAGATATAGATGGAGAGATCATTACTAGCTCTATTTAAGGCTTTTTGTGAACTCTAAATCTTCCCACCTCAAGGACATACCTACAACAATAGGTCACCACAATTATTTATAAACAGTTCAAAATAATGAAAGGAGAGTCAAGTATAGAGGACATACACATATGTATGAATATCATTCATTTCAATTTTTAGCAATGAGGGAAATTTCTTTAACTATAATAATACAACTTTAAATAATACTATTTAATTAGGGCTTTTAGACAATCACACATTTTTTAATAAATTTACAATATGAGGTCTCAGGGACAGTAGAGTGCATGCGCTATGATTTTGCTTTAGTTATAAAGCCAGGTGTGGTGACACATGTCTTTAATCCCAGCACTCAGGAGGCAGAGGTAAGAGGATTGCTGTGAGTTCGAGGCCACCCTAAAACTACACAGTGAATTACAGATTAGCCTGGACCAGAGTGAGACCCTACCTTGAAAAATCAAAAGAAAGAAAGAAAGAAAGAAAGAAAGAAAGAAAGAAAGAAAGAAAGAAGGAAAGAAAGAAAGGTAGGAAGGAAGGAAGGAAGGAAGGAAGGAAGGAAGAAAGAAAGAAAGAAAGAAAGAAAGAAAGAAAGAAAGAAAGAAAGAGGGTTTTATTTGTAGAAAAATAAAGGATCATTTGGCTGTTTAGTGGTTCAGCAGTGAACAATTTTGGCCTGATCCATTGCAACAGAACTCTTTAGAGAATAAAAAAAATTAAAGTCAAGATAAAATCATACAGTAACTTAGATTAAAAATTGTAAGGCAAGCCGGGCGTGGTGGCGCACGCCTTTAATCCCAGCACTTGGGAGGCAGAGGTAAGAGGATCGCTGTGAGTTTGAGGCCACGCTGAGACTCCATAGTGAATTCCAGGTCAGCTTGAGCTAGAGTGAGACCCTTCCTCAAAAAAACCAAGAACAAAAAAAAAAAAAATGTAAGGCATACTCTGCTCTACTTACATCTTGGATATTACGGGAAATAAGAGTCCTGGGGCAATTAAGAAAACGCAAGTGGTGCCTCAAGAAATTGCTAGAAATCCTGTAAAATTAGAATATTTCTTTCTGGCAATCAGTGTAACTGAGAAGATGTTTTTTATGAACCCATGGGAGAAACAATCTTATTTATTCCATAGACCTATAGGATGGGAATGGAATAAAATGGCATAAGGAAGAAAATTGCTGAATTATCAAAAACAAACATAGTCTAGCATAGTGAATACAAGATGTTTCTGTCAGTACTTGCCCATTTTGCACAATATGACTTTACTGTTGTGAGCACACAACATTTACACTCTGCATTGGGCATGAAATCATGACATGCAATACAAGTGAGCACTGCCCAAGACAACTCATCTCAGATCTGAGAATAGGATACTGCATGCTGTTAATTCTAGCTTTGTAGCATAAAATGCTGCTTTTATTGAAACATAATGGTTTAGTTACAGAAAAAAAAAACATGTTAAATATTTTACTGCCACCATTCTCTATCATGTATCCCATTAGTATATCCTTGGATTAGAATTGTGTTAGGAATTTTTATTGAAAATTGTTATTTGTATTGTTGACCTCAACTTCATTAAAAAGTGAATATTGGCTTGGGATTAGGACAAAATTTTCAACAAAATTTGAAATGGCCCTCAACATGCTTCTGCCATTTTGTACCACACGTTTATGCAAGCAGCATTTTCAGGAGCAGTGATTATAAAATCAAAATACCAGTCAACTCCAAAGTGCTTGAAGATGTTCTATGTTCTGCATTACTGACTGTTTACCTCAAATTTAATTCATCATATAAAAATAAAAATCACATTCAACCCATTGGTGTAAAAATTTGCTTTCGTCTTCAGTAAATGATAAAAATTTAGTTTTGCCAAAGAATTATTATAAAAATCAGTATATTTAAGTTTTCTAAGACTGAGAAGATGGCCCAGTAGTTAAAGGTAGTTGCTTGCAGAGATAGCCAGTCTGGGTTTGATTGCCTAGTGCCCTCACAAATCCAGATACACAAAGTAGCACATACTTTTGCAATTCATTTGCAGCAGCAAGAGGCTCGCCACACCCATTTTCATTCATTCTCTCCCTCTTCTTGCAAATAAATAATAAAATATTTCAAAAAACTTTAATATTAATATGATTTGTATATTTAATGTAACAATGCACTTGGAGTTGTGTGAAATTTTCTAGGACAAAAAGAGTTCATCAGTGGAAAATTTTTAAGCCTTGATCTTTTCTGTCATCTCCCTTACAGTGAAATATATCAAGATATAAGATTCATGATGAAACAGACAATGGCTACCTTATTGAAGTTCTTTGAGTTAATGTTTCCTGCATACTCAGTGAAATCTTGTATATGTGAATTATAAATTTCTTTGAAAAATGGTTCTTCATTTACATCTCATGTACTCATACCTGTATGCCTGCCCATTCCCCAAATTTACACATATCAGAGTCCTTTGTGTCATCTTGGATTTGCCAATCTGCCCATGTTACTAACTTACTAACTTTAAGTTATCTGCAGAAACCTATCTATATCTTTCTCCTAATCATAAGAATTGAGCAACAAATTTCCTTTCTAATTTCTCCAGGGCTATATATATACATACTTACATATATATATATATATACATATACATACTTACATATATATATATATATATATATATATTCAACCACTGTGAGTATATTTGATGGTCTTACCTACAGTTTTTCATTCTATGACACTGCAGCTCTGCACCATTGGGAATTTATCCATTCCTTGCATGCTTGCATCACCGTGTGCACCCATTCCTAAGACATCAATTGTTATTTATATTTGAATTGATAAATATAACAAATACTACATAAAATAGTGATTATATATATATATATATATGTATGCCTTAGAAGCTATATTTCTGTGAATACATACCAAAATACTTACGGTATACTTGCCAAGTGAATGCCATACAGAGATATGGAAATAAATATGTCAAGAACTGAATATAACTCTGCATGTAAATCTGTATTTCAAATTTTGCTAGGATTCTTTTGTTATTCAATAAGCTAACTCTTAGGAGTACATAAATTCTAACTATGAATGAATAGTACCTGAATGTAATAGATCACAGCATATATAAATATAAATAACAAATAAATATCTTATTTCCAATTTTAAAATGTTCCAACGTTCTGTTTGGTGGAGGTATATCTATACCACATATTTACATTTGTTTTCAACATACTTCATGTTATTACTATGTAACACAATCTAAAATTTCCATTAACAAATAATATACATATATATTTACACTTACCATGTAAATTTTAGCCCTTATATATGTATATGTATATATATATATATATATATATGTATATATATGTGTGTGTGTATGTGTGTGTGTGTACATATACAAGTATATTCACATACATATGTATATATAAATATCAACACACACACATATATATATATATGTGTACTTTTAAGAGAGAGAGAAAGAGACAGACAGAGAGAGAGCAAGAATGGATGCATCAGGGCCTGTAACCACTGCAAACGAACTCCAGATGCATGTACCACCTTGTGCATCTGGATTATGTGGGCCCTGGGTAATTGAACATGAGTCCTCTGCCTTTGCTAGCAAGTGCCTTAACTATTAAGCCATTTCTGCCTCTTTCCCTCTCTCAAATAAAAATATTAAAATAAATATTTTGAAAAGTAGAAACAAGTAATGAAAGATAAAATAATAATAATCATTTGAGCAGCTTAATTCTACATAAATTGAGTATTATATTAATATCTTCCTTGGTTTATTTTCCCTGCTTTCAATGCATTCATATAAATGGATCTTTCATAATACCCTGAAAGAAAATTAAACTATGAGTTTATTTGATAATCTCATAATGTAGGCTATAAGAATTAAAATATCATTTTAATATTTAATTTTCATTAAATGAATAGTGAATAGTTATAAAACTTTGATTCTATGATTCAGTTATTGATATATTCTAGTGCCAGAAGGTGCTACATGAACAACTGGGAGACAATGACCAACATCTGTCCAAGCAACTCATGGTCTAAGCTACTCAGCCTTAAACAACCTGACGTGATGCTCACACAAGTGCAATAGTGGCACACAGCCATGGTGGGTAATCCACTGCTCTGGATTTGGCTAACTGATCTTCTCAATGGAACAGAATTCATGACTGGAGCTGGGAAACAAGTCAGAACCATATTCAAGAAACAAGCATGCTTTACATTATCAAGTTCCCACCAATTGTGGGCTATAAGAGTGCCTACAACTGTTAAATTTTCTCTAAAATAACAATGGTGCTGACTTCACTCTCTGTTGGAGAATTTGCTTTTCTTTTTCGCATGGATGCAGATCCTGAGGAGAGAATCAGCCTGTCACACCTCAACAGGGCCCAAGCTGAAATCAAATGTAATTGTGGAAATGAGCAAAAGTACTGTTTTCTTGGAAAACGGGGGGGGGCAGAAAAGAGGCTAACGATGGTACCAGCATGACTACATACACACTGTGTACATAACTAAAAAAGTTGGGAGGAAAAATTATTTTTTTTATTTTGACATTTTTGTACATATGTAATATAATTTAATCTTATTCCTATAGTTATCCCTTCTTATCATTTTCCCATCCCATTAACAACCCTTGTTTTCCTCTTTAATCCCCATCTTGCACACATGTCTGTTTTTTAACCTATAGAATTAAATAACGGTTGCTTGCATTATCATAGATGGATGGTTATTTATCACAGAATGGGAAAATTACCTGTGGTTTCATCACTAATAAACCTTTTGTCAAGATTTACTGGTAGGCATGAGATGCCTTCTTTGGAGCAGAACTCACACTCAATCAGAGAATCATTGGTTACTTCCATAACATTCAAGCCATCATTGTACCAGTAGATATATTTTGTTTGGCAGGTAGGTTGGGGAATATATAGCATACACAACTGGGTATGACCACTGACAGATTTTCACCTCAGCAGCTCATCTTCTGACATGCAGATTGCTAGCTGGCAGGGAGGAGGCTGACAGTTCAATTTCTGAATAGCTTTTCTATGTCCTATAATGGAAAAATTGTGTATTTTTAGCAATAGGGAAATGCAGTTAGTTTTGTTGGGTAATCAAGATCAATGGAAATAGCCTATATTGTTTTATGGCCTCTGTGGCATGAATCAATGGGTGACATCCCAGTCTGGCACTAGAATTTATGACTAAGAGCTTATGGCTTCTGGGGGTGGAGAGATGGCTTAGCGGTTAAGCACTTGCCTGTGAAGCCTAAGGACCCCGGTTCGAGGCTCCACTCCCCAGGACCCACTTTAGCCAGATGCACAAGGAGGCGCACGTGTCTGGAGTTTGTTTGCAGTAGCTGTAAGCCCTGGGGCTCTCTCTCTCTCCCTCTTTCTCTATCTGTTGCTCTCAAATATATAAATAAATAAAAATTTAAAAAAAGAATTTATGGCTTCTGGGTATTGATTTGTCTACCCATATAGAGGGCCCTAAGTTAAACACTTTTTGAGAAAAGAAATGGTACCAGTGGATTGTTGTCACTGCTCCTGGAAATACTACTGTGGCTTTTGGCCTTTTTGAACTGATTTTGAAGGATTTGAAACATTTATCTAAAAGACACCATGCTTTGCTGAATGAACAGTTTGACAGATCGTTCTGGTCAGAGTTGAAAGACCTAAATGCAGTAAGAACTGTGAACAACGAGGTTTGGCTTATAAGAGCCAAAAGGTTTGTCTGGACTGGGTTAGAAACAGTTTGTCTGAGAGGCTTACTGCCATTTTCTGTGTTCTAAGAACTTGTGCAAGTTTTCACTGCATAGAAATAGTCTGGTGAGCAGAATAATGTGGTGCAGAAAGAAATGAAAGCTTCAGGCTGGAGACAGCACCCATGTGACTGCAATTATTTGAGAGGTAACACCATTGAGGTAGAGCCAGCTGTTCGGCATTGGGAAAGTAGGGGACTGAATGTTGAAGGACTTTTCCCACATTTCAAATTTGGCTTTGTTCTACCCTGGATTAACAGATTTGGTAGGCCAACTGGTACTATAACAAATTCAGAAAAGAGAAAGTTATTATATTTGCAACATTCTTTGTTTTGTGGAAATGGCCAGTGAGCACTGTGAGGCAGGCTTGTTGGAATGCCTGCACAGAGGCTTAATGAAGCCATGAGGATGAACTGTGGGTTGCAATGGAGACCAGGAGATACCAAGACCATGGTATGGCTGCCAAGAAGAACTGCTGGCCAAGCATGGACTGTTCTCTTTGATGTAAGCTGTCCATCTAGTGTGGCAGAATTGGTACTCCAGAGACTTCATCACTGGTCAGAGATGTTGAGTTAGAATCTGTGGAATCCTGTCTGTTTTAGATCTTGTATTGAATTAATCATTTCTTGCTATGCCTAATGCCATGTGTTTGCAGTGTTAATGTTTGTTTACTCTGTGTAAATATTTTATTTTTGTTTTGCAGGTTAACACTTAAGAGACCTTTGGCTGTGGGAATATTTGAATAGTGTTTGGATTGATAAAACTATAGGGACTTTTAAAATTGGACTGAATGCATTGCATGTTGCATTATGTATGGTTATTAGTTTATGGGGGCCAGGGTCATAATGTAGTAGTTTAAATTAGGTGTCCCTTATAAATGCATGTGCTCTGAATGCTATGTCTCCAGAGGTAAAGCCTTATTGGAGGGCTTGTGTTGTTGCTAGAATCTTTTGGGTACTATAAGCAGCTTTCTTTTTATAGTTTGGCTTACTCTCCTTTTGCTGTATTTTAGATGTGAGGGTGATCTGGCTGCAACATCTGTCACCCCATTGGTTGCCAGGGTTGATTTGGCTGATCAGACTGTCTAGTTTGGTGTCCCCTTCCTCCCTCACCACTCCATGTGCATCCTTTCCAAAGCTGCATACTTGCTCAAAGAGGATGACCTTCCCCAAATAGAAGAGGAACTCACACAAGGGTATATGAATAGCTGTGCTCCCCCGCTAGAACCTTCAAACTAATTCTCAAGGTAATGTACAGTCTCTGTGCATGCCTTGCTTTCTGCTGTCATCAGGAAGCTTCTTCTTGAGAATGCAAGCCAAAATAAACAACTTTCCTCTCATCAGATGGTGGAAAGAGAGGGTAACTATGACAAATTGGCTTATCAAGTTGTCAGTTTTCATATGGCTTATTCATGTATGCTTTGTTTAGTTCATCATGCCACCACTCCCTTCTCTTACTTACTCCCTGTCAGCACTAATACCATAAATTAAACCTTTTACTCCTTTTATTATCTCTATTTTCATTCTGATCTCGTCTGCTATCTCCTAAAAGCACCCTCATAAATGGCCCCTTTCTAGCTTCTTGGCCATATTTTTTGTTTTATTCTTGCATATTTTAAGATAGAATTAATGTTTCAAACATTGTATTAGACATAATTCGTTTTAAATATATGTAACATTATATTTTTAAAACCATGATTTGTGTTTTTAACATTTCATCAAACAAGTTTTTCGCTTATTTCTGTTTTATTTGCTTAAGCAAAAAGTTCTCTTCACTATGTCCTCATTGTGAAAATTTAATATTTAGGATGCTGTTTGCCTTAAATGATTTTAGGAACTGGCTTTTGAAATTATTTTATTCTAAAATGTGGTTACATTCATATTTTGATAGAAGTGATTCAGTTTCTCTTATTGTCTTCATGTTAAATTCCAATTGCTTTATGATAAGATACATCATAATCTGGCAACATCTCAAGCCTCATTTTCAGTCATTACTTATTGCTACCCTGAATGGAATATGAAGAATTGTTTCCTGAAAGTCCTATACATTTCTTCTTTTCAATGTATAATAATTCAGAGCAAGCTGGTTTTCATGAACAGTTCAGATATGTTGACACTAAATAAAGTTAGGAAATAATCACAACCATCTAATGACAATGTGTTTGTTTTATACCAAAATGATGCCCTGCATCCATTGGTAGTAATTTCATATAGTTTCTTCCTTGGGAATTTCCAATTTCCACACAAGCCAATATGGCAATTGTCAAATAAAATCACTTATATTGTGCAATTGTGTCTACATGTAATTTAAGAAGGTAGATAATCCTTACACATATTTTATAATAACACATTATACTTTCAGATTTTTAAAATACTCTGTATGTAGAACTAGTATTTTAAGGTTATAGGAATATCTAAAATTATTTTCTCTAGAATATTATGAATGAATTCAAAGCTATTGAAAGCTTAGCTACAGTATTATTTCCCCCAATTAACAATTTTATTCAAGAGATATGAAAATTCATACTTTAATAAAATCTGATGTGACTCCCAAGCACAAGTTATTCTAAAAATTGTTATCTACATAGCCAATATTTATGACATCTGATTCTTTCATATAATGCAATATTCATCTTACATTAATATTTGAAAAATATAAAATAAGTGGAAGCAACTCTAAAATATTTATAAATTCTGTGTAGATATTTCTAAATACTAAAGTATTTTTTTGTTTGTTTATTTATTTATTTGAGAGCCACAGAGAGAAGGAGGGAGAGAGAGAGAGAGAGAGAGAGAGAGAGAGAATGGGCACTCCAGAGCTTCCAGCCTCTGTAAACGAACTCCAGATGCGTGCGCCCCCTTGTGCATCTGGCTAACGTGGGTCCTGGGGAAGTGAGCCTCGAACCATGGTCCTTAGGCTTCACAGGCAAGCTCTTAACTACTAAGCCATCTCCCCAGCCCTAAATACTAAAGTATTTAACCTTGAGGTACATACTTCTAAACCAATACCAATATTTTCAACAAGATGGACATCCCATGAGTTATTTAAAAGAGGTAAAATTATTATCTTTAATGTAAGAAAATAATATGATTACATTACTTTAAATATATAATAAAATTTAATTCCCCATAATTTTAATATTTTATTATTTATTTATTTGAGAGAGAGAGAGAAAGGCTGAGAGACTAAGAGAGAATGGGCTCACTAGGGACTCGATCTACTGCAAATGAACTACAGATGCATGTGCCACCTTGTGCATCTGGCTCACATGTTTATTAGAGAACCAAAACTTGGTCCCTAGGATATGCAGTCAAGTCCCATTGTTAAATATTTTATTTTTATTTATTTACAGTACAGATGTTTATACAACATATTATCATTGATCTTTGGTTGTAAACTTGACAAGATTTAGATTCACTATGGAAAACAAATATCTCTTGACATCTATTATGAATATTACTAATTAAATTACTTGCAGTGAGAAGTCCTAGACTTCATAAAAAGTCATAAAGAAGACCTAGACTTCATAAAAAGAAGACAGATAGCTGTGCAACAGAATCCATCACTGTGTGATCCTGGCTTACTGAACCATTCCTGCTTTCTGCACCATGATAACACTTCTTCTGGAAACTGTTGGCTGAAAGTAAATCCTATCCTTCCTTAAGCTGATGCTGGTCAGGGATTTAGTGACAGCAACAAAACAAGAAAATAAGTGACATAAAATATTGCAGAACTTATTTACAATATTGCCTGAATATTTTACCGTTTAATATTCCTAAAATTAAATACTAAAATGTCTTCTCTAGAGTCATATAAGAGCCACAAATGGTAGCTAACACTTATAATCACAGCAGTTGGGAAGCTGGGGTAGGAGAATTACCATGAGTTTGAAGCCAACCTGGGCTACCTGTAAGTTCCAGGGCAGCTCGCACTAGAGGGAGACTGTACCTCATGAGAAAAAATTAGGAAGAAACATATAATCTTCATGTGTTATAGGATAAGAGCCAACATTTTAGAAAGTCATAACTAAGAAATCTAATGGAAGATAACAATATACAGGATACAATAAAAAAGAGAAAATAATATCTCTATCAATATCACTTGTTAATTTCCAGGATGAAGGATTTAAACATGACTATATGTCATATAATGTTTATAACATATAATCTACAAAGTATGAAAAATGAAGAAACTTTATACAACAACCTATATTGTAAGTAAGCCTATAGCAAAACTTCCTAGAAATATATAGGTAGGCATATTTTTTAAAGTACAAAGTTGTATGGACACAGCATATGTTAGTACCATCATTTCCCTCCTCCCTGCCCCCGTTCTCCTGAGGGCCATTCTCAGTGGGATTGCTGGTATTCTCCCTAGGTTTGTTGGTTATGAGATGTGAAATCAACAGTCAGTCATTGTAAGTGGGGGCAGTGCATTTAGACATTTCTGGAAACTTATACAACTGGGAATGAGACATAGGCAGCCACTCCTTCAACATTTTTTACTACCTCTTCCTTATCCCCATCAACTGAACCCCATCTTTCACTTTGATGTTGTTGTTTGCCCTCCTCATATATTGATATTGATGAGTCCAATATTGTGCAGGTCTTGTGCAGTCAGGAAAAGATAATCACCATGAGGTCAAGGGTGCAAGCAGTAGCATTTCAAAGCATTCCTCTCCATCCCCTTTTAGCATACTTTCTCTGCTTCCTCTTCCCTAATGTTTCATGAGCCTTGGAATTGGTGCTATATATGTACCATTTTGCACTAAGCACCCATCAGGCACATATTTTTAGCACTTTGATGAGTTTTGAATATTTCCAATAGTCACCATCAACTTCAAAAAATGCTTCTCTGGCAAAAAGTGAGAGCAGCACCAATCTATGGGTATAAAACTAAATACATAGATCTTTAAACATTTAAACATTCCCACTTTTATTAACTGTATTGCAGGTATTATTAACCAGAAGAGTGAAGTTTGAAAAGGAACTAAGAAGGGTGCAGGTAGCAAATGGATTAGTTGACTTATCCCTGTTTACATACAGAATGATCCTATCATAAAATACCATAAAACTCCTCCTGAATTCTGTGAGAACTAATAAACCATTTCAGCAAGCTTGTATAATGCATAATCGATATATCCAATGCAGTAGTCTTTCTATATCCCAATAATGGACATGAGAAGTACATCAAGAAAATAATCATATTTGTAATAGACTCAAGAAAAGAAAAGTTAAAATGCTTAAAATTAAGTCTAATCAATGTGATGAAAGACTTCTGCAAACAGAACCAAAAAAAAAAAAATTGAGGAAATAAAATGAAGATGATAGTAGATGGAAAGGTATCCCAAACATATGTATTGGCAGAATTAATGTTATGGAAATAGTTACATCATGAAAAGTGATCTACTACACTCAATGCAATGTCCATAAAATTCTAATGGAATTCTTCACAGAAATAGAAAAATGTTATTGCTGGGATGTAGAGATTGCTTAGCGGTTAAGGTGCATGTCTGTGAAGCCTATGGACCCAGTTTTGATTCTTCAGGTCCCATGTAAGCCAGATGCACATAGTGGCACATGCGTCTGGAGTTCATTTGCAGTGGATAGGAGCCCTGGCACACCCATTCTCACTCTCTCTCTCTCTCTCTCTCTCTCTCTTCTCTCTTTCTGTCTCTCTCTTTCTGACTGTAATAAATAAATAAAAATAAATATTTTTTTAAGAAAGAAAAATGTTATTCCTAAATTCTTTAGGGCAGCACAGAAGGCCATGAATAATGAACTCAATTTGAGCAAAAAGAACAGTGCTAGAAATATCACAAAACCTGATTGAGAATTCTATACTCGTAGTAAAACTCTATGGTATTGGCATAAAGCACATATGTAGGCCAGTGGAGTCAAAACAGGATTTAGAAACACACACACACACACATACACATGCACGCACGCATGCACGCGCACACACACACACACCTATAGCTCCTGGATAACATAACATTTAGGCATAGAAGGATGAAATTATATTCTTATCACTCACTACTCCCTATACATAACAATCAATTCAAGGCCCAGAGAGATTGCTTAGTGGATAAGGCATTTGCCTAAAAACCCAAAAGGATCCTTGTTTGATGCCCCAGGACACACTTAAGTCAGATGCAAATGGGGAAACCTGTGTCTAGAGTTCATTTGCAGTGGCTGGAAACCTTGGTGAGCCCATTATCTCACTCTTTCTCTGTCTCTTTCTTTCTCTCTCTCTCTCTCTCTCTCAAATAACTAACTAAATAAAATATATTAAAAATAATAATCAATTCAAAATGGGTCAAAGACTTCATCATTCAACCCAATCCTTTGAAACTTGCTGTAGCAATGGCTAAGGAAAACATTTCAAAATATAGATATAGCAACTATTTTATCAATAGCTTTCCATGGACTAAAAAAATAATATCGAGAATGAATAAATACTTTTGAATCAAGTAGAATACTTTGGTACAGCAAAGGAATCAATTATTAGATGAGGAGTCAACCTGCAGAATAAGGAAAATAATACCAATAATTATCTAATGAAGGATCACTTTTGAGAACATAAAAACTAAATATATATCATACTCCAGAACCCAAATAAGCCAATAATTCCAATAAATAAATGACCAAAAATCGAGCATTTTAAAGAAAAATAAATAAATAACCAATAAGTATACAAAATGAGCTCCACATTCTAGTCCATATGGGAATATATATATATATATATATATATCAAAAGAAAATTGAGATTCTGTTTCCTCCAGTTAGCATGGCTATCATGAAGAAAATGAGCAACAAATGTTGAGGGAAATATGGGGACTAATGTCTTTTAATACCTTTCTATTGCTGTTGGAAACATAAGTGCAACTACAATTCACAAAAAAACCTAAAAGTGGAACTAGCTTTAATGTAGGTATCCAAATAATATGCAAAATAAATGATATTAAATGAGTGCAAATGCCATATGAAATGAAATCTGTTACTTTTATGCTAAGTCTAAAAGTTAATAAAATATTAATTTTAATGAAATAATGGAATATTATTCAGACATTAAGAAGTCCCAAAACCTAGCATTTTCAGGAAAATTAATACACCGGCATATCATTTTAAATGAAGTAGTCTTGACTGAAAGAGATCAATATCACATGTTTTTTTTTCATATGTTGTGTGTACATTTTAACAAGAATGATTTGACACCACAAGAGGGACATTTTCGGAAGAAGAAAGATACCAGCTGGAGGGAAGATTAAAGTTGGGATATTGAAAAGGTAAAATTTAATTTGACAATGTGTACATGTCATGACATTGAGATGTACTTAGTATTAGATAAAGTTTTTATGATAGTGATCATGTGATTGAATTCTGATTGCTTTAGAAAAAAAAGGGAAGGCAGAACAGAGTGCAAACAGAGGATATGTATGTCCTCATACTGTCTCTAATTTTATTCCATGCCCTATGCTATCTTAGTTTGTACACAAGTGTCCTATTCACCAGACACAGCTCCCAGACTATAAACTATGAGGTGAAATAAACTTCTTTAGTTTAATACTTTAAAAGTTTGTGACATTGTGTCATGAACAACATAAATAAGATCAATGTAAAAATCTTTCCTGATGTCACACTTGAGAGATGGCTCAAGTCTCAGGTGTTTGCCTGCAAAGCATAATGAATCAAGTTTAATTCCTCAGTACTCACCTAAAGCCAAATGTACAAAGTGGCACATGCATCTGGAGTTTGTTTGCAGTGGTTAGAGGCCTGATGCACCCATTCTCTCTGTCTCTCTTCTATCATTCTATGCTTTCAAGTAAATAAATAAAATTAAATAAATCTTTACAGATGTGCTTATTTACTTTATATAAATAGATCTTTTCAAGGAAATTCCTCTTCACCATTCTTCATTATCAACTATAAGAGTTGAAGACAGTATATTATGTTCCTTTCTTTTGTTGCATGGAATGACTTTTCCTACACAAAAATACATGTGATAAAAATAGTTCTGTTAGACGTATGATAGATATTTTGAAGCACTTGACAATAACTTGGCATCGAACTCTGTTCTTAATTCTTAATTCTGGGTAACTTTAAGATAATTAATACCTTTGAGTTACTGTGTCTGCCTTTTGAAAAAAAGAGTTTTTATTTTCACATTAGAAATTCTAAAAATAATGGCAGAATATTCAAACATTTGGATCTTCTTATCTTGTAAGCATCATAAGACATATTTTGAATTATTAATTAATTTACATTCTGTTTTTCTATAACAGTTACACAAGTTATCAAGCTTTGAAAATGATTACACAGTTGTACCTTGTTATAGTGGGCTTATTTTTAAAGTTAATGGAAATTATTTATAGTACATATTGATATATATGAGATATATCCTTATTTAGCTTAAATATATTACCTCTGCAATTATTTGGTTGTTACTTCATAGCTTGTTCTTATTAGTAGCAATAGTTGTCCAGGTGAACGAACTAATGTAAGTTTTATGTATATGGCCCACCTGAACACAGATATTCAGTTATTTTATAAAATCAAAATTGAGCTGGTGAGATGGCTCAGTGAATGAAAGGCTCGGTGAATAAAGTGCTCACTGCTCAAGACTGATCACCTCAGTTTGATCTTCAGATACATTGAAAAAGGTCAGAAGCTGTGGCATGCTTCTGTAACCCAGCAAGATTGGCGGGGGAGACAGAAGAATTTCCAGGAAGCTGTCAGTGAATGCAGCAAAAAGAACAGCAAAAGAGAGAGATCAAGAAAAGCCTCCAGTTAGGAAGAACAGTGTAAATGGACTGAAAACTTCCCATAAGTTACCCTTTGTACCATACTTATACACACCACCACATATGCATAGATAACTAAATAATAAAAAAAGATATAAAGTCAAAACTAAATTATACCAGTGCACTATGAACAATCTACATAAAAATAAGAAAACTATGTGTGAGGGTAGTCCATACTTCGACAAAATAGCAGGAGAATTAAAGCTTTTGTGAGCAAGGACAAAAAGGAAATTTAGATTTAAATAAAGAAAGAGGAAAAACAACGAACATACCCTATCACACTATTTATCTAAGGTACTTTCCCTGCTTCATAATATTTATGCATGATCTTTTTATTTGTAGATTCTATTTGTGGGGAATGTATTTCGGTTTTACTTCAGTGATTGAAAAAGGAAAAGATGATGCAATCTGAAAGAAATTACTTTTTGATCCAGTGAATTAAAAGCTGCAACTATCTAAGTTATACCCTTTCACCTTCAAAGCAAGCTAGACAATATTAAGATAATAAAAATAACAAGAAGTTATTGAGTACATATTATGTGGTCTGCCTTGATAAACACTATTTCACACATTAATGTGCAAAACATTGTTTGCATTGACAACAAAGACACTGACAGGGAATGGGCTAAATAATTTACACAAGTCACAAGGCACAGACACTCAGTATTTAGTTTAGTCCCGCTGGATTTAAGCTCTTTTCATTTTTCTTTTCATGCTCCCCTTTTTAAAACCCTATTTTAAGCAGTGCATTCTCAGCTATCCTGCAGAGTAATCAAGGAATATGTCTAACAAACTGGCTTTTTGTTATAGAGAAATTTTTAAAATAATGGTATAGGATAATAAGAATCAATTTCAACTACTCAATAATTTTATTGTCCTAAGCTCTGACAAAAATTTTCAGTTGCATGATTCAGAATCCCATTAGATGAAAAGTATAAGTGGGCAGTCCTCCCTTTGTTATTTAAATTCCAATGATAGCCTGAGACAATGACATTTTTACTATGCCTTCACTAAATATTCTCTGAGTTTAACTTCCATCTATCTGAGAGTATGAATCAGAAAGATTATTTTATTTCTGTCACAAAAGAACATATGGCTATTTAAAATATCTAATTTTCACTTGCCTCTTTAATAACCTATACCAAGGTAAAATTAGCTACTACCACTCGCCCATATAGACATGGATTGCATAAATATTATTTATAAAAATAAAATTAAAATATCACCTACTGTTCACATAAACTTACATTTTTCTCATACTTTCCTTTTAAAAAATGTTAAAGCAAGCCTACTTGCTCCATCGGATTTTGCTTTATTGAAAGAATAAACATTCTTAGTTAATAAGAACAAGTTCATTTGGGCTGCAAAAGCAAAAAAATTAGTTTGGGTAATTTATAATCACTGTACGTTTATTGTTCATAGTTACAATGGCAAGGAAGTCTAAGCTCAAGGCATAAGTGCTTTGGTTATGTAGAATAAGTAGTTTGGTTGTGTGGATAAGATCAGCCTTCTCACAGACATAGAATGCTGTCTGTTTCAATGTCAGAAAGGATGGATGTGCTCTCTTAAGCCTCATTTATAAGAACATACCTTAATACTGATGTGAGGCACATATGACCTAATCAACAACCAACCATTCTGATTGTTAATGGTAAAAATTAGGTAACAGCTTATGGACTTGCGAGGTGGATAAATATTCAGACCATAGGAAATAAGTGAAATTTTATGCAAAATTTAACTTCCAATATTGTTAGTCCTCTGGCACATCACACTTTCAATGTCCCAGTTGTTTGGATTGCAGCAAGTGCTAAGTGGGAAAGAAGACATCTGCATGGAAATGGAAATATTCCTGCAGATGAGGTGATAGAGTTCCTATATCTGTTTTGTCTTACTTGCCTCCAACACTACCGTCATTCCTATTTTAGGGTTGCCTCTTTTGTTCTCTCATACAGTTATTGATAATTCTTACATCCATTTATAGGGGAGTTCAAAATATAAATATTTTAATAATTTAATTTATAATTCAACATTTAAATAATTTTATAGTAGATATTTTTCCTCATTCAATAATGGCATAGCACATAATTATAACGAATGAAAATGTTGATTTCATTTTATTTACCATATCCCAAGTTATTGAGGTATCCCTAATATCAGTTAAATGTGTCATATTCTTTGTCCCTGTCTGCATAATATTTGTATTTATACATTTTATGAGTTTCAGTTATTTATAATTATTGCTAAGATGTTTACCAACCTCTCTGTGCAATGGTAATTTTTTTAAGTCGGCAGCTAAATTTTCTGTGGCAGTTTGAATGTATGTCCCTCATAAACTCTGGTGTTTTATTAAAGCTTATAATTTTGTTCTGTCTCTAGGACCTAGGCAGGAGGACGTATAACTGGGGATGGATCGTGAGGTCCAGTCCAAAAGTGTGTTTAGGAGAGGACCTGAATTCCAGCTGAAAGGTATGCAAAGAGGTTTGAGGTCTGGCACGCTCCTTGCTACTTGCTGCTGCTGCTGCTGCTTCTTCTTCTTCTTCTTCTTCTTTTTCTTCTTCTTCTTCTTTTTGCTAGCTATGTGGTTGTTTCTCTCTCTGCTTGGTTTTATGAATAGAAGTAGAGTAGCTTCTTCTGCCATAGATGGAACTTCCCCTGGATATTTAAGATTGAAATAAACCCCTTCCTCTCATGAATTATGTCTGGCTTGGATGTTTATCCCAGCAACTTGGAACTGACCTCAACAGAAATTTGGTGTCAAAAGAGTGAGGTGTTGCTGTGATGAATCTGTCCATGTGGACTTTGAATTTTGGAACTTGTATACTGGAGGAAGGAATATATATGACTTAGAATTTATGACTTCAGGGGCCTCACAGTTTAGTAACCCAAGATTTATTGACTAATTTGGTGAGAGTTTGAAAATGCTAAATGCAGAGAGAATTGCATTTGGATTTTGCTTATGAACTATGAAAGGGGAAGGAACAACTACAGAGCACTTTGTTGGAAATGAGCTACTGTCATAAAGGCTGGCTATTTTCTGTTGGCCATACATAGAAAGTTTGATCAAGGTTGAATTTGAAAGCAATGGACTGAGCTTTGTGAAAATATAAAACTAAAAGATATATGAGATCCCATCTCACTCCTGTCAGAATGGCTGCCATCAAGAAAACAAATGACAATAAATGTTGGTGAGGTTGCAGAAAATGGGGAACACTTCTACACTGTTGATGGGACTGGAATCTGGTACAGCCATTGTGGAAATCAGTGTGGAGATTAATGAGACAGCTAAAAATAAATTTACCATATGATCCAGCTACAGAACTTCTAGGCATAGATCTTAATGATTCTTCTCCCTACCTTAGAGACACTTGCACAAGTATGTTAATTGCTGCTCTATTCACAGTAACTAGGAAAGGGAACCAGCCTAGATGTCCATCCACAGATGAATGGATAATAAAGATGTAGTACATTTACACAATGGAGTTCTATTCAGTGGTAAAGAAAAATGAAATTATGAAATTTGCAGGGAAATGGAAGGATCTGGAAAGGACTATACTAAGTAAGATAACACAAGCCCAGGAAGCCAAATGTCACGTTATCTCTCATATATGGATCTTAGCTACAAATGTGTAGACTTATTTGTGAGCTGGAACCAAAAATAGGTTGCAGAGGCCTGTAAACTAGAAAAAGTCTATAAGGGAGGGATGATAAGGAAGGAAATAAGGGGATGGCATTGTGTATATGCAAGTAGAACAGATTACAGGGAGAGGAAAAGCCTCAGAGAGGTCAGGGGAAGAGATTGTATAAAAGAAAGGTGGGTGGAGGGTCAATCAAAATTCAAGGTATTCTGAATAAGACATATGAAAACCTACCTCTTTGAATAATGGCACATCCAGAAGCCATAGATTGTTACTAGAAAAATTTTAATGCCAGGGATCGAAAACCTTCTAGTGAGTTGTTGGCCAGGGAGGTCCCTCTTGCCCCCAAAACATTACAGGCTATTGCCAAGGCCTTTGGTGCCCCTTGAGAAACAGATGGTAAACCCCTATTGCTGAAGACTTCACATAACTAGGCAGCAAGGTCACTGAGAAATAAAGCTGGTGCTGAGCTGAAAACCATCCCCCCCCCCCGAGACCAGCCATCTGAAAGCTGGAAAAAGCCACACTGCTTGCAGCCCTATGGTAGACAGAAGTCATCAGTGGTGAAAACAGTGGATACTGGAAGCCTCAAGTTTGGCCAGACAGGCCAAATGATTGAGTGAGTACAATAGTGACATGTCTGCTCTGGGGGAAACAAATTGCTCTGTAATTGGACTGGAGGCCCACTTTATGGGAGGGAATACATGCCTGGTACTGAAAACCTAATCAAAAGCCTATGGTAGGGGAGTTCATAAGCTTTAGGGGTATAAAGCCTCCTCTTATCTGGTATAGATAGATAGATAGATAGATAGATAGATAGATAGATAGATAGATACATGATAGATAGATAGATAGATAGATAGATAGATAGATAGATAGACATTATTCTTACCAAACTGCCCTGAAAGCACTATGCTTAATGTTTATATTCATATATTGATGCTACTCTCACTCTGGTTAGAAAAGCTTCTCTTTTCAGATGGTGATGACCACACTAGGATGACCAAAAAGGCAACATAGTGCTAAGAAGAAGGAATGGAGGAATGTCCAGCATTTCCATCACATCCTCCAAGGCTTAGGATTCATTGCGGAAGAGGTGGCAGAAATAATACAATAGTCAAAGGAAGGGTAACACTCCTTAAAATGCAACTGTTAAGACAGAAATTGGCCTTGATATCCATGACCTTTCAGTGCCCAGCAATAAATTCATAAAACTCTCATAATAGAAGAAAAAAGACAATGACATCAAAATAAAAGAGATACTAATGGAGAGAGGGAGGGACTATGATGGAGAGGAGAGTTGTGATGGAGAAAGTGCAGGAGGGGAGGGAAATATCATGGTTTATTGTCTGTAAGTATACAAGTTGTTAATAAAAAAAATTAAACAGATTTCAAAGTTGTAAATATTCAAGGAAGTTTAAAGTTCCATGCACAGACATAGACTTTAGGTCACTAAAATTGCTGTTGTCCAACAGATTGTAATGATTAAGCATGGCTCAACTGCCTGACCTTGAGGCAATGGAAAGATGCCTGAGGTGCTTCTACCCAGGAAAGACTGAATGATAGAAATACAAACTCTTTTGAAAGAAAGAAACCTGCTCTTCATTGTCATGATTTGTTTCCTCCCTTGAATAACAATATGGCTGAGTCTTTATATACGTGTTATAGATTTTGGAAGTATAAAAATACCTGGAAGCAGATGAAGTTAAGGTGGGCTTTATAAATTTAATTAATCTGATCAAGATAATCTCTCACAGACATGCATAGAGACTAATTTAATCTACATAATCTCTCAAGGGTGATTCTATGTCCTTTCAAACTGACAATCTATATAAAACATGACATTCCTTTTCTCTAAAGTGTTGTAGATTTAATTAGAACATATTGTGGTTTCTGAAGTTCTTGCTCTATATACTTACCAAGGCAAATTTAGTTTTAAATATCGTTTTAATTGATGCATATTTATTACTTTATAATCTTTTCCTGGCCTGGAGAGATGGCTTAGCAGTTAAGGTGCTAGGCTGTAAAGCCTAAGGACATAGGTTAGATTCCCCAGTACTCATGTAAGTCCAATGCAGAAGATAGTACATGCATCTGGAGTTCATTTGCAGTGGCTGGAGGCCCTGACACACCATGGCCACTCATTCTCTTCTCTCTCTCCTAAATAAATAAATAAAATATGTAAATATTCTTTAAAATCTTTTCCTGCTAAACATCCCATGTATTTATATATTTATATTTACATTTTGGAGCATTCAGACAAAGTGTTTCTATGTATCCAGGGTAGCCTTTAATTATATTTTCTTCTGTTTGCTTCTTGAGATTACTGCTATGGACCACCATATACTTCCAAGCAATGTATTCTTGAGCTAAGTTTTTAAGTATGTATACAATCCCTAGGTTTTTGGTTACTTCAAATGTTTCCCATATCTGTAGGGCATGTTGCACTACATACTTAAGTATCACATTTCATTCAAATTTATTTTTCATTTTGTATTTTTAAAAGTTGCCTATTTTTTCTATTTTTATCTAAATAATTATTTTGTTTACCTTCATTTGTCCCCCTGAAGTATGTCATTATTTTATATTTTTTGTTTTTACTATTTCTACTTAGTCTTTCTAAGTAGTATCATCTCTTAGCTTCAAAATTCAGATATATATGTGTGTGTGTTTATGTGTGTGTGTGTGTGTGTGTGTGTGTGTGTGTAATTTACTCATTCTTTAATAGTGGGCTATAATTTGGACTGTTTCATAAACATGTTAATATTATTGTGTATGAAGAAGTAATTATGATTTCATACCTTTATAGGTTTTAACCGTTTTTTGGTCAGTTGTAATTTATATGTTTTCCTAAATCCTTAAAAAAGAGGTAGGGTTTAGTAAAATGCTTATAAAGTCAGATTTCTCACTTGTTAATTTATAATTTTGATAAAATTATGATTGTCCCATATATGAGAATTCCAAACTTGCATCTTTATATCTAATTATATGTTTTCCTTTTCAGCTGCCTTTAACATGCTCAATTGTGATCCAGTACTCATAAATTTATACACAGTATAGGTATTGTCATGAAAGTTAGGTATAGAATAAAAGTTTTGGAATTTTAAAACACTTTGACTTCTCTAGCTTCCTCAGTAATTCTTCACTTTCATGTAGTAGTACAGATGACAATAACACTTCCAATTTTAGCTGCTATTCTTATAATATTTTCCAATAAAAATCTGAAGTTTATTTTACACTTATGCAAATCAAGGTCATTTGGCAAAACCATTGTTGTTTTTTTCATCTTTTACAGACAAAGGTCCCATGCACATCTGGAATTAATCACCTCATATCACCTCTTCATATGCTGGAAATGTTGTTCACAGGTATTTGTTTAACTCTTAAATAATATTTTGTTTTTCACATGAGAATAGAGAAATATCACAGTTATGCCATTAGTTCATCTATCTAAAATATAGTGCATTTTAAAATCATTTTTAAAAAATTCTTGCTAGTGAGAGTTCTTTCTTACATCATGGCATCATGGTAATGCCTCTAACAGATAATATAAATATCCATTAATTCATAAAAATACAAATTCATAAATATACAAGTATATAAATACAAATTTACACTTATTACAGCACTAACATAAATCTACTTGATGAGACTAATTGGGTAATTTTCATACCTGTATATACAATGTTTTGCTGTATTTTTCTTCATTAAAATAAAAGTATTTTGATTTCCTCATATTCATCATTGTAAATGGTAACAATTTATAAAGCTAATTCTTTCAATCTTGGTGTAATTTTCAAGTGATTATATTCTTTTGGAATTCGTATTTAAATTGGGTAAGGATAATTTGCATCTAAGTAAAAACTAAAAGCAACAAAATATCACAACATGGAGACAAAAATTGTCATCAAATGAAACATACACAGTTAATATTCTGATACATTACTGAGCATTGATGTGAATGTGGCTTAGACCCATTATAGTAATAGACTGGCTGATGAAATTTGTTTTCATAATTATGAATAGGGCATCTTAAAAATACTAGATTTACTCTGCAAATCTCTTTATTTCGTGAACTATTCAACTGTAAGTTCTTCAAATTGTGGGAATTTAAGCAAAGTGTGCATTATTTAATTTGTAGCAACAATTACAATTTTGGTATATAACCTATTTGAATGAGCATTTTATAATTAATTGAAAAATGCATTAAGTCATATATTTTCTTAAGTCAAATATTTTAACAACATAAGTCCAACATTTCAGCAAGCCACTTGTCACTCTCAAACTTAACTTGAAAACTGAGAAATTAGAATACATGATTTTATAAATTGCATCTCATTTTAGGTTTCTGGTTTGAGAATATATAAGTAAATCTATGAATTTAGCTTAAATACTAACTGTTGACTAGATATAATGCATAGGCATAACAGAAATTCTATTAAAATTTGTAGTAGCCCTCTAGCTCTAGGTCTGGTATACTAACCTAGGATGAAATCTTTCCTCCTTATTAGGATACCATTTAGCCCCAATTTAGAATACAAAGATAAAGCTATCAACCAAACATTACAACTTCACTACATTGTTTACTTTTTTTCTAGATCACAGAGTTTTGAGCTGCTTTTTTTTTATTCTAAGGTAGGGTCTTGCTGTGGCCCAGGCTAACCTGGAAATCACTATGTAATCTCAGGATATAGCATATACACTTATTGGGACTCTGTAAGCTAGATTGATATTATTACTTATTTATTATCCCTTTCATGTATATAATACAACAGGACAAACAACATTTAAATAAGTAATCTTACCAACATTAGCATTTCATTTCCAAATAAGACACAAAATAAAGCATGACTTTCAGATTAGCTTTGAGCTAGAATCTCAACTATGTCATTGCATAACTCTTAGTAAAAGGAGATGTGGGCAGTTACTTCAATAATGCTTGAAAGGAGTGATTCAAGAAAATACCAGAGAATAATAATGATTATAGTACTTTTGTAACAGAAACCAAAATGCAGAAATTTAAAGCCATTCATAACTGATATGGTTCCTTGGCTTGGAACTTTGGGAAATCAGCCATAATATATTGTAATTGGTTGATTCACACGTGTTGATTATGACTAAAAAAGGATATTATGTAGCAATAGGGTTAAGACAATACGATGATATATGTCTCTATAGAAAATGTTTAACTTTGTAATTTATGTGCTCTCGAAATAGATTTTAGCTGTATTCTATATAAACACTATGCCCCCCAAACTGGAAGTTAAAATTTCTTATTTTTGTTACCAATTATACTTTCTAGTTCAGTCAATTGTCTTCATCTATCAATGAGAACTAGTTTCTCAAATGTGAAATATAATCCTGTCAGTTGTACATTTTCCTTAGACATTTAACTATACTTAATAAAAATCAGAAAGATATAAAAGACTAGAATGCCTATGCACAGAACTGACAATAAAACTGATACCAGCACCTACTCTGTGGAAATACTTTAAAAATGACTCTCTGTGGTGACAGATGTTCAATAATGTAGATATTAACAAATTTCATTTTTATTAATTGAATATCAACTAGGAAATCATCAAAGTAATATAGGATTTTTTATTTGTAAACTTTATATTATTTTATTTATTGGAGAGATGGAAAGAAACAGAGAGAAAGAAAGAGACAATATGGGTGCACAAGGACCTTTTGCCACTGTAAACAAAGTCCAGATGCATGCACCACCTTTTGCATGTGGATTACATGGGTCCTGGGAAATTGAAGTTGGGTCCTTTGCCTTCACAGGCAAACACCTTAACTGCTAAGCCATCTCTCCAGATTTAATTTAGGATTTTTGAAACCTGATTTTACAATCAGAGAGGCAGAGAATAATGTACACATACAGATTATATATATGTGTGTGTGTATGTGTGTATGTATGTATGTATATTAATACATGAAGCAGATTTTTATTCAGTCTTAATCATGAAATGGGACACTGAAGCATAAAATTTAATATTTATGGGCTGGAAAATGGCTTAGCTGTAAGTTGCTTGGCTGCAAAACAAAGGGACTAAGGTGAGGTTTCCCAGGACCCATGTAAGCCAGATGCGCAAGGTGGGACATGCATTTGGAGTTTGTCTGCAGAGGCTAGGGGCCTTGGTGCACCCATTCTTTCTCTCTCTCTCTCTCTCTCTCTCTCTCTCTCTCTCTCCCTTTTTCTACCTGTCTTAAATAAATAAAATATTATTTAAAGTTGATTTTATGCTACCTGAAGCTATGAGTCTTTTATTGTTATTATTAAGAACATATTGTCCATGGATAAATAATGTGTTGGTACCCTCTTTTCCCTTTTCCCTGCCCCCACTCTACAGGAACCCTCCTCAGTGGGGTTGCAAGTATTCCCAATGGGGTTGTGGGTTAGCTTTGTGGGAGCAGCAGACAATTTTTGTGGGGAGGCAGTGCCTCTGGGCATGACATCCCAACCTTGGACCCTGTCTATCCGCATTTCTACAAAATTTCCTGAGTCTTGGTGGGTGTGTTTTAAGTCTAAGTGATGAGCTCTTAGGAGCCTTTGGATTTCTGCTTTGGTATGAGTTTAGTGTCCTCAGTGTCTGTCTCTTTCATCCTGGTGCTGCTAGTCAGGTTCACCATGGAAGCAGCAATCTGGCTCCTCTCCCTACTTCCTCCATGATTTTTTCTGGGCCTTGAATGAGATGCAATGGGTGGTTTATCTCTTCAAGTCTCACTACATTCTGAAAAAAAAAACCCCCAAAAAACAGATTCTATATTGGAGAGTAAGCATAGGTTAAGTCAGATAAGCATAGTTAACTTAGGGAGAGTTTGCCGGTTGTAGCCACTCTTTTAGCCACAGACTAGTGGAATCTTGACATTGGAGAACATAATTTTGTCTTCCTAGGAACCAGACCTGGTTCCAAGTTCCAGATATGGGTTCCTTTCCACTGAGAAAATCACCTAGCCAATCAGAAAGCCATTGACACCCACCAAGGCTGTGTGCCACCATTGCACTGTTGTGTACATCTTGTCAGGATGATTTTTTTTTTCTGAAAAGCTTAGACCCCTGTTTGCTCACACTGTTGTTGTCTACTTTCCCCCAGTAGCTCATGTAGTGCTTTCTTGCACAAATATGCTAACTGTCTGGGGACTGGCTCTCTTCTGGATTCCAGCTAGGTCTCTCTGTGTTCTGTGCCTGTAACAAATGGTGTCCTCGGCAATAGGGTTTATCTTTTTACCACAGGCTGGTAATCAATTGCTTTGACAGAAGTCTTTCTGGTTTGGGGCACTTTGTAGGTCTCTCTTATCAACACCTCAATATGGGTAACACCTATTTCTGGTACTGTGAGTTACAGGTCAGAGACAAAGTTCTTAAATAGATATCCCTCACACCACCCTTTCCAGGGCCCTTATGTTTGGGCACTCCCCCTATACTCCTTTTGAGGGTTATATCTTTTAGTCTACCTTCAAAGAGAAAGGTTTCTATGGTACCAGTTCAATTTGGGTTTAGTTTTGGGTTCATTCCCCCACTTTCCCCTCCCTTCCCTCCGAAACCATTCTATCCTTATTGTTTGGGCCTCAATTTGCCTATCTGCTATGCCAGAAACTCAAAGGTGATCCAAATTAGGAGCCACAGATTAGTGAGAACATGGGGCATTTGTATTTTTGTGATTGTGTGTGTTCACCGAGTACGATATGTTTTAAATCCATTCATTTTCCTACAAAGTGGTTTGTATGCTTTATTTCATTACTGCTGAATAGAATTCATTGTGTATATGTACCATGACTTAATTGTGCATTCATTCAATGATGTGCACCAGGGTTAATTCCAGTTCTTGGCTATTATGAATTGAGCAGCTATAAACATGGTTGAGCAAATATCTTTGTAGTGAAGCATGGAACATTTAGGGTAGATGCCCAGTGACAGATTACTGGGTCTGTTAGTATCTCTACATTTATCTTTTTCAGGACTCTTCATATTGATTTCCATAGTGTTATACAAGTTTAAACTCCCACCAACAGGAAACGAGGGCTCCTCTTTCCCCACATACTTGCCAACATTTTTTGTCATTTGATTTTTTTAAAGATTTTCATCCTTACTGGATTAAGGTGGAATCTCATAGTTGCATGAGTTTACATTTCCCTGATGGTTAGTGATACTGAACATTTTCTTATGTGTGTATTATCCATTTGCATTTGTTCTTCTGAGAACTCCCTATTCAGTTCTCTATCCCACTTTTCCCAGTGGTTGGTTTGATTTTTTTTTTTTTTTTTTGAGGAAGGTTTTCACTCTAGTCCAGGCTGACCTTGGAATTCACTATGTAGTCTCAGAGTGGCCTCAAACTCACGGTGATCCTCCTATCTCTGCCTCCCAAGTGTGGGGATTAAAGGCGTGCGCCACCATGCCTGGCTGATTTTTTTATTTAATTTTTTTTTTTTTTGTATCCTACATGCTGAGCCTCTATCAGTGATATAGCTGGTGAAAATTTTCTCCCATTCTGTGGGTAATATACTGGTTCTGATTGTGGTATGTTTGTCTATGTAAAAGGTTTTTAGCTTTATGAGATCCCATTTGTTAAGAGATTGTTTAACTTCCTAGGCTACTGGAGTATTATAAAGGAAGTAATTCCCCACTCCTATATCCTATATTTGTCCTATTTTTTCTTCCAATAGTTGAAGACATACAGGTCTTATATTAAGGCCTTTCATCCATTTGAAGTTGATTTTTGTGTATAGTGAGATGAGTGGGTCTAGTTTCATTTATTCTACATGTGGTTATCTAATGTGTTCAGCACCATTTGTTAATGATGCTATCTTTTCTCCAGTCTATGTTATTGGAATGTTTGTCAAAGACAATTAGCTCTAGCTATTTTACGTAAGGTCTGGGTCTTCATTTCTGTTCCAGTGATGTATATTTCTGTTTTTATACCAGTACCATGCTGTTTTTGTCACTATGGGTTAGTAGTGTAGCTTTAGATCAAGTATGGTGATATCTCCAGAGGTTGTTTCTTTTGCTGAGGATATGTTTGGATATCTGAGTTCTGCTGCCATTCCATATGAATGTTGAGATTATTTCTTTCTATCTATGGAAAGAATAATGCTAGAATTTTTATTGATATTTTATTAAATCTGTGTATTGATTTTGGTAGAATTTCCATTTTCACAATGTTAATTCTACCTCTCCAGGAGCATGAGAGGTCTTTCCATCTACTCAAGTCTTCCTCAATTACATATGGATGTTGTTTTATGTTTTTATTGCACAGGTTTTTCATATCCTTGTTTAGTGTTATTCCAAGGTATTTATTTTTGTTGCTATTGAACATGAGACAGCCTTACTGATTTCTTTCTTTGTGTATTTGTCCTTTACATATAGAAAAGATAATGATTATTATGTGTTGATTTTGAATCTGGCCACTTTGCTGTAGAAATTAACCACCTTTAGAAATTTTGAGATGGAGACATTCAGGTCACTCATGTATCGGATCATGTTATAGGCAAACAGGGCTAATTTGGCTTCTTTCTTTTCAATTTGCATACTTTTTTTTTCTTTCTCCTGTCTTATTGCTTGGCCTAGGACTTCTAGTGCTACATTGAATAGCAGCGGTGAGAGTGAACACCTCTGTCTTGTCCCTGACCCCAATGGGAACTCCTTCAGTCTTTCCCCATTAATATTATTTGGGTTTTAGGTGTTTTTATTGAGTTGAGATATAAACTGTCCATGCCAGTTCTCTCCACTTGTTTGATCATGAATTGATATATTCTGTGAAAGGCCTTGTCTGCATGTATTGAAATGATTTTCATATGTTGAGCAATTCCTGCATACTTGGGATGAATCCTGCTTGATCAAGCTGGATAATACATTTATACGTTTTTGAATTTGGTTTGTGAGGATTATGTTCAGGAATTTTGTGTCTATGCTCATCAGGCATAGCAGCACATAGTTAACTTTTCTTATTATATCTCTGACTATTTTTGGTATTAGAGACATGCCGGCTACGTAAAAGCAGCTGGAGAGGATTCCCTGTTCTCTGATTATCTGAAGCATTTTGAGAAAAAAAATGGGTTCATTTCTTCAATTAAGGTTTGATCAAATTTGGCCAACAAGCCGTCAGTACAGGAATTTTCTTTTTTGGGGAAATGTTTGATTACCCTTTCAATCTTTTTTTTTCTTTTTATTTACTTTTTTATTAGTTAGTTATGTATTCAGCATATACAGTCAGTTTGGTACCATTATTAGGCTCATCTGTGACCTACCCCCTCCCCTTGGCCCCTCCTTGTTGAGGTATACAGGTCTTGCATTGTGGAGTTAGCCCACAGTTATGGGTAAGCTAAATCTCTCTGCATATCATGACCCAACAAGTGACACTGACATTCTTTCCGCCCCCTCTTCCGCAAAATTTCCCTGAGCCATGTTGGGTTCATTTTTGGTCTGCTTCAGTGATGAGGTGTTGGGGGCCTCTGAGGCTCTGGCTCTCTGATTTGGTGGGAGTTGATTTTTCTCTGTGCTGATCTCCTTCCCCCTTGTGCTGGTGTCCGGTTCATCAGGAAAACAGCCCCCTTGCTTGTTTCTCCAATTTTTCTTAGTTTCAGCCAGGGCCCTTTTGAGGTGTGATGGGGTGGCTCTCTCCTTAGGATCTACATCTATCTGAAAAAGAGAAGCAGATTCTCCAATGGAGAGTAAGTTAGCACCAGGACAAATGAGATAACCCTTACTTTTTTATAGAGAATTTAATAGGTGTAGGCCCTCTTGTAGCCCATGATTGATGGTAGCTTGATATTGGTGAATGGGCATATGTTTGGATATGGTTCTGACTTGTTTCCTAGCTCCAGCTATGGGTCCCGTACCACTGAGGGGATCAGTTAACCAAATTAAAAGCTATTGGTTCCCCACCATGGCTGTGTGCCTACTATTGCACTTGTGTGGGCATCACAACAGGTTATTTGCTGCTAACTAGGTTAGACCATGAGTTGTTGGACAGATATTGGTTGTTTTCCCCCAGTCTCCCATGTAGCACCTTCTGGCACTAGACTCGCTGACTGTCTGGGGACTAACTCTCTTCCAACTTCCAGCCATGCCATTCTATTTTGCATGTCAACCACATAAGGTCTCTTCAGCAGCAGGGTCTTACCACTAACCTTTTGTGGGTCATCAAGTACTCTGACAGAAATCTGTCTTTTAGGAAAACTTGTAGGTCTCTCTGATCAAAAGCTCAAAGTGGATGATAGCCCTACGCTGGTACTGGGAGTTACAGGTCAGTGCCCACTTAGAAAATGAGGAAAAAGATAACTAATATACAAGAGTTAGAGAGAAGAGAGAGAGAGAGAGGGACAGGGAGAGGGAGAAGGAGGGAGGGAAGATGTAGAAGATTAAGGTTAGTCTTGATCCTACCCTCTCCGTGTCTTGTGGTTCAGGTGTTCCCTGTAAGGGCCTGGTGAAGGATCAGCCATTTTGTCTGTCTTTTAGTAAGTAGAATTTTATGGTACCATTGCCGTTTGGGTCTAAGTTTCTGTTTCCCACCCCTTTGATGCCCTCCCTTCCTTCCCCTTCCATCTTAGTGTCTAGTCCACGAGTTGCTTGCTGGGTATGTAAGGTATCTTGGGTAGATTCAGGTTAGGTGCTGTAGATGAGTGAGACTATGTGGTGATTTTTTTTCTGTGATTGGTTAAGTTCACTGAGAATGATCTGTACCAGGTTCAACCATTTTTCCTCAAATTTCATTGTGTCATTTTTTTTCTTACTGCTGTATAGAATTCCATTGCGTAGATATACCACATCTTAGTTATCCATTCTTTTAGTGATGGACATCTGGGTTGATTCCAGCACTTAGCTATTGCAAGTTGAGCTGCTACAAACATGGTTGAGCAAATCTGTCTACCCTGTGGTTTGAAGGTTTTAGGGTAGATGCCCAGTAAGGGAATAACTGGGTCTGTTGGTATATCTATAGTGAGCTTTTTCAGAAGTCTCCATATTGCTTTCCAAAGTGGTTGTACCATCCTACATTCCCACCCACAGTGGATGAGTGTACCTACTTCTCCACATCCTTGCCAGCATTTATTTTTATTTGATTTTTTGATGTTTTCTATCCTTATTGTGGTAAGGTGGAATCTCATAGTTGTTTTAATTTGCATTTCTCTGATGATTAGGGATGATGAACATTTTCTTAAGTGTATGTTTACCATTTGTATTTCTTCCTCTGTGAACTGCCTGTTGAGGTCTTTGCCCCATTTTGTGAGTGGGCTGTTTGACTTCTTACTGTTTAGGTTTTTGAGTTCTTTGTGCATGCTAAACATTAGACCTCTATCAGTTGGATAACCTGCAAATATTTTCTCCCATTCAGTGGGTAATCTATTGGCTTTGCTTATTGTTTGCTTGTCTGTAAAGAAACTCTTCAGCTTCATGTGGTCCCATTGGTTGAGTGACGGTTTAAGTTCATGAGCTACTGGGGTTTTGTTCAAGAACTCTTTTTCCATTCCTATATCAAGAAAAGTACTTCCTAAATTTTCTTCCAATAGTATTCGAGTTTCTGGTCTTATATTGAGATCTTTTATCCATTTGGACTTGAGTGTAGTGCAAGGTGAAATGTGTGGGTCAAGTTTCAGTTTCCTGCATATGGTTATCCAGTTTGTCCAGCACCATTTGTTGAAGATGCTGTCTTTTTTCCCACCTATATTGTTTGGTCCTTTATCGAATATCAAGTAGATATAGTTGCTTGACCCAAAGTCCGGGTCCTCAAGTCTATTCCATTGATCTATACTCCTGTTTTTATGCCAGTACCATGCTGTTTTTATTACTATGGCTTTGTAATATAGCTTTAGATCAGGTATGGTGATGCCTCCAGAGGTATTTCTTTTGCTGAGGATATGTTTGGATATGTGAGGCCTTCTGCCTGTCCATATGAAATTTGAGATCATTTTTTCTATCTCTGTGAAGAACACTGTAGGGATTTTAATTGGAATTGCATTAAATCTGTATATTACCTTTGGTAGGATTGTCATCTTCACAATGTTAATTCTGCCTATCCAGGAACATGGGAGGTCTTTCCATTTTCTCAAGCCCTCCTCAATTTCTTTTTTGAGTGTTTTTATGTTTTGTTATATAAGTCTTTCACTTCCTTGGTTAACATTATTCCAAGGTTTTTTGTTGTTGTTGTTGTTGCTGTTGAAAATGGGACTATGTCCCTAATTTCTTTCTCTGTATCTTTGTCATTTGCATAAAGGAAGGCTACTGATTTTTGTGCATTAAATGAAATAAAAGGGATACAATTTGGGAAGGAAGAAGTTAAGTTAGCTTTATTTGCTGATGACATGATTGTATATGTAAGAGACCCAAGAGACTCCATCCCAAACCTCCTGAAGGTGATTAACTCCTATATCAAAGTAGCAGGATACAAAAGCAATGTACCTTTTCAATCTTGATGAATGTGATGAGTTTGTTTAGATGATGAATCTGCTCAAAGTTTAGTTTTGGTATGTTGTATGTGTCTAGGAATTCATCCATTTTGTCCATATATTCCAATTTTGTGAAGTAGAGGTTTGGAGTATATCCTGATGATTCTTTTTTGACCTCTCTTTTCATTTCTGATTTGGTTAATTTGACACTTCTCTTTCTTTTTTTGGATCAAATTGGCCAAGGGTTTATCAATATATTTTTTTTTCTTCCAAATAACCAGATCTTAATCATTGTTTTTTTCTTTGTTTCCAATTCAGTAATTTCTGCTCTTAACTTGATTATTTCTTTCCATCTGGATCTCTTAGGGTTGAATTCTTCTTGTTCTCCCAATGCCTTTAGGGAGATGGTTAGGTTATTGGTTTGGATCTCTCACTCTTTGTTATAAAGGCATTTTTTGCCATGAATTTTCCCCTCAGGACTGCCTTCATTGTGTCCCATAACTTTTGGTAAGTTTTGGTTTCATTATCATTCAAGTCTAGGGATTTTGCAATTTCTTTTGTGATTTTTTCCACAACCTATTCATTGTTTAAAAGTGTATTTCTCAGTATCCAGGAGTTGATGGAGTTCCTGTTTTGTCTCTTGTTAATTTCTAGCTTTAAAGCATTGTGATCTGATATGATGCAGGAAGTTATTTCAATTTTCCCAAATTTATGGAGAGATACTTTATGGCCTAATATATGGTCTATTTTTGAGAAGGTTATATGGGCTGCTGAGATGAATGTGTATTCTGTAGAATTGAGGTGGAAAGTTCTGTAGATGTTTGTTAGGTGTAGTTTATCTATGCAGTTGTTGAGCTCTGTTATTTCCCTATTGATTTTCTGCTCTGATGATCTGTTGATTGATGATATTGGATCATTGAAGTCCCCGACTATGATGGTGCTAGTGTTAATTTATGTTTTGTTGTCAAGTATGTTTTGTTAATAAACAGGTGCACCTGTGTTTGGTGAATTCAGATTTATGATTCTTATGTCTTCATGTTGGATCTTTCCCTTGATGAATAAAAAATGGCCTTCTTGTTGGGTGTGGTGGCACATGCTTTTAATCCCAGGACTTGGGCAGTAGAGGTAGGAGGATCACCATGAGTTCAAGGGCACCCTGAAACTACATAGTAAATTCCAGGTAAACCTGAGCTACAGTGAGAACCCACCTCGAAAAAGAAAACCAAAACAAAAAAAGTAGCTTTCTTTGTCCTTTTTGGTTACTTTTGGTTTGAAGTATACCTTAGCAGGTATTAATATAGCAACACCTGTATGTTTATTATTTCCATATGCTTATAATATCATTTTCCATCCTTTCACCCTAAGGACATGTCTGTCTTTAGTGGTGAGGTGGGTTTCTTGAAGCATACATATGTTCTTTCAATATATACTCACTGATATCCCAGTATAATATACTGGCTATGAAAATGTTTTGTAAGTAGTTGTTGTTCAATGAGCTTTTGTCACACAAAATTTAAAAGGAATTATAATGGAAAATAGTGTTGCATTAGATGTAAGAAGAAAATAACTTTACCATATTCTTGGTGACAGTGTATATATTGGCCTTTGCTACGGGAATAAAATGAGGCTTGGCAATTGGATTTAATGATGTCTATATTTATCAATATAGTTATTACAAGAAACATATGTATTCTTACATCAATTATGGATGACGTAATAAACAATTCTACTATAATTCAAAGATTTAGTAAGAACTATCTGACACATTGAAATAATGAGTGGAACTACAGTTATGCATTCTACTAATTCTGAAGAATTAACTGAGAAAGTGTATGAGAAAAAGAAAATCCAAAGGGCAAAATATTTAAAACAGACATGTGTGTCTCTGTAAGGGCCATTAGTATAGAAACATATCAGTATGAATTCTATATAAAGTCTATGATATCAACATAAAAATGATCACTTAACACTCCTATGTGAGATTAACTATGGAATATATCCAACCCAGAATAGCTATGAATTTATGCCAACACAAAATCATTAACCTACTTAAACAATTAGGAAAGGTTTTTTGCACTTTTAAAACTCAATTTTATAGTTCTCATGTATGATATTTTTAGGTGAAAATGTAGAGTCACAACGTCAAAAGATTGGACATGCCTTGCAGATTATATACTGTAATATTTGTTAGGCTTACTTTGGAGATAAATACATTTTCAGAGTGACAGAAAAAAAAGTCTTGAAAGAACAAGGAGCTAGGACTTCAAATACCTGGAAACTATTAAAATGTTAAGGGGACTTGAGACTTTTTGCACAGATAAAGAAGGCTAAGGGACACATGACAATGTGTCCAAATAGATGAACATATTTGAACTCTTAAATATGAAGGCATTCTCATTTATTTTTTTCATCACCTTGATGATAATCCCCTCCCATTACCTTTTCTTGACCACTCTCTTTATCCATCTTGTGATCCCCTTCAACGTCCCCACTAGTCTCTCTTTTGGTGTCTTTGTGTTCTTGTGTGTGGGTGTGACCCACTGAGTTTAACTGTAAGCAAACCAAATTAAATTCAGTGGTTCCTCCATCACTAACACATTCTTACATCTCCAGTTTCATGTTCCATTGCTCCTTCCCTTACACCTATAGACACAGTCAACTCAAAATACTAATGATTCCCGTTACAAATTTCATTTCATTTTATTTTATTTTATTTTATTTTCAATAGTTATCTATTTATTTTTTTCTTTATTAGTTAGTTTTGTATTCAACAAATACAGTCAGTTTGGTACCATTATTAGGCTCATCCGTGACCTACTCCCTCCCCTTGGCCCCTCCTTGTTGAGGTATACGGGTCATGCATTGGAATTCCATTTTCTTATTGTGCTTTTGCATATTTTTATTAATTGAAGAAATATAAGCCCTTCAGATAATACTAGAAGCCAGGAATAATGGAGGGGGAGGTGAAGGAGGAGAAAGGAAGGAAGGAAAGAAGGAAGAAAAGATAGAAGGAAGGAAGAAAGGCAAGGAGGAAGGAAGGGGTAAGGAAGGAAGGAAGGAAGAAGGGAAGTAAGGAAGAAAGGAAGGAAAGAAGGGAAAGGGAATGATAGAGAGGGAAAAAATCAAGACACAAGGCAGGAGAGGAGTTCGTTAAATGGATGATGTGCAGGTGGGCCCAGCAGTCTGGAGTAGGTAGGCAAGGCCCATGTTTCAAGGCTCCTCCCACCTCCCCAGTCTGGGTTCCCTGTGCCCGTCTGTGTGTAGGTGGGCACAGCGGTTTGGAGTCAGTAGGCCAGAGCTCTATTTCTGGGCTTTTCCCACCACCCTGGTCTGGGTTGCCTGCAGTGACAGTGTGTAGGCAGGCATGGAAGTCTGGCGTAAATAGGCCAGACCCTTATTTCCTGGCTCCTTACACCTCCACATTCTGGGTGTGGAGGCCTGTCCAGTGGTGTGGAGTGAGTAGGCCAGACTCCTACTTTTTGGCTTCTCCCAGTTCCCTGGTCTAAGTTCCATGAGTCAGTCTCTGTGCTGTAGGGCATAGCATTGAATAAGTAGGCCAGATCCCTGTTGCCTTGCTCCTCCAAGTCCCTTGATCCTGATAGGCCCTACTGTGGCATGCTTGGGGAAGACTTGCCCCTGTGTGAGCTGTGGAATCAGGGCTTTTACTAAGTTATCCTTACTGGCCAATGGGTGCCAACATCCCTGTTCACCTCAGTCAAAGGGTGCATGGGTCAAAGTATAAAAGCTTGCTTCCTCCTCAAAAATTAAAGAATCACCCTATAATTGGTAGAAAAAAACACAAAAAAGCCAGCGTAGGTAAGAAAACTGAGAGATCTCCACCAAGGATACCTAGTCCTACAATGGAAGCCTACAATGAAATCAAAGAGAAATCAACAGAAATTCATTCCCAAAAGGAAAACACAACAACCAATGACACCCTGAAAAAAAAATTGATGAACTGGAAGCTACCCATCAAAGAACCAAAAATTGTATCAATGAAAGTGAACAAAATTATTTCCTAGAGTGTTCATTTGATGACAGTAGGTAAACCTTGATTAAAAAAAAAATGTTAGAACCTTCCCAAGAGATATAAATAAATTGAAGGTTAGTCATGAAATGGAAGATCTCAACAATCACAACTAACTGATTAAGCTTAATGAAGACTTGATCAAATGCAAGAAAGAACTCCAGGAAGCATCAAGAAAATCAAAACTCATGTTGAAATTATCCCTCAAAAAAGAGATGGACATGATACAAAATAACACAACAGAAAACAAAAATCAAATAGAAACTATAAGTAACTCTCTAGAGCCACTCACCAACAGAGTTACTCATGTGGAAGACAGAACCTCTGGCCTGGAAGATAGAGAGAAAAAATTAATCAGTATGCCAAAAACTCTGTAAGTTAAAAAAAATCAAGTAAACAGAATAAGAGGGAACTGTGGGACACCCGAAAAGGACCAAGCATCTGGATCATGGTTATTCCAGGAGAGGAAATCCAGGCCAGAGACATAGAGACCATATTCAACTAAATTATTGAGGAAAATTTTCTGAATCTTGCAAAAGAGAGGCCCATTCAGATACAGAAATCCCACAAAACACCAGACAGGACTAAATAAGAAACTCTCAAAGAACATCATACTTAAAAATCTTAACAATGAAAACAAAGAGAGAGTGTTAAAAGCAGCAAGAGAGAAGCAATTCACAACATACAAAGGCAATGCAATCAGAATTACATCACATTTCTCAATGAAAACCCTGAAAGCCAGAAGGGCCTGGAATGGAGCACAGCAAAGTCTGAAAAGCTATAGCTTCCAACCCAAGCTACTCTACCCAGCAAAAGTATCCCTCACAATAAATGGTGAAAGAAAAACTTGCCATGAAAAAAGTCAACATTATGATTATATGAATACAAAGCCAAACCTACAGAGAATACCTGAGGGAATAATCCATACATAAAAGTCAGACAACAAATCTCAAGGGCCAACAAAAAGATCACAATAGCCAAAACTGCTAGAGGAAAAAACAGGGGAAACCCTTCAACATATTGGTATTGGCAGAGACTTTCTGAATATAACCATAATTTCTCAGGAAATAGAACCACAGGTCAATCACTGCTACCTCATGAAATTACAAAACTTTTGTACAACAAAGGATGCTGTGAATAGAGCTAAGAGTCAACCCATAGAATGGGAGAAAATCTTTGCCAGCTATAAATCTCATAGAGGATTAATATCTAGGATATACAAAGAACTCAAAAATCTAAATAATAAGAAATAAAACAACCCATTTAAAAAATGGGCTGTGGAACTAAATAGAGAGTTCTCAAAATGAGAAATATAGATGGCATATAAGCATCTAAAAATGTTCTACATCCCTAGTCATCAGGGAAATGCAGATTAAAACCACGTTGAGATTCCATCTGACTCCTGTCAGATTGGCTACCATCATGAAAACAAATGACCATAAATGCTGACAAGGATGCAGAAAAAGAGGAACCCTTCTACACTGTTGGTGGAATGCAATCTGGTCCAGCCATTGTTTAAATCAGTGTGGAGGTTCCTAAGGCAGCTAAAAACAGATCTACAATATAGCCCAGCTATAGCACTCATATACATATGTCCTAAGGATTCATCTCACTACTTTAGAGATACTTTCTCAACCATGTTTATTGCCACTGTATTCACAATAGCTGGGAAATGGAACTAGCCTAGATGTCCCTCAATTGATGAGTGGATAATGAAGATAGGACATATTTACACAATGGAGTTCTACTCACCAGTAAAGAAAAATGAAGTTATGAAATTTGCAGGAAAATGGATGGATCTGACAAGGATTGTACTAAGTCAGGTAACCCAGGTCCAGAAAGCCAAACATTGCATATTATCTCTCATATGTGGATCCTAGCTATAGATTATTGGAATTCTGTGTGAGTAGGAAGAAAACTTAGTAGCAGAGTCCAATAAGCTATAAATGAGATATAAAGGGAATAGAAAGGAAGGGAAAGGATGGGGGTACTTAATAGGATGGTATTGTACATATGTAAGTAGAAGAATAGATATAGTGGTGCAAAGGCCTAAGTGAGGTCAGGGGAAGAGATTGAGTAAAAGAAATGTGGAGGGAGGGCTAATCAAAATCTAAGATGATATATATAAATCATATGGAAACCTACTTTTATGGACAATGGAAAACTCAGGAGCTTTGGATTGTTACTAGAAAATTTTCAGTTCCGGGAATGGGATACCTTCCAGTGAGTTGTTGGCCAGGAGGTCCCTGATGCCCCCAAAACATTACAGGATATTTCAAGGCCCCTGGTTTCCCACCAGGAATAAATGGTAAGACCCTATTGCTGAAGACTCCACATACTTGGGCTGAAAGGCCACTGAGAAATTCTGCTGGAACTGAGCTGATAACCTCCTCCATATAGACCAGCTGACAGAAAGATGGAAGAAGCCATTCTGCATGCAGTTCAATGGGAGAGAGAAATCACCAGTGAAGATACTCAACAGTGGGCACTGTAAGCCTTATATTTGGCCAGTCAGGCCAATTGATCCAACGGGTGCCATAATGACACTTCTGTCATGGTGGGAACCAACTGTTCTCTAATTGGACTGGAGGCCCACTCTGTGGGAGGGAATACATCTCTGATACTGAAAACCTACAATATGGGTAATCATGAGCCCTAGGGGGGTAACATCTGCTGCTGTCTGGCTAAATGTATACACTATTCTCATCAAACTGCACTTCTCTTAATGTTCATACACATATATTAATGCTACTCTAACTTTTGGTAGAGAACCTTTTCTTTTCAGATAGAAATGACCTTGGGATGACTCAGAGGCATCATGGTGCTGGGAAGAAGTGACAGAGGAGTGCTCAGCACTGTAATATGTCTATCACACCTTCCAAGGCTCAAGGTCCATTGTGGAAGAAGTGGCAGAAAGAATGTAAGAGCCAAAAGAAGGGTAGGACTCCAAATAATACTTAATGGGGAAAAACTCAAGGAGTTCGCACTGAGATCAGGGGATAAGACAGGGGTGCCCACTCTCACCACTGCTCTTCAACATAGTACTAGTTGTACTAGCCCAAGCAATAAGACAGGAGAAAGAAATAAAAGGAATTCAAATTGGAAAGGAAGAAGTCAAGTTCACCCTATTTTCACAAGACCTGATCCTCTATATAAGTGAGCCAAAAGTCTCCATCTCAAAACTTCTAAAGGTGATAATTTCTGTCAACAAAGTGGCAGGATAAAAAAATCATTGCAAAAAAGTCAGTAGCTTTTCTATATGCAATGGACATATATACAGAGAATGAAAACAGTGAGGGTGCCCCATTTTAATAGCAACAAAAAATTAAATACCTTGGAATACAATAACCAACGATATGAAAGACCTGTATTATTAAAACACAAAAACATTCAAGAATGAAATAGAGGGGGACTTGAAAAGATGGCAATTCCTTCCAATGTTCCTGGATAGGTAGAAGTAATACTGCGAAAATGGCAATTCTACGAAAAGCAATTTACACATTTAACACAATACCAATGGAAATATCAGCATCATTCTTCACAGAGATTGACAAATGATATCAAAATTTATATGGAATGACAGAAGTCCTTGGATATCCAAACATGTCCTCAAAAAAAAAAAAAAAAAAAAAAAAAACAGGTCTGTCAGTATCACCATACCTGATCTAAAGTTATATTACAAAGCCATAGTGACAAAACTAGCATGGTACTGGAATAAAAACAAAAACATAGACCAATGGTAGAGAACTAAAGACCCAGATCTTAGTTCAAGTAACTACACCTGCTTGATCTTTGAAAAAGTTTACAATAATGTAGACTGGAGAAAATACAGCATCTTCAACAAATGTTGTTGGACAAATTGGATGACTATATGTTGAAAATTCACTTATTTCACCTTACACAAAAATCAAGTCCAAATGAATTAAAGACCTGAAACTCTTCAACTACTAGAAGAAAAAATAAGAGGCACATTACATGATATAGGACTGGGAAATACTTCCTGAACAAATCTCTAGTAGTCCAGGAAATTAAATAAGCACTAAAGCATACCATAAGCAGAACCAATAGATTACCCACTGAATGGGAGAATATCTTTGCCAGCTATAATACTGACCAATATCTATAATCTAAAAGAACTCAAAAACTAAATAATAAAAAAATAAAACAATCTACTGCAAAAGTGGGGCAGAGAACTAAATATGGGGTTCTCAGGGCAAGATATGCAAATGGCTAACACACATTTAAGAAAATGTTTAACATCCCTAACCCTTAGGGAAATGCAAATGAAAACAACAATGAGATTACACTTTACATCAGTAAGGATAGCAAACATGAAAAAAATCAAGTGAAAACAAATATTGATAAGATTGTGGAGAAGTAGGAATACTCATTCATTGTTGGTTGTAATGTAAGCTTGTACAACCACTATTAAAATCAATATGAAGACTCCTGAAAACAATGAATATAGAGATACCAACAGAACTGGTTATTCCCTTACTGGGCATTTACCCTAAAACCTCCATATCTCAATTCAGAGATATTTGTTCAAGCATGTTTATAGCTGCTCAGTTCATAATAGATAAAAACTGGAATCAACCCAGGTGCTCACCATCGGATGAATGGATAACCAAGATGTGGTATATCTACATGATGGGATTCTGCTCAGCAATAAGTAAAAATGACACATTGTAATTTGTAGAAAAATGGTCAAACTTGGAACAAATCATTCTAAGTGAACTCACACAAACACTGAATGACAATCATCACATGGTCTCACTCATCTGCAGTTCCTAACCTCTATCAGCCCTACTTGCTGACATACCTGAATAGCATCTGGGGGCGTGGACAATAGGGAGGGTAGGGCTTAGGGGAAGGGGAAGAGTGGGGGGGAACACAAAACTGAACCAAAATTTAACTGGTACCACAGAATCTTATATCCTGTAAGTTAGACTAAAAGGTTGAAACCTCAATAGGACCTTAGGTGGAACACCTGAATGGAAAGGCCCTGGAGTTGGTGAGGCAAAACCTAACCTCCAATTTGTCCTGTTTCTCTTTCTTCTCTGTCTTTTACTTTTTTCTTTTCTCTTTGTGCTGGCCTATAATTCCCAATATCAGGATGTGGTATACATCCACAATGAAGTGTTGATCTGAGTGACCTACTAGATCTCCCAAAACAAACAAGACAGACTTCTGTCAGAGCCCTTGGTTAGACACCAGAGGTTAATGGTAAGACCCTACTGTGGAAGACACCATACACTGTGGGCAGGGACCATGGAGTGACTTGGGTGGAATCCAAAGGAGAGCCAGTCCCCAGACAATTAGCACATCTAGTGCTGGAAGGTGCTACATGATCTAATGGGGGAGTGTGGCCAACATTTGTCCAAGCTAGTGAAAGTCTAAGCAACTCAAAAGCAAGCAACCTGATGTGATGCTCACACAAGTGCAATAGTGACACACAGCTATGGTGGGTAACCAACTGCCCTTGGATTGGCTAACAGATCTGCTCAGTGGAAAGGAAATCATATCTGGAACTGGGAAGCAAGTCAGAATCATGTCCAGAAAAGATTCTGCTTTCCCTTGTCAAGCTCCCACTAACCTTGGGCTAACAAGAGAGTCTGCACCCCTTTAATTCTCTCTAAATTAATAACCGTAATAACATTTAACTGGTGCTGACTTCATTCTGCTTTGGATAATGTGGTTTTATTTTATTTTTTTTTCAAACGGGGGCTGGACCTGAGAAGTTAAATGACCCAATGCACTCCACTCTGGCCCCAGCTGAAACCAACAGAGGAATTGGGGAAATGAGCAACAGTGCTCTTTTATTTGGGAATCTGATATCAGCACAAAAATGATGGAGATAGACACTGAGGACACTCAACACTACCAAACCAGAGATCCAGAGGCTCCTCTGTGTCCATCATTGAAGTAGACTTAAATGTTACCAACATGGTTCAGGGAATTTGCGTAAGTGGGGGCAAAAAGAATGTTAAAGCCACAAATTGGGACATTTTGCACAGAGACATTGCCTCCCCCCCCATAATGCATCATCCACAATCCCCATGGGGTTGACCTGCATCCCCAGTGAGGAATGCTTCTTCATAAAAAGGGCGGGAAGGAGGGAAAGATTGGTACGAAATGTGTTGTTTACATAGTAAATATGTCCATGTCCCATAAAAAAGCAATTAGGATGAAAAAAAGGCAGAAGAAATGTTCAGACTTTTTTGAAAAAAATTCTAATGCATTGATAATAACTTATGAGTAGAAAAAATAGTATAATATATAGGCATAAATATTCTCACAACTTTAAAGTATTATTACAGAGGTTATTGATTTGATTCAATGTCATTTTGCCTTCAGTTATGTAGATTTACATTGTGTATTTTGGGAGACAACATTTTTAATTCATACTTTATTATAACTACACAGAATATGTTAAGGATAATTTTGTATTGTCTATGTTTCAATGATAGAGATACTCAAAAAACAAGTGACTTTTGTGAGTATATCATAGCTATGGGCAATCCAAGGAAGAAGAAATGTTGCAATACTTGACTCAAAGTTGTGTTTTTCACCAAAAATTGGAGTGATAACATAACTTTGTTTTCCTGAATAATTTTTCTAGTTTCTAAATATTTTTTAAAATTATAATGAATATTTTAATTTGATTTCAAGAAGAATTTAGCAACCATGTGGAGGATAAGCCTAAGAACTTTATAGGAGAAACATCTATGGAAATATATACCATTGCACTAATATTGCAAATGTGAGATGGTAGGAAAAATGTGCGTGACAATTCTGATTGCTTTCAGTATATAGTATAACAAATAGTTCTATAAACTAATAGTAACATTTAATCTCAATGAGCATGCCAAATTATCTGTGTTTGTAAATGTATAGTGTTACTTTAAATGTAAAGAGCTCAGGAAGAGAGGGAATGTGTGCTATTAAAATATAAGTGTATTTATTTGGTAAAATAACTGAAGAGCACATACTTATTTTAGGAAATACAAGAGAAGTACTTTGTAATATCTGGGGCATCTTTTCAAATCAAGTAAGACAAAGTACACTTTTGTCATATTTATTAAATGGAAAAAAACTCATGAAAACATTTCTCTATGAAGGTTCTGATTCATTGAATTTTGTTACCTATGTTTTCTGTTTACAATGATTGTGGCACAGGAAGCTGCTTATTAAACTGTTTCTTCTTCATTTGATTTCATTGATTCAAAGTGCTGGTTTTATCTCAAGCCAGGGTCAAAACTGTCAAGGGTAGATTCATCCTTCTATTTTTGTATGGGACTATAATTATCAATATTTTTGTAATTCTTCATAAAATTTCAAATAGAGACTAGGGAAATACTTAGAATTAATATTCCTGAAATATTTAGATGTAACATTTGTGAAATACCATTATTGATCCATAGGAAGCACCTGTGTCTCAAAAATTCATAATCAATTTTTAATCATGCTCCTAGTAAAAATATCTTAATATCCTCGATGCTTATTATGGCTACTATTGATAATCAACTTGATGGTATTTAGAACCTGAGAGACTTATTCCTGTTCATGTGTTTGAGTTTACCTAGATTAGGTTAATTTAACCCTAACTGTATGTGATATCATTTAATGGTCTGAGTTATAGAATATTAATTTTGTGAGAGGAAGAAGAAAGAGCTGAGTACTAATATTAATTATTCACTGCTTTCTGACTATGAGTGCAATATAACAAGCAGCCTCATACTTCCATCATCATGATGGACTGTAATCTGAAACATGAGCCAAAATAAACCATTCTTCCTTAAGTTGCTTTGGGCAGATCTTTGTCACAGCAACAAGAAAGGTAACTAACAAACTAACAGAGTGCCTCAAAAGATATACACAGAAATGGTCCTTTAGATAATCCTTGAAATTAAACAAGAAACAACAACAATAAGAAAAGCATTTAGGGAACAGTTCAAATCTTGTTATCAGGCTTCAGAACTGAATTTAAAAAATAGTTTATTTTTGTACTGCACCTACCTGGATCATGTATCTCGAAGTTCTATAAACACATAAACACAAATTAGATTAAACATGTGAAGGGAAAAGATTTCTCACAGAATTCTGAGACTTTTTATGTAAATTTTCCAATAGATATGAAAAAGAAAAATATATACATTCTCTAGTAATACAAACCCCTGATAGATATTAGGGTAGATGTAAATAAATTATCAATTTAAAATTACTAGGTTTGGGCTGGGGAGATGGCTTTGCAAGTAAGACACTTGTCTGCAAAGCCAAAGAACCCAGGTTTGATTCCTTAGGACCCAGGTAAGCCAGATGCACAGTATGGCTGCGTGCATCTAGAGTTTGTTTGCAGTGGCTAAAGGCCCTAGACCACGCATTCTTTGTCTCTCTCTCTCTCCCTCTCTCTCTTTCCCATTTCACTCTTTCTTTCTCAAATAACTAAATAAATTCATAAATAAAATTAAAAACATAATTGTCTGATTCTTCACCAGTATAGGAAGGAAGTCTTAGAAGATAGTCATTATGTTTAACTACATTGTTTTTGAATTGCAAGATAAAAATCCTTGGTGTTTCATATACAGTTGGTATATTTTGTTTTCTTGAACAAACAATAAGTTATTGAATTCTGTTGCTATACTAAGCTCAGAGTACAAAGGTGAATGGCATGCATGTCTTATAGGTACAGTTAAAGAGTTTCTATAGTCTGTTCCAATGAATATCATAAGAAATTGAAGATATAACAATGAGTTGTCTAACTCATATTTGGATGAAATAATATAATTTCAAAATATTCTATGGATTTCAGACAGAGAGACTTGTGGACAACTATAAATTCAGACCATTTTATTAGGAAGATTATGAGTTGAAGGACAGCCTGGGCTATATTAGATCCTGCCTCAAATTGCCAAATAGAAAATATTATAAATTTTATTTAAGGCCTTATTAAAGAAAACATGACTCAGTATTAACATTGGTATCACCTGTTTTCCAAGACTACTCTTTCTGGTAAGCATAGAGGGAGGTTTATTTTCCTAAAATAAACTATGGCTTCTGGGATCAACATTATCCATTCAGGGTAGGTAAGTAGTTTACCTGTCTTGACATCGGTGGGTAGTAGTTTTATTATTAATTCAGTGGATACATATATGCCATATTTTTTGTATACTTTCTAACATGAAGTCTCATCTGGAATTTGAGTAGTATTTTAACTTTTTTTCAACTATTAAATTTTTTACATTGGGGGAGGAATTGTTTTATACATGTATAGCTTTTGATTCAATTAAGTACATGCATCTATTCATATACAAACATGAAGAAACTATCCATCTTCTCTCCCTTTTTAGGATGTTCCTCACATTATTCAGTTTCAGATACTTTCCATTGCTGTTTTTCCAAATTGTGCCTCCAGAGAAATGAGTTTTCTTTCTGAATCTTAAGTGTCAGATCCAGTCACTGCCCCATGACTGTATCTGCCTCAGGGAAATGTTGGAGAAATAGAAACAAATACTGAATTCTCTCTAAATTACAAGGGATACTTTTCTGCCCCTTTTTAGAAGGATGTATTTTCTCTCCAATTTTTTGCTGTCTTTGGGTACTGTACATTTAACGAACAATGTCTGTCCTCATTCCACATTTTGATAAATAAAATATTAGAAAACAAAACATACACAGAAGCTGATTGTTCACTTTTTTACTTTTCAATGCACTACTTTTTTTTGTCTGTTATAGTTCCAAGGACAGAACTCAGAGTTTTTCATCTGCTAGACAAGTGATCTACTCAACCTTAGTCCTTTACTTAATTACAGAAGCTCACACTACATATCGCATTCCAACCTAAAACTTGTGATCTTCCTGTTCCCAAAGCTTAACTGATGTTATTACACATGTTTTCCACCACATCAATCTATGTATCCACTTTACGTGTGTTTGTATAACTTTTATAAATTCTTAGGTATTCTAAGATTACAGACATAATCAATTGAAAATATAGATAGGCTATAGTGGAATTATCTCATATTGTATAAAACTGGGAGTTGAGTTATTTTAATGTATCACACTGAATTTATTTTAATGTATTTATTTCCTAAATAATTTATCTCCTAAATTTCTATTATTATTTTTTCATAAAAATCACTTCAAAGATTATTGACAACCATATTAAATTTATAGTTAAATAAGTAGAGAAAGTGAGTTTCTTTAAAAAATAAAAAAACAAACAACCCAATTAACATGGGCTATGGAACTAAATAGATAGTTCTCAAAAGAAGAAATACAGATGGCATACAAACATCTAAAAATCCTTAGACATCAGGGAAATGAAATTTAAAACTGCTTTGAAATTCCATCCCACTCCTGTCAGAATGGCTACCATCAAGCAAACAAATTACAATATGGCAATGACCATGGGATGACTCAGAAGGCACCATAGTGCTGAGAAGAAATGACAGAGGAGTGTTCGGCACTGAAACATCTCTATCGCACCTTCCAAGGCTCAGGGTCCATTGTGGAAGAGGTGGCAGAAAAGATGTTAGAGCCAAAGGAAGGGAAAGAGTCCTTACAATACACTGCTCCAAACACAAAATAGCCTGGATATCCATGACCTTGCAGTGACTGTCACTACCTAGGCAAGACCATCATAATAGGAAGAAAAGATGATGATGACAACAAAGTAAAAGAGAGATTGATTATGAGAGGGAAGGGTTTATGATGGAGAGTGGAGTTGCAAAGGGGAAAGTGGGAGGAGGATGGAATTACCATGGTTTATTGTCTATAATTATGGATGTTGTCAATAAAAAAAAGCTATAGAGCTAAGATCTGGGCTCTCAAGTATGGTTTTAGTCCTTGTTCTATATATGTCAGCTATTTCAAATTTCTACAACTCTCCTTCATCATACTTATAAGATTATCTTGAGAAATTAGTGAGGTAATATACATTAAAACTCCAAGAAGATGAAAAAAATTATTTCATTACATGTTACTTAGATGTAAAATAGTAAATAGGCATTTTACCTTTGTACCAAATTTTCTAAATCACTGTGTTAGTTATTCAATAAATTGAGATCATCATTATAATTTCTGAAGTTTTAGTAAACATCTACTGCTCAGTACAGTGCATCCTCACATATATCCTTAATTGAAATATTTACTATTAATATTAAATTCATTCTTATATTAGTATGGCATACAATACAACAATAAGTTATGAATTCAATGTCAATGTGGTGACAATTTATCCAAAACCTATTTGAATTTATACTCTTGCATAATTTAGGATGTAATATTCCTTATTATTTTCCTCCAAGGAGTAGGATTTTTTTATAATTAAAATTTTGTCTTTAATACGATTTAAAGGATTAGGAAAAGTGTACATCGTTTACTTGCATACTGTGAGAATTGAGAAATGTGTTCTCAGTTGTTTTTTTTTAATATGCACAGTCATGATATCACAGCATGGACATGAAGATTGGACTACTCTAATGGATTTATCCACCCTCAAATTTCTTGATTCAACCAGTATTCAATTATACCAACCCATGTACTGACATTACAACTTTCATGCATTTGGAAAATATGGTTTAATACGGCTTCTCATCAAGTAAGTCTTCTTTGAGAATACATAGGAAATGTACAGAAATGAATATGCACTGGGAACTCAACCCATAATAAAGTTTACATAATGTAATGATACAACAGTACCGTGTCCATCTATTGTAAAAAAAAAATCATACATACCAAATCAATGACAATTTGATGTTCCCTAGTTGACAGTTTTACCTTCCTTGGATTTCTTATTGAAATCCCTAAAAATCCTTTTATTACAAGACATTTTACTTCTCAACACTCCAAATGAAATTTGCCTATACAAGTGTACATGTTAGTAGGCTTCAAGTCATCCAGGTCTAGAGAAACTAAGTAGAAATTAAAATCATTATTAGTAGTAAGACACAATAATTTTGGAACTCGAAATTAAATGCTTATATATCTTCATTTATACCAGCAAAACTTGCTATGTAAAATATTCACTTTAAAATGAAGAAATGATGAGAATATTGGGTAACTGGATTTCTATTCAAGAACAAGTATTTATCAAGATTATAATTTAGATAGCATATTAAAAATATATACAAAGGTCTGAAGAAATATCTCAGTTGTTATGAGCACTTTATTTATAAGCATGAGAGACTGAGAGGTACTGAGACAATTGAGTTTGATTCCCCACTCCCATGTAAATAGTTGGGCTTGGCAATGCAGATCTATAATTTGTCCTGTGGTGAGCATACATTAGAGAATTGATGGGCTCCACAAAATGATAAGCTTCAGAATTAGGGAAATGTGGATGAGGAATGAAGGAGGACCCCTGACACTTTTTGAACACATGATAAAAGTGAACCATGCATCACATTTGCACGTAAAAATACATAAAGCACATATCACACCACACATACTACATAAATGCTCACAAAAATATGTAGAAAAAATTATTCTTTAGTAACCTCTATAGGAATGAAAAGCATATGTTTAATTGAAAATGAATCCCAGCCGGGCGTGGTGGCGCACGCCTTTAATCCCAGCACTCGGGAGGCAGAGGTAGGAGTATCGCCGTGAGTTCGAGGCCACCCTGAGACTCCATAGTGAATTCCAGGTCAGCCTGGGCTAGAGTGAGACTCTATCTCGAAAAACCAAAAAAAAAAAAAAAAAAAAAAAAAAAAGAAAATGAATCTCATGCCAACAAAGTTATATGACCTCCATCCAGGGTTTGGATATTGTATGTAAAACACTGTGAAAAAGGGTTATATCCTTTTTGTAGTTTGAATATGTGGCCCTGAGGACTTAGACATTTTTTTTTAACTTGGATTGAGCTTGTTGCTTGAGTCCCCAGCAGGCAGATCCCTGACTAGGGGGCATGTTACTAAGGGTGGATCTTAAGTCCAGCTCTGCAGTGTATGGAGAGAATTTGGAGCTCTGGCTGTTTTTTTGTGCTGGCATTTGATGGTGTCTCCCTGCTTGGATCTATGTATGTGAGTCAGTTTCCACAACCACTGATGGCATTCTCGTCGAATTTGTAAGTCTGAAATAAACCCTTTTGTCCTATAATCTGCTTTTAGTCAGATGTTTGTCCCCAAAATGTGAAACTGACTGCAATAATAAATTGGTACCAGAGAAGTGGAGTTGTAGCTGTAATGAATCTGAGCTATGTGGATTTTGGTCTTTTGAGGGTACGTGTGCTGGAGGAATGTGAAAGGACTTGTATTTGGAATTGGAAAAGCCTCATAGTGCAATAAACAAAGTTTTATGGGCTATTGTGAGAATTTGAAAATGATAAATGCATAGAGAATTGTGGAATAAGGAGGCTTAAATTATAAAGTTTCAAAGAGGAAGTAGAGAACTTTTTCAGATCTTGATCCTGGTGGAAAGGTTGTTTGCATTCTTCCCAAGCCCTGAGAATTGAATAAGGTTAAATTTAAAAGTAATGGACTAGAATTATTTGTGGAAAATAGAGAACAGAAGCATATGAACAATGTAAGGATTATCACAGCAAAAATGAAAGGAAATTTCAAATTATAGGCTCAGAGACTGGTTTTAGGTTACTTGAAGCCATAATTTTTAAGTTGAATACTACCATTAAGAGTAGAGCAAATCTGTCATATTGAAACAATATAAGTTGTGCCCTTAGGTTGAGCCACTGAAAGGAAATGATTTCAAGACAGAATTCTAAAGACTATGTTGCTCTTTAAGTTCAAGATTTATTTCCTTCCTGGATCAACAAATTTGGTTATCCATCTGGTACAGTGGAGTATAAAAATTGCTGGCAAGAAGGGGTCATTAGATGTCCAATATGGTTCCAGAATCTGCTGCTGATATGCATCATATTAAGCAGGTTAGAAATCCCTATATGGAGGCCTCAGAAATCATTATATGAAGGTGAACTGTGGTTTGTGATATAGAACTAAAGATGTTTTGGATATACCAAGACTGTAGAATGGCTACCATGGACTATTGCTTGCTCAGGGTTCCAGTATGCTCAGCAAACTGGAGGAGTGTAGTTGGAATCCAGTCATTCCTCGCTAGATATGAATATTGAACTTGGATTTACAGATATTTGATGTATACTGGCTTGCTATTAATTGGTATTGGTCCAGTTGCTCCTTGCTATGCCTTATGGCAATGTGAATATTTACTCTGTGACATTTTGTGTTAGAAGTATGAGATATGTTTTGATTTTTGCAGGGTTAAAAGTTAAGAGGCAGTTTTAAATCTCAGATAAGAGTTGGTACTCTGGAACAGTCTTAAAGTTGGCAAACATTACGGGGGCCTTTGAAGTTGGTCTGAACAGAATTTGCATTTTGAGATGTGGCCGAAGGTGGTAGTTTAAATATATGGCTCCATAGACTGAGACCTTTTTCTTATTGGCTTTAGTTTACAACCTGAATCCCCAGCAGGTAGATCCATGTTTATGGGGCTTGTTACTGGGGGAGGATAGTAAGTCCAACCCTAATATATATGGAGAGCAGTTGGATCTCTGACTGTTATGGGTGCTGGATTGGATAGTGTGTCTCTGATTGGCTCTATGGAAGTGAGCCAGCTTATTCTACCATTGATGCTGTTTCCCTGGAAATATAAGATACTTTTGGTTTGATGTTTGTCCCAGTAACATGAAACTGACTACAACATCCCTATGAAATTAAGATTTTAGCAAAAACACTTGAGTGACACTTAATATGTACTCAGAACTGATTAAATGAAGATTATAAAACTGATGCAATTTTCAGAAGTTTAGATAGTATTTTCAACACATCTTGATAAATGTACAATGATGTTACAGAATTTTCCCAAGGGGATACACTTATTAAGCTGTAAAAGTAGCATTAAGTCTAGATACATAGGGAAGAAGGAACAATATTAAAATAGTTAAAATATTAAAAATAGATTTAACAGAAGGTTAATGCTGTTTGGTTGAATGATGTCACCATATATTTATTCACTTGTACATAGAAATGATGGACTTCAAATTTTGATGAATTTTTCACATTTTCTCTGCCCCAACCTCTAATCTAAGAATAATAACAAAAATTTGAAAATAGAAGGCTAATGGTCTCCAAAATTTTCTCATATTATTTGATTTACTTTTACTACATTTAAATAGTTTGAATCAGTCCCTTTATAAATAAAAGTTTCTTAACTTCTATTTTGGAGGCTGAGAGACAAAATATTATTTCATTGCACAAGCTCTGGCTAGGGCTCTGATGGCTTTGTCACACATAGGTGATAGCCTCACAGAGGGAGTTTTATTAACACGGAGAGACCTCATAGTCACACAGCTGTACATAAAATGGAGCAAAGCCAGCTTTACACTCAAGAGAACAGGCTAATGACATGGGATAAATGTATAATTTTTTTCCTGAGGGTTTCATCAAGATGATGTATCAAGTCCCTACTAGGTTCCAAATACTAAAGTTCCCAACATATCTTATATCACTAAATGGTTGAATGAGCTTATGATACATGAATATTTGAGGAACAATAAAACACATCAAAACCACAAGAACAATGAAACAAACCTGGAAGAAATTGTCTAAATCACCACTTTTATAAATATGGAAATTAAAGATTAAAAAAACCTATAAGGGGCTGGAGACATGACTTAGTGGTTAAGGCACTTGCCTGTGAAGCCAAAGGAATCATGGTAGACTCTCCAGATCCCATATTAACCAGATGCACAAAGCGGAGGCAAGTGGCACATGTCCTCCAGGTGGCGCAAGTGTTTGGAACTGTATTTCAGTGACTGAGGCCCTGGTGTGCCAATTCTCTCACACACACTCTCTCTCTTTCTCTCTCTCATTTTATCTAAAAAAATTCTATGAGAACAATGAAAACTAATTGTGAGTAATCACAATAAAAATAACAGAGTGGCAACCACCAGTGTAAGAGAAGGTAATTAAAAATATGGAGCACCCTGGAAGAATAAAGTGACCAACCTGTCTTAGATATGAATCACCTCTATATGCAATATTTCCATGTTGCATATATGTCTTACAAATTAATCACATATTAGCCATCTATAAGTTCCATGAGAGACAATAAAATTAAAGTAGTAATTAAATATCTTCCCACAAGTCTAGAAGGATGGCTTACAGGTTAAGGTGCTTGCCTGCAAGCCAAAGGATCCAAGTTTGATATCCCAGTACCCACGTAAAGTCAGATGCACAAGGTGATATATGCATCTGGAGTTGGTTTGCAGTTGTTAGAGGCCCTGCAGTGTCCATTCTCTATCTCTGTTTGCCTTTCTTTTCTCTCTCTCTCATAAATAAATAAAAAAAAATATTTAAAAATCTCCTCACTAAAGTAGCCCAAGACTGCATAGATTCTATGGATTGTTTAAAGTAATATCTAACATGAATACTTCTCAAAATGTTCCACAAAATAAAAAGGAAGGAATAGTACAAAATTCATTCTATGAAGTTAATTTGACATTATGTCAAACCTGAATAAAGACACAACAATAAATTCAAAAGGCAGATCAACTTCCATGGTGAACCAAGATTCAAAAATTCTCATCAAAATACTTACAAATAGAACTCAAGAACACATTAAATAGATCATACACAGAGAACAAGTTGGTTTTACCTTAAAGATTCCAAGCTTATTTACCAAAAGGCAACGATTATATGTAATGTGCCATATAAACAAACTTAAGGACAGAAGTCACATGATCTTTTTGAATGGAGCAGAAAATGAATTTTTTAATAATATTTGAAGAAGTTAGTAATACCCAGAATGTACCTTAAAATACCTAAGGCAAATTATGGCAATCTTACATCCATTATACTAAATCTGAAAAAAAAAACAGAATATTTTCTCTAAAATTTGGAATAAGACAAATGTACCTACTCTTATTCAATCTAGTGCTTGAAAACTTAGCTAGAGCAATAAAAACTTACAATGAGATGAAAGGGACAAAAACAGGAAAATACACAGTCAATCTATCCCTATTTGCATATGACATGATCCTGTACTTAAAAGAGCCTATAGATTCCACCAGAAAATTCGTACATCTAATAAACATTTTAGTAAAATTGCAGGACACAAATTCAAATATAAAAATAGAAGATTTCCTATATTAACATCAAACTTGCTAAGAAAGGTCTTAGGAAATAATGCCTCACTCAAAATATAAAATATATGGTAACTAGCAACATATCTAACCAAGAACATGAAAGCTATTTACAGTAAAAATTTTAAGATACTGGCAAAAGAAATTGATAACACTAGGTGATGGAGAGAATTTCCATGCTCCTAGATTGGCAACATTTATACTGTGAACATGATTATATCACCAAAAGTAATCTATACATTCCATACAACCCTAATCAAAATTCCAATCACCTTTATATAACTAGTAATAGTAACCCTGAAGATCTTGATGAGACACAAAGGTCCACAGCTAGTCAAAGCATTCCAAAACAGAAAGGGTGCTGATGGAGGTATGACAATACCTGGCTTCAAATTACATTATGTAGTTGTAATAGCAAAGATAGCATGGTACTGGCACAAGATTAGACATGGAAACCAATGGGATGAAATAGAGTGAAAGAAATAAATTCAGTTTTGTTAAGACACCAAAAATCAATTCTTTAAAAAGCACTTTCTTTTTAAATATTTTTACTTTGTTTTATTTATGTACTTGCAAGTAGAGACAGAGAGACAAAAAGAGGCAGAGACAGAGACAGAAAGAAAATGAGCATTCCAGGGCCTCTAGCCACTGCAAATGAACTCCAGATGCATCTTCCACTTTGTGCATCTGGCTTTGTGTGGGAACTGGGGAATCAAACTCAACTCCTTTGGTTTTATAGCCAAGTGCCTTACTTGCTGAATTATCTCTCCAGCCCTAAAATTATATATACAATCAGAGAGAGAGAGAGAGAAAGAAAAGAGAGACAAGGGGAATGGACACACTAGGGCTTCCAGCTATTACATAGGAACTCCAGACACATGCTCTATTTTGTGCATCTGGCTTTACATCGGGACTGAGGAATCAAATCCAAGTCCTTATGCTTTGCAGGAATCTGCCTTAACTACTGAGCAATTTATACAAATTTTCCCCCACCACCAAATGAAAATTTTTGACATTAAAATTTACACTGGAGAAGACAGCCTGCTCAACAAATGAATATATGCATTACAGAATTAAGTTCTGTTCACTTCTTTCTCCCAATTCATAAATCAGTAGCTCAAGAAATAGCTCCTAGATTTCAAAAACTGTATTATATGAAATTAAATTATTTCTTCACAGTAGTGGAAACTATCAGTGGAGTGCACAGTCTATAGTATGGGAGAAAATCTTTGTCAGCTGTACTTCAAGCAGGAAGTTAATATCTGTACTATGTATAGGACTGAAAAAAAATAAAATGAACCTGCTAATCAATAAATGTGTCAATGAAAAGAACAGAAATTCCCAAAAGTATACATTTAATGGTCAACACATTTTTGTTGGCTTAAATATATGATCTTTTTTTTTCATATTTCTAGAGTCTTAAAGTCTAAATCAAGGTAAAACAGGTTGGATTTCTCATGTGGCTTGAATGTGACCTTGTCCCTTTCTGCTTGCATCCCTGCTACCTCTTCCTCTTTTGGGGAGGTGTGCTGGGAATTGAACTGAAGCCTAGGTATAAGCATTATCACTGAGCTAAGCCTTCATCCTTTAATTTAAATCACTATTTTTAAGACTTCATACATGCATATAGCATAATTTGATCATATTCTCTCTCCTATTACTTTTCTCATCCCCATCACCATCCTGCTAAATCCTTTTTTACCAAGTAGTACCTTCCTACTTTTATTTCTTCTTGCTTTAGTTTATAGTTGCCCACTGACTTTAATTACAGTTTGTTGTATGATAGTGGGTGGAGGGTATTCCCACAAACTTTTAACTGCCAATGTCTCCTCAAGAAAGGGTGGGACCTTCTAGGTCATGCCCACATCTATAATGGACCAGTCAAGTATGCAAGTAATCATAGCTCCTGAGAGTTTGTGAGTTCAACAGCCATGTGATGCCCAAAGAGCTCTAAAACCTATTACAGGTATACTTGCACATTTATGTTTATTGCCACTTTGTTCACCTGGATATGAGACCAGTCTACATGTCCATCAACTTTTGGATGGATAATGAAAATGCAGTACATATGTACAATGTCTGTTTATTAAGCTATAAATATAAATTATAAAATTTCCAGGAAACAAAAGGCAGACCAAATGGATGAACCTTCACCAGGCCCTTACAGGGAACACCTGAACCACAAGACACTGGAGAGGGTAGGATCAAGACTAACCTTAATTTTCTACATCTTCCCTCCCTCCCTCTCCCTGTCCCTCTCTCTCTCTCTCTTTCACTCTCTTCTCTCTAACTCTTGTATATTAGCTATCTTTTCCCTCATTTCCATAGTGGGCACTGACCTGTAACTCCCAGTACCAGCATGGGGCTATCATCCACAATGAGCTTTTGATCAGAAAGACCTACAAGGTTTCCTAAAAGAAAAACAGATTTCTGTCAGAGTACTTGGTGACCCACCAAAGGTTAGTGGTAAGACCCTACTACTGAAGATACCTTATGTGATTGACATGCAAAATAGAATGGCATGGCTGGAAGTTGGAAGAGAGTCAGTCCCCAGACAGTCAGCGTGTCTAGTGCCAGAAGGTGCTACATGGGCAACTGGGGGAAAATGACCAATATCTGTCTAAGCAACTCATAGTCTCACATACTTAGCAGCAAATAACCTGTTGTGATGCCCACACAAGTGCAATAGTGGCACACAGCCATGGTGGGGAACCAACTGCTCTTGATTTGGCTAACTGATCCCCTCAGTGGTACGGGACCCATAGCTGGAGCTGGGAAACAATTCAGAACCACATCCAAACATAAGTCTGCTCTCCATTACCAACCTACCATCAACCATGGGCTACAAGAGGGCCTACACCTATTAAATTCTCTGTAAAAAAAAGTAAGGGTTATCTCATTTGTCCTGGTGCTAACTTACTCTCCATTGGAGAATCTGCTTCTCTTTTGCAGATAGATGTAGATCCTAAGGACAGAGCCACCCCATCATACTTCCAAAGGGCCCTGGCTGAAACTAAGAAAAATTGGTGAAACAAGCAAGGGTGCTGTTTTCCTGATGAACCAGATACAAACAGAAGGGGGAAGGAGATCAACACATAGAAAAATCAACTCCTACCAAATCAGAGAGCCAGAGCATCAGAAGCCCCCAACACCTCATCACTGAAGCAGACCAAAAATGAACCCAACATGGCTCAGGGAAATTTTGTGGAAGAGGGGGTGGAAAGAATGTCAGAGCCACATGTTGGGTCATAATATGCAGAGACATTTATCTTACCCATAACTGTGGGCTGACTCCACAATGCATGACCCATATACGTCAACAAGGAGGGGCCAAGGGAAGAGGGTAGGTCACGGATGAGCCTAACAATGGTACCAAACTGACTGTATTTGCTGAAGACAAAACTAACTAATAAAAAAATCATAAAAAAATTTTAAAAATTTTTAAAAATTCCAGGAAAGTAAGGTGGATAGAGCTGCACATTTTCATATTAATTAAAGTTACCAAGATTATGAAAGGCATATAGTACATGTTCTATTGCATATGCCACATCCTTGTGTGTGTGTGTGTGTGTGTGTGTGTGTGTTTGTGTACATTGTGCAAATAGATGGAGAGGACCTTAAGAGGAGATAAAAAGAAACAGGATGAAAGGAGGAGATGACATGGTAGTACAATACATGTGACATGAAAGTGTTAAGGCACTACTTGGTGTGGACAGGTACAAGAAGGTGGGAGATAGGGAAATGAGGGGAGTAGGATAGCAGTATCAATAAAAACACAACATGCATAATGAAACCAGTTACTTCGTATGATAATTTGGTGTAAATCAAATTAAATATCAAAGAATGAAGCTATTTAGATGATTTTAAAATTATGGATTTATTAATACTTATGGTTTGGGATAACAGTTTGCCTACCTACACTGAAAAATGTACTTTGTGCACTTGAGAGAAATGTAGTATTTTGTTGTTAAGTGGAGCATTTTGAATCTTTCCATTAAATTCAAATATTTTATAGTACTGTCTCAATTTTCTGCTTGTTTATTGTATTTCTATTGTCTGCTTTATCCATTATTGAATGTGATAGCATTCTAAATGTTATTGTAGAACTATTTCTCCTTCCAGTTTTGACACGGTTGCCTGCATATATTTTTGAGCCCTGTGTAAATACACGTTTATTTTTTAGACCATCTTCTTCACTTGCCTCTTTTATCAATATTATAATGTTGCATGTATACTAAAACTACCTTCACATAAAATCTGTTTTGTCTAATAACAATGTAACTTTACTATCCTTTTATGGTTAGTATTTGTGTCAAATGCAACTTAGTTACACATTGTTTGATCTATTAATGCCATTTTTACATTAAGTTAAATACCGTAGTGATTATTTTCTCATGTACATTTCTATATATTTGATAAACAATTTCTTCATGACTATCATGGGAATTTCAGATAACATCTCAATGGGATAATAATCTAACTTGAATTGGTACACATGTAAGTTCAATTACACTTATAACTGTACTCTCATAGAGCTTCAGACCTTCCTAGTTCAAGTTTTTGATATCACAACTTAAATCCTTTTACACTGTGCACTCATTAAAATAGATGAATATTCACCTTTGTCTAACACTTTTTTTTAGTCCTCCGGAATGTCAAATCTGGTGTTACAAAACTAATATGACTAGAATATTGGCTTTATATTTTTTCTCATACATACCACTTTGTGCATCTGTCTTTATGTGGGTACTAGGAAATCAGACTCAGTTCTGCAGGCAAGCACCTTTAACCATTGTGCCAACTTTTCAGTCCCCATTCTGTTTTATATAGCATATTAGGTAGCAAATAACTTTGCCTTTCTTACTCTAGAAAAATCTAAGGTATCCCTTCATATTTGAAGAGTAAATTCATTGTGTATCAAAACATTGGTTAAAATATTTATTCATTTTTATTCCATATTTCAAATATTTTAATGTCCTCTTAACTCCAAGGCATCTGAAAAATTTTGATATTCCTTAGTAAATGAAGAGTTTCTTTTCTTGTTCATTTTTATATTTTCTATATATATATGTCATTTAAAATACTTATTGCCATATATGTATGTGTGTATGTCATTGAATACTTCCCACTTGAATCGGAGAAAGCTCTGATGTGTCTTCATAAATTTGAGTTATGATTTGTTCAAATATTTTCTTACCCCTATTATTCCACATGTCTGTTGCCACCTTTTTACATGGAGTTGGTCTGTTTTATGGTGCCATACAGGTAACTGAGTATTGTTAATTTCCTTCATTCTATTTCCTTTCTCTTGCTTGGATGTATAATCTCATCTAGGATAACAATAATCTTCAAATATTTTCCTAAGCCACTTTAATATTTAATTTCAACATATTGTCCTTTTGAACTTCAAAATTTTATTTGAAATAATTTCTATAACCTAATTAATATACTTTATTTAGTGATAAATTATCTTCATGCATCCCTTAATTACTTCAGATATTACTAGATTTCATTATTTAGACATATTTAAAACAACTCTTATAAAACATTTGCCCAGTAATACCAACATCAGAACTTCTTTATAGCTAGTTGTCTCTGAGTTTTTGCAGTCCACACTACGAAATAGCAGAAGTTTTCTATATATTGATATACCTTAATATATTTAGTTCTTGGTTTGTTTTAAACAAGTTATTATAAGTAATGTAATTTTGAAACTCTGAAAATTTGATTATTTTCCCTCCTGTGCTTTATCACAGTTGATATTTCTTGTTGTTTATTTTGAGACTCACCTAAATAATATTTCATCATTATCCAATTCCTTATTCATCAAAAGATAAGATGAAAAAGTCTAGTTTCCCAAGCTATATTTCCTTTCCATCTGAGTCATCATCAGTTTTTGATGGTAAAGAATGTTTGTAAAGTAGGCACACATTATTGAGTACAATTGAAATGTTACACATAACTTCTATAATTCAGGTAAAATATATATGGATATAAGAACTATGAAACATTTGAAATTCTGAATATATTCTTTCATTTACAACTAAAGCTGTCACAAGAAAATATAAAGATTAATGATATTTTTCTCATAATTGAGCATTTTGTTTATTATTTAAATCACAAATACCTGTTATACTTTATAAGTAATAAATATTTTAACAGCAAAACTTTATATATTTAAACCTTAAAGTCTTATTTCATTTGTCATTTTAATTTTTTTATTTACTTGAGAAAGAGAATGTAGGTGGACCAGTGCCTTTTGCACTGCAAATGAACTCAATTCACCACTTTGTGCATCTAGCTTTACGTGGGTACTGTGGAGTCAAACAGACTGGCAGGCTTTGCACCAAGTACCTTTAACTATTGAAATATATCCTCAGTCCCTTTTTTGTCTTTTGATCAATGATTCTCTTTCTTTCTTGCACTTTACACTTCTAACTAAAGAGCTAGCTCTATTTTATTTCTATCAGGTATATTTTGTAGATTTTTTTCACACATCAGTGGGTTATATTTGTTAATGGGGGTTTAACAAACATTTTCATCAAATTCAATTCATCATTTTCACTTTTTTGCTTTTATGTTCTATTCTACTAAATACGTGACTAAGTCACCATAATGCTGCACTAAATTCGCTTCCAGAACTTTGATAGTCTTTAGTTATTCCTTTAATCATTTTTTTTAAATTGGGCCTGCAGAGATTGCTTAGTGGTTAAGGTGCATGCCAGCGAACCCTAAGGACCCAGGTTCAATTCTCTAGGTCCCAGGTAAACCACATGCACATACTGGCACATGCATCTGAAATTTGTTTACAGTGGCTAGAGTCTCTGGCACACCCATTCTCTCTCTCTCTCTCTCTCTCCTCTCTCTCTCTTTCCTTCTCTGTATATCTAATGAATAAATAAATGATAATAATAAATATTTTTAAAATGAACTTTACTCAAACTTTTTTTTTTAACTATAATCCTCTTTACTCCCAAGTGATTTTTCTAGAATTCCAATTAGGTATATTTCATGTCATTGAATAGCATTCTATATGTCGCTGACATTCTCATTTTTGTGCTTTGTTTCATTTTAATAATTTGCCTTACTGTGCTACCTCATTGATACTTACAGTTTCAAGTTCGAGTATCTCTTTGGGGACTAGATATAAAGCTCAGTGGTATAGAATTTGTGAAGCATGTTCAAGGCCTTGATTTCCATTATGAACACCAGGAAATCAAAATTGTTGCTGATAATCTCATCCTGTATATTTTCATGTGGAGATACTGAGTTCTAAATTTATATTTTGTGAGTTTTGAAATATTCCTTTTGAAACTTTTTAATATAGAATATTTGTATTTTTATCCAGGTTGCCCTGGAAATCTTCTATTATTATTTTTCAATTTGACATTTTCATACATGTGTATAATGCATTTTGATCTTATTTGCCCCAATTACTCTCTTATTTCCCTTCCATTAACACCCGTATTCTTCCCCATACCCATCTTACTTTCAACAAGTTTTTATTTTCCTTTACCCATTGAATTAAATTAGGGTTTCTCTTGCATAATCATGGGTGGAAGGTTATTTATTGTGAAATAGGCAACTTACAAGAGGCTACATCACTAGTTAACCTGACTACCTCTCCCAGAAACCATTAGCTGCCTTTTGCTACTGTGTGATATCTTGGGTCTCAGGTGTCATTCCTGCATTGATGGTGAAGTAATGACAGGATCAGTCAAAAGCAATGACAGGATCAGTCATGTGCTGTAAACCACTGCTGATGTTAATTCATTAGTATCATGACCATGTGGAATCCACAAGGTGACATTATGCAGCCATCCTCCCTATTTTCTAGTTCTAACCTTCTTTCCACCTCTACTTTGGGGTAGGTTCCAAGAGCCTTGAAGGGGGTGATTTACCAGTCCTGTTTGAAATTTGGGCTCATAGTATTACTTATTCTCCTCAGTTTTTCAAGCTATACACCTCTGCATTAACCACTGCCCATTTTAGTAGGAAACTTCTGTGATGGGATGGTTTTTTTTTTGATTTTTTTCTTTATTAATTAGTTTTGTATTCAGCAAATACAGACAGTTTGGTACCATTATTAGGCTCATCCGTGACCTACCCCTCTCCTTGGCCCCTCCTTGTTGAGGTATACGGGTCATGCATTGTGGAGTTAGCCCACAGTTATGGGATGTTTCAAGAAGGGTTGTTTGTGTGTTTGTTTGTTTTTCTCAAGACAGGGTCTCACTGTAGCCCAGGCTGACCTGGAATTCACTCTGTAGTCTCTGGCTGGCCTAGAACTCATGGAGATTCTACCAGTGCCTCCTGAGTGCTAGGACTAAAGCCATGTGCCACCACACCAAGCAGTTTTAATCTATGGGAATGAATATAGATATCTAGAAGGCCGTTTGTAATGCTGTTTATTTAGTGTAACCACAGTAGAAGGTTCTCCCATAGAGATTATGTCCCTAGTCATAGGCTTTTGACCAAGTTTAAAGTACCAGGCATGCACCTCCCATCTTACCCTATTGAATGCTTGGATTTTAGTTGCATTCCACCATACCTTGTTCATGTTTAATTAAATATATGAACTATATGTGACATGACTTATATTCTGATAATTCCCTTGTATATTTCCATGGCTTCATTGATGATTTCTTGTAGTTTTGTGTCTTTTTAATCTTTCTTTGAATGTTTAATATTTTTATTGATTAACAGACTCTGCAAAGTTTACATTAGAGTGATAGCACACCAAGCTTTCTTTCTTACTCAGAACTATTTGGAACTAATGAAAAAATTCCAAAAGAAGGTCAGAAGTTTTATTAATTCACCTATGAAAAGAGGGAGTATATGCAGTTAAAGGAAATTATCCTTAAATATATTTGTTTAGATGTTTACTGAGTCCTGATTATAAGGATGCATTGAAGATACATTGTTATGAAAGCTACTAATTAAAAAGACACTTTGTTTTAGTTAATTGCCTATAATCATTTTATTTATACATACTTATCCTTTCAGTGCCTTTCATTTTCTATCACAACAAAAGTTTCTATTTGGCATGCTTTAATATTGAAATCCCATTTGTTCCAATGTAAATGTCTACATATATAGAATTACATAGCACTCATTATTTATTTTCTCTTATTTTTATTTTAATGGAACTACTGTTATTCAATTCCATTAACTTCCCCATGTTAAGTGGTTATGTCAAGTATTATTTTCAGTAATTTTCTATTGGATTGTCTTTTATTATAAAATGTCATTCCTACATAATTAGTTGAAGATGAAGTTCATTGGTAAATGTCTGAGGAAAGAATGTATAAGAAAAGAAAAAAGAAGAAAAGGTGAAAATTATAGCTCCCCAAAGTTTTAAAATGCAAAGATTAAAAGAATAATTTGACAGTTAATAATATATGAACTGTTTGCTTTCATTGATAGAATGGAATTTAAGAATATATGTTGTTATCCCCACAGTGTTCTTCACAGAGATAGAAAAAATGATCTCAAATTTCATATGGAAAGGCAGAAGGCCTCGCTTTTCCAAACATATCCTCAGCAAAAGAAATACCTCTGGAGCCATCACCATACCTGATCTAAAGCTATATTACAAAGCCATAGTAATAAAAACAGCATGGTACTGGCATAAAAACAGGACTATAGATCAATGGAATAGACTTGAGGACCCGGACTTTGGGTCAAGCAACTATAGCTACCTGATATTCGATAAAGGCCCAAACAATATAGGCTGGAAAAAAGACAGCATCTTCAACAAATGGTGCTGGACAAACTGGATAACCATATGCAGGAAACTGAAACTTGACCCACACATTTCACCATGCACTACACTCAAGTCCAAATGGATCAAAGATCTCAATATAAGACCAGAAACTCGAATACTACTGGAAGAAAATTTAGGAAGTACATTCCATGATATAGGAATGGAAAAAGACTTCCTGAACAAAACCCCAGTAGCTCATGAACTTAAACCGTCACTCAACCAATGGGACCACATGAAGCTGAAGAGTTTCTTTACAGACAAGCATACAATAAGCAAAGCCAATAGATTACCCACAAAATGGGAGAAAATATTTGCGGGTTATCCAACTGATAGAGGACTAATCTCTAGAATCTACAAAGAACTCAAAAATCTATACAGTAAGAAGTCAAACACCCCACTCGCAAAATGGGGCAAAGACCTCAACAGGCAGTTCACAGAGGAAGAAATAGAAATGTCAAACATACACTTAAGAAAATGTTCAGCATCCCTAATCATCAGAGAAATACAAATCAAAACAACTATGAGATTCCACCTTACCCCAATAAGGATAGCAAGCATCAAAAAATCAAATAAAAATAAATGCTGGCGAGGATGTGGAGAAGTAGGAACACTCATCCACTGTTGGTGGGAATGTAGGATGGTACAACCACTTTGGAAAGCAATATGGAGACTTCTGAAAAAGCTGAGTATAGAGATACCAACAGACCCAGTTATTCCCTTACTGGGCATCTACCCTAAAACCTTCAAACCACAGACTAAAGAGATTTGCTCAACCATGTTTATAGCGGCTCAATTTGTAATAGCTAAGAGCTGGAATCAACCCAGATGTCCATCACTAGAAGAATGGATAAGTAAGATGTGGTATATCTACACAATGGAATTCTATACAGCAGTAAGAAAAAATGACACAATGAAATTTGAGGAAAAATGGTTGAACCTGGAACAGATCATTCTCAGTGAACTTACCCAATCACAGAAAAAAAATCGCCACATAGTCTCACTCATCTACAGCACCTAACCTGAATCTACTGAAGATACCTTACATACCCAGCAAGCATCTCCTAGATTAGACACTAGGATGGAAGGGGAGGGAGGGGAGGGCATCAAAGGGGTGGGAAACACAAATCTAGACACAAACGGCAATGGTACCATAATGTTCTACTTACTAAAAGACAGACCAAATGGCTGATCCTTCACTAGGCCCTTACAGGGAACACCTGAACCACAAGACACTGGAGAGGGTAAGATTAAGACTAACCTTAATCTCCTACATCTTACCTCCCTCACTTCCCCTCTCCCTGTCTCTCTCTCTCTTATCTCTAACTCTTGTATATTAGTTATCTTTTTCCTCATTTTCTTAGTGGGCACTGACCTGTAACTCCAAGATGCAGCACGGGGCTATCATACACAATGAGCTTTTGATCAGAGAGACCTACAAGGTTTCCTAAAAGACAGACAGATTTCTGTCAGAGTGCTTGATGACCCACCAAAGGTTAGTGGTAAGACCCTACTGCTGAAGACACCTTATGTGATTGACATGCAAATTAGAATGGCATGGCTGGAAGTTGGAAGAGATTCAGTCCCCAGACAGTCAGCGAGTCTAGTGCCAGAAGGTGCTACATGGGCGACTGGGGGAAATTGACCAATATCTATCGAAGCAATGCATGGTCTAACCTACTTAGCACCAAATAACTTGTTGTGATGCCCACACAAGTGCAGTGGTGGCACACAGCCATGGTGGGGAACCAACTGCTCTCAATTTGGCTAACTGATCCCCTCACTGGTATGGGACCCATAGCTGGAGCTGGGAAACAAGTCAGAACCATATCCAAACATAAGCCCACTCTCCAATATCAAGCTACCATCAATTGAGGGCTACAAGTGGGCCTACATCTATTAAATTCTCTATAAATAAAAGTAAGGGTTATCTCATTTGTCCTGGTGCTAACTTACTCTCCATTGGAGAATCTGCTTCTCTTTTTCAGATAGATGTAGATCCTAAGGAGAGAGCCACCCCATCACACCTCAAAAGGGCCCCGGCTGAAACTAAGAAAAATTGGAGAAACAAGCAAGGGGGCTGTTTTCCTGATGAACCGGACACCAGCACAAGGGGGAAGGAGATCAGCACAGAGAAAAATCAACTCCCACCAAATCAGAGAGCCAGAGCCTCAGAGGCCCCCAACACCTCATCACTGAAGCAGACCAAAAATGAACCCAACATGGCTCAGGGAAATTTTGCGGAAGAGGGGGCGGAAAGAATGTCAGAGCCACATGTTGGGTCATGATATGCAGAGAGATTTAGCTTACCCATAACTGTGGGCTAACTCCACAATGCAAGACCTGTATACCTCAACAAGGAGGGGCCAAGGGGAGGGGGTAGGTCACGGATGAGCCTAATAATGGTACCAAACTGACTGTATTTGCTGAATACAGAACTGACTAATAAAAAAAAAAGAATATATGTTGTTATTCATGAAACGATCACAAACCAAACACATTTAATAAATTTGCACCAATTATATTTGAACCCAGTCACTAGCATAGTTATTTTTATTGTTTTTATTGTATGTCACACCAGCAAGACACAAATCTAAGTATTGGTCTTTTTTTAATTAAATGGTGTAAATAAAAAACCAAACATTTCATTTTTCCATGGCATCAGAAGATTCATTATTTTCTTAAATTTTGAAAGGCTTTGATTGGAAAATATTTACCTTGAATAATTAAAAACAATCTGTACAAATACCCTTATCTATGACTGGAATGTTAAGTTGACATATAAATTTTGTTGAGTTTATTTACTTTATTATTTGATTTGAACTATGCAGGCAAATATTGTGAAGAAGGCACTTGGGAATCACAAAATCAAATTCACTTTCTTGGTGTCGGATAAGTTTATGAGGCAAATTCAAGAGAAGGTCCTTTACATTCCTAAAAAAGCTAATGTTTTCATATTTTTATTTGAGATCCAGAGAGAAAGAGGCAGATAGAGAGTAAGTATGGGTACATCAGAAAATGCCACTGAAAATGAATTCCAAATACATGAATCACTTTTTGCATCTGGCTTTATCTGCATACTGGTGACTTGAACCAAGGCTATCAGGCTTTGCAAGCAAGCACCTTTCTTTAACTACTGAGCAATCTCTCCATCCCCTGCAAAGGACTCTTAAGCATTATGTGGCCTAAGGCCATGTTTCTCTAAAAATTATATGGTATTTTTATCCATAAACTTTGAGGTCATGATTTCTCTTAATTCCTTTCCTTAAAATTGTGTGATAATAATTGAATATTTAAAAGTTTTTAAATATAGGCCTGGAGAAGTTGCTTAGTGGTTAAGGCATTTGACTGCAAAGCCAAACGACCAAGTTTTGGTTCCCCAGGAACCATATAAGCCAGATGCACATGGTAGCACGTATGCCCAATGTCTGTTTGCAGCATCTAAAAGCCCTGGCACACCTATTCTTTTTTCTCACTCAAAAATAAAGAAAACAAAAGTAAATTATTAAAATATATAATATTATTCTTAAGTGCCTCACATATTTTTATATTTGTTTGTATTTAAAGCTTTGACTTTTTTCTCTTTAAAAATATTATTTCTTTCAAGACCTATGGAGACCACTCTGGATATTTTCATTTATCTTAAATATATATGTTGAATAATTCATTTTCAGGACTAGAGAGATAGCTTAGAGATTAAGGCACTTGCTGGCAATACCAATGGACTCAGGTTTGACTCCCCAGTACCCATGTAAAGCCAGGTGCAAAAGGCAGCAGAGGGGTGTGCAGTTCATTTCCCCCATCTCTCTCTCTTTCTCTTTCTTATCTGTCTCTCTCTTAAATAAATAAAATATTTCCTATCTTTGTAAATTTGATGGTTTCATGTAAGGTACTCTAGTTCCTTGACTGTGCTTTGTGGTTGTATAACATTGTTGGGTATGTCACATTAGGCTTTCTCACTTCAAAAAGTAATGTGTCATAATTCTTCCTCTACCAAAATAAACCCAAATGCATCATCATAAAGTGAACATACTACAAAATAGAGACACCCTGGAGAATTTATCCAACCAGTGGAGAATAAATACCCTTAACAATTACCAGGATTCAGAGCCAAATTTTCATGAGGAAGAAATTAGCATGTTTAATGTTAAAAATTGAAATTTTGGTATTACTATGGCAGGTTAATCCCATGTACAGTGCTTGATATACAACTTAACTTGTAACAGACTTGTGGTGACATATAAATGAAGAGATCTGTATGACATATAATACTTGCACATTTTTAGAATATTTTTATTCATTTTTAAATGGTGGGGGAAGGAGAGTAAGCTCAGACCTCCTGTTGTTCAAATGAATTGCATATTTTATGCATTTTATTTTATGTGAGTACTGGGGAACAGAACCAGGTTTGGCTGATGTTAAAAGCGAAAAAGTGATTGTGGGGTTCCATGTCAAAACACCAACATGCCAATACACCAATAACTTTAGGGTATCCTGGATTCCTACCTTATCAATTTAAGTCTTAGAATCCATAGACCAGAGGACAAGGTTTAGAGAGTCTTTATGAGAGTAAGAACAGGAAGAGGAAGTTATACAGAATTCTTGCCAAGAGATAGAGATAGGGGTAAAGTCCCAACACTTGCTCAATTTTGAATTTAAATTTAAACTGAAATATGAAAATATAAAATGTGTACATACTTATGAAATACCTTCTGGTATTTTAATATATGCATATATCAAATAATATTTATGTTGTGTTAAATGTCTCTCTAACAAACCATTTATAGTTCCTATAGGTTAAAAAAATTTAAAAAACTTCTACATCTTCCCTCTCCCCCTCTTCTTCTCCCCCCCTCTTCTCTCTAACTCTTGTATATTAGTTATCTTTTCCCTCATTTTATTAGTGGGCATTGACATGTAACTCCCAGTACCAGCATGGGGCTATCATCCACAATGAGCTTTAGATCAGAGAGACCTACAAGGTTTCCTAAAAGACAGACAGATTTCTGTCAGAGTACTTGATGACCCACCAAAGGTTAGTGGTAAGACCCTACTGCTGAAGACACCTTATGTGATTGACATGCAAATTAGAATGGCATGGCTGGAAGTTGGAAGAGATTCAGTCCCCAGACAGTCAGCGCGTGTAGTGCCAGAAGGTGCTACATGGGCGACTGGGGGAAAATGACCAATATCTGTCCAAGCAACTCAAGGTCTAACCTACTTAGCAGCAAATAACTTGTTGTGATGCCCACACAAGTGCAATAGTGGCACACAGCCATGGTGGGGAACCAACTCCTCTTGATTTGCCTCACTCATCTACAGCACCTAACCTGAATCTACCCAAGAAACCTTACATATCCAGAAAGCATCTCATGGACTAGACACTAGGATGGAAGGGGAGGGAGGGGAGGGCATCAAAGGGGTGGAAAACACAAATCTAGACCCAAATGGCAATGGTAACATAAAATTCTACTTACTAAAAGACAGACCAAATGGCTGATCCTTCACCAGGCCCTTACAGGGAACACCTGAACCACAAGACACTGGACAGGATAGGATCAAGACTACCCTTAATCTTCTACATCTTCCCTACCTCCCTCTCCCTCCCTCTCTCTTCTCTCTAACTCTTTTATATTAGTTAACTTTTTCCTCATTTTCTTAGTGGGCACTGACCTGTAACTCCCAGTACCAGCACGGGGCTATCATCCACAATGAGCTTTTGATCAGAGAGACCTACAAGGTTTCCTAAAAGACAGACAGATTTCTGTCAGAGTACTTGATGACCCACCAAAGGTTAGTGGTAAGACCCTACTGCTGAAGACACCTTATGTGGTTGACATGCAAAATAGAATGGCATGGCTGGAAGTTGGAAGAGAGTCAGTCCCCAGACAGTCAGCGCGTCTAGTGCCAGAAGGTGCTACATGGGCGACTGGGGGAAAATGACCAATATCTGTCCAAGCAACTCATGGTCTCATATACTTAGCAGCAAATAACCTGTTGTGATGCCCACACAAGTGCAATAGTGGCACACAGCCATGGTGGGGAACCAACTGTTCTTGATTTGGCTAACTGATCCCCTCAGTGGTACAGGACCCATAGCTGGAGCTGGGAAACAAGTCAGAACCATATCCAAACATAAGCCCACTCTTCAATATCAAGCTATCATCAATCATGGGCTACAAGAGGGCCTACCCCTATTAAATTCTCTATAAAAAGGAAGGGTTATCTCATTTGTCCTGGTGCTAACTTACTCTCTGTTGGAGAATCTGCTTCTTTTTTTCAGATAGATGTAGATCCTAAGGAGAGAGCCACCTCATCATACTTCAAAAGTGCCCTGGTTGAAACTAAGAAAAATTGGTGAAACAAGCAAGGGTGCTGTTTTCCTGATGAACCGGATACCAGCACAAGGGGAAGGAGATCAACACAGAGAAAAATCAACTCCTACCAAATCAGAGAGCCAGAGACCCAGAGGCCCCCCACACCTCATCACTGAAGCAGACCAAAAATCAACCCAACATGGCTCAGGGAAATTTTGTGGAAGAGGGGGTGGAAAAAATGTCAGAGCCACATGTTCGGTCGTGATATGCAGAGGAATTTATCTTATCCATATCTGTGGGCTGACTCCACAATGCATGACCCATGTACCTCAACAAGGAGGGGCCAAGAGGAGGGGGTAGGTCATGGATGAGCCTAATAATGGTACCAAACTGACTATATTTGCTGAATACAAAACTAATTATTAAAAAAAACGTGTTTTTTTCTGGCCTTTTAAATTTCACATAATTCTTACCTCTACTTTTCATATTGAAATACATTACTGAGTGTTTCTTATTCCTTAGTACAATTTGATCAATCTCTCCCCACCCCTCTATCTGTACTCATCTCAACATCTGGAAAACACCACTGGAGACTGGAGAATGGCTGGGGCTCACTGTCCAAAATAGCAACTCCAGGCTGAGGAATAGATCACATCTTGATGGAGTGGAAAAGAAGATCACTCACTTTCTACAGACATGTTGTGAGTGCATCCATGCCACACATATTGGACACATAGACACATACGAAAAAGAATAATGTTAGGAAGTTACATACATTATATTGTTTCTTCGTTTTATCCCCATATTGGATTATAGTTTGCAGTGTTTATGTGCTTTATCTTATATATCCTCTACTAAGTGGAAAAACTCTTAAAAAATTATCCATATATATCAAGATGAAATAAATTGTAGATGTTAGTTATGAATAAGAAAACAATTTTGTGTATGCCTCTGTGTAAAATGTAAACTAAAATATCAAAGTGAATGTTTTTAATACATTCATAGTATCATACATTTCAAAGTATCGACGTCCAAATGAGTATGGTTTGTAAAAAATCATTTTAATATAGGAACATTAAACATTAAAATTAATATCTGTGCTTTTTGCCCAAAGCTAATGAAAAACATAAACCATAAATAAGTTTTGGGCAGTTTTATACTACATAATTAAATGACTCTTTGTAAATTCAATTGAAGTTTTATGGGAATAGTTAAAAATGTCTTCATACAATAACTATTTATCCCATTATACCCACTAAAACAGAGATAGTGGAACTCCTATATATTTCCTGAAGACTGTTTCTGTACACAGTAACTTTTCCTGTCAGGGAATGATCTAAAGTTTCCTAAAATTGTTGAAGGATGTCTGAGTCTTCAAACTCCAGGAACAAAAACTCAGTAAGGGCTGGAGAGATGGCTTAGTGGTTGAGGTACTTGTCGGCAAAGCTAAAGAACTCAGGTTCTATTCTGCAGTACCCATGTAAGCCCGATGCACAAGGGGGTGCGTGCATTTGGAGTTTGTTTACAATGGCTAGAGGCCCTGGAATGCCCATTTTCTCTCTCTCTCTCTCTCTCTCTCTCTCTCTCTCTCTCTCTGACTCTCTCTAGAATAAAAAAATAAATAAAATATTTTTTAAAAAGGAACTCAGTAAGATGTTAGAATCTCTTCCTGACCTACACACATTATTTCCACTTGTCTAGTCATGTGATTTAATCTTTTTAAATATCATTTACAATTATTTTCTGTCTAAACTCACTGTCTTATCTGAAACACTCTGCATGTTTTAACTTTCTGCCTTCAGTGTTACAGCTCTCCAACATAAACTTCACACTCCTGGAATTATTAATCTTAAATGTAAAAGTAGGGGGCTGGGAAGATGGCTCAGCAGTTAAAGGTTTCTTGCAAAGCCTGCTTGGGGTAGTGCATTGGTTTGCCACCCACTTAAGTCAGACACAAAACGTGGTGTAAACATCTGGTTTTCATTTGCAATGGAAAGAGATCCTAGAGCATCCTTACACACACAGACACACACACACACACACATACACACTCACACACACATAAATGTGCAAATAGATTTATAAAATCTAATACAAAAATGTGATCACATATGTTTTCACTTCTCAAAATCCTTCACTGACAATATTTATGGAAGGGGATAATTAATATTTTTCAGGATTCATATTCTACTCTGGACAATGTCCTTTAAAATCTATTCATTATTATCATGCAAAGAATTAAGTTTTATTTTGGTGTTTTTCAAATGAATTTCGATTTTTTTAATCTTCCCTATTCTTCTTTCTGATCCTCCTCTCACTTTGTATCCACCCCTACCATATCCACCTTTACATGCTCAAAGTGCATGTTTTCTTCTGTTTCTCCCCATACCTGTCTCATCGGCTATTGCTCAGCTTTCCAGTTTCCTATTTTGGTTCATAGCCTAGACTTACTCACATTCCTTTATTTACATATATAAAAAATTAAAAGTTAGGATATCCACATGAGAAAGGGATGTCTTTTCCTATTGCTATAAATACATGCAAAAAGATTATTGCACCCTACACTGCATTTCCTTATGTCAGTTTTGCATATATCTTATGTGTTGTGTGAGTTTTAACAGGATTCTATAGTCTAGCTATTTGATAGATGAACTTTTGTGGGAGGAGTAGGTTTAAATAGTCTGATTTTGACAACTTACTCAGGTGTTTATTTAGAGATGTTTCATTTTTTCCACTTCTGTGCTTTTCATTTGCTTTCTTTACTAAATTGTCCTGGTCAAAATTTTGGAATAGTGCCTTTTTTTATTTTTTTATGTAACTTCTTCTTTCTTTCTTTATTTATTCTTAACAATATATTTTGCATGAATACATCATACGTTCTTACCCTCTTTTCCCTCCTTCCTGCCCTCATTCTACTGGCAACCCTCCTCAGTGGGGTTGCAGTTATTCTCCATGGGATTATGGGTTGTGCTTTGTGGGAGCAGCAGTCAGTTTGGGGAGACAGGCAATGTCTCTGGGCATGATGTCCCAACCTCTGGCTCTTACAATCTTTCTTCCCCCTCTTTCCCACAATTCCTTGAGCCGTGGTGGTTGTGTTTTAAGTCTACTTCAGTGATGAACTCTTAAGAGCCTCTGGATCTCTCTTTGGTAAGTGTTGAGTATCCTCAGTGTCTGTTTCCTTCACCCTAGCACTGATTGTCAGGAACAGCATGGAAGCAGTACTCTTGCTTCTCTCCCAAATTTCTCTGTGGTTTCAGCCGGGGCTTGGCTGAAGTGTGAGGACTAGTATATCTCCTCAGGTCTCCATACCTTCTGAAAAAGAAAAACAGATTCTCCTACAGAGAGTAAAGCTGGCATAGTTTTAATGGGACAAATAATGTTTTTGAGCATAAGTGGAAGCATTTAGCCAATGATTTCTTCATTTGAGAAGAAAACTACGCAGGCTTTCACCATTGAGTTCCATGTTAGCTATCTACAGTTATAAAGGTTCTCTTCTTTCATTATGGAAGTTTCTGTTCTTTGTATATGGATATATAAATTAAATTATTATGCATTGTTAGTGAAGTTATAGATATGCTCCATGTGTTTCAAATTGTAAATAATTGCTAAAATATATTTTACCATCATTCAGTAATTCTACACTGAAGTACTGAGATAGACCATGCTTATAAATTTGTAGAGTCAATAATTTATAGTGTCCAAACACTAGATAAAACATAAATATCAAGAATAGCTTTTTATCAAGTTATTTTAATTTATTTAGTATTTTTTGATTCTTAAATGTCTTATTAAGAAGTATCAGTAGGGTATGAACAAATTTCAGTTGATATGTAGAAGGTGGTTCATTCTAGTTCAATTATTTTATATGAATACATGATAGATTTTTAAACACTATCAGTACTTCAAAATTACCTAAAATGGTGTAAGTTCTTACCCCTAAGGTTAAATTTGCTGTAAAAAATTCAATTTGTGTTTAACTCTCTTCCTAACTAAAATTTCTGTCAAGAGTTTCAAGAAATTTAAGTTCTCATTTAAGAATTTACTTTCTCATTATAGAATCTGCAGATTACAATGCTGTTTATAATTATCAATGAAAAAAGAACAGTAATTTTGGGGAAAGTTTACCAATCATTAACCTCTTTGGAGGAATGTTTCTGCAGACCCAGCTGAGAGAGTGCATTAACAGATTAAAACATTTTGCTTTGTCTCAGAAAATCATCCTTTATATCCTTATATCTTTTGGAATGGGGGTACATTAGACTATTTACAGTCTTAGTTGGCAAAATCAATTATGTACCTTAGAATAACAATTACATAGTGTAGAAATTCACAAGGCTTTAAAAATGTCCCTTCTTCAGTTCTGTTCTCCTCCTTTACTTCATCTGCTGAAGCTATTTAATCTGCCCATCTGTAAATCTTCTCATTACGTAGTTATTGAGTTCCTACCAGAGACTGTAGTTTCTATGTACCAGATATTTTACAGACAGTAAATTTACAAATATGTGTTTATTTATTGTTTTATTCTTCAATTCAACTCCCTTTCCTAGTAAATACCTTGGATATGGCACATAATGGGCATTACATACATTATATACACAAATATACATATATATGTATATGCATATATATTATGGGCTATATGCCAGGTACCAGGACAGATATTGAGTATAGAATAAGGAATAAAGGAGACCTTAATTATGCCTATATTTTTAAATGTTCACTTATTTATTTATTTGCATACAAATAGAGATAGAAAGAAGAGAGACATAGGGAGATATAATGGGTATTCCAGGGCCTCTATTCATTACAAATCAACTCCAGATATATGTACCGCTTTGTCCATATGGATTAACATGAGTACTGGGGAAGCAAGGTTGGATTATTAGACTTTACAAGTTAGTGCCATAACCTCCAAGCCATTTCTCCAGACCTGTGCCTATATTTTAATCAGTGTAGTCAGTAAATAAGGCAAAAGAAGAACAGTATAGTTATTCTCAAATAAACAGAAGCTAGTGACATAATCAGTGGAAATGTAATAAATTTCATTCAGTATAGAAACATAACCATTTCTAGTTTTCTGGTAGTGGCAAGAGGTCCTAGCATGCCCATTTGCTCTCTCCTACACTCTCTCCTAAAAATAAAATATTTTTTAAATCTCAGAAGAAACTATGTAGCCATGTCAGTAAATCTTCATGACATGAAATATGAAAATTTATGTTAGTTATAAAACCAAATTCATACCTAACAAAAGAAAAAACAAGAAATTAAATTAGACCTAATAAAAATTAAAACCTCTCCATTTTCAGTTTTCCAGAGAACCAGATGGCAACATCCTATTGTGGAATACACCACCTGTTTCAATTACAGAGCACTGATAATCTAAGCTGGAACTGAGCTGGAAGCTTACTCTCTCCTTGCTAGTTATCATAGTGCTGGAATGTGCTTGTGAGAAAAAATAAGTCATCAACATTCTTACAAATCAGTGGAATTTGCAAGCTATATAACTGACCACCAGGAAAGCTGTGCTCACTCTTGCAATAGTGGAATGCCTGTTATAAGGGTAACCAAATATTTTCTGATATGAATTGGAGGGAGCCACCTACAGATGTGGGGATTTATGCTGCATGCTGGAAACCTAGTTAAAGGCCTAGCTGAGCCCTCCAAGGGAAGCTACTTTTGCTGTTTCTCTAGTTGTCTAAGAAGATTTGTTGTGTGCACAGCAATTTCATATAGATGATATTAATATATAGAGAGATAGAGATAGATACAGATATACACATAAACATATATACATATATATCTATATATCTATATATCTATATACTTACACACACACACACACACACACACACACAGACGGTTTATTAACTTTGGAAAATAGTTTGGGGCATCCTCAAATTTGACCTGGAGCATTCAGGACTTAGAAATTCTGCTCCTAAGTATTCAGCCAAACAGTGAAAAATGTGTCCCCACATCTTTTTCATTCATAGTAACAATACCGTTGTTCAAAATAGCTAAAAGATATGGTATGTTCTGATATTATATAGTCTGAATGTATATATGTGTGTGTGTGTGTGTGTGTGTGTGTGTGTGTGTGTATTGGAGCTGTCTTCACATTTGGCTATAGAAACTTCTTTTTGGAGATGATGGTGGTTACTGAGTAGACTACAAATTCATGATAGTTCTGAGAATATGGGACACTGGAGTGCTTAATGCCAAATGAGACATCTATATCACCCTCATCAGGGACCTGGGAAGAGAAAAAATGTAAGAGTCAGAAGATAGGGAGGACAGCTGGTTCATGACCTAACAGTGACTGGCATATCCTGTAAAAGACTCAGAAAATAATAAGTCAAGCCAATCAACATTCTGTCATGGATGATGGAGAATAGTGTATGGCTTCCATGCTTACCTGAGGAGTTATTGAAAGTTAATGGTGACTGTAAAAAAAGCCAATTTATACAGTGGCACAGTCACTGGTTGGATCAATATGCTCTGTTAGGTCCCATAACTTTGAAATGGTTTACACACACATACACACACAGAGAGAGAGAGAGAGAGAGAGAGAGGGGTCAGAGTAGAAGTAGAAGAGTGACTATTTGGAAGAAGAGACAGGGAGGTTGAACAAGATAAGGTAACAAGGAAAATTATGATCAAAATAATCACATGTATTGCATGTATTATAGACATGTCAGTAAAATAAATTTAAAAAATAGCATTACTTTCTTAAATAATAGTACCAATGAAATGAATCTATAACCTGGGGAAATATGTGTACTATATAATTTGAAAGGAATGTCTATATAGACTTCATGAATTATTTTACAATCAATAAAAGTAAAATCACTCTAAAATTAGCAAAGATTGTGAATAGACATTTCTCTACAGCAAATATGCTATAGTACAGTAAGCACATGAGAATGTGCTCTATAAAATGGTCATCAAACTAAAAGTAAATCAATAACACTACATTCCAATTAAGATGACAAGAATAAAATTATCATGCAATAAGTGTTGGAGATGATATATTCATATTGGAACTCTCATAAACTGCTGATAGAACTGTGCAATGGTGTATTAACTTTGGAAAATAGTCTGGAACATCCTCAAATGATTTGACCTGGAGCATTCATGACTCAGCAATTTGGCACCTACGTATATACCAAACAGTGAAAACATATGCCCAGAGATCTTTTCCCTTCATATTCATAGTGCCATTGATCATAAAAGCTGAATGCATTGTCTAAACTTACAGTGTCGTAAATGTAAGCCAAATAGTGAAGGGCTTTCAGGAATGGGCATGATCTTCTCTAATCATCTGCCATGTTAGAAACCACATTTCTAGCCGGGTATGGTGGCGCATGCCTTTAATCCCAGCACTTGGGAGGCAGAGGTAGGAGGATTGCTGTGAGTTCAAGGCCACCCTGAGACTACATAGTGCAGGTGAGCCTGGGCTAGAGTGAGACCCTACCTCGAAAAACCAAAAAAAAAAAAAAAAAAAAAAAAAGGAAACCACATTTCTGTCCTCTGGATTCTGAAGCATTTAGGTCACTATCATGTCGACATTGAGTACCCTCACCAGACACCATCTTGCTCGTGCTTTTTTTTTTTCTTGAACTTCTAAATTTCCACAAAAATTTAGGACTAAGTTTTCTAGTCTCTAAAATATCCAGTTCACAGCACAAGTCATGATTTCCCAGTGCATTTTTTAACTTCATTTGGCATTGCTTTCATTGAGTTATATAAACCATAAACCTATTAATCATCTTTGTTACTTCTCATTCCACTATTTCTTGTGTTTAATCCATCACACATTGCCACTGATTTTACCCCCTAAGTCTTTTACCGATCCATATTTCTTCCATAGTTCGGATCCAAAATATTATCACTAGCCTGTCAGTTGTACTATAATAATATAGCAAATGGTTAATCTCTTTCCACTATGTATAACTCCATGTGCAAAGCTGTTTTACTCCTCTATTCAAAAAGGATAATACCCAAACATCAAAATCTCAAATTTTAGCAGGATATGTTTCCTTTTCTTACAACCATTCACATTTTAGACAAATTCTCCCTTCTAATTCTTGACATCATACTATATATTCTTATTATATATTGGTTTGTTTGTTTTTGAAAGGAGTTCTCTAATATCTCAGGTTTCCTATACCTTGCTACGTGGTTAAGGTAGACACTGAACTTCCCGTGTGCCTGCTTTCAGCTCCCATGTGCTAGAATTACAAGCATGTGCCACCATACCAGATTGATTCATTGCTGGGAATAAAACTCAGGGCTTCATGCATGCTAGCCAAGCACATTACCAACTGAACTATATCCACAGCCTGTGTTATTTCCTTTTCAATATTGAATACTTTGCCTTCTTACATCTGACTATACCTTCTGAATCTCCTCTATAATCCCTGTAATCTTTTCTGATCATTAATTATTATAGAACTCTAAGTGTCTCCTTTCCACTGAGATTAAAACTCATCTATACATACCTATGTTCCTTTTAAAATTTTTTTAATGAACTTTATTTATTTGACAGAGAGCGATTGAGAGAGAGAGAGAGAGAGAGCGAGCCAGGGCCTTTAGCTACTGAAAATGAACTCCAGGATGCCACCTTGTGTATCTGGCATATGTGGGTCCTGTGGAATCAAACCTGAGTCCTTTGGCTTTGCAGGACCACTAAGCAATCTCTCCAGCCTTCTATATTCTTTTGTTACACACACATGCATGTGTGTGTGTGGTTTGATTCAGGTGTCCCCCATAAACTTAGGTGTTCTGAATGCCATGTCACCAGCTGATGGCAATTTGGGAATTAAACCCTCCTTCAGGCAGTGTGTTGTTGGGGTGGGCTTATCGGCGTTACAGTCAGCTTCCTCTTGCCAGTGTTTGGCATACTTTCCTGTTGCTGTTTGCTGATGTTGCCCAGGAGGTGATGTCCATCCTCTGATCATGCTATTGTTTTCCTCTGCCATCATGGAACTTTCCCTGGAGTCTGTAAGTCAAAATAAACTGTTTTCTCCCCACAAGTTGGGTGTTTTCTGCCAGCAATGCAAAACTTGACTGATTATATATACTGTTCTATAATTATATATAATTATATATTATATGTACATATTTCACATATTGGTATTTTTGGATACATTTTTCATATGAGCTGAAGATTTAGGAAAGCAATCACCTATGAGAAATATACAATTAGATATAAAAATAAAACATTAAAACTTATCATGCCCAAGGCAATTGTTCTGATTTCTCATCCAGAAGTTGTTCTCCATTTAATGTTTTCTCCATCCAGGTGCACAAAACAGAAAAGTATCTATCCCTTTGGTACTTCTCATTCCCTTACATTTCATAATTAAACCATCACAAAATTCAGCTGTTACCTCTGCCCCCTGACTCTTTCTTGGACCATCTACTTTTCTCTTTTCTTTCTATTCTGGTACAAAATGTTATCAGTAGCCTGTCAACAGTGTCTTTGTATTAAATTGTTTCTTCTTTTCATCCTGCCCTATCCCCTGAAAGGATTTCTCTGCACTGCGCCAGAGTGATAAGTCAAAACATGAATCTAACCTTATAATCTTGTTAAAGATACTATCCTTTAAATAGGAGCTATTAATTCTTCCTTCCTAGATAGATTTCAATTATTCACCTTCTTATTAAGGATGATGTACATCAGGGAACTCTTAGCTCTTCTCTGATTAGAGTGGGGAATACTTTATTGGTCGATCAGATATTCTAGTTGTGTTTTGTGGCCAACAGCTTGTTTATGAATTATCAGTGATAAAGTTATTCGCAATTGTTTATGTGTAGAAATATTCTGAGAGTTCTTTGGAAAAGCATTATTCTCAAAACAAAATTCACTGATAAGTATGTGTAATATATTCTTCTTATGAGTGGTGGCAATAGCAAATTATGCCCCCAACTGTACCAGTGCTTTCAGATCATAAGAAGAACAGGCCTAGGGAAATAATCCAACATTATAGGTGTATGTCTTAAAAGCAGAAAAGAATAGCTGTATTTAATCACATTGTTAAGTCAGTGAATTCAAATAATCCTAGTACTTGTCTGTTCTCAGAACTATCATGTTAGAATAAATTTTTCATTCTTAGATTTTTTTCACCACCTATAGCTAAAAGATACCAATTGGGAAAAATACATACATACACACACAAACACACATGTATTCATATCAATATCTATATTTATCTATCTAATAAAATTATGCACACATACACACACAAACATATGGTATATATATATATATATATATACTCTTTGTTAGAAACTACTGATGTATTTCAAATTATTCTGAATACAAGCCTGAACAGTACCTTATTCCATATATTTACCTAATGAGATTTTTCATTCCATTCTATTTTCTTGTCTACTTTCCCATGTTATCTTTCCACAAGGCCAACATTCAGTTGTTTGAACCAATAGTACTACAACATGCCATAGAAAGGAATTTATTAAATATCAGAACTTAATTTGTCACAGTACTGGGGATTCAAAGACTAAGAACACATTTCTAGTATGTTTGAATTCTTCCTAGGCTTCTTTCTTTGGCAGGACAAGTCCACTGAGGCTTCTCACTCTTTCTATTTTATTTTTACATTAATTTGAGCATATATGTGTGTCTTTTATGTGTGGTATGCTGTGAGTAGTGTATGAACATGTGTGTATAGTTGTGCACACTCTGTGTACACATGTGCAGAGGCCAGAGACGAATGCCCTCATTTATTGTTATTCTGTAGTGTTTCATTGACTCTGAGTCTCTAACTGATCTTCACGTTGATGTGCATTAAGAGTGGCTGATCAGTGAGACTCTGTAACTCTCCCATCTCTATTTCCCTACAAGACCTGGTTCACAGGGCACCATGGCTATACCAAGCTGTGTACATGGTTGCTGGTTGTGAAGCCCATGCCCCTCAAATCTACTTGCTGGTCAGAAAGCACACTTACACAATGGTCCATGTCACTAGCTTCTCTTTTTAAACTTTATGTGAGACTAATTTTTATTATAAAATTGTTTAGTGTACAGAATGATTGGTTTTATTATGGTGTTTCCATACATATGTGTCATTGTACCTTGTTCGTATTTGCCTCCTCCAGTTCACTGTTGTCCCAATCACTGGCCCTGTTTCTCTGTCTAAAATACATCCCTTGTCTTTTCATGCTGTATATATAATACTATGCTTGTTATATTTCATACAAATATGGTTGCTATCCGTGATATTTCTTAATACTTTGTTTATTGGAACATTACATACTTTGGATTAAGTATCATCATAAATTTATTTCTTTTTTAATATTTATTATTATCATTATTAATTATTTATTAGAGTCAGAGGAAGAGAGAGAGGGAGGGAGGGAGAATGGGAACACCAGGACCATTAACCACTGCAAATGAACTCCAGATGTATGCACCCCCTTGTGCATCTTGCTTACACGGGACCTGGAGAATCAAACTTCTGTACTTAGGCTTCTCAGGCTATCACCTTAACCAACAAGTCATCACTTCAGCCCAATCTATTTATTTTTATAATGGGCTTATCTCAAAACATTTTTTATATTATGACTTACTCAGGGTTTATATTTCAACAATGAAATAATATTTTGGATGCACAACTCCATCCATTACAAGGCCATATTCTATAATATTTGGAATAGTATCTTTACCCCCACATTCTCTAAAGTTTTTATTTTTTCTACAATACACTGATTTATTTTGTAGCCTTAATAACATTTCGACACTTTCTCCTGGGTTCTATTCCTCTTGGTCTAAACTTGCCATTTGATATTACTCTGTGTTTTTGAACCATTAGAGAGTCATCTTGTTTTTCTATCTCTAATTTCTTGCAAAAAAAAAAAAAACAAAACAAGGATGGAAGTAGATATTATATTCATGCATGATTTTTCCTTCTTGGAGGTCTATAAAGGTTACATTCTTCCACGTACTTGGCCATTTGTTACCCTAGGAAGGTGCTTTACTACTCAAAGCATGTAAAATATTAGCATTTATTTATATTATACATATGTATTATCTTTAAAGACAAAGAACTGTATTTCAGATATATGAACAGAAAAAGAGAGAGAGAGAGTCCCAGTAAATATATTGTAAATATATTTTCTCATATTCGATTGTCTTTGAATTGGGGACAATACCTATGAGTTAAATATGCATCCAAAACTTAATCCAAATATTTTAACAGCCCTTATCATGAATAATTTTAAAGGACAAGAAATACTTTAAAAGTATCTGTACAAGTTATTAAAATATTTATAGAATTATTGAAAAATCACATGTTGAACATTTTGACCTATGCATATCACAAGGGGAATAAAAGGGTAATGATAAATTATGGACACTTATTTCATCAAATATCATCTTTAAATTATATATGTATACACATATATATATATTCAGAAAATATTTAACATATATTTAAATTAAATATATACATATTATTCAAAGAAAACTTTAAATGCTTTTAATCATATAAACAAATTCTTTGAAAAGAATTACTGGTACAGAGATACAGATAGAGAAAATATGTTATTTCATTTTAAAAATCCAAGAATGGTATTATTCTATTTTGTGCCATATTTCCTAACATAAGACCATATTTATCTTTTCCCCCATGCATCACATTGTAATAAATCATATCTCTTTCTTTTTATTTTATACAAATTTCCTCCAAATTCAATGGGAACCTGTTCTAAACCACTAACTCACCAGTTTCTACTTCATGCTAAATTTCATATGAATACTGTGTCATATTTAGTCCAGAGATGCATAATGCAGCAACTGGAAAAATGAAATTTTATAACACAGAATTTTAGTATAAATCTAGTTTAACTAACAGAGAGTACCACAGCATTTGTTGTCTATTGCTGTGTAAGAAAATGCCCCAAAGCATAGTAAGTAAAGCCAGCATTTTTATCTCTCATCTTCCGTGGGTCAGGTAAGTTAATTGGCTGATGCTTCTTGAGTAGCACTCAGAGTTGTAATCCTCATATTTGCAAGGTTTGTACTCTCTCAGCAGGTCACTATTTCCTTCTGCAAACAGTCACATAACTGAGGGCAGGTTTTTGATTCTCATTCTTGATATTCATATTATTTTCATTGCTTCTCAGTCTTTTGGCTAAGATTAAGTGAAGAAATACCAGTTTCTAGCCAAGGGGGCTTATCAGGATACACATAAAATGGAATCTTGTTCTTTTCACAGTCAGAAATTCAGTCTGGGGGAGAAAGAGAGAACCAAGAAATGAAGGGACCTGGGGAATCGAGCCTCGAACCGAGGTCCTTAGGCTTCACAGGCAAGCGCTTCACCACTAAGCCATCTCTCCAGCCTAACCCTAACTTTTTTATACAGAATTTAATAGGTGTAGGCCCTCTTGTAGCCCATGATTGGTAGTAGCTTGATAATGGAGAGCAGGCTTATGTTTGGATATGGTTCTGACTTGTTTCCCAGATCCAGCTATGGGTCCCGTACCACTGAGGAGATCAGTTAGCCAAATCAAGAGCAGTTGGTTTTCTACCATGGCTGTGTGCCACTATTGCACTTGTGTGAGCATCACGACAGGTTATTTGCTGCAAAGTAGGGGAGACCATGAGTTGCTTAGACAGATATTGGTCATTTTCCCCCAGTCGCCCATGTAGTAACTTGTGGCATTAGACATGCTGACTGTCTGGGGACTGACTCTCTTCCAGCTTCCAGACATGCCATTCCATTTTACGTGTCAACCACATAAGGTACCTTCAGCAGTAGGGTCTTACCACTAACCTTTGGTGGGTCATCAAGTACTCTGACAGAAATCTGTCTGTCTTTTAGGAAACCTTGTAGGTCTCTCTGATCAAAAGCTAATTGTGGATGATAGCTACATGCTGGTACTGGGAGTTACAGGTCAATACCCACTAAGAAAAGGATGAAAAAGATAACTAATATAAAAGAGTTAGAGAGAAGAGAGAGAGAGAAAGAGAGAGAGAGAGAGAGAAGCTGTAGAAGGTTAATGTCAGTCTTCATCATACCCTCTGGTGGCTAATGCGTCTGGAGTTCATTTGCAGTGGCTGGAAGCCCTGGTGTGCCCATTGTCTCGATCTCTCTCTTTCTCTCTCTCTCTCTCTCTGCCTCTTTCTCTCTCTGTCGCTCTCAAATAAATGAGTAAAAATTTTAAAAAGTAAGGGTTATCTCATTTGTCTGGTGCTAACTTACTCTCCGTTGGAGAATCTGCTTCTCTTTTTCAGATAGATGTAGATCCTAAGGAGAGAGCCACCCCATCATACCTCAAAAGGGCCCAGGCTGAAACTAAGAAAAATTGGCGAAAAAAGCAAGGGTGCTGTTTTCCTGATGTACCAGATACCAGCAGAAGGGGGAAGGAGATCAACACATAGAAAAATCAACTCCTACCAAATCAGAGAGCCAGAGACCCTGAGGCCCCCAACACCTCATCACTGAAGCAGACCAAAAATGAACCCAACATGGCCCAGGGAAATTTTGCATAAGAGGGGGCAGAAAGAATGTCAGAGCCACATGTTGGGTCATGAGATGCAGAGACATTTATCCTACCTATAGCTGTGGGCTAACTCCAGAATTCTTGACCCATATACCTCAAAAAGGAGGGGCCAGGGGCAGGGGGTAGGTCATGGATGAGCCTAACAATGGTACTAAATTGACTGTATTTGCTGAGATCAAAACTAATTAATAGAAAAATATATATTTTAGGAAAAAAATGAAGGGAGAGATATCATGAATTCTTGTGAATTTCTGAGCCTAGGTCATTTTGAGTCACATCTTAATAGATCATCAGTTTCAAATTCTATTTAACATCAAAACAGGAAACCCTACAAAAATTGTGACACAGTAGAACTCTATCTCCATACGTCAAGTATATTCTCATATTTTCCACAGAAAATATGAAAATTAATAGTTCTATATAATATTTGAATTTGTAATGAATATTCGGACTATCCATTGTACAGTTACTAGCCCAACAACCCTCTCAACTATTGTAATAAGTTTAATTTTCATGGAACAGGGTCATGGCCATGTAAATAATGTCTATATTCCTTTTATAATACAATGGATATGAATAATTGCTATTGAAACCTATGACCTGAAGAACATAAAATATTTACTAAAATGAAGGGATTTTAAATTGCTTATTCAATCTCTATTCATTATAAGTATACTCAAATTTTCTTTATTGTGCTTATTTTTCTGGTTTTTTTTTTTGACACAGTTTCATTGTCTAGTCATGTTGGCAGCCTGGGCCAGGGCTATGTGGACCTGGCTGAACTCAAACTGACAATACCTCTGTCTCAATCTCCTGAGTGTTGGGACTTACAAGCATAGGCCAGCATGTCTGACAAATTTTCTATTTCTTCTTAAATTTATTTTCTCGTTTTTGATGTTCTCACTTTTTTTCCCAGTGCATGTATGTTATATAGTTTGTTGAATAGTGTTTACTAGTATTCACTCATAATTCTATGCATTTCTGAAAGTTCATATTAATATACCCATTTAATTTCTTTTTTATTTTTACACCCTATTTAATTCTCTTTGTTGGTTGTTATAGTGTCCCTTTTAAACAAGCAAATCATTTTTTGTTTTATATGTTCTTACATTATTCTCCAACTTTTATTTATTATTTTTTACTATCAATAACCTTGAGGCATTATCTTTTGGATTGCTTGGTTTTACACTGTGATTTTGCTCTATTTCTTTAGTTCACCTCTTAATACTTTAGTTTCTCTGATATCACTTATACTTCTTGACATAAATCTATTGCTTTTGTGGCTCTATGATCTATAACTTAAGACATCACCTTTTGCTTTTGTACTCAGACCCCAGGCTTCTGCCTGATAGAATAACTGATTCACCTGATTACCCATCCATTTTTATTGCAGTGACCAGTTTAGTCACAAGGTGGTGCTGTGCATTTACTGCTTTCCTTGGCTGAATTCAGGGGGACATGTCATGTCATTGATTCTGGTAAATGGGATGATTCTAGTGCAGACTGAAGATTTGAGAAGTATGAAGTAGCTGTAAATAGTTTTAATACATAGAATGCAGTTCAAATTATGTACAGAAGTGAACTCTACAAGAGGCTGGGGTTGAAAATATGCCATTGTTAATTTTAAAGTGTCACCCTTGGAGAGTTTACAGGAAGATAATAGAAGAGTAACATAATGAAAAATAAAAGGAATGGTTGTTCTTTAAACTGAATGTCATAAAATATATGCAGTATAATACTTCATTCGTGTTGGCCTCAATTTTGTCTGTGAAGTGGTGAGAGTGTAGAAGATATAAAAGATAAATCTGGACTAAATTAATATTGTTTGGACTGGCTGCTTTAGGAACTGTGTAAGGTATAGCCTATTATTCGACCTACATAAGTAATACAAAGGATTATCTAGCTATTAATGGATATTTTCATGAAGAAATCAATCACTGAAATCATAAACAGTACACTGTCCAGGCATAAGTATTTTTCTATAATAAAACCTATAATGGAGCTAAATTTGTTTTGTATATTTTATGTTTACCTAATGTTAATTGTACAATATTCCTTGATTTAATTGTTTACTTATACATATTCATTATTCAAGGTAATAGATCTACAAACTATTTCCATGAGATTTTTTGCATTCCAAAAAAGATAATAAAATGTATCCACATGCAAAGAAGTGGAATGGATGCAGCCTCACAACTGAAAACTGGATTTGACAGTGTGTCCAAATTATAGACTATTTCCGATATAGGATATCATAAAGTAATAGTGTTAGTGGAAATAACACATTTTGTAACACACTGTATTGTGTTCATTTATCTGTTCAATGAAAAGGAAATCTACGTAAGCTACATTTCCAATATATGCTATATCTTTCACCTCAAATTCATTTTTCACTTTACCTTTATGATAATAGGAAGTGTTATAAAAATACCTTTGTCCTACAAAACACTTAATTCATACAGTAGAAATACAAGCTAGGGATTCTGTTTGTTTTCTAAGAAATTGAAGATCAATAATTTATGTCCACAATGAGGCATTTAAAAACTGTTTGAGAGAGAGAAGATCATGACATCAAAATAAAAGAGAGACTGATTGAGATGGGGAGGGGATATGATGGAGAATGGAGTTTCAAAGGGGAAAGAGTGTGGAGGGTGGGTATTACCATGAGTTATTTTTTATAATCATGGAAGTTGTTAATAAAAAATTGAAAAAAATAAAAAAATAAAAGAATAAAATAAAATAAACTACTTGATAATCCTACTAATAAAACATAAATACTAAGTTATTTTATATGAAATAGGAAAATTGACAATATAGAGGACATTATAAAGTGAAATATTTAATTTATATATTAGGCAATTTACTCCCTACGACAAAAATGTGATTAAAATTTGTTTATAACAAGGTAGATGGGTCTAAAAGTGGTAATATAATATAAATATAATATAATATAAAACTGTAAAGAAGCATAGTCTCAATCCTTATTTGAGGGAAGACAATCATTATTATATTCGTGTGATTCAGCTTTCTCATAACTATGCAGATTAGCATATGTATCCACATTTTATCATATATGTTATGAAACTCAGTATTTTCTGTGAATAAAGATTCTAACAAAAGTGAATTAGAAGAAAATGGTGTGTTGGTTCAACTTCTTTGTCAACTTTACTTGATCCAGAATCACCATGGAAACACACATGTGGATGTGCCTATGATGTTTCCAGAAAGGTTGAGCTGCACAGGAAAGATTCACTTTGAATGTGGAAAGTAAGATTGTACGGTATAGGTGTCTAGACTGAATAAGAAGGAGAAAGATAGCTGAGAACCAGCATTCATCACTCTCTTCTTCCTGACTGTGGATACACTGTGAGCTGCTGTTTCATGCTCCTGCCACCTTGCCTTCCCCACCATTATAGACTGAGCCCTCAAACCATGATCCAAACTAAATAGTTCTTTAATTTGCTTTTTGTCAATTATGTTGTCACAACACTGAAAAAATTAATTAAAGAATGACAAATTGTAAGTTAGATTCAACACAATATATACTCCTTTCAATATCAGGAAATCTGGTAACAAACGTAATGTAAACAGCATAAAATTTTAAAAGTAAAAAAAAAAATTCTTGAAAAAAAATAATCTACTTTGGCATGAACATTACTTTCTCATTGCTGTGCCAAAACTTCTGACAGAAAACAACTTTGGAAAACAGTTTACTTAGGCATACCATTCCTGAAGTTAGAATCCATCATGCTTTGAAAACATGGATGGCATGCAAAAAACTTGTGAAATGTTAACATCAACAGGGTCTACCTGTGCCTGCCTCATAACCCTCTGCCTCACACAAGGCTCAACTCCTAAAGGCTTCCACAACTTTCCAAAACTGCACCACCAGCTGGACAAGTTGGAATGACCACCTAAGTGCATTGTTTAAAAGAACTGATATTGTTAATATCCATAATATCCAAAACAGTCTATAGATTCAATGCAATCTCTTCCAAACTATGAATTACATTTTTAGGATTAAATAATATAATTCAAAGTTCATATTGAATCTAGGAACAACTAAAATATTTAAAACAACACTCAACAAAAAAAGAACAAAGCTGTTATCCTAGTAATACCTGATTTCAAGAGATAGTACCTAGCCAAAGCATTCAAAACAATGTGGTATAGGGCTGGAGATATTGCTTAGTGGTTAAGCACTTCCTGTGAAACCTTAGAACCCTGGTTCGAGGCTTGATTACCCAGATCCCACGTAAGCCAGAAACATAAGATGGCACATGCATCTGCAGTTTGTTTGCAGTGGCTGTAGGCCCTGGTATACCCATTCTCTCTCTCTCTCTCTCTCTCTCTCTCTCTGCCTCTTTCTCTCTGTGTCTGTCACTATCAAATAAAAATAAACAAAATTAAAAAATAATAACAAAACACAATATAGTTTGGTTGTAAAAATAGACACATAGGTAAGCATTACAGAATAGAAAGCCCAGAAACAAGGCCATGTATCTACAGAAAATGTATTCTCAAAAAGGTGTCAAAACTATACATTAGAACAAGGATGGCCTCATTAGTAAATATGCTGGGAAACTTGGGTGGTGATAGACAGCAGGATAAAATGACCCCTACTGCTCACCTTGCACAAACTCAACTGAAAATGAGTCGACATAAATGTAATACCTATAATTATGAAACTAGTAGTAGGAAACATATAGGAAAATGTTCAAGAATTTGGACTAGATAGAGCTCCAAATATTGAGGAAACAGAAGAAAATATTGACCAGTGGTATTATATCAAACCGTAAAGTGCCTTAAAACAAAAGAAACAAACAACAGAGTGAAGGCACAAAATCAATGTCAACTATTCATCTAACAAAAGATTAATGTCTAGAATAAATAAGAAAGTAAAAAACTTTATAATAATCTGAATAATTCAATAAGTATTGGAAAATGATCCAAATAGTCAATTATCAAAATGTGCAAATGACTGCAATATTAAAAATTTTTCATTATTATTAGTATCACAGAAATGAAATTAAAGCTACAATGATATATGATCTCACTCATGATGGAATGCTATGAAAATAAAAATTGCTAGTGAGAATATGGCATAAAAGCCACTCTAAAGGATACTTCTTTGGAATATAAATTAATAATCTGATACAGAACACTATATGGAGTTTCCATAAGAAAATTAAAGTAGAACCTCTTCACCATCTAGGTATCCTACTCCTAGGTATATATCCAAATGAGATGAAACAAGCATATCAAACAAATTCCTACATTGTCATGTTGAATGTGAAGCATTTTAAAACAGCTCTGATATGGGATTATTCAATAAATAAGCAGTTAGAAAATGATGATGATATACACAAATACATTGGAGAATCATTCAGTCATACAAAAGAGTTACATTTGCAGCAAAATAGATGGAACTAAAGAACATTATGTTAAGTAAAAGAACCTAGACCCAGAAAGATGAGTTCTACATGTTCTGTCTCAGAGATAGAAACTAAATAGTTGACCTGAAAGTAGACTAATCACTATTAGAGTTTAGAATAGTTACAGAATGAAGGATCAGGAATATGATCACTGCATGAATATGTGGAAGGATCATGTTGAAAGCCTTTATAAACATAAGTAAATAAAATTATTTAATTATAATACTTTTTGCTAAAAGGCTATATAATCTAAGCCTCTGGAACAACCATGTCAACAGACTTGGCAGATATAGAGTTACAAGTAATCCATGAAATGCTATAAAGCAAGGCACAATAACATGAGGAATGCATGTACACATATATGTGTATGTGTGTGTACAGTTGGAATATAATGTCTAAAAAAGGAAGGAAATATATGTCTGAATATCTGAATCAGTTTTCTTATTCTTTCTCTGCCCCTTTGGATTAACAATATATGTAGTAATTTGGTAATACTTAGTATAGTATAATTGAAAGACATCATGTTTATACATCTTTTATCTTTATTATTATATTATCCAGTAAATTAATTATAGACTGCAGATTCCCAAAGTTTCCTTATGAAGTTTTTATGATTCACTCTTGTTTTACCCCTAGTGCATAGCTATTATGAATAGGTGCTACACAGAATAGTATGCTTGAATATGCCACACAAATAGAATGATATTATATGCAAACTTTGATTCTTAAAGTTAAAAAATATTTTTAGAGTCATTATTGATTTGTGAGAATGTTGTTTTCTGGGTATAACATGGTCATTGCTGTCTTGAAGCCAGAGAAGTTTTGATTACTGACATGTCATCCATATCCCTGTATGCAATAACAATAAAACTCATTGATTTACCAATTTAGACTTGATTGAAAATTTTTCTTTGGTCTTCTATTGGTACCCTTATGGAATAAATAGATGTTTGTTTATATCTTCTTAGGAAGAGATAATGACATCATGATGTATTCATGGATCAATAGTTCATTCATAATGGTTACCAAATAGCACTTCTTTGTATGGATGGCTTAAATTTTGTACACTTACTCTGAATTTACAGCACATTTGATTTATTTCTAGGTCTTGGCAAATAGGAATAAACTCACTTTGAAAAACGCATCAGAATTTCCCAGTAAACTTACAATTTTATTTCTCCTGAGAAAACAATATCTAGACTAGAGGAAAAGTATATGTTTACATTAATAAGAAACTATCTGTGGTAGTTTGAATATATGACCCCCAATAAATTCAGTGTTTTATTAGCTTGCAGTTTGGAGCTGCAGCCACCTGGCTGAAGGCAGTGTCACTGGGTGGATCTTAGGGTCCAGCCCTAAAGTGTGGTGGTGATTTTGAGACTCCAATCTAAAGATATGCAAAGTGTGCCTAGCTAGAGTTCCTGACATGTGGTGTGCTGTGTGGCTTTTTGACTTGTGCTTCTCTCTCTCTCTCTCTCTCTCTCTCTCCTTAGATCTGTGAAGGCAGGCCAGCTTCTTCTAACATTATGCAATTCCCCCTGCATCTGTAAGTTTCAATATATATCCCTTCCTCCATAACTTTGCCTGGTCTGGAAGGTCATCTCACCGAATCTGAAGCTGTCTGCCACACTACCCAAAGGATGGTATGTAGTATATTTTAGCAGCCCTTTAAGGGATAGTATGTGAATAAGAATGCCATCTACAAATGGACATTTTCTTTTTCATTTTTGTCTGTATGATTTTCTTTCATCTGCTTACCTTGTTGCACTGCAAGTACTTTAATGATGGGAAATAGATGTGAAAAGAATGAACATCATTTCCAACATTATAGCATTCAAGTTTTTGCCATTAAAATGATGTTAGCATGCAATATTTTGTAGGTCAGTTCAATTTCTTCATAACTTACAAATACTTTACAAACTTGAAAATCAAACAGGATTTTATTTTAAAAAAATGTGTTTTCCACAGTATTTCCTGTATTTGATCCAGTATTGAACCAGCTTTACCTTTGTACAAATTATTTATTGTGTGTGTGCATGTGTGTATGTTCAATTTTTAAAATAATTTTTAATTTTTATTTATTTATATGAGAGTGACAGAGAGAGAAAGAGGCAGAGAGAGAGAGAGAGAGAGAGAGAGAGAGAATGGACACAGCAGGGCCTCCAGCCAGTGCAAATTAACTCCAGATGTGCATCTGTGCTAACGTGGGTCCTGGGGAATTGAGCCCCGAACTGGGGTCCTTAGGCTTCACAGGCAAGCGCTTAACTGCTAAGCCAACTTTCCAGCCCCTATGTTCAGTTTTTAATATTAAGTTGAGAATTTTTTCATAAAACTTTTTAATACATATTAGATGACATTTATTTTTTTATTTTCTAGTAATACCTATGACTGACTTAATTCTAAAGCAATGTTGATGATGTAACAATGGTTTAAGAGGAATGGAGAGACTGATAAGTGGTAAAAGGTGCTTACTTGTAAAACCAAACAGCTCTAGGTTAGATTACCCAATAACCCCATAAAGTGATGCCCAAAATGGTGCATGTGTCTTGAGTTCATTTGCAGGAGTAAGAGATTCTGGCATGACATATTCTCTCTCCCTCTCCAATAAATGCATGAATAAATATATTTTTAAAAATCATCAGGAATGTATTCTTCCTTTTCTATGTTCTGAAAGAAGTAATATGCAATTATTATTTTTCACTAACTATGTTTGTACAATCTAAGTGAACTATGGTGCTGTTTGTGGAAATATTGCCTTCAAATTCAATTCATTTAAGTTTTTTCTTCTCTCTGTTTAATAGACAGCCACTTCTTTTTGTGCCATGCCAGCAGCACCCCTGAGACTCCATGTTGAAGCTTTGAGTGAACAGATTTCGCCATACTGGGAACCTTGTCACCAGGGGTGCCTTCAACTCCAGCATAAAGGATACTGCATACATCAAAGACACCTTCATTGGCATGATCACTGTGCTCTAGTAACTTCACCCATGACCTGCTCCATGGCTCAGTCAAAACTAAGAGTTAGAAGTTTGTCATCAGCAGGCCATCTCCATCTTACATTGGCAAGATACTTCCAATGCCAAAAGATGTGATGCTGCTTCTAAGTATGTTGTGGAGTCTAGTGTTAACTTCAATTACATGGACAAGACTTGGGCTATTTGAAATATAGGGCAAAAAGAACAACACCTTCTGCTGATTTTCCTGTTTGTGCTTGGTATGAACCAAAGGATGTGTGACAACTTGCTCAATGAAGATTGTCAGCAATGTGTCACCTATCAACATCTATGTCATTTTTGGCATTGTGGAAAGATTCATGAAAACAATCTGTGTTATCACTGCTACTTAGTAAACACTTACTGGCCCCTATTGGAAACTGTGGCGTATTGGCCATGAGGCTTCCCAGAATCTAATGGTGCTGCCATTGTTGTGCACAAGGCCATTGCATAACTGAGATGAAAACTCACCAGCATGTCCCTGAATGACTCTCCATGTACCCATCCCCACTTATCTCTGATTGATCTAACCTGCCACCTAGAGTATTCTGCAAAATATGATTGCATCAAGAAGGTATTGGTGGCTGTAGAGATGGTTTAGCAGTTAAGGCACCCATGTGTGATCCCCAGTGCTCACATAAATCTAGTTGCCCAAAGTGGCACATGCATCTGGAGTCCGTTTGCATTGGCTGGAGGCCTTGGTATGCTCATTCTCTCTGTCTATCTCTAGTCACACTCTCTCTCTGCTTTCAAACGAATAGACAACTAAATAAAAATATATTTAAAAAAGAATGTGTTGGAACAGGTATCAGGCGTCTCATTAAGGGGAACCTTGGGCTATACTAAGGATCAGGTTTTCTTCTGTGACTTTAACAAGGACCTCTACTTATCTAACTTTGATACTTGAGGCTGACATTGTGCTCAGTAACTACACTGTCAAGCTCACTTTTTGGTATGACAGCTAATTTGGTCACAGCAACAGGGTGGTAGTGCACATGGCCTCCATGGAGTAAGAAAGACTCCATACTCAAACAGAACAATAGAATGAGAGGAAGAGAGAGGCCCCTTGGCTTCTCCCAGATAACTCTGGAAGAAGTTATGAGGCATAGGGAGCACTATATTGGCACTATCATCAATAAAATTCACTTCATTCCCAAAATTGAATTTATTTAATATCAACAGACCTAAAAAGAATAGTCTCCATATATGAACATTACATTATATGTTCTTTATTGTATTTTTAATTCATTTCTCTTGCCAAATCTATAGATATACACGATAGTGATTTTTTTGTCATCATTTCAGTGTTCATATTGCTTGTAGTAATTATATTCCCCAATTCATTCCTAAATTTGTTAGTTTGTATGTTAGCTTTCCTTTCTCTTGTCATTAAAGCAATTATATTGATTTTGAAGGAAATTACTTTTATTTATTTTCTGCTTATAACTTCTGTTTATAGTTTTACTGATTACAGTCTAGGTTTTCATGCATGGATTTATGTTTTATAAGCATATTTATGTGCATGTGAATATATGTATGATCATATGTATGTCCATATATGCATGCATGCATAAGGTGGTAAGAAAATGACATCAGGTTTTGTACTCCTCATGTACTGTCAGCCTTGTTTTTAGTTCAACTGTTAAACTAGACTGGTTGGGTAGTGATCCCCCAAACTCTGCCTGTCTCCATCATTTCAGTGCTGATGTTACAGGTGGGTGACACCATGCCACATATTTTTATATGAATTCTGAAGGTCCTCATATTTGTGTGGCAAATGCTTTACCAACTGAGCTATCACTCCCTCCCTGGGATTTACTAGTTCTTATTATTTTCATTTTTGTTTAATATGTTCTCTTGGTTTCCAGCAAATAAACTTTTAACTTTATGTTATACCTTCATTATAACAGTGCTATAAATTTTAAATATCAATTAATAAAATCCCACAAATTGACATTATTTATCTTTACTTCTGTGTGAATTCAGCTCAAAATAACCATTTATTTTCACTTAAATCTACAACTTTGATATATTGGTTATTTAGAATTGGGTTGTTACTTTCCTTGTTTTGGGTCCATTTCCATTGTTCACCAAAATTTTCACTGTTTTACTTTTGCTATTTTATATTAATTTGAGTGGATTTAAATATAAGTATATGGTACATTTTGTTGAATGGTACATGTGCATTTGAAAAAATATATAAATATTTTGAGCCAAGTGTGCAATAAATGTCTATTACAGAGTTGAATGGCAGACTTTTTTCATGTGTTGTCTAATTTTTAATTTATATCTCAATTACTGAGAAAAGAAAGATGTTTCTAATTACAGTTACTATTATTTCTTCCCTCAGTTCTATTAGTATCATTCCATATAATGAGAAGAAGATCTGCTATTAGCTACATGAGTAGAACTACTATGCATTCGTGGCAAATAGACCACTTATTATCATGCAATATGGCTCTTTTCTCTGGTAATATACCATAATGCTCCAACCAAAAGACAGACTTGCAGACTGGAGTCTTGAAAGGGTTTCTATTTGCTGCTCTGGGCTTTGGTTTATTATGGATCTCTAGATTTGCCTATATGCTCATTTCATACCAACTCTTTTCCCTGTCAAGCTTTTTCCTTGATTAATATCTGAAGGATTGTTTGGTGAGGTTAGGGTTAGGGAAGGGCCTGGAATGAAACACTGCAAAGTCTAAGCACCTATGGCTTCCAACCCAAACTACTCTACCCAGCGAAAGTATCCCTCATAATAGATGGTGAAAGAAAAACTCTCATGACAAAACTCAGCTTTACAATGATATGAACACAAAACCAAACCTACAGAGAGTATTTCAGGAAATTCTCCACAGAGAAGAAAAAAATAATCAAACACAATTGCCTACAAGAAGCAGATCACAAGAACCAAACTCAGAGTAGGCACAAAAAACTTCAATGTCCATGAAAACATCAACCCACATTTACCATCACAATATGGCAGGGATCAAATCAAATCTCACAGTCATTACCCTAAATATTAATGGCCTTAATTCACCCATCAAGAGACACAAGCTAACAGGATGGATCGAAAAATTAGACCGCTCAATCTGTTGCCTTCAAGAAACCCACCTCACCATTAAAGACAGACATCTCCTCAGGGAGAAAGGGTGGAAAACAGTATTCCAAGCAAACGGGAATAAGAAACAAGCAGGTGTAGCTATATTAATATCAGATAAAATACACTTGAAACCAAAAATAATCAAAAAGACAAGGAAGGCCACTTCCTACTTATCAAGGGAACCATCCATCAGGAGGATTTTGCAATCATAAATCTGTATGCACCAAACACAGGGGCACCACAGTTCATAAAACAAAACCTACTTGACAATAAAACAGAAATAACCACAAACACCATCATAGCTGGGGACTTCAATACACCATTATCAGTAATAGACAGATCATCCAAACAGAAAATCAACAGGGAAGTAAGAGAGCTCAACAAAACCACAGATCACTTAGACCAAATGGATATCTACTGAACCTTCCATCCCAAATCCACAGATTACACATTCTTCTCAGCAGCCCATGAAACATTCTCCAAAATAGACCATATACTGGGTCACAAAGACTGCCTCCACATATTTAGGAAGATTGACATAATTCCCTGCATGATATCAGATCACAATGCTATATTGCTAGAAATGAAAAACAAACGACCCACCAAGAATCCCAACGGCACCTGGAAATTGAACAGCACACTTTTAAACAATAAATGAATAGTGGATGAAATAAAGAATGAAATTGCAAAATTTCTGGAATTGAACGACAGTGAGAACACATCGTACCAAACTTATGGGACACAATGAAGGCGGTCCTCAGGGGAAAATTCATAGCACTCAATGCCTTCATAAAAAAGACAGAAAGGTCCCAAATCAATGACCTAACCATCCACCTAAAAGCACTGGAAAAACAAGAAAAATCCAACCCAAAGATCTCCAGAAGGAAAGAAATAATTAAAATCAGAGCAGAAATCAATGAACTGGAAACGAAGGAAACAATTAAGACAATTGACAAAACCAAAAGAGCTGGTTCTTTGAAAAAATAAACAAGATTGACAAACCCCTGGCCAAACTGATCAAGCAAAAAAAGGAGAAGCTTCAAATTAACAAAATTCAAAATGAAAAAGGAGAGATCACAACAGACATAAGTGAAATTGGGAGAATCATCAGGACTTATTTCAAAAACCTCTACTCCACAAAACTGGATAATGTGGAGGAGATGGATAAATTCTTGGATGCATACCATCTACCAAAGCTAAACACAGAGCAGATTAATCATCTCAATCAACCCATCACACTCATAGAGCTGAAAAAGTAATAAAAAGCCTCCCAAAAAAGAAGAGTCCAGGACCAGATGGCTTCTCAGCTGAATTCTATCAAACCTTCATGGAAGAACTCAAACCAATCTTCCTCAAACTGTGCCACACAATTGGTGAACAGGGAAAGCTACCCAACTCCGTTTATGAAGCTAGCATCACCCTAATTCCAAAACCAGGCAGAGATGCCACAAGAAAAGAAAACTACCGGCCTATTTCCCTGATGAATTTACATGCAAAGATCCTAAAGAAAATCCTTGCAAACAGAGCCCAACAACCCATCAAAAGCATTATCCAAGTGGGATTCATTCCAGGAATACAGGGGTGGTTCAACATACGGAAATCTGTCAATGTAATACACCACATAAACAAGGTTAAACATAAAAACCACATGATCATTTCGATAGATGCAGAAAAGGCCTTTGACAAGATTCAACATCACTTCATGTTCAAAACTTTGGAGAGAATTGGCATGGTTGGTTCATATCTCAACCTAATAAAGGCAATATACAAAGCTCCTAAGGCCCAAATAATACTTAGTGGAGAGAGACTGGAGGAATTCCCATTAAGATCAGGAACAAGACAGGGTTGTCCACTCTCTCCTCTGCTTTTCAATATAGTACTGGAAGTCCTGGCTCAAGCAGTAAGACAGGAGAAGGAAATAAAAGGGGTACAACTTGGAAAGGAAGAAGTTAAGTTAGCTGTATTCGCTGATGACATGATTATATATGTAAGAGACCCGAGAGACTCCATCCCAAAACTCCTGAAGGTGATTAACTCCTATAGCAAAGTAGCAGGATACAAAATCAATGCACAAAAATCAGTAGCCTTCCTATATGCAAATGAAAAACATAGAGAGAAAGAAATAAGGGACATAGTCCCATTTTCAATTGCAACAAAAAAAAAAGTAAAATAAAATACCTTGGAATAATGTTAACCAAGGAAGTGAAAGATCTATACAACGAAAACATAAAAACACTCAAAAAAGAAATTGAGGCCGATGTGAGAAAATGGAAAGACCTCCCATGTTCCTGGATAGGCAGAATTAACATTGTGAAGATGACAATCCTACCAAAGGCAATATACAGATTTAATGCAATTCCAATTAAAATCCCTACAGTGTTCTTCACAGAGATAGAAAAAATGATCTCAAATTTCATATGGAAAGGCAGAAGGCCTCACATTTCCAAACATATCCTCAGCAAAAGAAATACCTCTGGAGCCATCACCATACCTGATCTAAAGGTATATTACAAAGCCATAGTAATAAAAACAGCATGGTACTGGCATAAAAACAGGAGTATAGACCAATGGAATAGACTTGAGGACCCAGACTTTGGGTCAAGCAACTATAGCTACCTGATATTCGATAAAGGCCCAAACAATATAGGCTGGAAAAAAGACAGCATCTTCAACAAATGGTGCTGGACAAACTGGATAACTACATGCAGGAAACTGAAACTTGATCCACACATTTCACCATGCACTACACTCAAGTCCAAATGGATCAAAGATCTCAATATAAGACAAGAAACTCATATACTACTGGAAGAAAATGTAGGAAGTACTTTCCATGATATAGGAATGGAAAAAGACTTCCTGAACAAAACCCCAGTAGCTCATGAACTTAAACCGTCACTCAACCAATGGGATCACATGAAGCTGAAGAGTTTCTTTACAGACAAGCAAACAATAAGCAAAGCGAATAGATCACCCACAGAATGGGAGAAAAGATTTGTGGGTTATCCAACTGATAGAGGCCTAATCTCTAGAATCTACAAAGAACTCAAAAATCTAAACAGTAAGAAGTCAAACACCCCACTCACAAAATGGTGCAAAGACCTCAACAGGCAGTTTACAGAGGAAGAATTAGAAATGGCAAACATACACTTAAGAAAATGTTCATCATCCCTAATCATCAGAGAAATGCAAATTAAAACAACTATGAGATTCCACCTTACAACAATAAGGATAGCAAACATCAAAAAATCAAATAAAAATAAATGCTGGCGAGGATGTGTAGAAGTAGGTACACTCATCCACTGTGGGTGGGAATGTAGGATGGTACAACCACTTTGGAAAGCAATATGGAGACTTCTGAGAAAGCTGAGTATAGAGATAACAACAGACCCAGTTATTCCCTTACTGGGCATCTACCCTAAAACCTTCAAACCACAGGGTAGACAGATTTGCTCAACCATGTTTATAGCAGCTCAATTTGTAATAGCTAAGTGCTGGAATCAACCCAGATGTCCATCACTAGAAAAATGGATAACTAAGATGTGGTATATCTACACAATGGAATTCTATACAGCAGTAAGAAAAAATGACACAATTGAATTTGAGGAAAATTGGTTGAACGTGGAACAGATCATTCTCAGTGAACTTACCCAATCACAGAAAAAAAATTTCCACATAGTCTCACTCATCTACAGCACCTAAACTCAATCTACCCAAGATACCTTACATACCCAGCAAGCACATCCTAGACTAGACACTAGGATGGAAGGGGAGGGAAGGGAGGGTATCAAAGGGGTGGGAAACACAAATCTAGACCCAAATGGCAATGGAACCATAATTTGCTACTTACTAAAAGACAGTCCAAATTGCTGATCCTTCACCAGGCCCTTACAGAGAACACCTGAACCACAAGACACTGGAGAGGGTAAGATCAAGACTAACCTTAATCTTCTACATCTTCCCTCCCTCACTTCCCCTCTTCCTCTCTCTCTCTCTTTTATCTCTAACTCTTGTATATTAGTTATCTGTTTCCTCATTTTCTTAGTGGGCACTGACCTGTAACTCCCAGAACCAGCATGGGGCTATCATCCACAATGAGCTTTTGATCAGAGAGACCTACAAGGTTTCCTAAAAGACAGACAGATTTCTGTCAGAGTACTTGATGACCCACCAAAGGCTAGTGATAAGACCCTACTGCTGTAGATACCTTATGTTATTGACATGCAAATTAGAATGGCATGGCTGGAAGTTGGAAGAGAGTCAGTCCCCAGACAATCAGCGTGTCTAGAGCCAGAAGGTGCTACATGGGCGACTGGGGGGAAATGACCAATATCTGTCGAAGCAATGCATGGTCTAACCTACTTAGCAGCAAATAACTTGTGATGCCCACACAAGTGCAGTGGTGGCACACAGCCATGGTGGGGAACCAACTGCTCTCAATTCGGCTAACTGATCCCCTCACTGGTATGGGACCCATAGCTGGAGCTGGGAAACAAGTCAGAACCATATCCAAACATAAACCCACTCTCCAATATCAAGCTACCATCAATTGTGTGCTACAAGAGTGCCTACACCTATTAAATTCTCTATAAAAAAAAAAGGGTTATCTCATTTGTCCTGATGCTAACTTACTCTCCTTTGGAGAATCTGCTTCTCTTTTTCAGATAGATGTAGATCCTAAGGAGAGAGCCACCCCATCATACCTCAAAAGGGCCCCGGCTGAAACTAAGAAAAATTGGAGAAACAAGCAAGGGGGCTGTTTTCCTGATGAACCGGATACCAGTACAAGGGGGAAGGAGATCAGCACAGAGAAAAATCAACTCCTACCAAATCAGAGAGCCAGAGCCTCAGAGCGCCCCAACACCTCATCACTGAAGTAGACCCAACATGGCTCAGGGAAATTTTGTGGAAGAGGGGGCGGAAAGAATGTCAGAGCCACATGTTGGGTCATGATATGCAGAGACATTTAGCTTACCCATAACTGTGGGCTAACTCCAGAATGCATGACCCGTATACCTCAACAAGGAGGAGCCAAGGGGAGGGCGTAGGTCATGGATGAGCCTAATAATGGTACCAAACTGACTGTAAAAAAATAAATAAATAAAATAAAATAAAGAAAAAATAAAAAAATAAAAAAATAAAAACACAAAAGTCAAACTAAACAAAAAAAGTTCTCCATAGAAAATCTCACCAGTAGAATGGGTCAAGGGGAGGACAGAATATCTGGGCTAGAATACAAAGTGACATATGTGGAACATTCCAATTAAGGAAAAGACAAACTAATAGAAATGTATGACAGGGAATTTCAAGACATTCAAGAAACTATGAAAGGATCAAACAAGAATTCAGGGTACAGAAAAGGGAGAAATTAAATCTAAAGGCATAGTAAATATTTTCAATAAAATTATAGAAGAAAATTTCCCCCAAATAGGGAAATATATTCCAATACAGATAGAGGAAGCATTTAGAACATCAAATGGGCTGGACCAGAAAAGAATCTGTCCTTGCTGTATTATAATTAACCTACTAAACACACAGACCAAAGAATATGTATTAAAAGAAGTAAGAGAACCACCTCATCACCTAATAAGGCAAGCCCATCCGAATAACAGAAGATGACACAACACTAATTTTAAAAACCAAAATATTTTGGCATGATGTATTGCAAATTCTGAAAGACAACGAGTGCCTGCCCACCCCACTCTCTCCATCAAAGATATCTGTCATAATTGAAGGAGCAACAAGAACTTTCCATGATAAAAACATGCTAACGGAATACAAGACCAGTAGGCCAGCTCTAAAGCAAATGCTTAAAGGAACCATTTAGAAAGAACAGCATGCGCATTAAACCACAAGAAAGGATAAACCCTGTTCACATGATAGTTAATACAAGTGAATAACAGAAGAAACAGCAAGCACTACAAAATCAAGAATAATGGCAGGAATACGTAACTTGTAATAACTCAAAATCCACAGGTTCAATGTCCCAACCAAGACACAGACTTGCAGACTGGATTAAAAGGCAGAATCCTTGCAAATAAATAAATAATATTTGCAAGGAGAAAGTGAGAGAGGGAGCTAGAAAGAGCATTAATGGGTGCACCAGGGCCTTTTGCCGCTGTTAAACAACTCCAGATGTATGCACTTATTTGTGCATCTGGCTTTATGTGGGTACTGTGTAATCGAACTCGCCATCAGGCTTTGCAAGTAAGCACCTGTTATTGCTGAGCCATCTCTCTAGCTTTTAATCTCTTTTAGAAGGCACTGGCTTTGATTTTATGTATATGTATATCCAAGTTCAATTACATAATCTTATTTATACTTTCAACAGAAACTTTATGCACTAAATATTACAGTACTATATAAGTTGTTTGTTGTAGTTAAAAATTATTATAACCATTCCTTCTCATCTAATAAAGATTAATTAGGCTTGGCAAAAAAGGCAGAACCCTTATCCTCATGTTTGTTGCCTCCAAGTAACTCACCTCTCCATAAAAGACAGATGCTGCCTTAGAATGAAAGGATGGAAAATGACATTTCAAGCTAATTCATGCCTAAGAAAAAAGCACTTGTTGGTATTCGAATATGTAATAGGATAGACTTCAAACCAACATTAGTTAGAAAAGCAAAAGAAGGAAACTCTATACTGATTGTGGGAATAATCCAACAAAAGTAAATAATAACTCTATACATATATGCACCCAACATGGATGCACTCAATTTCATTAAACAAACACTACCAAATGTAATGTTGCTGATAACCGCAAATACAATTGTATTGAGTGACCTGAATGCCCCATTCTCACAATTGACAGGCAAAAATTAAACAGAAAGAACCTGAATAATAATAATCTGAAATAAACAGAAAACCATAAATGGTATCATAGAATACTGCATCCATTTAAATACTGTAGAATACTGATTCTTTTCAGCAGTATATGAAATATTTTCTAAAATGGACCATATATTATCAGGCAAAGCAAATCTAAACAAATACAGGAAAAGAGAGATAATTCCTTATACTCTTTCTGAACACAATGGGATTAAACTACAAATTTACAGCAAGAAACTCTATGGAACATCCACAATATCATGGAAATTAAATAATACACCATTGAATGATAAATGGGTCATTGAAGAAACCAATAAGGAAATGAGAAAAAAAATCTTAGAATCAAATGATAATGAAAACAACATATTGAAACCTGTGGGAAACAATGAAGATAGCCCTTTGAGAGAAACTTACAGCTTTAAGTGCCTGTGCTAAGGAAATAGAGAGATCACAAGCAACTAACTTAAATCTACACCTTAAGGCCAAATAAAAAGAAGAAAGAGCCAAACCAAAAATCAATGGAAAGAAATGATAAGGAGTATGGTAGAAATTAATTAAAAAGAAACAAAACAAAATTTAAAAAAAGAATCAAGAAAATAGAGTTGGTTCTTTGAAAGATTAAATAAGATTGACAAACCCTATTGAACGAACTTTAAAAAAAAAAACTTTTGATTTTCAGAGGTCTGAAGATTTATTTTCATATGAACTTGTTATTTCCTGTACCACACATCCTTAAAATAACAAAAAATATTGATTTTTAAGTATTTTCTTGTTGTACCCAGGATGCAATGACAACTTAAAAAGTCTTTATTTGATATTGGTTAGTTTCTGATATCTCCAAGTGTGGGTAAAAATGCCTTTATGCCACACATTACTTATGGAATATTCTTCCCTCAATAATCATTTAATTTTGGGCTAAGAATACAGCTTAATAGTAGAGTACTTCAAATGCCTAACATATGAGGCTCTGGGTTCAATGCCTATTATCACAAAAACAAGAAATTGAAAACAGAAAATCATTCACTTTTGCTCCTTTCTGCCTATTAGGAGAGACACATTTCACCCTGTATAAATTCAGTGATTGATTTGCTAAGCAGAAACATTTATACCTTTCAATATTCTTTTGTATATTCAGTTCCTGTTTATCTTAAAGTACATCCCTCAAAATTCTAAAATGAACGCCTAGGTTGTTTCGGAGAGATTATTTTCCCTCTTGTAGTTTGAATTCTAATTGTTTGATGTCTTCTCATCCATTTATAATTCCTTAACAAAGGTTAATAATTTTAGGGGGAAAGTGTTGTGAACTTTTCTGTTTGCAATATGGTTCTCTCTGTTTCTTTAGGCTGTTTGGTTTTGTATTGTCATGGTAGATTTCTAAGCCCATAAACACATTTTAAATAATATTCTGTGTACCTATTTTAGTTGCTTTATGCATGCTGATTTCTCTGAGTCAAACTGATTCATCACTGATACAAATTAAATTATCTTTGTCACTTTCTCTCTATATACACCCCCTCCCTACACCACACACAAAGATTCTTAAGCTTATACATTCTATATACATTATGTATATTGCTTTTATATTTTTGGTTAAATAATGATTGATAAAATTTCATATAACATATTCTTTAGAAAATAATGAGGACGTGTAGTGTAAATCAGCACTAGAATGTGGCAACATCACAGATTGGAATCTGTGGTATTATAGTGAAATGGGTCCCTTTGTCCTGTCATTGGCAAAAATGACTACATAAAACATAATTAAGTAGAAAACCTTTATATCTTTGGGAATGAACATGCAAATAGAAACATAATTAATAAATATTCTGGTTTTCCCCTGTATAGACATCAGGCAATAGTTGATCTTTTTTCATGGTTTAAAATGTGTTTCAAATTAAATTGATGATTCCTACAAATATTTTTGAAAATCTAAAACATAAAAATGCCATTTCAAGGTTAAACTTTGAATAATAGAAGAAAAACATCAATTTTTATCCTTGAAATTAATTAAAATAAAGTATTATGAGAAAATATTGATTAAGTACCAAAGTCTCTATTGATACTATTAAAGACTAGGCAGCTAATAATGATTCCTGACAATGACCAAAGAGAATAAACCCACCACTCTCTACTAGTCAGATTGTTTTTGTCTTTTTTTCCAATTTAATAGAATTTATTCATTATTTTCTTTCAAACAGAATCACTACACATTGATGTAGAATAAACTATGTTAGACCTCTTTCTTTAATCAAACCAGGAGCCACCATACAAAAAATGAATCTGAGATGTTCCTTCAGCTTTTTAATTATTATTTTTTATTTTTTTATTTTTTATAGCTCTTCTTCTGCCTCCTCCCCCGAATTCCCCTCCCAACCTGACTGACTTTCCACCTGCCAACTTCCAACTGCTCCCTTCAGCTTTTTTTTGTCTGTTTTGAAAAGAAGCTAGCCCTTATCACAATAAACATAAAATCATAGTTAACTGTACATGCAAATAAACTCTGTACTAAGCAACTATAAATAGATGGAGCAAAGATTCTCCTTTGTAGCCAAATATAACTTTAATTATTTGAAAATACTCTGGAACTTTTTTTTTTTTTTTGAGTGATTTTCTTCAGAATTTATCTACCTTAGGTGAATCACTTAAAGAAGAAATCCATTACTAGTTATTTAAAACATTCATTTAGCATTCAGATCTAATGATACCCATGTTTAGTCATTCAAATTGAAAGTTACTAGAGTAGCCTTAGGTCACATAACATGACATTGTATGGATATATAAAAAAAAACATCATTACTCATATACCAACATGTAAAAACAACATATTTGAATATTATTAAGACAGTGATTTTGATATGCAGCTAGGGTTAGAATTATGTTGGTTTCTAACAAAATTTATATATATATATATATAATTTATTTGAGAGAGAGAGAAATAGGCACTTAGAGAAAGAGAAAGAGAAAGAAAGAAAGAAAGAAAGAAAGAAAGAAAGAAAGAAAGAAAGAAAGAAGAAGGAAGGAAGGATGTGCCAGGGCTTCCAGCCACTGCAAATGAACTTCAGATGCGAGCACCCCCTTGTGCATCTGGAATCGAACCTGGTCCTTTGGATTTTTATACGAATGCTTAACTGCTTAGCCATTTCTCCAGCCGTCTAACAAAATTTTCTTTTGAGCTTTAGGTATTTCACCTATGCATACTATAACCTACATTTATTGGAGTCTCACAATATTTAAGTCTGTGAAGCCTGACATGACACCCTCACAATTATAAAACTTATAAGAAAACAATTAAGCACCAAAGCAAAGTTGGAAAGATTGTAATATTGCAACCTATTCTCAAGTATGTTGTTTTTCTGAAGTTAACTTCAACAGGACTTGAGGATTACAAATTTGATTGCTATTGTCATCATTTACCTCATGCAGTAGGAGGCAATGAACCATTCCTTATAAATTATTAAGAATATATGCACTGAAATATGATGCACAAAGTTGTAAAAACATGGAATAAATCAGGGTCTATTTTACTTCAGAATTTTTATTAGAACTGGTTAGAACTGGCGAGAAGAGCCTTCTTTGCAAATACAAATGCTTTCATACCTGGTTAAAAAATGTTTGAACTCTAGAAATGAATGTTTTCATGTTTCTGACAAGGAGAATTTCATTATAAAAAACAAATTTCATATAACATTTTTCAGTTTAAAAAGTATTTCTTAAAATAAAAGCAGTAATTCTATGTGTTAAAGATATTTCATATCTTATTAATAGGTTGGATTCTTTCCTGTAAGCAATCATAAGTTATAATTATTTCTATTGATGTCACTTTGGTTTTGTTCATTATTTTTTTTGTAGACTGTATTTCATCATATAGCCTCAAACTTGAGGTGAGCCTTTTGTGTCAGCTTCCTGAATGCTTAGATTACAGGTGTGTGCCACTATACCTAGATGTTTCTGTTAATTAGGACGGATTTTATTCTATACTGTATTTGATGACTAAGGCACCCCCACAAGTAAACTTGATGCTTCATCTTTTTCCTATGTCATACCCGTAAGTGAAGCCACCTCTGTAGATGTGTAATTACATGTAGTATATGTAATTTCCTAAAGTACATCAATTCATTCATTAAGAAAAGCAACACCATCTGAGTGAATACTTGAGCTTCAAATTGTAAGAAACTAAGATGAAAATGTTTTCTATATGTTCTATAATGTTTCTATTCTAATGTTATATTTAATTAGCAACAACACAGTCAAGGAAGAAAGTTACTTATTTCCAATAGATTCTTGTACTTCTTTTACTTATCTGCATATCCCCAATCCTGAGTTTTTGTTATATTCTATTTTGTTAGTTTTGTTAAGCTATTTAACTAAAATTATATAGAATTGATAATAACTCTCCCTGTAGTAGTCAGACTTTTATCATAGTGACAATGATATGAGAGAAACAATTTGAAGAACTAAGTGTTGCATTTGGCTCATTATTTTAGATGCCTCAGTGTAGAGTTAACTGGATCCAAGGATAAGAGCTTGAGGCAAGGCAGAATATTCATGAGAGTGTGGCTGAAGAAACCCTACAATCATACCCAATACATACAAACTTTTGGAATTTTAATGCTTTATTCTGTACTATTACATTTAGTACATGCCTAGTTTTGCATGACTTATAAATAATTACAAATAATTATCATAAAGCCTCCTCAGACTTTAACATTTCATTTATTTATTTGAATGCAGAGAGAAAGACAGAGATAAGAGAAGGGACGGGAAGGGGGGAGAGGAGAGGGAAGGGGAGGAGAGGGGAAGAGAGGGGAAGAAAGGAGAAAAGAGGGGAGAAGAGGAGGAGAAGCCAGGGTTTTTAGACATTGCAAGTGAAGTCCAGATACGTGCACCACTTTGTTCATCTGGCTTTATGTGGTTACTGGTTAATTGAACCTAGGTCGTTACACTTTACAGGCAAATGCCTTGACTGCTGAGCTGTCTCTCCAGCCCCCAAACTTCTCTATTTTTATAAAGTATGATGAATAAAGGTAAGTGATGGTCTTGGTATTAGTATTACAGAAAAATAGAAAATACAAAGATCAGAATTTGAGATAGTGACTGATTTATATTGCAATAGCTGTGTCTGGAACAAATAGAATGAAAGTTACAGAAAATGAACTATTAAGTATAAATGGCAGGAGAAATGGCATTTTTATTACTTTGGTGAAATGTAATTATGTTTTAAGTGTAATTGAGGGCACTTGGCACATAATAGCTGTCTTAGATTTCAGTGCAGCCCTTTATCTTTCTGTGCATGCTACACTTTATATGGATACAAAGGTGGGAGGAAACGTAAGACCAATAAGATCTGTTAATAGAGTACAAGCTAATAAAATGATGGCTTTGTGAATCCTGATTTCCTAGATTCTGAATGCTTCTTTCCTCCCCAAATTAATTTACTGAAACTTAATCACCAATATAAAAGCATTTTGAGATATGGTATCCTGGTTTGAATATAAGTCATCCCAATGCCTTATATGGTTTGAGTACTTGGTCTCTAGCTGGTAACAATTTGGGAGGTGGGGCCTTGTGGGTTACTGGGGCCCAAACTTGAGGTTAATTTGCTCAGCTCTAAGCTCAGTACTTAGACGTTATCCACTGAAGATATAAGCCAGCTTCCTTCCCTTGCTACTATGAAGCTTACCATAGAGAGAATGAGCAGATATAAATTCTGTCCTCCAATCACCTGCTTTTAGTTAGGTGTCTTGTTCCAGCAACAAGAAGGTAACTATGACATGGAGTCTTTCTAGATGATTGAATTATGAGGGCATAGTCTTCAAGAAATAAAAGTAACAACCCTTGTAGAAATCACCCAAGATGGATAATTCACCCTTTCTACTAAGTGAGGACACAGACAGAGGCATCATTTATAAACCATAACACAGACCTTCACCACACACTGAAAATGTTTGACGTGATCTTGGGATTCATAGCTACTAGAGTGGTGAGAAATGAACTACTGCTGATAACCAAATAGTTTTTGATGTTTTATTGTAACAATGTGAATAGAAAAAGAACAACAATAGAAATTATGGCTTGAAAAGCTGTTACATTTTCTACATGTATAGAAATCAGAACCAAATAATATGTTGATGAAAAGGCTGATAGAAATGAAAGGGAGCTTTCATAACTAAAATGAGAAAAATTGTAGTTTGAACATTTTTAACAGAGAAGGAGGATATGGAATTCCATCTAAGGTGTATTAAATGTGAGGTGCCTCAGCAATTATGTAGACATTATATAGACACCGCTATAGAATCTACTATGTTTTGTTTACTATTAAAGTATTAATAGTATTTTAATCAATTTAATATTTAAATAATTATGACTATTCAATATATTTGTATTCATTATATATGACAACATGTATGTTCTCTCTTATTTGAAGTTATGAATTTTGTGTTTAGAAAGAAGTATCACCTTACTATAATGGCATTGACTAGGTGTGATAAATGTTTTCTGCAATTTAGAGGATAGCTTAACAACCAGAAAAGGATGAACAAAACATAGTTATCATGGGCATGCATCTTATTTTGCAAGTGGAAGCTTACAATCTCTAAAATAAAATTTAAAATAGGGAAAAATAATTCATGTCCATTCACATAAAAGTGCTGAACGATGCAAAGTCTTTGTGAAACCCTGTCAACTAGACTTATCCCTAACTCCCTAAATTTGGAAAAAAAATGTTACTAACTTCTAGTGAATGACACTAAATCTCCTATACCATGACAGGCATAATCCTCTGATAAAATAGGCTTTTTTATCTGTAATGTTATCATCTGTCATCCAAAGTGATGTGATGTCACATCAAGGACAGAATATAATATGATTTGAGTATGGATACACTAAATTTTCTTTTGCATGAAATAATATGATTTATAGATATGTGACAAGTACTGTAATTATTTAAAGTACTTATGACAAAGTAGCATAATTTGTCAATATTACAAACATAATTGCAATGCAAGTAGTCAAAATAATTGTGATGAAACTGCTCTTTAGACACTGTTTAGAAGAGGATAAAATGAGAATGACAACGAAGTGTGGTTACTGACATTTCGAAACCATGGAGAATTTCATCCTATCTACAGGAATTGCTTTCATGAAAAGTGTTTTTCAGTTTTGATTTTGATGTTACAAAGGTATATGATAATGGGTGTGAATTTATATGAGATTTTCAAATAAATTCTGCCTTTCACATTATTTGACATATATTGTAATTGCAATTCCATCATGATCTATCACTAGAAAGACTTCACTTATCTTACTTTGAGAACCTTCTCTCATTTTTCTTTAAATAATAACCTAGATTACAGGGCAAATTATTTCTCAAATACTTAGGTTAAAATTAATCTCAGTCAATATGCTTATATTTATTTAACTATTTAATTTATGCAAATGAACTTTTTCCAGGTGTATATGTTTAGCATCCTCTTCAGTTTTCATATGTATTTTACTCGTAGCACTCTCAATCACAAATTTATGTTTACTATTATTTTTCTAGTTACTAAATGATATGGTTTTGTTACAATGCATGGTCTATCCTACTCTTTTTATCTTTAATTCATAAGCTTTACTAAATATATTTCCATCTCATATATGTTGATTTATGTGGAAAAGAAATTTTCATAAACTTTGCCTCCAAAAGTTGGTACAAATATATATTTTCTGTTGCTGCAATGTACTCTTCACCTAGAAGACTGAAAACTAAAAAAAGTCCTTTAAATACTTACTGGCAGAATTGTGTTTAATACTTTAAAAAGTTGAGTATAATTATAATTGTAAACCATAGTTATGAATATTGATTTTGATTAAAGTTGCGATGTGACATGCACACATCTTTACATATAATCATGTTGAATACAATATATTTTTGTTTTTTAGATCAAATATGCCCTTTCTGGGTGTGCGACATCCCTTTCTCAAAGGGAAATCATTCATGACCATATCATCATTTATAATGAAAAATTCTTATCCCGGTGCTTTCACTTTCATATAAATTTAAAAGAAACCAATAAAGCTCACAAAAATATAAATTTTCCCCTTATAGCATCCAATCCCATTGCTCCTTTTCAATTACATGCATATAAAACTTTAATTTGCTTATTTCTAAACAACATCACTCAGTTTTCACTTATTTTCAACTCAAAGATAAGCATTCCACAGAAACATCACAAATATCTATACTTGAAAATATTGTTTTGGGGCTGTTAAATGGCTTAGTGGCATTTACCTGCGAAGCCAAAGGACTCCAGTTTGATTCCCCAGGACCCATGTAAGCCAGATGCACGAGGGTGCCTATGTGTCTGGAGTTCATTTGCAGTGGATAGAAACCCTGGTGTGCCCATTCTCTTGTTCTTCCTATCTGCCTCTTTCTCTTTCTCTCTCTCTCTCTCAAATAAATAACTAAAATATTAAAATAAAATAATATTAAAATATTTAAAAATATTAATAAGATATTGTTTTTGTATAGAGTATGCATGTTTATTCAATTCCACTTAAATGATGCATGTTTCATTTAAATGTTAGTCTGCCACATCCATTTTCTGCAGCACACATATACTTGGATATTTTGCCTTTTCCTAGGATGACATCATTTGGAATTGTATGTGGTAGTGTTTTCTACAATATCCAACTTCATATCTTCATGGCTCAAAGCAAAATTAAAATTTTCTATACTCCAATCTGGGGTCAGATGAAACCATAAATAGCTCTTGCCTTTCATCTGTGAGCCATTTATTTGGAGTAATACTATTCAAGCTAATCATTGGCCTATATGTTTGAGTTTCAGGTAAGGTGACATGGTCAGAATTCTGACACACTCAACAACAGGCTAGCCTGAGATGTAAAAAATACATATCTGCATTTCTAAGCCACTATAAGTTTGTTGCTGTGTGCTATTGCAATACAACTTATGGTGAAATTTGGAAAAATTAAGTATTAAATGAAAGTGACAAAAGGAATGCTCTTAAAAGAAATCCATGAAAACAAACCAATAGTACAGATTTCATTAATTAAATGATTTTCACCTTTCCCTTACTTGGCACTTCATTATACAGGACTCCTTTAATGAAGATGCTTTACTTAAGTGTACATTTCTTTTAGTGCTTAAAAATATATCATGGAAATAGGGCTGGAGGGGTGGCTTAGTGGTTAAGACATTTGCCTGCAAAGCCAAAGGACCCAGGTTTGATTCCCCAGGACCCACATTAGCCAGATGCACAGGAGGGCACAAGCATCCGGAGTTCATTTACAGTGGCTGGAAGTCCTGGCACACCCATTCTCTCTCTCTCTTGCTCCTTCTTTCTCAGTCAAATAAATAAATAAATATAAAAATGTAAGAAAATATCGTAGAAATACAAATATTCCTCCATAAAATATAATTGTGAAGTTCGTTAATTGGTTTAAAGTAGTTCTTTGCCTAACATCATGTATTTCATAGAATATACAAAATTATACTTTTCCCAATAATCACTTTCACTTTTGTACAAATTAGACAGTCTTTATTCAGTTTCTTTTATTTTTCATTTCTTTTTGAAAAATTCATAATATAATTGATACATTTTTTGTTGATTTTTTGAAGTAGGTTCTCACTCTAGCCCAAGCTGACCTAGAATTCACTATATAGTCTCAGGATGGCCTTGAACTCACAGAGATCCTCCTACCTTAGCCTCCCAAGTGCTGGAGTTAGAGTACAACACCTGGTTAATCAACGTATTTTGATTATACCCCTATGACCTTCTTTAATCTCCCTCTCACTACAGCTAAACTCCTCTTTTTACCAAATTAGTCATTTTCCTAGTTTTATATCTTTACAAAAATTGTTGGCTGTGGAAGAGGCTCAATGGACAAAGTCCTCAACAATAAAGCTAGTGTTTGATTTCCAGTCCTCAGGTAAAAAGCCAGAAGATATGACACATTTCTATAATTCCAGCAAACAAAGTAAGAGGCTGAGATAAGAGAATTTCCCAGATGTTTATGGTGAATTAGCAAAGAACAACGGCAGACCAGTGCAGAGACAGAGAGAGAGAAACATTGTCTCAAAACAGGTGGAAAGATGATCACTGACCCAGAATTTCTACTCTCACCTCCATATGCACACCTTGGGGCCCACATGCATGTGGGAGCACACACACACACGTGCATGCACACATTTTAAAAATTACAAACTCAAAAATGAAAACCACTGGGGCTGGAGAGATGGCTTAGCAGTTAAGCACTTTCCTGTGAAGCCTAAGGACCCCGGTTTGAGGCTCGATTCCCCAGGGCCCATGTTAGCCAGATGCACAAGGGGCACATGTGTCTGGAGTTTGTATGCAGTTGCTGGAAGCCCTGGCGCGCCCTCTCTCTCTCTCTCTCTCTCTCTCTCTCTCTCTCTGTCTGTCTCTTTCTCTCTCTGTCTGTCTCTCTCAAATAAATAAATAAAAATAAACAAAAAATTAAAAAATGTAAACCATTGAGTAAAATCAGGTTTATTTGCATAAGCATGGATGGGGGTACACTCATTTGAGAATGGACAACTTAAAAGAAGCTACACCACTGCACAACTGAAGAAAATGTCTTCTCTTTCCCTAGCAACTGCCATTAAGCCCTCCAGGATTGAGGCATTCTCATGAGCCCCTTTCCCATTCATGTTGTGATATTGTAAATGGGCCCACTCTTTTAAACTTCTTGTTTAGGTAGCCATAGCTGCTATGGGTTTAATAATATAAATAGCAATATCATGTCCAGAAGACAGCATCTTATAGGACTCTTCACTAGAACTGTTTTCTTTCTCTGAAGGCTCAGGGGGAAATGCTTTGTGTCTTTTAAATAGTTTGAATACCAAACTCTAATTTACTAATTATTTTCAAATACTGGAGAATTTTCACACACGAACATACATTAATTTGATCATAATCCACTTCCATTACCTCTATTGTCATCTAATCACACCTTATTACTCTGAACCTCTTCTTTCAATATAATCCCTCTTCTATTTTGATGCCATTTATTTTTGCCCTCCTCCCTCGTCCCTGTTGAAATGTTGATAGGTTCAATATAATGCAGTTCTTGTGGAGGTAATTATAGATGACAGCCCCTATGAGGTCATAAATGTAATGACACTTCATGTGTTTATTAAATAATAGATTTCCAAGTTCTCTAGTACTCCTTTTCACCTTCTATCTCTTATATTCTTTCTTTCTCCTCTTCCACAATGCTCACTGAGACATGGAGGACATGTTTAAGGGATCTCATTTAGTGCTAATCACGCCGGCAACACTTCTCAGCACTCATTAGTTTCAAGTGTCCTCAGTATCCACTGCATTCTCTTAAAAGAAGTTTCTCTGGTGAATTATGAGAGTAACACTAATATATGGGCATGAAAACAGTATAAACATTTAGTAGACAATTTGATGAATACAACATACCCCGTTAAACAACAGTAGGAGCCACATGCCCCATAAAATTCTCAGACATAGGCATTTGACTAGGTTATCAGTAACAGTGATGGATTAACTCTTGTGGAGTAGGTCTCAGGTCCAACCAAAAATCAGTTGGTTGCTCTAATAACAGTTATGCCACTATTGTACCAGTATGTATATCATGCCTCACTGTTAGGTTGTATAGTAGGGTAAATTCAATGTTGGTGAAGAAAGTTTATGACTTTTCTCCCCCGTTAGGCTACATAGCATTTTTCACACTACGAAGGATGGAAAAGATTTTCAGCTCAGTTCCAGTTTGATTATTCAGTGTCCTACAATGTGTGAGTGTGGTGTAGTTGGCAATATGACCTTACCATCTAGTCCTCATTGTCAACCAAGAACCTTACCAAGAGCTTGTATACTTTGGGTGACCTCAGTGGTCTCCTTGACCAACAATTCACTGAGAGTTATCTCACACACGGCCTGGGAATTTTACAATGACCTATTTTTTTTTTTTTTTGAGAGAAGCATTTTCCATCCCCACAGGAAGTTCTTGCACACACATGATCTCTTTCCCTCTCTCCATTTCAATGATATTTTCAATTACTTAATAAGTTACTTATCCTATGTCTTTTCTAATAATGTCCTTAGTTTTGGTTAACCATCTCCCCTTGCCCTCCTCTCCTTCATCCTACTCCTGTGACTTCTTTTTAGCTTTTCCACCACCAGTATTCCATTCCTCTACTTACATTTGTACTCTCCTATACTCTTAGGTCTTCTCTCACTTTTCTCACGGTTCCTTTATAGATCTTAGTTGTTTCTGTCCCTTATTCAAGTTACATACAAATAAAAAAACAGTTAGGATGCACATGTAAGAGAGATTGTATTGTGCTTGTTTTAAGAGCCTGTTTTATCTCATTTAGTATAATACTTTTGAGATATGTCCATGTTCCTACAAGTTTCATAGTTTCAATTTGCTTCCAGCTGAAGAAAATGACATTGGGTATATGTATCATATATTCATTATCCATTTATTAGTGATAGAAATCTAGGCTGATTACATTTCCTAGCTAATGTCAATAGAACAACTAAAACTTGGGTAAGCAAGTAACTTTGAAGTATAGTGTAAAGGCATGAATGTATATACACCCAGGAGTGGTATACCAGAGTCATATTGTGTATCTATTTTTGCTCTTTTGAGAAATCTCCAGATTGACTTCCATTTGGGTTCTCCAGTTTATACAAATATTTATAAATCCAGGAAATGTTGCATTATTTTTTTGCTTATTTATTCTTGCTCTTTATTTTCACCTTCATTCATCTTCTCTATACATCTTCATACTGGAATTCATGTCTTTTTCTCAATTTTTCATATTTTTGCTGTGGTTTATAAATACAAATTATTTGAACCATTTTTGAAATGCAGCAAAGCAATACTAAGTTATTTAGCCCTAAATTACTGTCATAAAGGAATCATAAAATGAATCTTCCATTTCTATGGCCACTTGAAATTAATGTGCTCTTTAAACAAAATTACTCAAAATATTCAAATATTGGTCTCCTCAATGACTGATATTTTGTAAAAGGAAAATAAAAACTGGTAATTCTTCCCAAAATAAGTGTCATTTCTATGTTCTGTTTATGAAAAACTGAGCAGAGACATTTCAAATTACTAAATATTCCCTTTGCATTCACAGAAATAGATGAATAGAGACAATGACTGTTTAGAGAAAGATCTTCAGAAGGGAATGCAGGTCAATGAGTTTAAAAGTACAGTGAGGATAATTTGAAATGGTTCAGAACTTTTAGTACTTGATTTTACTAGTAGTTGGGTTGATTTACTTTTGAGAAAAATGTACTCCTTTTGTTTCATCTTTTCATTTTTTAAACATTTTTATTTATTTCCAAGAGTGAGAGAGAGAGAAAGAGACTAAAACAGATAGAGAAAAAGAATGGGCATGCCAGGGCCTACAACTGCTGCAAATAAATGCAGATATATGTATCATCTTGTACATCAGCCTTACATTCTTAAAAGGGTCCTGGGGAATTGAACAAGGGACTGTTGGCTTTGCAAGATCTTTAGAAGCATTGTCATCATATATTTGTAATTTGGGGGCTGGAGAGATGACTTAGTGGTTAAGGCACTTGCCCACAAAGCTTAAGGAACCCTGTTTGAATCCCCAGGATCAATGTAAGCCAGATGCACAAGGCAGCGCGTGCATCTGGAGTTCATTTGCACTGGATGGAGGCCCTGGTGCACCCATTCTCTCTATATGCCTCTTCCTCTGTCTCTCTCTCTCTCTCTCAAATAAATAAATTAATTAAAATATAATTTGCAATTTTAAGGTCTATATTTGCAAACTATTATCTATATGACAATATTTCTCTTGAGATATCTCACTATAATGTATTGATAATATTGTGGATTTGCATTACAATTATATTAACAAAGAATTCCATCACCATATCTACTTATTGCACTCAATTATTAAACCTTAGCTGCTTGGCTAAGGTATTCATTAACCTTTTCAGAGCTTATAATAGGAAATATAATCACATGGAGGTGGTGGATCGCATTGAGAAAATATGTCTAGTTGTCATGTACAGTATATTTTAATGCCCCAAATCTCTGAAAATTGGACAGTTTCAGGAAATTGAATGAGAAAGATCTATTTTAATCAGCACAAGTATGAAATTTAAATGCATTTGTACTGTAAAAATAATGACTATGTCTGAATTAAATGTTAAGAGAACATTTATACTTTTAACTATAATGAAAATTCTTGGATTTATTAATCTCATTTCACTTTATGTGCTTTAAGGCTTTTAAATTTTGAAAAAAATGTATGTTTCTTAATAAACCTTATTAATTTGTCTCTAATTCCATCAATTTCTGAAAGCAAAGAGGCAAACAAAGGGTCATATTTTCCTTTTAAAAAGTATACCTGAATTTTCATATTGCTTATGTAGACTAGAATACATATAGACCTTAATAATTTAACATGTATGGAGAAGCTTTAATTAAAATTATTATTTTTAAATCATCAGAATGTCCTGAATTAACAGTGTCCTGATATTTAAACTTATATACGTTTTCCTATTTATTGAAAAATAGCTTAAGTACAGAGTTAATTACAGTCTTCAATCTGCTTAATTTATCCACAGTACTTGCCATTGTCAACAAATTCTAATACCTAGAATATTTTATTTCTCATGTTGTGTAACTCTCATAACCTATTATAATAGCCCACATTTTTTTGTATAAGTTACCTTTTCACTTAAATTTGGGGCTTCCTTTGAATGTATTCATGATTACTCTTCAATCTCATTCTAAAAATACATTCTAAACACATGATTTTCTCACAACTTGTTTTAAATTTTTTTGAAATGCTTACAAAAATATTAATTCCTAAATTAATGATTTATGCATTTAAGAAGCACTAGTATAAAAAGGTAATCATAGTCCCTATTATCTAGGAACTTACATAGTTCTTAAGACTCAGGAAGTATATATTTGTATTCATTTGTCCAATGTAACAGGATTAGTAAGAACTATTATATTTAGATAGAATTATGCAATTATTGTTATAAAAAGAAATGAACTACAAAATTTCTTAAAATTTGGTAAGAAAAAGTTGTTGTAGGTTTCTATTTTATATAGTTTATACAATTCAAATAATTATACATAGCATTTTATATATTTTACATAATATATGCTCAGATTATATGTGCATATAAACGTTGTGATATATGTCATCATTATTAACATTTGTTATTTATATCAATGATCTATCTTGATAGCCAAGTTCAACAGTTCTTTAATGTCATATTCTATTCAATTAACTTTTTTTTCTATTTATTTTCTTTTTATTTGGATTTTTTAAATATTTTATTTTTTTTATTTATTAGAGACAGACAGAGGGAGAAACAGATAGATAAAGTGAGAATGGGCATGCCAGGGCCTCTAGCCATTGCAAATGAACTCCAGATGCATGAGCCACCATGTGCATCTGGCTTATGTAGGACCTAGAGAACTGAACCTGGGTCCTTAGGCTTCACAGGCATGCGCCTTAACCACTAAGCAATATCTACAGTCCTTTATTTGGATTTTTAAGGCAGAGTCTCACTCTAGTACAGGGTGACCTGGAAATCACTATGTAGTCTCATGGTGGCCTTGAGTTCACAGTGATCCTCCTACCTCTGCCTCCCAAGTGCTAGGATTAAAGGAGCGTGCAACCACATCCAACAGTTTTTTTTTTTTTTTCCTCAAGAGAAAAATTCTGGTCAACATACCTATAAATTCCATAGAAAACTAGAAATGTATATCAATACTATGGAGTAATGTGGTGTGATATTCTGTCTTCTAGTTACTTGTTTTCCCCTGAAAATAATTATCTAGTAACTAATCCCAAAATGATAATACCAGAAACTATTACTGTGGAAGATGACTGTATCTTGATAATAAGGGCCCTCATCACAGAACACAGGGAGCTCTTTATCTTCTCCCTTGTGAGATCACACTAAGAAAGCACCAATTGATCTTTGAAAAAACAGGCTCAAGAATTGTTTATTTGCAGTTTTTGTTAATGGTAGTCTGAATAGACTAGGACACTGTACAACAAGGTGTTTTATTAATAAAACGTGAATAGAAAGCAAGAAGTTACCCTCAAATTTACAGAAATAGCACATCTAAGCAGAAAGACAGTGAGTTAACATAAAATCATTTTGAAGGAAATACACTCTAGGAGTTAGTTCAATAACAGCTTTTGACATAAAATGATATCAAATGTACAATTGATATTATACATATATAATACCATATATATATATATAAAATATCAATATATCAATGTTTTGTTTTTATAAATTTTATTTTTCAATTTTTAACTTTTCAAACATATATGCAATATCTTATTATCCTCAGTTATACTCTTAATCCGTAAATGTGTGATTTAATGTAATAATCTTTAAATAGTCATGTGAGAGGTATCCATATTATTTATGATAATTTACATTTATGTTGGAGATTCCATGTTACTATTTTTAAAGAGACAATTGAAAAAGTAAAGAATGAGGTCACATAAATAGGGAATATCAATGAGGATTTGGAGACTTGTTCTTGTCCATTGTTTTGTAGTAGATTCCTCCAAATTGAAGAAGAAAGGAGGCTCTGTGGATTCAGTAAGTCAAGTCTGGGAACCTGAATCTTACAGATAACACAACCATTCTCCAAGGTTGTGTTATCTAGAAACTGATACATTCCTTCTTGATGGAGGGCAGGAAGGAAGATTCAGAGACTCAGGAGGTGAACAAGTCTGGGAAAGGGAGTGCAAAACCCAGTCATAAGGCTATATAAAGGGGAAACAATTATTGAGAGGGGAGAGACTCTGATATAACATACAAGTGGTGCAGTGTGCTCCAGAGATGGAGCTTCTGAGAGCAGTGATCACCTAGGTTGCGATGGAAATTTTGGTGATTCAGCTTCCATTTCGTTGAAGCAGCTATTGTGAGGTTGTAATCCAGGACTGGATAAGACTTCTCTTGGTGCAGCTGCATTTTAATCATCTATTGCTCCTGTAAGCAACCCCTTAAGCCTCACTGTAAGTATCCCCAATAAACTTTATCATCCTTTGGCTTGTCCTTTGTTCCCTATCTTGGGAAAAGATGCAAGTTTTAGATGCCCCAGGGAAAGGTTTTCCCATGGCAGTTGTGGGATACATTTTCCATAGTGACCTTATAAAGAAAAAAAAGCAAACAGATGAAAATATAAAAAGGAAACCAACTCATAGTAAAGTATTGAAAATGGATGGCAATACCAGAAAATAACATTCAATGAGAAAAAAACATTTTTTTACATGTTCTCATCAAATTAATTATTCCTGCTCTAACTGTTGTTAATACACAGCCAGTATCTTGGAAAAGCACAATATAACCCACAAATAGTTTCTGTTTATTGGTAGGGTAACACACACATACACACACACAGCACTCTAAAATGGTAAGTGGTCTTTGTATATCCCTAGTAACTATGGGTAATTTTATAGCAATCTTATGTAGTATTATAAGAAAGATTTAAAGAAGGAATTAGTCCTATCAAAATAACTTTTTATACTTTTGCTCAAATTGCTATGTGTATATTTAAAATGATGAAATTCAATTTTACTAATTACTAGAGATTGGATGTGGACTTTTTCCCTTCACAACAACTCCTGTTGAGTTTTAATTGCTCAATACCATAGAATTGAAAGATGTGGTTATCTTAAAGAGATGGGGCTTGTTGGGAGGTCATTGGATCATGGAAGCTTTCTGGAAGAATAATTCTGATCTCCTAGCATAGGTAGGTCTTCCCATGGGAAAGAGCTTGTTATCAAAATGTTCTCTTTGTATTTGCTTCATTCTTTTGTAGTATTCAACGTGACATGCTCCCCAAAGTGATGCATTCATAAAACATTGTTGCTGGCAACATACTCAGAACTGTTATCTAAATACTTCCATTTTCCTCAAAAGTTCCAGGATCAGTTATTTTGTTGAAATTACAAAATGGGTTGAAATGTATCTAGGACATAAATTACAAAGTTCCAAGAAGAGATAAGAAAATGTTATTGGAAACCATGATGGACTTTGCTTTTCTCAAATAGGATATTTTTTCTACCTTTTTAAATAACATCAATTGAGTAATTCTTATTTCTGAAGTACATGTAGCACTGAATAGTAATTCTTTGTATTTGTATTTTGGGTAAAATAAGCACATGGCTTTTTAGTACTTTTGAATGATAATCTCCTCATTATATGCCCCATAGATTATTACATATGAAAGAATTAGCACAGAAAAAAATGTTAAAGATCAGGGAATTGTGGGCAATGATAAAAGTGGAGTTTGAGTAATTAGCTTTGTTTATGTAATTTGTATGCAGTGTTTTAAGCCCAGCAGAGAAAATAATTATTTTGAATAATGAGTTTTGAATTTTACAATGTGTTTTAAGAAAAGGTTTAGTAATTATGAGGAATTAGAATTTATTCTGAATTTATATAGTTTTACTGTTTTATAAGAAGCAAAATTTGAAACGTAAGTGAAACTAATGAAAAATTTTGATGTATAGGCTCTATATTGATATTTTCAAAGCATCACGATGACAGTTTGATTGATCAATGTCAGAACTTGTAATCCAAACGATGAAAATAAAATAAGATAGTCAAAGCGTTTTAAAGATACAGCAAATTGTGGCTTAGGTCTCTCCATCATGAAATAGTTCACTATCTTCCAATAAGCAGATATGATTGCTGGATATGTAATATTATGCAGTAATAATGATACAATTCTGATCTATAATTATGCCAAGTATTTATTGCTAGCAAGTTCTGAAATTTACATCATTAAAAATTGTAGCATATTTTCACTAAAGATACCAAGAACTTCAATCTGAACTTTGAGATAAAAGCTACAGTATGAATAAACAACAGATGTTTTTATAATAGGAGGAGAAAAATGCAAATTGAGGTTAGTACTGAAAATTTCACCTTAACTTTTGGGTTCCAGAATCAACATAAAGTTAGACAATATCATCATTATTCGTCATTGTTAAATCAAACCTGTGTAAAGAAAATATTGCTCATCCTATATATAATGCCATAACTCTTACAATTTGCTTTAATAATTCCCCATTTCTCTGACCTAAGCCCTAAAGTAATTTTATTCAAAATTCAAGTGTGTAGTACATTATCTAAGCCCATCAATATATAAGTCTCTCTCTATATATATTTTTTTATTTTTTTTATTTATTTATTTATTTATTTTTTTTGGTTTTTCGAGGTAGGGTTTCACTCTTGCCCAGGCTGACCTGTAATTCACTATTGAGTCTCAGGGTGGCCTCGAACTCACGGTGATCCTCCTACCTCTGCCTCTCAAGTGCTGAGATTAAAGGCGTGCGCCACCACGCCCGGCTATATTTTTATTGTCAACATAAGTGAATGTAAAAGACCTCACAGATTTCCCCACTGGAAGACCACAGGCCCAAAGAAACAAGCCAAATAATCTTAGGTTTAATACCCATTTTCCCCAAATAAGGCTTTCCTCTAAGTTGATTATCTCAGAAATTGTATTACGATAATGAAAAGATGACTAAAAAAGAAAATTGATGCAGTGAACTGTGTGTGTTTTTATGATTGTACCTGAGATGTCACCATTTTCTTGAAATTAATTGGTCATATATTGCAAATAATTATGGCACTATAAATAGAACTCAAAGGGTGATTCTGGAAAGGGCTCAGAATACCCAACTGCCTATAGAAATATGACCAGTAATGTTTATGCTCATGAAGCTTTATATGAACATAAGTTTCTATTGGGAATTAAAAATGTTACAGAAAATAATTTGGATGTGTTTTTTCCATGCACTGTGACTTTGTGGGAAATGGAATTTAAAGCTAACAAATTAGTTTATTTGGTAGAGAAATTTCAAGGCACTTCAGTATATGAGAGGTGGCTTAACTATTCCTGGTAGTGTTCACCCATATGAATAGTAAGAATACAGAGCAAAAAGCTACTAGAAACATTTGGAAAATGTCCACCTTGGTGAAAAATTAAGCATAGTTAATGTTATGATAAAGGGAGTGCAGAACCTAGTACTTTCAAAAATAAATTGGTTTTTTTTTAATCAGGGCACTAACAAATATGCTATAAAGATATTATTTAATTCCAATAACTCCACCATTGTAGGCTAAAATGTCCCCAAGAGTAATTTTGCAATTTTTCAATTTTATTTTAAAAATCATTACAAGATAATGTATTCTGAGAATAAACATCTGAAGTACTCTGGTCCCTCAGGAATGCCTCTGGTACTATTAATGGAGAATCTGTTTCATCCAGCCAGGCATGTTTAGGATTACTTTAGCTAGTCATGTTGTCAGCTAGACCAATTACAGATTAGGTCAGTAGCAGACCTTAACATCATTCACATGATGCCTGTTTAGCAGATATTCAGAAATTAAGTGTTACAGGGTCATAGAAGCTTCCAGCACTATTGGAGAAGAATATGTTAGAGGTAGTGAGAACTGTCAACAGAAAAATAGAAGAAGCTGTGAAAGTGAAAGAGAAGATGAGGTTGCATTGAAGACAAAAAATGAGAGAGGTAAGGAATGAGGATTACATGCCAAAGGAAACTAGGCAGGCATGGCCATTCTGATATTGAGTTCAGATATTTTAGAGCCAGCATGACCATAGGACCAGGACTACTCAAGCCCTTGGAAGATCACATCCCACCATAATGTATCCAAAATGAAGGGCATGAAGACTGGGGATATACAGTTTGCTCTTTGTAGTTTCAGCCTTACTATGGTCTAATTCCTCTTTCTCCCTTTGGAATTGGAGGTTGTCTTATTCTATTTTATGTTAGAAATATGATAACTTGCTAAAAATATTTATAGGTTCTCACAGCTGAGATGGCCTTGAGCCTTAGATGACAAAGTAGACATGAACTATTGGCCAATGATAGAGATGTTAAGACTTTTGGGATCCTGGAGGTGGACTAAATGTATTCTGCATTATGAAATGAACATGAACATTTGATAACAAGGGGAAAACTCTTATGGTTTTCCTGTATCTCCCAAAGGTCAACGGTTATATTCCTAGCCAGTATAGGTGACAGAGAATTTAAGAACCACAACCTAGAGGGAGGGAATTTATTTACCTAGAGCTATGTACTTAAAGGAGATATTGGGACCTCAAACTTACCTCTTACTCCTTCTTTCTTCATTCTGTTCATAAGGTAAGGCTTTCTTCAATTAAACAGGATAAACATGTTTTTCTAACTTCTCCCAAAGTCCAAGAACAATGAGCACAGTAAGCCAACTATAAACACTTATAAAAGTGTCTCCTCTTAAAATCAATTATCTCATATGCTTTGTTATGATAAAAGATTATTGCATAATATACTAAAAACATTAGGTAGGTTGATTTTACTTCAAAATATTTTTCTGTATCCACCATTCTTTCACAATGTACAATAAAATTTATGATTTCCTTGTTCACCTATAGCATTTCCTTGTGTGTCGTACATGTTTTCAACATTAAATAATCTATTACAAGTTATATGGTTATTGTCCCTCCATGTACAGATGGATTTACTTTCTGAGGTAAATGTTTATTTCTTATTCCAGTATCATAAACCCACATACAGGTATTTGTCTTATTTTTGTTTGTTCTTGACTTTTCATGCTTGATATTTTATAATTTCCTATAGATTATATATATATTTGGAAACTGAGTATAACTCCTTGGGGATGAATATGAGATGAGCTTTAAATATAAGTTGTCCATCAAGTATTCATGTAACATATTTTATGAATGGATAAAGGTGTTCATGGATGTATGGGTAAATACACTATTGTTGGTTTATAAAGTAGAATATTATTCAGCATAAAGTTGGCATGCTATTGTTTCTGAGAATATAAATAGATCTTGAAAACATTATGGTATAAAAAGTAGCCTGGAGCTGGAGATATGTCTCAGCAGGTAAAGGCACTTGTTTGCAAAGCCTGGCAGCCTGGATTCAATTCCTCAGTGCCCACATAAACCCAGATGTACAAAATGGATCATGTGTCTAGAGATTATATGTAGAGGCTGGAGGTCCTTGCATGCCTATATTGACTCTCTCTGTCTGTGTGTTTGCTGCTTTCTCTCAGTTTCCCTTTCTCAAGTAAAAAAAATTCAACCCTGACACAAAAGGGCCAATACTATATGAGTTCTCTTTTATATCAAAGATAAATAGTGACCTATTAGAAACAGAGTGGGACGTTGGTTGTCAGGGTCTGCAAGTCAGTGATTCAGGTTTTATTGGATTAAAATTTTCAGTTATAAAACGAATTACTGAGATTTTACTGAGTCAGAATATGGTTATAGTTAATAATTCTGCATTGTTTGCATCAATTTAGTAAATTATGTACATATTAATTATCCTCTCTTCCCCACACAGTGGTAAGTAATCACAGTGATAGATATGCTAATTAATAATTTGAAACTTGCAGTAAGTTCATCACATATAAATATATCAAATGATCAAATAATCACATTGTATATCTTGAATGCATACAGATATATAATTTTTATTAATTAGACATCAAAATATTGGAAAAATGGAGTCTAATTTTAAAAAGATTATACAGAAATGATGCATATTCATCATCATCACTACAGGAGGAAATGTCTCAATGTTTAAAAATACTCAATAGTTTCATCACCCTATTAGATTATATATCACACACATAAAATCGTCTTTAACCAACGTTGGTAAAACAATGATGCCTATCAAGTTCACATGAATATTTAGCTCAAATATAACATATGCTCTGATTATTTTAAGTGTTTATTTAGCTCATTTTCATAAAACAGTATTTGAAATGTATCCTTAATTTCATTAAGGCATGAATGTTGTAGTGAAGTCTAATAACTTGACACTATGTTAGTAAATATATAACTATCTGTTTTACATTAAAAACAGAAGTGTGGCTGAGTATATTGAAAATCCCCATTCACAAGTCCATAAGGGTTTAAATACCCCTTTATATAACATCTGACACCCTTTGCTTGTTTTAGCTGCCTTTCCAAACCATGGTTTCAAAGGAATACCAAGTTTTCTCTTCCATATGCCCCATCTACACCACACTACCTGCTGAATCCAAGCTGGCATCATTATCAGAAATAAGTAGATTCCGTCAGTTCCTTCTTTGTGCTTTATGTCAGTTAGCCAAAAGCCCTTTGCTTTGCCCAAATCATCAAGTCTATCTGCCAAGAACCTCTCTGGCTCATTATGCCATCTGCCAGTCAGTGACCTGTACTCCCTCTGGATGTATGCTACATTTTGTATGTCTGAAAACTCCAAATATTCCCTACTATCCCATTTTCCCAGATTGTAGAGAAATGACTCAACTTGACATTTGAAATCTATCAGGTGGAGCAAGAAAAACTAGCAATGTGAAATATACCAATTATTCAATATTTTCCCAAAATAGCAGTATGATTTGTTCACATTAAAGTAAGATGATCAGGGTTTTTTCTAAGGAATATTGGGTGATTTTGGGGTAAATATGTATTTATATCTAGTCATTTTTCTGAGAAACATTTGAGCAATTGAAAGGAGTATATATTTAAAAGCACTAAGTTGAAAATCATCATTATAAAATACTAAACCAAATCGGTGATGGTCCATGCTTGTAATCCCAGCACTCAAGAGGCAGGTGCAGGGGAAATCAATAAAAATTCAAAGCCAGCCTGAATTACATTGCAATGTCCAGACCAGCCAGGACTGTATCACTAGACCAACTTTTCTCAAATAAACAAACAAAAATTGAAGGAAAGAAAAGTAAATTATAACACTAAATGTACTGTCATTATTGATTGGAGAGGCCATAGATTTTTACTAGAAAATTTTCAGTGCCAAAGATTGATACCTGCCAGAGAGTTGTTGATCATGGAGGTCCCTGATGCCCCAAAGCATTACAGGCCATTGCCGAGGCCCTTGGTTTCCCACCAGGAATAGATGGTAAGACCCTATTGCTGAAGACGCCACATATTTGGGCTTCAAGGACACTGAGAAATCTTTCTGGAGCTGAGCTGAGAAACTTCTACATGTATACCAGCTCACAGAAAGTTTGAAAACACCATGCTGCATGCAGTTCAATGTGAGAGAGACAAATCACCAGTGAAGATACCCAACAGTGGACACTGCAAGCCTTATATTTGGCCCGCCAGGCCAAATGAGCCGACGGGTGCAATAGTGGCACATCTTTTATGGGGGAAACCAACTGCCCTCTAATTTGACTGGAGGCCTTCTCCATGGGAGGGAATACATCCCTGATACTGAAAACCTACAACAGGGGTAGTCATAAGCCCTAGGGTTGTAACGACTGCTTCTGTCTGGCTAAATGTATATACTATGCCCGCCAAACTGCCCAGTAAGCACTTTTCTTAATGTCCATACCCATGTATTAATTCTATTCTCACTTTTGGTTCAAGAACCTTCTCTTTTCAGATGGGGGTGACCTTGGGATGACTCAGAAGGCACTATGGTGCTGAAGAGAAGGGACAGAGGAATGTTCAGTACTGAAATATCCCAATCACACCTTCCATGGCTCAGGGTCCATTGCTGAAGAGGTGGTGGAAAGAATGTAAGAGCCAAAGGAAGGGTAGGACTCCTTACAACGTGCTCCTCCAGACACAAAATGGCCTGGTTATCCATGACCTCACAGTGCCTGACACTACCTACAGAAGACCATCACAATAGGAGGAAAAGATCATGACATCAAAATAAAAGAGAGACTGATTGAGAGGGGGAGGGGATATGTTTCAAAGGGGAAAGTGGGGGAGGGAGGGAGTTATCATGGAATATTGTTTACAATCATGGAATTTGTCAATAAAAATAAATAAAGAAAGAAATAAGAAAACCTGCACCACAGAATTGTTACAGGAACTAACTGAGTCTCTGTACTTTGACACACTGTACTAGTTTGGTATACACTTAATCTCTCAAGTCCTGACTATAATTACCTGACTAGCTAACTCCTGAAGAGTGGCTTGAACAAACCAACGTGAGAAGTTCCTCTTAAACACACACACACACACACACACACACACACACACAATAAAAACATAAGAAAAACAACAATAACAATAAAAAAAAACAAGCATCAGTGCTTCAGTTTGTTCTATTGAGTTCTATGACTTCAATGATGGATAAGCAAAAACTACAATGGCATTCTATTCACAACATAAAACATTTTTGTATTGATATAACTCTAAGTTAGGGACAGTGATTCTTGGAGCTCAAATAAAATTTATATTTCTTAATTTCTGGAAGATCAGAGTTACAAACTGTCAAATGATCTAGAGATAATTGATAGATGTGTTAAGATAGCAAACAACAAAAATGAAAAGGTCTCAGAAGTATTTTGAAATATCAGTTTATTTTAAAATAACATTCATTATTTAAATACCATTCAAACAAATCAATGGATCTATAATGAAGAAATCATTATCCTGTGAAACTAAATTTCACTGAATACAATGTTGAAGACACATATAGTATACTACCACAGAAGTTATAGAGGGATAATGTATACAATATTTTATTTTTTTAACAACAGGGAACAATTTTCTAGATTTTCAAAAATGGTTTGTGGTATTTACAGGAAATAATTAGACACAAAATAACATATGATAATAAACTATGTATGCTTAATACATACTTGCATGAATGAATACATTACAAGGAATGTGTATATGCAAACATGTTAATATTTAGGTACATATAGATAACACACTCTACTATTTTAATTATATCAGATTCTTATTTTATTTAACTATAGCAATTTTTCAATATGATGTATAAGATCTTAGAAAGAGTACTCAGTATAAAACGACATATTAACCGGGTATGGTGGCACATGCCTTTAATCCCAGCACTTGGGAGGCAGAGGTAGGAGGATTGCCATGAGTTCGAGGCCACCCTGAGACTACATAGTGAATTCCAGGTCAGCCTGAGCTAGAGTGAGACCCTACCTCAAAAAACCAAAAATAAAAATAAAAATAAATAAATAAATAAATAAAATGACATATTAGCATATAACTACCTGTGCCCTAGGTACTATCTAACACAATGAGAATTTACAAAAATGCATTAAAGACAATTCCTAGAGAAAAAAATAGAAAATATGAATTCACTATTATTAAGTTTAAAACAGGAACAAGGGCTGGAGAAATGGCATAGCAGTTAAGGCACTTGCCTGCCAAAAATAAGGGCCTCCAGGTTTGATTCCCCAGGACCAAAATAAGCCAGATACACAAGGAAACATATGCCTCTCTCTCGCTAGTAGTGGCTGGAGGCCCTGGTGTGCCCATTCTTCCACACCCCACTTCTTTCACTCTCTATCTCTCAAACAAATAATGAAAAAGTAAAACAGAAAAAAAAATAGAAACAAAAATAGGTTGAAATTATAGAGGCAGTACTTGAAATATACAGCCCATATATAATGATATTTATATAAGTGAAATATTTGCCTCAATTCCTCCCAAAGTACTTGATAGTTTTAATTAATAACTTTGACATATTAAACACAATGATGAACTAGACAAACCATATATTTCTAGGAATTTTTTTTATAAAATATTATATCTTGGAGAGAGAGGGAAAGGGGCAGACAGAGAGAGTATGGTTATAGCAGGGCTTCCTGCCACTGAAAATGGGAAACAGATGCATATGGAAATTTTTTTTCCTAGTTTTTACATGGGTGTTTATGTGGGTACTGGAAAATCAAACCTTGGCCTACAGGCTTTACAAGTGGCTTTAACCACTTGGCCATCTCTCCAGCTCCTTTTCTCTAAATTTCTTTTTTTATTAATTAGTTTTGTACTCAGCGAATAGAGTCAATTTGGTACCATTGTTGGGCTCATCCATGTCCTACCCCTTCTTCATGGCCCCTCCTTGTTGAGGTATATGGGTCATGCATACTGGAATCAGCCCACAGTTATGGGTAGATTAAATGTCTCTGCATATCATGACCCAACATGTGGCTCTGACATTCTTTCCACACCCTCTTCCGCAAAATTTCCCTGGCCAATGTTGGGTTCATTTTTGGTCTGCTTTGGTGATGAGGTGTTGGGGGCCTCCGGGTCTCTGGATCTGTGATTTGGTAGGAGGTGATTTTTCTGTGTTGATTTCCTTCACCCTTGTACTGGTACCCGGTTCACCAAGAAAATAGCACCCTTGCTTGTTTCGCCAATTGTTCTTAGACCTTAATATAAGACCAGAAACTTGACTACTACTGGAAGAAAATATATGAAGTACTTTCCAGGCTGTAGGAATGAAAAAAAAAATTCCTGAACAAAACCCCAGTAGCTCATGATCTTAAACAATCACTCAACCAATGGGATCACATGAAGCTGAAGAGTTTCTTTACATACAAGCATAGTATAAGAAAAGCCAATAGATTAACCACAGAATGGGAGAAAATATTTGCTGGCTATCCAACTGACAGAGGCCTAATCTCTCGAATCTACAAAGAACTCAAAAGTCTAAACAGTAAAACGTCAAACACCCCACTCACAAAATGGGGCAAAGAGCTAAACAGGCAGTTCACAGACAAAGAAACACAAATGGCAAATAAACACTTAAGAAAATGTTCATGATCCCTAATCATCAGGGAAATGCAAATTAAAACAACTATGAGATTCCACCTTACCACAATAAGGATAGCAAACATCAAAAAATCAAATGAAAATAAATGGTGGCGAGGATGTGGAGAAGTAGGAACACTCATCCACTGTTGGTGGGAATATAAGATGGTACAACCCCTTTGGAAAGCAATATGGAGACTCCTGAAAAACTGACTATAGAGATACCAACAGACCCAGTTACTCCCTTACTGGACATCTACCCTAAAACCTTCAAACCACAGGCCAGAGAGATTTGCTCAACCATGTTTGTAGCAGCTCAATTTGTAATAGCTAAGAGCTGGAATCAACCCAGATGTCCATCATTAGAAGAATGGATAACTAAGATGTGGTATATCTACACAATGGAATTCTATACAGCAGTAAAAAAAAAATGACACAATGAAATTTGAGTAAAAATGATTGAACCTGGAACAGATCATTCTCAGTGAACTTACCCAATCACAGAAAAAAATCACCACATAGTCTCACTCATCTACAGCACGTAACCTGAATCTACACAAGATGCCTTACATACACAGCAAGCTTCTGGTGGACTAGACAGTAGGATGGGTGGTGAGGGAGGGGAGGGGAAATGAGAGGGTGGGAAACACAAATCTAGAAGCAAATGGCAATGGTCCCAAAAAATTCTAGATCCTACAAACCAGACCAAATGGCTGAACCTTCACCAGGCCCTTAGAGGGAACACCTGAACCACAAGATACTGGAGAGGGTATGATGAATACTGACCTTAATCTTCTATAGCCTCTCTATCTATCTATCTATCTATCTATCTATCTATCTATCTATCTATCTCTGTCTGTGTCTCTGTCTCTTCTCTCCATTGCTTTTATATTAGTTATCTTTTTCTTTATTTTCTTAGTGGGCACTGTCCTGTAACTCCCAGTGCCAGCATGGGGATAGCATCCACAATGAGTTTCTGATACAAAGACCTACAAGGTTTCCTAAAAGAAAGACAGATTTCTGTCTGAGTACTTGATGACCCACCAAAGGTTAGTGGTAAGACTCTACTGCTGAAGACACGTTATATGGTTAACACATAAAATGGAATGGCATGGCTGGAAGCTGGAAGAGAGTCAGTCCCCAGACAGTCAGCATGTCTAGTGCCAGAAGGTGCTACATGGATGACTGGGAGAAAATGACCAATATCTGTCGAAGCAACTCATAGTCTCACATACTTAGCAGCAAATAACCTGTTGTGATGCCCACACAAGTGCAATAGTGGCACAGTGCCATGATGGGGAACCACCTGCTCTTGATTTGGCTAACTGATCCCCTCAGTGGTACGGGACCCATAGCTGGAGCTGGGAAACAAGTCAGAACCATATCCAAACAAAAGCCCACTCTCCAATATCAAGTTACCATCAATGGTGGGCTACAAGAGGTCCTACACCTATTAAATTCTCTATAAAAAAGTAAGGGTTACCTCATTTGTCCTGGTGCTAACTTACTCTCCATTGGAGAATCTGCTTCTCTTTTTCAGATAGATGTAGATCCTAAGGAGAGAGCCACCCCATGGTACCTCAAATGGGCCCTGGCTGAAATTAAGAAAAATTGGTGAAACAAGCAAGGGTGCTGTTTTCCTGGTGAACCGGATACCAGCACAAGGGGGAAGGAGATCAACACATAGAAAAATCAACTCCTACCAAATCAGAGAGCCAGAGACCCAGAGGCCCCCAACACCTCATCACTGAAGCAGACCAAAAATGAACCCAACATGGCTCAGGGAAATTTTGTGGAAGAGGGGGCGGAAAGAATGTCAGAGTCACATGTTGGGTCATGATATGCAGAGATATTTATCTTACACATAACTGTGGACTAACTCCACAATGCAAGACCCATATACCTCAACAAGGAGGGCCCAAGAGGAGGGGTAGATCACGGAGGAGCCTAATAATGGTACCAAACTGACTGTATTTGCTGAATACAAAACTAATTAATAAAGAAAAGAAAAAAAGTAAAAATAAATAAATAAATAAAAATAAAAAATAAAATATTATTCTTATGAGAAAGCAAACAAGCAATAATAATGGCCAAACTATATTGTATTCTGAAATATATTAAATGTGTCTAATTGTAGATTTCAAGCTCTAGTTCAATTTTGCCCACATTCACATTTTCATACTTCTGTCACTGACCTACATAAACCATATGTAATTCCCAAATTCCAAAACAGTTGTTTTTTCCCAGTATCTTTTATGTTCTATCACTTATTTTTATCTTTTTCTCATATATCATTCTATTAATTACATTTATACAATTCATACTTCTATTAGTTACATATCAACTCCGCTATGATAAATTTCTAATAGTTACACCCTCTAAGTGTATTTCTCTTTTCTTGGCCTAAGATAACCATTTTATATTAAACTTTCACAAAAAAAGTCTTATAACTAACAAAATTATTTTGATATTCATTAAATTACCTTATACATTTTATTACTTATTATAGCTCTGATATAAATAAATGAGTTCATATATGAACAGGTAAGTATACTATGAGGATAACATGTTAAAGGAGGGAGGAGGGGACAAAAGAAGGGCAATGGAATACCAGTGGCATGCAGGGAGAAAGGGAACCATAAAGAGTAATGCAAACAGGGGATGAGTAAGCAAGTTTGGATAATATATATAATATATATAGTATATATAATATATATAATATATATGTCATATATATTATATATATTATCCAAATTATATATATATATATATATCATGATGAAACCAATTATTTTATGCCAACTTATAATTAATTAAAATACATCTGTTACAACTTATCACATATAACATCATTTAGACTGAATCATGCATTAATATATAAATACAAGTTGATGCTTATCAGAATTCAAAAGATTAGCTTTCATATAATGAGCACCATCCCAATAACATGTGGAGGCATAATGATAACTCTTATTTGTAAAATAAGTTGTTCTCATAAATCTCCTGAATACTTTATGTGTTTTATGATGACATGGAGAATAGTGCATGATGGGATCTTACATGCGTAATTTTGTCATTGCTGAGTTTTGATACTAAAAATATTATGTCTATACATCTCTTCTCATTTATCCTCAAAAATTTACAAATCCATTACTTTTGGAAATTCTTTGTCATTCTCAGTAAGTTTTACATAATCTGGATGTTGTAACTATCTTATCATTGCCAATGAAAATGTATCTTCTTTGTTTCACAAAATTAAATAAAGATCCATGAGATCTAAATAAAATGGATTTATTTTCTTTTTCTTTTTGCATTTAAAATGATTTATTTATTAATAAGCTTATATAACATGCTCTAGAGAAAATAAACTAGATTATATTTCATTGTTCATGGCTTGCATATGCAATGATCTCTACCAAATTTACAATGTAGTATTAAGTCCCATTTCACCACATAATGTTAGACAAGATAAAGATAAATGAGAATGAGCAGACTTTGTTTATCATCCAGATCTGAATCCTTGAAATAATTTGGAACCATAAGTCTACTTGACATTGCTGAAACTCAAATAGCATCATCATAACTCAAAAGTGTTCATTAAAGAGTATTTATTCAGAAATTAGAATTTTCTGTTGCATATAAATATTAGAGCTATTAATTCAAATTACAGCTTTTACAAAATGGTACAAAATAGGAGCATCACTAAATCAATTATTTTTCCTTGTTTCCCTATTGTAGAGTTGCTTGGGGGAAATTCCAGTTTATAACTTTAATTATGGTATTATGTCCTGAATTTCTTTCTTTTATTCTTATGTGTGTTCCAGTACAGATGATGTATTGTATGGTTAGCGTATACATAGGATGAAATGCTTAGTACCATTTATGTGAATTTATATTATATTTCAAGGTTAAGCTTTCTTTCTATCTCTACTTCTGAATACGGTACCCTTCACAAACTTTAGACATTATTTTTCTCTGAAATTAGGTTATGTGCTGATATATTTATTTATTTTTACATTTAACTGTTTATTGACAATTTAAAAATATGTAAATAATATATTTTGTTCATAATCTCTTCTCATTGTCTTCTGTTGTCTCCCTACACTCATCTTCCCTCCAATGAACCCCTTCTTATTTATGATTAGTCTCTTCTTATTTGGTGGCTTTTGCCCTTCCTTCATTATCCATATTGGAAAACTGATGGGCATAATAATGTGCAGGTCTGGTGTAGGGAGCAACAGCTACTAAAGTGTCATGAGTGCAACCATCATGTCATGTCAAGAAGATAACATTACAAAGCCTCTCTCCCCATTGTCTGACAAACATATTATTTCTGGTCTCTTTTCAACTGTCTTCACTGAGCATTAGAATGAGTGATAAAGATATCTCATTAAGTGTTGAGTATTAAAAATCTACTTGTTCTTGGCATTTTAACTGCTTTCGAACCTTTCAAGAGTATTCACCATCTGCAAAAAGAAGCTTTTATGGCCAAATGAGAGAATATAAAGACTTATTTAAATAGAAAATTTTGGAGTACAACATTTCCATTTAGCCGAACCAAAGAGGTAGCTTTCCTACTAGGGTCTATGAATTTCCCAGCCATAGGCTTTTGACTACATATTCAGTGACAAGCATAAATTCTCTCACATGGAGTGGGTATCAAATTCAGTAAGAAATCAATTGAATACCCTCAAAGCAGTGATTTTCCTACTTCACCAGTGGGTGCACCTTATATGTCTCATGAGGAGAGAGAAATAAAAGGGATACAAATGGGAAATGAAGAAGTTAAATTAGCCCTATTCACAGATGGCATGATTCTATACACAAGAGTCCCAGGAACCTCCATTGCAAAACTCCTAAAGATGATTACCTCCTTCAGCAAAGTAGCAGGATACAAAATCAATGCACAAGTTCAGTAGCCTTTCTATATGCAAAAGACAAAAATATAGACAAAGAAACAAGCGACATTGTCCCATTTTCAATAAAAACAAAAAATAAAATAAGATACCTTGGAATAACATTAACCAAGGATATGAAAGACCTATACAATGAAAACATAAAAACACTCAAGAAAGAAATTGAGGAGGACTTGAGAAAATGGAAACACCTCTCATGATCCTGGATAGGTTGAATTAACATTGTGAAAATAGCAATCTTACCAATGGCAATCTTACCAAAGGCAATATACAGATTTAATACAATACCAATAAAACTTCCAAAAATTTTCTTCACAGTGATAGAAGAATAATATCTCAAAATTCATATGAAAAGGCAGAAGGCCTCAGATTTCCAAGCATATTCTTAAAAAGAAACATCTCTGGAGGCATCACCATACCTGCTCTAAAGCTATATTACAAAGACATAGTAATAAAAACAACATGGCTCTGACATAAAAACAGGATTATAGACCAATGGAACAGAATCAAGAACCTGGACTTTGGGTCAAGTAACTACAGCTACTTGATATTTACAAAGATCCTAACAATTTAGGCTGGAAAAAAAGACAGCATCTTCAACAAATGTTGCTGTACAAATTATATAGCCATATGCAGGAAAATGAAACTCATTCCACACATCTCACCATGCACAAAAATTAAGTCCAAATGGATCAAAGACCTCAATATAATACTGGAAACTCTGCTACTGCTGGAAGAAAAATAAATAAGAGGACTTATCCATGATAAAGGAATGGGAAAACACTCCCTGAACAAAAATTGAGTAGCTCATGAACTTAAGCACTCACTCAACCATGGGGATCTCATGAAGCTGAAAAGTTTCCTCACATATAAACATACCATAAACAGAGCCAATACATTACCAACAGAATGGCAGAAAATTTTTTTGCCAGCTATCCAACTGACAGAGGCCAAATCTCTGGAATCTACAAAGAACACAAATCTAATTAATAAAGAGTCAAACAACCTGCTCACAAAATGGGGGAAAAAAACTGGACAGGGAATTCTCAGAGGAAGAAACACAAATGGCAAACACACACTTAAGAAAATTTTCATCATCATTAATCATCAGGGAAATAGAAATAATTAAAACATCTATGAGATTCTACCTTACCCCCAGTAAGGATAGCAAACAGTAAAAAATCAAATAAAAAATGCTGGAGAGGATGTGGAGAAATAGGAACCTTCATTCACTGTTGGTGGGAATGCAAGCTGGTACAACCAGTATGGAAAGAAATATGAAGACTCCTGAAATGGATGACTATAGAGTTACCAACAGACCCAGTTATTCCCTTACTGGGCATTTATCCTCAAAGCTCCAAACCTCAGCTCAGATATATTTGCCCAACCATGTTTATAGCTACTCAGTTCATAATAGCTAAGAGCTGGAATCAAACCAGAGGTCCATCATTGAATGAATGGATAACCAAGATGTGGTGTATCTACGTGATGACATTTTACGTGGCAGTAAGGAAAAGAGACACAATGAAATTTGAAGAAAAATGGTCAAACTTGGAAGAGACCATTCTCAGTAAATTCACCCAATCCAAGAAAGGTAATCATTACATGGTCTCACTCATCTGTGGCCCCTAACCTACATCTTCCCAAGATGCTGGCATAGCTAATAAGTATCTAGAATACTGGATAATAGGGAGGGTTGAAAGGGAGGGGTGAACAAGCGTGGAGGAACACAAAACTGGACCCATTGACAATGGTCCCATAAAATTCTGTATCTTAAAAGGCACACTAAATGTTTGAACCTTCATCAAGTCCCTAGAGGTAACACTTGAATCACAGGGCCCGGGAGAGGGTATGATGAAGACTAAACTTAATCTTCTCCTATTTCTTTCTTTCTTTCTTTCTTTCTTTCTTTCTTTCTTTCTTTCTCTCTCTCTCTCTCTCTCTCTCTCTCTCTCTCTCTCTCTTTCTCTTTCCATCTTCTCACTTTCTTTTTTATATTACCTATTCCTTCTTCCTTCTTTTCCCTTGGCACTGGCCTGTAGCGCCCACTACCAGCATGGGTTTAATATCCACAATTAGCTGTTGATCAGAGAGAACTACAAGTTTCCCCAAAGGGAGACAGATTTCTGGGCTGCAGAGATGGTTTAGTGGTTAAGTGCTTGCCTGTAAACCCTAAGAACCTCTGTACTATGCTCAATTTCCTAGGACCCACCTAAGCCAGATGTACAAGGGGCTCATGCGACTTGAGTTCATTTGCAGTGCCTGGAGGCCCTGTTGTGCCCATTCCCTCTCTATCTGCCTCTCTCTACCTTTTTTGCTCTCAAATAAATAAATAAATAAAACTTTAAAAAATTAAAAAAGATGACAGATTTCTGTCAGAGTACTTCATGACCCACAAAATGTTAATGGCAAGACCCCAATGCAGAAGACACCATATGCTGTTGGTACAGAACATGGAGTGACCTGGCTGGAATCTAGAAGAGAGTCAGTCCCCAGACAGTTAGGTCATCTAGTGTTAGAAGGTGCTACATGAGTGACTAGGGGAAAATGACCAATATCTGCCCAAACAGCTCGTGGTCTAAGCTACTCAGCAGCAAACAACCTGATCAGATGCTCGCACAAGTGCAACTGTGGCACACAGCCATGGTGAGTAACAACTGCGCTTAATTTGGCTAATGGATCTTCTCAGTGGAATGGATTCCATAGTTGGATCTGGGAAACAAATCAGAACAACATCCAAGAAACAAGACCACACTCCATTATCAAGCTCACACAAATTGTGGGCTACAAGAGGGTCTACACCTATTAAATTCTATCTAAAATAATAATGGTTATATCATTTATCTGGTGCTCACTTCAATCTCCACTGGAGAATCTGCTTCTCTTTTTCAGATGGACTCAGAACCTGAGGAGACAATCAGCCCATTGCTCCTTACCAGGGCCCCAGCTGAAATCAAAGAGGAATTGGGGAAATGGGCAAGAGTGCTGCTTTCTTGGTGAACCTGATACCAGCACAAGGGTGAAGGGGACAGACACAGAGAACACTAAACTCCTACCAAACCAGATATCCAGAGACACAGAAGTTCCCAAGACCTCATCACTGAAGTAGACCTAAAATGAACCCAACATGGCTCAGGGAAATTCACAGAAGAGGGGGAAGAAAGATTGATAGAGCCACAAGTTGGGACATGAAACATAGAGACATTGCCTCCTTCCCATCACTGATGGCGAACCCCACAATGCACAACCCACATTCCCCAATGAGGAAGGTCACTTCAGAGGGGGCAGGACAAGGAGGAGGCTAATGATGGTACCAACACAGCTCTATACACATTGTGTGCATAACTAATAAAATAAAGAACAAAAAAGTAAGGTGGAAGAGTGATTGAGGGAAGCACCTGAAAAAATAAAATTAAAAAGGTAAATGAAATAAACAATGCTATTTTAAGTACATTTAAGTACTTGATCGTCTTTGAATTGATTTCTATACAGGGAAAGAAATAAGGGTTTAATTTCACTCGTCTACAAGTATATATCCACTTTTCTCAGTATTATTTGTGAAAAATATTTTCTTTTCTTTTTTGTTTATCTTTAAGCATGTATATCTAATATCAGATGGTTTCCATTACATGGATTTATATATACATTGACCCCTTTTATTTGCATGTCTATATTTTTGCCAGTAGCATGCTGTTTTTGATACTATGGCTCTGCAAGATAACTTGAAATCAATTACAGTGATGCATCACGGGTACTGTTTATTTGTTGAGGATAGCCTTGGTTATTTTTGAGTCTTTATAAGACATATTTTCTAGTTTTTTTGAAGAATGACACTACTATTTTATTAGGATTTCAATGAATGAGTATATTACTTTTTGTAGAATGGACATTTTATAATATTAAGTATTCAATGTCATGAACATGGGAAAGGCTTCCATCTTCAATTATCTTTCTCAATTTTGTTTTTCAGTGCTTTAAAGTTTTCATTGTATAGGTCTTTCACTTCCATAGTTTGGTATATTTCTATACATGTAGTTTGTGGCTATTAAGTATGGACTCTTACCCTAATTTCTTTTCCAGTATGTTTGTTTTTTCTTGGGATATGGGAAGGGTAATGATTTTTTTGGTTATTTTTATGTTCTGACACATTATGGAAAGTGTCTAACAGCTCTAGGAGTTGGAATCATATCATCTATAAATAAGGATAGTTTGATTTCTTCCTTTATATTTTGCATCCTTTCATTTATTTCTCTTTTCTGATTGATCTAGCTAAGACTTGGCATACTATATTAATTAGCAGTGGTGATAGTGCACACACTTGCCTTATTTCAGTGGTGTGAATTTTTTTAAGTTTTTTTTTTTCATTCAAGCTGATGTTGTCTATATGGTTGTTATAGTCAACCCATATGATATTGAGATACATTCTCATCCTCCCTAGCTTTTGATTCTTTTTATCCCAAAGTTTTTTGGGGTATTCTCAAAGGCTTTTTATGAATCTATTGAGATGATCAACTTATTTATGCCTTTAAATATACTTATGCAATACATGACATTAATTGATTTATGTATGTGGAACCATCTATACATCTATAGAATAAACCCCACATGGTTGACTTGCAAGGTATTTTTAATGTAGTCTTAAACTCAATTTGCAAGAGTTTTATTAAAAATATTATACATCTGTTTATCATGGATATTGTCATATAGCATTCTTGTTTTGTTTATATGGTTTTGCTATTAGCATGATGCTAGCTTAATATAAGGACTTAGAGATCAGTCCATAATTTTCAAGTATATGAAATAACTTGAGAACAGTGTTTTCACATATTATATAAAGTTCTGATAAAATTCTATAATTAACTCATTAGGGCTTGTACTTTTTTGATTGAAAGAATTATAATTGCACCATCAGCCTTTTTGTTTGTTGCACCTCTGTTTAAATTATTTATCTCACCTCAGTTTAAATTTGGTAAGATATATGTGTCAAGAAATTCATCTATTTCTAAAATAAATTTGTTGATTCCTGGAAAGGATGAACATGGAGCTACCAACAGACCATGTTATTCCCTTACTGAGAATTTATCCTAAATGCTCCATGCATTAATACAGAGACATTTACTCAACCATGTTTATAGCTGCTCAACTCATTATAGCTAAGAACTGGGATCAACTAAGAAGCCCACCATTGGATGAATGTATAATGAATTTGTGGTACATTTACATTCTAATCAGATGTAAGAAAAAAAGATTCAATGAAATTTGCAGAAAAATGGAGAGACTTGGAAGATATACTAAGTGATCTTCATTTCTTTTAGATTTTCCATTTTGGTAAAAAAAATAGGTTTTTGAAGTATGTCTTTATGATTCTCTCAATTTCATTGGTATATTTTATAATGTCTACTTTTCCCTCTTTAATCTTGTTGAATATGGGTTTATATTCTTTGTTTGTCAGTATTTTAAATTTTTCAAAGAAATAACTCTGTATTCCATTGACTCTGTTGTTTCTTTTTCATTTCAACTGTGTTGGTTTCTGACCTGATCTTGATTGTTTGTTTCAATATTGTATGTTTGTATTGATTGGTTCTTGGTTGATCAAGGTTTTTAGATACATAATTCAATTATTTGAAGTCTCTCTGTTATTTTTAACTTACTTTTTAAGCAACTTATGTGTGCATGTTTGCATGTGTGCATGTGTGTGTGTGTATCTACATATCAAGGACTCTTGATGTTCCATATGGCGTTATTTGGGTAGATAAAATATTGAATCTATGCCCTCAGACTTTGCAAACAAGCAAGTAACATTAAGCCCTGTGCCATTGCCTCAGTCCTTGTGTTTTTATTTTTTTCTTTTCTTTTTTTCTTTATTAGTTAGTTTTATATTCAGCAAATACAGTCAGTTTGGTACCATTATTAGGCTCATCAGTGACCTAACCCCTCCCCTTGGCCCCTCCTTGTTGAGGTATATGGGTCATGCATTGTGGAGTTAGCCCACAGTTATGGGTAAGATAAATGTCTCTGCATATATTGGAAAAGTGTGAGTAATTTCCTCTCATGTTTGTGTTTTCTTAGTTTTCATTTGTTCAACATCTGTTCAAAAATTGGTTATTGTTTTTGCTCCTTTAGCCTCTTGAATATGCTTCTTCTTCTCTTGGGTATGTACTATTCCATCCAGTATCCTCTGTAAGATGTCTTAGTGCTTATATATTCTTTAGCTTGCCTTTATTATGGAACATTTTTCTTTCATATATTACAAGAGAAACTTTTTATGTGTTTGGTAGTTTGGTTCAGGAGCTATTGTTTTTCAATACTTGAAATGCATCACTCCAAGCCCTCTGTAGTTTCATATTTTCCACTGAAAAATATGGCTGTTATTCTAAAGGCCTGATGTTATATTCATAAATAGCTCTCTTGCACACAGTTGTTTCTTTGTTTTGTGTAATTACTGTTTGATTATATTACAGCATGGGAAAATTCTTTTCTGGTCCTGCATGTTTGGTTTTCTATGGGCCTCTTGTACCTGGATGGGTCTCTTTTCTCTAGATTTGAGTAATTTTCTTCTATAATTTTATGAAAAATAATTTCTGTGTCATTAACCTGAATTTCTACTCTTTCTATTTTTCCCACTATGCAAACATTTTGTCTTTTGTAGGTGTCCCACATGTCTCATGTTTCATTCATATAGTTTTTGAACTTGTCGTTGGTTTTGACTATTTGATCCAATTAATCTTGTTCGTTTTCAAAGCCTAATAGCATGTCTTTACTTGATCCATTCGACTAGTATAATTTTCCATGGAAGTTTTTCCTGTTGACTTATTATATTTTTCATTTCCAGTATTATTACAGTTTGATTTTATAATTTCTATCTCTTTATCGTGTTCCCATTTTCCTGCACTGTTCTGAGTTCCTCATTAATCTACTTATTTGTATTCTCTTGAAATTCATATATGTGTGTCCCCTTTGAAGTTATTTAGTATTTCACTCATGCATTACTGGTACTTGATTGCATGTCAGTTTAATTCAAACCTTTCAAAAGGGAGATTACAGTCAGTGGAATGATCTTATCTGGTGAAAGTAAAAGCAAATGAGGATTAATGTTATCAGGATACACGACTATACGTGCCGGACATTATTTGCCTCATACAAAACAACCAAAGCAGGGGCAAATTCCTACTATCCTGCTGCTTTTAAGAATAGCACTGAGGAACAGGGAAAACATTAGAGAAATTGCTAGGAACAGTAATGCATAAAATCCTTATAAGAGAGGTAAATAACTGTGTGATATCTAACATCACATCTCCAGTTCATAATTGCCCTGAACCAAATAGGATTTGCATGGATGGAAATGAGTAAAATCCCTGTAAATCTATGCATAGGCTCCCTAGATCCACTGCAGAATGCACTGCACTCAAAGGCAGCAATTAGTTAGGGTTGAAAAATCCATATGAAGACTACAGTACTAAATGCAATAGGAGGCAATGTTGATGTAGCCTGCAACTTCACCTTTAAAATGCATGGTAAGAAGAATGTTTTTTAATAATAATCTAATATAAAATTTGCAAAATCAAGTGCTCACTAGAGTTGAATATTAACATAAGGACACTACAAGTAAACAAAAACAAGTTTACATGATGTTTCTAAATGAACATAGTGATTCTATAGTAGTAGAGACTCCTCAAAAGAAGAAATTGAAGGAAAAACATGAAAAACTACAATTATGTAAGTTGTGTGTGGTGGCACACACCTTTAATCTTAGCACTAGGGAAGCAGAGGTAGGTGGATCACCTTGAGTTCAAGGCCACCCTGAAACTACATATTGAATTCCAGGTCAGGCTGGAATAGAGTGAGACTCTACCTTGAAAAAACAAAAAAAAAAAAGTGAATTTTAGTAATGAACAAAATTAAAAATTATTTCTAACATTAATATCAACACTCTAATAAAAAGCAAATGATGTATTTCCCTGCTCCAGACAGTGTGCAGGTGAACAGGCACAGCATGGAGGAGTTAGGCCAGACCCTTGTGTCCCAGCTCCTCCCAGATCCCTGGTCCTGCTTCCCTGTGCAGGAGAGTGTGGGGGTGGGAAGGTGGGAGTAGGCCAGATTCCTGTTTCCTGGCTCCTCCCAGCTCCTTGGTTTGGGTTCCCTGCACTGAGCTGTGTGCAGGTAGGAAGATATCAATTTCTAGCTTCTCTCAGCTCCCTGGTCCAGATAACCTGTATAGGAAGGTGTGCAGGCAGATTAGTTTTCTAAACCAACCTATCACATCCATGGAGATTGAAAAGGTAATCAAAAACCTCTCCAAAAATAAAAGTACAGGACGGGATGACTTCTCTTTCAAATTCTGTCAAAACGTCATTGAAGAATTGAAACCAATTTTTCTCAAATGTTTCACATAATTGGAGACCAGGGAATCCTCCCCAACACCTTTTATGAAGCTACCATCACACTAACATCAAAACAAGACAGAGATGCAAAAAGGAAATAAAACTATAGGCCTATATCCCTAATGAACTTAGATGCATAGATCCTGAACAAAGTCCTTGCAAACTGAATTCCAGAATACATTAAAAGCATTATCCACCTGGGCTTCTGAGTGAGAAGGAAAAAACTCAGTAGCAGAGGCCAGTAAGCTAGAAAAAGAGATATAAAGGGAAGAGGAAGGAAGGGAGGGGGTTACTTAATAGGATGGTATTGTGTATATGTAAGTAGAAGAATAGATTAATGGGTGTGAAAAGGCCCAAAATGAGGTCAGGGGAAGAGATAGAGTAAAGGAAAGGTGGAGGGAGGGCTAATCAAAATCTAAGAGGATATAAGTAAATCATATGGAATCCTACATTTTTGGACAATGGAACACTCAGGAGCCGTAGATTGTTGCTAGAAAATTTTCAGTGCCAGGGATGGGATACCTTACACTGAGTTGTTGGCCAGGGAGGTCCCTGATGCCCCCAAAACATTATAGGCAATTGCCGAGGCCCTTGGTTTCCCACCAGGAATAGATGGTAAGACCTTATTGCTGAAGACTCCACATACTTGGGCTGCAAGGCCACTGAGAAATCCTGCTGGAAACTGAGCTGTTAACCTCCTCCATGTAGACCAGCTGACAGAAAGCTGGAAGAAGCCATTCATCATGCAGTTCAATGGGAGATAGAGAAATCACCAGTGAAGATACTCAACAGTGGACACTGCAAGCCTTATATTTGGCCAGCCAGGCCAAATGAGCCAACGGATGCAATAGTGGCACATCTTTTATGGGGGAAACCAACTGCCCTCTAATTGGACTGGAGGCCCACTCCTTGGGAGGGAATATATCCCTGATAATGAAAAGTTAAAACAGGGGTAGCCATGAGGCCTAGGGGTATAATGTCTCCTGTTGTCTCACTAAATGTATATACTATGCTTATCAAACTGCCCAGTAAGCACTTCTGTTAATGATCATACCCTCATATTAATGCTACTCTCACTTTCAGTAGAGAATCTTCTCTTTTCAGATGGCAGTGACCTTCAGTCGACTCAGAAGGTATCATGGTGATGGAAAGAAATGACTGCAGTGCTCAGTACTGCAATATCTCTATCACACCTTCTAAGGCTCAGGGTCTAAAGCAGAAGAGGTGGTGGAAAGAATGTAAGAGCCAAAAGAAGGGTAGGATTTCATACAACATGCTCTCTGCAGACACAAAATAGCCTGGATATCCATGGCCTCACAGTGCCTGATACTACCTACACAAGACCATCATAAGAGGAGGAAAAGATCATGACATCAAAATTAAAAGAGAGACTGATTGAGATGGGGGGGGGTATGACGGATAATGGAGTTTCAAATAAGAAAGTGTGGGGAGGGAGGGTATTACCATGAGGTATTTTTTATAATCATGGAAGTTGTTAATAAAAATTTGGAAGAAAAAAATCAAGGCCAGGCATGGTGGTGCATACTTTTTTTTTTTCTCAGCAGGATCTGTGGACCCTGTGATTAGTGATACCATAATCCAAATGGATGACATACACTTCTCATTTGCCAATATAACCTTGTTGATGTAAGAAAAACAATAATATACCACTTTAATCTGAGAATTTAAGAGGCAAATGTAGGGAGGATTGCTGTGAGTTCGAGGCCAGTCTGAGACTACAGAGTGAATTCCAGGTCAGCCTGGACTGGAGTGAGACCCTACCTTGAAAAATAAAACAAAACAACAAAATAAAAGCATTATCTACCTTAACCAAGTAGGCATTGTCCCAGGGATGCTGGGATGGGTCAACATATGAAAATCATTCAACATAAAACACCACATAAATCTGGGCATGGTGGTACACACCTTTAATCCCAGCACTAGGGAGGCAGAGATAGGAGGATCTCCATAAGTTTGAGGCCACCCTCAGACTACATAGTGAACTCTAGGTCAGCCTAGGCCAGAGTGAGACCCTACCTCAAAAAACCAAAAAAATAATAGTAATAATAATAATAAGAAGAACAAATACTATCACATAAATAAAATTAACCATTAGAACCTCATGATCATTTCAATTGATGCAGAGAAGGATCTCAAATGATTCAGAGAAGGTCTTTAACAAAATGCAACACCACTTCAGGATCAAAATGCTGAAAAGAATAGGCATGGAGGGTGTAGCAGACAGCTTCAGGTTCATTGAGATAAACTTCCAGACCAAGCACAGTTATGGAGGAAGGGATTTATTGAATCTTACAGATCCAGGGGAAGTTCTATAATGTCATAAGAAGCTGGCCTGCTTTCACAGGACCAAGCAGAGAGTGAGAGAGAGAGAAGCACAAGCCAAAAGCCAAAAGCCACACAGCACACTTTGCATATCTTTAGATTGAAATCTGAAACCCACCACCATACCTTAAGATCCACCCAGTGACATGCCTCCAGCAAGGTGGCTGCAGATGCAAACTACAAGCTAATAAAAAACTGAATATATTGGGGGCCATCTATTCAAACCACCACATTCTGCCCCTGGCCCCCAATAGATTTATAACCATCACACATTGTAAATTGTACTCAGTTCAATTTCAAAGGACCCCACAGTCTTGAGCAATTTAAGATAATAAGTCCTATAAAATCAAACAAGTTAAATACTTCCAATGTATAAAGGCACAGGATAAACATTTTCAACTGATATAATGCAGATCAAGGAGAGACTAAAACAATGCAAACTCAACCACCATCAAACAAGCATCAAACTTCTGCAGTTCAAGTTCAATATAACCAGAGACTGGCAGTCTCCAGATTTTCCAATTCTGCCCGTCCAGGTGGGCAGAGCAGCCAGGGAACACTTCCATGCCAGGCCAACAATGTGCTCTATGGTAGCCTTTGCATAGTCCTAGTGTTGTGCCAAGTCCCCTGACCAGGAGCCAAGACCCCCGGTCACCCAGGAGTCACCCAGAGAACAGCCACAGAAGCCGAGACACTCGAATGTAAAAGAAACAGGTTTCTTTATTGCAAGCCTAGGCCTGGGCTCCATCCCTACAGTCCGGCACAGTGGTAGTAAGGGAGAGAGCCCCTTCCTTTTGGGGGAAGGGGTTCATATAGGAATTCGAACAAAGAAGTAGGGGATAGATACATGATTGGTTGATTTAAACAGTTCTGATTGGCTTGGGGTTTCAGCAGGCAAAGTTGGGGGCAGGAGCTAGGGGCACTTCAGGCAGTTCAGGTAATCTCCATTGTGATGGGCTAAGTAAACAGTGGTGCTTTATGACTCCTTGAAATGGAGATTCCTTAGTTTATTAACTAAGCAGGAGGTCAGAGGCCAGAGAGGTCTCCGCAGTTGAGTGTTTCTGCAATGTCCTTGAAATGGAGATTCCCCAGAAACTTTAGGGAGAAAGGCAGCAATTGAGGAAGCAAGCAAAGTTTACAGAAGCAGAGGTCAGCACATTAGCCGGCTAGTTCTCTATCTAAGTCAGGCCTGGGCCTTTTTACTTAAAATGGTTATATTTGGCCTTTCACTAGTATATCCAAAACATCTTCAGGTATTCATGCAAACCACAGTCCATCTTCCAAAGGCTCTTTCAGCCTATCAGGGCATCAAGCCCTGCCTCATGCCTCATCTCAGCAGTGGCTTCTGGAACTGTGTGCAGTTCATGACCACTCCACACATTTTTCATGCTTCTGAAACCAATACTAGGTGTGCAGGACACAACCATATTCTTAATTCACAGATGAAATAAATCATAACCTTGAAAAGCAGGTTCCTTCTCTAGTCAACTCTTTCTAAAGAGTTTGCATTTCTATGACAGTCCTTCCACAGGCATCATTTCAATTGTTTTAATGTAAAGCAGTTGGACCATCTTCCTTAAGATTGCTAATGTGTTTGACAATAGCAGGTTCAGTAACCTTAAACCAATTTGAGTGCCTGTAATGTTAACTTGCTTGAGGTTTTCCAGCTTAAAAATCTTAAATCTCTCAGTCTAATATCTTTAGCCAAGCACATCAGTCCATTACAAATTTAAGCTTGATCAAACTCTCTGGGCCGGGGCAGCAGGATGCAGCCAGCCCTTATGCCAGTAGCCAGGTTCCAACAAAATTTTCTGTAGTCTTTTCTTGCCTCTAGAAAGCTCATAAGCCAAGCCTCGAAGTTCAATACTGTCTACACTTAGCATTCTCAAACTCTCATCAGAATACTACATAAAACTTTGCTTACCACTCCAGAAGGCATCTTCATTTGCAAGCACCAAGTCCTCCAAAACAAAGGTTCCAAAAGACCAACATCCACATGGCCAGGTATATCTCAGCCCACTCCTCAGTACCAACTTCTATAGCAGACAGCTTCAGGTTCACTGAGATGAACCTCAAGACCAAGCACACTTATGGAGGAAGGGATTTATTGAAGCTTACAGATCCAGGGGAAGTTCCATAATGGCAGAAGAAGCTGGCCTGCTTTCACAGGACCAAGCAGAGAGTGAGAGAGAGAGAAGCACAAGCCAAAAGCCAAAAGCCACACAGCACACTTTGCATATCTTTAGATTGAAATCTGAAACCCACCACCATACCTTAAGATCTACCCAGTGACATGCCCCCAGCCAGGTGGCTGCAGATGCAAACTATAAACTAATAAAAAACTGAATATATTGGGGCCATCTATTCAAACCACCACAAAGGGTTTATATCTCAACATAAAAAAGACCATATATAAAGCACCCAAATCCCAAATAATACTTAATGGGGAAACACTCAAAGAGTTCCCACTGAGATTGGGAACAAGACAGGGATGCCCACTCTCACCACTGCTCTTCATTATAGTACTACAAGTATGAACCCAAACAATAAGACAGTAGAAAGAAATATAAGGGATTCAAACTGGAAAGGAATAAATGAAGTTTACCCAATTTGAAGATGACATGATCATGTACATAAGTGACCCAAAAGTCTCCATCTCAAAACATCTAAAGTTGATAATTTCCTTCAGTAAAGTGGCAAGATATAAAATCAATGCACAAAAATCAGTAGCTTTTTGTATGCAAAGAACAAATATGTAGAGAATGAAATCAGTGAGGCTGTCCCATTTTCAGAAGCAAACAAAAAAATTAAACACCTTGGAATAACACTAACCAAGGATGTGAAAGACCTATATAATGAAGACATAAAAAATCAACAAAGACATTGAGGAAGGCTTAAGGAGATAGAAAGATCTCCCATGCTTCTGGATAGGTAGAATTATTACTGTTAAAATGGCAATTCTACCAAAAGCAATCTACAGATTTAACACAATACCAATAAAAAACACCAGCATCATTCCCCACATAGGTTGAACAAATGATCTCAAACTTCATATAGAATGGCAACAGGCCTTGGATATCCAAACATATCCACAGCAAAAAAAAACAAAAAAATTCTCGAGATATCACCATACCTGATCTAAAGCTATATTACAAAATCATAGTAACAAAAGGGCATAGAAGTGGAATAAAAACAGAAACATAGACAAATGGAACAGAGTTAAAGACCCAGGACTTAGGTCAAGCAACTACATCTACTTGATCTTTATCAAAGGTGCCAATAATGTAGACTGGAGAAAAGACAGTATCCTCAACAAATGGTGTTGGACAAAGTAGATGACCATATATAGAAAAATGAAATTACACCACTCATCTGTCCATACACAAAAATCAAGTCCAAATGGATTAAAGACCTCAGTATAAGACCTGATACTCCTCAACTATTGGAAGAAAAACTAGGAGGCACTCTACACAATATAGGACTGGGAAGAGACTTCCTAAACAAAACCCCAGTAACCCAGCAAATTAAACAAGGGCTCAACCAATGGGATCTCATGAAGCTAAAAAGCTTTTACAAAGACAAACATACCATAAGTACAGCCAATAGATTACCCACAGAATGGGAGAAAATGTTTGCCAGCTATACCACTGACAAAACCTAATGTCTGGAATCTACAAGAACTCAAAAAAAACTAAACAATAAAAAATCAAACAACCCACTCCAAACATGGGGCAGAGAACTAAATAGGGAGTTCTCAGAGGAAGAATAACAAATGGCTAACACACACTTAAGAAAATGTTCAACAACCCTAACCACTAGGGAGATGCAAATTTGAAAACTATGAGATTCCACCTTACCCGAGTAAGGCTAGCAAACTTAAAAAATCAAATGAAAACTAAAGTTAGTAAGGATGTGGAGAAACAGGAACACTCATTCACCGTTGGTAGGACTGTAAGTTAATACAACCACTATAGATATCAATATGGAGACTCATGAAAAGGATGAATATAGAGTACCAACAGACCCTGTTATTCCCTTACTGGGCATTTACCCTAAAAGCTCCACACCTCAGTTCAGAAATATTTGCTCAACCATGTTTATGAATGCTTAATTCATAATGGCTAAGACCTTGAATCAACCCAGGTGCCCATCATTGGAAGAATGGATAACCAAGATGTGGTATATCTACATGACAGAACTCTACTCAGCAGTAAGAAAAAAATGACACAATGAAATTTGCAGAAAAATCATCAAACTAAGCAAACTCACATAATCACAGAAGATAATCATCACATGGAATCACTCATATTTGGTTCCTAACCTGGATACGACTGAGTTGCTGGCATACTTGAATGGCATCTCAAGGCTTGCACAATAGGGAGATTAGGGCTTGGGGGAAGGGGAAAGGTGTGGGGGGGGGGGGCAAAAATCTGAACCCAAATTGAACTGGTATCACAGAATCCTATATCCTGGAAGTTAGACTAAAAGTTTGAAGCCTCAAAATGACCTTAGGGGGAGCACCTGAATCAAAGGGACCTGGAGAGGTTGACATGAAGCCTAACCTTTAATTTCTCCTGTTTCATTTTTTCTGTATTTTTCTTTTTCTTTTTCTTTTTCTTTTTCTTTTTCTTTTTCTTTTTCTTTTTCCCTTGGCACTGACCTGCAATTGCCTGTACTAGGACTTGGTTAATATACACAATTGTCTGTTGTTCTGAGAGACCTACAAGGACTCCCAAAACAAACAAGACAGACTTCTATCAAAGCATTTCATTACCCATCATAGTTAATGGTAAGACCCTATTGCTGAAGACACTATACAGTGTCCACATGGACCATGGAGAAACCTGGTTAGAATCCAGAAGAGAACCAGTCCCCAGATAGTTTGACCATATATTGTTGGAAGGTGATACATGAGCTAGTGGGGGAAAGTGGCCAGCATCTATCTGAGCAACTCAAAGACTAAGCCACTCAGAAGCAAACAACCTGACGTGATGTTCACACAAGTGCAATAGTGGCACACAGCGATGGTGGGTAACCAACTGCTCTTGGACTGGCTAAGAGATCCCCTCAGTGAAAAGCAACCCATATCTGGAACTGGGAAACAAGTCAGAATCATATCCAGATAGCAATTTTGCTTTCCAGTGTCAAGCTCCCACTAATCTTGGGCAATAAGTTGGTCTACACTCTAAATTCTCTCTAAATTAATAATGGCTATCCCACTTAGCCAGTGCTGACTTCACTCTCTGTTTGAGATTCTTCTTCTCTTTATCAGATGGAAGTAGGACCTGAGGAGATAAACAACCCAGAGCACTCCACCTTGGCCCCAGCTGAAACCACAGAGGAATTGGAGAAATGAGTAAGAGTGCTGCATGAAAATGATATCAACACAAGGATAAAGGAGATAAACACTGAGGACCCTCAACACCTACCAATGCAGAGATTCAGAGGCTCCTAAAAGCACATCACTGAAGTAGACTTAAAATGCACCCAACATGTCTCATGGAATTTTTCAGAACAGGGATTGGAAAGATTGTTAGAACCACAACTTGGGACATTATGACTAGAGACATTACCTCTCCCCTGTTACTGACTTCTGTCCCTACAATTCATGACCCACAATCCCCATGGGATTGACATCCATCCCCCAGGAGGAGGGCCTCTTTGGAAAAGGGGCAGGGATGAGGGAAATGATGGTACCAACATGTGTTGTTTATGTACTAAGTATGTCCATATCTAATAAAAAAGTAAACAATATATTATTTAGAATTCTCTAGAAGAACTACAATGAATATGTGTATGTATATATGGTTTACTGGATTACTTTACAGGATACAAATTGGGACATCCAACAGTAGTTATGTGCAAGTTAGAGAGTTAGAGACTCTGATAGCTGATCAGTCCACAAGGCTGGATGCAAGAGAGATAACCTAAAAACTCAATGTCTGCATAGTCCATGAGGCTAGATACCTCAGCAATCTTAATTTGGAAATCTAACGATTTCTAGAGAGCTACTGCTATTCAGTCCCTGTCAGAAGGCTATTAAAGCTAGGTTCCCATGTTCACAAAGTTATCAGCAACAAGATAGATGAAAGCAATAAATCATAGGCAGCCAGGCAAAATCTCTGTGTTCTCTTTGAAAATTTTTAGATATTGTTCACCAGCAGAAGACCACCCATGTTATAAGAAGGACTTACTCCCACAACTGACTCTTATTTGTATAATATTGGCAATCTTAGAGCAATTTACCCAGGGAAATAAACAAAGGCATCCACATAGAAAAGGAGTGAGCAAAATTATCCCTGTTCATTTCAAATATAATGAAACAAAAACAAAAGACTTTACCAAAAGACTAGTAAAGCTGATCAACTGATTCTGACCCTGTATTGTTATAGGACATAGTGAAAGTTGAAGACACACACACACTTGGACCTCCACACAAAAACAAATGTCCAAGCACATTTCTACATAACTCAAACACATGCAGAAGAAAAAGAGATCAAGAAGCCCATCCCATTTTCAATTCTTACAAAAAAGACAAAGGAGAATTTCTTGGAATAAATTGAACCAAGTAATTAATGATATTTAAAATGAAAATTGTAAATTCTTGATGAAACAAATTAAAGACATGAAAAATGTAAAGCCCTTGACTCATATTCAGAACTGATATCATTAAAATAACTGTTACAAAAGTTGAACACAAATGACAGCCTGATGTGGTTGTCTATATCTCTATGTTTGCCTATCATCTATCTATGTATCTATGTATCTGTGTGTCCATCTATCTATCTAATGATCTAGCTATTAACATACCTGTCATTTATTCATCAACTATCAACGGCACAGTAACAAAAAGCAACAATCCTAACATTCATGTAGAACCATAAAATCCCTGAATAGAAAAGGTAATATTGAACAAAATGAATAAAGCTAGAATCATTACCTGGTCTCAAAATGTATACCTAGTAATTATGAAAGTCAGCATTATACTGCCATAAAATCGACCTGTAGGCTAATAAAACATAGTAGAGCACTAGAAATAAATGCATACATATCTAAAACCCTACTGCTTTGTTTGAAATGATGCTAGTGATATACATTGAGAAAAGACACTCAATAAATGGTGATAGAAAAACTAAATTTTCATATGCAGACAAATAAAACAGCACTCTTAGGCTGGAAAGATTGCCCGGTGGTTAAGGCACTTGCCAGCAAAGACTAACCACCTAGGTTTGCTTTTCCAGTACACATGTAAAGACAGATGCACAAAGTGACCCATGTATCTGGAGCTCATTTGCAGCTGCTAAAGACCCTGGTGTGTGTGTTCTATTTCTCTCTCCCTCCTTCTCCCAAATCTCCATGCAAATAAATAAGTAAATAAATAAATAAATAAATAAATAAATAAATAAATAAATAAAAATATAGCTCTGACCACTTGGGAACTTCTAGCAGTGGGTGAATTTTTCCCTCTTCTGGGACTGGGCTGCCAACAGGGTGCAACCCTAGGTCTTACTCTCCACATGGACTCCTTTATCCCCTCCAGATCCCCACATGGCAGGAGTTCTTTGAACTTTCTTTTCTCTTTACTTTCTATGCTTTTCTTTTCCCCAGCCCTCCAGATGGGATCTCTAGCCACTTGGGTGCCTTTCCTTAGCTCTGTATTTCCACCAATAAATATTAATTTAAAAATATAAAAAAAACTGTACTCTTATCTCCCAAAGTATACAAGCACCAACTTTATATGAATCAAATATTTTAGTGTAAGACCTGAAAATATGAAAACACTAGAAGAAAAACACAGGGAACATTTCACCATATAATTATAGGCAATGATACACACACACATATACATGTATATGTATGTTTGTATCATGTATATATATGTTTGATATGACCTCAAAAGCACAGGGCATAGAAATAAAAATGGACAAATGTGAATTTGTGAAAACAGTAGCCTTTGGCAAATTAAAGAAATAATAAGTCTTATGCAAAGAAACTTACAGAATGGAGTAAAGTTTACAAGTTCTGCACAATGGTCAAGGGATTAATTTTAATCTATAAAAGAAATTGGAAAAATGTAATGACCATACAAAATTCAATAATGCAAAGGAAAATAGGCAAATTATTTTTACAGACATTTCCAAAGTGACTTACAAATATAAGAAAAATTGCTGAAAATTACTAGCTATCAATGAATTTTAAATTAAATTAAATAACAAGTACTAAAAAGGATTCAGAGAAAAGCAACTTATATGTTGTTGTTTACAAATTACAATTATACTATGAGGAATAGGATCACTGTTCCTCACAAATCTAACAAGAGTTGATACAATTTTGAACTATCTCCCTTCTGTGCATATGTTATAAAGAAATTAAAACATTAACGAGATGTTTGCACGCTTATGTTCATTGTAACACTATTCATAATAAACATGATATAGAATAAATAGAAACATTCTTCAAGGAATGGATGCATTAATGAAATGTGGTACATACATACAATGGGATATTATTCAACCATAAAAGATGAAAATCCTGTCATCTTCCATAAAATAGAGGAATTGGGAGACTTTATATTAATTGAAATAAGCAATGCACTGTTAGATAATATATTTTATCATTTACATATGGAAGCTAAATATTTTTGACTCAAAGTAATAGACACTAAAAGTGTGATTATAAGAGGCTAAGAATGGTGGCAGACATGGTGAATTTGAAAGACATTGGATAATCTATTCATACTCAATAGTAGTTTTTAAATGTAGTACACTTTAAAAGAGTATGTTTCTCCATCTATGATTTCTTTCACTACTGAGAAACTTATGATATGCAAATTATACATTGGTTTTACTATATTTGATTCTAAGTGTTCAACTTTTATATAATATAAGGATAGTTGATGTTTAATTTTGTTATTGACATCTTCATTACTGAAAATGTAATCGGCTTTTGCATCTTATGCTTATATGCTAGAATGTTGGTATACTTATGCATGCATTCTATAAGGAATATATTTTGCAAATTTCTTTGAGTTACATACATAAACAATTATGTCTTTAAGGACATTTTTTATGATTTATATGACATTTACTTTCACTTTTTTGTTTCATTACATTGTATCCAACTCTCAGCAATATGTTCAATGAAAATTCAGAGAGTAGATACCTTATATGATTTATGATCTTAGGAGAACCAGAAAAAATGCAGGCTATATATGTACACTTCGGTTCATGTGAAAAAAAAATTAATTACCTTTGCTAATATTTGTTGAATGTGTTTATATTTACACTTATGGGAGAATATGTCTATCATTCTTATTTTCCAGTACTCTGCTTAGTTTTTGTACCAGTATAATGTTATGTGCATAAAGTGAATTCAGCGCGTCTAGTGCCAGAAGGTGCTACATGGGCGACTGGGGGAAATTGACCAATATCTATCGAAGCAACGCATGGTCTAACCTACTTAGCAGTAAATAACTTATTGTGATGCCCACACAAGTGCAGTGGTGGCACACAGCCATGGTGGGGAACCAACTGCTCTCAAGTTGGCTAACTGATCCCCTCACTGGTATGGGACCCATAGCTGGAGCTGGGAAACAAGTCAGAACCAGATCCAAACATAAGCCCACTCTCCAATATCAAGCTATCATCAATCATGGGCTACAAGAGGGCCTAAACAGATTAAATTCTCTATAAAAAAAAGTAAGGGTTATCTCATTTGTCCTGGTGCTAACTTACTCTCCGTTGGAGAATCTGCTTCTCTTTTTCAGATAGATGTAGATCCTAAGGAGAGAGCCACCCCATCATACCTCAAAAGGGCCCCAGCTGAAACTAAGAAAAATTGGAGAAACAAGCAAGGGGGCTGTTTTCCTGATGAACCGGATACCAGCAGAAGGGGGAAGGAGATCAGCACAGAGAAAAATCAACTCCTACCAAATCAGAGAGCCAGAGCCTCAGAGGCCCCCAACACCTCATCACTGAAGCAGACCAAAAATGAACCCAACATGGCTCAGGGAAATTTTGCAGAAGAGGGGGCGGAAAGAATGTCAGAGTCACATGTTGGGTCATGATATGCAGAGACATTTAGCTTACCCATAACTGTGGGCTAACTCCACAATGCATGACCCGTATACCTCAACAAGGATGGGCCAAGGGGAGGGGGTAGGCCACGGATGAGCCTAATAATGGTACCAAACTTACTGTATTTGCTGAATACAGAACTGACTAATAAAAAAAAAAAGGAGAATAAACAACTAATTTAGGCCACTAAAAAAATAAAATTAAAAAAAAATAAAGTGAATTCAAAATAGATGTCTATTTTTCCTTAAACATTTGGAAAATTTCTTCAGAGAAATTATCTGTCTATGTTTTGTGGAGAATGGTATAATTACCAATAAAGTTAACTAAGCAATATGTCTTTTCAAAGTGTGCTTTATATTTAGTAACTTGTATCCACTTTTCTCAAGAAACAATATTCATTAATATATTCATATTTATATGTTTATATATGTGATGGTTTGAATAAGAAGTACCCCCCATAAACTCATGTGTTTGGACTGCTTAGCCCCAAGCTGATGACAATTTGGGTGGTGGAGGCTTGCTGGAAGGCATGTGTTGTTGGGAATGGGCTTAGGGGTCTTATAGCCAGCTCACCCTTGCCAGAGCTTGACTCACTCTCTTGCTGCTGATTTCAACTTGATGTGTCAGAAGAGATATTTAGTCCCTGCTTATGCAATGTTTCCCCTGACATCATGTAGCTTCTTTAGACTGTTAGCCAAAATAAATGACTTTCCTTCCATCAGTGGATTTTGGTCAAATCCTTTGTCCCAACAACAAGAATTGAACAACAACAGACATATTCAGTTTTTCCTTATTATGCCTTCACATAGATCAATTATATCCATCTCTTGAAAAAGACATATTCCTTTTTCTTGATTTTATCATTGCTTCCCTGTCTTAAATTCCATTGCTGCTTCCTCCTTTCACTTTGTTTTGACATACCTTTATGTGTTTTTCCCTAGATTATTAGTGAGAACTTATTTGAGATTTCATTTCCAATGGAAACAGTTCTATTAGTTGTATATAAGTTATAAAATTTGGTCTCTTCTTTTTCTTCAATGTGTATTTTATTAATCTTTGAACTTAAACTTTGGCTCTTGTACTAAGGAAATGTTTGCTGCTTATTTTGCAGGGTTTGGAGATGTATCTATTAATATTATACTATTGATGTTTATTTGGTTTTATTGTATTTATATACTTGGTTTGTTTTAAAATACATACATTTGTTAAGTTCTCTTATCTGTCCCTAGAAATGGTATATTTTGAGTAATTGTATTGAATAGTTCAATGAATATACACTCTTGTTCCATGAATGTAAATCACATTCTGTTGATCAATACCATTTTTGAGTTCAACTCATTTGCTTATTTTAGATTTTTATATATTCTATGAATTACAAAGAGAGTGCAATAAATATCCAAGAATAATGGTCAATTTGTCTGTTTCATCTTCCAGTTTTATGAACTGTTGATTCCTACAGTTTCCCCTAGTTCACGTATATTTCAAATAGCCATGCATCTTGGAGTGACTAAGTATTTTATTTTAGTGTCTATTTCATTGGTGCTATTCTTTACTGAACTCTATTTAATATTAATAAGCTTGTGCTTCCTTTTCCTTGAGTGGTATTTGCACATCATATATTTTATGATACTTTTTATTTAATCTGTTATACTTAAAATGAATTTTTAGGTAGCCTAGATTTGGTTCTGTACATCTATTCTGCTTTCCTCTGCTTGAATTGCTGTATAACAGTCATATTGAATAGTGATAGATTTACCATTTTACTTCTTTTAATTCATCAAAGTAATTTTGAGTAATGTTTTCGAAGGGACAGAATGTACAATAATGACAGTATATTTTGGTATATATGGATGAAATATATAAACCCTATGACTATTTTCATTTTTACTGTTTAATTATCATAGTGTATTTCTTCTAAATATATTTGGAATAGTATAAGGTAATGTCGTCTGTTTCTATTGTTTTTTTTAATTTTATTCTCCTGTCTTATTGCTTGAGCTAGGAATTTCAGTAATATTTTAAGGTCTTAATTTTTAGAATTTAACAATGATGCATCTTGATATGTATTTATTTATATTCATCTAGCATAAGAAAGTCCAACTAAGGCAAAACTAAACATATTTTCTCTTTTTCTCCATGAAATGCATTGTTAATATAATTTCAAGTGGACTCTACTTACATGATCTTAATCTTTTCTGTTATATTCACAGGCTTCTGAGAGGTTACATGTCTATTCCTTAATTTCTTCCAAAGTTGTGAATTTTATTTTTATAATTTTAAATTCATTGAGTAGTTCCTTTTTTATTTTATTTTATTTTTTATTAGTCAGTTCTGTATTCAGCAAATACAGTCAGTTTGGTACCATTATTAGGCTCATCCGTGACCTACCCCCTCCCCTTGGCCCCTCCTTGTTGAGGTATACGGGTCATGCATTGTGGAGTTAGCCCGCAGTTATGGGTAAGCTAAATGTCTCTGCATATCATGACCCAACATGTGACTCTGACATTCTTTCCACCCCCTCTTCCGCAGAATTTCCCTGAGCCATGTTGGGTTCATTTTTGGTCTGCTTCAGTGATGAGGTGTTGGGGGACTCTGAGGCTCTGGCTCTCTGATTTGGTGGGAGTTGATTTTTCTCTGTGCTGATCTCCTTCCCCCTTGTGCTGGTGTCCGGTTCATCAGGAAAACAGCCCCCTTGCTTGTTTCTCCAATTTTTCTTTGTTTCAGCTGGGGCCCTTTTGAGGTATGATGGGGTGGCTCTCTCCTTAGGATCTACATCTATCTGAAAAAGAGAAGCAGATTCTCCAACGGAGAGTAAGTTAGCACCAGGACAAATGAGATAACCCTTACTTTTTTTTTATAGAGAATTTAATCTGTTTAGGCCCTCTTGTAGCCCACAATTGATGGTAGCTTGATATTGGAGAGTGGGCTTATGTTTGGATATGGTTCAGACTTGTTTCCCAGCTCCAGCTATGGGTCCCATACCAGTGAGGGGATCAATTAGCCAAATTGAGAGCAGTTGGTTCCCCACCATGGCTGTGTGCCACCACTGCACTTGTGTTCAGCATCCCTAATCATCAGAGAAATGCAAATTAAAACAACTATGAGATTCCACCTTACCCCAATAAGGTTAGCAAGCATCAAAAAATCAAATAAAAATAAATGCTGGCGAGGATGTGGAGAAGTAGGAACACTCTTCCACTGTTGGTGGGAATGTAGGATGGTACAACCACTTTGGAAAGCAATATGGAGACTTCTGAAAAAGCTGAGTATAGAGATACCAACAGACCCAGTTATTCCCTTACTGGGCATCTACCCTAAAACCTTCAAACCACAGACTAAAGAGACTTGCTCAACCATGTTTATAGCAGCTCAATTTGTAATAGCTAAGAGCTGGAATCAACCCAGATGTCCATCACGAGAAGAATGGATAACTAAGATGTGGTATATCTACACAATGGAATTCTATACAGCAGTAAGAAAAAATGACACAATGAAATTTGAGGAAAAATGGTTGAACCTGGAACAGATCATTCTCAGTGAACTTACCCAATCACAGAAAAAAAATCGCCACATAGTCTCACTCATCTACAGCACCTAACCTGAATCTACCGAAGATACCTTACATACCCAGCAAGCATCTCCTAGATTAGACACTAGGATGGAAGGGGAGGGAGTGGAGGGCATCAAAGGGGTGGGAAACACAAATCTAGACCCAAACGGCAATGGTACCATAATCTTCTACTTACTAAAAGACAGACCAAATGGCTGATCCTTCACCAGGCCCTTACAGGGAACACCTGAACCACAAGACACTGGAGAGGGTAAGATTAAGACTAACCTTAATCTCCTACATCTTCCCTCCCTCACTTCCCCTCTCCCTGTCTCTCTCTCTCTTATCTCTAACTCTTGTATATTAGTTATCTTTTTCTCATTTTCTTAGTGGGCACTGACCTGTAACTCCAAGATCCAGCATGGGGCTATCATCCACAATGAGCTTTTGATCAGAGAGACCTACAAGGTTTCCTAAAAGACAGACAGATTTCTGTCAGAGTACTTGATGACCCACCAAAGGTTAGTGGTAAGACCCTACTGCTGAAGATACCTTATGTGATTGACATGCAAATTAGAATGGCATGGCTGGAAGTTGGATGAGAGTCAGTCCCCAGACAGTCAGCGCGTCTAGTGCCAGAAGGTGCTACATGGGCGACTGGGGGAAATTGACCAATATCTATCGAGTAGTTCCTTTGTCCTGTCAATTTGTGCTGTTGAACTCATTGATTGAGGAATTTGTCTTGCATTTCTCAGGTATGACATTTTCATTTATTTCTTTATATATTTTTCTCCTTTGTTTAAAATTTCTATTTAATTCCTTAGATTACTATTTTTCTTTGTTTACACAGTTGTACATTGAAATATTTTTATGGTTCTTTAAAATATTAACTACTTCCAGCTTAATTTTATTACTGCCTACAGCCAAAGCGTGTGGTGCCTTTAGCAATGGGGCCTTTTTTCCTAATTTTGCTAGACACCAGGTACAATGGCAATAGCCAGTATTACACTAGAAGCCTTTATGGCTTTCCTGGAAAATAACTCATTGAGTGGTATCTCACCCTTCCCCTGGGATTTTTCAGTAATACACTATGGTTTCCAGAAGTAGATTTATTAATTGATGTAGAGCACACTTTTTTATTTATTTTTATTTTTATTATTTGAGAGAGAGAGAAATTAGATAGATAGGTAGATAGATAGATAGATAGATAGATAGATAGATAGATAGAAGAAAGAAAGAAAGAAAGAAAGAAAGAAAGAAAGAAAGAAAGAAAGAGAGGAAAGAAATAGAAAGAGGAAAGTAAAAGAAAGAAAGAAATGAAGGAAGGAAGGAAGGAAGGAAGAAAGGAAGGAAGGAAGGAAGGAAGGAAGGAAGGAAGGAAGAAGACAAAGAGAAAGAAAAAGAGAAAGAAAGAAAGAAAGAAGGAAAGAACAGGTACATCAGGGCCTCTAGCTGCTGCAAATGAACACCAAACATATGCACCTCCTTGTGCATCAGGCTTATGTGGATTCTGTTGAATCAAAACTGGGTCCCTTGGCTTTGCAGGCCAGCACCTTAACCACTAACCCATCTTTCCAGCCCAACATTTTTTTTAATTTATATTTTAAGTTGGCTTAGTAAGCAATAGATTTCCTTATGTCTCATTCACACGTCCTTAGTTTTGGTTCATCATTCCTCATCCTCCATCACTATTAGTTCTTACATATTTCCCTCCCAGTATTACCTCTCTTTGCTTTTATGCCTCATGGGTTCTACTAGGTTCCACAAATATTTGATATTGTGGTTATGCTAATTGAACAGCACATTAAATAACCTTCAAAATTACTATTTGTTTCCCCATAGATTTCTACTACTACCTGGAATACAGATTCTTTATGCTCAGGGTAGAGGTGATCACAGGAATCCACAAACAAAGTTATCAAAGTGAGGGCAGAAAGAATGTAAGAATTTGAGGAATAAAAGAGAGGCTTCAGAGAATTTAATAGGTGTAGGCCCTCTTGTAGCCCATGATTGATGGTAGCTTGATATTGGTGAGTGGGCTTATGCTTGGATATGGTTCTGACTTGTTTCCCAGCTCCAGCTATGGGTCCCGTACCACTGAGGAGATCAGTTAGCCAAATTAAGAGCAGTTGGTTCCCCACCATGGCTGTGTGCCACTATTGCACTTGTTTGGGCATCACAACAAGTTATTTGCTGCTAAGTAGGTTAGACCATGAGTTGCTTGGACAGATATTGGTCATTTTCTCCCAGTCGCCCATGTAGCACCTTCTGGCACTAGACACACTGACTGTCTGGGGACTGACTCTCTTCCAACTTCCAGCCATGCCATTCTAATTTGCATGTCAATCACATAAGGTGTCTTCAGCAGTAGGGTCTTACCACTAACCGTTGGTGGGTCATCAAGTACTCTGACAGAAATCTGTCTATCTCTTAGGGAAACCTTGTAGGTCTCTCTGATCAAAATTTTGTCCTGGTGCTAACTTACTCTCCGTTGGAGAATCTGCTTCTCTTTTTCAGATAGATGTAGATCCTAAGGAGAGAGCCACCCCATCATACCTCAAAAGGGCCCTGGCTGAAACTAAGAAAAATTGGTGAAACAAGCAAGGGTGCTGTTTTCCTGATGAACCGGATACCAGCAGAAGGGGGAAGGAGATCAGCACAGAGAAAAATCAACTCCTACCAAATCAGAGAGCCAGAGCCTCACAGGTCCCCAACACCTCATAACTGAAGTAGACCAAAAATGAACCCAACATGGCTCAGGGAAATTTTGGGGAAGAGGGGGCGGAAAGAATGTCATAGCCACATGTTGGGTCATGATATGCAGAGACATTTATGTTACACATAACTGTGGACTAACTCCACAATGCATGAGCCATATACCTCAACAAGGAGGGTCCAAGGGGAGAGGGTAGGTCACGAATGAGCCTAATAATGGTACCAAACTGACTGTATTTGCTGAATACAAAACTAATAAAGAAAAAAATGTTTAGTGAGAAAACAAATTTAAAAAGAGAGGCTTCAGAATGCTATTTTCTAGATACTAAAATATGCCAAACTCATACACTTACAGCACATAGGGTTTCCAGTACATGATTAAGCCTGTTAATAAATCATCATAGTTGAGGAAGGAGATTTCACACACTTCAGGGGAAATATTGGAAACTGGGAGAGAACAAGTCATGTCCTTTAAGGATTTAGCCACTAGAAGATTTGCTGATTTCATCAGTAATAATGCATGGGAAGAAAATTTAAATTTAAATCAGTGTCTCAACAATTGGTTTCATTATAGAAACTCACCTGATTAAATCTGGCCCCACCCATATAGTTTAGTTAATTTTTTTGATTTGGAGTTTTAACAATGTCTAAGATATTTAATTGCTGCAACATCTTATTTATTTTCTTGGCAGAAAATGTATATTTCAGGATACACAGATCCTGAAGGTCATCAGAATTCCAGGATAATAGCAAATTTTGAGTCTCTGTGTTAGCATGAATTAAATAAAACTACAATAGAGTCTCTCAGAAAAAAGTTGATTTCCACACTTTCAAAAATCCAGAACAGTGAAGAGGTGTACTTCTCAAAATATTTTCCATGTGTATACATCAAAATTTTATTACATTTTTTATAAAAACCTAATGATATGTTTACAGAATGCTGTTATAGTCTATTTGTGTTAATATATAGCATACTAACTACTAAGTAGTTCATAAAGAAAATGTTTTGTTTCAAGTCTTGAGGCTAGAAAGTACAAAATCAAGGCTCTTGCATATTAGTTTACTTGCTAAGGACTGTTTTCTTCCTTGTGGTACCTTGCTGCTGCAGGATCCAGGAAAGATGGATTCTACATTTTTATATGGTGAAAGCTGGAGAGGCAAGTAAGCTAAATACTACATTAAACATCTTTTTATAATAACCTTAATACTAATTATAAGAGGTGAGCCCTCAAAGCCTAATCAATTCTTAAAGTCATTTGCTATCCATACTATTTCATGGGCAACACCTGAGTTTCACAGGAAATTAAGAAGTGATTAAGATGAAATGAACTGATGCCCCCACTTACTATTATGAGTAGACCTCAAATACATAATGCTATTTGAAGTGTAATTGGCTGGATAAACTCAGCATAACACTTATGCAAATGGTTACATGCACTATAACAATGAATCATTTGATATATTATTGATGGAGACATTTGCATGTATGAATTGATTTTAGATATATATCTGCATCTTAATACCTCTATACCTTGGGCAAATTGCTTGACTATTCTTGACAAAATAGCTATTTGTCAAATGTGGATCACCCTGAGGAATATATAAGAAAATCTTTAGAAAGTGTTAGTAATTGTGGAAGACCAAGAGTTAAATAGTACAGGAGTGTATGTCAAGTAAATGTAAATGAATAACATTATAAATTTGAGCTTAATATATACTCTATGTGCTGCAGTAATACTAGTGAAAGTTTGCTTCTGGGGAATTTATACAATTGAAAGGGGACTCTCACCTCATCCATGGTCTTATTTTCTCATTTATAAATAGTAAAACCAAGAAAAACGTTCATTTTAGAAGGTGGAGTCTTTGCCATACTACAAACACATTTTATTTTAAGTACTAACTTCCCGTAGGAAACTAATTTAAATGAATACCTTAGAATATTGTCATCCTTTAAACTTAGAATTAGACCAGATGATCTTGAATAGCCTTTGTAGATGAGTACTATTTTATCATTCATTAACCTATTTTGGCCATGTATGCCATACTCAATCAGAAATAACCAAATTATCAAACTGATTGACTATTTTCTTTTCTTTAATAACAAGTGACTTTACTTGCTTTCATATTCTCTTAGTTATGCACAAACAATAAATGTTAGGAATTGTGTATTGATTTCTTTTCCCAGTAGTCTGTCCTTCCTGAAAGAGAATGTACTCTTCAGTCCACCTGAGGATTCTAGGAACTGGGTAATTTCATTTCTTGGAGTAAATTAATAAATTATATTCCAGGATCGTCAAAAAATAAGTTACTTTGGGCTGGAGAGATGGCTTAGCAGTTAAGGAGCATGCCTGCAAAGCATAAGGACCCAGGTTCAATTCTCCAGGTCCCCTGTAAGCCAGATGCACATAGTGGCACATGTGTCTGGAGTTCCATTGCAGTGGCTAGAAGCTCAGGCTTACCCATTCTCACTCTCTCTGTCTCTTCCTCTGACTGAAATAAATAAATAAATGAATGAATGAATAAATAGAAGTGACTTTAGGAAAAGGAGTGTAATTTGTAGTGAATGTTTTGAAAAGTAGTCACTTCCCCTACCTGATTTCTTAAAAGCCATGTGTTAGGCACAGTGAACACCTTATAACTGGATGAGTAAAATCTACAATGCCAAATTAATTTTGCTTTCTGATTAGCAGCTTATAATATTGAGGTAAACTAAAGGTTTGTTGGTTACACAACTTTTAATTTTACAGTTTTTAATGCTCAAATATTCTCAAATAATAATATCGCCAACTTATCATTCATTACTCAATATTCAGCCTAGCAAATTGGAAAAATACAACAACAATAACAGATGTTGTGGGTGACTACAGCCATTAGTTTGACTTGTGTTTTTCATTTTCAGACTGGGTGATTCACTCACAGAGAGTTATAAAATATTACAAAGAAGATTCAAGATATTAATCAGACATCACCTTGAGCTCCTTACATTGAAGATAGTTTTTCTTGGTCTGGATGCATATGTTTATATATGAGAGCACTCACACAAAGTTAGACACCCCAATAAATAGGAATACTAATAAGTTCCCTTTGCAGGTGAAGATGGAATACTATAAAGCTCTCATGTACATACATATGGTAACAGATTATTATTCTTTTGAGATGTAGATGGACAAATATGTCTTTATCTAATGTTCCTTCTCATAAGAAGGTTCTGAACCTATTACGATATCCTTGCCTCTTTGCTTGTAGAAGACTTCTTTTAAAAAGATGATTGTTTCTAGCATGTTATGTGTTTCACTGACAAAATGTATTTTGCTTTCCAGAATATTATTGTATCCTGAGGTTGCCAGAATCTAACTCCTAGATGAATTAGATGGAGGATATGAGGGCACAATGCCACTCATTCCACTGGTGATTTTGTCCAAATTTGTCTAAATCACTGGTTTAATTGATCCCTTCTCAGTGTATAGATTTACATACTTACAGTTATATCAACCAGATAATATAATACGTGTCAAAATCGTAATTTAATTGCACTACAAAATCTAGTGAAAAGCAAGACAAATGAGCAATATTGAATAACTCATCTCCATTCAGATTTACATATCTAATGATAAATATTTGTAATGTCATGTATGGCCATTAACCTTTTCTAAGTAAAAATATCTGGATTAAATAAGCCTCATTGTTATTCAGTACTAGTGAGGCATCCTCACCAAATATGGTGCAGTGTACTAAAACTGTTTTGTTCCTAATATTAAGAACAGAATGATTTATGAAGGATATTTTCTCCATTTCTCTAGGTATAGACTCAGTGTGCCTTTGTAAAGTTTTGATTTACTAATTTCTCTTTCCATTCTACATAGTAAATTTCTCTCTGTCTCTTCCAAATAATCAAATAGAATTCTAGAGGTGAGAAGATAGCTCAAGAGTAAACTTCTTTTTCTGTAATCATAAAGACCTGAATTTAAACCCCAGTAACAATACAAATGTTTGATGTGTCATCACATGCCTATAATCCCAGCACTGGAAAAACAGATATCTGATGATACTTGCATCTGACTCGCCAGCCAGTCTAGCCTGATTGCTAAACTACAGGTCATTGAGAGACTCTATTTCAAAAGACTTGGATAGTATTCCTGGGAATAATTCCTGAGGTTCACCTCTGTCTCCACACACAAGCACAAATGTGTGCACACCATTTAGCAAACATACAGACATGCATGCAAACCACACATGCAGAAACAAATTTTTTTTAAAAAAAACATGTTTATCAGAAGTTCTATTGATATAGAGTAGGACTGGCATCGTTATCACATCAGAACCTTGTATATGGAATGGACTTAAAGCAATGAGTTTTGGTCTATTCCACAGTTAAAAAAAAAAAAAAACCTTCCGCACTTGACAATTAGAGTTAGTAATATGGGAATAGGTAAGATCAATGGTGTCCTTTCGTTGTTAATAAAAAAGTAAACTATAATTATACTTAACAGAAATGTTTTAGGAAGATGAATATCAAAATAGGCCTGAAATCAGCATCAGCAATATTTATGTCATTATTTGACAGCCACTCTGAGGCTAGGCTTATGTAAATCTCACAATGTTTGCCCAAAATTGATTTGTTTTAGGAGTTGGGAAGAGAGGAACAGAAAAATCACAATTCTGTCAGATAGTCATAGGAAAAAAGAGCTCCATGATCAATTTAAGAAACAAAACATTGAACTGTTCTATTCCCTTGGAGAGAAATCCTGCAGCCAACTGTTGTAGCAATTGTTTCAGCAATTGCCTCTATGAACTTCCATATTATATAAAAGTGATTCCTTTATTCTTTAGCTTATTTCATTTTCTTGCTGCTTTTACCACTTTATATCATCTCTTCCCTCTCTTCTCATTCCCCATATCAACTAGGTTTCATTGATTTTCCCTTTTGTTATTTAAAGAATCACATGTTATTGTGTAAACTTTTACAGTACTTCATAAGCATAGGAACTTTATTTTCAGAATGCTCTATTTCATAGTTCCTTAATGAAATACGCTGCTAAAACTTTTGTATATATTATTACATTTATATTTTTCTTCTTTCCTTTTCTAGTTTTAAATAAAATGGGATTATAATCTGTATCTGGTCTTAAATTTACTTTTTCAACCTAACAATATCATTAAGGGGTCTTTTATTGTTAGTACATGAAGAATAAACTCCAGTGTTTTATCAGCTCCATAGGATACTATTGTTTAAGGGAAGGTCTGACTAATAAAGTTCGTCAATGGACAGTCTGTTAGTACTTCTGGTCATTTCAAACTCAAATCATGCTTTTAATATACATGGAAGCATATCATGAAGTCTATGAGAGAATACTCTATGAAGCCTGCCTTCCATCTCAAAGCAGCAAAGGCAGTATAGTAACATTTTTATCTTAGGTTGTGTGAAAAGTTGTTTTGTTTTTAATTTTGGTTTTATCTTTCAGAGATCCTATTTGATTTGTAGAACACTGTCAAAAATTTCTGATAGGATAATTGTCCTCTTTATTATTTATAGAACCAACCTGAAGTTATTCAATCAAAATATTCTTTAATTGTCACTCCTAACAGATTGTAAAAAAAAGGAACCCCTTCTATTGTGAGCCAGATATCTTAACTTATAAACTGGTAATTTTAATAATTCCTATCATGTTTGATCCACATTACTGAAGTAATCTCCTAATGTGTTTTTCCTTCTCTCTACATTCTCCTCTACAGATTATAGCATCCAATCCACACAACAGCAGAATCTACATCACCACAATCCTTTCACTGCATTTTAACTCAGTCCATTTATAATCCATGATTCTTGTAATGGCCTACTGATCTCTAGATGATATTGAATTTCTGGGTTCCCATCCGACTATTTATCTGCTTTAGTTTTCCTCCAATAACAGTCACCTCTTGTCTATTACTCTTAATATGTCAAGAGTGGCCCCAACTTAACTTTTGCATTGGTTCTTCACTTTATCTTGAAGCTTCTTCTCTGGAGTAACCACATGGCTTTCTCTGTCACTGCTTTTGTTTCTGAATTCAAATGGCAAGTTACTTATCAATATTCTGCTAACAGTTTATATTAAATTGCATCTCCCTCTGAACTTCAATTGTATATTCACTTTACCTTGGCCTATATTAGCAAACATGACAGATGTGTATTTGTTGATTTTGCTGTTTTGTCTATATCCTCAATGAACTTGAAATCAATAATGAAGTAATTCACATGTCTTAATAACTTCAGTCCATATTCTTTTAAAATATTTTATTGTTATTTATATATTTGAAAGAGAGGGAGAGATAGAGAGAAAGAGAGACAGAGAAAGAGGGAGGGAAAGAATAGGTGTGCTAGGGCCTCAAGCCACTGGAAAGGAATTCTAGATGAATGTGCCACCTTGTGCATATGGCTTATATGGGTCCTGGGGAATCAAACCAAAGTCCTTTGGCTTTGAAGGCAAGTGCCTTAATCACTAAGCCATCTCTCCAGCCCCAATGTCCTTATTCTAGTGCCTAAGATAGTAATTGGAATACACATTCAATAAAGATTTCATGTTGATAATAGTTTTTAATAAAAAGTCATAATAATATTTTTTGAAATAGTGAACAAATAAAAGTAGGAAAAGATACATTTTCATATTAATTTCAAAATTATACATATAACTAATTGTTCCTAGCTTTCAGTTAACTATTTTGAATTTTTGATGTTTTGACCTCAATATGTGCAAATAATTATTACTGCTTAAAATATTGTATCTTTATTTTACTGTTATTTTCTCATTGTTATAGCTGCAATTTTATAACAAAAAGTGTTAATTATGATATTGGAAGTGTTCTTTTCCCCTTACAGTTCCTGATTTTCACAGAAATTTCTCTAATGTTGAGGGTTCACCTTCAAGTTTGAAATGGATACACGTGTAAACACACAAAATATGGAGTTCATATTTCTATCATGGTTTACTACAATTTTTACCAGGATTGGAGTAGGGTTTTACAGTAAATGTATTTGATTATTATTAACATGAACATATAACTGTTATCATTTAACAATACAATTGTTTTCAAGGGTGAATACTCCTTGTATTCATGACTAACTTCACTTTCCACTAGGATCATTTCCTTTTAATGCATTTATGGGTTACATTCAGTTATTTAACCAATAAGGTATATACCTATAATCTATGCAAAAATTTTTCCTTTTATTGAGTGTGTTAGATAATTTTGCTAATAATATGCTAGTTTCTTATTAAAAATTATAAATGTTTGCTCCTTTGTTTATCTTATGAAATAGTTTCAAATTAAATATTATAGGATAGCAACTATGTTAATTTACTCAAGAAACCATCATGATTGTGTGGTTTTTGTGCTTATGAATATTAATAATTTATAATAGGTCTTATGTTTACAAAAGATAAGATTCACAAATTTCTATGTTGAATAGTCCAGTTTAAAATATTACTTGTTCTGTGGGGATTTACTTATTTTATTTTAACTTACTTTTTGTCAATATGATTTTTACACTTATGTAATAAATAAATCTGCATATATTATTTTTCCTCTTTATTACTTCTTTATATTTTTACTAGTACTTTTAAAATTATAATTATTAGGATAGAATCATTTTCTCTATAATGTTAGCTTTGATTGTTACAGCATGGAACAATTTGCAAAGACCAACACTTGTGGCATTGAGGTAGGAATTCAAACACAGGATGTGGAGATGAAGTGTAAGAATAAACTGTGAGAATTAACTATGAGAATGAAGTATGGGAAAGAACTGGGATTATTTCTTGTGTATCTTACGAATAGCTTTTGTGATATCACTGCTGTGAGATGCTGAATTCTCTACTTGCAACTTGCTGTAAAGTTAATATTACAACTATGTAATCCACCTGCCTAAAGCAATGTGACTAAGTTTCTTCTGCCTTGGTGTACCTTTCGCCTGAACAGAACAGATGACCAATATTTACAGGCAATGTTTAGTGATGCTGACTGATCTTAAGATATGATCTATGCTCCTTTCCTTTGAGACCTGGTTGGATTATCAACTCAGAACAAACATACATACATAAAGAATGCTGATACACAGCACTGAAGACAACGAGGTCAGTAACTCTGGGCCCACGGATCTGTTGAGGGCAACAGGTGGCCTTAGTGTGATTGCTCTTGTGATCAGAGTGTATGTGTGTTCTGGATACACAGAGTCCAGCAATCCATACCCCTAAATGCCATCCTTTAAAAAATTCTTAAGGAATATACAAAATCAAAAGTGCCTTACCCTTTCTTCATGCAATGTACTACTTGTTTATGTATTACTTGTTTTTTGCTGTTCAATTAAAGTGACAAAGTGTGCCTATATGCAGAGGAAGCCACAGCCACAGTAACAACAGAGCAGTGGTGACAGTAAGTTTATTATTATTGACTTAAACTAAACTCTTCCTTTTCATTGCTAGAGGCAGCCAGCCCACTATTGAAATAAGGGTATCAGGAGGTAGCTCTCTCATCTCCCAGGCTCTACTCCTAGAAGTTTGTCCACTTCTGTATAGGAAAGTTCCAACGTTAGTCTTTCCTAAATTAGGAGTCTGCCCCCTAAAGACTGCAATTGGCACCCACCTGTGAAGACACATGTACTGCCTCCATGTGAGAATACCTTTGTTCCCTTTGTTTTGATGACAGGTTTGTCCGCCTCCTAAAGGATTTCTTTTATCACCTGAGACTTACAACCAGGCACACACTCCTGAAGAATTACAGAAGTAAGCCTTTAATAGAGGTATTAGAAAAGTGCCTGAATCAAGAGAAGTTTAAGAGCTCTTCCTGGTCAGCTTAAATGTACGTTGACAATGAGCAGGGTTCATTCCTGAAGCTCACTCTGGTATCCACTTTTCTTTTGTCCACTTTTCTTTCCAATCAAGCCTACTGTATTTGCTGTCACTGATGCTCTGGCTGCAGCACTGACCAGCACATGATAGTTATAACAGATGATTAGGTGATGATACCCCTGTGTGAGATTGGTATGGCTTTGGTGTGATTATCAGGTATTTTGTACCAACATGGTATTAAGAGTACTTAAAATATCATAAGACTATTAAGGTAAGTTGTCCAAAACTACTGACTCTGAAATATTACTACATGTGCTAGGTCTGGCTTTTTATTCTCCATGATATTGGCAATTGGGCAAAAATAACAATGAGAACATTGTGGTAGTTTGAACTTATAAAGTGTCCCATGTGGCCTTACATGATTGTGGTTAGTCTCAAGCTGGTAGACTCTCAACTCAGGAAAAAAAGAAAAACAAAAACATACATGCGTAAAGAGTGCTGATCCATAGATCCACATTTGGGAGGTGGAACCTTGCTGAAGGATATGTGACACTGGGGTTGGGCATTGAGATTGTATAGTCTAACCATCTTGCCAGTGCCTGATAGTTCATTCTTATTACTTCCAACTGGCTGATGTGACAAGATGTAATTCCCTTCTCTCTGTTCTTTTTATCCTTTCCCCTTCATGATGAAAATTACACTTGAAACTATACACCAAAATAAACCCTTTCTTTCCATAAACTGTGGCTGGGTAAGTGCTACAAACAGCTACATCATAGTTAGTTGACTGAACTGAGAATCATTGAGATCACAAATTCATATTTAGGGGATTTAACTGGGAGACAATCTTATGAGTTTACAATCAAGACCCAAATAGCATCATAATCAAACTACTAAATGAATATTATCTAGTCCTGATAAGTTCCCATAGCATTAATGTAAAATAAGCCAATTCCATTTTCTCCCCCAACTTTTTGTCCTAATTACTCCTTAGCAGTCTTCTTAAGTGTTTAGTTTTAAGTTTTTATTAGACAGAGAGAGAGAGAGAGAAAGAGAGAGAGAGAGAGGGAAAGAGAGAGAGAAATGGGCAAGCCAGGAGCTCAGCCACTGCAATCAAACTCAAATGCTTGTGCCACATATTGAGCACATGTGACCTTACGCTTGCCTCACATTTGTGTATCTGGCTTACCTGGGATCTGGAGAGTTGGACATGGTTCCTAAGGTTTAAGTGCTATTTCACTCTAGAATTAAGAGAGATGAGCAGTGTTTAATACTACTCTCTAGAAGTGAGAAATCACTTCCTGAACTTACATAAAAGCCTTCATTTGGTATGTTCTCCTAATGTCACATATACTTCTATAATTAAAACTCCACACTTGAATTGATGCTGTCAATCTTTATCTTCTATGCCTATTTTATATTTATTATTTCCATAAATATCTATCTTCACAGAATTTAACAGTTAACCTTCCACAAAGAATTCCAAAAATATTTATTCATTTTTTTTCATTTTTTGTGTGTAACACACCTTCATATACAATTGTGAACCTTACATGGTTTCTTCACTTGGCTTGAAAGTCTTTGTATGTCTTGCTTTCACTTCCTTATTTTCTTGAACATTGTTTCAGAACTTACCTTTTACTTTAAGTATAAATTCAAACAAATACGTTTAACCACTGAGCAATCATTCCATCCACAATGTGACCATAAATCCAATTATTTTGGCCATATTGTCTTAGAAGAAGAGATCAAGAGCAGGTAGACATCGAAATCTAATGAGAGATTATTGGTAAGGTTGTAGTATAGTACAAATTGTATAGGAAATTAAGTAGGTAGGAACATTTTGAAAGCTGATATGCTAAAAACTGTTATGGATAAGGTGAGCATATCCATTGATTCAGAGATTTCATTACTTGGGATTTTTATGTGTATATGTGTACAGTGTACATGAATGTGGGTATGTGTGTGGATACACATTTACATGTGAGTGTGTGGCTAGGAATTGATGTTGAGTAACTTACTTAATCATTCTCTGCCTTCTTTATTTTTGAGATAAGCCATCTCACTAAATCCTGAGTTCACCAATTAGGATAAACAAGCTAGCACTAGTAGCATGGGCAAATCACAACATGCCTGGCATTTTATATGGGTGCTGGGGATCTGAACTTTACCTATTTTATCAACTGAGCCACCTCCCCAGACCCTCATTTCTAGGATTTTATCATTCAGATATACTTACTTAAAAGTACAAGGATGAGCCGGGCGTGGTGGCGCACGCCTTTAATCCCAGCACTTGGGAGGCAGAGGTAAGAGGATCGCCATGAGTTCAAGGCCACCCTGAGACAACATAGTGAATTCCAGGTCAGCCTGGACTAGAGTGAGACCTTACCTCGAAAAACTAAAAAAAAAAAAAAAAAAAAGAAGTACAAGGATGTACCAACCTAAATAATCACCATTAGCAATGTTCATGAAAATTTCTGAATAATTATATTTCAGCCACATAAGGGTACAAAATGCAGTTGATTAGGTATTTCTATGCAAAATTCTCTTGTGAGCACTGGAGAAAGTGCTTAAAGGTGATTACTTGAAAGCCTGATGTCCTGCGTTCAATTCCCCAGTATCCATGTAACCAGATGTACAAAGTGGTATAGGCATCTGGAGTTCGTTTGCAGCTACAAAAGGCCCTGGAACACCCATTTTCTTTCTTTCTCCTCTCTCTCTCTCTCTTTCCTTTCAAATTAAAAATAACATATTTTTAAAAATTCTTTTATGAATACAAATTTATAGACATACAGAACTCCTGTTATCAATAGTATGAATATCACATACACACAGATATCCCTAGATACATATACATTTTGTGTAAGTATTTACTCACCCCTAATGGCCTTTGTTGATCAATGGAAGGAGACTATGGATCCAGGAATGAAGAACTTTTCACTTTTATACTTTTTATTTGGTACTTTTGATCATGGGCATACATTATTTTAAATGTACATAAAATATCAAAAACAGAAACAAAGTGGTAAGTTGTGATTGATGCAATCTAATACATGAGAAATGGATGCATATGTAAAATACTAAGCATCTATGATTTCTGCTTTTATTGAAAGTAACACAAATACAAATTATTATATAAAGTAAGTATGTAAAATTATATGTAATTTATGTAAATAAAAGTTGTCATCTTCAACAATTAAAATTCCTGACCATCTTAATTCATACAATGTATAACTAAGTAAGGTTTCAGCATGTTATTTATGGTTTAATCTGTAAATTTTCTTTTTTTTTTTTCCTTTTTTTGTTGTTTGTTTGTTTTTGGAGGTAGGGTTTCACTCTAGCTCAGGCTGACCTGGAATTCCCTATGTAGTATCAGGGTGGCCTTGAACTCACAGCGATCCTCTTACCTGTGCCTCCGGAGTACTGGGATTAAAGGCCTGTGCCACCACACCCACTTTATAAATTTTCCTTTTCAAAACTGAATATACAAAGTAATTTGTGCACAGCTGCACCTTCAGCTTCTCTCCTGGAGGGTTTTGGCTTTGAAAAATGCATTCCTAGAAGGACAATTAAGAAAATAATACATATGTAATCATTTAAAAACTTAATTTAATTACTAAGTTATTGAATATTTTCTTCAGGAATACTTTTCATATTCAAAATTGCTCCCAATAAAATAACTATCTATGCAGTAAAATTTTAAAAATCTACTAAACCTACTGTAACCACAACTACTGGCCTTTCAGTGTAAATGGCTATCTGGATAGTGTTCCCTGAATGTTAACCCCAGATACCTCCCTAATTGCCCAGACATATTTAGGTAAAGTTTGAATAGCTATGAAAAGTGGTAGCATAAATGCTACCTAAGAAATCAGGTTATCATCTATACCAGCACTAAACAAAGGCTTAGGGCCATATGTGGTGATGTTTAAATGCTACTGAACAATAATTATTCATAATTTTATGTTTGTGTAACATTGTAAAAAATATTGCAAGGTTCCTTATCTAAATTAATTATATTTTAATATTTTATGCACCAATGATATATAATCATCAAAGTTCCATTCACTCAAATGGGAGATATACCAAATGATAGTAATATAGAACTTGAGCTGTATTTTCTAACTTGAACAGGGCTTTAAGTGGTGGGTACTTCCTCAGATTAGCCAAGCAAACAATTTTTAACATGTTTTCTCAAGATGCTATTGCATACACCTGAAATGTTTAGATGAATTGAACATATTATTGAAATGCTAGTAAAACTATACTGAATTATAGTAAGGACAATGTCTGCATTAACCTAAAGAAACAACACATGTAAATTAATCAGAAAAAACATTAAGGTTTAATTAAACTTCTTTTTCTGATACAATCAAAATTCAATGTTCTAGGGAAAGATACAGAAAATTCTTAAAGCCACATTTTCTTTGCCAGAAAGATTCACATTTTCTTCTCTCCCCTTTCTCCCTACCCTCCTTATCCTCTCTCACTGTTTTCCCCTTCTCTCTTATTCTGTCATGAGGACTGGAAAATCAGCCAGTTCAACATGGAAGATAAAATAAGACAAAGAATTAAAAGTGTGTATATACACACACACACACACACACACACACACACAGAGAGAGAGAGAGAGAGAGAGAGAGAGAGAGAGAGAGAGTGAAAAAGACTGAAAGAAAAGTCTGTGCATTTTAGCCAGGAGGCAGCCATCCTTAGCTCCAGAGGCCTGCATAGTTCCCATGGAGGCCTGAAGGAAGCGGTCCTCCACCCACAAAGAGCTTCATCTCAGGCCAGTTGTAGCAGTGGGTATAGAGTGCATTCGGGAACTCCTCCATGCCACCAAAGTGGTTCACCCATAGTTCATTCTGGTTGAGCCATCCTCTGCCACAGGTAAGTTTGAGCTTCCTTCCAGTAGGTCCAGGAAAGGAGTCCAGACTAGCTGAGGACTTCTCCTCCAAGAACTTCTGGGCACGGATGTCATAGAAGAGCAGAGAGCCATGACCAGTGCCCACAGTGATAATGTGCTCGTAGAAACTCAATGAGCGCACACCTGTGCCACCCTCTCGAGAGCACAATGGTCGGATGTTCTGCTGACGTTGTCTCGGATCCAGGAAGGAGACATGAGACTGGGAGCCCACTGCGTAGAGGGATAAATCATCACAGTATGTGAGGCACACGTTCTCTCGGCAGTAGGGCAGCCTGAAAGATAGCAACCTGGACAGGGAGCTACGGGCCTTCCACAGGTGGAAATAGCCATCCAGGGACACTGCACCCAGCTCCTGGTTCTTGCCACTGAATGCCAGGGCTCGAACTTTGCGGTTTCCAGGGTTGGTGGTGGCTCTAGGAATGGACTCCATATCCTTTGGACGGATGTGAGCATATCTTGGAAGCCCCATATCCTTGTACCAGGAAATGCCATTAAACATATCAGGGTCCATCCGCCACAGTGCCACAGTGCCATCGCGGGAGCCACTCACGGCCACGGTGTCACTCATCCAGGCGATGGCGAAGATCCAGTCTCTGTGGCCTTGGCGGTCACCTAAGCACACAGGGTCAAAGGTGGGCAACTGGTAGACTGCCAGGCTGTTGGGGTTTTCGCCCCCTGTGGCCAGAAGGGTCTTGGAGGGATTCAGCTCAACCGCATGGATGCCGCAGGTGGGCTGAGGGCGAGCCAGGCCAGGCACCCTGTCCCGCATCAGAGGAATGCGAGTGATCCTTCCGGAGTGGATGTCCACCACGAAGAGCGTGTTGCACTTGGTGCCACACACCACCTGCCTGGCGTTGAGCCACTGCGAGGCGAACACCTTGTTGAGGGGGCCCAGGGCCAGCTGGCGTTCGCGCAGCAGCTCAGGCAGCCTGAGGACGGCGTAGCCCCGCAGCTCGCTCTCGAAGCCGGGGAGCCCGGCGTGGCCCTGCGCACGCCCGTTCAGGTAGTGCACCAGCGAGCGCCGCGCCACCGGCCGCCTCTGCCTCTTGGGCAGCCTCGGACCCTCTCCAGGGGCCGCCGCCATCACCGGGCCGGGCAACGCGGAGCTCCCGGCGCCCTGACCGTCTCCGGGAGCTTTCCGCTTCCTGCTGCTACCTGTTTGCTGCGGGGCCATGCTGGGCGCCGGGCAAGCGGCGGCGGCGATGGCGCGGTGGCGGCGGCGGCGCGTGGCACCCGTGTTGGCCGTACTGGCGGCGGGGATGAGAGTGTCTCCGAGTCAGAAAGGAGCACGGGGTCTCGAGGGCCACGGGGCTGAGGAGACAGCGGGGCGCCAAGTGTACAGAGTCCCTGGATCTTTGGTGGCAAATAAGACCGAGGTGGCAGCGAAGCTGGGCGAGGAAGGCGCGGGGGAAGCAGCTGAGCAGGGCGCAAAGCGGACAGAGTGTGGCCGCGGAGGAGGCACCGACTTAAGCGAGGGCGGGAAGTGTGGTTGTCTGGGAGGTGGCGGCAAAGTCAGTGTGGGGCTTAGAGGACGCCAGGGACCTGAGGGTGAGAGGCGGAGGCAGTGGGAGGGGCGGCGTGGGGTGCTGGGTAGCACTAGCCTGCCTGTATGGATGGGGGTTGGGAAGAAGCGTGAGAGGGCGGATGTGGAAACTCTAAGGAGAATCTTCTCTTGGAGGTGCAGAACTCCAGGTTACTGGATATCTAACGCAAGATGTGTCACCACCCCCACATCAGCAGCCATTCAGCCTTAGAATTTGAAACCTAAAGTACAAATAAGCACCAGATTAGGAGGAGGCTGGCCATGATCAGTGGGAAGAAACGAATGTGCACTTGGTGTAATCCACAGAAACGCTTGACTAAGGCAAAACTTGGAACTTGGTCAAGGGCTGGAGCATTTTAAAATGGCCTGAGAACTTTTCTGACTAGTTCCTTTCTGTATTCTGTGTCAGACCCTTTAGCTGTTGGTGTCTTAGAAAATTGCCAATTCTTGTTTTTGTTCTTTTCTGTCTTCGGAACTTGACGTTCTAGACTTCTTGCCCCTGAATCCCAGAAGGACATCTCATAAATATCCACACTTAAACTTCTCCAGCCAAGGTGTTTTAGAGAATGATTTAAGGGGAAGCAACCTGTGGAACTTACTCTGGTTGCTAGGATGAAATGAATGAGGGAGTGGAAGATACAGATGAAGGGAACTATGGCCCTATATGGTACTGACTTCTCTTGAACCCCAGAACGCACAGAAGTCGGAGAGGGAAAGAAGCCCTAGAGAGAAGATAGCCCCTTGGTCTCCAGGGAGGGAAATTTCAATCCATGTAGTCAGTAGCAGGACTCCTGTCAGAGCTTTCTCATGTATGGGAAACCATTTGGGGCATTGGGGCAGGGCCCCTGAGGACCACATAACATAAGTAGTTAGGAATGGTGAGGGAGAGCTTAGCAAGGAGAAATTGGGGACACAATGAGGAGAGTGGAGATACTGTGGCATGAGGTTGGAAATCTCATCATTCAGGTCTTCCATGTCTCAGATTCATTGCATCAAGTCCAGTGACAGACCCATACTAGATATGACCAGTTGCATGATTGTCTATTACAGTAGAAGTTTGGTGGCGCATAAACCCAATTCTTCTCCACAAAAGATAAGTGTGTTGAGTAGATGCATGTGGTGACGAGGTCAATCACAACAGATGACGAAGCTATTTCTTGGTTATTTTCTGAATGCAGCCTTCACACTTTTGCAAATTATTTCAAATCTACAAGCACCAAGTACAAAATGCTTGGGGACTTGGGGCCCTGTCCCAGTGCCAAGCCCACTGTAGCATCCCACCTCCTATACCCCATATTAATCTTCTCCATATAAGCTGTCAGATCCAGACAACACAGAAGATGACAAATACAGAGAAACTAGAAGTGCAATTGACAATGAGTAATTAGATTTAACTTTATCTACTATAATGCATTGTAATTCTACAGTGAATTATATCTTAGAAAATTTGGAAATATGTAAGATATCATTCCATTTTTTTTGTGTTACACTATGTGGTGGTTTGAATAGAATAGATGGCCCCCAATATATTCAGTTGTTTGTTTGTAGTTTGCACCTGCAGCCACCTGGCTGGAGTCAGTCAGTGCCATTGTATGGATCTTAAGGTGTGGTGGTGGGTTTCAGATTTCAATCTAAAGATATGCAAAGTGTGCCTAGCTGGAGTTCCTGAAGTGTGCTGTAGCTTTTGACCTTTAGGCTTGTACCTACCTCTCTCTCTGCTTGGTCCTGTGAAGGCAGGCCAGTTTCTTCTGCCATTATGGAACTTCCCCTGGCTCTGTAAGCTTCAATAAATCTCCCTTCCTCCATAACTGTGCATGGTCTGGAAGTTCATCTCAGCGAACCTGAAGCTGTCTGATACACACTAGAACAAAATGGGCTGAATTTGGGAACTATCTCAGTCTATTTCATATGCTTGCAGGAGTCATTTGTAAAAATTAAACATGGTTATATCAGCTATTCATTAAAAGTCTGTGACGGGGGTGTGAGAGCTGTGCTATACAGTTAAAAAGCTAGATGCTATACATCCAGTCTCACAATAACTTATAAATCCTGTCTGACTACAGAACTTTTGTGAATGACTCCTACTCTATTATTCAATGAATAACTATTATGTCTTATTTCCTTTAAAGCTATGCATGTTTACATATTGTGAGAATTTTGTCTTCTTTGCTTCTGGTAGACACAATTCTTAAAATAAATGAATAAATTCTGAGTACAAATTTGTATACAATAAATTTCATATGATAGATAAAGGAATACATAATGCTTATTTGGTTTACAAATTACTTCTCAGTAATGTTTATTAAATATGATATATTCATATTATTTTATTTTGCTAAAAATGGCACCCATAAAAAGTTATAATGTTGTCTTTCCACATGTTAATTACCATAAATATGCAATATTTAAATATACTAGTATGTTTGTATTCAATGATCAGATTGTCACTTTGCATTGATTCTCAATACAAAAAAGCAATCCAGTACCCAAATTAGTTTACTGATTTGAGGTAAGTTAATGTAGTAATGTGTTACAGCCTTATGGTCTTGTGCATATTAGCATATTAGAATATTCATTTATATCAAAAATCTTAATATAAAATTTAAATATAAATAGTCACAGGGTAAAGGTACTGAAAGTGGAGAGAAAGACAGTGTAAGTCTGGAAGTAGGGGACAAATCTATTCGAAGAAATACTCAATTATGAAAGCTTCTCTTATGCAATCTTCTATAGACAAATATATGTTATTAGTTATGAATACAACTTCATAACTGGAGTAAACTCTCAGGTACAAAGACATATATTTTCAGAAATAAGATCATGTAATTATTTCCAGTATGTTAAATAAAGAGTTAAATAAGATTATGTTTCAAGGTATTTGTGATGTTTATCAACATTTGCATATGTAGCCCTTGAATTAGCTTTATCAAAAGTATACATATATTATGCTTAGATTCTTAGTTAATTGAGCTTTTATAAAAATAATATATCGTGATGATATACTGTACTTATATCAGACACAAGACAAACTATTCTTGAATGATTAAATGGAATACATTTTCAGTTAATCTCTAATTATAATAAAGTCATAACATTTCAAGCTGTGACCTTGTCATGTCTCCTAAGATAAGCAGCTGTTCTTCTGTATTATAGTCAGTTGGGAGCCTTCTTCCAAGCTGCATGGTGCAAAACATGATACGGATGACTCAGCATGCTGTGTGTCCCCCTACAATGGTACTATCAATGGCATATCTTGTTGGGTCAAATAAGAAGGCAATGATTTATCACATTAGTGTATTTAATAGAAAGTGAGTTATAAAGGAAGAAGAAAATTTTGACTTACTTACTTCTACATTGTCCCAGCTTTCTCCATCTTCCTTAGAAAAAGAAGTGTGTCACAATCACATTTGGGTCTTTGTTTTATGAAAAGGAACAGTCAATACTAGTCATATGTTTTATTGGAGGCACAACAGTGTAGTGGTTAAAGGTGAGATTTGGAGCCAGATATCATAGACTGAATTTTCATTCTATGGCTTACTGGACTTAGAATTTCCCCAATTTTTATATTCTTTTTGCATTTATTACCTGGTGTACAAAATATACATGTATAATAATTTCCTTAGTATGGGGTCATTTAAGATTAAGTGTTTGTGTGTGTGTGTGTGTGTTTGTGTGTATCTTCTTTCTGTCATTTAACCTTACAAAGAAACTGTTCAATGTCCTTTGTCATGCAATACACACATATTCTCAATTACTAAAAACCGCTATATGCAGGAATATGTTATTTGTAGAATTGGCTATTTTCCCACACGTATATGTGCATATATATATTATATATATATATACATATATAATATATATATATATGTGTGTGTATGTATAAATACTTTACTGCTGCCAAAATACAGATGCATATTCACAATTTAATATTCATATGAGAAGAATATATTCTAAAACTTTACAGTATGCTAATTAATCTTAAAGGGAACATTCAGAAGAGTTCATTGTAGGAAACATTGAGAGTTGGGTTCCTACTGCTAATAACTGTTGATATAAACATCTATTCTGAAAAACAGTTGATATTGTAATAAATTAAAGGCATTTACAACCTAATGATACTAGGTAAATTCAATAGAAGTGACTGAACAAAGGACAAAGATCATGCTTGGATATCAGATCACCATATAAAGATATGAATGAATGTATGCCAAGGAAGTAACCTGACAGCATAGTATTCTATTCCCTGAACTAGTTTAAACTGGGCGTAGATGATGAATCATTATCTCTACTTTTGATGACAGCTTAATGCTAACTCCAAAGAACCATATATGACAATGTTTTCTAAATTTATATATCCACCCCAAGCCTATGTATCCAAATTCTTACCTGACATTTTATATACCAGAAACAGAATTTCAAGTTCAGCATGTATAATCTCAAGAAAATGGTTTTAACCCTCATGCTCCTGAACTTTTATTATTACTTGTCCTCATGGATAGAACCATAATGTACTCCACTGTGGAAACCAGAGATCTAAAAAATGTCACTGACAAACCTCTTTCCTGTATGTTCAGTTCTGATGTTCCATCTACTAATGTTTTTAGTTCATTTGATTCTTTCTTTCTTTTTTAATTTTTTAAAATATTTATTTATTTTCAGATATTTATTTGACAAAGAGAGAGAGAGAGAGAGAGAGAGAGAGGGAGAATGGTTGAGCCAGGGCCTCCAGCCACTGCAAATGAACTCCAGACGTGTGTGCCCCCTTGTGCATCTGGCTAACTTGGGTCCTGGGGAACTGGACCTGGGTCCTTTGGCTTTGCAGGCAAACACCTTAACAGCTAAGCCATCCCTCCACCCCTCATTTGATTCTTATTAGCAACATTACTACCTCTGTCTCTCTAGCCATTATTTAGTTTTCAGAAAACAATTGTAGTAGCATGCTAAGTAAATTTGCTGCAATCATCCTTGCTCTCCTTTGTTCAGTCTCCATACTGAAGCCAATGTAATGTTTTCCAAATATTAATCTTGTATCACTGCATGGATTTAAACAGAAAAATACTTACCTACTGTCTTATGATAATGATAAAAGCCCATGGGCTGGAGATATAGCATTAGAACTCTGATGACCCAGGTTTGATTCCCCAGTACTTTTTTTAAAGCCAGAATCACAAAGTGGCACATGCATCTTGAGTTGATCTGCAGTGAGAGAGGACCCTGTCACTCCCATATTTGCTCTTTTTGCCCACCTCTTTCTCTGTGACTCTGTCATAAATAAATATAAATAAAATACAAAGATAGATAAATAAATAAGATTAAAGTCCACAGACTGCCTTCCAGGCCCAGCATGGTGAAATCTAGGTTATCTTACCAAAGCTCTAACTTTTGCTTATTTTTTTAATCTTCCAGCCACACTAGAACTTTTTAATGTTTTCAATAATGTCACATAATGTTCTGTCACTTATCTGTTTTACATGATATTCTCCTTACCTGTGATACTTCCTGTCCATAGGTCTTCCCACCTTTACTTCACACAAATACTTGAATTTGTTAATTGCTTGATTTTTGAGATTTCAGGTATATATTATGACTTTCTGTTATTAAAATCCCTTGGTGTTTCAAAAAAGAGAGACCTCTTTTCTCCTATTATGAAAGAATATTATTTTAAAGTTATTCCATGGCTTATCTTCAATTGAATTATAGCTGGTATCCATTATACTCACGAATATTTTTCCAGATTCTACCATGTCTTAGAAATCTCTACCATGTTGTTGAAGTAAATTAACTTTTTCGGAGTGACAATGTAAAGGCATTGGATTTGTTATTGATATAGCAGAACACTTCTAGTTATGTGACAGATCACCTCTTAATTTAACAGTCAGTGAAGACTTTTTTCTACCTAATGCTTTAACTTTTTCAAATTGTTGCTTCTTCAGTTGCAAAAGCACCAATTTTCTCTGGATGTATTCAAACTACAATCCAAAAGTTTCTGTTCCTGTGACTGCATCATTGGTTGATATGATACGAGAGCTCTAGAAAACAATACAATTAGAGTGGAAACACAATAAACAACTAGCAATCATTGCCATGTTTTCCTTTAGCTGTGGAGACATCAACAGAAAATAACATAAGATGGTTTACAGCTTTCATATTTTAACATAACTAAAATGACAAATACCAACTTTTACATAGTAGTATATGTTCTAATGGAATTTAAGGAACTTAATGCTTACCTAAAATAAGTGTAATAGAGGAAATTTTAAAAATCTTCTGAATGATCATTGTTTTTGTAAATATAATACTCATAATTATTTAATGACACAGTATTATAATAAGATACATATATTAAATATAGAATCATAAATCCAGTGTAGCTTGCATTTCCATATCCTCAAATATCATTTATATGTTTTAGGAACCCTTAAATGATTACCTAGTTTCTGAAGTGTGCAATTACTTATAGACTGTGGTTACACTAAAACCATTAGTATTATCAGCCATATTTCAAAACTCAGCTGCTCAATATAGAATTATTTCTAGAAGCATAGTAAGCCATATATTTATTTCATAAAATGGAGTATTTTTCATCATGTAACAAAACAATGGGGAATGCCTTTATTATATCAAACTTTACAATGGTTTCCTAACTCCTCTGAAAGTACTTAATACCTACTGTTTTTATCAATATTGGCCAAATCCACACTTGCAATGTTCTATCTAGAAAACGTAGGAGCAGAATGGAAATAATTACTGAAGTACTGTCATGGTTTGAATGTGAATGTAGGTCCCCTATAGCCTGAATTATTTTTGATTAAGCCTGCTACAGGGTTTGTCACTGGGGGCAGATCTTAAGTCCAGCCCTACTGTGTATTCAGAGCAATTTGGAGCTTGCTGGCTGGTTTTTTTTTTTTTTTTTTGATGACTCTCTGTTTGTTGTATCCATGGAAGTATACAAGCTTCTGTTATTGATGGTGTTTTTTCTGGATTCTGCAAACCTGAAATAAGCACTTTCCTCCTATAAGCTGCTTCTGATTGAGTGTTTGTCTAGCAATGCAAAGGTAACTGCGACGAGTACACAAAAATGTTCTCCTTGTGCTTATTGAGCCACATTTGGTTTTACCTGCAGGTACTACCATGGACTGTATTAAAGAAAAGATCAGATATTCTTTCCTCAGAATGAGGATATCGGTCATACTTACCAAGTTCTTTAAGATAGCGACTTACTCCAATATTATAGTCAGCAGATGATAGTGTGGGTTACATGAAGAAAAAAGAAAGGTTTTACAAAGCTCATGACACCTTATTTTTGTCTCATTTTACAAAGGAAACATTGAGTTTTTATCTATTGCAACTGTATGTAAGAAAATGAATAAACCAACAGCTACCATTAATTATCTGTATTTCAAAAACCTTCTGATTGCCCATAAAGAGCAACATTAGTTTACCAGATCTTCAGAGCTCATCAGAGTGCAACTGAAGTGATCTTAAATGAACAGCACTTTCTGATTATATTTCTCATAATCTCCCTGTGTAAGTGCTCAAGTTGCACCATCCTTTATGTTTTATCTAAAACACTGCCTCCACTGTGGCAGCATATTTAACTTGCTGTGTAGATTTAAGTGTATCTTCTACAGTATAACATCCACATACTTTCAATACAGAAATTGATTTGTCACTTTTCATGGATGTACTTGTCTTATTGTAAACTGAAAACTTCCATGAACCACAAATATGTATGATTTTTGAATTTTTATGCCTACCCTAATGCTTGATTTATTGATTGTCCTTATGTATTTTCTGGATAAATGAACCAATAAATTCATCCTCTATCAAAACCATTGCTAATAGAGTATAATAGCATTCTGAAGGCTGATTCATTCACTCCTTTACTCATGAATCACCTTAGGCTACTGTTCCATGGGATCACATTATCTTAGTATAGGCTTAATCAGTTTCACTCACTTACACTTTAATGGTATCCTTCACGTGGTTAGTAAAGGTCATTATAAACAGCTCTATGAATATCCCATCTGCATTTATTGTAAACGTGTTATGAAGGGCACTTTTTATCATATTGCTCAATCTCCCCTTTGTACAAAGTCACACAGGAAATCAATTCTATAATTTAATGTAAAAGTACATATGAATTTTTTATATTTCCTCATTTCTAATAATGTGAGTTATATCAGAGTAACATCTATGAAGTCAGAGAATTTGTGGTTTGAATTGTGGTTCCACCTAGATGGACAGTTTCATAACACTGTTGAGATAATTTTCAAAACTCACTAGACTCAGTTATAGAATGATTCAACATCAACTCTCAATGGATGTAACATAGGTACATATAATGTCAAAATTCCTGCAATATTTTAGGGTCATAATATGCACTCAACATGTAATTTGATTTACTTTTTTTTCTATTTGGTAGCTAGGAAGTACAATAATAAATATAATGCTTTGTCATTACAGCTGTATCCTAAGTTTTAAGTTTGACTTCTATAATTAAACACTTGTTATTTTAGGTAAGAAAAGAATGCCTATAAAATATGTAAATGTATAAAGAGATACATTCATAAAAGAAACAGGTCTAACAGTCTAAAGTTATAGCTATTATACACAGACATAAAGCAGAGCAGATAAACTTAAAATATAAGGAGCAAAAAGGAAAATCCTAGTGGTGATCATCATTTCTATTCCACACTATCATGCATATCACCATTAGAGCTCTCTCTAGTGATTCTTGAAAGAATTGGTTTTCTCCATCCTTGATTCTGGCTCATATATTTCTTTTCTTTGATCATCCTTGATCCTGGGGGGGGTCATATCGATGTCCCATTTACAGCTCCCCATTCACTAGTCATTTGTTCTGAGAATCTTGACTAGTTTTGAGTCTTTGCAGTAACTACTACTTCTTGCAAAAAGAAACTTCTCTGACAGAAGCTGTCATAAGCACTAATATATGGACATAAACAAATATTTAGAAAGCAATTTGAGAGACACATCATGCCCATTTAGCAAAACTACACCAGTAGCTTCTTATGGCCTAACCTGTGACCATTCAATACGATAGGTTTTACTTGATTTGCAGTAGCATGTGTGAATACTTCCTTTGGAGCAAACCTGAAATCCAATCAGAAATTGGTTAATTGCCACCCCACCTACTCCATAACAAGCATGTTGCTATTGTGTCAGTGGGTTCACCTTGTTTGGTTGGTTACTATTGTAGCATGCAAGATTCACAACTGAGTAAAACATTTGATGACAATTTCCCCCACACCTCATGCACAAGGCATACATAGCATTGTACAGCACTATGAGAGATAGACAGCAAGGAGATAGCTTCAAGCTTAGTCACAGCTTGAATTATCATTTTCTATAAACGAATATCAAAAAAATAGTATCTCTAGGAATATAGTCTTGTTTCTTTTTTTTCAGTGTTTTTAGTTATTTTTTTTCTTTTTTCTTTATTAGTCAGTTCTGTATTCAGCAAATACAGTCAGTTTGGTACCATTATTAGGCTCATCCGTGACCTACCCCCTCCCCATTCTGGTAGTCAACCAACATTAATGTCAAAAGCATAATGACAATCTATTTCAAAAACTAAAACCATCTTCACAATGTTAATTCTGCCTATCCAGGAGGATGGGAGGTCTTTCCTTTTCCTCAAGTCCTCCTCAATTTCTTTTTTGAGTGTTTTTAGGCTTTTGTTGTATAGATCTTTCACTTCCTTGGTTAACGTTATTCCAATGTATTTTTTTTTCTGTTGCTATTGAAAATGGGACTATGTCCCTTATTTCTTTCTCTGTATCTTTGTCATTTGCATATAGAAAGGCTACTGATTTTTGTGCATTGATTTTGTATCCTGCTACTTTGCTATAGGAGTTAATCACCTTTAGGAGTTTTGGGATGGAGTCTCTCAGGTCTCTTATGTATACAATCATGTCATCAGCGAATATAGCTGACTTAACTTCTTCCTTTCCAAATTGTATCCCTTTTATTTCTTTCTCCTGTCTTATGTCTTGAGCTAGTACTTCCAGTACTATATTGAAGAGCAGAGGAGAGAGTGGACAACCCTGTCTTGTTCCTGTTCTCAATGGGAATTCCTCCAGTCTCTCTCCATTAAGTATTATTTGGGCCTTAGGAGCTTTATATATTGCCTTTATTATGTTAAGATATGAACCAACCATGCCAATTCTCTCCAATGTTTTGAATATGAAGTGATGTTGAATCTTGTCAAAGGCCTTTTCTGCATCTATCAAAATGATCACGTGGTTTTTGTGTTTAACCTTGTTTATGTGGTGTATTACATTGACAGATTTCCATATGTTGGACCACCCCTGTGTTCCTGGGATGAATCCCACTTGGTCAAGGTGCATAATGCTTTTGATGTGTTGTTGGATTCTGTTTGTGAGGATTTTGTTCAGGATCTTTGCATCTAAGTTCATCATGGAAATAGGCTGGTAGTTTTCTTTTCTTGTGGCATCTCTGCCTGGTTTTGGAATTAGGGTGATACTAGGTTCATAAACTGCTCTTGATTTAGCTAATTGATCCCCGCAGGGGAACAGGACTCAGCTGGACCTGAGAAACAAGTCAGAACCATATCCAAACATGAGCCCCCTCTCCATTATCAAACTACCAGCAATCGTAGGCTACAAAAGGGCCTACACCTGATAAATTGTCTATAAAAAATAAGGGTTATCCCATTTGTCTGGTGCTAACTTTACTCTCCGTTGGAGAATCTGCTTCTCTTTTACAGATAGAAGCAGATCCTAAGGAGAGAACCACCTCAAAAGGGCCCCAGCTAAAACTCAGAATAATTGGCAAAACAAGCAAGGGTGCTCTTTTCTTGGTGAACCAGGTACCAGCACAAGGGTGAAGGAGATCGAAACAGAAAACAATCAACTCCTACAAAATCATATATCCAGAGACCGAGAGGCCCCCAACACCTCATAACTGAAGCAGACCAAAATTGAACCCAACATGGATCAGGGAAATTTTGCGGAAGAGGGGGCGGAAAGAATGTCAGAGCCACACATTGGGTCATGATAGGCAGAGACACTTCTCTTACCCATAACTATGGGCTAACTTCACAATGCATAACCCATATACCTCAACAAGGAGGGGCCAGAGGGAGGGGGTAGGTCACGCATGAGCCTAACAATGGTACCAACTTGACTGTATTCACTGAGTACAAAACTAATTAATAAAAAATATTAGATAAAAAATCTAACACCTGCATGTATTAGTAACTAATACTGTACTACATATTGAATATACTAATTCTAGTTTACACAACAAACCTGCATAATAGAGGGACAATCTTTTGAGGTTACATTTTAATACATTAGAATTAGTAAATTAAAATAGCAATTTATGCTGGAGAGAGGTGATCTTCCAATCAAGAAATTTCCTGTGACTTATGACACTGCTAACAGTACAATATTACTTTTTACATCTTTTTTCTGTTCCTAGAGAGGGATAACAAAGGCATAGGTATGGGATGGGTATGTCAATATGCTCCAGTCCAAATGACTGTCTGTTGAGAAAATGGGCGATGTTTTCAAAATATAGATGTGTGGAATGAATATCTCATAATTTAGATGGTACATAAACTTTATATCTTGCTTGATCTATTCTTAAATACTGGGCATATTATCTGAACTATACAATCTAGTCTTACTATATTGTCTAATTGTTGCTCAGTCTCTCTAGAACTTGAAACTGAAGAGAGATTAATTATATCTGTGGAAGCTCATGCAACTAAAAGGGATATTTTTGTCCTCTTGCATGTGGTCTCCATATTCTGTACCTGCTGTGTTCCAGAGTTAAATCAAAAATATATTTACAGTAATAAAACTAAGAACATACTGCTCTTATATAATATCATAAGGTTCTTGTCCACCTACTGCTATTTACTATGGAGTTTTAAATACTCCTGACTTGGTTGGGAGCAAAGATATTATTACAAAATTAAAGAAAATGTAATTTTGTAAACTTAGTATTTTTAATTATATCATAAGCAGGACAAAATGTAAAACAAACAAGTGATGGCTAGTATCACTGAATGTATTATGGTAATGTATGCAAACAGCGACAACGTTTTATTTTTCGTCTTTAGCTCTCCAGTCAAATGAAAAACATTTTTGCAACTTTCAGATGAAATTATGTACTGAAATTTAAATCACATGTTTTTCTTGGCATGAGAATGACTACTGACCTTCTTTAAGTACATGGAGCAGGGTGTCTCATGTTTGAAGATATTTTAAGTTTTCTTTTTAATGTGAGCTCTATGTGAACAAGGAGTCTTGCTTGAGCATATTTTGAAAGTGGAGAGGGATGCCAGATCCCAATTCTCCAGTGGTGAGCTGGCAAGCTGCCGTACTCAATATTCATGTGCTGAGCAGAAAAAATATTGATGTTCCCAGAAGTAAAGAATGAAATATGCATTTTAAAAGTGTAAATGCAATGTGTCATTTTACAATTACTTGAAGATTAGGAGGAAAACATATTCCAATTTTGTTGACTCATTAGCACAAGCAATGATAGAAACTATGTCATAAGGTTTATATACTTTAGTAGATCTTAAAATTCATGTACCAACATGAATTACTGGAAGTATATAAAGAAAAGTATTACCTAATTTTGTTAACTATACCAAGAAAACAGTGATATGCATTTAACACATTTTCAACAGAAAGTTATATGAAGACATTTAATTAGCTTTTTAGTCTTGACTTTTCTTCATTCACTTATTAATTTATTTGGGGGAAGAGTATTCATTTTCAGGTTTATTAATAGTTTTAATACATACATATATATATTTTTGAAGGATAAACTAAGCAATATTTTATTTTACTAAAGAAAGTAAACAGAAGTTTCCTGAATTGGCAAGAGTCCTAAGTGAGTGATAAGGATTCCTATGTGCCTGGAGATGTGTATTTTGATCATTATTCACTCCCAATACTTTCTTTTCAACCTTTGCCCATTCCACTGAATCCCTTCTTCTTTGTAAGTAGTCCTTCTATTTGATGTCTTTTCTTTAGCCCTCCTACATCATCCATGACAAGACAACATGTTAGTATGCTCAACATTGATCAGGTAATGACAGCCACTTGGAATTCATGAATGGAGTGGACATTTCCTGTCAGGGAGACAGAGTTGCAAAGCATTTCTCTCCATTCTATGCCTTATTATGTTCTTTTTGCTCCCTCCTCCACAGTGTTCCTAGGGAACTAGTGGACATAATTTAGATGTCTCATGTAGTATTAAGTAATCAACTGTCATTGTTCTCAACACTTTGAGAAGTTTTGAGTTTCCTTAGAGAAGAAAGGGAAACTTCTCTGACCAAAAGGGATCACTAAGTTATGAGATGAACATAAATTTTGATTTGATGTAGATAATGTAGCCACTAGCCAAGAATCTGTCACACTTCCCCCCCCCCATGGCATCAATGAATGAGTGTAATTGTTTTTATTGACAGATATTTAAATTAAAGTTCAGTAGTTTGAATTTGGAGTGCCTCCCATCAACTCCTGTATTTGCCATTAGGCCTCAGGCTTGGTACCCAGATGGTGGTAATTTGGGAAGTTTGTGGAGACAGAGCTTCTTGCTGGAGGAGTTGTGCCACTAGGGCAGGTCTTGAGATTTATTAGTCCAGAGCCACTGGGTATTCAGAAACTCACTTTTGCTACTACATTCCAGTTGATATGAGAAGATTTTATGCACTGCTGCCTGTTCTGCCATGCTTCCTTAACCATAATGAATTGCCCCTTCAAATCTATAAGGCAGAGATATAAACCTTCTCCTTCTATAAGCTGCTTTTGTTGAGTGTTCTGTTTCAGCAGCAATAAGGTAACTGCTATAACATGCAACAAAAAAGTAGAGCAATTGCAGGGTCTATTATATGGAATCAGAAGACATATGCCTCGTTCTGTGTGCTCCTCTATCTATTAGAGGCTGACTACAATACCCTGAATGACTGAAATAATTTCTCTTACCTTCTTGAAGAAATGAGTCATGGCTTAAACCTCTCTCCATCCTGTGATCCCATCAGTCCATTTGGCACAAATCAGGCATTCAACAAATGTCTATTCAACATTTATTTCAAAATGTGGAATAAATATGCACACATACATGCACATACACGTATATACACATATGAACTCTGATCAAGACTTATAATATAAACATTCTTATTTTCTCGATTACTTACATAATTTAGGGAAGGTAAAATCCTTACATGACAGACATACATTGTTTTGAATCACATAGGAATTATTCATCTGAGATAACTAAATAGCAGGTGTGAAAGTTTATTGTTCCAAAATACTGGACTGGACAGTTATACCGCAGTTTCTAAAAGCGATTTTCTGTACATTTTGTATTTTATTATCCTTGATTTTGTGAATAAAGAAAGTGAAAAGGTATGCTTCATTAAAATTAAATTATATGAGAAATTGACCTTGAGTTCTCATAAGAATGTTTGGGATGTTTTCCTAGCTGCACTTTATAAGTTATGTCATGATATGGTCTCTTATTTGTGTGATCACTGTGTTTTGCAGGATGAAGTAAAGAAAAGAAATCTGGCTTTTCTACTTCTCATCACTAAGTCTTTGTGCTTGTAACTGAACCTCTGTGTTATCTTCCTCAATTATAAAACAAGGAGAAAATAATATCCACCTTTCTGCTTCCCAAGTTGTTCCCTGAATCTAATGAGATGAATGCATGAGCACGTTGTAAAGTACAAAGCACCATGAGTCTGCCAATTATTTATTATCATTGCTTTCTAAATGTCAGATCCAGCCTGTGGTTGTGTTCATTGATTTGTCAGAGGCTATTATTTACATTTAGAGACATGACTGAGAATGATGGCAGAAGTTGCTTTGGAAACACCTTACACATCATCTACAGTGATAGACTTATATTTCAGTGTCTACTCCAGATGTGATATTGACACTGAAAAATTAACTTAATTACTCATTCCTCAGCTCTTAAAAAACGGAAGCAAGAACCATTTCAATTAGTATAGATTAATACTTAGGTTACAAAAAAATGATAACATATAGTGGAATTCTAGATTCAAAACATGATAATTGAATGTACATCAGGTTCTTTTCTGTTGATAATTATTATTTTATCATTATCCAAACTGTTTCTTTAACGAAAAGAGGCATTGAGTTAGAGAAATCTTTGATGTTACCATACTATGTTAGCATTTTAGTGAAGGGAACTGTAGTAGTTCCAAAATATAAAGATAAGTATCTCACTCACCTGGTCAACCTAGTTTATTCATTTATACTAAGAAAGCTCCAAGAATGAACCCTTAAAGTTGAATTTATAATATTTCTCCAAATTACAACTATTGAAATTTTCTAATATATTAATTTTCAATGCATTTTAAAAAGTAAAACAAACATGCTTTTTCATTATTTGCCATTCATTAGTTTCTAGAAAAGGTCCAGTCAAAATCACAATGTGAAATACTGTTTCACTAAGTAACAAGGCTTTTCTGATAAAAGCTAGATAAATATTGGCTGCGAGAAATAATGGAGGAGTTTGTGAAGGAATGAAACACTATTAGTAATAGATACATTTAATCACAAACTATTGCAACTAATAATTGAAAATTAAATCTTGATCTATTATAATCAGAATATCCATGTAGATAAAAAAAAATTGTATGGATGGCAGAAAGATTGAAATCATGAGATGCTTTCAGCCATGAAGGAGTTGTACACTGTAAACACTCATATCAAGATCTTTCATCCATGACAGGAGGGCTTGTTACTTTACACAAAGGACAATAAACTGGCTTATAAACAAAGTGAGTAATTTTTAAGAACACTACTACATGTATAACAACCCTTATAACATACCTGTCAAGTGTCTCATGCGTAAATAAAAAAGGGAACTACAAAATAAATCTTAATGCAAGGAAAGCTAAGGAAAATCTATGGTAATGATTCAGTAGACATTGCCATAAGTGTAGGAAGTCTCATGAGGTAAAATAAGTAATCATAAATCCTGACAAATTACCTTCATGGTGATGAAAATTTCAAAGATAAAGGAGTATTTAAATGGTTGTATTTATTAACTAAAATTTGGCAGCTAATTTTTTCTTCGTTTATCACTTTCCTTTTCTTCCATAATGACAATCTCTTAATTGATATAATATTGGAAATTATTTGAAATATTATTTTTTTTTGTTTTTTTTCAAGGCAGAGTCTCACTCTAGCTCATAGAATTCACTATGTAGTCTCAGGGTGGCCTCAAACTCAAGGCTATCATTCTACCTCTGCTTCTCTAGTGCTGTGAAATATTTTTCCCCCAACACCTCACCACTGAAGCAGACCAAAAATGAAGCCAACATGGCTCAGGGAAATTTTGAGGAAGAGGGGGCGGAAAGAATGTCAGAGCTACATGTTGGGTCATGATATGCAGAGACAATTAGCTTACCCATAACTGTGGCCTAACTCCACAATGCATGACCCGTATACCTCAACAAGGAGGGGCCAAGAGGAGGGGGTAGGTCACGGATGAGCCTAATAATGGTACCAAACTGACTGTATTTGCTGAATACAAAACTAACTAATAAAGAAAAAAAATAAATAAATATGACAGAAGAGAATCCTCAGAATGTTTTCAAACATAATCACAAAATAAAATTTGTCTTATTAATTAATGCATTTTACTTAGGAATAGAATAGACAGACACTATATAATACAAGTATACATTATTTACTTCAATTTTCTCTGCAACAAAAGAGTGGAAACATTCTGTATTACTCTCTGTATTACTTACTAACATACATGTATTTGGGAAAGTACATATCAAGAATAGTGAAGAGTCATTACACTTTCTTTTTTTTTTTTTTTTTTTTTTTAATTTTTTTTTTCTGTTTTATTTATTTATTTGAGAGTGACAGACAGAGAGAGAATGAGGCTGGTAGAGAGAGAGAGAGAGAAAGAGAGAGAGAATGGGCGCGCCAGGGCCTCCAGCCACTGCAAACGAACTCCAGATGCGTGCGCCCCCTTGTGCATCTGGCTAACGTGGGTCCTGGGGAATCGAGCCTCAAACCGGGGTCCTTAGGCTTCACAGGCAAGCGCTTAACCGCTAAGCCATCTCTCCAGCCCAAGAGTCATTACACTTTCACTTTAAAGTTACATTCTATATATAAGTGAGTTTACGTCATATTTGTTTTTCTTTTTTTAATGATTATATTATGTGTCTTTACTTACACGAATTAGTTTATTATCCACTATTTATTATACAAATAATGCTTTTTTTTTCGAAGTAGGGTCTCACTCTAGTCCTAGCTGACCTATGATTCACTATATAGTCTCAGGGTGGCCTCAAACTCATGGTTATTCTCCTATTTCTGTCTCCCAAGTGCTGGATTAAAGGCATGCACCACCATGTCCAGCTCAACTAATTCTTTTAATTTTTCCTTTTCTTTTTTTCTTTATTAGTTAGTTTTGTATTCAGCAAATACAGTCAGTTTGGTACCATTGTTAGCCTCATCCATGACCTAACCCATCCCCTTGGCCTCTCCTTGTTGAGGTATATGGGTCATGCATTGTGGAGGTAGCCCACAGTTATGGGTAAGATAAATGTCTCTGCATATCATGACCCAACATGTGGCTCTGACACTCTTTCCGCCCCCTCTTCCCCAAAATTTCCCTGAGCCATGTAGGCTTCATTTTTGGTCTGCTTCAGTGATGAGATGTTGGGGGCCTCTGAGGCTCTGGCTCTCTGATTTGGTAGGAGTTGATTTTTCTCTGTGCTGATCTCCTTCCCCCTTGTGCTGGTATCCGGTTCATCAGGAAAACAGCACCCTTGCTTGTTTCGCCAATTTTTCTTAGTTTCAGCTGGGGCCCTTTTGAGGTATGATGGGGTGGCTCTCTCCTTAGGATCTACATCTATCTGAAAAAGAGAAGCAGATTCTCCAAAGGAGAGTAAGTTAGCACCAGGACAAATGAGATAACCCTTACTTTTTCATAGAGAATTTAATCTGTGTAGGCCCTCTTGTAGCCCATGATTGATGGTAGCTTGATAATGGAGAGTGGGCTTATGTTTGGATATGGTTCTGACTTGTTTCCCAGCTCCAGCTATGGGTCCCGTACCACTGAGGGGATCAGTTAGCCAAATTGAGAGCAGTTGGTTCCCCACCATTCTGTGTGCCACCACTGCACTTGTGTGGGCGTCACAACAAGTTATTTGCTGCTAAGTAGGTTAGACCATGAGTTGCTTGGACAGATATTGGTCATTTTCTCCCAGTCGCCCATGTAGCACCTTCTGGCACTAGACACGCTGACTGTCTGGGGACTGACTCTCTTCCAAGTTCCAGCCATGCCATTCTGTTTTGCATGTCAACCACATAAGGTGTCTTCAGCAGTAGGGTCTTACCACTAGCCTTTGGTGGGTCATCAAGTACTCTGACAGAAATCTGTCTGTCTTTTAGGAAACCTTGTAGGTCTCTCTATCAAAAGCTCATTGCGGATGCTAGTCCCATGCTGGTAGAGAGAAGAGAGAGAGAGAGAGAGAGGGAGAGGGAGGGAGGGAAAATGTAGAAGATTAAGGTTAGTCTTGATCCTACCTTCTCCAGTGTCTTGTCGTTCAGGTGTTCCTAGTAAGGGCCTGGTGAAGGGTCAGCATTTGGTCTGTCTTTTAATAAGTAGAATTTTATGGTACCATTGCTGTTTGGGTCTAGATTTGTGTTTCCCACCCCTTCGATGCCCTCCCCTCCCTCCCCTTCCATCCTAGTATCTAGTCCACGAGATGCTTGCTGGATGTGTATGATATCTTGGGTAGAACCAGGTTAGGTGCTGTAGATGAGTGAGACTATGTGGCGATTTTTCCATATCTGGTTTATGTTGTTTAGTAGAATGTTGTAGATCCATGTATGATGGAGAAAATAATATTGCATCATGTTTGTGAGTATTATGAGTGTATGTATGATTTCATGTGTACAAACGCTGGGTGTACTGCATATACATTTGTTATCACCAGTGTATTTGGCAGTTGAAGAAGACCTGGAGCGTCCCATGGGTTATTTTGTATCAGATTCCTTTCTTCACTCTCCCACTTCCTCCTTTCATCATCGAAAAATCACAGGCAATTTAATAATCATTAAAGGGAGGATAGATATACAGAGATAAATGATGCAAAGTTCCTGAATGCTATTAAATATTGTGAAAACTATAAAAAATTCAGAAGTATGATATACTACTCTGACTATAGCTAACAGGCACAAATATGTGATGCCCTTTGTCATTACTATAGATATTACTTGCTTATGTGTTGACATTGTGAAAGTAATATGGCATGTATCATTTTCAAAAGGTCAGTCCCAATTACAATGATTTTAAAACAGTTCATTTAGGAGTGATCTTTCTGGTTGATAATTATTTATTCACAATCTTAATTAAATAATTTTAATTATTATATACAACAGGAATAAACATTCACACTAAAATGCTCCTCTTTTCCTTTCTATACATTTCATTAAATTTTGATTTAGGTATTGATATGACATCTTTAAATGGTATTTTTACTTATATTTTCCCCTAATATTGGCAATGCTACTTATTGTGACAGAACAGTCCAAAAAACAGTGAAAGTAATATTTAAAAATTATAAATTACCAACAGGAGAGTTGAAGGACATCATGATAGATTTGGCCAAACATTACTAAGTATGACCTTATGATAGGAAAAAATATTTACAGTATTTGTTTTGAGAATAACTATGGAATTGTGTTATTTTTAAAAATTATCCTTTTAGAACACTAAGTATACTCATCATTTTACAACCTGAGTGTCATAGGAAAAATTTTCCCCTGGGGAGATGCAAACACAGGTCTCCTCCAGATACCGCACAGATGACAGATCAAAGGATGATTGCACTAAACCAAGTTGGGTTAAACAGTGGGTTTATTGGAGTAATTTATAATGCATGGATTAGGGGTTACTTGCAGGAGCACGGGTGACTCAGGGGCAGCTCCATCACCAGAAAGTCCTGCCTCATCATGTATGGCAATCTCATTGAAGCTACATCATGGAATTCCACATCTCATTTACCTTCTACCTCCTATATCACCTAGATTTTCCCCAAGATCACTTGGGGTGAGGGCATGTAAGAACAATTGCTGTAACTTCAGGTGAGGGTCTTGTGACCCTCCCTTTCTGCATCTACTAGGGAATTGTCAGTAGTTCCCTTACCATTACTATAGACATTCTATCAGTGTTTTCCTGCTCCAAAGTTCCCATAACTACCTGATCAAAACATTCTTTTCCTCAAGACGGCTTCATGTTATGCCCACAGAAAAACCACCATATAACACAGAGCATCCTAGAATATCAAGTAGATCAAGGAGAAGGTTCATATTGCCATCCACATTATCATTTGAGATTGTCAGTTGCTTCAGTAATTGCTACCCCAGGCTACTGCAGCCTGTATGCCTGTGTTTTTCATTACATAATGGGACACACAGAGTCCTTGGACTTGATATGACACACTTGAGCACACTGAGTGTTCAACAAATAATTTTTGAATGTATCTGATCCTAGGTAAGTTTGAAAAAGCTACTTCCCTTTGTGTTGAAAGATGTGTTATGCTCTATTTCACTGCTTTTCTCCTCACCTCACTTTTCTTTCTTTGTTTTTGAATAAGTGATGAGGCCTTTGGTAAAGATTAAGCACTAGCAGGCAGTAACTCAATGGCCCGAGTACCATTTTAATTGGAACCTCAAATTCTGTGGAAAAATAAGAAATTAAAATCATTAATTAAATGTATTTCTATGAAGATACTATGTAGATATATGTAAGGTTGTGAAACAATTGCTAATTGCTATTTTTTCTATATGATTTCTATAATTATGAAATGTCTAATTCATTAAAAATGCAATATAAGATTATATGCTGAAATTAATCCCTTTCTAGAAGTTCTAACAATCAAGATATTGCTACAAAATCCACAACAGATTTTTTTCATTGATGTTGTGTCACCAATAATACTTATGTTCCCTTATGATATTAGAGTCTGGTCTTTTCTTAATGTGAACCTGGAAAGATGACATAGTTCATACATTACAGCATAATCAATTCCACAGCATAATGTCAACCAACTCAAGATGCTATATAATTACATCTTAAGGAGGAAATGACATTTTTGGGTAGTCATGAGCCCTAGGGATGTTATGTCTGCTGCTGTCTGGCTAAATGTGTATTCTATGCACATCAAACTGCCCAGTAAGCACTTCTTTTAATGTTCATGTCTATATATTAATGCTACTCTCACTTTTGGTTAGAGAAGCTTATCTTTTCAGATGGCAGTGACCTTGGCATGACTCAGAAGGCATCATGGTTCTGAGAAGAAGTGACAGAGGAGTGCTCAGCACTGCAATATTTCTATCACACCTTCCAAAGCTCAGGGTCCATTGCAGAAGACATGGTGGAAAGAATATAAGAGCCAACGGAAGGGTAGGACTCCTTACAACGTGCTCCTCCAGACACAAAATGGCCTGGATATCCGCCTCACAGTGTCTGACATTACCTATAGAAGACTATCATAATAGGAGGAAAAGATGATGATATCAAAGTAAAAGAGAGACTGACTGAGAGGTGAAGGGGATATGATGGAGAGTGGAGTATAAAAGGGGAAAGTAGGGGAGGGAGGGAATTACAATGGGATATTGTTTACGATCATGGAAGTCAGAAAAAAATAAAAAAATGAAAATGAAAAAATTAATTATATATGCTGTCATCAAAGAAGATTATGAGAACTACCTTCTAATTAGGTATACAGCATAATAAGCAAGATACTAAAGTATCTTCTAAAATAACAATACAGAAGACTCATTGAAGAGGAGTAGAGTTGTTCTATTTAAAACACAACTTCATTACAAATTTTTTCCAAAGAACATTTATTAATCAATTATAAACCAAGATTTGCTTAAGAGTAATGCAAAGATATTTTGTTGAAGAACTTAAATTTAGTTGTGAGTTCTAACTGCAAATGAAATACTTTCAGATAAATTTATACCCACTGTGCATCATGTCTCCAGAGTAATGGCTAGCCATTCAAGTACCATAATGGTGCAGTTACTTATTGCTTTAGGCAATATGATTTGGGATAAGAGTTTACTTTTGTAAAAAAAAATTATTAGATATTAATACATCTATATAGCATATATAGATGATACCTAAGAATATGTTCTTTACAGACAAGTGCATACAATTTGTGTTACATTTTAATATTTTTTCACAAGACAAACCAATAAAAATGATATATGATATAAACATGCAAGTTAAAAAAAATTCTCCTTGTCTCATTTAATTCAAATGAATTATTTTTCTGGTAAACATTAAAGCACGCAAGTCTAAAGTTTATATTAATTTCTTCTACAGGGTCACATGAGTTTTGCACTGCATTGCCTCTGTGATATACTGGTGAGGAGATGTATTTCAAAGATTTCAAAAGTGATTGTAATTTTTCTCTGCTTCTATATATTATGTATAACATATTATCTTATTATTCCAACAGTTATTTGCACATTGATAATTACATTCAGTTCCTTTTTCACCAAGTACTTATTATTCATTCAAAATATTAAGTATCATGTGTAGTAAACTTAAATTAAAAGATGAATAAGAAATGAAGTCTGCTGTTGAGGCACTTGTTGTCTACCAGGAGAGGTTACTCATTAACTAAAAGAGAGGATAGACTGCAATGAGAAACATAGTCAGAAAACAGGCTATCGTAGCTTGTAGGAAGAAATTGGGCTTCCTACTGTATGGGTCAAAGAACATTCTGTGTAAGATGATATTTCAAAATATCTGTAAAGATATGACAGAGAAAATTAAATGGGAAAGGATATAAAAGTTCGGGATGAAGTAGAAAATGCAAGGTAGATAGAAAAACCAGTGGAAAGCTCTACTTAGCTGAGTTATGTGGTACTTGGACTAAAGCAGTATAGGTAATCTCAAGTGGATACATAATTATCAGGCAACGCTGATCGTTGCATACTACCCTGAATAAATATGATTTAATTCCATAAGTAATTAGACTCCCTGAAGGTTTTAAATCAGGGGAGTGGTGGAGTAGGATTTTGTTTCAGGAATTTTAATATGCAAAAGTATGAAAATTTGAAGTTGCACATTGAGCTAGATGAGAAAGTGGGCATGTAAGCAGTTAGGTAGCTATTGTGAGATTCCACATTAGGAATATTAATGGCATGCATCAGGACAGAGTTAACAAAAAGGAGAAAAGTAGAACAGATGTGAAAAAATGTTTTCTTCCTGATTACAATCCTCTAAAATGTTAACTGGTGAATTGAGAATATCATAGAATGATTAACAGTGATGAGAACAAAATGAAGTAGAATATTTGTAAAAGAAAAGGAAAGACAGAAATGTAGTTTATTTGAAATGTTACTACTGGCAGGAGATTGTTCTGCTTGCAAATGAAAGGTAAAATACTGTTCAGAAAATTCTAGTCTGCATAAATGTCAGGAGGAGCTGCATTTATTCATTCAATTATCATTTAACAAGTACCTAACATATACCAGGTATTAAAGTTACAAAGATAAATTTTACATTGTCCCTGCCCTAGGGAACTAATTTCATAATAGAAGATAAACTAAGTAATTGAAAATTATAATTAAATATGGAGAGTCCAATCAAGTCTGTATTAATATAATTATGTATATTGGACACCTGATATGTGTTGAAAGGGTCAGAGAACAAGTCACCGAAGTAGTGACACCGGATCTCAATTTTGGAGAGTAGGGAAATATTTACAAAGTAAAGGGTCAATATTTGAAATACAAACAACCAGAAGAGAAAAGATATGAAGGCAATACATAGTGATGTATGTGTGTAATATTTTTGATTATTCATATTTTAGTGGAGCAACAAAAGTGTGGGAATTAAGAAAATATACTTATGTTCAATTTAAACACAGTTCTTGAAAGCAAACTAAGGTACTTGCATTTATTAAGTAATCACTAGAGAACTAGTAAAAGCATTTCAGTAAAAGTGTGGTTGTAATTCCACTGACTGATTCCAAGTGGGATACAAATTCAAATTTACTTTCTTTAACATAGAATTATAATTATTTTATCTGTGAATTACACACCTGGCAATGATACATGATCCATCTTTCCTTCTTGTGTTTCTCTGTATTTCTTTTGAATGACCATAACCCAGTAACTATCATGAAGGAATGAATAAAGGTCACACACACACACACACACACACACACACACACACACACTTACATGGCTTTAATGATCCTTGAGAATTATCTAATTAAGTGCACTAAATAGACCACAAAGGGGGAAATGTGTGCTTAGATCTATATGAAGTAGGTGAGATAGTGAGATTCATAGAAATAGAAATCACTGAGCTTCCTGGGAGGTGCAGTGTATGGGGATGAGGAGTTAATATGGACATGGAATTTGTTTTAGTAACTGAGAAATTTCTGAAAATGGATGATGAAGGTGAGTGATTTTGCAATGATATGAATTTACTTAATGCAATAAGAATTGTATGCCTTAAATATTTAAGTGGTAAATCATGTGTTAATTTACCACAGTAGAGATATTTTAGTTATCTTAACATAATGAGAACTTTTGTAAGAACCATTTTGGAGGTTGGTCATTCATAAACCTACATGATCAGAAAATTCATTTGCACAAGCTATTTTACATTTATTAATTGACTCATTTGTGACATTTAACTCATATTAGCACTTACCTTATAGGCTAAAGTGTGAGGTGAAGAAATTATATATGCAAGCCTCCCATGAAATGAAAATATGAGAAAAGTTTGCTGAGAAAACAGGTTGGACATAAAGATCACAAATTTTTCCTTGTGTGTATACTGGAAAACTAAAATGCTCAACCCTCCATGAGGAATGATTGGACATGATGACCATTAAGCCTCTCTCATCTTTCAAAGAATACTATTGCAAATTTTAGAGAAAATTGAGATTGCAAATTCTCAGCATACATGTTTACTGGTGCATTCATAGAGATTAGACAATAAAGACAAAATACATGATGGGATCAAAGGAGTGGGAAAAGAAAAGAAAGTTCCTTATATTGTAGCTCTTCACTTTTCCTCTCTCTGTTCTCCCCTCTGATCTTTGTAAGTCTTCTTTTGTATTCCTTTCCTTTTTGTCTGTATCTCATTCTGATTTTGTTGTGTTTTTAATCTAATAAAATGATGGGGAAAAGTATTAAAGGAAAGGCTTTGCTGAATTATGAATTGGTTAGCTATCACTGTTAACTCAAGAAAAACAATACAAAATCTCTATAAATCATATCCAATATTATTATGGGGCAAGATGCTTATTGAAAGAATTATTTAAGTGATATTTTGTAGTACTGGGAACCAAAAATAGATTATTTTTGGTATTTTACTAAGACATCTGTCTCTTGATCATTCCCCCAAATCTTAAGTTGTGTTTCTTTTATCCTGATCCTACATGTCAAAACCTGCTGCACTGCTTCTATTTTACATTTGTCTGCTGGCTTACTCATGACCTGGTACTTTTATCTCTTTTCATAGTTAGAACATTCTTAATGGCAAACTCGATAATTGGAACATGTAGATAGAATCAATAATGGGAAACAGGACAGTAAGGTAACATTTTACTGCTCTTCATAACTACTAATCAATGGACCAATGTTAGTCTATTGGGAAGTCTCCTCATATTACCTACCTCTGGACATTCCCTTATTATGGTTAATGTTTTCATCAATGAATTGTAAATAAAATTCACATAATCTTGTCTGTAAAGAACACAAACCTAGGATTGTAACTATATCACTAGACTAGAGAGAAGATTCACAAAATTCTTAAAACTCTCTGAGCGAGCATGAAAGTATGTAGTTATATATATATGATATTCACATATAATTATAGGAGCTGTGGTGAGGACAAAAAAACAGTAAGATGAAAATCTGGCAGGTTAAATGTAAAAATGCTATGTATAATAATATAAAATTTGTTTGGTTTTTAAAAGCCTGTAGTTTAAGGCTATTAACTGATAAAGAGGACTAGGTACCATCCTTGTCTGTCCTATTAAAAATGTATTCCTCAGGACTGGGGAGACGACACTACAGTTCAAGGTGATTGCTTACCATGCTTACTGACATGAATCCAATCTTCTTAGGACCCATGTAAATCTAGACTTAATGCACCTATGATCCTAATGTACCTATGCCAAGGGGAAGTGGAATACAAATCTCGTGAGACAGCCAGTCCACATTCTATTCTTTTGCAACAGCAAGAAACTTTGTATCAAAGAAAGTAGAAGAATAGGAAAAATATTTTGTGATGGTTCACTGACCTCCTCACACATCACATGGTATACACATGCTCGTACACATATGCATACCTATGAATGCACACACATGCACACACATATGAAAATAAGTTAAAAAAATTTTAAAGGCAGTGCCCAGACAAAAGGAAAGGCATACAAAAGGGAAGAGCTGCCAGTGCCTTGTCCATTGGATGGGTTGAACTTTACTTGATGTGAGGTTTCAGTAATGGACACTAGGATCTAGGAGAACAATGGATGTCAAAATAGTGAAAAGAAAATAGTCATTCCACTTGATATAAGTTTAATTTTTCCCCTCCCCAAATAAATAAGCAGATACCTTGAAATCCTATTGTACAATGCCTCTGAATATGACCTTATTTGAATCTAATGCATTTACTGAAGCAACCAAGTAAAAATGTCATTAGTGTGTACCATACTTCCATATCACTGGTCTCCTCATGAACATAGGAAATTTAGGCAAAATTTGTGTCTTTAGGAAAATTCCATGTGAAGAGACATACAGAAAATAAATGAAAGTATCACCACACGTTCAGTGAGATAGGGCACATTCGGTGGGCATGACTGTAGATTCAACGCATATTAGAATCATGTTTCCATAGTCAAGGGACATTTGGGGCTATAGAGAACAGTGAAGAGGCAAGAAAGAATCCTTTGTCCCCAGTTTTCAGTTAGGGCATGGATTAGCCAATACCTTGCTCTCAGACTTGTAGCCTTCAAAATTAAAAGACAGTGCATGCTTGTTGTAATTATCTACGAGAGAGAGAGAGAGAGAGAGAGAGAGAGAGAGATTGAGAATATGAGCACCAGGGCCCCTAGCCACTGCAAAGAACTCCAGAAACGTGCACCACCATGCCCATCTATCTGGATTACGTGGGTACTGGGGAATGGAACATGAGTCCATAATATTCCCAGACAAGTGTCTTACCAGTTAAAGCATCTCTCCTGCCCCATGTTTCTTTACAAACCAATAATGAAGTGTTCTATTATGATAGAACTATCAAAATAATGAAAGAGCAATTGGGGATCTGAGGAGAGGATATGGGTGGGGCCATAAAGGCTGCAATGGCTGCTAATCAAGATTGTTCCTCAAGAATTCTCAGTGGTAGTTCTGGTCCTGAAAAAGAAAAAAAAAACTCACAAAGGCTGAAAATAAAGAAAAAAGTGCCGGGCGTGGCGGCGCACACCTTTAATCCCAGCACTCGGGAGGCAGAGGTAGGAGGATTGACATGAGTTCGAGGCCACCCTGAGACTACATAGTGAATTCCTGGTCAGCCTGGGCTAGAATGAGACCCTCTCTCAAAGAACCAAAAAAAAAAAAAAAAGTAAAATATTAACTTCATGAACTGAATTACTTTTGGCTCAAGGGAATAAGTAGTATAGAATGTAAAAAAATATTAGCCAGTTGGCAGAGCATTATTAACTTATATTGTTATGTTTTGCTTCTTTAACCTCTTTGTTGCATACACTTCATTTATTGTGACGTCCAGGGTTGTTGTTTTTATTTATTTATTTTTTTCATTTTTGGTTTTTCAAGGTAGGGTCTCACTCTAGCCCAAGCTGACCTGGAACTCACTATGTAGTCTCAGGGTGGCCTTGAACTCACGGTGATCCTCCCACCTCTTCCTCCTGAGTGCTGGGATAAGAGGCGTGCACCACCACGCCAGGCTTTTTTTTTTTCCCAGAGACATGTTCATATTCATGTTTGTGGGTACACACATATATATGTATGTATATTTTTATTTATATCATATATGGACATATATATGTCTGATGTATATACATGCATAATAGAAATAGTGATTTCTTCCGAGTGCTAGCTGTATGTATTTTTTACTTATATAATTAAAAATGTAATTTTCCTCTGTCTGGGTTTGAGGGACAACACACCAACAAAGGAGGTTCTGTATGTACTAGAAACCTGGAACTGCATTAAGCATGCTCTAAAGTTACGCACATTTGGGTAGTTACAATTTAAGTATGTTTAGCTCTGGCTATTGCATTTTTTAATAAATATCCTAGGTGAATAAGAAATCCAGGAAAAAGCAGCCAGACAGCCAGTCAACCAGCCAGTGACATCTATGAAATATTTGTCCTTCTTGGCAATCATTCTGACACCGTTTCTGTCTACTGGGAACAAGTGTGAGATTGACAGATATTCCTTTGATGTGGCCAATGAAGCAGATGACATTGGTAGACATTAAACCATTAGAATCTTGCTAATTAATATGCACAATCTACCTTTGAGTACTTTGACAATACACACAGCCTGTATATTTGGAAAAAGAAAAGGGAGTAGGGTTAAAGTAATGAATGTTGTTCCTTTTATATTCTATTGAACAATTTTTATACAAGTATGTAATAAATTTAGATCACAATTCACTCCAATTACCTTCTATCAAGCCCCTCTCCATTCCCCCTCCTTTGAATAAGTCCCTCTTCTACTTTGATGAGTCTTTGTTTATTTATTGTGTGTGTGTGTGTGTGTGTGTGTGTGTCTGTGTGTGTCCTTCTGAATTTAATAAGGTTGCCTGCACATTCACAAAGAAAATTTGAGAATTTGGAAGCACGTTCATATTATAGCCCATTTAAAGTGGTTATCATGTAGAATTCATCTGGAAATATGCAGTTTTGGAGGTTTTAAAGGTATTGCAAAAGAAAAAATCACACTATAAGGATTCATTTCAGTATTTATCTACTGTTGAAAGCATGAAAGAGGAAATTATGAATTGGGTTCTCTTAATGCTTACTAGTGAAGTCTGGAAAAGAACTGAAGAATTTCTTACACAAATAGTATTTAAATTATTTTCCAGGCGTATTTATGTCTAGTCATGATGATCCATCAGGGTATTAGGAATTATTGTAACCTGTATTTATTTTTAAGCTTTTCCTTTTAAAACTGTATTTTGATCTTAATGATATATTTAATAATGTGATAAAGCATGGATATAATTTATAATGAACAAAATTATTTTGTTTAAAGCATATTTATTTATAAATATGTAAAATAATATCTTTGAGGTGATAGAATATTCTCAAGTTTGAAATAGTTGTTATGTACAATACAGTTAGAAGACAGCCTAGAAAATACTAAGAACCATATAAGGTTTGTCAATTTGTATTATAAAGTTCATTTTCAGGAGTTATGTGAACTCATTTTCCAGCAATAAAAGATAAAAATACTATTCAATAAATCAGCAACTATTGTTGAAGTAATTTGTGAGCAATTTAGGTCATCAAATCCCATAAAATTGACACGAAGAGTAGGAATATGAGAATAAATCTATAAGAATATTGTACAAAGGTGTAAATGATATTTCTGAGCATGAAACTGAGAAATTACTATATATTATCATGTAAAAAAGAAGAGAGTGGCCAGGCATGGTGGCACATGCCTTTAATTCCAGGACTCAGAAGGCAGAAGCAGGAGGATCACCTTGAGTACGAGGTAATCCTACTACATCGTTAATTCCAGGTCAGCCTGAGCTAGAGTGAGACCCTACCTCAAAAAAAAAAAAAAAAAAAAAAAAGATGAGAATGACAGTAAAAAAGAAAGGCTAGGCCTCAATAATGCAACATTGCAATATAGGTAGAAAGATGGAATGACGAAAAATTAATTTTCACAAAAAATATATCAAAATCACAGACAGAAAAATTATGAGTTGTAATTAATGACAGTTTTTAGTTTTAAAAAGTTCTGATGAGACATTTAAGCATAATAATGCATAGAGAAACATACATTTATGTAGAGATCCTGGATACAATAAAGGGTGGCTTGTGTGACAGTCAATTTCCTCAGTAACCTTTATTCCAATTTATCACTACTGACAGCGCCAATGTAAAAACTACTTGAAAAACTAATGGTCACCTAATGTGTCTGACTAAATACGACCTTCATCTGTGACAACGAGGAGAAACCAATATTCATCAGACTTATAAAGAAGAGAAATTTGAAGACAAATTGATCAATGAAATAAATCAATACTGTTGATATGTAAAGAGAAATCATTAAGACGACTTGAACGGAAGAATCAGCATGTTTTGCTACCCAGTTTATGGTTTAAAAGGGTACCAAAGGGCTTTCATAGGATACATTGAAAAGCAATCCAAATAAAATTATGAGAGAAAAGTAAACTTGAGAAAGAACATACTGTGTCTATTGGGGGATAAAACAAGACAATTTTGTCTGATTTCTGAGCAAGTACTGTATCCTGTGTTTTGATTAGTTACATGTCTGCCTCTTGCACTAACACTGCACTCTCTTCCTGTTAGTTGAGTATGGTAAGTTTCAATTTTCAATATTTTTCTTTGCTTTCTTAACTCGTTTCTTAGATGGTCTGCTGTAATTCCAAGAATATAAATGCCATATAAGTGCGATTTTACTAAGTTTATAATTCCACTTCTGGTTCTTCTCTTAAAGATTACATTTAACTGTACACAGATGCATGCTTGAAGATAGAATGAACACAGAATATTTCTCAGGGCTAAGTAACCTGCAGTGTTCCTGGACTAAGTAAATCACATTCAGAAATTTCCCTAAATCATAAGCAATTATTGACTCTTGTTTCTATGCCTCATCAAATCAAACTTTCCGTAAATCTAATGAATTTAAGCTTCAAAAATGCCAGATTCATACACATTTTTCATACCTTAATCTCACATTTGTTTATAAATCCTTGTTCTTTTCCGTAAGGAAACTTATAAGTATTAATACCTGACACTGGATATACTAGCTGCTACTTTGTCGTCATTATTTTTAGGAACTTTTCAGTTGGACAAGACTAAGTGGCACTACGTTTTTTGTTTTTGTATTTTTTTTCCTCAACCAGTACCACACTCAATATTGAATATCCCTTATTTCACACTCAGAACCAGGAGTCCTGATAATATTACTATTTTCTCTATCTTCAAACATGTAGTTTCAGAATGTTTTGTCAATATGAGTTCCAAAACAAACACAATAAATAGAGTTCAAGATTATTTTGATGTTTTATGCTTTTATACTGTATCCCTGTCAGAGTACAATGAGAGTATTATTTCAAAAGTTATTTGAAGTGTCTTTATTTCTATGGACATGTATTATTTATTTATGTGCCTTTATGATATTTTGTTTATCTTTTAGTCACATTTATCATATCATTAGTTGAATAATATTTTTGACTTTTAAATGCATTTTAGTATACAATACCAAAAATAATCAAAAAGATACAATAGATTCCCTATTATTCTTTCCCCACACTGAGTTTTGAAGTTATAATTTTAGTTAGTTTTGGCTCAACCTATTCATATTTCTTTTTTAAAACAAAAATCATATGACTTGGCTAGAGAAATGAGATTGAAATCAATTACTTGCAATGCCAGACAGCCTAGGTATGATTCCCTAGAAACCACATAAAGCCAGACAAAGTGGAAAATTTAGGTGGAGTTCATTTGCAATGGTAGGAGGCCATGGTACACCCATGTGCACTCTCTCTGTGTGTGTCTCTATTTCTGTCTTTTATTTATAAATAAAATCGAATGAACAAGTGAAGTATATTCTACATGGACATAGCAACCAGTTTGAAATATTATCCACTATTAATATTTGGGATAATTTGAACATGAAAAAGAGTAATGATATCAATGAAGTAAATTATAAAATAATACATTCACAATAATAACTGGGGTTAGGAGATAGAAACAGGAGACAAAGAGGCCATTCACTGTAGAGAGTACCAACAAATACAGAGGGGAAATTAGGATTAGAAAAAGGTGCAAGTTACACACTGTGCAATAATTGGTTCTATGAAGTGCTCATATTTGGATGAAAATACTACTCAGTGAAATGTTGGTTAAATATACTATTTACATTATCTAAATGTAGTAAAAATCACGAGTCATAAAATGATCCTTTTACAGTGGAGAAAATTGAGTCATTACTTGTGATGTTTAAATTCTGTTGTCAACTTGATCTGACTAGGAATCCACAGACATTCCTTTTGGTTGGATCTCTGAGGTTGCTTCAAGGAAGGATTGACTGCAGAAGGAACTCCTTCCTCCAGAGTGAGCCCTTCTCCCATAGTTGTTGGCCCTCACGGTAGTGGGCTTTGTCTAAGTAAGCTCTAGTATAAAACAGCCCCTTCCTCCCACCTGGTTGCCTGTGCTGCTTGCTGGTGAGTGCCTTCACTTATGTCTGTATCTACCTTGTGCAGCTATCCTTCCTCGCATTGGAACATAGTTTTCTCCGACTTCCAGCGTGGGCTGAAAACCAGAGGCTCTCCATGAAGCCTTCAGATCTTCAGTGCTGGATTAGGATTAATGAGGCATCCAGCCATTCACACTGAGCAGCTGCATGGTTCCTTGACTCTCAAAACTTCAGATTGTTAATGTTTGAATGCCATAAACTAATTGAATAAATTCCTTTATTTATTTATTTTTATTTTACAGATAGAGAGAGAGAGAGAGAGAGAGACAGAGACAGAATTGGCTGGCCAGGGCTTCAGCCACTTCAATGGAACGCTAGACGCTTGCGCCACCTAGTGGACATTTGGGACTTTGCACGTGCCTCATCTTTCGTGCATCTGGCTTAGGTGGGATATGGAGAATCAAACAAGGGTCCTTAGGCTTCACAGGCAAACGCTTAACAGTTAAGCCATATCTCCAGCCTTAAATTCCCCTTTTAATACAATTAATTCTATTGGTTCTATTCCTCTAGAGAACCTTGACAAGACCACTACTTCAGTGTTCAAGATTACTCTCTACATGAGAGGCATCCTGGCATCTAGGTATGCTCCTGGTGTTATGTACTATATATCCATACTGCAATTCAGCTGGACTTAAAGTACCAAGAAGAAGTCATTGAAGTAGTTGGGCTTAATCTAGATTGAAATAGATAGAAATATTACAATTTTGTGCAGATCATGGATCAAAATATCAATGGGAATTATTTAAGCATGGCAACACATGAATTTAAACCAAGCATTCCAGTGGCTAGGAAGGGAATATTGCCATGTGTTTGAGGCCAGACTGGACTATATAGTGAGTACCAGGCCACATAAAGATGCCTACACCAAGAACCTGTCTCTATAAAAAATAAATAATTATAACTTTTATAAAGTATATTTTTGAAATCTGAGGTAATTCAAATAAAAAAGTATTCTGAAATATATATATATATATGTTAATTTAAGAGAGAGAATGCTAGAGAAAAAGTCAGATAGAGAAAGAGAGAATGGGCATGAAAGGGCCTCAGGCCACTGCAAATGAACTCCAGATGCATGTGTCACCTTGTGTATCTGGCTTACATGGGTACTAGGGAATCAAACCTGGGTCCTTAGGCTTCACAGGCAAGCATATTAACTGCAAAGCCATTTTTCCAGCCCTGAATTATGTTCTTGAGTCAATGTTTTCCTTCTTGAGTACAACACATTTGTCGGGGAATTAAATAGTTTAAAGTATAAATTTAAAGTAATTTATTCATTGAAAACTTATGAATGCTAGACAACGTACGAAATGTGCATCCAATGGCCAGGTGTTAGAGGCACAAAAAGTATTATAAGATGAGTGCTCAAAAGGCACTGAATCTATTTAACATGAATGTAATCGGTGATCTATATAATGGTGCCTTTATTGGGATCTATATACTAATATTATATCTATTTTTATTGTCTATAGTGCCTAAAAAGGTAATCTGATTTGTTTTTAGTGATGTGCTTAAATGAAGACCAATGAGTTAATGGCTTTTATAAATCTTTTATAGGTATCTGATTATAATATGTCAATTTAGCTCTTTTCCCTTTTTATCAACTATCCTAAATGAAAATGAAATTTGAATCATAGATGGCATTACTACTCTTGATTATAAAGTAATTATTTCTATTAAGGAATATCTACCAGGGATCTTTATTTGATGAAAACTTCATCAATTGTTTTCTTGTACTTTTTCTTTCAGATGATTTGCTAGACAGACTTAACTTATAGAATATCAAAATAATTACTGAATAATAAATATATAAATGATAATTGTAATTATCCATTATCTATGCCCCTCAATTTAAAATTATCAATGCCTCCTATTTTCTTTTCCTTCTGCTACTCATTCTTTGGCAATTTCACTGTTCATTAGCACATAAATCAGATAGTGAATAAGAAAAGTGACGAAAATATGTTCAAACAAATGAGATCAGTTTATTATTCACCACCACTTCCCAAAATGCAGCTCAAAGATGTGATTGAAAATTAATTTATGAAGAGATATTTTAGATTACCTCAGACTTAGATGTTGGCTACATATTAAAAAATAATAAATTTTATTAGTTTTAAAGGTATAATTTTGATCATATTATTTACTAAAGTCCTATTTCAATACCGCAAATGGCAGAGCCATTTTAAATATTCATTTCACTCCTATTCAACTTAGTACATTTATTAAGACTTTCATTTCCATATCTATAGATTGGCTACCTCTGAATGAGATGAAACAGAAGTTGTATTTCATGTGGTCACTATCATCATGGAATTTTATGAATGAGTTAGGAGGTCTAGATTATATATCTAATGCAAATGACAAAACAAGGAAGAACCTGTCATTTAAAAAGTGTAGTAATTTATCCAGACAAGAGCAGACTTTACACCCCTAAGGCTCATGACCTCTCCTGCCGTAGGCTTTTGATTAGTTTTTCAGTACCAGGCATGTAGTCCCTCCCATAGAGTGGGCCGTCAGTCCAATTAGAGAGCTGTTGGTTTCCCCCAGAGCAGGCATGCTATATCCAAGACCTCACAGTGCCTAGCAATACCAACACAAGACCCTCATAATAGGAGAAAAAGATGATGATATGAAATTAAAAGAGAGACTAATGGACAGAGGGGAGGAATTGATGGAGAGTAGAGCTATGAAGGAGAAAGTGCGGAGGGTAGAGGAGGGAGGGGAGAGGAGGGGAGGGAAATAACATGGTTTGTTGTCTATAAGTATAGAAGTTGTCAATAAAAAATATGTATATGTGTGTGCATGTAGTAATGGATATTAATAAATGAATATTAACAAATAAAGCATAAAAGCCTTACAGTACACTTGAAATAAAGGATTATGGTACCCTCCTTTCAATAATGAGTCATTAGAGCCAGGCTTTGTCTTTATAAAGAATGGAGTAAGCTCACATTTTACTAAATGTTTATAAGTAAATAGTTTTGTTTTAATTTTGAGTGTAATTTGTGGGCATGTTTACATGTATATGTGTACATAATGTGTGTGGATATGAGCATAAGTTTGTCATAGTGCATGTATGGAGGTTACAGGACAAGGTCAGGGTGTTAGTCATCTTACCCCACCTTGTTTGAGATGGAACCTCTCTCATTTGCTTCTCTGAAGGCCAGAATAGCTGGTCTATGAGTGTGACATTGTCATGACTCCTCCTTCCATTGCAATAGGTGCATTAGGATTTTAGATGCTTGTGTCACATTGCGTCTAGCTTTTTGTGGGTCCTGGGTTGAAAACTATAGTCAGTTGGTTTTCAGAGCAAGTAATTTTAACCATTAAGAAATCTTTCAAGCCCTAAATTATATTTTTACTAACAGATATTTCATTGGTTTGATAGTTTTAAATACAGATAGGCATTTATTATGCTTAAATTGGCTAATCTGTCTTTTCATATTTTTATTTCTCCAAGAGGAAAACCCGTTTAAGAGAAATATTGATGTGATCCAAATATTTCTTTTAATTTTTTACTTTTTCTTTTCTTAACATGCATTTGTTTTCATAGAGAGAAACACACACACAGAGAGAGAGAGAGAGAGAGAGAGAGAGAGGGAGAGAGAGAGAACTAGGTCCCCATGCCACTACCCTCTTGCCTCTCTGCAAACGAACTTCAGACAAATGTGTCACTTTGTGTATCTGGCTTTACATGGGTACTGGGAAACTGAACCAAGGCCATCAGGTTTTGCAAGTAAGCAGTTCAACCATTTAGTAATCTTTCCAGTCTTATTTTTATTTTCTTGAATTTAAAATTACATTTGGCTTGAGACAAGAAATCTTTATTGGCCCCTTATTAGTATGTTGAAGAATTGTTGTTTATAATGTTTTTCCTAAATTATTTAGTAAATATTTGAACAAATTATGAATAGCACATTTAGAAAATGCATAGTAAATAGTATGTCAGATAAACTATATGTATTATATATTCTCACTCCTCTCAATGGAAGTATAATATGGAAAAATAAGAAAATACAGTATTTTATGAGAAAGAATGAAGAAATTGGTCAGTAAGAGTAAAAAAATGAACTTTGATACACAGAAGAGACAGATTGTACTTTGAAGTTTTGAGACTTCTGTTTATTTTTATTTGTTCCTTTAACTATAAGTGTTTTTCTATAATGGTTATTAGTTAAAGATGGTTTCCATTACAATTATTCATTTATCAGAAAAGAGGCATACAGATATCCTAACTACAAATTTTGAAAAAGCTTTCTAAATTTTAAAAATTATTTATTTGTGTGTCCGTGTGTGTGTGTGCATGCATGTGTGTATGTGTTGCAAATGAATGCCCATTTTGCCATACAGTAGTGGTTGGGGGGTTGAACTCAGGCCAGCAGGCTTTGGGAGCAAAAGCTTGTCATCCCTCATTCTGCATTTTTATCTATCTGTAAATGTATCAGTAGTTTAGTTGAAATATTTCCCAACTCTCTCCTTCATGAAAAATGTCATATTTTATAGCATTGCTCATATAATTGTACTATCAAATGAGAAGAAAATGGCAAGTATGCAAAAGATGGTAAACAATACATTATATTAGTCCTTCAACTTTTCATTAAACTTACTGATCAGCATATCAGATTTAGTCCACAATTACCTAATTTTAAAAAATAACAAAACATATGCCCTACACTACTTCTAAGATAACACAATGTATACACAGCCAGAGTCCTGTAAAATAAGTGTTCAGGCTACATGTTATCAACCTTCTAGTTCCATTTTTGTCCAAAGAATTGGCCAGATATTTTTTTTCTCATTTTCACACATATGGAAAAAATGTATTTTAACTCCTTACTATGGATTGATTGTCTGGGAATTGAAATTCACATGCCTATCCACACTAATATAAGCAAGAATACACTCTGCATAAACTGAAACACATTTAAATAACTTTATGATGGTGTATCAGTAGCAATATTTTCTCTTGCCCAGGAATTATGAGGACATACTGCAGCTACATAAAACAGAATCTTGTTGTAGTTAAGCTCTGATGAATTAAAGTAATTTATTGTGCATAGTTTATGTATGTTTTTAAAATGTCTAGAACATATAATTACATAGAACTTTTTGAATTAGTAATCAAAATAATTTTTGTAATGATTGAATTGTGAGCTGCAGCCTGAAATTTTAAAAATAAATGTGAAGAAAGATTTATAATTTACAGAACATAAATGACCAGAAATACTCCCAATGGACAAACAAAATGACCAAACAAATGAATTAATAAAAAGCAGCTGTCTACCTGTCTTATCAAATAAAATCAAAACTGAACCCATATAGGCTGAGTGTAGTAGGATTTGTGGTAAATCTAGTGACTTGTAATGTAATAAATTTATTTTATTTTGTGCTTCTAATGAACTTAGCAACTTTTGTCTGATAAGAGGTTGGATAATTTCTGGAAATTTTTAAGCCTCTCTGTTTACATTCAATATGCAACTTTCACTGATTTATATATTTTCATTAAAAATGTTTGGGGCTAGAGAGATGGCTTTGCAGTTAAGGCACTTTCATGCAAAGCCAAAGGATCTTGATTTGATTCCCAAGTATTCATGTAAAGCCAGATGCACAAGATGTTACATGCATCTGGAGTTCTTTGCAGTGGCTGGAGACCCTGCTGTACCCATTCTTTCTCTATCTGTCTCTATTTCTTTCTTTCTTTCTCTCTCTCTCTCTCTCTCTCTCTCTGTGTGTGTGTGTGTGTGTGTGTGTGTGTGTGTGTGTGTGTGCGTCAAATAAATAAATTAATTTAAAAAGAAAATTTGTACATTAATATATGAAATTTGGTTCTAACACCTCCCATTGCCATTTTTTCTCACCACCCCCACCTTCATTCCATTAAGATCCCTTATCTTTCCTATTAGTGCTAATAATATTTTGATGTCTTATTTAGCTCAGTATTACCTGTGTCAAAATATTGATGACCTCAATATTGAACAGATCTTATGGAAGTGGTCATCTTCACTGTGTGGTCATGAATGCATAAGACGCTTCATGACCAGAGGATAGTGTCCCAATGTAGTTCCCCCACTATCTGCTTCTTAAAATCTTTCTATCTGTTCTCTAAAATGTTGCCTGGGCCTTTATGTGATAAAGCGAGGAATACAGAACTAACCTCTCAGCAGTCACTTATTCATTGTATTTGAATAAGTCTTGAGTCTCTCCAGCCATCTTCAAAAGGAAGCAGCTCTGGCCAGCAGTGAGAACAGCAGTAACATTCTTTCTATCAGCTCATTTACACTGTTCCTTTAACCTTGATATATAAGATAGAGATTATTTATCCAGTTTAAAACACTCAGCCATAACATCTGAGGAACTGAAAAGATGTTGGGGTTGCCCAGTAGTCTCCACCATCTACAAACTTTTGCTAAGAATTAATGTCAGAATAAAATTTCAAGTTTAAGTCTCTACTGAGCCTAAGCAAAAATGTAAGTATCCTTCAGAGTACAATAAAAGAATGTAGAGAAGAGATTATAGAAGGAAGACAGTTACATGAAAAGGGTGTGTACAGAATTCCATAGTAAAGTCATCTGGTCATGGAATTTAGTTTAGAGGTAACTTTTTAAAATTACTGACTTAATATATAAATACCCTTTTTGTTGAGTCTTGATTTTGGTATCAGGGTTTTTATGAATTGAGTTTGGCAGAGATCTGCACTTTTCAATGGTTTGAAATAGTTTGTGAAGAAACAATACTGTCTGTTCATCCAGTGGGTCATAGAATTGAGCAGTGGAGCCTTTATCTCCTGGGCTTTTCTTTATTGAGTAAGTTTCTAACTCTGACTTGATCTCATATCGCACCATTCATCTGCTCTGGTATGCTATATCTTCATAGTTCAATCTTGGTAGATAAGTCCAGAAGTGTATGTATTTCTTCTAAGTCATCATGTAGTATAGCAGTGGAATATATGGTGGGAGGAGAGAGGTCATTCTAGATGGGGCCCAGAAGCATGAATTATCTGAAAGGATTGTTAGAATAGCACTGACATTCTTTAAAAGCAGCATAATAAGTAGCCATGGTCTTAACTGTCAAATAGAATCAGGTTTACCCTCAAGATATTCAAGGAATTTTGCATATAATCAAGTGTAACTTATTTCCTGGGATTTCATGCACAAAAGTATTCTATATAGTAATCTCTGTTGTCTGGTGTGTGGTGAGGTATGATGATGACCATGCAACAGCATGCAGGGAGAGGAGAGAGATGGTGCTCCTCAACTTCTTCCTTGTTTGAAGCAGGTTCTCATACTAGGTAGGTTGTCCTCTAAGCTTCCAGGAGATTCTCCTGTGTCTGCACCTTATCTCACAGTTATTTCACAGTTCGACTTACAGACTCTCCTAACTAAGCCCAGATTTTATGTGGGTTTTTGGAATCTCAACTCAGGTACTCATACTTGTGTTTCAAAAGCTTCATCCCTGGGCTGGAGCAATGGCTTAGCAGTTAAGGCATTTGCCTGGAAAGCCAAAGGATCCCAGTTCCATTATCCAAGACCCATGTAAGCCAGATGCACAAGGGGGCACCGGCATCTAGAGTTCTTTTGTAGTGGCTGGAGGCACTGGCACACCCATTCTATCTTTCTCTATATATCTGTCTCTCTGTCTCTCTGTCTCTCACTTGCTCTCTCAAAATGGATAAATAAAAATAAAAAGTAAAAAATTTCATCCCCTAAGTCATCTCCCAAGACACAATATATGTTGTTGAATTTTACTCTGCTTCCACATATTTTAGGCCACAGACTTGCTCAATATATTATTAATAATTCTTTTCATAAGTCATAAATATCAGTCCTCTTCTTTATTTTTAAAATGACAAGGACAAATGTTATAAAAAATTTTCAAGACACAAGCAAGCAACTATCATGCATTTCTTCTCATATCTGTTTCCAAGATTTTAATTTTTATATGTGTGCTGAATATATATGAATACATACCATTCAACTAAAAAGGGGAAAATGAGAGAGAGAAGAAAGAGGGTTAAGGGAGATTTGTGGAAGAAAAAAAGGAGGTAATAGAGTGCATGCATTATGAAAATATAAGGAAGTCTATGCTGCAAGTAGCATAAGGGAAGTAGAGTGACAGAGAAGAGCAGTGATAGAGGAAGATCTGCAAAAACTAAGTATGCAGAAAAATGTTATCATAAAGCACATTGCTTTGTATGATAATTAAAAATAAAAATGAACATAGGGCTGGAGAGATTGCTAAGCAGTTAAGACACTTGCCTGTGAAGCCTAAGGACCAAGGTTCAATTCCCCAGTACCAAGTTGCACAAGATGGTGCCTGCATCTGGAATTTGTTTGTAGTGGCCAGAGGCCTGGCCTGGCCATTATTTCTCTCTCTCTCTCTCTCTCTCTCTCTCTCTCTCTCTTTCTTTCTCTCAAATAAATAAAATATTGTTAAAAATTACAGTGAAGCCAGGCGTGGTGGCACATGCCTTTAATCCCAGCCCTCTGGAGACAGAGATAGGTGGATAGCCATGAGTTTGAGGCCACCCTGAGACTACACAGTGAATTCCAGGTCAGCCTGAGTTAGAGAGAGACCCTACCTCAGAAAAATAAAAAAAAAAAATTACAGTGAAAATGAGGCAACGTTCAGAGAAAAAATAATTAAAATTATATCCAACATTTTAGGGTTTTTCAATAATATTTTGGTACCAGAAAATTCCTTTAGGTCTTTGTTGTTGCCCTTTTCTTAATGGAAAATGAGGTTATCAATAGCATGGCCTGATTTTAAACAACAAAATGCAGGTAGTAAGTTCTATGATGCTTAGGTAAACCAAACTAATACTATGTTATCGAGTTTGTGCCACATCTCATTCCAAAAATGTTCAGCAGGCTTTTATGAAGAATAAAAAAAGATCTAGGGATTATCGATTATTTCAAGGGCAAGGTCTGGGATTCAATCCATAGTATCACAGAAGAAGAGAAAGAGAAAGAAAGAAGAAAAGAGGAGAGAGGAGAAGAGAGGAGAGGAGAGACATAAGAGAAGACAAGAGGAGACTGAAAGGAGAAGAGAAGGGACAGAGAGGAAAAGCCAAGGGGACAGGAGAAGAGATGGGGAGGGGAGGGAAAAGGGGAGAGGGAAGGAGAAAGTGGAAGAGGAAAAGGAGAGAAGAGAGGAAAGGGGGAAGGGACAGGAGAAAGAAATACAGAATTAAAGGAAGAAAAATGAAAGGTGTTTATATTAATTTCAAATTGAGTTTAATTGTGACATAAAGAAAGGAAGAAGGGATGGAGCGAGGGAAAGAAGGAGTAAGGGAGGGAGGGGAATGAAAGGCAAGAAAGAAAAATGGAAAGAAGAAGGAAAGAGAAAAAGAAAGGTCCATATTTATGAGATAAGGACAGCATGGCATTTCATTGGGTCCTTTCTATATTGGAACTGTGATAATCATATCAAAATATGTGACATTTTGATTTGACAGTGTGCTTTTGACTAAAATGCCTACCAACTAAAGCTTTTGTGGGTGAGTTTAAATGAAGCTAATTATCAGGCTGGAGGGATGGCTTAGTGGTTAAGGTGCTTGCCTGCAAAGCCAAAGGACACAGATTCAATTCCCCAGGACCCACGTAGGCCAAATGTACAAAGGGCACCTGCGTCTGGAGTTTGTTTGCAGTGGCTGGAGGCCCTGGCGAGCCCATGCTCACTCTCACTCACTCTCTCTTGCTCTCTCCCTCTGTCTCTGACTCAAATAAATAAAAATAAAAATTAAATCAAAAAAACTAATTATCAAATAACTTACAGAACTTTAAAACATGCATATTTTGTTTCTGTTTTCTAGTATCTTTTTCTTTATTATATACCATATATATGTGTCTATATATATATATGTGTGTGTGTGTGTGTATTTATATATGTATGTATATATAGATACATATATATGTGTTTCTGATACCTAAGCTTGTATAATAGAATGTTGAAATGTTTTAAATTATTATTCATCAAAGTAATAAACACTATTTTATAAAAATATATGGTTGAAGCCTGGCATGGTGGCACATGCCTCTAATCCCAGCACTCAGGAGGCAGAGGTAGGAGAATCACTGCAATTTCGGTGCCTCCCTGAGACTACATAGTTAATTTCAGGTCAGCCTTGGCTAGACTGAGACTCTACCTTGAAAAAAAAACCAAATATATATATGAAATTGGGATGGATTTAAGCATCCATATATTACCATATCTCTCTAGAGTTGGCTTCTTTTGAATATTTGACATCTTTGTTTTCTGGATTCCTTCAGAAAACTGTCAATACGTCTGGGTCACTTATAAGTAAATATTTATGTTTACCTGATATCATTTTATTATACTTTTATATTACTCTTCCTCAGGATCCCATATAGATTTATTAGAGATATTTATTCCTAAGATTATTTCTATGAATCCAACTGCTGTCCATTTAAAACTTTTGAAAGAATATAACACAGACCTGATCACCTAGAAATATATGTGATGGCATGACTTAAACTATTGGGTGAATGGACAACTAACAGGTATGCTGCTTGAAGGAACATTATGAATTGAGATACACACAGCAGCTAATTTGTGTTAGTAATTGGATCACTTTATTTATGTTATCATATGAAACCATCAGAGCAATATTAGCATGGGTAGTTTACCTTTTCTAATGTAAGAAAACTCAAGGCAGTGGGAGCGGCAGGCAGCGAAAAGTGTAGGGCTCCTTTGTTCTGTTGAGGGGGAGGAGGGCGGTAGGTTAGGCCTACAGTATGCTGCTTCAGTGAGTGGCTCAGGCATGGCCATTCCTCTGGTTGCTTTCCCAGGTGCCACTCCCTCTGCCTTCCAGATGCGAGGCGCTAGCGAGCAGGGAGCCCCCCCTCCAATTTCTCCTGGGACTCTTGGGCGCTGCTGAGAGCAGGCACTATGGGGAGAAAAAAAAAAGAAGAAGAAAGTGGAGGAGGTACTTGAAGAGGAGGAAGAGGAATATGTGGTGGAAAAAGTTTTCCATCGATAAGTTGTCAAGGGAAAAGTAGAATATCTTCTAAAGTGGGAGGGTTTCTCAGATGAGGACAATACGTGGGAGCAAGAACAGAACCTGGATTGCCCTGAGCTAATTGCTGAGTTTCTACAGTCACAGAAAACAGCACATGAGACAGATAAATCAGAGGGAGGCAAGTGAAAAGCCGACTCTGATCCTGAAGATAAGGGTGAGGAGAGCAAACCAATGAAGAAAAAAGAAGAGTCAGAAAAGCCAGGAGGCTTTGCCCGAGGTTTGGAGCCAGAGATGATTGTTGGAGCTACAGACTCCAGTGGAGAGCTCATGTTCCTGATGAAATGGAAAAACTCTGATGAGGATGAACTGGTCCCCTGCCAAGGAAGCCAATGTCAAGTACCCACAGGTCATCATATCCTTCTATAAGGAAAGGCTGACGTGGTATTCCTACCCCTCAGAGGATGATGACAAAAAAAAAAAAAAAAGACAACAAAAATTAACTCTCTTGAGTATCAGCCCCTGTCACCTCTTGACTGTGGGTTTCAAGTGGGGAGGGAAGAAATTCTACTTGTCTTCACACCATAAAGGTGGTTTGAGAAGATGTCCTTTGAAAAGCTAGCATAGTTTCTGTGCCCTGCAACAGCCCAAGTGCTTTAAAGCTGTTCCAAGCTGTGTAGTTTACACGCCTGTCCCAGTGGAGGGGAAAGGGTAAGTGTTCCAAGGCAACCCTTACTGCACTTGGCTAAGAAAGGCAAATGGCCTTCTATGAAGGAAAAAACCTGCAGGACTGGGTGTGTGGGAGAGCAAAACAACATGGCTCAGGGAAATTTGCAGAAGAGGGGGCAGAAAGAATGTCAGAGCCACACGTTGGGTCATGATAGGCAGAGACATTTCCTCCTACCCCAAACTAAAGGATAACCCCACAATGTATGACCCATATACCCCAACAAGGAGGGTCCCTGTGGAGTTGTGAGGATAGGGAGGAGGCTAACAGTGGTACCAACTTGACTGTATTCACGGACTACAAAAATAAAAAATGATACTGTTGATCTTCAAAGAACATCTCCACTACCAACAGCCTTCTTCCCAATGGTGTTCACTGCATTTTTACAGAGTAGCATGTGTGTAGTTTTGGGTTATTACTGGTGTATTAATTGGGGGTGGAGGGATGGGACAGGGAGGAGAGGAGATGGACAGCATGATTGTGTTTAAAATTAGGGGCCTCACTGGGGAAATGGTGAAGCAATGGAAAGAACAGTGAACCGATGATTTAGTTCTAGGTTCAGAAACCTTTACCTTTTCAAAATATTTCATTGGCACCAGAAAGGTGGACTGTGGGATACTGCTTTAAACCTGTGATGTTTCCTTCCTGAGCATCATGTTGCCCTTAACGGACAAAGCCAGTTCCTAAGTTAACCAAAGCTGACATTTTAAAGATGGAAACTGAAGCAGGAAAGTCTTTAATTGGAGAGCATATTCAGGCAGATCATTTTGCCTCAGAGGTACTAATATTGAAATTAGGAGGGGAAAAAGACCGTTTCATTTCCAATCATGGAGTTATAAATACCAATTTGTCCATCCAAACCACTGGCTGAAGCATTGTGGGAAGGGTGGAGGGTGGCATAAGAGATAGGAAAACTATTGGAGCCTGTTTTTTTTTTTTTTTTTTTTTTTTTTTTTTTTTTTTAACTTTGAACTCCAAAATTTAGTGGCAGGATTCAGTCACTACCAGCACAAATTTCATTGAGTCAATTCAAGGGTTGCATACTTCAAAAAGCCCTGGTCTCAGAAGACAATTACTTTCCATATGGGGGTAGAGAGTGACTCAAAAACGCAAAATAAAACCTTCAGATTAACATACACAAAATGCTCTGTCTTGAATCATAAGACTCCTCAATAGTTGGTATTGTCTAGACCTGCATCTAGAGCTACATTGTTAGATCATTTTAGGCATGATGTCTGAAGATTTTGTTTAAATGTAAACTTCATGCCACACTGTCAGTTTTTGTCTTAATAAATCTATAGATTTGGGCTGGAGAGATCGCTTAGTGTTTAAGGCATATGCCTGCGAAGCCTAAGGACCCAGGTTCAATTCTCCAGGTCCCATGTAAGCCAGATGCATATGGTGGCGCATAGATCTGGAGTTCGTTTGTAGTGGCTAGAGGCACCCATTCTCACTCTCTCTATCTCTCTCCCTCTCTCTGTCTCAAATGAATAAATGAAATGTTAAAAAACTATAGATTTATAATCCTTGAAAGAAAACAAAAGAACATTCAAAATCCAAATCCTAACCTTTCCCCAAAGTTATGTAGCTTATATGTAAAGTTGAGATCCACCTTTCTTTAACATCAAGGCTGTACTACTATCAGTGATATTTCTATGTATTAAAGATGACATTCCACATTAAGTGGGTTTTATGAAAATTAATGGCATGGATTAAAGTTAATTAAAATAAATGCATAGTACTTCTATTAATTATTAAGGAAATATTCTGAATGTTAAATTTGTTTATAAATTCAAGATTCTTCAAATCTACTAGAATTGTGATATTTTTCATAGTTTTACTTCAGCAGAAAAAATAGTAATGATTGGGCTGGAGGCATGGCTTAATGATTAAGGTGTTTGCCTGCAAAGCCAAAGGACACAGTTCCAATCCCCCAGGACCCATGTTAGCCAGAAGCCCAAGGGGGTGCACATGTATGAAGTTCATTTGCAGTGGCTGGAGGCCCTGGTGCTTGCTCTCTCTCTCTCTCTCTCTCTCCCTCTTTCTCTGTCAAATAAACAAAATAAAATATTAAAAAATAGTAATGACGGCCACATTATTATATATTGTGCCATTGAGATATGCATGAAAAGGTGTTTTAAAAACTCATAGTAAGTAACAAGAATTAGAATATTTTGAAATTAAGAAAAGTATCTAAAATTTCCAATAGAAACTATTACAAAGTTCCAGAATTTAAATATATTTTGTTAATCATGTTTATCTCTGCTTGATGCCATGTCAGAAAGCCTAATGCAAATATGTTTTGTTCAAAGCACTATTGGCACAGCAGGCTCTGAACATTTTAAAAAAAGGATGCTTGTTATCATGAAGTTGCAATTGGGAGAGGAGACAAACACAACTGTAAATCATTAACAATATATTTTAAATTAAATGCTGCATTATTAAGCTACTTATGTCCCACAAAATTTGTGGATATGTGTTTTACTTAATGCAATTTATATTAAGGTTTTAAATTTTTTTAGCATTTAAATGTATCACAGTCTCAGGACTTGGCCTACCAGGTTCTTTTTTTATTAATTTTATTATTAATTTTTTTAGGATTGTAACACTAGTGTGCTGGGAAAGTGTGCCTTCAGTAATTTATATTTAATTGCATTATATTTTAGTTGAATCACTGAATCTATTTAGTCAAATAATAAAAACGAAACCCCATAATATGAGATGCAAGAATTAAAAGAGTTAACAGGGTTTCTGAGTCAAGATGACATAGAACATATTTAATCCTATTTCTAGAAAAATCCACATTAAATTATGAATGGAGTATTTTATTAATTACTTTCCATATTGCTGGGACAATATACCTGACAAGAAGTAACTTAAGACAAGGGCTATTTTGATTTACATTTTGAGGGGATATACTCTATCAAATAAGGAAAAGCATGACAGTAAGAGCATGAAGCAGCAGGTTAGAAAAGAGATAGCAATGAATGTAGCTGGTCAGCTAGTGTTCAACCTCTTAATGCAGTCTTGAACCCAAGCTCATGGGATGAGGTTTCTCATACAGAAGGATGTGTCTTTTCTAGCTGGTTTCCTAATCAAGAAATTTTCCCAAAGACCTGAGTAGAGATGTATCTCCTAGGTGATTGTAAATTCAATGAAGTTGAAAATCAAGATTAGTCATCCCAAGTGTAACCCTTGACAATTTGACATATAAAGATATCATTTTTAACCCCTTGTCTCCACTGTGTCATAGCCATCTTGTGAAAAATGCATGTAGTCCAGCTGCCAATGTGCCAATACCCATAGTCTTTGATAGTCCTAACCCTATTCAAAAAAATCCAAAATCCAAACCTTCCTTTGAGACCCAAAGCAATTACTTAACAGAGAAAAATAAGACATATGAACAATTTATATACTTCAATAAACAATGGCCACATTCAAGTTCTCAGGGTACAGACAGAATGCAGCCAATTTCTGTGAAGGAATATAAAACAAACCAGCTCTAGCCCAGTTCCCAGTTGAGTCCCTGTTCCCTTCTGAAACATTATGAGTGAGATCTCCACAGTCCTCATTCTCATGGATTTTTGATCTTCCAATTCCCCACCAGAATTGCTTATTAAGCTCTAATTATCACATTCTAGGTCTTTGCTAGGCCAAAATTTTAAACTCTTAGCATAAATCAGTTATACAGACCTATGAACCACATATCCAGGTTTATCAGAGCAATGGCTCTACTTCTTAGCATTGTTTGTATTGGTTACTTTTCTCATTGCTGTGACAAAGCACTTGAAAAAAGTGATTTAAGTAATAAAATACAAATTTTGCCTCAGTTTGAGGTTACTGTGCATAATGTCAGGAATGACATGATAAAAAGATTGTGAGACACATTGTTACATTGCCTCCACAGCAAGAAAGCAGAAAGTAATTAATACTGATGCTCATCTATTTCTCTGTTTATTCACTCTGAAACCCCAGACCCATAAACCCCAGATCATAAAATGATCCTACTTGCAATTATGGTGAGTGTTCCCTCGGAAAAATCTTAATATAGGAACTTCGTCACACATAAATCCATAAATTTGTCATCTAACTAGTTCTGGATGCAATCAAGTTGACAAAGTTGTTCAGTGTGTATAGTTAGGCTATCACCCCTTTCTTTTTTTAAATTTTTTAATTTTTTTTATTATTAACAACTTCCATGATTATAAAAAATACCCCATGGTGATACCCTCCCTCCCCCCACTCACCCCTTTGAAACTCCACTCTCCATCATACCCCCTACCCATCTCAATCAGTCTCTCTTTTACTTTTGATGTCTTGATCTTTTCCTCTTCTTATGACGGTCTTATGCAGGTAGTATCAGGCACTGTGAGGCCATGGATATCCAGGCCATTTTGTGTCTGGAGGGAGCATGTTGTATGGAGTCCTGCCCTTCCTTTGGCTTTTACATGCTTTCCGCCACCTCTTGCACATTAGACCCTGAGCCTTGGAAGGTATGATACAGATATTGCAGTACTGAGCACTGCAGTCATTTATTTTCATCACCATGATACCTTTTGAGTTGTCCCAAGGTCACTGCCATCTGAAAAGAGAAGATTCTCAACCAAAGGTGAGAGTAGCATTAATATAAGGGTGTGAACATTAACAGAAGTGCTTACTGGGCAGTTTGATAAGCATAGTATATACATTTGGACAGACAACAGCAGACGTTACACCCCTCGGGCTTATGACTACTGTATTAGTCAGGGTTCTCTAGAGGAACAGAACAGCTAGAATGAATTATTTTAAAAGTGGATTTATTGGATCAGCTTACAGTAGTCCAATAGCAGTTGCAGGCCCGAGAATCACCGAACCTGGTAGTTGCTCAGTCCTCGTGGCCAGATGCCTCAGCAGTCCCGACCCAGCACTGCAGATGGTGCTGGAAAGCCTGGAGGCTTCCCGAGGAGCCGCTGGGTTTCAATCCACGGGGGTCTTCAGTTGATGCTGGTCTTTCATCCGCACTGGTCTTCAATCCACGCTGGAAGGTAGCAAGCAGCTCCGGCAGCCAAAATGGAAGGAAGGCAGGAAGGAAGGAAGGGACTCTTTTTACCCAGAGCTCCCTTGTATCCAGTCCCCCTCTGGGCGGGGCTGCCCATTCTGGGGGAAGGGCTCACCCTGGGGGCAAGACTTCCTCCTTTAGTTGATCCTTCCTAGAAGCAACCTATGGATTACTAAACAGATCAAGTTGACAACACCTTAACTATCACAACTACCCATGTTTTAAGTTTTCAGTATCAGGGATGTATTCCATCCCATGAAGCGGGCCTCCAGTCCAATTAGAGGGAAGTTGGTTTCCCCCATAACAGATGTGCCACTATTGCACCCGTTGGCTCATTTGGCCTGGCTGGCCAATTATAAGGCTTACAGTGTCCACTGATGAGTATCTTCACAGGTGACTTCTCTATCTCCATTGAACTGCATGCAGAATGGCTTCTTCCAGCTTTCTGTAAGCTGTTCTACATGGACGAGGTTATCAGCTCAGTTCTAGCAAGATTTCTCAGTGGCCCTGCAACCCAATTATATGGAGTCTTCAGCAATAGGGTCTTACCATCTATTCCTGGTGGGAAGCCAAGGGCCTCAGCAATGGCCTATAATGTTTTGGGGGCATCAGGGATCTCCCTGGCCAACAACTCACTGGAAGATATCCCTTCCCTGGCACTGAAAATTTTCTAGCAACAATCTACGGCTCCTGAGTGTTCCATTGTCCAAAAAAATGGTATTACATATGTTTTATTAGCTGTCCCTCCACCATTCCTTTACTCAATCTCTTCCCCAGACCTCATTTTGGGCCTTTTCATTCCCATTAATCTATTCTTCTACTTACATATATACAATACCATCCTATCAAGTACCCTCCTCCCTTCCTTTCTCTTCCCTTTCTATCTCTTTTCTAGCTTACTGGCCTCTGTTACTGAGTTTTTTCCTTCTCACACAGAAGCCCAGTCATCTGTAGCTAGGATCCACATATGAGAGAGAACATGTGATGCTTGGATTTCTGGGCCTGGGTTACCTCACTTAGTATAATCCGTTCCAGATCCATCCATTTTCCTGCAAACTTCATAACTTCATTTTTCTTTACCACTGAGTAGAACTCCATTGTATAAATGTGCCATATCTTCATTATCCATTCATCAGTTGAGGGACATCTAGGCTGGTTCCATTTCCCAGCTATTGTGAATTGAACAGCAATAAACATGGTAGAGCATGTACTTCTAAGGAAATGAGATGAGTCCTTAGGATATATGCCTAGGAGTGCTATAGCTGGGTCATATGGTGATCAATTTTTAGCTGTCTTAGGAACCTCCACACTGATTTCCACAGTGGCTGGATCAGATTGCATTCCCACCAACAGTGTAGAAGGGTTCCTCTTTTTCCACATCCCAGCCAACATTTATGATCATTTGTTTTCATGATAGTAGCCAATCTGACAGGAGTGAGATGCAATCTCAACGTAGTTTTAATCTGCATTTCCCTGATGACTAGGGATGTAGAACATTTTTTAGATGCTTATACGCCATTCATATTTCTTCTTTTGAGAACTCTCTATTTAGTTCCATAGCCCATTTCTTAATTGGCTTGTTTGATTTCTTATTATTTAATTTTTTGAGTTCTTTGTATATCCTAAATATTAATCCTCTATCAGATGTATAGCTGGCAAAGATTTTTTTCCCATTCTGCAGGTTGCCTCTTTGCTTTATTCACAGTGTCCTTTGCAGTACAAAATCTTCGTAATTTCATGAGGTCCCAGCACTCAATCTGTGGCTTGATTGCCTGGGCAACTGGGGTTATATTCAGAAAGTCTTTGCTAAGACCAATATGTTGAAAGGTTTCCCCTACTTTTTCTTCTAGCAGTTTCAGAGTTTCAGGTTTGATGTTAAGGTCTTTAATCCATTTGGACTTAATTCTTGTGCATGGAGAGAGAGAAGAATATATTTTCATCTTTCTACAGATAAATATCCAGTTTTCCCAGCACCATTTGCTGAAGAAGCTGTCTTTTCTCCAATGAGTATTTTTGGCATTTTAATCAAATATCAGGTGGCTGAGGCTACTTGGATTTGCATCTGGGTCCTCTATTCTGTTCCATTGATCTACATGTCTGCTTTTGTGCCAGTACCATGCTGTTTTTGTTACTATGGCTCTGTAGTATAGGTTAAAATCAGGCATAGTGATACCACTAGCCTCATTTTTGTTGCTTAGTATTATTTTAGATATTCGAGGGGTTTTTTGGATTCCAAATGAAATTTTGGATTGTTTTTTCTATTTCCTTGAAGAATTCCATTGGAATTTTGATGGGGATTGCATTAAATGTGTAGATTGCTTTTGGTAAGATTGCCATTTTCAGAATATTGATTCTTCCGATTCAGTAACAAGGGATGTTTTTCCATTTCCTAATGTCCTCTGCTATTTCTCGCTTGAGTGTTTTATAGTTTCCATTGTAGAGATCCTTTACTTCCTTGGTTAGGTTTATTCCAAGGTACTTTATTTTCTTTGATGCTATTAAGAATGGGAGTGATTCTCTGATTTCACTCTGTGTGTGTTTGTGGTTAGCATATAGGAATGCTACTTATTTCTGTGTATTTATTTTGTATCCTGCTATGTGGCTGTAGGTGTTTATCAGCTCCAACAGTTTGCTGGTAGAGTGTTTAGGGTCCTTTATATATAGAATCATGTCATCTGCAAATAATGATAACTTGATCTCTTCCTTTCCAATTTGTACCCCTTTTATATGCATCTCTTGCCTTATTGCTATGGCTAAAACTTCCAGTACTATATTAAATAAAAGTGGGGACAGTGGACACCCTTGTCTTGTTCCTGATTTTAGTGGAAAAGCTTCCAGTTTTTCCCCATTTAGTAACATGTTGGCTGTAGGCTTGTCATAAATAGCCTTTATTACATTGAGATATGATCCTTCTATTCCTAGTCTCTGTAGGACTTTTATCATGAAATGATGTTGGACTTTGTCAAATGCTTTCTCTGCGTCTAATGAGATGATCATATGATTTTTGTCCTTCAGCCCATTTATATTATGTATTACATTTATTGATTTGCATATGTTGAACCATCCCTGCATCCCTGGGATAAAGCCTACTTGGTCCGGGTGAATGATCTTTCTGATATATTCGGTTTGTCAATATTTTGTTGAGAATTTTTGCATCTATGTTCATGAGGGAAATTGGTCTGTAATTTTCTTTATTTGTGCTATCTTTGCCTGGTTTTGGTATCAGGGTGATGCTGGCTTCATAGAAGGAGTTTGGTAGGATTCCTTCTTTTTCTATTTTATGGAAAAGCTTAAGAAGCAATGCTGTTAGTTCTTCCCTGAAGGTCTGGTTAAATTCAGTAGTGAATCCATCTGGGCCTGGACTTTTTTTATTTGGGAGATTTGTGATAACTGCTCGGATCTCCATACTTGTTATAGGTATATTTAAGTTATTAATCTCATCTTGATTTAATTTAGGTAGGTCATATAAATCAAGGAAATCATCCATTTCTTTCAGATGTTCATACTTAGTGGAGTATATGTTTTTATACTATGTCCATATGATTTTTTGAGTTTCTCTGGTGTCTGTTGTGATGTCACCCTTTTCATCTCTAATTTTATTAATTTGTGTCTCCTCTCTTTTTCTTTTGGTCAGATTTGCTAAGAGTTTATCAATCTTGTTTATCCTTTCAAAGACCAACTCTTTGTTTCATTGATTCTTTGTCTTTTTTTTTGTTTCTATTTCATTAATTTGTGCCTTAATCTTTAGTATTTCTTCCCATCTACTGATTTTTGGTTTGCCTTGTTCTTCTTTTTCCAAGGCTTTAAGGTGAAGCTTTAGGTCGTTTACTTGCGACCTTTCTAATTTCTTAATATAGGCACTTAAAGCTATAAATTTACCTCTTAGAACTGCCTTCATTGTGTCCCAGAGATTTTGGTATGTTGTGCTCTCATTATCGTGTGACTCTATGAATTTTTTGATTTCCTTCTTGATTTCTTCATTGACCCATTCATCATTTAGTAATGTATTGTTTAGTTTCCATGATTTTGTGTTTGATCTATAGCTTCTCTTGCTATTGATTTGTAGTTTGATTCCATTGTTGTCAGATAGAATGCAAGGAATTATTTCAATTTTCCTGTATTTGTTAAGATTTTCTTTGTGTCCTAATATATGGTCTATTTTAGAGAATGTTACATGTGCTGCTGAAACGAATGTATATTCTGCATCATTTGGATGAAATGTCCTGTATATATCTGTTAGGCCCATTCCTTCTATGATCTCATTTAGTACAGATGCTTCTCTGTTTATTTTTTCCCAAGATGACCTGTCAATTGATGAAAGTGGGGTGTTGAAGTCCTCCATTACCACTGTGTTTGGTGTTATCTGTGACCTTAGTTCTAATAGCGTTTGTTTGATGAATTTGGGAGCCCCCATGTTAGGTGCATATATGTTTAGGATTGTAATATCCTCCTGTTGGAGTGTGCCCTTAATCAATATAAAGGGACCTTCCTTATCTTTCTTGATTAACGTCGGACTGAAGTCTACCTTGTCAGATATTAGGATAGCAACCCCTGCTTGTTTTCTAGGCCCATTTGCTTGAAACACCGTTTTCCAACCTTTCACCCTAAGATAATGTCCTTCCTTTGTAGAAAGGTGAGTTTCTTGGAGACAACAAATTGCAGGATCCTGCTTTTTAACACAGTCTGCAAACCTATCTCTTTTGGTTGGGGCATTGAGGCTGTTGATATTAAGAGATATTATTGAAAGGTGTGTATTTATGTTTGCCACTTTTTTGTGGTTCTGGTTCTACCTTTGCTCTCTTGTGTTAACTAGTATTTGAGTATTGTTTGTTTTTTCAGGTTCCTTATATGTGTGCTTTTCTTTTTCTTCAGCATGGAGGATTCTTTCAAGTATTTTCTGTAGAGCTGGTTTTGTCTTCAAATACGCCTTTAGCCTGCTTTTGTCATGGAATGTCCTTATTTCTCCATCTATTTTAATGGATAGTTTTGCAGGATAAAGTAACCTTGGTTGGCAGTTGTTATCTATCAGAACTTGGAATACATCACTCCAAGCCCTTCTGGCTTTGAAAGTTTGTGTTGAGTAATCTTCTGTAATCCTGATGGGCTTGCCTTTGTAGGTAACTTGATTTTTCTCTCTAACTGCTTTCAATATTTTTCTTTGGATTGTGTGCTTGGTAGTTTGATTATAATATGGTGAGGAGAGGTTCCTTCCAGGTTTTGTCTGGCTGGGGTTCTAAACGCTTCTTGTATCTGCATTGACACCTCTTTCCCAATTTGGGGGAAGTTTTCTTCTATGATTTTGTTGAAGACGCCTACTATGCCTTTGGAGTGAAATTCTTCTCCTTCTACTATGCCCTGAATTCTTATGTTTGATCTTTTCATAGTGTCCCGAATATCTTGAAATTCCCATTCATAATTTTCTATTAGTGTGTCTTTCTCTTTGTTGGACTGTATTAGATCTGCAACCTGGTCTCTAGCTTAGATATTTTGTCCTCTCCTTCATCCATTCTACTGGTGAGATTTTCTACAGAGTTTTTTTTTTTTGTTTTTGTTTTTTTGTTTTTTTGTTTTTTAATTGTTTCATTAACTGTGTTTTTCATTGCTAGCAATTCTGACTGGTTTTTCTTCATTATTTCTATTTCCTTATTTATGTCTTGTATTGACCTCTTTATTTCATTGAATTGATGTCCTGTGTCTTCTTTGATTCCTTTGATTTCCTCTTTGATTCCTTTGATTTCTTCTTTGACTTCTTTGAACATATTTACAATCATTCTTTTGAAATCTTTCTCAGGCATTTCCTCTAACTCGTTCTTACTGGAGGTCATTTCTGATGCATTAATACTTTTTGGTGGACTTATGTTGTCTTGCATTTTAGTGTTTCTTGTGTTATAATGTATATATTTTTTCATCTTGGATTAAGTTAATGCTTGGATTTTCTAGGTAACTGGATGTTCTTAGCTGTATCAATTGATCTGATGTTATATATCTTCAGGGTAGGAGCTTAAGGTGTTAGGTGTGGCTCTTAAGACTCTCAGAGTATCTACAAGGGTGTTCCTAGGGGTTGGGTTTGCCTGCTATCAGAGTATTCAAGTAGGTTGATTGAAACAAAATACAGATAGATTCTAAAATATAACTAAACAATGTACACATTCAATGAAAAACAGCAGTGAATGTTTATGCAAGAGTAGGTATTATAACAACCAGATCCTCTATCAACAAAGAGGTTAAGATTTCTGGTCTGTTGAGGGTTCCAAGTCAGCTTGTGACCAAGTGAGACCCGTCCCTGGTGCAATCTCAGTTACCTTTTGGATGATTATGGTCTCAGTTGTGAGTCTATCTTTGGTGCCCTGTGGGTTCAAGTAGGCTGCCTGGATCGCTGGACTGTTGTTCTGTTTTCTGGAGCTGGACACTGGCTTTTCCTGTGGGGCAAGCAGTGCCTGGCAGCTGTGGCCCCACAGGCCTGGCCCTGCTGCAGCTGGAGCTGCTGCTGCTGGAGCCCCCACTGCGGCTGCCACTGCCTCTACTGAAGCCGCCGCTGCTGGATCCGCCACTGTTGTAGCCGCCCTTGGTGCTGCTGGATCTGCCACTGCTATAGCTGCCACTGCTGCTGCTGTAGCTGCCGCCGCCACCGCTGCTGCTGCTGCTGCTGCTGGAGCTGGAGCTGTGGCTGCGGCTGCGGCTGCTGGATCCACCACTGCCAGAGCCACTGCTGCTGCTGCTGCCAGAGCTGGCGCTGCCAATGCCGGAGCTAGAGCCAGAGCAGCTGCTCCTGCTACCGCTGCTGGAGCCAAAGCCACTGCTGCCAGAGCAGCTTCTGCCTGCCCGTGTGGGCTCTGGATGCTCTGGATCTCTCCTACTTCTCTGCTGCCATTTTAATTTCTTATACACCTCACTTTTTAGTAAAAGTGTGTATTTTGCTGGGTATTCTTTGGCTTTTTCTCCCCTAGGCTGCTTTGGTGTGGTTCCTAAGCCGCCATCTTCATCACCCCTTTCTTATTTGCCAAATATTGGGATATCTTTTATGAAATAATCAAAACCCTGACTATTAAAGGTCCCACAACTCGTTCCAAATGTTTTTTAAGTCTTCAGTTTAAATATTTATTTATTTATTTATGTTTTTATTTATTTGCACAGAGAGAGAGACAGGGAGAAGAGACAGTGAAAAAGAGAGTGAATGGGCACATCAGCGCCTCTAGCCACTGCCAATGTATTCTAGATGCATGTGCCAATTTGTACATCTGGCTTTACATGGGTACTGGGGAAATGAACCCAGATTTTTATGCTTTGCCTTAACCTCTGAGCCATCTCTCATTCCAAATGTTTTGACCCGTAGGTAGATATTGTAGGACTTTGTCTCCTCATAAGTTTTTTTTTTAATTTTTTTGTTTGTTTATTTATTTATTTGAGAGGGACAGAGAGAAGGAGGGAGAGAGAAGAGAGAGAGAGAGAGAGAGAGAGAGAGAGAGAGAGAATGGGCGCGCCAGAGCTTCCAGCCTCTGTAAACGAACTCCAGATGCGTGCGCCCCCTTGTGCATCTGGCTAACATGGGTCCTGGGGAATTGAGCCTGGAACCGGGGTCCTTAGGCTTCACAGGCAAGCACTTAACCGCTAAGCCATCTCTCCAGCACTCCTCATAAGTTTTGACATGAGGATCTTGGTAGTAGATTTTAATTCTTTTGTTTCTTTGTTTTTTTTTTGAAACTGGGTCTCTCTTTAGGCTAGATTGACCTGGAGCTCACTTGTGGCCAAGGTTGGCTTTGAACAGATGACAGTCTCTCTATGTCTGCCTCCTATTGCATGCTGAGATTAAAGATGTATGCCAACATGCCAGACATGGAGGGTTGTACTTCTGACCAGTATAATTTCTTGACATCTCTATTGAATTTATCAGAGCTCACGGTTTATGTTGGGTAAAATTTTCACCACTAACAAATTCCTTTCTTTATTTGGATCTTACAACTCTTCTTGAGTCTTGTTTGGTCCCTGTGCCTATTAGAACTTGTTTTATCTAGGTAATATGTTCACCTATTTCTGCTTTGCATTTGGTATTTTGGATCTTTTTCTATCAGATTTTCCTTTATTTATTTTATTTATTTCTGACTTGATCTTTCCCTTAGATTTGTTAAGCTATTTTTTTCTACTTCATTCCACCAAAATTCTGTTTCTAATTTTCTATCTGTCATTTTTATAAAGAAAAAAATGTGCTAAATATGCTATAACTTTTATTCCTCTTGAAATATTTTCTAATATGTTTCCCCATCTTTGGTATCTGATATAGCAAAATCATTTTTTAATTTTTGTATATTCATGAATTGATGTGTGTGTCATACTTATTTCTAATTTAGATTAGTTGTGGCAAGCAATACTGTTTTGTATGATTTCTGTGGTCTCAAATGTGTGGCAACCTATTTATGGCTTTCTCTCTCTCTCTCTCTCTCTCTCTCTCTCTCTCTATATATATATATATATATATATATATATATATATTCTTCAAGAATATTATACATATACTTCAATATTCTGCCATAGTTTCAGTTTATCTTAAAGGTGCAAATATTTTTTACCCTATATTAATATCTTTATCGATAGTCTCTGAGCAGTGGGATATTGTACATAGGCTTATCATTATTGAGAAACACATTTTTTAAAAAATTCACTTGTATTTGCTATTGTAAAGCTTGCCTATTAACTGAAACATGTTTTTGTAGGGAAAATCTTTAGGAACTGTTCCTTTATCTGTCTATGTTACCACACTATGTTTCTGTAGTTAATAGTTAATATATTTTGGAAACTGAATAATTTTAAATGAAATGTTTCAATTGTGAATAAAAAATTGTATTCCCATGTCTAGATTTTTTTTGCTGCTGTTTGTTCAATAATTTCGTGGGTTACATATGTAATTTCTATGTTATATATCTATTTTCTAAACTAGAAATATGCAAAAGAAAAATGTAAGAATTAATTTGCCTCTGCCTATTGTAATTACATTCATAATTAGGCTAATTCTTTAATTAATAACTGTCATCCCAGTCATGACATATATATATGTATGTATATATTGGTTTGTTGCGGTAGGGTCTGGATCTATTTCAGACTGACCTGGAATTCACTATGTAGTCTCAGAGTGGCCTTGAACTCATGGTGATCCTCCTACCTCTGCCTCCCCAGTGCTGGAATCAAAGGCGTGTGCCACCACACCCAGCTCGATGACATATATTTTATTATAACTATAGTTAAGATGAACAATTTAAAGTGGATATGTTTTTAAATATCATTCACCAATTATTGTTTGAGTGAAATGCTCCTATAACTAGGTGAATTAATTTATGTATCTTTGATTAATGGGTTTCATATATTATATCATGTATTAGGAATAATTTTACTTCCTGTTATTTTAGAATTCATTTTGAAAATATTTTAAACTTAGAGAGAAGCATGACAGTCATACAGAATTCCTGTACAATTCTCAATATACTAACCCTATGATTAAAGTATTATGTAAATTGTATATCACTAAAACCAAGAAATTAACATTGGTAGATAGTATTAATAAACATCAAGATTTCCTTCCATTTTACTTGTGTTTCAACCAATCTCTTTATTGGTGTTTAATCTATAGGATTATTTTTCTTAATCTATGAGAATTGCTTTATTTTCCTGCATATTATCTGACATGATAATTTTGAAGAGCACTAGCTAGTATTTTACTCCAATATGTTTGTTTGTACTTGTACTAAAAAAATGAAATTATCAACTCCAGTTGTTCTTCCTGAAGTACAAATAAATATCATTTATATCTACATGAAGCTCTAAAGCTCTTTCCCTCAGTACATGTAAAAATGAAGATATTAGAATTATAATGTTCTTTGTAAAATTTAATTTGGTGAATTATTTAAAATATTTAGCTTCAGTATCAGAAACGTGGTTATCATATGCATTAAAACTGAACAATTTAGGACTGACATAATTGGATGTAGAATGATAGTCTCTCAAGATAGAGATATAGCAATTACACCAATTGGACAATAATTCTCTCATTTGAAAAAAAGAATGGAAATGAATTTGAAAATACCTATATTTGCATGATCATAGAGTGACCCATTTTGTAAGACTCAGTACATGAAACAAATGGTACACTTATTAAAACCACTATGTGTCTAAGGACATGGAGATTTTTAACACAATAATTATGCTGTAAATTCATAACTTGAATTAAGCGTCATGCAATACTATATATATATATATATATATATATATATATATATATATATATATACACACACACACACATATATATATATGTATATGTAGTACCCTTCTACTTTTTACAAAATTTGTTTTAAGATATCAGTGAAATGTAAATATAAAGCACAGTGAAATGAATAATAAGGAAGAGGGCTAGATAGATGGCTCATTGTTTAAGACGTTTTCTTCCAAAGCCTAATGACCCCAGTTTGATTGCCCAGTACCCACAGAAAGCCAGATTCACAAGCCCGGCGTGGTGGCGCACGCCTTTAATCCCAGCACTCGGGAGGCAGAGGTAGGAGGATCGCCGTGAGTTCAAGGACACCCTGAGACTCCATAGTGAATTCCAGGTCAGCCTATGCTAGAGTGAGACCCTACCTCAAAAAAAAAAAAAAAAAAAAAAAAAAGAAAGCCAGATTCACAAGGTGTGTCATTAATCTGGAGTTTGTTTGCAGTGGCTAGAGGCCCTAGCATTCCTATTCTCACTATCTCTTTCTCTTTCTCAAATGAATAAAATAAAATAATATAAAATAATAATAATGAAGAAAACCAGAATTAATAAAGTGCCTGTGATAACATTAGTGCTAAGTGGGGAAGTGAATTCCTATTAAAAATAAGCTGTAGAACTGAACAAATGGGGAAAAAAACCTACTTAAAAAGTCTATTTTATACAAAAAAATTAGAAAACACAATCTTCAGTAAAATGCCCCTGCTGATTTAGTGCAGTAAATTACTCTTACTTTGATTATTGTCAATTGAGAAAGTTAAATCATTTTGAGGTGCATTTTTTTTTCCTTTTCCTTTGAGGTAAGCCAAAAAGGCTGCCTTTTTAAAAATTTTTTTTGCTACTTTTTTATTTATTTATTTGAGAGTGACAGAGAGAGAACGAGGCAGAGAGAGAGAGAGAGAGAGAGAGAGAGAGAGAGAGAGAGAGAATGAGCGTGCCAGGGCCTCCAGCTACTGCAAAGGAACTCCAGACGTGTGCGCCCCCTTGTGCATCTGGCCAACGTGGGTCCTGGGGAATCGAGCCTCATACTGGGACCCTTAGGCTTCACAGGCAAGTACTTAACCGCTAAGCCATCTCTCCAGCTCCCCCTTTTTTTGAGAGAGAGAGAGAGAATTGGCATGCCAGGACCTCTAGCCATTGTAGCCAAACTCCAGATGCATGCACCCCTTGTGAGCATATGAGACTTTGAACTTACCTCACTGTGTGTCTGGCTTATTGGGACCTGGAAAATGGAACATGAGTCCTTAGGCTTCACAGGTAAGTGCGTTAACTGCTGAGCCATCTCTCCAGTCCTGAGGTACTTTTAACTGTATAAAAAGTTAATTATTATGTGTGGGTTTGGAGATTATATATACACATATATGTATATATATACATATATATATATATATATGTGGGTTTGGAGATTATATGTACACATATATGTATACATGTGTACATATAATCTCCAAACCCACCCATAATAATTATATATATATAATTATATATAATATATATATATACATACATATATGTGTGTGTGTATACACTAACCTCCTTTGAGAAATGGAGCAAGATGTTTTTCAGATATACTTCAACAAGGCTATGATATTTGCTTTAGTTCATATGAAATATAAATATATATATATATATATATATATATATATATATATGATAAAATAAGATAGCCTATTCATATCTGTCACACACTTTACCTGAAAACATACAAACATACATCTGTACTAACAGTGAACAGTAGTACAGAGCTTAATTTAGGCTGAATGTATCAACATTTAGGCCACACCACTCTCTGTCATGATCTTCATAATTTCACCTTTATTCTCCTCTCCCATCACTGTATCTATTAAAGTAGAGTCTTCTTTATTCTTCCCTTACAAAGGTGTAAGAGACAGGTTCCTCTTGGTCACAGAAAATACCTAATCAAGAGGAGCTTGTGGAAAGAAAGAGTTTATTTTTGCTTACAGACTTGAGGGGAAGTTCCATGATGATAATGGACAACAATAGCATGAGCAGAAGTAGGGCAGCACCTCCTGACCAACATAAGGTGAACAAAAGCAAAAGGAAAATTTGCCAAACACTGACCAGGGGAAATTGGATATAACACCCATAAGCCCACCCCCAACAATACATTGCCTCCAGAATGTAATTCCAAAATTGCCACCAGCTGGAAACCTAGAATTCAGATCACATAAGTTTATGGAGAACACCTGAGTCAAACCACTACAAAAGTTACTATGAAAATTATTAATTTAGATAAGCAAAATATTTAAAACAGTGGTAAGGTTCATAAGCATTGCAGAAAGTCCATTCTTCCATTGCTGTTGTTACATCTGACCAATAATTCAAAGAAATAATTTTACATTTTATCATAAGAAAATAATTCGTCACATTTAACATTATTAATTCTCAAATTAAGGTAATCTAAGTAATGTTTGTGGCTAGGAGGGTGCTAACAATTCTGGGGGTATTGCTACATAACTTAATTTCTGTCATGAATGTAGCTTAGAAAATTATATGACCAACCATTTGCCCCCACTGGTGGAGACAACTGAGTTTTGTTAATTTTCACTAGAAAATATAGATGCTTACACTCATGAAATATCAAATAAAAGTCTGAGTGCATAATTTATACATTAAAAATACAGTGAGCTGCACAAAGCCATATACCCTCAAGTCAAAATAAGAATGCATAGACAGGAGGAGGGCTAGGGATATTTGTCAGTGATAGCTAGTCTAGGGGGTTCAATAACCTAGGTTCTAAGAAAGAGAGAAAGAAGGAAAGCAAGAAAGGAAGGAATTAGACTCATCCCAGATGTCTATCATTGAACGAATGGATAATGAATTTGTGGTACATTAGCATAATGGAATTCTACTCAGCAGTAAGAAAAAATAGATACAATGAAATTTGTAGAAAACTTGACAGATTGGAACAGACCATACTCAGCGAACTCACACAATCACAGAAAGAAAAATGCCTCCTAACCTGGACCTGCTCAAGTTTCTGTCATACCTGATAGGCAACTCAAGGCCCATACTATAGGGCTGGAATGGTTGGGGGATATGGGAAGTGGAGGGAGGAAAACAGACACAAGATTAAATCCAAAATGATCTGATACCATAGAAACCTTTGTCCTTAGATATAGCAGAAAAGATATAACCCTCAAAAGGAGTAAGGGGGTAGCACCTTTAAAGTAGGGTTCTGGTGAGGGTTGGATGAACCCTAAGCTTTAAAGAATATATTTTCTGTCTCTGACCTGTAACTCCCAGTACCAGAGATTGGTTAATACCTACATTGAGATGTTGACATGAGAGACCTGTGAGGTCCCCAAATCAAGACATACTTTTGGCAAAGCACTTGATTACCTGCCTGAGGTAAAAACTGGGACCCTATTGCTTGAGACACCATATGCTGCTGACACAGAGCACGGAGAAACCTGGCTGGAATTCAGAAGAAACCAGATCCCAGACAGCCTGTCTAGTGCTGGAAAGCACTACATGAGCTACTGGGGGAAAAGGGCCAACAACAGCCTGATAAAATAGGGATCTAAGCTATTCAGAAGCAAACATCCTGACAGGATGTACACACCAGTGAAATAGTTGCACACAGCCTCAGTGGGTAATGAATAGCTTTCTGACTGCCTAAGAGATCTATCTGCTCAGTGTAAATGAACCCATATCTGGAATTAGGAACTGGACCATAAGCCTATGGAGGCAAATATTATGTTCTTCAGTGTCAAGCTCTCACTCATCTTTGCTTAAATGAAGGATTACATCCATCAGTCTCCCTAAATTAATAATGCTTATCCCATTTAAACTATGCTGAATTCACTCTCCATTGGAGATTCTGTTCTTCTTTTTCAGAAGGTAGCAAGACAAGAGGAGATAAACTACCCCTCACACTTCAACCAAGCCATAGCTAAGTCCCCAGAGGAAATGGGGAGACAAGCAAGAGTGCTGGTTCCATGATATTCCTGATAATCAGGGTGTAGGAGACAGACCCTGAGGGTACTCAAAGCCTACCAAAGCAGAGATCCAGAAGCTCCTCAGAGCTCATCATTGAAGTAGACTTAAAACTCACCCACAACAGCTCATGGAATTTTGTGGAAGAAGAGGCAGAAAGACTGTAAGAGCCACAGGTTGAGACATCATGCCCAGAGGCATTCCCTTCCCCAAAACCAAGTGAATGATGCTCCCACAAGCATAACCTACAACTCAATAGAGCATACCTGTAACCCCACTGTGGAACATCCTGAATGGAATGGGTGTAGGAATGAGGGAAAAGAGGGTACCAACACATTAGGTATCCTTATGAAGCATCTTGATAATAATAATAAACATTAAAAAAAGAAAAGAAAGCCGGGTGTGGTGGCGCAAACCTTTAATCCCAGCATTCGGGAGGCAGAGGTAGGAGGATTGCAGTGAGTTCAAGGCCACCCTGAGACTCCATAGTGAATTCCAGTTCAGCCTGGGCTAGAGTGAGACCCTACCTCAAAAAACCAAAAAACAAAAAAAAAAAAAGAAGAGAAAGAAAGAAAGAAAGAAAGAAAAGAAAAGAAGGAAGGAAAAGAGGGAAGGAAGGACAGTTAAAAGAAAAGACAGCATGGTATTTAAACTTCTACAGAATATGTACAACTCATAATTGTTTAAAGAATATGTTGCATATAAGAAGTACTAAATAAATTGTAACAACAGCAATATTGTCAGAAAAATTCATATAATGAAGTAATTGTTTTAAAATGGTTGGAGTGAAACAGCTTGAATATTATATTATAAGTGATTTAGAAAGAAAAAAAGTTCACAAGTGTTTTATCTACTCATGATAGAAAAATAAAAAGACATGAAGGGGTAGATGAAAACATTTCAAATCACTTGTCCGTTACATCATATATTTTTCAAAAATTTCAAAACATAGTATAACTATTAACTTATATATTATATATTTCTGCTAGTTATGATAATATGTACATATATTTGTATGGATGGATGCATACATATATATGTGTGTACTAAAATGTTACTATCTGAAATGTGCACTATAAATGTTATCAATATTTAATTTTTATATACAGGGTCTATATTATACTAATGAGTGAAAAATGTTTATTACAATTATTGGACTCATTTTTACATTGTACTTGTTATTAAGCAATCAAAAATTATACTTAAGGGCTGGAGGAGTAATGGCTTAGTGGTTAAGCGCTTGCCCTGTGAAGCCTAAAGACCCTGGTTCGAGGCTCAATTCCCCAGGACCCACGTTAGCCAGATGCACAAGGGGGCGCACGCATTTGGCGTTCGTTTACAGAGGCTGGAAGCTCTGGTGCGCCCATTCTCTCTCTCTCTCTCCCTCTCTCTCTCTCCTTCTCTCTGTCGCTCTCAAATAAATAAATAAACAAAAAAATTTTAAAAAGTTATACTTAATATAATTCAGATTTATTGTATTTCTTCTAAATATGGCTCAAATTCCTCTAACTGTGAAACAGATATGAAGTGCAATGTAGTCTGAGTAAAAGAGAAACTGTACACATTTTTAATTTTCAATTTTCTTATATATACTTTTTTTCTGTATCTTGGTACCACATTCATGTTGTATTTCTTATTTCAGTTATAAAATACAAGTTATTGGGGCTGGAGAGATGGCTTAGCAGTTAAACGCTTGCCTGTGAAGCCTAAGGACCCCAGTTCAAGGCTGGAGTCCCCCGGACCCACGTCAGCCAGATGCACAAGGGGACGCATGTGTCTGGAGTTTGTTTGCAGTGGCTGGAGACCCTGGCATGCCCATTCTCTCTCTCTCTCTTTCTCTCTCTCTCTCTGCCTCTTTCTCTCTCTGTCACTCTCAAGTAAATAAATAAACAAAAATTTAAATACAAGTTATTAAAAACATACTGAATACTTAATATGTTTAAAATATTATTATAGAGGAGGGAGTTTGGTTCCTTGGATAAAGTTCTTGGCCACATATAAATTCTAGGTATAGCAACTGCTCGGGGAGCTGAGACAAGGGATGACCATGAAATATAGAGTAACTGGAGTAGCTGAATACATGAGCTCTGGGAAAAAAATGGGAGAGACCCTGTCTTGGTAAATAAAGAGGAAAGTGATTAGGGATACCTTATGTTAATCTTTGGCCTTCACAAGCACAAAAACATGCATACATAAACACCTAGATACATGCATCCACATTCCGTAAGAAATACATACACACATAAATACACATTGCATATAAGTAAAAGAAAGTAACTGGAAGAAGTTGTTTGAAGGTTACCAGATTTAGTAACTATACCTATAATAAAATTCAGTAATGTATGTGAAGGTGCACAAATCTGGAAAATAATGATTTTAGATTTAATCATAGTACTTATATGATACGCACCCATTCATTCTTGAAAATGTCCAATGAGTAGTCTGAAACACAGACACACACAGGCACACAAACAAAATTTCTGTAATTCACATATGTTATAACTCTTTTCATAGATCTTTCTGCAGTGCATCTATTGTAGTTTCCTTCACATTGCTAGGACAAAATACTCAACCAAGAGCACCTGATGGTAGGAATGGTTTATTTTAACTTATTTAGCAGATGCTGTAGTCAGCTTCACATTGCTGGGATGAACCTCCAGATGAGACACAGTTAATGGAAGGAAGGCATTTATTTGAGGCTTACTGATCCAAGGGAAGTTATATAATAGTGGAAGAAGCTGGAACCCTTTACACAGATCCACACAGAGAAAAGCAGCCAACACCAGCACCACCAAAAGCACACTCTGGGAACTCCAGGCATAACTCAAACACTCTGCATACCTTTAGGCAGGATACAGATCTTCCCATAGTAACAACGTAGAACTGGGTCCCCAGATCAACCCACAGTGACATCTCTTCCACCAATGTGGCTGGAAATTCAATTTACAAGCTTGCATGAAGGATTTGAGTCTATTAGAGGACATGAATTCAAAGTACCATATTCTACCCCTGGTACCTAATAGACTCCTAACCATTTCACATTGTAAATTGTATTCAGTCCACCTTTAAAGGTCCCGTAGTATTTACTAAGTTAAGATAGTTCCAAAGTCCCAAGTCTTATCTGAGATATATGGCTGCTCTTAACTGTCAGTCCTATAAAATCAAACAACTTATATACTTCCAACATATAATGGCACAGAGTAAGCTTTTCCATTGCTATAAAGAATAACAAGGAAAGACTAGACCAATGCAAACTCAAAAATCATTAGGAAAACAAACATCTGCATTTCAAGTCTGATATCCATAACCAGTGGCCAGAGATGAGCTTATGGATTTTCCAATTCTGCCCCTCCAGCTGGGCTGAGTAGCCAAGAAAAAAACTTCTATCCAGAGCCAACAGTGTTTCATGGTAGCCCTTGCACAGTCCTGGAATATCAAAAACATCTTCGGGTTTCCACACAAAACATGGTCCATCTTCCTGGGGATCTCCTTACCAGGGTCATTATGCCTTGACTCATGCTGTATCACGGCAGTAGCTCCTAGAACCATGTTCCCTTCATGAGTCATACCTCCAGTTTTCATGCTTCCAAAATTAATACCAGGTATGCAGGATACAGCCATATTGTTAATTCAGGGACTAAATAAATTGTGACATTGGAGAGAAGATTCCTTCGTTTCTAAGGAGTTTGCACTCTTATTGTTCAGGTTCAGTCTTTTCTTGGGCTTATTGTCCATTGTTTCAATTAAAGTAGTTGTATCATCTTCCTTAATATTGCTAATGTATTTGACAATAGCAGCTTTAGTAACCTAAAACCAGTCTCTGTGCCCATAAATTTCAAACTTGTTTTAATTTATCCCAATTTAAATCTTACTTCCCCATAGAAACTTCATAAGCCAAGCCTCCAAACACAATTCTCTGTATTCAGCATTTTTAAACTCTCATAATAGTCCATAAAGCTTGGTTTACTGCTCTGTAAAGCAACTTCAGTTTCATGTACCAAGTCCTTGTTATTACTCTAAAACAAAAGTTCCAAAATACCAAAATTCACATGGTCAAAGTCATCATGTGGCAACACCCACATTCTAGTGCCAATACTGTTGCACTCAGCTTCATGTTGCTGGGGTGAACCTCCAGACCAGACACAGTTTGTGGGAATAAGGGATTTATTTGAAGCTTACAGATCCAAAGGAAGTTCCATAATGGTTGATGAAGCTGACCTTTTTGTTTAGATCCAGGCAGAGAAAAAAAATACACCACCATCAGCCAGCACCACCAAAAACACATGTTGGAAACCCCATGTAGAGCTCAAACACTCTGCATACCTTTAGGCTGGAAACTATTCCTCTCTCAGTAGCATCTCATGACTGAACCCTCTCATCCATTGACAGTGACAACTCTTCCAGCTGGGTAGCTATAATTCTAAGTTACAAGATTTAATAAAATATTTGAGTCTAATGGGGGACCATAAATTCTAATAACCACAGCAGGGAAAAGATTATAGAGCAGCAACTGGACATTACCTTCTTGATATAGCAGGTGGAAAAAAAGCAGCAGGAGACTGAGCCAAGATCTGCCAAGAGGAAGCATGCCATATAACACCCTTAAGCCCACCCCCAGAAACACATATCTCCTATAGAGAGGCTTTACCTCTCAAATGACTATCAGCTGGGGACCAAACATTCAATATATGAGTTTAATGGGAGATATATAATTTTATTTTTAACAACTGGATTCTTAACCATGCTATTACTAGTAAATACTATCTCACATTCATGTTGTCTGAAGCCACATATATTTCCACTATTCAATCTCAGCTGGTCTCCAGTACCTTTACATACTTACCATAGCAATAATTTAAACCCTCCCAGTCTCTTTAAACTTCCTCTTCCTTACATTCCTTACTCACATGAAGATACGACTTTGCTTCCTTTATGTCAACATATTTAGATTTATTTGTCCATATTATCTATCAATTTTTTCCTATGTTGTAAGCAGAATGTTCCTTCTTTTATAATGTTTGTATCTTTTTCAACTAACCAGGTCAATGTTACCCTCTCTTCTTCAAATAGCTGTTATGTGGAGAAATCCTCTGCTTTTTTTATTATTCAATACTTTTCCCTGTAATTCGTTCTTCCCTTATACCTTTTCTTATACTCAACTTTTCCTACCTAAAAAATTTACAACTACTGGGCAGGAGAGATTGCTTAGTGGTTAAGGTGCTTACCTGCAATGCCAAAGGACCCAGGTTCAATTTCCCAGAACCCATGTAAGACAGATGCACAAGGTGATAAAAACATCTGGGGTTCATTTGAAGTAGCTGGAGGCCCTGGTGCAGCCATTCCTTCTCTCTGTATCTCCATCTGCCTCTTTCTCTCTGAAATAAACTAATATAAATATAATGTTAAAAATCTACAACTACTAATATGTTTCCTTTCTATGGACAATTTTGGGACATGCTATTACTTTTTTTATCATCAGTGATCTTATTGCCTCCTTAATCAAACCATTGGATACAATCCAGTAAAGATTTCCATGATGTCCTTGTCTATATTCACCTGTATATTTTAAGTGACCAAAATCTGTGTATCCATCTTGGAATATTTTCTACTGAGTTCCAGATATTTGTATTTATTTATTTAATGTCCCCTTTCCATGTGTGCTTATTGGATACCTTAATGTCAAAACATACATGTCACTTTTGGAAAATCCTGGAGTCAGTATGGTAAACAGATGCTTTAAAATTATTTCACATTCTAAATGACTATTTAATTTGATATGTAGGAAATACCAAATGCATAAAAATATGTGTATAGTGGAAACTGATTTTCTCATTTCCATATTCTTTGGTACTTAGTTATCAACTGTAGGGATACACACTCAGCTAGATTCCATTATTCCTTTAGATATATTCTATGTATTTACAAGCATATTCATTTTAAGAGTTTGATGTACAATTCCAATAATTAAATATACCTCTCATATAATTTATAGATCTAATTTGCTCTTTGAGGATATGGAAAATGAACTCATAGTCTTTTATCCATGATTCTTGATACACTACATGATACACAATAGGAAATTAGTACCTATCAACTAAGTAAAAATTATACACTTTATTAAAATCTGACAATATATTATCAAAAACTTAAACTAATTATGTTAACATGTTGATTTTTCAGAAACAATTTTCAACATTTATTTTATGAGTTACTTTAGCTTGTATATGTTAACTCTTACCTCACTTATATGAATCATTACCAATATATAGTTTCATGTTTGTAAGGACTGAGATTTATGAATATTGCTTTTTGGCCTGAAAAATCAGAGATTATAGGAGTAATCATTCTATAACCTCTGATTCATGACATCTATATATGGATAACGCTGCTATTCATATTCCAAGCTCTCCCAAAGAATAATATTAAATAACTAGTAAGAAGAAATATCAGTTTCAATAATAGACTAGACATGAAATCTGAAAGTAATAAAGTAATGATGAATGTCAGTTTTCTTCAAAAGATAACCTGAAGTGGCCTAGCTAGGATATGTTTTGAAATTCAGTGAAGGTGTCTGATTAAGCTTGTCTTTCTCCTTCAATTTTCATGCATAATTTAATTTACACTTATAGTTACATATCTGTGGAAATAGCCCTTTAATGTTCACCTGATTCTCATTAGGTCACTCAGTGAATATAGAGCTATAATTATATCTAAAAACTTCACAGATAATAAACCTGAAGACCACAGGTTTTGCATGTTGTTAACCCTCCATTTTCTCTTTTCCCAAATTCCCCATATATTCTTTACATTTACAATGTATCATAGTAGCTGAAAATTCTTTTGTGAAAGCAATACATAAAGAGGAAGGTCACTGTTGCATTCAGATGGATGAAAATATGGTCATTTGAGGACAGTAATAACTAGAAAAGACAAAATGTGAAGCTCTTCTTAATTTCAAAAGTACACTGAAATTTTCATCTTCCATGGAGATCTGGCCCTTGCAGTATAGGCAGTATATTGTTCTGAATGTCACCCAGACATAGCACTTGAATGAATTCTTTTTATTTATTTATTTATTGGAGAGAGAGAGAGAGAGAAAAAAAGAAAAAAAAAACGAATGGGCCAGGGCCTCCAGACACATACACCACCTTGTGCATCTGGCTCAAGTGGGTCCTGGTGAATTGAACCTGAATCCTGTGGCTTTGCAGGAAGCACATTAACTGCTAAGCCACACCTCCAGACCTGTACACTTCATTAGAACTCAAAACATGTGAATTTAAAAAGGCACATTTAATTAGCCAAGAGGCAAATACTAATTTCCATTTTAGCCCAGTGTAAAGAGTCATCATATTCAAACAGCTATTTTGCAAATCATTTGTACTTCTTTTAGAGAACCTTTTACTACAATCCCACTTTCTTCTATGAAAACCTATATTGAAAAACAAGGAAAATGGGATGAAAACGAGCGCAAGTTCTAACCAGTGGCATGAAAATTATCATGTCAACTCTACCTGAAATTAAAGTTAGTTTTCATTATTTTTGTATATGGACATTAAGTATTTTGAAATACTTCAAAGTTACATGAACTCAATGAGAAATGATTCATTTATATATGTGTATTTATATGTACATAATATAATTGTTCTCCATGTATATATGAATTGCATGATGTTTTTTAAGAAATTTAGTGTAAATAGAGATTATGGCGCAGGAAATTTGATTCCCATAAAACTAATTATAGGTTTAGTAGAGGAAGAGAATCAAGCCAAGGAAATACATAGCACAGCAGTGGCCAGTGTGTTGAGTATAACACAGAGCGTGTTATATTCTGGCTTAAAAGTTAAGTCGATCAGTGATGATGCCAAACTTAGAATTTAATTAATTTGAAGGACTTTATTGATGCTGAAAACAGTAGCATTTGTGTATTGATGGATATCTGTTTTAGAAAATTTTACTCATGGAAAAAGCAAGTAGGAATTAATAGAAAATATGATATTTATATGTAACTTTTTCTGAGGAATTTTCTGATAGGGAAAAATGGGTAGTTATGGCATATGGAATCAGATAAATCATTTTCTAGTTTTAATGGTCATATAGGATGTGCACTTATTTAGGAGATACAGTAACATGCATCAATAATACATGTGTAATGTATAATGATTAATTCAGGGTGATTAGCATATTCTAAATTTTTAATATTATACTTGTTTATGAGAGAGAGAGAGAGAGAGAGAAAGAGAGAGAGAGAGAGAGGTTGATAGAGAGAATGAGTATGCCAGGGCCTCTAGCCATGGCAAACGAACTCCAGAGAATATATTATGGCTAAGTTCTAAATTGAGTGAATGGTCAAATTGCTCAGTGGTCAAAGCATTTAAGAATGTGGACTTGAGTTCATATTATAATTGGGGGGCATGGGATCAAGCTGCATTGTGTTCTTGTATTAAAGTTCCAAAATATTAAAAATTGTAAACTAAAGCCAGACATAGCAACACATGACTATAACCCCCGTACCAGGGAGGCAAAGACAAGAGGAAATAGCCCAGCCAAATCTGTGATCTCTCTATTCAGCAAATGACCCTGCCTAAAACAATAAGGTGGAGACACCTTATTGTTGACCTCTGGTCTCCACCTGTGTTCTTATACATGTGCACCTGTACCCACACACATCTCACACATACATATAAACATATACATAAACTCTCACTGGGAACAAATATAAAACACACAATACACACACACACACAATCTTGAATGTCTAGAGCCTGCAGCACTATCATATGTAAGATTTTAGCTATACTTCCCATTGTTTTGCAAACCTCCTGCATAATATATCTGTATGCTCCATCTAACAGGGACTAATCATTCTCCACATTAGCCCTAAATCTCCTGATTCTTTACCTTTCATTATCATGAATTCCTAAATAAATTGAGACATTTTTATGAGATGCAATGTAATCAAGTAAGAAAACAGGGATTGTCAGTGAGTTGAGGATGACCCATATAGTCAGTTTATCACAGTAAACAGTGTAGTGGTATGACCATTAGCATAAGCTTTTTACTTCCCTAGTCCCTTATTTTTCTACCATAAATCAACTCATTAGCATTATTGTTGGGATAAACATGGTGTTGGACTCAGGTCTGCATTGCTTATCACCCAACCTGGAGCAGCTTGTGGGAAAAATAGGTTTATTTTGGCTTACAGGCTTGAGGGGGAAGCTCCATGATGGCAGGGAAAATGATGGCATGAGCAGAGGGTGGACATCACCTCCTGGCCAATATCACGTAGACAATTGCAACAGGAGAGTGTACCAAACACTGGCAAGGGGACACTGGCTATAATACCCATTAGCCTGCCCCCAACAATACACTGTCTCCAGGAGGCATTAATTCCCAAGTCACCATCAGCTGGGAACCTAGCATTCAGAACACCTAAGTTTATGGTGGACACCTGATTCAAACCACCACATTTTGCCACTGGCCCCCATAAAGTGATAACCATACATGATGTAAAATGCAATACATTCATCCACTTTTAACAGTCCCCATAGTTTCTTTCAATTCTCTGATGTTCATACTTAACCAAATTCAAATGTCTTTTAACTGAGCCATAATACCAAAAAAAAAAAAAACAATAAATGTAATGGTGCAGAATAAACACTCATACTGCAAATGATGGCATTGCTTATAACGAAGAAATATTCAGCCAATTCAAGATTTAAAATAATCAGGGAAAAAATTCAAACTCTGTACCTTCAAGTCCAACAACTCTAGCCAGTGACAAATCTCCAAGTCTGATAATTCTAACCAGCAACAAGTCCCTGGAGTTTCAATTCCGCCCCTCCAGCTAGGCTACTCATAGTCCTGGAAAACTTCATCAGGGCCAGCAGGGAAGCTTTCCTTAGCAGCCATCTCGTGGTCCTGGCATCTCCACTGGGTCTCCACTGCAATCCATGGCTCATCCTCAGAGCTCCATTGAGTCTCCTTGCACATATACAGCAAACTTGTTTCACACTGCCCATGGCCGTTTGCAAAGCATAAGACTGCTTTGCAAACTCAATGACCCTCTCTTTCCTGCATTTCTTATACTCCATAACACCAGGTAAGGTGCCAGTTCATTAATCCAGGGGGTAATAAAGCAGACTCTGAAGAACAGGACACTCCGTGAGCACTCAGGCACTTCAAAAAAGTTTACATTCTTCTTCCTGTTACCCCAGTGCAGATCAGCTGGCCCAATCTCAAAGGTTGTAATGTATCATTTGCAACTGTACAGGCAGCAGTTCACCCAAATATTTTCAACTTTTCTGTGCCATATTCCTCTGCTCACACCAGTCCATTTCTATACAAAGTGACCCTGCACAACTTCTGAGGACACAGGCATAATAGCAGGCTTTTCACACAAACTGCCTCTAGCCCAGTCCAAGCTAAGCTCTTTCTCAACCTCATAAGCCAAATCTCATAGTCCATAGTTCTTCTTGCATTCAGGCCTTTCAACTCTGACCAGAATAGTCCATCAAGCTGTACTTACAGGACTGCAAGGCATCTCTTAGGCCAAAGTTTCAAATCCTTCCACATTCCTCTTGAAAATCAGCTCCAAAAAGCCAAATCCACACAGTAAGGTGAATAGCAACAATCTCATTCCTCAGTGCCACTTTACTGTTGTGGTCAGTTTCTCATTGCTGGTAGAAATCACCCAACCAAGAGCAGATTGTGGGGAAAAAAAAGGAGGTTTAATCTGGCTTACAAGCTCAATGGTGAAGCTCCATTATGGCAGGGAAAATTATGGCACGAGTAGAGGGTGGACACTGACCTGGGGCTGGAGAGATGGTTTAGCGGTTAAGGTACTTGCCTAAAAACCTCACGGACCCAGGTATGATTCTCCAGTACCTACATAACTCCAGTACCCTACGTAACTCCAGATGCATAAGGTGGCACATGTGTCTGGAATTTGTTTCCAATGACTAGAGGCCCTGGCTTGCCCATTCTCTCTCTCTTTCTTTCTCAGATAAATAAATAACTTAGTTAATTAAATTAAAACACAGACTCTTGGGGTTGGAGAGGTAGCTCAATGCTTAAAGCACTTGCTTATAATACCTAATGACTTGAGTTCAATTCCCCAATACTCACATAAAGCCAGTGCATAAAGTATTGCATACGTCTGAAGTTCATTTGCAGTGGCTAGGAGCCCTGGCTTTCTCTCTCTCTCTCTTTCTCTCTCCCTTCCTCCTTCTCTTACTCTCTTTCTCTCTTCTTGGAAATAAATAAAATATTTTTTAAAACACTGACACTAGAATCTGAAAGAAGTAAATGATTTATTTGATTCATTTTCTTCATTTAGAAAGTACAAGTAAGATTAACTGTAGATTTTTGTAACATATGAGAATAGTAGGTACAATATGTGAAGCATAGTAAAGGCTCAAGAAACACAAAATGTACTAGTTTGCAAAATATAAAATATATTGGATTGCAAGCTCATGAAGAAAGAGAAGTAGATTTAGTCACCTTAGTTTTCCTGATGACTCAACACAATGGCATGTTCTAGATGTTAAAAACATTTATTGAATTGCAATAACATAGATAAAACATTAATTATATTAAGGCTATTTATGCTAATGCATCATGGCAAAGAGAATGATTGTATTGGGATTGAGACAGGAGCCAGACCCATATATAGTCTTAGGGAAGTGCTTTCTAACTAGTGATCTTGTATTTAGGAAATAGCAAACAAATATGTACTGAATTACATGATCTTGCTTTTTAATATATCAATAGTAATACCACATTTTAATTAGAACTTATTTCTAGAAAATGTAATTAAACGAAGGAAAGGAAGAAAGTATTTGAGAGAAAGCACCTATAGAGGTAGGAAGAAAACCAGGAAATAATGGGGAGGAATGAACTTTCTACTGTTACATTTATAAAAATCCCTTCAATTCATCCTTGCCTGCTTTTTTCTACATTTCCCTATTGTCCTCATCCTGTACAAAATTGGAAGATTCATTGCATCATGAAAATTATTCAAAATGCTAATTACAGTGACAGGGCTTGGGTGTACTGTACATCCACATAGACATATATCCTCTGGATGAGTCTCTTCTAGCCATACTTCTCATCTCAGTTTGAGGCAGTTTAGGGTGACTGGGCCCAGAAACTATAAGATAAGAATGACCTTGGGTTTGCCCTTGCAGTCTCCACTTGGCTAGAGAGAAGAGTATGGCTTCTCCTTAGCTCTTACCCAAGGGAGTTTCCTAGACTGGTTTTTCCATAAACAATCTCAGCCTGTACCTGGGAAGGAGCATTCCTGGAAGGTTTAAATTTGATCCTGACATTGTGGCTGTTTAGCTCAGGCCCGATTCAGAATTTATAAATGAACCACAATTTGGATCACAGGGTGGGCTTTTACTACCTCTCACCTTCCTCATGGTAGGAGTTTTTTATACTCCCTCCTCTTTCCTTCTCTTAAGCTAATAAAGTCTCTCTAAATCTTATTCTATGGTCTATGGATTTTAATTCTTTATATTCATAACACAAGAATCCTGGGTACTCTAAATTTATGGGTGGATTGGCATATTGGTGTATTGACAAAAAAAACCCAACATTATCATCTCAAGTTCATCTGTCATCTATCCCTAATTGATGAAATTTCACACTTTTAAACTACTGCAGCATGTTTTACATTACCTTGCTTGTCACATATTACATATTAAATTATAACTACTATACTCTACTTTTTTGTGTTCTTTTATTTTATAAGGATGATTCTATGATATACTCATAATCAAAATTTTGACATAATACTGTATATACTATAATTGTTCAATAAATACTGAATTATGACTTGCTGCTTGAATATTTCCCTCAAAACCAGCACTGTGAATGACACCTATAGCATTCTTAGTATTTGTTGAATAGAAAAATAATTAAAATTATTTCCTCATATTTAGCACTCAAATCATTCGGTTGTATTTTACTCAATTCTGAAGCAATTGTTATTTTGCTGGACAATATTTAATGTAAAATCTTAGTCTACTGTATAAGATATTAACATATAATTCTACGCTAACAACAGTTTGGAACATGGAATTGATTACTCATATATGCATAAGTATGACATAGGGAAAAGTAGATTATTATAGTGAAAATGAACTTTTCAAAACTATCAAAGAAATATCACAGTAACTTGACGAGCCAATGGTTTGACTCAGGCCTGGAGTAGCATTTAGTTCCCTAACTCATGCATAACTTGTCAGTAATTGCTCCAGTTTATTCTTGATTTAAGAGAGAATGATTCTATAAATAATTTTCAGTTCATTTGAAGTGAAATCTGCTCATTTGTCTCTTTACAAAATTAAAATTCTATGGTCCTGAAAACCCATGGAACCCATTTTTGTATTTATTGATATATAATAAATTTGCTTCAGTAGACAGACAAATATCACCACAGGGAAAATGGAAATTCTTTCAGAGTATATTTCCATCTTGCATTCAATGAGCAATTTGAGATTAAAAGTTAAATGTATTATAAGGTAATTATTTCAACTTTTGTCTTGGAACAAGAGTATTTGAAAACAGTGCAATGAAAGCAGCCTTTCCAGGGAAGAATAATAAATGAGTTTTCTGCAGTCTAAATGAATTTGATAGGTCAACATAGAATTTTCATGGAGTCATATCTTGATCATTTTGAATATAAATAACTTAGAAATACCTTAAATTACTTTTAAAATGTATTGAAGGGTTATCATGAAAGGTAGAATAAATCATGTTTTTGTAAGAAAACTCTCAAATATTTATTTACCTAAAACAGATACAAGATTTGAACTGAGACATATGCATGGTCATTTTCTGTATTCATTCATAACCTTACAGATTCATAAACATTAATGTTAAAATATCTCATTAGTAAACTTCAGTGTACATTACTAAGCATTATTTCCTCATATACGTGCTTAGGTGATGGACAGCTTGTAATTATTTTTCCTTTCTAAATATAATAACTTTACACTAGGCTTGTTGCAACTACGATATTTCATTCCTGAATACTCCTTCAAACTTTCTGGTGCTGTGACAGAAATTTGTATTTGAACAGAAAAGCTGTCAAGAAGGTATGGTGGTACTATTCATCACATTCTTAATCCTGACCATACTTAGATGCTAGTGAGGCTGGCTGTCCAGGACACTAAACAAAGATTGAAATTATGCTTTCTGTTCTGGCACATCAAAGTCGCACCATTATACTGAATTCAATAGACCTGTATTACACTCTATTAATTTCCTATTAGTTCTCAGCTATGCAAAATACAAGTGTGGTGTCACTATGGTTTAGACATGCAACCTTGATTCCAGCATCAAAAAAAAAAAAAGAAACCTGTCACTTCTAATAATTTTAAAGGAGATTCTACAAATGTAAATCCTTTTTCATCTTGTCATCCTTTCATGTCCTTAATGAGTTTGCTCACTAACAGTGTAGAATCTTAATTTAACTCTCAGAAATATTAGAAGCTTTTATAATTGAACATCTCTAGGAGTATACTAATTAAAATGTAATAAAGAATAATTTACAGTTCCTAAAACATTTATCTTTTTTAAATCCCATCAATATTTAACTATATATCAGAAAGAAAAACAAGAAAATAATGAATATATGATTCTTAAAAAATCATATTTTAGCAGAAAACATCACCTAGCATATTTGGATGGTCTAGAAGTTAAACTCAACCATTTCTAAAAGCAAGAAAATACTGTGCAGTTAAGAAAGCAAGTCATTGCCAGTGAAAATCATGGCATGAAATAGAATGTGATCTCCTTACTCAGGAGGTTGAAGAGGGAAAATTTTATGTTGTAGGATAGTCTCGGGTTCATGGACAGATTAAGGCCAGCCAGAGCTATATGATAAGACCCTGCTTCAAAAATCTTCAATTATCCGAAGATTAACATGTTAAAGTCCCATGACAATTTTTTTATTTACTTTTGGGGAACAAAGTTTAACATAAGCTTGACAAGTGCATATGTTTTCTGAAAGAAATTTAGGCTGTATATAGATATTGTGACTTTTAAGGTTGAGTCTGATCTTTAAATGTTATTAAAATTCCCTAGAATTCACATCCAAATCTTTTTATCTCAAGTGAGAAAATATAATTTGAATGTCCAAAATGGAGTGCAAAAACTTCAGATTGCAGTACTAGTAAAAAAAAATAATAATAATGTTTGTTTTGCTAGGGATCTAAATCCAATATGTCAATTGAAAAATCCCACACAAGCCCATGCAAGCAACTTTAATTAAACTCAGGGAGTCAAAATCATACACAAACAAAAAAAGAAACATCTTAGAACAGGGAGTGGTTGGTACTAGAAAGGGTACAGTGGAAGGGAGGCAGGGAGGAACATCACAAGAAGGTAATTGGAGGAGATTATAATGAAAATAATTTATATTCTTGGACAAAATTGTTATATTTTTTGTTGTTTTTTTTCCGGGGTAGGGTCTCACTGACCAGGAATTCTCTATGTAGTCTCAGGATAGCCTTGAACTCACAGTGATCCTCCTACCTCTGCCTCCCAAAATTGGTACAAAATTTTTTTAAAAGGAGAAAATCCATTTTAACATTCACTGACAATTTCTATGATGTACATATAATAAATTTTGACCTTAATCCCCTCCCATTACTTTCTTTTGTTCCCCATACCTCTCCAACTGAACCAATTCTTTGTAACTAGTCCTTCTTCAATTTTGATGATATTTTTGTATTTTTCCATCATCAATGATGACATGTTGATGAACATAGTATGATGTAGATCATGTGAAGGTTATAAGGGCTACTATGAGCCCAGGAATGTAATGGCCACTTCCTGTCATCCACATCCTCATGCCTTACATTCTTTCCCATTCATACTGCCACTTCTTGTGTAGAGGTCCCTTAGCCTTGTTGGATGTGATGGAGATATCTCAATTAGTTCTTGACACTCAACTGTCACTTATTCTCAGCAATTTGGTAAGTTTTGATTCTCCCCAGTAGCCACTACTATCTGAAAATAGCAGTTTGTCTGACCAAAATAAATATATATATATATATGTGTATGTATATAATTTAGAGGGCAATTTTATGGGCACAACATTTTTGTTTAGCCAAACAACTATAGTTACTTTCTCATGAAGACTTTTGACCCTTTCATCCATAGGCTTTTAATTAAGTTTTCATTATCAGGCATAGATTCTCTCCAATGGAACAAGCCTCCAAAATCCAATTAGATAATTGTTGGTTAACACCATATAGTCAAGACACTGTTGTACCACGGGGCACATCTCTCCTGGGTGGCCAGTTCTGTAGCCTTCAGGATCCTCTGTTGGTCAAGACTGCTGATTAATTTCATCTCCCAGTAGACCACACACATCATTATTAAACTTTGTATGGTTTAAATATGATGAGTACCATGGCAAAAGTATTGTATTTTTCCTTAAATATACTTATATTTCACTGATGATGAATTATTTTATAGGCACTAGTATCAAATGAGTGGAACGTACCTCATCTTTTAGTATCCTAGCTTCAAGAATTCAGAAGCCTTAGTTATTTGGTTGGGGATCTAGATTCATGCAAGTCATATATGCAAAGCATATTTCTTTCATAAGCCTAAGTCTTGGCATACAGAAAGAGCTGTGAGTCCCAACTGTCAAAACTACTTTGCCAGCAAACAAAATTATTTTATGTACTTAGCTCACAAATAATGTATTCATTTCAGTCATTTTTGTGCATTACTATTTCAGGGTTGCCGAATCGTCAAAATTATGCCATTATCTACTGTTACCTCCACAGTGTCTAAATTTCAACATAAGTCAAGATAGGTAGTAGTGTCAAGAAATATACACCTTATTTCACAATCAATATAGATTTTACTATTTGTCAACATAAAATATCTTTGTCTCTAATATTAAACTTTTAACTTAGCATTTGCCTAAGTGTTTTGGAAGTAGAGTAGGAAGCCGCACAAGTAACATGCATTTGAATATCTCACTATGAGGTTTATTATATGTATATTATAATTTCATTCTTGCAAGAGCCCTATGATTTTGCCTGTATGGAACATAAGGAGCTGGGTACATAAAATAGCTATTTGGCCTAACATCACATAGCATAAATTTGAGAGTTTTATCTTCATCTTACTGATTCTGAGTTGTAACCAAAAGGGTAAAATAGTATTTTAAGGAAAATGTATTTCATGCCTGGAGGTTTCAGGGTAAGACATATTGATGGCACTGATTAAATCAATTGTAAAAATTTCTAAGTACTTAATAGGTAAGCATTGTTTACTTAATGTACTATATTTTAATGATACATAAATCATATATGTTTTCGGATTTAGTTCCATTTCTAAGACAAACATACCTTCTCAGAAGATCATTTATCCCATTCACTTCTGCGTGAGCCTAGTTGTGTTTGATTAATATTCATTTATGTTACAAGGTAAAGAAGGAAATATGATTATGGCAGATACATTCTTCACAAAAAGGTATGTATAGACATTATTTATATAAAATGTTGAGGAATATCTTATTCAAGTATATACATTTATAATATTAGGGCTCGGGAGATGACTCAGTGGATACAGGGTTTCTCACTCAAGCCTAAGTACCAGAGTTCAAACCCTGACCCTTTACAAAAAAAAAGAAATCCATAGTAGATGCAATGTGGGAGGCAAACACAGGAGAATTTCTCAGAAGCTTGAAGTTTCTCTGCAAGGGCAATAAAGAACAGGAGGAGGAATATGACTGAGGAACAGTACTTCACACATGGTAGAAGGGTAAGGAACAATGCAGGAAAGTTATCCACAGACATCCACAAGCATGCCTTGGCACCCACTCATCTGTGCTTACACATGAATACACACATACACAAAAAACATTTCTAAAATTATAATATTCCAATATAAGCATATTAATATCTTTGTAACCATTCAATTTATAAATTACTTTCTTAGATTTATGCATGTGTGTTCAGCAATATAATTGTTAAGTAAATAAGTAAATGGTGGCATAACTATAGTTTATTTTAAATCTTTTTTATTTATTTAATATTTTCATGTGCATTGCATTTTTATGATGCCGCACATTTGCAAAGTTTTAAAGTTATATTTGCTAATTTTGAAACATTCTGATCTGTTTCCTTCATTACATAATTTTTAAGATTGTCACTTAGGCAAGTAGTCTCAGAGGGACTAGTTTGAAAATAAACTTAAGAATAATGCAAATGGAAAGCATATAATTGGGAGCAGCAGTAATAAAGCAGATATATTTATGAGCAAATGGAACTAGGACTCCTGATGTTCATTAGAACTGGATAAATAGAATAGAGAGTGAAATTCCCTAAGACATTGCAAGCTACACAAATCCTCTAATATATAGCACTCATGAAGATGGGAATTTCATGCACACATCTATGAATTTCTGGGGCATAAATGTTTCCTTTGGATATAGCCAGATGGGAAAACTGTTGCTTTGAAAACACAATGTCCGCTTTGCTTTTGTCTTCTTGTGAAAAATAGCTATTCAGTCAATGATGGGTATGTTTTTCTTGGCCCTCAGGAAACCATCCAGATTGTAGTCTGAAAAGTCTTTTTAGTTGAAAAGCTTGAACCAAAAGATACAACCTAGTATGCTACCTAAGGCGGTAACGGAGATTTTGAGCTCAATTAGGCAGTGTGAAAGAAAAGATAGCTTGCAGGTGAAGGGGAGGAAAAATCTGTTTTGGACAAAAGAGACAAAAAACTAAAACAGTGACAGACTAAGGATACAACGACCAAGAAAAATATTTGTAGGACAGTGATAGTTTATGTTAAATCCTGAGTTGTTTCCTAATGCTCTGTAGTAGCACTATGTTACTTCATGCTTTCAGTACCAATTGATAGATGTCAGATACTTGATAAACATTCTATATAGAAATGAATAGAAATATTAGCTTAAAGGTACTGGGGAAAATGTCAGCTTTCTAACTGCCAGCTCACACAATTAACTTTAGATATAGCAAGCAGTATTTAAATTCAGCTACAATAGATATTATAAAGAACCAGGGAATGAAGAGCAGGAGGATATAGACACATACACTCTCAATTATACATTAACAAGAGGTGCACGTGGAAAGTATTCAACTACAGAGGCCATTGTTCTTAGAAAGGGTGTTTATGTGCTTGCTATGAGATTTTACAGCCGATATTTATTAACATCAGAAATTATTAAATGTTAAATATATAATTTTTCTGACTAAAGTCATATTTGTTAACACAATTTTGTGATGTAGTAAATAGCATATAAAGGATTTGGAGATAGCCTTACTGTAGATTTTGTGAAAAATATAAAGACAGAAACTTCCGCAGGTGGAAGATTGAAATCACCTTCTCTATGAAAGTGAATGTGTTTTTCAGTAATATTTTAATAGTGGTAGGTTAAATGTTATGCAGCTGCTAACACATCTCTATCGTGAAAAAAGGCACAGCACAAATGATGGCTCATGTTGTTATGGAGGTTGTTATGACCCTAACATCTGAGTCATCTCATTTCAGAAATCTGATAAAGGAGACAATAACTTCATAAAATCAACTATATATTTCTATAAAGTCAAGAAAATAGAACCTGGTAATGGTGTGTGCTCAGACTATGGGTCCCTAAGTAGAAATATTGTAACTCACTTCCATTATATTTCCTAACTGAAAAATAATCACTGCTTCAGGGAAAAGTTCTATTTGCTTTTAGACTTTCTGCTACCACCACCCAAGTGAATAGCAAGGAATTAATTTGTGACCTTTGATCATCAGACATTTCCCTGACACACACACACACACACACACACACACACACACACACACACACCTCTATATAAGTATCAAAGCTTTAGGAGTATATCAGCCTATCTTAACCAGATATTTAGGAAAAAAAATTTAGGATGCTGGACATATGGACAAAAAATAAATTCTAAATCCTTCACTACACTTTGAAATCGAATTTTATGTAAAGTATAGAATTAACTTTTGTACTACTAATATAGTATAAGAATAACATATATTATTTTCTCATTTCAGAACTCTATTATTCTATATAATGTACCACTAATAAATGAAATCTTGACATGAGTTATATCATCTCTTTACTCTGTTGTCTCAACTCAGTGAAATTTGGTTTTCCTTTACTATTTGCAGGCTTTCACTTTTATTTACAATACCAACTTTATTATTATTATTATTATTATTATTATTATTATTATTTTGTTTGCTCCACCACAACCAGCTTCAATTTATTTTTTAATTTTAATTTATTTATTTATGAGAGAGAGAGAGAAAGTCAGGGAGAGGGGGAGAAGAATGGGCACATCAGGGCCTCTAGCTGCTGTAAACAAAGTCCAGATACATGCAACCCTTTGTGCACCCTTGTGCATCTGGCTTATGTGGGTCCTCGGGAATTGAACCAGGGTCCTGAGGCTATGAAGGCAAATACCTTAACTGCTAAGGCATCTCTCAAGCCCTCAATACCAACTTTTTATGCATATATTATCCCTACTATCCTGGTGTCTATCAACAAATTCTCTATGAATTTAATATTTTATCATATATTATGAACAGTGAAAAGACAATGCTCCAAAATGAACCTGACTTCTAATATTCATCTCTAAAAATATGTATAAGGATGTGAGAAAATAAATCTATATCAAATCTCTTGGAATTATAATAGAAAATTAGACCTAAGAAGAGATATATATTTTTATATTCAGATTTTATATTTGAAAAATATGTGACTCAGAAGATTGTAATAAATTGCCAATGTAATCAAGTTAGTGGCAAATGCAGGTCTCAGACCTTAGTCTCTTGACACTCAGTTTAATTTTCTTCTTATTGTATGCATAACAGTACTGTAATATACTTGAAAATGAACACCAAAAAGATAGACTGAAATTTTGAAAAATAAACCCAGAAAAAATGAGAATCAACATATATGTGCATGCTTGTGTATGGTAGAGGCAAAAATTATTTGCATGACATCAGTGATTGTACTCAGTACCAAACCTCATCAAATAGTTTGGTTAGTAATCTGAAAGTCAAATGGAGAATCACATAGCCAAAATAGCCATTAATATCACTATCATAGGTGCAGAACATTAAGAATAATAGTATGAATTATAAATGGTATATGAACTATTATAAATTTTTAAATAGAAAATCTATACTTTCACAAATTCACCATGTAACTGTTTTACTACATAATAAATCAATTTGGTGATTCACAATTCACAAAGCTACAATTTCCAAGGTGTTTTGCTCTTCCATATGCCCATTTCAGCTGGTGGATTGATAGGAGCTCTTCCTTAGGAGTCTGGTTTGCCCTTCACTGAATTTACTTGGGCAGCTGGAGTACATGTTTATCACCATCCAACAATTTAGACTGGGCTTGTTCTCATGACAGCTAGGCTAGGCAGGTTAGAGATAAAGACTAAAAAGCACACCAAGACTGTTAAAGCTGCAGTTCAAAACCAGTTCAAAGTTGGTAATAATGCAAATCTCAAGGCCAGATAAGATTCAAGTATAGGGGAAAATAAACTGTGAAACCGCCAGGAGTAGTTTTAAAATTGTATAGAAGAGAAAATAAGCACAATTAGTTAAATATCTTTGTCACTAAAACCCTTAATAAAAAGCATTTATCTCTCTACCTGCCTCTCTTTATATAAATATGCAAAATAGATACACATATGCTTTATACATAAATACATGTATGTATATACATATACGCATATAAACTTATTTAGTATATGTTTGAAAGTTATACTTATAAATTTATACAAATGTATATTGATGTAAACATAAGGCTGTATCATATATTTCACATTCTAATGATTTACATATATAACAACCTTTCATTATCTTTAGTAATCATTATATTAGGACAGTTTAGATTTACAAAAATATTGTGAAGATATTAGAGACTTCTGATATATAGCAATCATTTCTCCCTATTAGAAATATGTGATATTACTTTGGTATACTTGGTACAATTAATGAATCAGTGTTGATACACTGTGATTAATCATTGATTAGTCAAGTTTCTTCAGGGGTTCTTCTCTAACTTTGTTTATTTTCTTATTTTTTGTTTATTTTGTGGCTTTAGGGGCTTGAGGCCAGGGCTTCTTAAATGTTTGGGCATGTCTCTACCACTGAAGTATATCTAGGCACTGGTTTCCTTGGTTTTAGCTATTGCCTGCTTCTCATTCTAACTACTCATCCACCATGTCACAACACCTTGGTTTCAGGGCAAAGTCTTGCTATGTAGTCCAGGCTTTCCCAGAAGTTGCTTCTTAGCACAAGACAGCCTTAAACTCATAGTCCAATGGAATCAACTTACTGAATCTTGGTATTATAGGCTTATGTTAACATGAATGGATTTTTAAAAAATTTATTCGTGTATTATTTATGAAGGAGAGAGAGAACACTAGGGCTTCTTTCCTTGGGAAATGAACTCTAGATTCCAAATGCATGTGTCACTTTGTGCATCTGTTTTACATGAGTACCAGGGAATTGAACCCTGACCCCACTGATCAATCTTCCCAGCCCTCATTGATTTTTACATGCAATTTATATTTTATTAACTAACAATACATATATATTTATGGTATACTATATAATATTTTAATATAAGCATGCACTATTTAATGCCTGAATCAGGTTAATTAACATATGCAGTAAAACATAGGTTTTTGTGAGGACAACAGTAAAATTTACTGTTCATAATTTTCAAGTAAACAATACATGACTATTTTCTATCATGAACTTCCATTTAAGCGCCTCACACCTAGGCACAAGCCCTGGAACAATCATTTTATTCTTCTATGAGTCTAGCTTTCTCCATTTCTACTTGTGAGAGATCTTACATATGAATGGATATTTTATTTCATGTTATGACAAATTAAAGGATTTCATTTTTTAAGATTACATTATGCTACATTTTCCATACATATCACATTTCATCATCCATTTATGCTGATGGGTATTTCAGTTGATTATATATCTTGGCTTTTAGTAAATAAGATGCAATTAACATAACATTCTTGCTGAAATCATTCCCCTTAGAAACATACTCTGAAGAGGGATTGATATAGTAGCAGCTTCAATTTTTATCTCTTAAGTTATCACTATACTGTTTTCCATAAAATCTGTAATAATTTATATCACCACCAACAGTCTTCTAGGGTCCTCTTTTATCTTCATCCTCACCAATCATAATTGTTTATATAATAACCATCCTAACATGTTATATACTATTTAATCATTGGTTTAATTTGAATTTCTCTTGTGTTTATAGATGATTACATGTATTCTGTCAAACAGTATTATTTCTTCTACGAAATACCAGTTGAAGACTGCTCACTCACTTTCTCATTTTATGCTCTTTATCTATCTATCTATCTATCTATCTATCTATCTATCTATCTATCTATCTACCTATCTGATTAATCTTATACAAATATTCCATCCCATTTGATAGGTTTTAATTCAGTATTTTAGCAGTTTGATTTGACTTCATTGTAAGGTCTCAGTTTTACTTCTCTATTTAAAAATTAAGTTAGTTGTTGTCATGAAGACAAAAATATTTCTTGTCATGGTAGCACAAGCTTATAAACCCAGAACTTGGAAGTCTGATATAGGACTGTGAGTCTGTGGTCATACTGAGATACATAGGGAATTTCAAGCCATCTTGAGCTACATTTCATATTAAAAACAGCACAATAAAATCCTAAAAAAAACAGAAGTTACATTATTTCTTAAATAGTAACCAAGACTAAGCTTAATGCACCTTTATGCTAACTAAAATATTCCATGGGGGCTGAAGGGATGGCTTAGTGGTTAAGGCGTTTGCCTGCAAAGCCAAAGGACCCAGGTTCGATTCCCCAGGACCCATGTTAGCCAGATGAACAAAGAGGTGCACACATCTGGAGTTCGTTTGCAGTGGCTGGAGGCCCCGGTGCACCCATTCTCTCACTCTACCCCTCTTTCTCTGTTAAATAAATAAATAAATAAAATATTCCATGGGTGCTTTACCTTGTAAGAGACCTGCCAATTCCTGTCTCACATCCCTGTGACATTCTAACATACATTGAAGGTTTCCACATTTGTAATCACTCAAACATTGCTATTATTATTAAAGTATTTTTAGATGATGTAAGAAAATTTAAAATTAAAAATATTTCCTATTAATTTAGTCCCGTGCATGTCATTTTCGATTTTTCTGAGTAACTAACTTCCTTTCAAAATGTAACATGCACTAATTTTATATATTACTAGTTTTTATATATTACTAATTTTATATATTACTATGTATTACTATATAACACTTTATTACTTTCATATCATATTCACTGATCAGATCCAGACTTCCTTCATCTGCCATCAAATTACTTCACACCCTAGCTCAAGGAATCATTGTTCTACATTCAAATCAATATTCTTATAACTTTTAACCATGAGAGACAACATACGGTACTTGCGCTTTGCTGTGTGTTTAATTTCACTTCCAACAAGCTCCTCTATTTTCTTCTATTTTGCTAAAATGACATGACTTTTCCATTATTCATATATATATGCATATTAAATGTTTTAAATATTTCAATTGTACTGGTAGATTTCAGTCTCTTTATCTACGTGATATGTTTTTTCTTACTATTATGTGTATTAACTTCCAAATAAATAGATGACTTCATGACTTCCATAGTTTGAGCTATTTTAAGTCTACATGATTATGTACACATGGATTTTTGCATTTGTTAAAAACATTGCATTGAGCCATGTGTGGTGGTGCACACCTTTAATTCTAGCATTCGGGAGGCAGAGGTAGGAGGATCGCCTTGAGTTCGAGGCCACCCTGAGACTCCATAGTGAATTCCAGGTCACCCAGGTATAGAGTGAGACCCTACCTCAAAAAATAAAAACAAAACATATTATTGTACATATTTTATTGTTTCCTTTATTATTATATACTTATCTCTTTCCATTTATTCCTTTATAATATTTTGCTTAAAAGGTCTTTTTTCAGATGGTAATATTCAATCTCTGATTTATTTTGTTTATATTATAGTAGTATAGCTTTCCATCTTTCATTTCAAACCAATTATTTTATTAATATGTACTTCATTTTACATATTAAGGAACATATTGCCCATGTCCACCCATAGTGACACCTCTGGTTATATAATATTGACTTTTTGTTTTATACTTTTAGCAAGTCAACCATGTTAATTGTACAAGTTTTGATAACTTTAAAAGAAAAAAGAGCTACAGATGTGTTGCACCATAGCTGGATCTTCTATTCCACTGGTCTCTGGATCTCTTTTAATATGCCAGTATAGGGGCTGGAGAGATGGCTCAGCACTTAAAGGCACTTGCTTCCAAATCCAACCTATGTGGGTTCAATTGTCCAGTGCCCACATTAGGCCACATGCACAAAGTAGCACATATATCTGGAGTTCAATTGCAATGGCTAGAGATACTAGCACTCTCATAACCACCACCCCTCCCTTTCTCTTTCTTTCTCTGTCTCTCTACTTGCAAATAAATAAATAAAAGTAGTTTAATATCCCAGTATAAAACTGTTTTTTATAACTATGGCTCTGTATTTTGAGATCATGTATTAGAAATTTTCCAGCACTGTATTTTTTGTTAATTCAGGATTACTTTGGATCTTTCTCTCTCCCTCTCAAACAAATAAAAATAAAAAAGGCGGTGCTGGAGAGATGGCTTAGCAATTAAGGCACTTGCCTTCAAAGCCAAAGGACCCAGATTCATTTCCTCAGGACCCACATAAGCAAGTTGTGCAAGGTGTGGAGTTCGGTTGTAGTGGCTGAATGCCCTTGCATACCCATTCTCTCTCTTCCTCCCTCTGCTTTTCTATCTCTTTTATTTCTCTTATATAAATAAAAAAGCAAAATAAAGAAGATTACTTTGGTTATCTGTATTATTTTGGGATTCAGTATGAAAGTTAAATTTTTTTCTGTATCTCTGAAGAATTTTACTGCCAACTTCATGGGTATTGTGTTTAATGTGGATCACTTTTGGTATTATGACATTTTAACGATAGTAATTCTGCATATCCATGAACATGAGAGGTCTTCTCACTGCTAGTTTCTTCAACCTCTCTTTTTACTGCATTCTATTAGTCACTGGGGACAACTTTTACATCTTTGATTAGGGCTCTTTCTAAATATTTATATTGTCTTATTTTATTTATTTATTTGAGAAAGAGAGAGAGAGAGAAAAAGTGGGAGTGCCAGGGCCTCCAGCCAATGCGAACAAACTCCAGATGCATGTGCCCCCACAAATACCTTAACCTCTAAGCCATCTCTCCAGCCCACATTTTTGATCTATTGTGGATAGTACTGATTTCCTGATTTCTTTTTAACCGACTTCACTATTAATGGAGAGAAAAACACTGACTTTTCTAGGTTGATTTTCTGATTCTACCTTTCTTAATTTGTATGTCAATTATAGTGATAACTTGAGGAGTCATTATAATTTCTTGGCATTAAATCATTATCAATTAAAATCAGTGTTAAGGGGCTGGAGAGATTGCTCAGTGGTTAAGGCACATGCCTGCAAAGCCAAATGATTGGAGTTTGATTCAAATCCTCAGTAACCACATAAGCCAGATGCACAAGATCCTGGTTGCATCTGGAGTTTGTTTGCATTGGTTAAAGGCTCTGGTGTATCCATCTTCTCTCTCTCTCTCTCTCAATTAAATGAATATAAATAAATAAACAATACTTTAAAATCAGGTAATATGATTTTTTTTAATTTTTAATTATTTGTGTGTGTGTGTGTGTGTGTGTGTGTGAGAGAGAGAGAGAGAGAGAGAATGGGCACACCAGGACCTTCAGCCTGCTGTCAACAAACTCCAGATGCATGCGCCCCCTTGTGGCACCCATGCGACATTGCATACTTGTGGCACTGTGCATATGTCTACTGGAACCTGGAGATTTGAACATGAGTCCTTAGGATTTATAGGAAAGTGCCTTAACCACTAAGCAAACCCTCCAGCCCTGATATAATCTTTTTCATTTCGTATTTCTATGAATTGTATTTGATTTTCTTGCCTAATTTCTCAAAAAATGTTTTGAATACAAAATAAACAGTGGTAAGACAGACTCTATTCTATTATTCCTAACTATAGAGATGTGAAAATTTGAAGCTATGAACTTCATGTAAGAGAAGTCATGCGGTGTTTGTCCTTTTAGGCCTAAGTTACGTCACTCAGCATGATGTTTACCAGTTCCATCCATTTTCTTGAAAATTAGTTTGAAAATTATAAAATTGGATTTTTCTTCACATCCGAATAAATTTCCATCATGTGTATATATCAAATTGTCATTCATTCATCAGTAGGCAGACATTTTCTATTTCCTTTTTATTGTATAGAGAACATCAATGAACAACTTTATAGTAAAATGTAATTTCTGTTGACTCTATGCCTATGTGTAGAATAGCTGAGTCATATAATAGTACTATTTTGGGGGAACCTCCACAATAATTTCAATAGTGTGTACCAGTTTAAATATATCCTTTTCCACATATCAGCTTCAGCATATGTTGTCATTTGTTTACTTGGTGATTGCCATTCTGACCAGGACATGATAAAAATTTCAAATTCTTTTAATTTCTTTCATGGCCAAGGATGTTGAACACTTTTTAAAAATCTTTATTAATTGAGAGCCAGGCGTGGTGGCACACACCTTTAATCCAGCCCTCGGGAGGCAAAGGTAGGAGGATCACTGTGAGTTCGAGGCCACCCTGAGACTACATAGTGAATTCCAGGTCGGCCTGAGCTAGAGCGAGACCCTACCTCGAAAAACAAACAAATAAATAAATAAACAAAACAAAAAAATCTTACTGGGGAGATAGCCCAGCGATTATAGGTGTTGTCTTGCAATGCCTGCTGGACAGGTTTCAATTGTCCAGTGCCTATGTAAAGCCATATGCACAATGTTGAACATGTTTCTGGAGTTTGGTTGAGTGGCAAGAGGCCCTTATACATCTATAATGTATTTGTTTCTATCTATCTCTAAATAAATATATTTAAATCAATAAAAATATCCATTTATCCTTCACGTTTCTTATGAGAAATATCTAATAAATTCTACTGTCCACCTTTCAATTGGGTTGTTTACATTGGTGTTTTTAAATATTAAATATTATTTGTGTGTGTGTGTGAGAGAGAGGAGGGGCAAATAGACAGAGAGAAAGAATGGGCACTCTAGGACCTTGAGCCACTGCAGACAAACTGCATACATATTCGCCTCCTTTTGTATCTGAGTTACCTGGGTACTGGAGAATCAAACCTGGTTCTTAGGCTTTGTAGGCAAGCACATTGACTGCTAAGCCACATCTCCAGCCTTGGTATTTATTTTTAAAGTTCTTCATATATTGTAGATATTAATCTTCTGTCACATCTATATTGGAAAAGTTTTATTTTTCCCCATCAGAGAGCAGCTTCTTCATCTGACTGACAACTTTCTTTGTTGAATGTTTTTATTTCCTAGATGACTGAAGAACTATTCATTCTTTATCCTTGACCTTGTATTAAAGTGTAATCCCTACTTATTTTCTCTAACATATTGAGTGTTTTAGATATTAATTTGAAGTCCTTGACACAGCTGGAGTTGATTTTTCTGTAAGGTGAGAGATGAGGATTAAATTTTATTCTGCTACATATAGAAATCCAGTTCTATCTCATCTTAGCCTTTTGATTAAGATAAAATGCAGAGTGTCAGTTTTCCCACCAAAAATATTTGTTGATGATGCTGTCTTTTTCAAATATGTATTATTGGTACATTTGTCAAAAATAGTTGTAGTTACAGAGACTTATACCTAGTTCTTCTAGTCTATTCAATTGATCTACATGCCTCTTGTGGCACTACCATGCTGCCTTTTGTTTTGTTGTTGTTTTGTTTTTCGAGGTAGGGTCTCACTCTAGCTCAGGCTGACCTGGAATTCACTATGGAGTCTCAGGGTGGCCTCAAACTCTTAGCGATCCTCCTACCTCTGCCTCCTGAGTGCTGGGATTAAAGGCATGCGCCACCACGCCCAGCTCCCTGCTGCTTTTAATATAGCTCTGTAGTATATCCTGAAATCAATTATGCTGGTATCTCCACAGTACTCTGTTTTAAACCTTGATTATTGTGTGTATCCATGTGTTTAGGATGTTCATGAGTGAATGTGAGCTACGATGCATCTGTGGAGTTAAGAAGACAACCTTGAGTATTGGTCACTGCCTTCTATATTTTAGTCAATTTTTCCAGCATGATACTTTTGTGCAGGCAAAAATTTTACATCTTATATTTAAAAATCAATTTCCACTGACTTTGTTAATGGGAAAATTAAGAACATTTACATTTGGATTTATTTTTAAATCCACACACTAAATCCTAATATTTTGTTGTTTTTCTTCTAGTTACTCGTAAAATTTGGTGTTCATTTGTTTTTCCATAATTGATTTTTAGAGGTATAGTAGTTTAATGAGCTAATAATGTTCGATCCTATGATAATTATCGTTGTCTCCAAGTACTTGTAAAATTTGTTGTTTCCCACGTGCATAATAGTATTTGCTTTGCTCCTGTTCCATGTGCAGGATTACTTTAAGTATCTTCTTTAATACTCATTTAGAAATAATGATTTTTTTTTTTTGCTTTCTGCTTGTCTTGGAAGTTTTAACTTTAGTCTACAATTGATCAATATCATACCATATGCTGGCAGTTATTTTTTTCCAACACTTGAAATACATCAATCCATATCTTCCTGATCTTTAGGTACTTGTGCTGAGAGTCTGTTATTTTTTTCTGATGAATTTATTTTTTGACATGATTGTACAAAAGGGAAATGCCCAATCAAATTATATGATTTGACACGTATCTTTCTACCTGTTATTATTATTTTTCCTTTGTGCTGTGTTTTGGATGATTAACATTGATTTTGAAGGGTTTCTATTCTGATCATATTTATTTTGTGCTCTAAATGATTTCTATCACTGGATGACCATATCTTTCAAAATGTTTGGGAGATTCCGTTATTACTTGATTGGATTGAATTTGTATATCTCTGATATGTACTTGGATTCCTTCATTTATACCAATTATGCATAAATCTGGTCTTTAATAATGGCCAATTAATTTACTCTTTTCTGCCTGTAACAAATTATATTTCCCTTATTACTAGCTGAACATGAAAATTAATCAACCTTGTCTTTGAACCATATTTTTTCTTCAATTTGATATTGGCTGTGATGAAGCATTCAATTGAATTTTTTTTACTTACTATATTTTTCACTGATAAGTTTTCTTTTGAGTTCTTTTTCACACTCTGTCATTTTCACAGTGCTCTTTTATGCTACCTAATTAAATAAGATTTTTTGCATTCTCTAACCTTATTGATAATTCTAATATCAATCTTCAAGTTTTCCATGTTGTCTGCTTTCATATGTTTGGAATTAATTATTAAAGAATTAGGTGCTTTAAAAGGAACTCTGTTCCTTTGTCTATTTAAAGTTCTGTGTTCACATGTTGATATTTGTTCATCTGTTATCAAGCTAAACTTTGGGAATTGCCTTCTCTTCCCCATGTGTCCTTTGATAGCAATTGCTCATGTGCAGTTTCATCTAATTACAACTGGAATTTGTAGCAAGGTATCTTTGTTCATTCTTTGACTGCAATGTTTTTACACAGAGCATGTTGTGAGGGTCATGCTTTCTGTGTGTTTCCCATGTATAGGGTAACTCTTGTAATTCTGGAAGTTCTACGGGAGACAATAGAGTGTACTAGTCATGGCATCTGTAGTGCCCCTTCCCATGTTTATAAATTGTCCATTATGAAAGTTATGAGGGCAATGTACCCTGAGAGCCCTCATTTTAGGAGTGTCCATAATTTGTTTTGTTTCCCATTTGTTGTTGATGCTCTGAAAGTGGATAGTCAAGAATGAGTTTTTTCCCCATTTATTCTTTAGTTATTAATTATGGACATACTTAGTATGAATACATAATGAGTTGGCGGATCCTTTCCTTGGTCCCTGCCTTCCACTGGAGGCTCTCCAAGTGGGGATACAAGGATTCACCATGGGTTTATGGGTAATGCATTGTGGGGGCAGCATTCAATTATTGGGGGAGGGTAATGACTCTGGTCATGATGTCCCACCCCATGGCTCTTACAATCTTCAGACCCCTCTTCCACAAAGTTTCCTGAGCTGTGTTGGGTGTATTTTAAGTCTACTTCATGGATGACCTATTAGGAGTCTCTGGATCTCTGCTTTACTAAGTGTTGAGTATCCTTAGCATCTGTCTCCTTACCCAAGCTGCGTTCTTTTTCATCTCCCCACTTCCTCTGTGGATTTAGCTGGGACTTGGCTAAAGTGTGAGGGGTAGTTTATCTCTTTTTGTCTCACAACTTCTTGAAAGATTAAAAACAGACTCTGCAAGGGAGAATGAATTCAACACAGATTAATTGGGATAAGCCTTATTAATTTAGGTATAATTTGGTGGATGAAGCCTTCTTTTAGCCAAAGTCTGGAGGGAGCTTGATATTGTCTCCATAAGATTCTCATATGTTTCCCACTTCCAGATATGAGTTCCTATCCAATGAGAAGATCTCTTAGCCAATCAGAAAGCTATTGGTTACACACCAAGGCTATGTGACACGATTGCACTTTTGTGTACACTTGTCAGGATGTTTGCTTCAGATTAGCTTAGACCCCTGCTTGCTAGAATCATTGTTGACCACACTCCCCCAGTAGCTCATGTATCATTTTTCAGAACTAAAAGGGCTAACTGGGGATTGGCTCCCTTCTGGATTCTACCAGCTTAATTCTTTTGCTGTACCAGCAGCATATGATGTCTTCAGCTATTTGGTCCTACCATTTACTTCAGGTGGGTAATTAAGTGCTTTGACAGAAGCCTGCGTTGCCTTGGGGACCTCGTATGTACCTCTGATCAACAACTCATTATGGCTAGCAACCATATTCTAGTACTGGGAATTACAGGCCAGAGCTAAAATTGTTTAAGGTTAGTCTTCGTCCCATTCTCTCCCATGCCTGTCTTTCTAGGTGCTCCCCAATACTCCTGTTGAGGGTTCAATCTTTTAGTCTACTTTCAGAGATAAAGGTTTAAATGGTGCCAGTTCATGTTAGGTTTAATTTTGTGGTACTTTTACCCCACCCTCTCCCAAGTCTTTCCATCCTTATTGTATGGGCCTTCAGTTGCCTCTCAAGTATGTCAGCAAGTCCAGTTGACCCAGGTTAGGAACCACAGATGAGTGAGATAATGCAATGATTGTCTTTCTGTGATTGTGTGAGTTCACTAAGTATGATCTGTTCTAAGTCTGTTCATTTTTCTACAAATTTAATTGTGCCATTTTTTTCTTAATGGTGAATAGAATTCCATTGTGTAAATGTACCATAAATTCTTTGTTCATTCATCCAATGATGGGCACCTGGGTTGTTTCCAGTTCTTAGTTACTATGAATTAAGCAGCAGTGAATGAGACATCTATGGAGGTATATCTGTACCTGATATAAAGCTATATTACAAAGCCATAGTAACTAAACAACATTGTACTAGCATATTGACAGAATTATAGACCAAGGGAAAAGAATAGAAGACACAGACTTTAGGTAAAGTATCAACAGCTACTTGATCTTTTACAAAGGTGCCAATAATGTAGAAAAGACAGCATCTTCAACAAATGGTACTGGACAAATTGGATAGCCATATGTAGAAAAATAAAACTAGACCCACACATGTCTCCATACACAAAAATCAAGTACAAATGGACCTCAATACAAAACCAGAAATTCTACTACTTGAAGAAAAAATATACCCCAGTATCCCAGGAAATTAAACAATCACTCAACCAATGGGATCTCAGAAAGCTAAAATATTTTGCAGAGACAAACATACCATAATCAGATCCTATAGATTACCCACAGAATTAGAGAACATTTTTGCCAGCTATAACACTGACAGAGATCTCATATCTAGAATATAGAAAGAAGTCAAAAAACTAAACAAGAAAAAAAATCAAACAACCCACTAAAAATTGTGGCAGAGAACTGAATACAGAGTTCTCAGAGGAAGAAATACAAATTGTTAACACTTAAGAAAATGTTCAACATTCCTAACAATTAGGGAAATTCAGATTAAAATAACTATGAGGTGAGCATTTTTTCAACCTTCTCAAAGTGTTAGACACAGTTTTCTACAATGGGAAAAATGAAATAAAAATAACAATAAATAACCCAATAAATTACAATATAGTAGATTATTAGGTAAGCAAAATATTTAAGTTAATGTTTTGAATCTTAGAGAAAATTAATAAGAAGCTTCTAGTACTGTACTGAATTTAGACTTATTCTTTTAACTGTAGTAATATGCAAATAGTGAATATCTCAAATACAAGAAAAATATATAGAAACAAATGAAAATCAAGTTCAAGCTGTAAGACCAACAGCATCAGGAAAGGCAGGAACAAAATTAATATATTTTAATAAAATAAAATGTTAAAATGATAGAAACAAAATTCAGAGTCAGATATTGTCATGCACAAACAATCTCAGCACAGAGAGACTGAGGATCTCCCATATGATTGAGGCCAGCCTGATCTACAAAGTGAATGTCTTGCCAATTAGAGCTACATAGCAAATCCCTGTTTCAAAAAATCTAATAATAATGATAATTGGAAGGAGAAAAAGATATTAACAGCTATAAAATTCAAAAGGAAAATATTGAAACCAAGAAAAATAGAATAAATTATATTAACACACAAACAACAACAACAACAAAAAACAAAGAACTTACAACTGAAAATAGAAGAAAGGAGAATTTAAAGTAAAACATACCAAATCCCATACATATATGCACATATTTATTAAAGTAGTATCATGCAAAGCTCCATAGGCATAGACTCCCAAGAGATGGTTAATCATGTCAGAAAGCAGAAATGTGGTACTTGCAGTTACTATCTTTTCTTTCCTTGTCATCTTGGCTATTTTCCCATTACAAAGAGTATAAAGGCAGGGGTAATTCACCCTTCTAACTTAATTGTGTCTTGCTCACCAGGAAACCATCTGGAGTGTTTTAGGAATAAGGCCAATAGGAACTGCTATTAACCATCCTGCAAGAATTATTATGGAACTGAAAGTTCTCCATACAAAAAAAATATTCTCAATGATTTTCTCTATGTGTTCCAGAGATGGATTGAAGCACATTGGAGAAGAAGGACTACTATGTGCATTAGAGGAAGGTGCATATCAGATCCCACTAATTCCACTATCCACAAGTCTGAACTTCTGAGAACCAGCTAGTTGCATGTATCACATCTACCTACTCAGTCTGAGGTTCTAAGTCCATAATCAGGTGTCCTCATTAACACCTGGGAATACCACAATATGGATGTCATCCAATGTTATGAATGTAGAAAAAAATAACATGTTAAAACAGAAAACCAGAAAATGAATCAGAATTCAGGCTTTAATAACACCACTCATTTGAGAACTCATTATAGGATGCCTGCATTCCTATCTGATGGCTGTATGCCCCATGACCCAAGGACTTCCCATTACACCATACCTCTTATAGATTCAATCACTTTCCACACCATACTAGGGCCTGATCCTTATGCACGTGAAACCCTAGCAGATAACCTCAAACCATATCTAAATATTAGAAACATCCACTTTCTGTTGAGTGATAAACCAAAGCTAAAATTCACTGGAATTTGGAACTCCTTAGTTGATAAGCAGACTCTGGGAAGTAATTTTTCATTCATGTTAATATTTGTTATAGAAATCAATATGGTTGTGATTTACAAAAATTATTCTTCCCCTACTCCTGTTATAACTATGGTTGATAAATTCTTGAATAATCACTGTCAGAACTAAGTTGGCTTCACAAAAGTTAAGTCCATTCCACGTGGCACTGTATAAACTCTCTTAAGAATTTCTCACTCAAGCTGGCCCATATTCAAGTTCTCTTAACTCATCAAAGTTAAGGATATCTACCTATAATAGCCTCTAAAACTATGGCGCTGTCAAACACACCTGGCCTGAAGTTTTGGATTTACATTTCTCTGTAGATTTCCATGCAATTGTTTTCTTGATCCATGTCTCTGTTTTGGTAAGTTCAGTGATTTTCATCTTATCAAATGATTAGGTGTGACAACTTCCAAATATTTAGATACAAGAGCATAAAGTTTCTCTGTATTCGTCCAAATTCCATCATTTGTAACTGGCTTTGAAGAATAAATTAGCTAACAAATTTAAAACACTAAAAGAAATTTTTACTTCATTTCTATGGCTCCATATATTCAGTGTGACACACATACATGCATATACATGGATACACACACATCATATACACACTAACCTAGTTACTTAAGATAAAAAAAAATGAGTCTCTCTATTTGTTCATGGGACTACCTCAAAGAGGCTTGCATACTAATATATGATGTCCAAGGTATCTTCACTAGGCTATATTATGATAATCCAGTTATGTATCTACTCTGATAGGTTTGAGCATGAAGCAAGATAAGATATTTAAAATGTCAGTGGATGATAGTGATAATTGTCATTATACCCACTGACATATTTTGATTGCTTCATTTAGTAGCTATTATACAAATAACAGTACTTTAGTTCACCACTTAATCTTTAAAATAAATCTGGTACACAGTCAAAATGTATTATTCTTGACTTAATGATTAGGAAACTGAATCTAGTTAAGGCCAAGCAATTGAATTTTCACATATGATTTTCATCACAAAGTTATCTTCACTTGAACAAGGACTGCGTTTTGAAGCATTAATGTAATGTTTCAATGATGAAAATTTAGTTGTACACAGTTGAGTGTCATAACAGTGACATGTTGCTATTGTTCTGTTCATGCCTAGAAGTTGATTGTCAAATACAGATATGATTAATGTCAGTCATTTTATTATTCATCAGTTCAGATAAATCAAGACACACTAACTTTCTTCTGTTTACCAACATCTTACTCAAATTTACATCTATAACTCTAATACTAGGATCACACATTTGATAATACTACCAATTAATTGGCGTTTACCATGGAAACTGTCCTTGATCTAAAAGGGATTACTTACAATAAGATTTTTCTTTTTTAATTTATTTGTTTTTTGGCTTTTTGAGGTAGGGTCTCACTCTAGCTCAGGCTGACCTGGAATTCACTATGTAGTCTGTGGGTGGCCTCAAACTCACAGCAATCCTCCTACCTCTGCCTTCCAAGTGCTAGAATTAAAGGCATGGGCCACCACACCTGGCTTTCTTTTTTTAATTTTAAGTTTTTATTTATTTATTTGAGAGAGTGAGGGAGAGAGTGAGAGAGAGAATGAGTTTGTCAGGGCCTTAAGACACTGCAAACAAACTCCATGTGCATGCACAACTTATGCATCTGGCTTATGTAGGTACCAAGAAATTGAACCTGAGTCCTTAGGCTTCACAGGAAAACACCTTAACCACTAACCCAACTCTCCAGCCCAAGAATTACTTTGTTAATTCTTATTTATTTATTTGCATCGAGAGAGATAAAAGAGAGAGAGAGAGAATGAGCACACCAAGGCCTCTAGCCACTGCAAACTCCAGATTTAATGTGTGACTTTGCATCTGATTTACATGGGTACCGGGAGTGGTACTCAGATTGTTAGGCTTTGTAGGCAAGTGCCTTATCTACTGAACCATCTTTCCAGCCCCTACAATAATACTTTTTTTCAAACTTAATTGAGTTACTTATAATCACACCTATTCATTTTGATATTCTATAGTATTACATTTGTCAATATTAGCATAGAAATAATAACACTGTGAAAATGAAAAATAAGAAATAAATATAAGAAAGCACCTAGTTGCATTCTTTCATCACAGACTACCTGGGGTACATGGGTTAGATTCAGTCAACAGAATAAACCCCAGTATGGATTTCAATAGATATGGTTTAGTATGTGAAACTTATTACTCAGGTTTTGAAAGACTGAATAGATTTGTTTTTAAGTAGAATGGAGATGATGCAGAAATAAATACAGAGGGCTGGAGAGATGGCTTAGAGGTTAAGGTGTTTGCCTGTAAAGCCAAAGGACCCCAGTTTGATTCTCCAGGGCCCACATAAGCCAGATGCACATGGTGGCACATGCATCTGGAGTTTGTTTGCAGTAGCTGGAGGCCCTGGTGTGCCCATTCTCTCTCTCTCCTTTCTCTCTCTCTCTCTCTCCCTACAATAAACAACTAAATAAAATGTATTTTTAAAAAAATAAATAAATACAGAAACCCACTATTATCCATAAGAAATGAAAAAAATAGTTTATGTTATACAAATTAAAACTCGGTTTAGTGGCTTCTGCTTCCCTAGAGTTGGTGCCTCCAAGGAGAAAATATGAAGTTTGGACCCAAAGAAACCAAAACAGAAATAAATACTACTCACAGAAAAGAATTTTAACTAGGGTATGTAACATTGAAGAGAACCAAAATGTCCAAGTTCTTTTCACATTAAAATATATATATTTGAAAAAGAGAGAGAGAGGGAAAGAATGGGCATGCCAGGGCCTCTAGCCATTTTAATGAACTTCAGAGCCATGTGCCACCATGTGCATCTGACTTACGTGGGTTCTGGGGAATGGAACATGGGTCCTTAGGCTTTGCAGGCAAATACCTTAACCATTAAGCTATCTCTACACCCCCTTTCACATTTTTGATTCCTTCCTGGATCTTCCTGGTGCTCTCTACTACCCTGACCTCTAGAGTATGACCTGACAATGAGTCAATGGACATGAAATGAATAGGTTGCATCACAAAACTGAAACTGAGTATGATGGAATAAGTTTAGGTTGAGAAGCTACAGCTTAGTTGTTAACACAATACTTATTACTCATCTAGATCTTTGAGGGTGCCTTATTGTTAGACAATCTACATTCTCTTTTATTGAAGAATATATTCAAAATAGTGTAAAACAGCATGGAACCATAGGAAGTGTATATATCAGGTCTATAACACCTAGGATGTGTTTAAGAGTAGACAAACTTCACAAAAGGGCAGAATAGAGAGTTCAAAGCAGACATGACAAATACTCTTAATTTATTTATGACAAAGATCTATCATCTTTGGATTTTTGGATTTTTTTCTCCGTGGGAAAAGAATCATAGGATGGTTTGAGTTAGGTGTCTCCCATAAAGTTGTGTGTTCTGAATGCTTGCTCCCCAGCTGATGGCTTTTTGTGAATTGCAGCCTGAATAGAGATGTGTTATTAGGGGCCAGCTTAGGGTATATAGCCAAGCTTCCCCTTGCCAGTGTTTGGCTCAACTCCCTGCCACTCTCGTCCAACTGCTGTGTCAGAGGTGATATCTAGCCTTCACTCAGGCTGCCCATTTCTCTGCAATCAAGGAGCTTCCCCTCAAGCCTTTAAGCCAAAAGAAAACTTTTTCTCCCAGCATCTGCTTCTGGTTGGGTGCTTTGTGCCAGCAACAGAAAGGTAACTGCAACAAATGGTTGTTATATTCAGTGCTATTAATTAATTAGAAACTCATAAAAATATATGTCTTGATACTAGTTCATGTCATACTAAAAAATGTGCCCAGAGGCCTGATGTGGTAGCACACACCTTTAATCACAACACTTGGGAGGCAGAGGTAGGAGGATTGCCGTGAGTTCAAGGCCACCCTGAGAATACATAGTGAATTCCAGGTTAGCTTGGGCTAGAGTGAGACCCTACCTCAGAAAACAAAAAAAAAGGGGGGGCACAGGCAGATTATACAAATAGAGGTGAATGTTAATAAATAAACTTATAGAAATCATGATATATTTTTATGAAGCACATATTACATTTTAAAAGATATAGAAGTTATTATGAATAAAATGTAAAAATATATAAATTATCCTATACTTACCCATCTACACTAAATTGAGTAAAATATTCAAGTTGTAAACAATGAAATACTGTAAAGAAAATAAACAACTAACTTTGGTAAAACTAAACTCCATAATGCATATATATGTCTCAAATTCACAATTATTTAAAGGACTAGAGATAAGGCACACAATGCATATTGCATGAATTTTGTATACGAACTATCAAGGTAAGTAAAATAAATGTATTCTGTTGAATGCCAGATTACTGGTTAAACTGAGTTTTGGTACCTATAAGGATGTGAATATGATGGTGAATTTGTAGTGCTTATGACTTTCTCTTTATAATCTTTATGAAATAAGACAGGAAGTAATGTAGGAGTCCTCCCCAGTTTGGCAAATCTATAAGCACATTCATTTTCCTAAAAAGAATATCAAGTAAGATAAATTATTACATAAAAATTTGCACACATATACTCATAGAATATATATATATATATATGGAAATTGGCTGAAATAAGTAGATAAAGTGAGTGGTTCATTGTCTTCCCACATTTATTCACTTGACAATTAGTAAAACATTTTAAAAGTTCAGACACTTATGAAGAGTATAGAGTGGTAAATACATTTCCTGGGCAAAGCAGATTGCAAATTTTTGCTAAGAGTGAATATTTTGCCATCTATTGTGTTTTGTACTGTGGAAAATCTAGTTATATAATATACCAATCGAAAGTTCTTGCTCAAACATGGTCTTTTTTCTCTGCCATTTCTACATCAAATGAATGGTACTTTCCCATTAGCAATAGTAAAATTCTATGAAACAATATCACAGGTCTGGAAGTCAGCCATTTTAGCAAACAGTATATATGTCATTTAGAAGAAAAGTGACCTAGAAAATTACACCATAGTAAGATACCATGTAAATAAACATAATCTGGCTCAATAATGATTAATTATTAGGATAATAGGATGCTATGCATACAAATGATGTTCATTTGTCATCAAAATCATATGTGTACATATATCCCTTGTAATTTAATTTAATTTATTTAATTAGCATGTAGAGAGTTAGGTATCATTCATTCTGGTATTTTCGAATGCAATTTGCTTTAGTTGATTCTTATACCCCATTCTCTCCTTGATCCTGCTCTTTTCTCCAAAAGCATCCCCTTTTCCCCCTCCAATAGCCTTTGCCCTTCTTTTACATGTCACATGTGTCCTTAACTTTTCCCTCATCCTTATTCCTACTCAACTCTTTATTCTTGCTGTTGGTTAACATTCTACTTTTATTATAAGTTTTACACATATTTTCCAGTCCCATATATACATACTTACATATATTGCAAGTAGTATCCCTATACCACAGAGAAAATGCAGTTTTGATCTTTCTTAGGTTGTGTCATTTCCCTTAATATAATTCCTTCTAGGTTCATCCATTTTCATGTAAATTTTATTATTTTACTCTTTCCATAGTGCTTAATAAATTTCCATTGTGTATATATCACACATTTAAATCATTTATCTGCTGATGGGCATCTGGACTGGCTCTAATTCTTAGCTATGTTAAATAGAGTGGTACTAAACTTGTAAGTGCACGTATCTCTGTAATGGAATGTGAAGTCCTGAGGGCATATGCCCAGGAATGGTATAGCTGTATCATATGGCAGTTCTGTTTCTAATTGTTTGAGATATCTCCTTATAGATTTCCATTATGGCTATAGTACATTGGATTTCCACCAGCAGTGAATAATATTTTCTTATTCTCCACATCCTGGCCAGCATTTTTTTGTCAGTTTTCTTGATGATAGCCATTCTTACTGGTGTAAGATGCAAACTCATAGTGGCTTCAATTTGAAATTCCATGATGGTTAGGGATGTTGAACAGTTTTTAAAGTATTTATTGGTCATTTGTGTTTCTTCTGTGAACTGTCTGTTCATTCTGTTAATCCATTGGTGCACACACACACTTAACTTTTGCAAGTTTTTGTAAATTCGCCTTATTAGCCACCTTCTTGAAATACAAGTGACAAAGATTTTCCCTTTTTATGTAGGCCCTGTGTTTGCTTTATTGTTTCTTTTGCTGTGCAGGAACTTTTTAATTTCATGTAGCCCCATTGATTGATTTCTGGGTCCATTCCCTGTGATATTGGTGTCCTTAGAAATGTCTACTTACTAAAAGATAGACCAAATGGCTGATCCTTCACCAGGCCCTTACAGGGAACACCTGAACCACAAGACACTGGAGAGGGTAAGATTAAGACTAACCTTAGTCTCCTACATCTTCCCTCCCTCACTTCCCCTCTCCCCGTCTCTCTCTCTCTTATCTCTAACTCTTGTATATTAGTTATCTTTTTCCTCATTTTCTTAGTGGGCACTGACCTGTAACTCCCAGAACCAGCATGGGGCTATCATCCACAATGAGCTTTTGATCAGAGAGACCTACAAGGTTTCCTAAAAGACAGACAGATTTCTGTCAGAGTACTTGATGACCCACCAAAGGTTAGTGGTAAGACCCTACTGCTGAAGATACCTTATGTGATTGACATGCAAATTAGAATGGCATGGCTGGAAGTTGGATGAGAGTCAGTCCCCAGACAGTCAGCGCATCTAGTGCCAGAAGGTGCTACATGGGCGACTGGGGGAAATTGACCAATATCTATCGAAGCAATGCATGGTCTAACCTACTTAGCAGCAAATAACTTATTGTGATGCTCACACAAGTGCAGTGGTGGCACACAGCCATGGTGGGGAACCAACTGCTCTCAATTTGGCTAACTGATCCCCTCACTGGTATGGGACCCATAGCTGGAGCTGGGAAACAAGTCAGAACCATATCCAAACATAAGCCCACTCTCCAGTATCAACCTACTATCAATTGTGGGCTACAAGAGGGCCTACACATATTAAATTCTCTATAAAAAAAAAAAAAGTAAGGGTTATCTCATTTGTCCTGGTGCTAACTTACTCTCCGTTGGAGAATCTGCTTCTCTTTTTCAGATAGATGTAGACCCTAAGGAGAGAGCCACCCCATCATACCTCAAAAGGGCTCCGGCTGAAACTAAGAAAACTTCGAGAAACAAGCAAGGGGGCTGTTTTTCCTGATGAACCGGACACCAGCACAAGGGGGAAGGAGATCAGCATAGAGAAAAATCAACTCCTACCAAATCAGAGAGCCAGAGCCTCAGAGGCCCTCAACACCTCATCACTGAAGCAGACCAAAAATGAACCCAACATGGCTCAGGGAAATTTTGCGGAAGAGGGGGCGGAAAGAATGTCAGAGTCACATGTTGGGTCATGATATGCAGAGACATTTAGCTTACCCATAACTGTGGGCTAACTCCACAATGCATGACCCGCATACCTCAACAAGGAGGGGCCAAGGGGAGGGGGTAGGTCACGGATGAGCCTAATAATGGTACCAAACTGACTGTATTTGCTGAATACAGAACTGACTAATAAAAAAAAATGCAAAAAAAAAAAAGAAATGTCTTGCCTTTGCATATATTTTTAAGCATGGTCCATGAATGAGAAAAAAATCCATAGGAAAAATATTTAAATTTACCTAGAAAACTTCTGCAGTAATTTTCATAATGGCTGTAATAATTTACACTCCCATGACAATGTGAGTTTCCTGTTTTCCACATCCTTACTATTCCATTCCATTTTGTTTTTGTATGTTTGATAATAACCATTGAGACAAGTAAGATGATATCTCCTCATGGCTTTGATTGTCATTTGCAGATGGCTAATTATTTTAAGTATTTTTCAGTATATGTTATGTATCTGTTATTCATATGTCTCAATTTGAAAAGTGTTTATTTGGGACTTTAGCCTATTTTAGTTTAATTATTTGTACATTTTCTTCATGAGTTGTTCTTTGTTAAAGTTTCTTGTAACTTCTGAATATTAACTCTCCATCATATTTATAGTTTGTGATTATTACACCTATTGTATTGGTTGTATCTTATCTCTGCAAAAAATAGAACTACCATAAAATTCAGTAATCCAACCACTTGGTATAAATTCAAAGGAAATGGGTCACTAATTGTAAAAGATAGCTGCACTCCCATTTTTATTATAGTACATTTCATAAAAGCCAAAACATGGAATCAACTGGCTACCAATGAAGAATGGATAAAGAAAATGTGCATGATACTATACTATTTAGCCACAATACATAAAACACTGTCTTCAATGGCAAATCCATCAAAGGCAACATTGGTGGATTTAGAAAGCCTTATAGTAAATAAAATCAGTCAGGTACAATAAGATAACCATTCTATTACCTCACTCGTATGTGGAAATGTTGATCTTATAGGAGCTGATAGTATTATGGTAGCTATTAGAGGCCATGCAATACCAGAGAGAGGGGAATGTTCTATGCACACAAAGATGTAACTAGATTAGAGGAATTAGTTATTGTGTTTTATGTAGCAATGTAGTTAATATACTTAAAATGATATGTATTTAACCAGCTAATAGATACTGAGAACTGAAATTGGTACTGAGCTGGAAGCCTCCTCCATTCTGGTTACCTGCTATAATCCTGGGAAGTGCTAGGGGACTCTCAGAAATCTCAACCAGCAGTGAACTATGGACTATACAACTGGCCATACGGGCAAGATTAGACCAGTGGAGCAATACAGGCATATCTGGCATAGGGATAGCCAACTTTTCTCTGATTGGACTGAATACCAGTTCTATAATAGGGAGTTCCTACTGGGAACTAAAATCCTAGTCAAAATCCTATGCCTTGGAAGGTTTTAAGCTCTAAGCTTAAGGTACTACTATTGATTTGTTAAATGGGTATATTGTACCCATCTAATTGCCCTCCAAATACTCATGCTTATGCACATATAATAGTTCTGCTCTCACCTTTGGTCAGAAGGACTTCTTTTCACAGATGTAGGTGGCTAGAGAGGAGCCCCAGTCTCATCAATATGCTGGCAGGAGGTGATAGTTAAATGCTCAACATTAAATGTGCCATCTCTTTCACAACCACCATGGCTCAAAGTACATAGCAGAAGAGGTGTTAGAAAGAATGGATGAGCCAGAAAATGGGGGAATGGAGCAATTTGTAACGTTGTATTCTAGACAGGTGCTGATTATATTCATAAAGTCACAAGGCCACAGGACTTTTTTTTTTCTTTAACCTGAACAATATTGGGCCCATCAAAATATTTGGCTTGTAACTCCCATTCCCAGAAATTGGTTACAACCCATATTGAGCTGTTGATAAGAGAGACCTATGAGATCCCCAAAACAATACTCCAATGAGAAGCTCCCACTTGTATTAGGATAAAAGTGAGGCTGCACCTATCAATTAAAGGTGAGGCTACACGAACATTGTTAATAAATTAACAATGCTTATCTCTTTTAATCTATCCTGATCTCACTCATAGTTAGAGAATCTCTTTTTCTGTTTCAGAAAGCAGCAAGAACCAAGGACAACAAAAACTTATCAGTAAGACAAGAGATAGCTGACTTAGTGTCAACAGATGAACCAACCCTAACACAGCAGTGAGGGTCCTGGTGAAAACACAGAGGAACTGGCAAGATGCACAAGAGTATTGCTTTCATGACAAGCCTGACAACCTGTGCCAGAGTGATGGAGACAGACAACGAGGATACACAGAATGTGCAAAAGCAGAAATCCAAGTGCCACTGAGAGCTCAACGCTAAGGTATATTTAAGCACAAAAACCAAACCTCAATGATTGTTTTCTGGAAGATTGGTCAGAAAGAGCCACAAGGAGAGAGGGAATATCCAGAGGCATTCATGCAGTTGCTGTTCTCACAACCCATAATCCAAAAACTCCGTGGTGAATACCAGGAGTCCCAGAAAAGAGGGCCCTCAGTGGAGTGGGGGAAGTGCAGGGGGCAATTATGGTAACAACACATTATGTGTCCATGCAAATTTCAACTTAATAAAAAAGCTGCATTAATTAAACAATATTTGGAGGATGTATTAAGTACCAAATAAAAGAATATGTCAAGAATGTCATCATGGATGGTGAAGGAACACAAAAATAAAATATAGAAATGCATCAAAATAGCAGAGGAATTGGTTGGAGGAAGGAAGGTGTTCAATGGAAGGGGTATGGAGGAAATATTAAAAGTGAATTTTATACAGATATAAAAGTTGTCAATTAAGCCAAAAATGGTACTTATATCTCAAAATAACTACATAATAGTAGATTTATGTATTGGTCATAGACATGATATAGTTAAGATTTTGAGAATGCTAATTATCAATATTTGCTTATTACACAATGGTTTTGTGAAAGTAAATATCACTTTGTAGCAAATAATTATTATTTATATCAATAAAATATTAAAATGCTCTAAACTGTGCTGAGCTGAAAATGCTGGCTTGCCATCCTAATTCATTTCCAAGTATACAAGTTCATTGACAAAATTGCTATTCAAAATAGGAGTAACACAACATTTCCATTATCATAATCAAACTTCACTGTGTAAATACCCAAAGTGAAAAAATTACCTTGATATATTAGATAGGATAATATTGATGTGAAATAAATTTATTTAGACTAATGCTCCAAGATTCATATAGAGCACAAATTTTCACTCCACTTGTAATTACCTGTACTTTTGGGAGTTTCTATCATTTTAGCTATTAAAGTAAAAATGGATTCAATTGAAACAGAAGAGTTTGAGGAAAACTGGAAAAATGTTTTGAAAATGAAGTACTTTAGTCATTGTGCTTTAAATCATATTATAAAGATGTTCATCTAGCAACTGTTTACCTGAGAAATTAAATTTATAATCACCTTTGAGTAAAAGAACAATTTATGCTGGGCTGGAGAGATGGCTTAGTGGTTAAGCGCTTGCCTGTGAAGCCTAAGGACCCCGGTTAGAGGCTCCATTCCCCAGGACCCACGTTAGCCAGATGCACAAGGGGGCGCACGCGTCTGGAGTTCATTTGCAGTGGCTGGAGGCCCTGGCGCACCCATTCTCTCTCTCTCCCTCTTTCTCTCTCTGTTGCTCTCAAATAAATAAAATTTTTTAAAAAAGAATAATTTATGCCCAAATGACCAATTTCTTTCACTAAAATTTTCCCAAAGAATTATATACAAACAGACATATTCATACAAAATACACACAGATGCATACATATTTCCCATTGTGCATTACAAAATACAATTGTTTGGGTAGGATACATTAGAAAACTTATTAAGGTCAGAGAAATTATGTGCCTTTAATGAGTTTCCCTTCAATCAGAGATCAGAAAGTTTTAATTTGATAATTAGCCAAGTAAATAGCATGAATGCTTTCAACCCCAATAGTAATACAATTACTTTTCAGTGCTGTGTAATTTGCCCATCATGTAAATTTTTTACAAATAATTAAATTGTTTAAAATAGCATAAACAATTTATCACAGGATTTGGAAGTGTCCTAAAATCTGCACTGGAAATTAAGTTCTTGCTATTTACCTTTGTTGGCTCATAAAATGTTCTAGGCTGAAAAAAGACTAAGTCATTCTTAGTAAAAGAAGAACAAACTTGAAGAAAGCACACTTCTCAATTCAACAAAGACTACAAAACTATAGTTAAAACCCACATTAAAATAAAATCTTCAGCATAGAAACCAACCTTGACAATTAGTGTAAGTTAATTTTTAAGTATATATTTATTCATTTATTTGAGAGAGAAAGAGGTAGAGAATGGGAGCACCAGGGCCTTCAGCTGCTTCAAACAAACTCCAGAAACATGTGTCACCTTGTGCATCTGGCTTACATGGGTACTGGGAAATCAAATCTGGGTCCATCGGCTTCATAGGCAAACACCTTAACCACTAAGCTATGTCTTCAGCCTATCAGTTATTATTTTTTTTTACAAGAGTTCTGAGGTAAAGAAGAAAAAATGCATTCTCCAACAGTGTTGCAGGTACTATTGGGATTTCCATGAGAAACATGTAGTAGGATTGTTAAGTAATAAATTATATCAGAATTAGTCAAATAAATGAATTGAACAACCATGACTATAAAACTTAGAAAAAAGACATACTGTTTTTGACAATGGGATAAAATGTTTGCAAACTGTGATTCTAATGAGGGGTTAAAATGCAGAAGATATGAGGGATTTAAAACTCATTGGAAAAATAATTTATAATAATCCTATTAAAAAGTTTAAACAAGTTAAGAATCATTAGAATTAGTACCTCTCTTAACAATTAAAATATTTTATGATTCAAAGAATTATATCATGCAAGATAAAAAGTAATTCCAATAATGGTATAAAGTACTTTCAAAGTATATATCTGATAAAGAACTTATGAACAAGTAAATAATGCTTGCAAGCCAACAACAGAAATGCAATCTAATTTTACAAAAGGGAAAAATATATCTTAAGAAGTTATGTCTCAAAGAAGAGGTCCAAATTATCAGCAAGTACATGAAAAAAATATTCAGTAATATAAGGAAAATCCAGGTCTATGTCCCAATGGCATACCACTGCATGGCCATTAAGACTGCTAAATTAGGGTCTAGAAAGATGGCTTGGTGAACCCATTATCTCTCTCTCTCTCTGTCTCTCTCTCCAATAAATAAATAAATAAATAAATTTCTAAAAAAATTAATAATGCAAAATTGATGGATAGTAACAAGTTTTAGTGAGTATATGTTGTAATTTTAACTCTCTCATATTACAGGAGAATATACAAAATGGGACAATATTATTTCTTTATCATTGTTGACTTTCCTTGCTACATAATACTAGATTGATATGTGGTTTAGATAATGAACCTAACAGTTTCTGATGATTAAGCATTAGGATAGATTGGACTTGCATAGATTTGAAAGAAATAATTTATATATTTGCAGTCGTAAGAAGAATATTTTTATTTGTATGATATGTTGGGATACTTTGCCCATTAAACATGAAGTAAACTTGTAGAAAGTGAAAATATATTACTTGTCCAGATTATAAGTAAATAATTTAAATGGAAGGACTCTGTAAAGTTGTTTCATAATACCCCATAAATAGATACTTCTTCACTTGAGCATATTGTTTTTAGATTAGTTTATATACTTTAAACTTTTAAGATTGTGAGAGAAAATGTATGAGACCACCATTTGAGACTGAATACCAGTGATAGACCTCAGCAGAGCAGATAGGAGGAGCAATGCCTGTCTCATTCTTGATATCTTATAATTAGAGTGACCTTCAAATTGGATAATAGTCCCAAATTACCAAAAATTTAAAAATCAAGATTTTTACAGCAATTAGCCAGAAGAGGATCTTATAATAATGTAGTGCCCTCTATTTTAGTAGTATAGAAAAATAATTTTTAAGAGACTTGTCTGCCTTTGTTTCTTGTCCTGGGTTCTTCAGTACTTTTCTTCCTATAAAATCCATCTATTCTACTGCACTCACAAGTATGCTTTTCTGTTTACATATGGTATGTTATCTGATTACATAATAATCAGGATAGTCAATTAGATGTTGGATCTCATTTTTTTAAATGTTTGGTTTTGTCAAGAGTAATAGAATTGTATATCAGAAAACAAACATGCACATGATGTATTTGGTGAAAAACAGTATTTACCAATGTTTCGAAGGTACTACAAAAGAATAGTTCCATGTTTGCAATAATGGTATTATCCTGTGAACCATAAAATTAAATGTATTTGTACTTTTATTCTTTCCCAAATATTAAATGACTTCAAGTCATAAAAGCAGAATATATGTTCTGGCAAATACTGAGGAGCGTTTTTTTTTTTTTTTCATCATCAAACTGGAATTCTGTGGATCAATAACTTTGCAACACGATTTACTATGTCTTCGAAAGAAAGCCAGAAATTGAATATCAGCACAGAGTTGTAAAGTAGGCATTGCTGTAAGGGTTCATGTGAAAGATTGCAGCCCAAGAAACCTTCCATAAACAAACACTCCTGGCTACTTAAGCTACAATTAAAGGGTTACTCAACCAATCCACAGTAACAGTTGACTACTAAATCTGCAGGTCTGACATTCTGCAATATCTTCCATCACATAACTAATGTCAATGGTCTGAGAAGCTGCTTGATGCTGGAGCCTCAGCTCTGTTACTCACTGACCTGTCCACATAACCAGATTAATTTTACCTATTGGAATAGAGCCAAATCATGAAGGTACTTTGAATGTCCAGGCAAATATCTTATTGTTAAACTTTCAGAAATCTGTCTGAAATTTATAATAATTTTGATTCTTCAAGGAGCAAATTTTCAAAAAATTAGCAATAAGCAATGCTAATACTAGCTATATAATGAAACTCAAATGACCATTTATGAATATTTTTAAAATACAACTTTGACATACCATAAACCATCCATAAGCCTGCCATGAATAGGTAACTTGTTTAACTGGTAGCATATACTTCCCGCCACAAGTCATCATTCTACATATGTATAAACAATAATAATAAAGATTATGTTAACAATAATTAGTATCATTTCCATAAATATTTATCTTAAGGTCCATTTTAATAATTTAACTATATTATCTCAATAAATAATTATAGAAATTAAACAACTATTCCATTTTAGAGAAAACATAGATAAATTGTCTATGTTTTCTGTAACAACTATTCTTAGTACTATTTTTGTTTTGACTTTAGTTCTTTAAAAAAAACATATTTTATTTATTTATTTCCAAGCAGAGAGAGAGATAAAGAGAAGAAAGACAGAGAGAATAGGTGTGTCAAGACCTTCAGCAGCTGCAAATTCACTCCAGATACATGCACCTCTTTGCGCATTTGGCTTTATATAGTATTGCAGTCAGGTTTGCATTGCTGGCAGAAAACATCTGACCAAGAGCAGCTTGTGGGGAAAAAGAGTTTATTTTGGCTTACTGACTCAAGGGAAAGTTCCATGATGGCGGGGAAAAATGATGGCAAGAACAGAGAGTGGCCATCACCTCCTGGCCAACATCAGATGGACAAGAGCAATAGGAGAGTGTACCAAATAGTGGCAAAAGGAAACTGGCTATAATACCCATAAGCCAACCTGAACAATACACTGCCTCCAGGAGGTTTTAATTTCAAAATGCCATCAGCAGGGGACCCAGGATTTAGAACATCTAACTTTTTGGGGAACACTGAATCAAACCACCACACTCCACTCCTGGACCCCATAAACTCAACCATCCATGATGTAAAATGCAATGCATTCAGTCCAACATTAAAAGTCCCCATAGTTTTTTATCAATCCCAATGATATTCAAACATCCCCATAGCCCAAGGTCTATTTATTTATTTATTTATTTATTTATGAGAAAATGAGGCAGAGAGAGAAAGAAGGAGAGAGAGAATGGGCATATCACGGCCTTGAGCCACTGCAAATCTACTCCAGATGCATGCAGCACCTGGTACATCTGGCTTATATGGGTCCTGGGGAATTGAAAAAAAAGGTCCTTTGGCTTTACAGGCAAACACTTTAACCAGTAAGCCACCTCTCCTGCCCAGTCTAAGGTCTTTTAACTGAACCATAATACTAATTAAAATATTATGGCACAGAATAAATATTCACACTGCAGAAGATGTCACTGGGCATAGCAAAGAAATATTCAACCAATACAAGATTTAAATATACCAAACAACAAACTCTGTATCTTCAAGTCCAACAACTCTAGTCAGTGACAAGTCCCTAAATCCAATAATTCTAACCAGTGAAAATTCTCTGCAGTTCCTATTCTGCCTCTTCAACTAGGCTACTTACAGTCCCAGAAAATTTCAATCAGTGCTGGCAACTCTTCTTTGCAGCCATCCCATAGTCTGGACATCTCTATTGGGTCTCCATTCTAACTCATGGTCTATACACATGGCTCCATCATGCCTACATGTAGGTAATCTAGCAAGCCTGCTTCACACAGTCCATTACCATTTCCTAAACACAAGACCGTGTTGCAAATTCAGTGACCCTCTCTCCCCTGTATTTGTTATACTCCATAATACCAGGTGGGGTGACAATTTGTTAATACAAGGGGGTATAAAGCAGGCTTTGAAGAACAGAACAATCTGTTAGCATTTAGCGTCCTTCAAAAGAGTCTACATTCTTCCTGTTGTCCCAATGCAGGTCAGCTGTCCAAATCTCAAAGGTTGTAATCTCTCAATTGCAGCTGAATGGGCAGCAGTTTTGGCACAAATATTTCATCTTTTCTGTGTCATATCCCTTTGCTCACACCAGTATATTTCTATGAAATGCAACTCTTCACAAGTTCTTATGATGTGGGCATAACAGAAAGCCTCTCACACAAACTGCTTCTAGCACAGTCTAGGCATAGCTTCCCCTCATAAGTCAAATCTCATGGACCACAGTTCTTACTGCATACAAGTCTTTCAAATCTGACTAGAGTAGACCATCAATCTGTATTTACAACACTGCAAGATGTCTCTTTAGCCAATGTTTCAAATACTCCCATATTCCTCTTGAAAATCAGCTCCAAAAGGCCAAAAGCTACACAATCTGATTTCTAGCCACCATAAACTCACTTCTCTGTACGAATTTTACTGTTGTAGTCAGGTTTGCATTGTTGGACAGAAACCACACAACAAAGAGCAGCTTGTGTAGAAAAGGGGTTTTGTTTTGCTTACAGATTCGAGGAGAAGCTCCATGATGTCAGAAAAAGATGATGGCATGAACAGAGTGCGGACATCACTGTCTGGCCAACATCATATGGACAAGAGCAACAGGAGAATTTGTCAAACTGGCAAGCGGAAGCTGGATAAAATACCCATAAGCCCATCCCAACAATATACTGCCTCTAGGAGGCTTTAATTCCAAACTGCCATCAGATGTAGACCCAGCATTCAGAATATTTAAGTTTACGGTGGACACCTGAATCAAACCACCACACATGGGTACTGGGGAATCGGACCTGGGACCTTAGGGTTTGCAAGCAAGTGCTTTGACTGATGAGCAATCTCTTCAGCCCTGGCATTAGTTCTTGAGATGGAGATATTAAATTTATTGGAACTTCCTAGTTGATAGGTATCTCAATGAAGAGCTTATATTGGGTCCCTTGTTGAATGTTAATCATTAGAAAGACCAAGTCTTATTAGCAGTTTGGAAATTTTAGCCCTCTCCTTACATCATTTAGGGAATATAGAAAGACTTAGAGTCTAAGTTCATGATCAATTGCATAACATAATGAAGCCTCTTATAAGAGTCACTGACTTACTAGATTTAAAAAGCATCTGGGTGAGAAAACTTATCCAGTTGGTAGGTGAGTGATCTTTCCCAACTTATTAGACCAAATTTATGCTTGGAATCTAGTCAAACATTGCTCTATGCACTTTTCCCTCTGGAAGTTCATCTTCATCCTTAACCTCATTGCCAATAATCCCTTTAATCTGTGTCTCTTGGAGTTCTGTACTTAATGAAACCTTGGGAGGTTATGATGGCAATCTATATCCATCTTAGGTCAGAGAATTATTTAGTGTGGGAAATCTCAATAGGCATCTGGGTACATAAATGAATGGTTCTAGAAGTACTGAGTCTCTTGAGTAAATATGTCAAAGGAAATAATTTGTTCTCCAAAGGGCAGCTGGCTATAAAGACTCTCTCCATCCTTCCCTTCTCCTCAGATATTGGTAACCACTTTTCTATAACTGTTTCTATGAATTTCTATGAAATGGTCAATGCCATACATTTCAAGTAAATTGAGGCAAGTGAAGTTTTTTGTGTAGTTTCAAACATTTATCAAAATATTTCAAAGATAATATATGTTCTAGTTTATATCAATACATTATTATATGAGTAAATAATAAACAGTACAATATATGAATATATACTTTTAATTGAAGGTTATTTTATTTCCCCTTTTTGAGTAGTATGAGTAGGCCTTCTAGGAATATTATTATCCAATAAGATTTTTTAAAATAACATTTGCTTTCAATTACTTTGAGTCTATACCTAGGCACATAATTACAATATCACATGAAAATTCGTGGACTTGTGTACAAAATCAGTTTCTAAACTCTTTCATAGCAACTTTACCATTTTGTATTACTACTAGCAAAGCATGATGTTTCCAAAATCTTCATATCTACATTCACATTTGTTTCTATTATCCTAGAATTATCAATGAATGCCCCTTGAGAGTTCATAGTGGTTTTCTTAACATGTTTTTAATGAATAATGATGTCAAACACGTTTTGAAGTACTATTGGATAGCCTCTTTGGAGAAATATATATTCAGCATCATTGCTCATTTATATTCAATGATGCATGGTTATAAAGTGTGAATTATATGTTCATAAGACTACAGAATTATCAAATGGTATTTGCATATATTTTGTTCTATTTTCATTTGTATTTTCACTCTCATGACAACACTTATTGATACACAAAAATTGTAATTTTCATGAAGTATCATTTTTCTTTCTTTTCTCTTTTTACTTGTATATTCTAACATGGAAAGAAGCAACTATCAAATCCAAACTTCGTGGATTAAAGTTTTAATCAATAGATTATAGTTTTCCTTAATTATTGAATATATATATACACACACACACTATATATATATATATGTATATATATATATATATACACATATGGTGTGTGTGTATGTGTTAGTATCCCATCCATAGATGTGTGTGTGGTAGCTTATATCTAGGCTCTCAGTTGTGATCATTAATCAGTATATTTACATCATTGAATATCTACACTAAAGCCTTGTTTACTGTCCTTTTGTAATAAGTTTTGACATAACAACTTTGTTATTTGAAAGTTTATTTTATTCATGATTCCTTGTAATTTCATGTATTATGTGGCATTGATAAAGTCTGGTGTGTTGAAAAATCTTGGCACTCAGGTTATATCACAAATGACTATTTAAGATGTTCTTAATGGCCAGGCATGGTGGCGCATGCCTTTAATCCTAGCACTCGGGAGGAAGAGGTAGGAGGATCACCGTGAGTTCAAGGCCACCCTGAGACTACATGGAGAATTCCAGGTCAGCCTGAGCTAAAGTGAGACCCTACCTCGAAAACCAAAAAAGAAAAAAAAAAGAAAAAATAATAATAATAATAAAGATGTTCTTAATGTTCTCCTGGATTAATTTCACCAGTACTTAGGAAAGTGTTTTATCTATATTATTAATAGGTATTAAAATATAAATTTATTTTCTTGTGAATACTTATGTGAAATCATATTTTCCTACAATTTCTTTTTAATGAGTTTGAAATATTGTCAGTCATTCTTTCTTAAATGGTTGGCAGAATTCACCACTGAAACTATTTAGTGCTGAGCTTTACTTTTTAATGAAGATATTAATTAACAACTCAATGCATTTAGTTGTTTGAATTTATTGAAACCTTTTATTCAATTGCATAGTATTTTTCTTCCAGAAAAAAATTCTGCTCTGCCAAAATATTTAATGTATTGGTTAATTTTACACACTATTATTTACAAGAACTTATATTCCAATGATATGAATCATAATTCCTGTTTTCATATTTATTGACAATAACTTATGTGTGCTTTTTTTCTTCAAAAGTCCAGCTAAAGACCTTCCTTTTAATAGCCAATACTGGGGTTGTAATCTGAAGTTTTGCATATGTATATAATTGCTCTATCTGGATACATCCCTAGACTTTCTCCCTGTTTCAATTGTACTTTTTTCTGGAGAGCCCATTTTTTTGTTTCATTGATTTTTCTTAATATTTTTTACTTATAATGTATCTCTCTAATCTCTAAGATTTATTTTTTATTTCCTTCTCTAGTTTTCCTTTTTTTATAAATTCTAATGTGCATACCCAGTTTATGTACTCATATCATAATTTTAGGTAGAGGTTTTCAGTAACAAATCTCTATATTATTTTATAGGTTTATCTATAACCTATAAATCTTGAAAGGCATGTTTCAATTTCATTCAACTTAAATATCATGGAATTTCCTTTTTAAATTTTTCTTGAATATTTTCTATTGATTCAGATGTTTAATTTGCACATATTTATGCATTTCCTATTGTCTTTTCTTATTGATTTCTAGTACTTATTGATTGATTTTGTTAAGTATATACAGTATATCTGATGCGTGACTCAGTCTTTATATACTTATTAAGTTTTGTTTGTTACCTTAAGATGTGTTTTATACTGTAAAAGATTTCATATGATTTTGAGCAGGTGCACATCATGAAATTTATGTATTGTGCTCAATATTTCTCTGTGAGCTCTAACTGGTTTATAGTATTTTTTTTCAAGTCATTGACTTCCCTATTGATCATCCAACTGTTCTACCCATTATTAAACTGGGGTTGTGAAGTTTAATTCTTCAGCTTGAGAAAATTGCTTTACATATTTTAGGGGGTATCTTCTTAATTACATATAATTACAATTATTATCTCATCTTGATTGTCACAGTATTATGAATACAAAATGTCCTTTCTGTCTAAAACTAGAATTTGAATAGTATTGAGTTTCATACTAATAAAGTCACACCAATTTTTGCTAATTTTATCAGATGATACCATACTCTGCTTTTAACTGTTGATTTTTAAGCATTAATACATATGTCCTTAAATGTAAGTTAAGTGTCTTATATGTAACACATATTTTCATCATGGAATTTCAATCTTATTTCATTCTTTGTAATTTTTTGATTAGAGAGTTAGTTCATTTACATTTAGTATAATCATTTATGTGACAAAACTGTACCTATCATTTTGGTATTTTTTTATACATGCAAATTTTATCTTCTTCATAAATTTTGAAGAAAATATAAAATTGGTTCACAGATGAATATGACATCATTTCCTGAGATATTCAGTAAGAATACAACCCTGAAATCCCAGATAGCCATAACAAGGAAAGGGCCAACACTCAAGTGAAAACAGGCATATTTGTAAGGAGGCTTAATCATATTGAGTCTTTGATTTGAATTATTCTTAAAGTTCATAATCCTCTACCTTTTTCTTTAACTTAAACAAGAGTTGAAATTTTCTGTTTTCTTTTTCATTTTGTCTTATTTTTAAGCAGAGAGAGACAGAGACAGAGAGAGAGAGAGAGAGAGAAAATGAGCACACCATGGCCTCCTCTACTGCAAACTAATGCCAGACACATGCACCACTTTGTGCATATAGCTTTATGTGGGTGCTATTGAATCAAACTCAAGTCATTAGGGTTTCCAGGCAAGTGCGTTAATTGCTCAGGCATGCCTCCGGCTCCCGAAGTTGAAATTGTCTTTCACTTACTACAGAAATAACACTAACAGAATCAAAGAAATAAAAGGAAGTGAGAGAAAGAGGAATCTCAATGTATTCTGAAAGTTTGTAGAGCCACAGTGTCATTCACATTTAAAAGTTGTGCTAAAGCAAAATTACATCTTCATTTAGAAAAAAAATGTGAGAATGATAGAGATGTTCTATATACTACACAAAGTATTTACAAAAAGATAATGCATAAATTGTCATGCTTTATTCAAAGAACAGAAGGGCACCACCATGCCAAAAAAATGATATATATATATATATATATTTATATTTTGTTTGTAGATTTAGGGTCAGAACGTTACAACTCAATGAAATCCTAGGAATTTGGCTAATATCTTTTTCTCAGGCTACCAAATGGAGAAGATGTAAAGAAGCTTCTCCTGTATAGAAAAGAGGAAAAGGCTGAAAGAAAGGAAATGAAGAAATAAAGGATGTTTTTAATAGACAAAAGGAGGAATATTTTCAAATTTTAATCCATTTTACCATATAAACATACAGATAATTAGGCTTTGTTATGGTGTTTATATTTATATTTTGCAAGTACTGTTAACTGCTGAGCCATCTTCCGAGCCCCTCATACAATATTTTGTTTTCCTTCCCCCTCTTCTTCCTCCTCCTCCCATTTAACCTTCACTCCCATAGTCTTTCTTCCACTTTCATGTCACATATGTTACTCAATATTTCTGTGTACTCTTATAGATCATATTTTCAGTATATTTTCTTCAATTAAATTGAATAAAAATATTTTATTGAATTTCAGAAACTTGGTACTTTTAAAACTTCCAAATCTTTGCACACAGGTTACTACTCTGCTTTCTCTATAGAACAGCAGATGCTTGGACTTCATGACTGTCACTTTTCTCATTGTGTCATATAGCTGTGGTGGTTTTATTCAGGTGTCCCCCATCAAGTTAGGTGTTCTGAATGCTAGGTTCCCAGCTGATAGAGATTTGGGAATTAAAACCTCCTGGAGGCAGGTATGTTTGGGGGCAGGCTTATGGATGTTAAAGCCAGTTTCCCCTTGCCAGTGTATGGCACACTTTCCTGTTCCTGTTGTCCACTTATGTGGGCCAGTGGTGGATGTCCACCCTCTGATCATGCCATCGTTTTCCCCTGCCATCATGGAGCTTCTCCTTGAGCCTGTAAGCCAAAATAAACCTCTTTTTACCACAAGCTTCTCTGATTGGGTGATTTCTACCAGCAATGTGAACCTGTCTGCAAAAATGGCATAGAAAATCCCAAGTCTTAAAGCTTGTCCTGCCTTCTGACATTACCCTGCCTACTCTGTAATCCCAGTAGAGGACATGCAAGTAGTGGTGGGGTATTTAATGAGACCAGCTGTCAGAGCACATCTTGCACTGCGAAGGAGATCTATCTAGTTACATCACACACACTGGAATGCACTGTGCACTTGTGACATAAGTTAGTATCCCTGTTTGTTCTTGTGTAGTTCAGGATAAAGCTGCTGAAAATGTCTAGTCCCTGAGAGTTCTCAGAAATTGAAAAAAAGTTAGACTTCTTGAGCATAAGACATAAGGAACCATTATGGAGCTGGGAGCTTGCTGCACGCTATCTGTGGTGTAAGGGTCAGATGGCCCTGGGATGGTCAGTGAGCATCAGGCACCTGCTAAAGACTGCAATGAAGGAGCCCACTACTCTGGCGTGTCGAGGGCTCCTGGGAACTCAGCTGAAGATAAACTTTAATCAGTGCCTTAAAGACTGGGAAGAAAACCTGGATGCAGGACTTGGCTAATCCATGGTTTGGCTCCGCTTTCTCATTGACAGCCTTACATTCCAATGTCCCAAAGGATCAGCAATGGTGGTACAGTATAAAGAAGGGAGAGAAAGGCATGTGCATGCCTCACAGGTGCACGGACACAGTTCACTCACTTGAAGCTGAAAATGCTACCTTAAAACAAAAACAAAATCTCACATAAACAGGATCCTCCTTTCATCTTTAAAATTTGAGTTGGGCATTATTCTAATCTGTGACCCTAAGAGAAACTCCTCCAGAACCATATTGTGCTTGGAGCTCATAGATAACCAGTTGGTGTATTTCACACATGTAGGAGACAAACTATGCACAGATATCTCCAGGTGGAGTGGGTACAGCTGGTACTGCACAAGAGTTCAGCTCCCAACCTGGTGGTCTCCTGCACACTATGTTAGCAAAGGCTTACAATTTGGACCACATGCAGGACACAATACACCCAAAGTACTTTGTAAACTGCAAATAGACCAACATAAGAAATATGCATTCCAACATACCCCTACATTGGGAAGGAGGCAGACTGCTGCTCAGAGAGCTCTGGTCCCTGAGCTGCAGTCTGAAAACAGACTTTGCTGAGGACACACACTTGCTCTCACTCACATGATGTTTCACCTTTATTATTTTATTTTTTAATTATTTTATTTATTTATTTGCAAGCAGAGAGAGAGAGGAGATAAAAAATATGATAAATATGATAAAAAAATCAATACCAAGATAACTGCATTTAAATAAATAATGTTATAATGATGACACTAAAAACTCACAATAAGGCTAAAACCTTCTCTGCCTACTGCTCAACCCTAAACATGGAATACTTTAGAAAGCAAGTGGTGCTCCTGAGGAGTGTGGGCTGGGGCTGCTAGCCTCCTACCTCTCCTCATCCTTGTTTCCTTCTCTTCCAATTTCATTTGTTGGGAGAGAAGTTAGCCTTAATATGGAAGCCTTCTGACAATGAGCAAAAGCCTGGAAGCTTCTTACGCTTCGCCACAGGGTCTTGCTTCCAAGACCCTCCAGTTAACTGGCAACTTCTCATCTACATATTGCACCATTAGTTTCTCATGCAGACAGGGAGAAAAATGCTAGAAGTGAGTGTCAAACACTAAGACATCACAGGCACTGCAGATAGATCTGTGTGACCTTGGTTTGAAAGAGTATGTGACAAAAGCCTGGATGTTTTCCAGAGATGGAAGGTAGGGTTCTGTTGCCTTAAGCATACACAATACTTAGGTGACTTGTTTTACTGGAGTGGGAAATTATCCCAGGGACAAAGTCAACATAAAATGACAGACAACATAAAACTGGCAAGTAAGAGCAGGTACAAGCAGCTTGGAGGTTCCTATCCATTGTTTCAGTCTCTCTGCCCTGGCCACCCTACACACTGAAATGGGGTGGGGTTAATCCATCAGGCAACTATCCTAACACATAAATGAGCAGATATCCTAAAGGAGTGCCACCTGAACCCTGTAGGACAGACAAGAGCAAACCATCCCCGGGAAGAAAACAAACCACAGTAACAAAAGGAGTGTTGCTCTTTTCTCCAAATAAGTCCACAGGAAATGTCCTGTGACTATGAGATTTCCAGAGTAGAAATGGAGTGGTGTGAAGTGTCAAAGACCCCATTACTTTCTAAAGAAAGTACACCTCAACGTATTCTAATTCCATATGATAACAAAATACTGTCTTCTCTCTCAGTCACAGCCAGGATGCGAGGGGGTAAGAGGAGGTCCTGTGATGATAGTAGGTGGCCCCAGCTCTGCAATTGGAGGAGATTCCAGCTGGTGAAATCTGCCTGCAGCAGGCAGTGACTGCATATCCTCACAGGAGGCTTAGTCTTTCAGGACCTGGGGTTCTTGTTTGTTGTAAACGCTGAGCTGAGCCCACAGACAGCATCATAGCAAGCACTCTGTGGGACACGCCGTCTCTGGAACCAGGGTTGCTACTGTGAATCTGTTCAAGTGTGGCTTCTGACTTTAAGGAGTTGTAAGTGCACCTGGGTTCATGTTTTCAGTGCTGAAAGAGGTGAAGTCCAACCACAGAGCCCTTTACTCACCTAGAGGATGCACCCTTGCATCAGTGACAGGCAGCCTCCTTTTGGCACCACAAAGTTTATGTCTAAAGTAAGAAAAGGTCTCCGAGCAGCTAGTTCTGGATCCCCTTTTCCTTTACAGCTGCTAGTGGTGCATCCATGTTCAGGGAAACCACTATGCTCTCGCTGTCTTCTGCTTTGATTCTCTTGAGCTCTGGCTGCTCTGCCTCACCACCATTCTGGCGCTTTGAGAGCAGGGATGCTGACGCTGACATATGAGTTGCCTGCAAGTGGAGAGGACTTAGCTGCTGTATTGTTAGCCAGGCCATACACACCTGTGGGAATTGGTACCACATAGTCCCATTTTGTGTTTCAAGTTTTACTGGAAGATGGTGTTGACCTAGGTGTGCCTGCTGTACTATGGTGAGCGTCTGGACAGTGGTGCCCTGTGATGTTTGGATGATTCGCCAAGTGGCACCAAGAGTTGCTTGGCTAATTGCTGGAATTGGCTCTACTTTCACCTGAACTTCTCTGTGATTACCATTCTCTTGTGGTTCTGCCTTAGGAGGGCCAGTACTGTAGCCTGAGCAACCACAGCCTGTCCAGCAACTGCGTATGCATTTGCGGGGGCAGTCCAGCCACACTAGTGACTGACACTGCTGGTATCTGCTGGACGACATGGACTGTTTGCGCAGCCGGTGGCTGGGAGGTCGAGTTGGTCATTTGAGTTACAACAGTATGGGTGACAGTTTTTTTTAAGATTTTTTTTTAAAATTTTTGTTTGTTTGTTTGTTTATTTGAGAGTGACAGAGAGAAGGAGGCAGAGAGAGTGAGAGAGAGAGAGAGAATGGGCGTGCCAGAGTTTCCAGCTTCTGTAAACGAACTCCAGATGCATGCACCCCCTTGTGCATCTGGCTAACGTGGGTCCTGGGGAATTGAGCCTCGAACCCGGGGTCCTTAGGCTTCACAGGCAAGCGCCTAACCACTGAGCAATCTCTCCAGCCCAGGTGACAGTTTTAATTGCCAGGAGTAGCTGCCGCTGGATGGCGATTAAGATGAGTTTACTAGAGACAGGTGACCCTGGTGCACTCTGCACAAATCGTGCAGCCTGGATGTCAACAACTTTGGGCTGTAAGGCACCAGGCTTGGGTGCCAGAAACCTTCCTTTGACAGGCTCTCAGGGATCTGGGTGCTACTGGAGTGAGAGGACAGCACTCCTACATGGTAGGAAGAGGCCAGGTCACAACTACAATAGGATGGTCCCAAGGGGGTTCTAAAGTAAGGCACACCCCTAGGCCATCTCTTCCTAAAAGCCTGCTCTACCAGATTGCTTTCTGGGGCAGGGTCTATTGCCCACAAGGAGCCTTTGCCTGGTTCTTCCTGGGAAAGCATCACATTGATGAAATAATGGTTCAGAGAGAGATTGTGGCAAATTGAATTCTGCCAGTCCTTGTACACAGTCCTGTAGTATGGGTAATTTTTAGTGATATGCACATAAATTCCATTCAGGGAGAGCTGTTTATCAGGAGCCATCGTAATTGCTTGTACTATCAACTGTGCATAGATGTATGGTAGCTTTGAATCATCCTTCCGGCTGTCTGCACCTGAAGCTTACTTTTTATTTTCTGGCTGTGAATTATCAGCCATTAAATTGAGGTAAGATGGTACCAAGCTGTCACTTGTGTACCGTGAAGACCCTGCTCCACAGAGGATGGATGAGCAAGAGTTTGCAGCACTGATGGTTCCTTTGGAGGAAGGGTTAGGGACTGATGAGGTGGGACATGTTGTTTGGAATGTTATGTTGATGGTCAGAGGCTAGATGTGTGGCTGCAGAGATTTCACTGGTGACTCAGGTGCTTTCTGTTTCTCCCTCTCTTCACTGGACATAGCCATGAACGTTATCTTGATGTGCATGCTCTGGAACCTGAACTTACATACATGAACACACATTTCTTGCTGCAGCATGGCAGGTATAAGTAGCCACCAGTGCAGGCTCTGGGGCAGCAGCTAAAGCACTTCTTCATGAGGTACACAAACTTGCGGCCCTCAAGGAGTGCTTCAACCCAGCCACCAGGCAAGGACCTGCCACTCCAGGACACGTTGCTCTGGCAGAAGGGATGTCCAACTCTGCTCAGGCCACCTTTACTCCTATGATCATGGAGCTTCCCCTGAATCTGTAAGCCCAAATAAACAACTGCCCCCCCCATAAACTGCTATTGGTTTCATTCCAGCAACACTAAGGTAACTGCAATAGGAAATTGTTCCCAGAAATTGGGGTTCTTGATGCTAGAAACCTCACTGTGGCTTTTGACCATTTGGAACTGATATTAGGGAGAAACGTGAAAGGATTTTTTAAGCCTTTGCCTAAGAAATGTTTTTGGTGCTGAAGGCAGGGTTTGAAGGACTACTCTGGTCAGAGTTGAGAGACCTAATGTGGAAAAAGCTGTAAACTGTTACATTTGGCTTATCAGAAGAACAAAGGGCTTTGTCCAGACTGAGCTAGAGGCTGTTTGTTTGAGAGTCTTATTGCATTCTTTCTCTGTGTGAGAACTTGTGCAGGGATGTGCCGCATAGAAACAGACTGGTGTCAGCAGATGGCACAGAAACACAGGAAAGTTTCAGAATGTAGAAAACGTCCTTTCAACTACAATTGTTTGAGATATTATAGCCATTGAAACTGGTCCAGATGTTCTGCATTGGGATAGCAGGAAGAATGCGAACTTTTGAAAGTAGAGGTCTTGAAGCTGAAGGAGTGCCTTGCTCTTCAAAGTCAGCTTTATTCCCCCCTAGATAAACAATTTTGGTATCTCACATGGTGCTTTGGGAATTTACCAAATGCAAGGAAGAGGGTTAATTGTATTTGTAATGTGATTTTTTTGGACCTGGCCCTTGGGCAAGTAAAGCCAGACATGTTGGACTACTTATGTGGAGGCCTGATGGAGATAATAGAATAGATGAAATGTGGTTTGCAGTGCAGACCCAAAGATGTATTGGATATAGCATAAGTGTGGACTGGCTGCCAAGAAAAGTTGGCATCTTGGGACTGTTCCCCAGACTTTAAGAAGCCCAGCTGGAGGGGTGAAATTGGAATTCCAGAGACTTTGTCACTTGTTAGAAATATCAGACTTGGAGCTAACATATTTGTTGTTTACATTGCTTGTTTTAGATTTTGTATTAATTCAATATTTTCTTGCTATGCCCAGTGCCAACTTTTGCAGTTCGAGTGTTTACTCTGTGCTATTATATTTTATTTTTATAGCTCATAGTTAAGAAAACTTCGGCTAGGGGTATATTTAAGCAGTATTGTTATTGATAAAAAAAACTATGGGGAACCTTTAAAGTTGGACTGAATGCATTGAATTTCACATCATCATCAGTTAACAGTTTTGGGGGTCCAGGGGTTGAATGTGATGGGTTTAATTAGGTTCCTCTATATATTCAGGTGTTCTGAATGTTAGGTTCCCAGCAAGTGTCAGTTTGGGAACTTGGACTCTTACTGGAGGAGATGTGTTGTTATGGGTGGGCTTATCGGTGTTACAACCAGCTTTGCCTCACCAGTGTTGGCCTTGCTCTCATGCTGCAGTATTTCATGTGCTTTGGCACAAGTGATGTCCAGCCTCTGCTTATGCCATCCTTTCCCCTGCCATCATGGAGTGTCTCCTTAAGTCTGTAACCAACAAAAACAACTTTCTTTCCATGAACTGCTTTTGATTAGGTGTTTCATCACAGCAATATGAAGGTAACTGCAATATGGAGAATGCATTTGGAAATACAAACTAAAGAGCAGAGCATCATGATGCATAAAGAGCTACTTGCATATCTCTTTCAATTACTACTTTTCATAGAGTTTTATTAGGCAACAATGTGTTTTTTTTTTAATTAACTACACCATTTTACTCTAGTATTACTAAATAATAGTAAATATTCTTTTTTTTTAAAAAAATTGTGTGTATTTTTATTTATTTATTTGAGAGTGACAGACAGAGAAAGAGGCAGTTAGAGAGAGAAAGAGAGAGAGAATGGGCATGCCAGGGCATCCAGCCTCTGCAAACAAACTCCAAAAGCATGTGCCCCATTGAGCATCTAGCTAACGTGGGTCCTGGGGAATCGAGCCTTGAACTGGGGTCCTTAGGCTTCAAAGGCAAGCGCTTAACCACTAAGCCATCTCTCCAGCCCAATAATAATAAATATTCTTGCTACTAATATCTTTGAACTGCATAGCATTTAAATGTTATATAATACTCAACTTTTAATTAATAGGACAATAATTTAAGAAGAGATCCCATTCATGATTCACCAATACATTTTTAATTCTATTTTGATTATTATATCCTTATTGCAGTATAGACAAAATATTGGACAAAAGCAACTTAAGAATTGAATGATTCTCAACCTATCATTGTTGAAAAGATCTTGGAGAAAGAGTATAACACAGATGATTAGATAGAAAGACAGGAAGACAGAGTGATGAAGGTTGGTTCTCCACTAAATTTCTCATTTTGATTCAGTCCATAATAACAGCCCATGAAATTATGATATCCACTTTTGAAGTGGATCTTTCTTTTTCAATTACACCTTACTAGCAAGCCCTCAATAACACACATGGAAATGTTTTCCCATGATAATTTTAAATGTAATCAAATTGGTGAATATTAACATCACATTAATGTGGATAGTAATTAATTTTTAATGGTTTTCTTCTCATTTTTGTTTACAAATGAGCATATTGTAGATGGACAAAATTTATTTATTGAATATTTTCTCCTCAAAGTAAATCTTTCTCTATGCAAAAATAGAAAGGCAACTTTGTCAGAAAGGGATATTTAAAAGCATTTCAAATAACCTCTAAAACTATCCATACTTATTTAACAGTGTGCATTTTTTATCATATTATAAGATTTGTTTAATTATTCACACAAAACACTACTTAGTCCAAGAAGAAAAAGATTCTGAAACATAACCAGCAGCAGTATATTTTATTTCAGTTCAAATTAAAATTTCTTTTATTTTTATTTTTAATTGACAACTTACATAAGTACTGACAATAAACCAGGGTAATTCCCTCCCCCATCCACCTTCCTCTTCTCAACTTCACTCTCTATCATGTCACCTCCCCCTCTCAATCTGTCTCTCTTTTATTTTTGATGTCATCATCTTTTCCTTCAGTTATGATGGTCTTCTGTAAGTAGTGTCAGGCACTGCTAGGTCATGGATATTCAGGTCACTTTGTGTGGAAGAGTGCATTGTAAAGAGTCCAACCTTTCTTTTGGCTCTTACATTCTTCCTGCCACCATTTGTACAATGGACCCTGTGCCTTGGAATGTGTGATAGAGATGTTTCAGTGCAGAACACTCCTCTGTCACTTCTTCACATCACTATGGTGCCTTCTGAGTCATCCCAAGGTCCCTGCCATCTGATAAAAAAGAAGCTTCTCTAAACTAAAGTGAGAGTAGCATTAATATATGGATATGAACATTATGAAAAATGCATACTGGGCAGTTTGGTGAGCATAATATAAGCATTTAGCCAGACACTAGCAGATGTTACACACCTGGGGCTCATGACTTCCCCCATCATAGGTTTTCAGTACCAGGAATGTATTCCCTCCCATGGAACAGGCCTCCAGAGTGGTTGGTTTCCCCCATAACAGACATGCCACTATTGTACCCATTTGCTCATTCGACCTGGCTGGCCAAATTTAAGGTTTGCAGTGTCCACTGTTGTTATTCTACACTGGTGAATTCATCTTCTCCCATGGAGCTGCATGCAGAGTAGTGTTTCTGTCAGCTTATTGACATAGAGGAGGTTTTCAGCCCAGCTCCAGCAGGATTTCTCAGTGGCCTTGCAGCCCAAGAATGTGGAGTCTTCAACATCTATTACCATCTCTTACCATCTATTCCCGGTGGGAACCCAAGAGCTTCAGCAATGGCCTGTAATTTTTTGACGGGGCCGACAACTCACTGGAAGAGATACCATTCTTGACAAGAAAAATTTTCTAGTGATAATCTATGGCTTTGGTGTGTGCTATTGTCCAAAAAGGTAGGTTTCCATATGACTTATCCTCTTAGCTTTTGACTAACCTTCCCCACAACTTTCCTTTACTCAATCTCTTCCCCTGACCTCATTTGGGGCTATCCATCCCCAGTATTCTGTTCTTTTACTTGCATATATACAATACCATCCACTTAAGTTCCCCCTTCTCCTCTGTCTCTTATATCCCTTTTCTAGCTTACTGGCCTCTGCTACTGAGTTTTATTACAACTCACATACAAGTACAAACATTTATACCTAGGTTATGAAATTTGTAGGGAAATTGATGGACCTGGGAAGGATTATACTTAATGGGATAACCTAGGCTCAGAAAGCCAAATGCCACATTTTTTTCTCTCAAATTAGAATTTCTATGTTTATTTATAATGTGAAACTACTGCATTTCATTAAGCTTTTTGGTATTATTTTCTTGCAGTAATTTTTGGGTTTTATTGGAATTTATGAGGTAAGCATTATTACTTTCTAATATTTATTTATTTATTTGAGGTAGGGTCTCAATCCAGCCTAGGTTAAACTGGTATTTGCTATGTAGTCTCAGGGTGGCCTCAAGCTCATCGAGATCCTCCTACTTTTGCCACCCAAGTACTGGGATTAAAGTTATGCACACAGCTATAATATTTCTTTTGAGTAATTATTTTTTAATTTACTTTCCTTAATGTGTATTTGACAATAAAAATATATTTTACACTTTTATTTAAAGAATCAATTATTTTCATTTATGATGATTTCTTTGATTTTAACATGGAAAGTAGTTTCTGGGTATATCTACTATCTGATGACTATTATAGCTAATTCTGGTGACAGATAATTTATTCCTTTGATTTTTTTACTTTTTCAATTTTCAATCAAATATCTATATCTTATTTTGGTATAAGATGCAAATAAAATTTTCTTTCCTTTTCTTTTTGAGTGAGAGACAGAGATGAAGGAAGAGGCAACGAGAGAGAGAGAGAGAGAGAGAGAGAGAGAGAATGGGCATGACAGATTCTTTCAGCAGCTATGAATGAATTCCAGATGGGTGCGCCACCTACTGGCACATGTGCAACATTGCACACTTGTGTAACTGTGTGTCTGGCTATGGGGGACCTGGAGATTCAAACATGTGTTCTTAGGCCTCACAGGCAAGTGCCTTAATGTCTAAGCCATATCTTCAGCCCAACCTTTGCTTTCCTATTCAGTAATTAGCAATAACATTATTTTACAAAGAGCACTTCAGTAATCTGTGTTTCCTTTTATATTGTGAACAACCTCCATTCTTTTTTCCACTAATAAATGTCATGAAATTCTTTAGTCTATATCCATGTGTAGAATACTAAACTTACCATGACAAAACAACAATGTACAAGTTAATTTATAGGCCATAAAGATTTAGTTATTGCATTTATGGAAGACAAACTGCTCAAGATCTAGCTGTCTCCTGATTCAGTTTCTAATTAGTATATATTTCCTATTTTGATGGTCATTGTATTGTTATAATCTCACATGGATAAAGAACACAGCATCTCACTGGGACATAAGTGTGAGCATATTACGTAATATAAACTATATTATCTTCATAATGTTTCTTCCTTTATTACCTAAGCACTTCTCAAAATGAAAACTACCTACAATGTTCTTTATCTCAAAAGTTAGGAGTTTCACCAAACAAATTAGAAAGGACATAAAAATTCAATCTATACAGCAAGGAAATATCCATAAAAACATGTGCTTGCATGGGGACATATATTCAGTGCATATTTTTTGTTTTAAACAAATGAAACAAAATTATCAATATTATTATTTAAAAATATATCATATATTTAAACACAGTAATGTGTTACAAAATTCAAATTTATAAATTTAAGTTACTTTATATAAAGACTTTAGGAATTGTAAAATACTTCAACAAGTCTATTCTAGAATAGATTCATTACTGAGTTCCATGTTTTATATATAAATAGGATAAATTTTTGCATTTATGGCTAAAAATGTATCTGTAATAAAAAAAGTTTATCATAAATTATCATTAGACATGTTATCAATATTATATTTAGTATTAATCCATACATTTGTAATTACTAACACTTTGCTGTATATAAGGTCTTAAGGATCTATGTTTTCTTATTTTATTTTTATTCTCATTTTTTGAGAGAGAGAAGAGACAAAGAGGCGGATAGTGAGAGAATGGGCATGCCAGGGCCTCCTCCAGCTGCTGCAAACAAATTCCAGATTGATGTGCCACCTTGTGCATCTGGCTTAAGTGGGTCTTGGGGAATTGAACCTAGGTCCTTTGGCTTTTCAGGCAAGTGCCTTAACCACTAATTCATCTCTCCATCCCAGGATCTATGTTTTTGAATCAATACCACTACCAAGTGGCTTTGCTAAAAGACAATTTAGACTGTACATAAATATTACACAGATATCCATACTTATGAGGTAAAGCTAGATTTTAAATATTCTTCTATATGTACCTTTTTGGTTTTTCCCACTTTTCATTGAGGATTTTATCATTGTTGATATTTATTTGCAAAGAGAGAGAGAGAAAGAAAGAATGAGAATGAGAGAGTAAATGGACAGGCCAGGGCATCTTGTGACTATAAACAAACTCCAGGTTCATGTGCCCCTTTGTGAAGCTGGCTTTATTTGGATACTCGGGAATTGAACACAGGAAGTCAGTCTTTCACAACAAGTGCCTTTAACAGATGAGTAATTTCCAAAGCCTTCATTGAGAATTTAAATTCATTGTTATTAATATTATTAAAATTTTTATAATGTTGAATTTAAGTTTACAATTTAACTCTGAAGAAATAGCAAATATATAATTCTGTCTTTTTCTATCCATTCTTCACTTAAGTTTAATTTTTTTCAACAGCAGTTTTTCATAATTTTTGGCTTTTCAGATAATTGTAGCATAATTTTACAGAAAGCATAATTCTTAGAGATTTTATACATTTTTGTTTGTTAAATATTTTTATATATGTTTTACATGGAATATGCCTACTTTATAGACTTATGATATATTTTAGGTTCCACTAATTGTTTATTCTCACTTGTACTAATAACTATATTGCCTTGATTTTACTATAAACTGTAGATAATAAAAATTTCCACCATTTCAATAATTATTTTCTTTATTCTTACAATTTCATAGCAGTGCATAGAAATTCATTTACTATTTTAAATAATGTTTTGCTGTCTATGATTTCAACTTGGGTTTTTATTGTTTGGTACTAAGTATAGTGATCATTGGGTGAAAATTTCTTAGAAAAATTTTAATTGGACAGATAAATATATAAAACTCATCATTTCTTCTTTGTCCATATTTAGTTGCATTTTAGAATAGAGGTATGCAAATGATCATACAACACTGATATCTTATAATGTGAATGTTGTTTTGTCCTTTATACTAAACACTGGTAAGCTAGTAGATATAATTACATTTGTGGTTTACAGGTTTCATAACACATTCAGTTGCAGGCAATATTGACATGTAATGATGTGATATTTTGAATTGATTAATGCATATAAACTAGTTCATAAGATCTCCAAACATTTACAATCTGCATAACTGTATATTTTTGAATTTTGATTTTTTGCCTAATCAATTTCAAGATGAAATTTCATTAAACAAGAAATTGATTAAAGTTAAGCTTCATGGTAGTAAAATTGGAAATGAAGTGAATGAAGTTACTTAAAATAAAAATAGCTTACTGTTATACCATATATTTATTTGGTGATATCATTTCTGGAGATAGGAACACTCATTTGTAACTATCTTCATTTTATGGTATTTTTTTTAACATGTGATTGTTGGTGACAAGCTTTCCCCAAGTAATCCAACAAGTTTGATTGTTTTAAGTGCAACTCAAATAATATACTACAGGAACGCAAATGTATGGCACATTTAATCCAATGGACTTTTATATCTATACTCATCATGCAGTCATAATAATTTGGAATGACATGTACTGAGCTTAATATTTTTATGGTAATTTGTAAAAATAAAATTTATGACTGAGAAAAGGGAGCAAAATTGAGCACATTCAAATGTTATGTCCTTAAAAAATCAGAGGATATTTCAGGGAATGCTCTACATAGTGGGGGGAAACAACCAATCTCAAGAGAGTACAAGAAGAAAATCACAATAAACAAAACTAGAGCAGGCTCAAAAAGTACAAAACACAAGGAAGCACTAACCCCCATAAAGTACACCATCATGGCAGGGATTAAATCAAACCTCAAAGTTATAACCTTTAAACTTAACAATCTTAACTCACTCATCAAAAGACAGTAGTTAACAGAGTGGATCAGAAAAATGGACCCTTCTATCTGCTCTCTTCAAGAAACCCATCTCACCATTAAAGACAGAAATATCCTCAGGATGAAAGGATGAAAATGATATTCCAAGCCAATGGAAATAAGAAACAATTAGTGGTTGCTATATGAATATCTGGTAAAATAGAAGTCAAACCAAAAGTAAGCAAAACTGACAAAGAAAGCCACTTCTTACACATCAAGGGAACAATCCAACATGACACCACAATCATAAATCTATACATGCCAAACACAGGTGCACTATAGTTTATAAAATTAAACCTACCTGAAAAAAAAAAAACACAGAAATCAACACCAACACTATCATAGTTGGGGACTTCAGTACTCCACTAACATCAATAGGTAGATCATTCAACCAAAATATCAACAGGGAAGTAATAGAGCTCAAAAATACCATAGACAAATTAGATTTAATGAACAACTACAGAATTTTCCACCCCACTTCTACAGAATAAACATTCTTCTAAGCAGACCATGGAACCTTCTCCAAAATAAACAATGCATTAGGCCACAAAGTATGCCCCCATAAATTCAGGAAAACTGAAGTAACCCTGCATCACAGAAGATCACAATGCTTTAAAGCTAGAAATTAACAACGAGACATACTAGGATCTCCATCAGTTCCTGTAGACTGAACAGCATACTTTTAAACAATGAATTGGCTGTGGAAGAAATCAAAAAAGAAATTGTGAAATTCCTGGAGTTGAATGATAATGAAAACATAACTTACCAAAACTTATGGCACACAATGAAGGCAGTCCTCAGGGGAAAATTCACAGCACTAAATGCTTTCATAACAAAGACAAAGAAATACCGAATTAATAACCTAACTGTTCACATAAAGGCATTGGAAACATAAGAAGAATCCAACCATAAATGCATCAGATGGAAAAAATAATAATCAAGATCAGAGCAAGAATTAGTGAATTGGAATCTCAGAACACAATTTTAAAAATCCATGAAAAGAAGAACTGATTCTTTGAAAAAAATATAAACAAGGTTGATAAATCCCGGCCAATTTGATTAAGCAAAAAAAAAAAAAAAAAAACCCAAAAAGTCTAAAATTAACAAAATCAGAAATGAAAAAGCATAGGTCACAACAGATATCAATGCAATTGGAAGAATCATCAGGACATATGTCCAAAACCTCTATGCTACAAAATTGGATAATCTGGAAGAAATGGATGAATTCCTAGTCATATACCACCTACCAAAACTAAACTCAGACCAGATTAATCTCCTGTACAAAACTATCACATCCATTGAACCTGAAAATGTCATCAAAAACTTCCTCAAAGAAAAGTCCAGAACCAGATGGCTTCCTATCTGAATTCTAACAAACATTCATTGAAGAAAAGAAACCAACTTTTTTTCTCAAACTGCTTTGCATAATCATAGAGCACTATGAAGTTAGCATTACCCTAACACCAAAATAGTAGAGGAGTACAACAAGAAAAGAAAACTATAGGCCTATAACACTGATGAATTTAGATGCAAAGATCCTGAACAAAATCCTCGCAAAATGAATTCTACAACACACAAAAAGTATTATCCACCTTAATCAAGTAGGCTTCATTCCAGGGATGAAGGGATAGTTCAGTATACAGAAATCCATCAACATAGTAGACAACATAAATAAACCTAATCACAAGAACTACATGATCATCGGAATTAAACCAGAAAAGACCTTTCATAAAATACTTCGCCACTTCATGATCAAAATGCTAGAAGGAATAGGCATAGAGGCTTTATATCTCAACACAAGTAAGGCTATATATAAAATTCTTAAAGCCCAAATATTACTTAATGGGGTAAGAGTCAAGGAGTTCCCACTAAGATCAGGAACAAGACAGGGGTGTCTTCTCTCATGACTGCTCTTCAGCATTGTACTAGAAGTGCTAGTTCAAGCAATAAGATAGGAGAAAGAAATAAAAGGGACACAAATTGGAAATGAAGAAGTCAAGTTAGCCCTATATGTAGATGACAAGATCCTATACATAAGCGACCCCAAAGTCTCCATCTCAAAACTTCTAAAGCTTATTAATTTCTTCAGTAAATGGCAGCTTACAAAATCAACACACAAAAATAAGTAGTCTTTCTATATTCAAAGGACAAATATACAGAGAAAGAAATCAGCTAGGCTGTCCCATTTTCAGTAGCACTTAAATTTTTGAAAGGAGTGAATCTCGTCCTTCATCATGGGTTATGTTGGGGGTAAAACCGAAAGTGAAATGCTAGCAAGCAAATTTTTATAAACTGGAATGATGTCCTACTAAAATGTAGTAAGTTTATTATTCAATACTCATCTTTTGAAGTAACAGGTTTTTTTCCAACTTGTATAAAAAGAGTAATAATACATTAAAACAACTATATCTTACAATGTTTGTTTTACTATGTTTGGTCCACTACAGGAATCATATATATCATCAGTAACTGGCTAGAAAACACATTCTCAAATGTCTTCAGCTTAACATAGTCTCCTTATCAACCCAAAGACTCTGTTTATTTTTTCTAAAGAAAATAACTATTCTTCACATAAGATGCTTCATCTCCCTGACCTTTATCGGTAAAATTAAAAAAAATATATATGTCTGACTTCATTCACTGCCAGTCTCTTCTTTTGAAGCTCATATATGCACAAAAGAAAAACATTTCCCTGGTGAATTGACCCCTCCTAACATTGAATTCACTTCAAAATAGAACTATTAGGATAAAGAAAATAAAATATCTTGCAAGGTAGTTGTTTATTATACTTGGATAGTCAAAACTTCATATACTGATGGTGAGATTATGTCTACTTTAAAATAGTTGCCTTTAAAGCATTACATAATCTAAATTACATTAATTTGTCATTTACTGAACTATGCAGGCAAAATATTTCCCTGTGCCAATGCCAGTGATGAAGGTACAGATGTCCTACTGTTCTACCCTGTGACCATTAGTAATGTGAGGAACTCCTTTGCAATTTTGGAACAGCCTAAACAGACAAATCCAGGAGTACTGGATTTGCCACATGAAGTAAGTTCAAGATGAGTCAGTGTGAGTGCATGTCTACATTGGCACCTGAGATGCTGTTCACTATCACTGTGTCAACCTACTATCAACTGACATGAATTTGTAAAAAAGGTATTTTAGTATAAAATATAAGCTGTTACGGTGAGTAAAGTAATTCCTTAAGTAGGAAAAATAGATACTTTGAGCAGAATTTGAGCAACCTGGCATCTATGAGATTTAATAATTCTTGTTGTAGTTCTAATGCACTTAAACATGATTTACACATGGAAATTTACCACTCCATTGAAGTTCACTAATAAATGAAACCGTGATCTGTAAGTAGAATATTCTTACCCAGATTTCTCAGTGGTCCTTTACAAGGAATATTGTTGATATTCATATTTATAAACTAAAACTATTAGAACATTTTTAGGTATAATTACTTTTCATAGTATTAATTAAGATAAATAAATGTGTGAATGCACATTATAATGTAGACATTAAGCATTTAGTAAAGAAAATACTGATTTAAATAATCAATAGTTACCTACAAAATTATTTACAAAATAATATGTATTTATATAATAGTATAGATATTTAAACACTTCCCACAAAAATATATGTCCAAGACTGTACTTTTTATATACAAGTAGGATCTTTGCATATTTAATTAGTAAAATTAATATGAGTATATCCTAGATTTAGAGTGGACTCTAAATACAAAAATAATATGCACGAAAAAGAGAGTGAAGATTGGGAGCAAGCCCCAAATGAGTATATACCACAGAAGATGGAAAAATGAATTTATGATGATACTGTGTAGCTCTTGGTGCACTAAAACATGGAAGAGGAAAGAAAGCCTTCTGTAGAATGTGTAAATTTCAAGCACTCACTAGTCTTTGGCTAAAAGAGGGGTTACATACATCACAAATTAAAATAAATATGAGATTCCACCTTACCCCAAAAAGGACAGAAAACATCAAAAAATCAAATGAAAATAAATGCTGGAGAGGATTTGGAGAAGTAGGAGCACTCATCCCCTGTCAGTGCGAATGTAAGATGGTACAACCACTTTGGAAAGCAATATGGAGACTCCTGAAAAAGCTGAGTATAGAGATACCAACAGACCCAGTTATTTCCTTACTGGGCATCTACCCTAAAACCTCCAAACCACAGGCCAGAGAGATTTGCTCAACCATGTTTGTAGCAGCTCAATTTGTAATAGCTAAGAGCTGGAATCAACCCAGATGTCCATCACTAGAAGAATGGATAACTAAGATGTGGTATATCTACACAATGGAATTCTATACAGCAGTAAGGAAAAATGACAAAATGAAATTTGATGAAAAATTGTTGAACCTGCAACAGATCATTCTCAGTGAACTTACCCAATCACAGATAAAAAATCGCCACATAGCCTCACTCATCGACAGCACCTAACCTGAATCTACCCAAGATGCCTTACATACCCAGCAAGAATCTCGTGGACTAGACAACAGGATGGGTGGGGAGGGATGGGAGGGCAACAGAGGGGTGGGAAGCACATATCCAGACCCAAATGGCAATGGTACCATAAAATTCTACTTCCTAAAAGGCAGACCAAATGGCTGAACCTTCACTAGGCCCTTAGAAGGAACACCTGAACCACAAGACACTGGAGAGGGTATGATGAAGACTGATCTTAATCTTCTACAGCTTCCCTCTCTCTCTCTCTCTCTCTCTCTCTCTCTCTCTCTGTGTGTGTGTGTGTGTGTGTGTGTGTGTGTGTGTGTCTTCTCTCTAACTCTTGTATATTAGTTATCTTTTTCTTCCTTTTCTTAGTGGGCACTGACCTGTAACTCCCAGATCCAGCATGGGGCTATCATCCACAATGAGCTTTTGATCAGAGAGACCTACAAGGTTTCCTAAAAAAAAGACAGACTTCTGTCTGAGCACTTGATGACCCACCAAAGGTTAGTGGTAAGACCCTACTGCTGAAGACACCTTATGTGGTCATCACATAAAATGGAATGGCATGGCTGGAAGCTGGAAGAGAGTCAGTCCCCAGACAGTCAGCGTGTCTAGTGCCAGAAGGTACTACATGGGCGACTGGGTGAAAATGACCAATATCTGTCCAAGCAACTCATGGTCTAACCTACTTAGCAGCAAATAACCTGTTGTGATGCCCACACAAGTGCAATAGTGGCACACAGCCATGGTGGGGAACAAAATGCTCTTGATTTGGCTAACTGATACCCTCAGTGGTACGGTACCCATAGCTGGAGCTGGAAAACAAGTCAGAACCACATCCAAACATAAGCTCACTCTCCATTATCAAGCTACCATCAATCATGGGCTACAAGAGGGCCTACACCTATTAAATTCTATATAAAAAAGTAAGGGTTATCTCATTTGTCCTGCTGCTAACTTACTCTCTGTTGGAGAATCTGCTTCTCTTTTTCAAATAGATGTAGATCCTAAGGAGAGAGCCACCCCATCATACGTCAAAAGGGCCCCGGCTGAAACTAAGAGCAATTGGCAAAACGAGCAAGTATGCTGTTTTCTTGGTGAACCCGGTGCCAGCACAATGGGTGAAGGAGATCAACACAGAGAAAAATCAATTCCTACCTAATGAGAGATCCAGAGACCCAGCGGACCACAACACCTCATCACTGAAGCAGACTAAAAATGAACCCAACATGGCTAAGGGAAATTTTGCGGAAGAGGGGGCGGAAAGAATGTCAGAGCCACGTGTTGGGTCATGATATGCAGAGACATTTAGCTTACCCATAACTGGGCTAACTCCACAATGCATGACCCATATACCTCAACAAGGAGGGGCCAAGAGGAGGGGGCAGGTCACAGATGAGCCTAATAATGGTACCAAACTGACTGTATTTGCTGAATACAAAACTGATTAATAAAAAAATAAAAATTAAAAAAGAACATCTGGGTTCTAAGCCTGCAGAAGTCTAAAAAATTTTTAAAAAAATAATAGACCTTTTACTTCTTAAAATTTTATTTATGTATTTGAGAAAGAGAGAGAGACAGAGAGACAGAGAGAGAGAGAGAGAGAGAGGGAATTGGCACATCAGGGCCTCCAGCCTCTACAAAATAACCTCAGATACATGCACCACCTTATCAATGTGGCTTATGTGGGGTCTGAGGAATTGAACCAGGGTTCTTAGGCTTTGCAGGCATCTCTCCAGCCTGACTTTATAGTTTTTAATTTACCATTTATTGTACTATGCAAATCATTCAGGTGAGACTAGAAGAAAATGAAAAAAAAATCAGTGAGTCTATAATGAAACTTATTTGTGTTGGTAAATTAGAGAAAGGAAAGTCTGGCCTTCCAGAAAAAAAATGCATCTGAACAGCTTGCAGATGAACCTAATTTGATATGGAACTTTAAGCCACTATAAAACAAATGTAAAAAAAAAAAAAGTAATAGCATCAATACAAATGTTCTTAATCTGATGACATCCTGAGGTTAGGAAGCCATTTCTACCTTCTTGATTGACTCTTTCCAGTTCTTCAACAGGTATTCTAGGACTCACATACATTAACTTGAATTCCATTTGATCCTGTAATGGTCTCAAAAAATCCATAGTTATTATTTTAAAAAAATTCTTTACTAATTGCTTTTATGAGAAATTGAATTTGGGGAACAATTGTGTCCATGAAAATGTATTTAAAACTATTCTGAATTCAAAATCAAGCAGAAAAATCTTTACATGAAGTCCTTCTATCTTTTTCTGTAATCTTTAGTCATCCTGGAAGCAGTTATATATTTAGTTCTATGCAAAGTTTGAGGATAGTTTAATTTGCTATTCATACATGAAAAATTTCACAGAAGTAATTAAAGATATTCAGATTAATTAAAAGAATTAGGAAGTAGTAAGTGTAGGAAGAACATACTTTAATTGAATCTTTCAACTTTTTCTTTCAAACTCTGTCTATATTGTAAAAGGAAATGTAATTACAGCTTTATGAGACTTGCTTTTATTAGAATCAGACAAGTTGAGTATTACATGTTATAATGAACTGGATATAATCTTTGTAATTCACTTAAAGTTTTAGTTTAGTTTGCTCTTAACAACGAATATTTGAGTCAAATAATGCTTCACTGTCATTAATAAATGTTTTCAAGGAATGTAGAGTTAGAATCCCAAAAAATTAGTTCACAAAACTCTTCAAAGGAGAAACAAAGTTTACGAAGTATGTTACTAACATGATAATAATGTAATATACTATGCATTTAAAGAACAACAATACTTTAAAATTGTATATTGAGAAGAATTGATTATGCATTGCTGCTTAATTTTCATAATTTATTCTCTTCAAGGGCAATGGAGGTAATTGAATAGTTTTTTTCATGAGACAATATTCATTTTACAATTTCTCTATAACTCTTTTTCAAAAAGAAGATGGTTTTGCTTTTGCATGTTTTGTAAATTCAGCATATTTGACCAAGGAAACCCACTTCTTATAATTTTAAATAAAGTTCACAGTTCTCTCATCACCAACATAGTTAATTAATTAACCTGAAGATTGAGGCTGGGGAGATAACTAAGTAGCTAAAGGTGCTTGTTTGCAAAGCTTATATGCTCAGGTTCAATTCCCTGCCCACCCATTAATGTAAAGCTGGAAAGACATTTGTTTGCAGTGGTAAGATATACATAGACACATACACACACACACACACACACACACACACACACACACACACACATACACTCACACACTAAGATGCTGTAGTCTCCTTCTACTTTTTAATATTTATTATTTTATTATTTATTTATTTATTTGATAGAGAAAGAGGGCAAGAGAGAGAGATAGAGAGAGAGAGAGAGAATGGGTGTGACAGAGCCTTCAGCCACTACAAATATACATTTAGCTTCACACTACAAAATAATATTCTGCAAATTAACATTTTGATACATGTGATGTGTGTATTTGTGTGTGTGTGATTCATGTTCATGTGTGTGAGAGCAGTCACCCATATGCTAAGGCACAGTATGTTGGTTAGAGGATAACTCTGGGTGTTTAACCTGGCTTTTCACTTTGAGTCATGGTCCCTTGTTTACTATTGTCTTATTCTTCTCCTGTGAGCATTGGAAAAATTCTCCTCTCTCTGTCTCACTTCTTCCTATAAGAATGCTGATATTAGAGAAGGCAATGAAAGTATTTGGCATTACTTGGATTGTGAAGATCTGAACTCAGTTACTCACACTTACATGGCAAGCACTTTATCCACTAAACTATCTACTCATGCCATGGTGATCCACATTTTTGGCACAAATTTTGTCAACATCTTCATAGTTAGAGAGGCATCTTTTAGTGTGGCATAATATGACTCTCTTAAAAGTAATATTTCAAAATTAGTTAATGATGTCCTAATTTCCATATGCAAGAATGTGGTTTAGTTTAAAAGTGTTGCTGTCTTTGAACCATATACTGCATATTATACATTATGTTATTCCAATGCATAAAATCTATTTTGGTATATATTTTATTATGAAGAAAGTAACACAAGGATATGAATACATGGCATGGTTTCATATTACTTTTAGTTCAGCCTATTAATCTTTGATGTATATATGTATATGGATTACTTAACTTAATAAATACTTCTCCTAAAAGTTAGTATCATTATAAAACTTGCAGTCTACATTTAGAGATAGTTTTCTGAAGAAATGTAAACAACATGTTGATAGAATCACCAAAATTATGTAGAAAACGTATCAAACGTACAGATGCAGTAATCCAAACTGTAACCATATAGTAGGGAGATTAGTCTTCATAAAAGTAATGAAACAAGTTTAATCTTACAGACATCCTCTTAAGTACCATGGTAGGGATGAAAAAAATTCCAGAAAAAAAGAACAAAATTAATAATGTTAAAATTTTTAACACCAGAAAATAGAAACATAAGATATATTCGGTTAAAATAACTGAAAGTACCCTTCCTAAACTTTAATCATCAGGGTTTTTTATTTTACTTATTTGTGGTGGAATGTGGGGGTGTTTGCATGCCAATGCCATAGCACATGTGTGGAGGTTAGAGGACAATTTTGAGGTGCTTGTGTTCCACTTTCTTTGAGATAGGACAGACTGCAAAGAAACATCAGAAGAGTTAGCCCATGAGTATTGCTTTTCCTGGCTCTACTTCCCATTACCAGTTCAGATTATAGATACATACTCCACTTTGTACTGTGGTTTACATGGTTGCTGGTGAATTGCACCTAGGACAACAGGCCTTGAAAGCAAGCATGTTTAACCAGTAAACTATCGCTCCGCCGCTGGGGAATTTTAAATAAGGAATGTGTCTACTATAAATTTTCATAGGACCATGAACTTCAATTTTTATACTGCTCACATTTTAGTCAGTTATTAGTCTAAGTATTTTAAAACTTTCATATAACCAAAGGTTAGATAAGCCTAATCATTGCATTTATAACTCAGAATATAGTGGCTGTCAATGCTAACATTGCTGAATAAATTAGCTAATGAATGTATGAATGCACATTATAATGTAGACATTAAGCATTTAGTAAAGAAAATACTGATTTAAATAATCAATAGTTATATACAAAATTGTTTACAAAGGAATATGTATTTATATAATACTATAGATATTTAAACCCTTCCTACAAAAATATATGTCCAAGACTTTACTTTTTTTATTTACAAGTAGGATCTTTGCATATTTAGTTATTAAAATTAATATGAGTATATCCTAGATTTAGAGTGGATGCTAAATACAAAAAATATGCACGAAAAAGAGAGTGAAGGTTGGGACCAAGCCCCAAATGAGTATATACCACAGAAGATGGAAAAAAATGAAGTTATGATGATACTGTGTAGCTCTTGGTGCACTAAAACCTGGAAGAGGAAAGAAAGCCTTCTGTAGAATCTGTAAATGCTATATCATTGACAAAGAAAAGCCTACTAAAAAGGCAGTTTAAACAGCTGTAAGAAAGAAAATGCAGGGCTTGGGAACCATATTGTAGAACAGCAGGGACTATTTCTCTTAAGATAGTAAGGGGAAAAAAATTCAATCACAAAGTAGTGGAATGTTTAAAAAAAAAAGATCTGATGCACTGCTATATTTAGAGAAGATGTTCTAGGGACTGTCATGCAGGCTTGTCCAACTGTTTGACATTGTGACCTGATGCTGTTATCTACAGAATTCACACTACAGAAGCTTACAACTGAATTACAAAACAAACAAACATACAACCTCCTCCTAGGCTCAGGCAAACTCTAATCCATTTTCAGCCTTTATGAATTTTCCTCTTCTTGACATTTCTAACAAAAAGGATAATGTACTAAGAAAAACTATTTCTTTTATGGTTGAATAATATGCAATGAATTAATATGGAACCTTGTGCTTATACATTCGTTCATCATTTGAATGATACTTGAGTTATTTCTATTTTTTCTCATGTTTTCTTTATTTTTAATTAGAAAGAGAGGGAAAAGGGGAGAGAGAGAGAGAGAGAGAGAGAGAATATAGGTGTGCCAGGGCCTCTAGCCACTGCAAACAAACTTCAAATGCATGTACCACTTTGTAAATCTTGCTTTATGTGGTTACTGATGAATCAAATCCAGGTTGTTAGGCATTGCAGACAAGCACTTAACCACTTAGCACTCTCTTAAGCACTGTTTCTATATTTACGATAGTGTGTATATTATGTAGGATACAGCTATGACTATCCATTAACAGAGTTTTGTACACATTTATATCTGCTTCTGTATGCTATATATGGATTATATGCTGTATAATAACTTTTTGAGGAATTTCAAATTGGTTTGCACGTATGTTGTATCCTATAACCTTTTACTCCTTAAATTTGATAGTTCCAACTAATCCACAAACTTGCCAACATTTACTATTTTGTTATTTTCAATCCACCAAATGAATTGGAAGTCATATTTTCTTGTCGCTTTGATTTGCATTTACCTAAGGCATAATTGATGAACATCATTTCATGCACTGTTGGAGTATTTTTTCATCTTTGAAGAATTTTGAGATATTTCACCCATTTATCATGAATCCATTCATTGCTTGATTTGGTTGATTTCACCATTTTTGTCTGACAACAGATAAAAATTACATAGTCTCCAGTTTATATGGGCACAAATATAAATTGTGAAGAAATTAATAACTTTTAGATAATTTAAATGCCTATCATTTCACAAAGTTAAAGTTTTTGGTGAGAAATAAAACAAAAATAATGGAAAATTTCAAACATACAAAATTAAAGTAATGAATTATATTAACCCCATGTTAGTTGACTGAGGTTATTCATTTTACATCTGACAAACACTTTGACATTTTCCCTGTAAATCTTAAGTAAAAATTATTTCATTCTCTGCTTTTATATGTTTGACACTTATATTCCATATGTAACTGGAATCCAGAAGTATTTGCCTTTGTCTGCATAATTTCAGACAGTGAAGTCCATCAGGTTCATTCACTATTTCTAGCAGTAGCATTGCTTTCATTTTATAGTCCTCTGTATGTATTTATTTATATGTTTTTGTGAGTACACCTTGATTTCTTTTTCCATTAATACATAATCCATAATCCATACTTACACATTAATTAATAATTAATCCATACTTACACATTAAGCTTGTTCCCATGTCTTATTTTGACCCTCTGCTTTTCAAACAATATTACTTACTACCACTTTTTGTTTTGTTTTGTTTTGTTTTGTTTTGTTTTGTTTTTTGAGGTAGGGTCATACTGTAGACCAGGCTGACCTGGAATTCACTATGTCTTCTCAGAGTGGCCTTGAACTCATAGTAATCCTCCTACCTCTGCCTCCCAAGTGCAGAGACTAAAGGTGTGCACTACCACACCCAGCTCCATTTGCATTTCTTATTTAGAGAAATGTCTGTTCAGGTAATTTGTCCTTTTTTTTCAATGACTGATTTTTGTCATGAGTTTGTATGTTTTTCTCAGTCAAGCCCATACTGGCCTGCAGCTCATGGGTATCCTTATACCTGGGATTATAGACATGAGTGATCATGCCCAGAAAAGCTATTAAATTAATTGTTATTCTGATCATTCATCCTTTGCTATATTAATAATTGGCAAATAAATTTTATCAGTGCACATTGTGTAAATTCATTGAAAGGACATGTGAAATCTCAATATATATGATCAGTGCATGTTTTATTGAGGTAGGGTCTCGCTCTATCCCAGACTGACCTGGAACTCAATCTGTAGCCTCAAGCTGGACTTGACCTTATGAAGATCCTCCTACTTCTTCCTTCTCAGTGCTAGGATTAAAGGTCTGCATCACCATGCCCAGCTAATCAATGCATTTTAATCCAAAATAAAATTGTTCACAAAGTATTTGTTACATTTTATATTATATCTATTTGTTTTTCATTGAGTATTTTCTTCTCTGTATTTTCTTCAGGGTATCTAGATCACTAATTTATATAATAAATAAGCACCAAAAAGGATTTTAATTTTATTTCATGGTTTAAAATTTAAATATGTAATTTGCTTCAAATGACAGTATATTATAACATATATAGATTCACACCAAAAAAGAATTCATAGTGTTTTCTACTAAAAGAGTAGTTATTGATAGTAGTTTTAAATCAGCAATAAAAGAATCCTTTCTATGTAGTCACTTTGTGAAATTTAAAAATTTTTTTTTGTTTATTTTTATTTATTTATTTGAGAGTGACAGAGAGAGAGAGAGAGAAAGAGGCAGAGAGAGAGAGAGAGGGAGAGAGAGAATGGGCATGATAGGGCCTCCAACCACTGCAAACGAACTCCAGACACATGTGCCCCCTTGTGTGTCTGGCTAATGTGGGTCCTGGGGAATTGAGCCTTGAACCGGGGTCCTTAGGCTTCACAGGCAAGCGCTTAATCGCTAAGCCATCTCTCCAGCCCCACTTTTTCAATATTTTAAAACATTCTTCAGACTTTCTATAGATGATGTATATTGCTTGTTCAGCTCAGAAATAAACTTTGATTAAATTGAGTTTATATGGCTTAAATGGGTGAAACTAGAAAAAGATGATATTGCAGAAAATGGTTTTTAATAAAAATATTTAAAACTGAAATTGAAATTAATAATTCATGTGTATATGCATAAGCAACTTGTATAAATATACTAAGATTAATGAACTTTGACTTAATAGGTTTGATATTTTTAGAACAAGAATAAGAATTACTAAAATATATTGTTTGTGGAATAAATCTATAAGGGTTTACATCTATTCCTTAATAAATGTATAGAAAGCTTTACTCATGCATGCAATTAGAGCCATCAGTTATGGTGAGCAAATTACTGCTGGTTCTTCTAGTACAAAAATGAGTTGCAACCAGTTTTCTAAAGTAATTCAAGTTAAAATGCTATTTTTTCGATAAGGCCAGTTTTGGAAAACATGTGCTATGTAAAAGGTAGCACTTTGATTTTCAGCATCACAATTAAACAATTTAGAATTATGTGATATGCATAAGTTCTCAGAACATAATTAGCTTACTAACATTACATAAGAGGTAGAAAAGACGCTCTTTTAAAATGGCCCTAGAAGCCGGGAGTGGTGGTGCATGCCTTTAATCCCAGCACTCGGGAGGCAGAGGTAGGAGGATCGCCATGAGTTCGAGGCCACCCTGAGACTACATAGTGAATTCCAGGTCAACCTGGGCCAGAGTGAGACTTTACCTCGAAAAATAAAAATAAAAAAATAAAAAAATAAAATAAAATAAAATAAAATGGTCCTAGAAATGGTGAAGGGTATGAGGAACAACCAGAATGAACTTAGAATCAGAAGTTTTTATCATTAAATTTATGCCTGGGCCAGCCTTTAATCCCAGCACTTGGGAGGCAGAGGTAGGAGGATCACTGTGAGTTCGAGGCCACCCTGAAAGTACAGAGTGAATTCCAGGTCAGCCTGGGCTAAAGTGAGACCCTACCTCAGAAAAAAAAATTGTGCCTCGATAATTTTTGATAAACAGAACATTGAACACTGCCTGACCCAGCCATCCTTCTTCTAGTCAATGTTTCCTAGAGTTAACTATTTCTTATTGAAGCAAGAATAGTCTTTTCAAGTATTATTTGAACTAAAGTACACTTACATAAACACTTGTAATGGAAACATCCTGAACTTCTCACTTTTAATTTAGGATTACTTTTTGTGTCCTAAGGTTATTGTACCTATTTTTCATCTAACATAGCAGATACGTAAATATATTGCACATTCCCTATTAAAACTCCCTTTTATTTTACTATTTAATGATTTACCTTCAACATCTTTTCTGGGAATATTTGTCATTTTTAAGAGCCTGTTATCTAAGTGTTCATCATTTGGTGAATTCCTTAATGTCTGATTATTGACAGGAAGTAGGGCCAATTTAACAAGATAGAATCTGACAATAGAGAATTTCCCTCTTTTACTGGTTTAAATGCATGTCTCCCATAGAATGAGGTATTCTAGTATAAATTTCCTATTTAATTATCCTACACCTTGCTGCAGGAGATGTGTCACTGGGGGCTGATGTTCAGTCAAGCCCTACTAGGTGTATTCAGAGCCAGTTGGAGACTCTGGCTATTCTTACTTGCTAGAGTTGGTTTTTATCTCTCTATTGTGGATGCTAAAGTGAGACAGTTTCTTTCACCATGTAAAAATCGCCCTGAATCTGTAAGCCTGAAATAAATAATTTTCTCCTATTAGCTGCTTTTGGTTTATCTCAGCAATGTTAGAGTAAGTGCAACACCTCTGAAATTTGGGATTAGCATTTCAATATAATTGCATTACATCCTGAAAATAGAGCTGATAAGAAGCATATAGTATTTACCCAAGAATCTGTATGGTTGAGAAGATTTTAATTTATCACATTGTAGGGATTTTCTATAAGTTCTAAATAATGTTTTGGGTTCATTTGTACTTTGTTCCATTTTACAGACCATTTTATTCAAAATACTTCTCATCAAAAGTTGAAAATAAGAAGACTAGAATCCCAAAAACATAATCTACTTTACTTTTGTTCACTTAACATACACTTCATTTTTTTTCAAGATCTATAACACTAAGCCAATAATTGTTATGAGAAAGAACAAACAGAAAACTAAAGGACAGTCACACTTCACCTACCCCATTAAATCCAGAGGTGCCCAATGAGAAGCATGGTTGACTCCTTTACAGTCTTCTAGTGTCAAATGTTATCTCACCTATTTTCAACAGTAAAATTTTCATCTTGGATCATAAGAATTTAGAGGCATTATTTGGAGATCACTTCAGAACAAGCCTTTCCACTTGAAAGAGCTAACACATTTAAATACTGGTGTATTCTCTAAACCTTATAGTTTTCAATGTTACATGAGAATTTTACAAACATGCTAATGTATAAATAACTGAAGAAATTTGGGAAGCCCTTTTATCAATATTTTAATTAATAAAATTTCTAAGTGTATATTCATGGTGACCATTGTATCAGTTACTTGTTGTTTGGACAAAATGCCAGACCAGAAGCAACTTAAGAAAGGAAAGGGTTTATTTTAGTATACAGGCTTGAGGGAAAGTCTATAATGGTAAGGAAAGCATGGTAGCAGCATGAAGGAGGTGTCACATCAACTGGGAGGAAGTAGAGAGTGTGCTGAATGTTGATGCTCAACCAGCTTTCTCCTCTTCATGTAGTTCAGGAACCCAGCTTATGGGATGATGCCACCTACAGTTAGGATGAGTCTTGCCACCCCAACTAATCTAGTGTAGTAAAACCTCTCAAAAACATGACCAGAGATTTTTTTTTCTCTAGCAACTCTAAACTCAGTCAACCGGGGATTACCCATTACCAATGTTTTAAAAATAAAAGGAGTTATTTGTTTTCAAAAGAATACAGGGAGATTATCAAGCTCAAAATGTCTGCCCATTGATATAATACTTTTGAGATGCCATTCCTAAAGACAGAGCACTACTTTCTTTCTCTCTTTGAACACTGTAATTGAACACATGAGAAAGAACACTCAGCATTTGAGGGTTAAGAACAAGAGTTAGTGATATATAGGTATTTAATATATTCTGACATATTTTGGCAAGTTTAGAGCCAATCTTTTAAATGTAGGGCTAAATTAATTTCCCCTAACTTCATATGAAACATTTGAAGTAGAAAAAAATTAAGCAATTTTTTTTTTGGTTTTTCGAGGTAGGGTCTCACTCTGGTCCAGGCTGACCTGGAACTAACTCTGTAGTCTCAGGGTGGCCTTGAACTCATGGCAATCCTCGTACCTCTGCCTCCCTAGTGCTGGGATTAAAGGCATGCACCACCATGCCCTGCTAAATTAAGCAATTTTATATAACCTTTTCCTTAATATTCATCTGCCAAGTGGCTAGCTAAACTTTGATATTTAACTCAGTGGTTAAGACAATACATGCAAATACATTTCAAAGGCAAATGAAATAAAAGAAGTTTTATAATAAAATAATGTGATACTTTAGAGTTTCTTTTATTCATATACTAAACATTCTTACATGAGCAGAACTGCAGAACCTTTTTTTTTTTTTGAGATAGGGTCTCACCCTAGCTCAGGATGACCTGGAATCCACTATTTGGTCTCAGGGTGGACTTGAACTCACAGCGATCCTCTTACCTCTGCCTCCTGAGTGCTGGGATTAAAGGTGTGCGCCATCACATGCGGCAAGCAGAACTTTGTTGAGCCAGAGGAATCTTGAGTCCTGTTCCATCAAAAGATGACAATATTTTTCCTATTTTTAAGAAAATATTTAAGTGACAGAAAAATTAACTTTTTGTTCAGCAGGAATGTCAATAAATGTGTAGGAATATTTCTTCTTGAAACTTTGCCCTTTCTTTCAAGCAAGTTCTAGCTATTATCTAATCTCTGCTCTCTACCAAACACAGCTCTACAGCAATGAGTGAGGAGGAAAATTATATACCTACATGAGTATTTGTTCAGTAGATTAAAACATTTCCAAATATTTAGATGCATTATCCTACAAATATTGTTAATATCAAAATGCTAATGTTTTAAAAGTAAATATATATTTTAGAAAATTTGACCCTCATATGGATACGTACTCAATTTATTGTATTATATTTATAAATTACATTTCTTTAGATGGAGTAAAATACACAGATAATTTTAGTTGACTCTCTAAGGTCTAAATATAACTAAAATTTTACTTGACATATGTATATGATTACATGTATATAAATTATATTTGAACATATAAAATGATTTTCATACTGATAGCATGATTATTTAGGATTCTTTGCATAACAGATTCACAAAGTATTAGGTCATTTGACTAAAATGGCTCTTGGATTAAACAGTATATGAATAATTTCAATTTTAATGTTGAAGACAGATTTATTATGCCTCAATGATGTAAACAAAAGATAACATTTCATTAAAAAGATATGAATACAAAGGTTCTTTTAAGTCTGAGTTCCTTTTGTATCATGCATGATCTCCTCTACATACATTTATGGTTTCCATTGTGATAAATGGTTTGTGAGAAAACAGAATTAAAATGGTAATTTCATGGGATGGTCAAATTCCTGAATTCTTATAATTTCCTACTCTTATTTCACACAAAAATAAATGTAAAGAATTCCGAGTTAATTAAGGTTTTCTTTTTTTAACTATCATTTGTTAAATATATATGTTGAGAACTAAAGTTGTTTTCAAATATCCGAATCAATAGTTTAATACTTAAATAGTTATATTAGTCAGAAATCTGAAGTATTATTTACTAACTATGGTGTTTGGAAATTTCCTGAATTATTTTTGCAGAGCATAGTTCAGATGTCATTATGAAGCTTTTCTCTAGAAACGTGACAATAAAGCCAATTTATGAAGCTGTTTCCTAGAAACAGCTTCAAGATAAGTGGTAATTAGAAGTGGATACATGCATTTACTCAGCAATTCTTTCAGCTATAGTTCTGAGACATTTTCCATTAATGTGTCATCTAGTTACTTTCATTGGAAAGTAATTTTCAAGTGAAATTGTTTAGTTACCAGATTGAAAATATGACCAACCTTCAAATGTAAGCAGGACGATCCATCCTGACTGTAAGTCAGAAGAGTTAATTCAGATAATGGTGGACTGGAAATAGTAATTTAGATGCTATTATTTGGCTCTGAAATGTTCTGCAAAGACCCATGTACTGAAGACTACAGTGTCTTTTAGATGGTGATAATACCTTTATGAGGTGGGCACTATCTGAACCAAGTTAATTCTTTTGGGCTTGACTTGGAAGAAAAGTTGAGACCCAGTAACTTCTCTCATTCTTCTTTCCAGTCCCTATGAGGAGAGCAGCTTTGTAGTATCACACACTGCCATCATGATGCAAACTGTGCTTCCATGTGCTGAATGCAGGAGGAACTGTCACCCATGTACCTAAAGCAATGGATTATGACTCACATTCAACATTTCTTCTCTTCAGTTGTCTCAGGAATTTTCCTCCAGTGGTAAAACATTACCTTATTTTTCTTTTGATGTTTGTGGTGTACTATATGAGGTATGTAATGTGTGGTGTGGGCACTAATATGTATGGAATTAACACATGTTGGGGCAGATTAGGTGTATGCATAGTCATACACACATGAAGAGGTCAAAGGAGGAAGTCACACACACACACACACACACACACACACACACACACACACACACACATATATATATATATATATATATATATATATAGTCACATATATTGTTCTTCCTTTTTGCCTTTAGACAGAGTCACTGAACTTTGAGATCCTTTTTTCGTGGTGATACTGGATGACCAATGATTCCAATAATCCTTTTGTCTCTGTCCTCCTCAGGTTTGAGATTATAACATGTGGCCATGCTTGGCTTTATACATGGGTGCATGATAAAATTCAGATCCTCTTACCCACTAATCAATCCCACCTGCTCATTTTTAGAAAAGTGAATATAGAAAGATAGATATAGATAGATATATATATAGATATATAGATATAGATATAGATATAGATATAGATATAGATATAGATATAGATATAGATAGATATAGATATAGATATAATTAGCAGACTTCAGGCTACTGAGACGAACTTCCAGACCAGGTTATGGAGGAAGGGATATTTATTGAATCTCACAGATACAGGGGAAATTCCATAATGGTAGAAGAAGTTGGCCCTCTCTTAAAGGACCTGGCATAGAGAGAGAAGCCACAGACAAACATCTAAAGCCAAAAGCCACATAGCTCACTTCAGGAACTCCAGGTGGAACAAGGCATTTTTCATATCTTTAGATTGGAATTTCAAACCCACCACCATATCTTAAGATCTGCCCAGTGACACCTCCTATAGCCAGGTGGCTGCAGATGCAAAGTACAAACTAATAAAACATTGAATGTATTGGGGACTATCTATTCAAAGTACTGTGTGTGTGTGTGTGTGTGTGTGTGTGTGTGTGTGTGTGCATGTGTGTGTGTGTAATTCTTTATATGAGTTTGGTACTGGGAGCAGCCTTACATTATTAAGCCAGCTAATAAGCCTTCCTGAGATATTGGTAGGCAACAAGAACACAGACTAAAGCTAGAGTAATTGAACATGTAACTTTTTTTATATGGTCATTAAATTTCTGGGATACATATGAAATCCTGAATTCTTGTATCAATGGCAAGGAAACTTTTCCCAATTATGTCTGTAAAGGAACAAGTGGCTGGAAGAAGATTGGTTTAAAATTTATTTGGAAGTGGCTAAATTGTCCCTTACTAAACAAATATTGCCATCAGTATATGAGTGTCCTTATCAAAGTCATCAAACCGATTCCCTTCCTGTAATAGAGGTTTATTTTACCTCATATTCACCATGTTCTGTCTATTCTGTTTGACACTAATAATGAATTGGCCTCTAAATCTATTTTCCTTTAGTCTGCATAACTTGCTACAATATTGATTTCTTTCTTGCTTCTATAAAAAAAAATAAAGAAAAAATATACAAGATATTAGAAAGAAATGAAATTTCACTAAAAGATACAGAGGTGGGGAGAAAAATGGAGAGAGGACACAAGTAGGTGGAAGTAGATAGGTAATGAGTTTTCTCATGGTGGAAATCACTGTAATAACACTCAATAGTTGTGTCATGTGTTAATAGCAACCATGCCATAAGATAGGTTACAACATAGTTTTGGACACATAATAGGCTGTCATTCCAGCACTTATAATATACCAGAGACCCAGGAAAGAACAAAACATATTTCATCCTTACAACAAAATTAAAAATAAGTAACAATATTCCTATTTGTTTTTGCTGGAAAAGTGATACAGCAAAATTGAGTAAATTTTATATAATGATGGACTTACTATTTGGTAAAGCCAGGATTTGAGGCTAGTTCTATCTCCAAAGCTAATACTCCATCAGTTATACTAGACTGCCTACTTTAATCTTAGACATATCAAAGTAAATATTGAAAAAAACTACATGTCTAGAGACTTATAATTTAAAATAAATTCACTTATCTGTGTATTTCCTTAATTCTTAATTTATAATGTGCTTTATAAAATATCTTGTATTACTTAAAGCCTCTAGTGTAAGATTCCTTAGTCCATCCCTTATTAAGATTATTTTTCCCTATGTATAAAATAACCCTCTAAAATAGGTAACTCTGGGTATTTGCTATAGCTAATTATGGATTTCATGGCACAATGGGACAATTCACTTTAAAAATTTTCTTTCAAAACAGCTGCCTCTCTCATTAACAAGACATCTGTACCCTTTCTTCTGCCAGTGCTGAAAATTTCATTTAACCATTTCTCTACAAAATGAGCATCACTCAGATTTCTAAATTATCTGTTCACAACTAACTTGCAGTGATATTTTCATCAGGATTTTGTTGCGCTTCCAATAATTAGAAATTACACAAAAAACAAATTACTAATAATTCTAGTGCTTTGTTTTTTCTTAGTGAATGCATGCATTGGTATTTTTTTTCTTTGCATATAGTAGAATCACATTCAAAAGTCAAAAATATAAATCTATATTATTTAAAAATGGGGCTGGAGGGATTGCTTAATAGGTAAGGCATTTGCCTGCAAAGGCAATGGACCCAGGTTTGATTCCCCAGGACCTACTTAAGCCAGATGCACAAGGTAGCACATGCATCTGGGGTTTGTATGCAGTGGCTGGATCCCCTGGTACACCCATTCTCTCCCTCCTCCCTCCCTCCTTATCTCTATCTGTCTCTCTCTTTACCCTCTTCTTTCTGTCAAATAAATAAATAAAAATAAAATATTTTTTAAAAAAGAAAGGTGTACATAAACTATAGTAGAAAATATAGACCAGATCTACGACTAAAACATAGGTCTCTTCCATGTGATATTCTACCATATATACCGTTTATATAGGCAGAATTCTCAAGATGCTCTTCATCTGAGATCTCTATGAGAGGATTATTCAGTCCTATTGATCATTGAAGAGAGACATTAGTGATATAATTAAGGCTCCTGATATGCTGAAGTTAATAAAGAAAAACCAGAGTGCATTACACAAACACACACATATATACATGTATGTGCACATATATAATCAATATATGTATATATGAAAAGCTAAACAAAAGAGAAATGAGAGATCTTGTCAGATATCCTGGAATATCCACATGGCCAGTTAAACATAGAAGAGGAGGTTATAAACTTCAGTCAGAAATGTGGAGCATGTGTTGAAGTCAAAAATATTGAGGGCTGATGACATGGCTCACTAGTAAAAGGGTTAAAGGTGCTTGGTTCCAAAGCCTGCTGATCCAGGTTCAATAACCTACTATCCATTCAATCAATGCCAGATACACAAAGTGGCACATGCATCTGAAATTGGTTAGCAGTAGCAAGAGACTCTGACTTGCCTATTCTTTCATTCTGTCTCCTTTTCTCTAATTACCCTCTCTCATAAAGATTTGTGTGAGAGCAACTTAACCCATTATTGCTTGAGGGAAACTCCATGGGAAGCAATATTACATTAATATTGTACCTATTCAGCAGATGAATAAGCACCTTTGGTCTGCATTGATTTCTTATCATACAAATATCTGCTATAAATCTCACATTTCTCTTAGAAATTCTAAAATTTCAAAATAAATTAGATGAAAGAATGTATATAAGAGCTGAGAGATATGCTAGTCAATACAAACTTTCCATGATGATATAATAACTCTCCAATTCCCCACTGAAAAGACAATAGTTATGAAAACAGGATTAACATCTACCTATCAATGCTCCACAAACCTTCAGGATTTACTGTTAAAATATGAAGAAAGAAGGGGACTTCCTGCCTAGGTGGTGAACTTATCACCACACTAGGGCTTCAGAGGTTAAATCAGGCAAGCATTTGGGGGATCCTGTACTGGTATGTCCTAAAGGAAATCCATTGGATCAGCATGGGGGTGCATACTCAGGAATCTGCTTGTTCCTATAAGTTCTCAGGCACAGCTAGGGAGCAACCACAGGGTGGGGTGGGCTGGTTCCTAACTCAACTGAGTTCAGGTAGGCAGGGCAGTCTGAGAATTCGCTTTCCACCATGCCCCATGCACTCAGAGAATAAACCAACCCACTGAGCCTGTACACAAGTAAAGGAGGCGGGGCCCATGCTTCCCCACCAGTGCAGCTGACCTGGGTGCTGGTAGATCCCCAGGATGCACACCCAGAGGGACTCAGCACCACACCGGACTCCATGTTGCCAACTCTCATCTGCACTGCACCACCGCCTGCCTGCTTCCCCATACTGTATTCACATGCCACCCGCCCTGTCTCCATTTACCACTCACTGTTTCCCCAAACCTCCGAATCCCCAAAGAGCCAGAGCCATGGCCCACGCTTTCTCCCATCCCTGCACTGCTAATCCCTACACCGCTGGCCCCTATAAGTCCCCAAGCGGTAGCGACGTGGTCCAAGATTCTGTCCCACCATGCACCTCTGGCCTCTGTGCATCACAGCCAGGGCCTGTGCTTCCATTCCTCCCAGCACCACTGGCCCCTACATGTTTTCAGGGTGCCAGCTCCATGAAAGACTCTTCTGCCCCATCCTGTGCTCCTAGTCCCTGAGTCATTGGTCCCTGCAGGTACCCACGGTGCCAGAGTTAGGGGCTATGCTACCACCACACTCCCCGCTGCTGATGCCAGAGTTAGATTCACCCTTCTTCCACCCCACTCCAGCTGCCAAACCCTGCAAGTCCCCACACAGCACCGCTGGCCCCTGAAAGGAAGAATATATTCTTGGATAAACAAATGCCATCTATGAAAAATTAGGTGTGAGAAGTAACTCAAGACACTTTGGAAATAGACATGTTAATAAAATTAAGTATAAAATTATTTAGTGTGTTGTTCCTTTTAATATTTATTGTGGTAAGAACACTTAATTGGTTCTAAATTTTTTAATTTTAAAAGAATGTCAGTCACATGTTGGATCATGATATGCAGAGACATTTAGCTTACCCATAACTGTGGGCTAACTCCACAATGCATGCCCCGTATACCTCAACAAGGAGGGGCCAAGGGGAGGGGGTAGGTCACGGATGAGCCTAATAATGGTACCAAACTGACTGTATTTGCTGAATACAGAACTGACTAATAAAGAAAAAAAAATAAATAAATAAAAAATAAGCCTGAAAAAAAATATATATATACTCCATTATTGTTGCCTGTAGGTAAAATAATTTACAACAGGTCTCTACATTTTATTTATCCTGCTTGAGTAAGATTTTAAATTGCTTCAATAGTAATTCCCTATTTTCACTTTCCTCTACCTCTGGTATTGATCATCAGAATGTTACATTCTATAAATATGATTGCTTTATGTATTTGATGCAAATAAGATCATGCAGTATTTGTTTACTGCAACTCACTCATATCAGTTAGCAAAATGTCCTCTACATTAATCCATTGATGTTGTCATATCTTTCACAATTAACTTAAATTTGATAGTATTTTCTTCTATGGATGCCTCACATTTTGTTTACTCCTTTATTTGGCTTTGAACATGTATGTTGTTTCCCAATCTTGTATAATGAATATAGTTCTAACAATTTACATAGTTTTAAGATTTTTTTTTCAAAATCCTTTTGTATAAAGATACAGAATGAAAAGCAGGATAGAATATTTGTAAAATGCATCTCTATTAAGAGACTGATTTATAAAACAAATAAGAATTTCATAAAAGTAACTATCACAAAACCTATGAACTCTACTACATATGGGGCAAGAAAATAAACAGACATTTTTCCATAGCAGTCTTACAGATTATTAACAGGTATATGAAATAGTCAGTAACCATCTGTGAATGGAAAATCAAAAGTGCAATGAGATATCCCTTTACATGTCAGGATAGCTATTATAAACTAATGAGAAAATGTGTTTGAGAAAATATAGAGAATTTGGAATCTTTGTACATTATTGATGGAAACATTTAGTGTTTTTAACATTATTGTTGAAAACAGTATGGGAGTTTCTTAAAAAATAGAGCTGCCATATGCTCCACTAGTACTATTCTTAACATTTTGAGCAAACTGAATTGCTTAAAAGAGGAGCAAATTGGGCTGGAGAGATGGCTTAGCGGTTAAGCGCTTGCCTGTGAAGCCTAAGGACCCTGGTTCAAGGCTCAATTCCCCAGGACCCACGTTCGTCAGATGTACAAGGGGGAAAACACGTATGGAGTTCGTTCGCAGTGGCTGGAGGCCCTGGAGCGCCCATTCTTTCTCTCTCTCCTCTCTCTTTCTCTGTCTCTTTCTTTCTCTGTCTGTCACTCTCAAAAAAATAAAAAATAAAAAAGAGGAGCAAATAACTATAAAGGGCCTGCCATATTAGTGTCATCTGATCTATATGCATATATAATGTCTAGAAATGAAATCATAACGGGAGAGAATGACTGATGAACTGACAGCAAAAATTTCCTAGACCAAATTCAATGTTATAAGCTGTATAACTAAGAAAGAAGCTGGAATTTCCTTGAAATTATTGAAAGTGGTTTGCACACTTGTTTGTAATCAGTTTGATTGTACTGAACTTATACTTGCTAAAGATAAAATAACATGGTGACAAGTATGCTTACAATTTATAGCTCTGGATAGTCTCTCATTTCCTCTAGGGTATGAAGTTACTAACATGTCCATTTGTAATAATTTAGATTTTTTACCTTCTCTGGATCTGGAGCTAAATATTTCCTGTAAGATCTCTGTTAATTTCATATAGAACTTGTTTCCATTTCTATTTAACTGGAGGAAAGTCATAAGCAAGCATAGATAGTCTGAGGAGAAAAAAATGACTGTGAACAACAGATTATGAAAAAACAGTCAATTTTTATAAAGAGAAAAGATACTATATTAACCTACATATTGATTGAAATAATAACAATTTTTTCTTATTTTCTAAAACAAGTTTTAATAATTTACTTTGTCCACTAATAAATACATAAATCATCACTATAATTAGAAACCTTGGACAGAAATGACGTAGACTTAAACACATGTTCCACAAACACAGACACACAGAAACATTGCTTAAAAGTATACTTGTTACATATGAGCCGGGCATGGTGGCCCACGTCTTTAATCCCAGCACTCGGGGAGACAGAGGTAGGAGGATTGCCATGAGTTCAAGGCCACCTGAGAATGCAGAGTGAATTCCAGGTCAGCCTGGGTGAGACCCTACCTCAAAAAAACAAAAAAAAATAAGTATACTTGTTACATATAAATCTTCAAAGGAGAGATGTAGAATGCAGTTTATTTGGAAAAGTACTTACCTCCCATGGGACAAAGCCTTGGGTTTGAATCAGAGTAGTACATAAAATCAGAAAGGTGGCATATACCTATGATCTAAAAACATGGGAGATAGAGACAGGAAGATCAGAAGTTTAAGGTCATTCTTGGCCTGGCACCATAAGAAATTCTAGTCGAGCGTGGAATATAAGACACTCTGCTTAAAAAAAAAAAAAAAAAGACAGCTTCAAAGCAAATAGCATGTAGTCAGTTAAGAACTAAATATAATGATAGCATGCAAATTAAAAATTCACTCCTAATTTTATAAAATATGAAAAAGGTTGAGTTGTTAAAAATGATTTAAAAAAAATAAAAACAAGACAGAGCAAGATTTGTAAGGGCCTTTTCTTCCTTGAAGATGTTGGAGGAAAAAAAAATCAGTGTGATGATTCAGCACAGGTTTGAAAGTCTGAAAAATCAGGGGGTTGGAGGGACATTTGTGTAATTCCAAATTTATGAAAGGATGCAGAATCAGTACTCCCATGTAATGAAGACAGTAAAACATGAATGATCTAATTCAAGAATACACAATGCTCCTCGAACTTTTTGATCTTTCCATGAACTTCAATAAGAAATGCTCTTATCAGCAAGTTGGCGCAGAACAGGTTCCTTTCACCCCTTTCCCAGAACACAACTTAAGAGAAAGAAATATAAAAATTAGTGATGCCATTGCATGCAAGTTGATAACCACAGCATACACCTCGAGAAATAACCATGAAATAATTTGCAGGAGAAAAACATGGAAGGAATTCATAATGGTTCAGATTACAATTGTGGTTGATAATATTAATGATGAAAGCAGAAGATTGTGGGCTCAGAAGCCAACAACGGTCTAGATATCATTTCATTTGATGTCATATGTGAATCTAGACTACAGTCACTGATGATAGCACCATGACTGCCAAAGTATACATTAAACAGAGGGAATATTTTCTGAGCTTTCCCCATTCAACAAATGTTAAACACCAGTGTCAGATACTGTGTTGGTACTGGTGAGAAAGCACAGGAAAAGAGTAAAAAAAAAAAAATCTTGATTTCTACATTCACTTTTGCTTTCAGAATCATATACATAAACAAGAATAAAAATTTAATTTCAAAAATTTACATGTGGGCTAGGGAGATGGCTCTTCAGTTAAGGGTGCTTGCTTGCAAATTCTCCCAGGCCAAGGTTCAGTTAAGCAGCGCCCACTGAAAGCTAGACGCACAAAGTAACAAAGTAATGCATACATCTGTAGTTCATTTGCCACTAGTGATGAGAGGACCTGATTTGCCCATAGTGCCTCTCTCTCTTTCTCTCTCTCCCTGTGATGTGTGTGTGTGTGTATAAAAATGTGCATGCTATGAAAAAGTGTTTGTAACTATTTTTTCTGAATTGGTGCCTTTCTTCTTTGAGGCAGGAGGAAGCTCATGAGGATCAAGAATTTCACAAAACTTAAAAGACTCAGGAAGGTCACAAATTTAACAGACTCCAAAAGCACCTTGTCAAGTTATACAAATTATGGAAACTTCTCAGAAGAGGAGAGTCAGGTAAAGCTGCATGTATTTGGGTAGAGAGCTCAAGGGATGCATATTTGTGGTTCAGATCACGCTGGGGTAGGCTTTGGGCTGATACAACTTCCTTTAGTCATGCACGCTCCTGTAAGTAGCCTCTCATCCATGATCCTTCATGTACTGTGAGTTACCACATGGATTCGGTAATTTAGATAAAAGTGGGACCTGTTCTTGTAATGGTATTGCTAAATAGACAGTGGTCTGTCTACACAGGAAAAGTCACACAACACATTTGGTGCCTGAACATGGGCTGACAAAACCAAACATGACATTCTGAATAGTCATGAGGTGGCTTCCCACCCCAGCCACCACGCCTTTCTTGCCATGTAGTTTCCTCTCAAAACTGTAAGGTGAAAACTAATTTTTAATTTCCTTCCATTTCTTCTAGTCAGATATTTTTTCATAGCAACAGGAAAGTAACTGATATGACATTCAGCAACGACAGACATATCCAAAGGTGAAACATCTTTGTGTGAAGTCCCAGACTGACCATATTTTTCTATGTGGTGGAAAGTAACACATGGGATGTGCCACGTGTGCATAGGGATGACCCAAAACACCTGATAGACTAAGGAATGCATTACAATCCCTGAAAGTAGAATTATAGGGTGGAATTGTGAGCAGGCTGTGGTGACAGTTATGTGGCCTTTACTGTGAGCAATAAGACATAACTGAGATTCAGCTGTCTATGCAGAAAAAAAATTTCCCATGTGAGGGAGGAATTACAATGAGAAAAAAGATACGTGGATATTATGCTCTGTGCTAGTCTGTGATTTGGCAGGAGAATTGGTGGAAAAATGAGAAAGAGATGGCGTTGTTGACTTGTTGCTTCATAAAGCTGACAGGATCTAAGAGAGAACATAAATTATTGTGCACTAAAAAGCTCTTCCTGGAATCCAAAAATTTATAATCCATGAGAAGATTTGGACAATGATCAGGAAGAGAATGAAAAAGAAGTAGCAAAGGGGCCTATCTTTAATATAGTGGATAAAAAAAGTACATGATTCAACATGCAGATGGGGTCATTAATATTTTCCCAGGACAAGACACTGTAATGATCAACAAATAGTCTGTATCTGAAATGCCTGACTTGCAGATGACTTTACAATGAGAAATGAAAAGGCCTCTTACAGCCTGACTTCTGAGACTATGGGACATAGGGGTGGACATACTCAGACTGAGTGCAGTGAAAGTAAAGAAACTAATACAAATACCAGTCTCTCCTTGAGACAGAAGCTGAATTACAAGAGACAATACTAGGAAAATCAGGGGATGGAGTGATTCATGGGAGCCATAAGGAACACTTAGTGATCTCCAACTAAGGTCCCAATTAATATTAGGTCCTTAAGGACAATCGAGGGAAGACAGACACTGAGGGGATTGGGTGAGAACAGTGTTTGATAACCATTTCACTAGACCAGGTAGTGTTGTGTTCATGAGTGTCAAGAAAAAAAAATTGGGGGCTTTAGTGGCTTTCCTGAACTCCATAGTGGACTATGAAGTTGTTGATGTTGAAGAACTCTGACAGTACTAAATGATATAGATTGTCATTTAAAGTGTGTGCATTAAGATGTTAAAGCTAAGGAGATTGCAAGTAGAAACAAATAAATAAAGGCAATAAATTCTGCTGTTTTGCCACTGAAAAGCAAATTTAGCAAGATTTAAGTTGAGCTAGAGTTCCTACAGAAAATATGAACATGAAGTCAAATTTTATGCTTGTGAGCTATTGAAAGGCTTAAATTTTGAGGAAAAGTTCAATGAGTATATAAATGATTGCAACAGCTCACCAAAGTTAATGATAGTGTAATTGCAGGTGAAAAAGTTGAAGCCTATACTTCATGTAGGTGGGTGTCCCCCACCTACATTTTTAATCAGCCTGGAACCTCCTCCCCAGCCAGATGGGACTAATAGATAAACAAGGACAAAAACAGTGGCATGGAGACTATCAGACTCACAAGCCAGGTTCAGCCACAAACGTCACAGGTGAGAGTACAGTTCTACTCTTGCTGGTCCCCAAGCTGCTTGCATGACCGAACTAATGATGAGACCATATTACTGAGAACACTATACTTTTGTTGAAGGACATGAAAAAATTAAGCCGGACACAAGAGTTAGTTTTTTACAGGCTTCCTGGTTTATATAGGGATAAAAGGCACTATTCAGGCTACAGGTGGGGAACTGTCACTGACAGACATGTCCAATTACATATTCTGCATGCTTCACTACCAAAGGACAAGGAAATACTTTCAAAATTGTCCTTTGCACATCTTTGTTTATGCCTATAGATCACAACTTCTTTGTAATGGAAGGAAACATCTCTTTGTACAGTGAGAGGGGGGTTAGTAAGGTTGTAAAAGTTTGAGTAGGGATAGGGACATGGTCTAGTAGAGGGAGTAGGGGAGGTTTAAAAAAATTAAGAGACAGAAAAAGCCATTAAGAAGAACCTACCATGTAAGAAAGATAATAAAAATATGTAAATATACAGATGCATAATGCTATCCATGGTAGCCATGAGCTTTCAAATAATATGAATAAGAGAAAAGAGACATATCCTGATGACTTGCTGGTGAGGAAATAGTCCGAGGCCCACAAATAATACAGGCTACTGCCACAACTCTTGACTGCTCACCAGCACTGAAAGGTAAGACTCTATTTGTACAGACACCATATTTGATAGGTTCAAGACATAAAGAAATCAAGTTAGAGGTGAGGCAGAAGCTACCATCCTATTGGCCAGCTTTCATAGTTGTGGAATGAGCTATGGATGTGGCTGTCAGAGAAAACCCACTCACCACCAACAATGAATCCCACATTCTAAAATACTAACCCTGGGGGCAGTGTGTGCTCTCCCATACAATAGTCACATGAAGGTTATAGGTTAAACCAAAGCTGTATTTGAGGCCAGCCCCACAGCAGAGAATACATACCTGGTACTGAAAACACCCTAGGGCAAAATCTAATATTACTGTATTGCTAAGTGTATGTGTTGACAAACTGTCTCCTATTTCTCTTTATTTTGACAGATCAATTCTACTCTCAGTTCAGATCAGAAAAGTATTTTTGGCAGTGGGAGACAGTCAATGTAGAGACTCATAATTGGTCAAATACTGAAAATTAATGAATGATATGTGTTTATCTCTAAACTAGACATAGACATCATTCCCTCCAAGTCTCAGAAAATATCTCAGAGGATGGGGTGGAAAGAATGTTATCACTGGATGGTGGGGAGAAGTGCTATGGAAATGATTTCCAGACATAACAAGACTATAGCCCTCATGAACTCATACCACATGTATGACCTGCACAAGATGGATCTAGTCATCATTTTGTTATGTTAGGGAGAGGATTGGAAGATCAGATCATTCCTTTCCATAATGAGATAATGACCCTTGCATATTGTTGGGGCAGGAGATCATTTTCTTCCTTGATAGAGAAATACAGTGAGATTGAGGAGGTAAGGAAAGGTAATGTAGAGTACATATAATAAAAATGTAATATATCTGAAAATGCCAAAAATTATACATACAAAGAAAATAGCATGTTATCTGTGAAGGTAGAGATTATTTGACAGTTAAATATTTAATATTTTCAAAATTGTGTAGCATATGTTTAATTTTATACTGATAAAAATGGTTACTAGAAAATAACTCCAAAACAAATGTAACAAAAAAGAATGGAAAGAGTTTTTTGCTTGTTTGTTTTGTTCTTCTAAACATGGATATTTGGTGCCTATGAAATCATGTTCTGAAGACAGGTAACATTTCTGTATCCCTAAAAATCCAGCATTGCTCTGAAAATTGTAAATAACAGCTGTTGTTGAATTGTTTCTCTTTTTTCAATTTTCAGGGGAGATATTCTCCAAAATTATTTCAACTGTTTAGACTTTCACCTTAAAAACACAGACAAATATTGATCGTATAAGAAAGATCTCATAGGAGATGAGCATGGAGCTTCTCCTCTGACTATAAAGTTCATTTGCTCAAACACAGTCCCTAAATATAGCACAGATCATTGTTTTCCAACATCACTTACAGATATCGAACCTGACTTAAACAAGGTAAGCATTTTTCCTTCTGTCTTGCAAAAATATTCAAAAATCTCTCTCAACCCTTTCCTCTCTTTCTTTCCCTATGTCTCTTCAGCCTTCTGATAATCTGCTTATTATAGGTAGAAAATCGTCTTTCTTACCTAGAATATATGAACTTTCTTCTGCTTGAAAATGCACCTGCTCCAGTAACGAAACCATTTTATCCCACAAGATGTTCAAATTTGAATTAAGGTATTTTTTTTGGTGCAAGGATGTTTATTTGTTTCCTTCCCTTCCCTCTTTACTAAAATGTCACTATATATTCTGCTTAAAATACAGTGACCCACACTATATCCAATTCAACTTGATGGGAAGGTTCGTTAGTAATTTTTCATTCTTCCTAAAGTAAGGATAATTCTCAAAAGCATGGCAATTGAAGCTTTATCAGTGAAATGTGGTAGCAACATATTTAGAATTCTCCTTTTGTATTTTTTGAGAGTGAGAGAGAAAGAGAAAGAGAGAGAGAGAATTGGTGTGCTAGGGCATCTAGACACTGCAATTGAACTCCAGATGCATGCACCATCTTGTGCGTATGTGTGGCTTTGCATGCATGCATCACCATGTGCCTCTAACTAAGTAGGATCTGGACAGTTAAACATGGGTCCTTAGACTTTGCAGGTAAGCGCCTTAACCATTAAGCAATCTCCCTAGCCTGCAGGTAGAATTCTTAATGGCAATTCAGAGAACCTGGCTACTTCTGCACAGAACAGTAAGTCTCCCTTCCTCTTTCCATCGCCACTCCTCCTCTTACTTTCTTCTCTCTCTCTCTCTCTCTCTATCTCTCTTTCTTTTCCTCTTACTTCCCCCTCTATCCCTCTTACATTGGACCCATAGATTTGGGCATGCTAATTAAGCAATTCTACCACCGAATTACATCCAGTGATAATTAGTAAAGTTAAACATAGCTAATAAAATTATTTTGAACATAGCCTTTCCCTTTCCACATCTCAGATGTGACTTCTTTCCAGGAGCAATGATACTTGTAGCCAAAATACGAAACAATTCCTGGATGATTGACTTCATTTAATTTGGATTATGCCATATAATTGGCATATTTGAACTTGGTTCCCTGTTCATTGTCCTTATTTTTCTAATAATTTGACAAAAGTATGTAATCAGTTTCAGAGTTACAGGATTGTAAAGTTGTACTTATTTAATTTTAATTATTTTATTTTATTATTGGATTTTCAAGGTAGGGTTTCACTTTAACCCAGGCTGACCTGGAATTCAACATGGAGTCTCAGGGTGGCCTTGAACTCACAGCAATCCACCTACCTCTGCCTCCCAAGTGCTAGGATTAAAGGTGTGCGCCACCATGCCTGGCTAAGTTATTTTTATTTCAAGAAGCTTATGGAAGTCAAAGAAGTAACCTGTGTGTGTAGGGTGTGGGGAAGGATGACAGAGATATTCTGAACCACCACTGTTCTAATAAAAGCAGCTTCAACTTTACCAGTAGAAACTTATAAATAAACTCTTGCATATGCAACTACTCAATATTTTCTTCTGCTCAAATACCTGTTGCTTCTATGTTATTTACTGCCAAATATTGTGTAAATACTGCTGACAAGTGCTTTACAAATAGTCCCCCGTGTAAAATCTGACATGAGTGCAGTTTCACATGTAATCCTGCTCAGCGTAAATTGAATGGAAGAATGTATTTTTGGTTACATAAGGAACAGTGGGGAAAAATGAGCAAATTCAAAGGAAATGTTTCACTTTTAGAAAATCAACTCAGTAATATAAAATCTTTCTTTTTTTTCCCTCTAGGGAAACATTGAGCCTTTTTAAGGCTTTCCCTATAATTGTTTCATGAGTGATTTATATGTGATAATTGCTGATACTGTATCATTTCAACCAGGGTATGGAGGCATGAGTGAGTTAGGGATTCATTACTAATAACTATTTCAGGTTGTTTCTGAAAAATGTACTTTTTAATCAATTATACAAAAATACTTTTACATAGAGAGAAAATAAGGTATTTAATGATGGCAGAGAATAAAGGTTTCAGCAAATTAATTTGAGGCAGAGTCTCACTCTAGCTAATGATCTGGAACTCTCACCCTATAGATCAGGTTGCCTTTAAATCCTCTTACCTCAGCTATTCTAGGAACGAGATTAAAGGTGTGGGCCATGACACCTGGTTCAACAAACTTGATATGTGAAAGTAACTTTTGTTCTTAGGATATCTAAAACTATACAAGACTTTTCTTTGCCATAGATAAATTCATTATTACTTAAAAATATTCGGCTGGAATGGATTATGAATCCATGCATGTGGACACATATATAGCAAACATTCATGTGCTACTCATTCAACAAATATTTGCCTTCACAGTCCAGAACATGACTTCATGGAATGAAACAGGTTTCAGAAAAGTAAAGAGGCAATCCCAATATAATCTGAATTGGAGCAGCAAGAAAACTGTGGAATCTTGGAAGTAGGGAGACTGAATGGTGAATGAGTGTCCTGTTCAAAATCGATTAACAAAATTGGCAGCCCATCTGGTACTATGGAGTATAACAAATGCAGGAAACAGAGGGTTACTTGATTTGCAAAAACAGTTTCTGTTCTTTTGGAAATGCCCATGGGAAATGTGAGGCAGGGATGTTGGAAGTCCTTGTATGGAGACCTGATGGATCCATACGGATGAAATGTAGGTTTCAGTGGAGACCTAGTGGAGATGCTATTAATATGAAATAGTTGTCAAAGAGAGCTGCTGGCACAGGAAGGATTGATCCTCTGGCTATGCATAGCGCAGCTGGAGGGCTGTAATTTGAACCCCGCACTTTGTCACTGGTTAGAGATGTCAGACTTGGAGCTATGGAACTTAATTATTTGCCCTGATTGTTTTAGCTCTTGTACAGGTTCAATCTTTACTTTTTTGTCAGATGTCATCTTTTTTTCTCTTTTCATTTTTTAATTATTCATTTATTTGAGAGAGAAAGGGGGAGAGAGAGAATGAGAGAGAGAAAGAGTTGGCATAGTAAGGCATCCAGCCACTGCAAACAAAGTCCATAAGAATGTGCCATATTGTGCTTCTGGCTTACATGGGTACTGGGGAATTGAACGTGGGTCCTTCGGATTTGCAGGCAAATGCCTTAACTAAGTCATCTCTCCAACCCAAAATATTTTCAGGAATCACTGCTTTTTTCTTGTGTCTGTGTGTTTGTGTGTGTATCTGTGTGGTGTGCATGTGTATGTGGTGCACGTGCCCATATACATGCATGTGCAGAAGCCAGAAGAGAACACTGGGTGTGTTTCCTCTATTGCTTATCCACATATTTCTTTGAGACATAGTCTCTCACTGAATGCAATTTTTGTGAGCCCCAGCAATTCTTCAGACTCTGTTCCACACAGGACTGTGGTTAGGGACATGCATTGCTGTGCTATATTTTTTACAAGGCTTCTGAGGAATCATTCTAAGGCAGTTTCAGGTCTTATCAGCCTTTCATATTTGCAGCATGCAATCTTATTCACTGAGCCATCTCCCCAGTTCATTTTCCTTACTTTGAAGAATTTGTAGAAGTTGAAGAAAATTCTTCATTTTAAAACAAATTGTAACTGCAATGTTTATGCTACTTTAATATAGTTATCTGCTTTTATAAGGTAGTCATCTTTTGCATCTGAATGTTTATTCCAGCACATTATGTAAAATTATTATTATTTATTATCATGTTTTATGTTTTATTGCTTAGTTAAAGGAAGTTGGACTATGGTGATGTTTGAGTAGTACTGAATTGATTAAAAATATAAGAAGGAAAACTAGGGGGACTTATAAATTTGAACTGAATGCATTGCATTTTCCATCATGGATTGTTATCAGTTTATGGGGGCCAGGGGAGGAATGTGGTGATTTGAGTCTGGTGTCCCTCACAAACTCATGTTCTGAATTCTAGGTCCCCAGCTCACGTCACTTTGGGAACTGGAGCCTTATTGAAGAGTGTGTTGTTGGAGACAGGATTACAGATGTTCTTGCCAGGTTCTACTTGACAATGTTTGTCACACTCATGCTGCTGCTGTCCACCTTATGTTGGTTAGGAGGTTATGTCCAGCCTTTGTTCATGCTACATTTTCCCCTGCCATCATGGAGCTTTCCATCCAGTCTCAAAGGCCAAAATCAACAACTTTCCTCCCATGAACTCCTTTTGGCCAGGTGCTTTGTGCCACCCACATGAAGGTACCTGCAACTTGTGATTGCTAAAGCAAAAGTATGAACTATAAGTTGTTGTAATGAATTATAAATAGTCATTTATTTAAGGTTCATTTGTTGGCATCCAAGCAGAATTCAGTATAAAGAAACTTTCAATATAATTTCTTCTCTCTTTTTTTAGAGGTAGGGTATCACTCTAGGCCAGACTGACCTGTAATTCACTCTGTAACCCAAGGCTATCTTTAAACTTGTGACTATTCTCCCATATCAGCCCTCTGAGTACTGGAATGAAAGGCATTTGCCAACAAATCTGGGTTAAAAATATAGATAGTATGCTGACATGGGTGACTATAACAATATTACTGAAAAATAGTGTTTGTCATAAGATTGCGCACCATAATACTGGAAAGACAGACCAGGCACTAGATAAAATAGTTTTTCACACACAGCATCAAAAATATGATTCTAATAAGTGAAGGAAAGTTTAAATATAACATTTCATTTTTATAATCTAAAGGTTATCATTTTCTTTTGTAACAGTCATGTGTAGCTTACATTTTATAATCATTAAGGACTTATTACTGACTGTTATACCTGCATGTATACGTGAATGTGCACACTCATATGTGCACATGCACACACACACACAAACACATACCAAAAATGAATATGATAAAAATATATATGATACAATTTAAAATTATAATTCATAATAATACCCTATCTCATACCAAATATAGATATTAGTAGATAAATGTCACATGAGTCCAAAATACTAACCATAGCCAAAATTACTATTTGTTATGTTGCAAGATAAAAGTATCTATGCAAATGTTCCAATAAAATAACCATCAGTAAGCTTCATATTGAAGGCAACAATGTAAAAACTCACGGTTTTTTACTAATATCATACTCCACTGTGAGAAATGACTCTCTAAGAACTGTATAGTTACTGGGTATCTATAAACATTGAAATAAAGCTATCCAGTAATAATGTGAAAAGGGCAACTCATATTTAAGTGGTTAATACATTTAGAATTATCAGCCTCATCTAAGAAACACCTATTCAGCAAAACTGAAGAAAATAATTATGGAAATTATTTATGTTTTCACACTGAAATAAATCCTTTTAAATTATCATTTATACTTGAAGTTTTCTAACAGGAACAATATATGAATATGCTTACAGTAGGTTTTTCCCCAAGGTCTATGAAAAGCTGATTTTTATTTATTTTAAAAATTCTAAAGCTGGGTGTTGTGGCACATGCCTTTAATCCCAGCAATTGGGAGGCAGAGGTAGGAGGATCACCATGAGTTCAGGGCCAACCTGAGACTACAGAGTGAATTTCAGGTTGGCCTGGGCTAGAGTGAGACCCCGAAAAACAACAAGAAAACCCATACACACATCAGAACTAACCTAAGTACAGAAATATTAGTTAAACCATGAAAGTGCCTTATCACTATTATAGACTGTGAAGGAACACAACATGACTGACATATCTTCTGGTACAGACTGGTCAATGTGACACAAATGTGCTAGACTCATGCAACTGTTACAAAGAGTTCTGCATACATATACACCTCTTTAGGAAGGCTTTCTAAAATCAGCTCAATACTCTTTGATAGTTCGAATAATATATTGTTATATATGCTATATTTAATTTTATTTTATGGATTGAGACATATAATTAGAACAAATTTAAAGGGAATTATTTGTGAATTTAAATTTTAAATTGCTAATAAGATGCAGCACTACTTAATACATGAATGATAGCCAGTCATACTATCTGGGCTGAGCTACTTAAGTAGCAATTGAATTTAAGGCAAAGTTGTAGAATGATTAATGGAATTAAAATAAAAGTTTATAGCTAACTAAAGATGTCTTCTAAACTAATGACATTTATTTTAAATATGTAATGTGTGTACTCATATGCACAAGTTGTACCTCTCTGTGTATTTTGTTTATGTATATGCTTATTGGCAAGGCATGGTTTAAAAGAAATGTGACATGATCTCTCCCAATAAGCTATGCATTGAATCCCAAGAGTCATTCTGTACTTACCATCTGATAAGATTTGACAGTACAAAATTCAGTTGCAAAGCTGCACATAATGCAAGCCGGCTGGAGTGGTGCACTATCTTGCTGGAGGCTAATCACTTTATAATGAGTTTAGTGAAAAGTACCCATGCAATAAGTCGTAGTTGACAGCAGCCCAAGGGGACCTTTAAGTGCTAAAAATTAGCAGCTGAGCAAAGTTGGATTGCATCCTTTTGACGATAGAAAACAGATTCCTTTCTAAAATACAAGCAGTGTAACTTTCACATAAATCAAACAGATGGTAAAAGAAATATCTTGTTGCTATGGGCTTTATCCTGTTCTTATTCTCACTGTTTTATGAAATAAAATATAAAAAAAGCCAGTTTCCAATGTCCCCACTTGAGGAAACAATATCTTAACAGACCAAAGAAGTGATTTTTTTCACTCTGACATTATATATGTGACAGCTCAGGAAAGAATTTACAATGACCCATATACAAAGAAAATGGTGAACATACATTCAACTGTCAGCTAACTTTTAAGTGATTCAATTTTATCATAGACTGAATTAACCTATACATGTAATATTATAATAAAACAATTCCCTACTACATATAAGAGTATTGCAGAGATGGGTTGCTATAAAGACCAACATAATTTAGAGGAAGCATAATTTTGTCTAGAATGTACTAACACCATTGATGAGCAGCAGAATCTATGCTAATTTTGCAGGCATGAAATTTATGGCATGAAATATAAAGGAGTTTATGGCACTGCTTGAAAGAAATCTATAAAATAATGTTTTAGCTTTCCAACTTGGCTCTCAATATGACAGTGAAAAAAATCAGAAAAGAGATAACATTTGACACAGTGCCATGAAATACATTTGAAACCGATCCATGCAAACCATTTGTGAACTTCAGTATGTCTCTGAATCAAAAGGCATGGTTTTATAGAGGTCAAACCAATCAACAAGATGACAGTTGTAATTGACACAGTTTCTAAATTACTTTTAGGTCTGCACCAAATTCTTGTATAGAAATCATATATTGAATGTTTATCATGCAAGATTTCAGAAATAATCAAGGAAGAAATCATAATTGTACAATTGTATTTTTGAAAGCCAGCAAAGATTCTCAAAAGTTTCTTGGGAAGAGAAATTAAAGTCACGCAAAAAGAAAGATTTCTACAGCTGCATTGTGGTTTCTATGGTTATTTTAAACTACCTTAGCAGTTAAATAAATACAGAGAAAACAATTACTGCAAAGAAGAGAAATATAAGGAAGATTTTAATTAGGCTGTGGGAAACCTTAAATGTGAAACTGAGGAATTACATGTTTATTTGGTAGGCAATTAGGAGCCATTGAAGGATTTAAGCAGAAGGTAATGTGTACTAATAGTGTTTTATGAAGATATACTGGTCAGCAAATGGGGAAAGACTGTAGACAGGGAAACTAGTTAGGAGACCTTGGCAAATGTCCAGAGAAACAGTGATGAGGTTATAAACAGGGAGTTAAAGGGGAAAAACTGAAAAAAAAAAAAGATACTGGGCTTGATGATTGATGAATATGAAGGAGACAGAGGAGAACTAGCACTTGTGATAAGTAGAGTAATGAATTTCATAGCCAAGATGTCTTTAGGATTCTACAGAAAGAAAATAATTGAATGTTTAACCCTAGAGGGAGAGAGAAGGATAATTTCACTGAAAGAATTGTGCACGTCCAGAGGGGAGACTTCTTGAAGAATGAATTAAATTGATTATATTTTCTAGTCATTCCTGAATATAATTAAAGAAAAGTTTCTGTGGAATATCTTCATAGTATGTTGATATCTTAATGAAATTATATGTATTTTAGCCTTTGACTTATTTTATACTCTTAAAGTAGAGATAGAATATTTGACTGAGTTGATTTTTCATGTGAAAGTTTTGTCTAGTCATGTGCTAAATGTGACATTTACAATAATTTAAAATTAGACAATATATATATTAAAATCAGTCATTAAACATATATTACCTTATTTATACACATATATTATACATTTTAATATATGTACACAAAACTATAGTGTTGAAGTTTAATCTTACTAGGGAAATTTTCCTTGTTTGTATATGTACTGTGTGGTGTGGTGTGTGTGCTGTATGGTGTATGCATGTATTTGTACAAATGTACATTCCCTATGTACAAGTGTGCAGAATTCAGAGGAGAGTGTTAGGTGCCTTATTATGGCTTATTCCTGTATTTCTTTCTTTGAGATGAGGTATCTACCTCAACCCAGAACTGCTATATATCAGCATACCCAAGCAATTCTCAGCTATATTTATCTTTTTATATAGGTTATGTCCAGGACAGGGAGGGACAGTGGAACTTGGTAGTCTCTGGCTCAAAATTCCCTCATGCTTAAACAATGTTCTTAACTACTGAGCCATCTCCCCAGCCTTAAGATGAACAGCTTGATATCTGTTATTGACTCAGTTCAACCTTATTTTCACATCATCAACTATACAATGTAAACAAATGATACCATGGTGATTATTAATAAATAAGAGTAAGCCATAATATAGTATATCAAAATTATCTTTGTATATTTACTTGTAATCTTTATGGGAATGGAACCACTATAAAGATAACAGTAGAAAACCATAAGTTATTAGTATCTTAATGCATTTTGGGGTGAAAAATACAAATTTACCCATATCCTGAGAACCTCAGATTAGTATTCCATTTCCCACAAGCCCTTGTTGTTAGGTAGGAGCCATCCAAGAGCACCCCACTAGGAGTATAGTGAGTTTAGTAAGTGTGTGTTTGACAAAAGTTCAGAAAGATATTTTCCATTTAAAAGAAACTCCAAACATTATGGCACATTTTTATTTCTCTCACATAGAATTTTGGACAACATGTTGTCTACCTGTACTTTATGACTTTCCTACTTCTCTTTACCTTCACCAATGGATAATCTTAAGTGTTTTTGCAGTACTTCCAGTTTCCAAAAGGGGTCAATCTTTATAGGTGAGTATTCTGATACTTTCCTCTTAAACCAGCTTTACAATAAATGTCTGATTTTATTTTATTTTAAAGGTGAAGCAAGCATGCCACTTTTCCAGTGGAAAGTGTACTTCACATTGCTTCATAGCAGTTCTGTTCTATACTTATGTCTATTTGTCAGAACATGTTTCCATAAGAAAGACATGGACATCCAGATACGTAGAATGATGTAGAAAATATTATGCTAAAATACACATTTATTAAAATAATTGAAAATTTAATAATTAAAATTACTATAATGATATTTGGTTCATACAATGTAGGAAATATATTTATACATGATTTCTCTGTTTTTTGAGGTAGGGTCTCACTCTAGAGCCGAGGGTGACCTGGAATTCACTATACAGTCCCAGGCTACCTCTTTTGGGATTAAAAGCATTCACTACCACACCCAGCTGAGTTCTTTTGATGTTCATAAAAATTTGTCCCAATTAAGTGTGTTTTTGTGTGTGAAAGGGGGAGATCCTTGCTACCTAGCCAGATATTCACCATGCAATTCACAAAAGTTTTAGGGTTTAATGGGAATAAAATATCTAAATACAAAATAAATCCACAATGGCCTAAATATAAATTTCAATTCTTAATTATCTCTATAATAAATTCTATAATCCCTCTATTTGATGGTCTATTCATAATATACTATGCTACTATTGACAAATTTAAATTATCACAGTGTAAAATTTAAATCTTTAAAGTGATTTTAAGTTTCATGAAAGAATAAAAATCATATTGGAAATCACACATGAAATCAATGATTAAAGAAACCTGAAAGAGTTAAATTAAGAAATTTTTGCCGGGCATGGGGGCACATGCCTTTAATCCCAGCACTTGGAAGGCAGAGGTAAGGGGATCACCATGAGTTTGTGGCCACCTGAGACTATATAGAGAATTCTATGTCAGCATGAGCTAGAGTGAGACCCTACCTCAAAAAAAACAAAAATAAAAAAAAGTTTTGTTTCTTTCAGTTTAATGCTCCCATCCTTTAAACCTTTATATATATATATATATAAAATACACTTTTATTCCCTCTTCCTTGCTGCCATTTTCCTGGTACTCTCTTCTGACATATATATATATATATATGCCTCAGTCAGTCCAAATAGGATAGTGGGGAATCCATTCCTCTAGGTATTCCCACCCATCTTTCTGCCACTCTCCCACGAAGATCTCTCAGCCGTGGCAAAGAGATGATATGGTTATCACTATGGTGGTTATAGTTAGAGGTTATTAAAATTTCTAAGATTAAAAATGAATACCCTGATATAAACTAATTCCTGTTTTAACTATATCAACTATATAAAACTAATTTGCTTATATGATTAAATGTTAGTGTGTTCTTTGTAATGTTATTAAAATGTCTTTAAAACAAAAGGATAATAATTTTGCTAAGTAAATAATGCAAAAAATATGCCACATTATTTCCTCTATAAAATTTTAGAAAATAAGTCCTCACTAACCTTTACTCTTATTAAGTAGATCACTGATAACCTAAGACTGGAGAATGAAGATGGCAGGATTTAAGAAGGCTTACTAAGAAAGTTTTAGAGGTGATAGATATATGTTCATTATCTTTATTGGGTGGGGTTTTGATATGCATGTTCACATGTTAAAACTGATCAAACTGAACATTTCAAATATTTGCAACCTATATGTCAATTATATGCACAATTTTAAAGATAAAAAATTTATTTTTGAATAAAAAACATTGGCAGCATGGTGTGGTGGTGCACTCCTTTAACCCCAGTACTCAGAGGGAGAAGTAGGAGGATAGCTATTAGTTCAAAGCCAACCTGGGACTATAGAGTAAGTTCCAGGTAAACTTGGGCTGGAGTGAGACCTTCCCTCAAAAAAAAAAAAAAAAAAAAAAGAAAAGATATAGTCAGCCTGAGCTAGAGTGAAACCCTACCTGGAAAAAAAAAAAAAGATCAATAATGATGAAGATAGTTAGGTAAACTGATAAAGCATGTAAAATTGTCTTATTAATGAGCATACAAAGGAAATTAAATGTAAAATGTAGGCCATTATTATTACATGTTGTGAAACAAATTATATTAACATAAAGTCTAGATTAATATCAAATTAACATTTGTTTAAGAAGTAGAGCTTGGCTTTTCCAACAATATAGTTTTGTTAAGTGTAAGATGAATATTTCATATTTTTTCATGCTATGCTCCTAATAAAATATATGGATCACAGTTCCCAAAGTCTTTGTAACCTTTTATTTCATACTATTACTTGATAAGGATTTTCTACACTTAAGATAAGACAATTGAGAATATAATAACTTTCTGTATCATGTAGGTAGGACTCAATCACAGCACAAAGAACTATTTGAATAGAGCAAAGTTGATATACATAATTGTGAAAATTATATAAAGTGGTAGCATGATATCTAAAATGATAAAGAATGATTAAATATTGAGTTAGCAACTGTAGCAGTTGCCTTCTAAACCAAAGGCTGATCAAATAGATGAGAGTAGAATTATTTAAAGATGAATTTTAGAGGACATGACAATATTAAACATAATTTCTGTCCTCTAAATGGCTCACTTTTGTCTCAGGAATGGTGCAGCAGGAGAGGTGAAATTAATTCTTCCATTTTTATTAAGTGTCCCACAAAATGTTCATATTGTGGAAGTTTGGATTCAGTCAATGACTGAAAAAATGGATCATAGGAACTCTTACCAAATTAATGAATTAATCCAGACATATTACCATTATTTGATGCTATCATAGTGAAGTGATGGGAATACACTTGAAGGAAGTAGATAGCCAGTGGCAAATCCTTGAAGGCTATATTATGTCTAATACCTCTGTCTATTTCTTCTTCTAGGCATTATGTGAGCAGGTTTGCTCTACCACACATTCTCCACCAAAGACTTTCAGTTATAAAGCCATGTGACTGAGCCAAAATAAACCCTATCTGCTTTAAACTGTATATCTTGTGTTTTATTGAGAGCAATAAAACCTGATGCATACACTAGCTTCTGTTAATAATGAGAAACTGACATATTGGATTTACTTTACATTATTGGGAATGATTGCCTTTTCTATGGAGAAGAAGCTCAATAAGAGGAATCATGATATTCATGGAACTAGGAAACCAACATGAAGGTAACAAAGATAAATGGACTATTAAAGTAAGAAACTTAGAGAAAATAGTTCATAATCTCTCTTATGGTGTCAGAGTTATGTTACATATTGATGAACTAAACACTGAGCCAGCTGACAAAGGAGAAGTACATTTTAGAGAGTCCTGAAACTAGCCTCACCAAGAGTAGAGAGCATGGGGCTATAACAGAAACAATAGGTTAATAACTGGTACAGCCTTCTCTTCTAGTTACTCAATGACTATAAATGCCCTTATTACATATATTTGAACTTCTATACCATGAAAACAACTCTATGCTTGCATTATTAACTCAATTTAACTATCCTTTATAGACACAGATTGATGCAGTTATGTTTTCATTGCTGAGACAAATGCCCAACCAAAAGCAGCTTATGGGAGAAAAGGGTTTATTTTTAGCATATAGAATCCAGGGGAATCACCATCAATGGCAGAAGAAGCTGGCTCATTCCATAGATCCAAGCATGAAGATACCATCAAACAGCTAGCAAACAGGACAACCACCGCTCAAACATGAATATAAATCTGCCTCAAGTGACATCCAGCAGGACCTCACTCACTGGAGACTCAAGTTACAATCTCAGCCTAAGAGGAGCATGCATTCACATCCAAACCACTACACAGATGTTTTCACCCCCATCCTTCATATCAAATTAGGAAATGGCAAATAACAACTGACATAAGATTTTATTTAAGGAGAAATGGATATTATCAATCTCTTGCAGATTGACTTAGGGTACTAAGTCAATATCTGGTGCTAGTAGAAGAAAAATTAAAAACCCAACTGTATGGCAATCTAAAGATCTTTCAAGTGCAACAAAGTTGCTTTTAATACTAAACTCCTACATGCAATCAATATAGACACAGGTTCAATGAATAGGAAGTATATTTAAAAATAGTAACAGTTAAAAAATGTCAAATAGACCAATACTGACAGGAGTTATATTAAAACACATGTCATCAATTAAAATTTGAGAAGTAAATATCATAACAAAATGTTAATATTTGCCCAAGGAATCAGAAAAATCTTCATTTTTATAATTCTACATCACATCACCCCCAAATTTAATTAATCCAGTTATTGCATGTAACATTTTATTTAGATTTTACCTGTTAAATTGGTCATAATGTTTGAAAGAAAAATAATATGATTGAATGAAAATTAAAACACAAAAATAAGGGCTGGAGAGGTGGCTTAACAATTAAGGTGCTTGCCTGCAAAGCCAAAGGACCTAGATTTGACTCCCCAAGACCCATGTAAGCCAGATGAACAAGGTCGTACATGCATCTGGAATTCATTTGTAGTGACTGAAGCCCCTGGCATTTCCATTATATGTCTCTCTCTCTCTCTCTCTCTCTCTCTCTCAAATAAATAACTAAATAAATAGTAACATGAAAAAAAGAGGAAAACCGATTCAATCTTTGAATATTCATATACATGAGAGATTAATATAAGATATTTATTTTTAATATTTTACTTTTACTTATTTGTTGAGAGAGAGAGAAGCATATAGAGATAGGGGTAAATATAGACAGAGAAAGAGAGAGAGAGGGAGATAGAGAATGGCACACCAGGGCCTTCAGCCATTGTAAAGAAACTCTAGCCTCATACGCCCCCCCCTTGTGCATCTGGCTTACATATGTTCTGGGGAATTGAACTGCAGTCCTTTAACTTTGCAGCAAGCACCTTAACTGCTAAGACATTTCTCTAGGCCAAATATAAGGTATTTCTTATTCAGTGCCTTGAAAATGCATTGGTTGTGGAAATATTTCTGAAGAAACTTTTTTTTTTCTTACATGATAACATAAAAGCATTGTAGCCTACTACAACTGATGTGATTTTCTACCTACAACGAGGTGTAACCAAATGAAAAAAATGCAATATTTACCTTATATTTCTTTGTTGAAGAAAGTGTAATACAATCACATTTATTAAAAACTAATTCATATTAAGGGGGAAGGAGATCAGCATAGAGAAAAATCAACTCCTACCAAGTCAGAGAGCCAGAGCCTCAGAGGCCCTCAACACCTCATCACTGAAGCAGACCAAAAATGAACCCAACATGGCTCAGGGAAATTTTGCGGAAGAGGGGGCGGAAAGAATGTCAGAGTCACATGTTGGGTCATGATATGCAGAGACATTTAGCTTAGCCATAACTGTGGGCTAACTCCACAATGCATGACCCGTATACCTCAACAAGGAGGGGCCAAGGGGAGGGGGTAGGTCACGGATGAGCCTAATAATGGTACCAAACTGACTGTATTTGCTGAATACAGAACTGACTAATAAATAAAAAAAAAAAAAAACTAATTCATATACCTTTATGGAGATGAAATTGAATGAGAATTACAAGTTAGATGTTACTTATTTGTTTAATATGCTTGAATTGCCCAATTATGAAGGCATAAGCATGGCTTAAAGGATAATGCAGATGATTATCAAAATTGAGGAAAGAAGGAAAGGAAAGAATGGGAGTTGTAATCAAAGTCATTACAAGAATAATGATTTTGGCTGTGTGTATAAATACTGTTTTATCTTCTGTTATAATTGAACAATATTTTAAGGTATGTGTGGTAGTTTGAATGTATGCCCCACAATATATTCAGTTTATTTATTTTATTAAATTTATTAAAGATTGTAATTTAGATCTTCAGACTCCTAGCTAGAGGAGGTGTCACTGTGGTTGGATCTTAGGGTCCAGCCCTAAGGTGGATCTGAATTCCAATATAAGCAATTCAGAGTGTCTAAGTTCTACCTGGTGTTCCTGAAGTGTGTTTGCTTATGGTGGCTTTTGACTTTTCCCTCTCCGTTCTTGGTCCTGTAAGAGGGGACCAACTTCTGCCATTCTGGGACTTCCCCTGGATCTATAAGCTTCAAATAAATTCCCTTCTTCCACAACTGTGCCTGGTTTGCAAATTCATCTCAGCAACCTGAGGCTAACTACTACAGTATGTTATATTTTGGTTTACCAATAAACAGTAACTGTCAGATAATGATGCTAATTACATAACTATAGAATGAACAAAAGTGTTAATGTGTAATATAAGCCAGAACAGGATCAACCTTCTTAATAGTGGGACTGTATTTTATTCATACATTAATCTCATGAGTTTAACACAATACATATGATATTATCAGTGATTATGAAGTAAATTAAAACAAGGAAGGAATTTATTACAATATTCTGAATAGAAGTATGAGTCATGCACAAGTATTGGTTTAGAATTTAGTCAGTAATGACTTTTCAATAGGGTTTTACCTACTATTTAAATTAGTTATTTAAAATTCTTTAAGCTTCTTTATATTAATGGTAAAAATATATTCTTCATAGGACTATTATTATGACACATAAATGATAATGAATGTAAGATATCTAATATCAAATTATAGAGTGAAGATTTTCATGGAGTTAGATATTAAATAGCTAAGAGAAAGGTGTTCAATTACATAGTACATAACTGAAGGAAAGAACGTGACTTTTAATAGGACAGGTTTATATACCACAGGCAGGCAGAAACAGCCAATGGAGAGAAGAATTATGAATGAAAAGAAAATTGTATACAGATGATAATATTTTGATATTTATTTTACTATAATTCTTTGATTGCAATATTTTCTGTCATCTGGCATTGCCAGAGAACTAAACAAACAGTGTAGCAAATGTGTTCAATTTTCAGGGTACATGTAGCTTGGTGAATATGTGAAGGTGCTAAGTTCACAGGCAAACTTTAATACATGTTATCCTAAACACATACTCAAATAATATTATATAAAGTGCATCAGAAAAGGAGCAAAGCAGTTTTTCTACAAATCAAAACTCCTTATTAAATATCACAACTGGGTGTTACTGTGATTATGGTTTATATCAATATGTTTACAGGCAGGAAATACTGCATTTACAACATCTTGAAGATGCTACAGTTATCATTTTCCTGTCATTAAAGGGTCATAAAATCATTTTGGCAGTAGTCTCCCACAACGCATAAACCACAACCCCATGGGGACTATGTGCAACACCAGAGGAGGATCCACAATGGAATGGAGGCAGGGACAAGGGCAAAGAGGATACCAGCACATGATGTATCCATGCAAAACATCTTGTTAATGATAATAAACATTTAAAAATAAATAAATAAATCATTTTGGTAATTTTATGACATATGTATAATATTAATTATTTAGCCACTTAAAATAGTGAATATTTGCATTAATTTTATAGATATAAATAACAAAATGTCCATCTTCATTTATTTATAAATTGTTTTGTTATAGTATATTTCAAATTTCTAAGTATTTTTAATATTTTGTGTGTAATATGTGTGGTGTGGGCAGGCATGTTCGTGGCATATGCACATGTGTGCAGATGTGTAAGCCCTGTGTGCGTTCAGGCAGAGGCCATAGGAAGATATTGAGTGTCCTCATCTATCACTCTTTTGCTTTATTTTCCTCAGACAGAAGCTTTAAGTGATCTTGCAGCTCCCCCCAAAATCCTTCTATCTCTAACCCCTGCAGCACTGGAGATAGAGGGCTGCAGGAGATAGATAGTGTGGCCATTCTCAGATTTGTGTGTGTGTGTGTGTGTGTGTTTGTGTATGTGTTCTGGGAATTGAATTTAGGTCTTCATATTTGTGTAGTAAGTGCTTTTACCCAATAAACCAACTCCTCAACCTCTTACTATAGTAAATTTCTAAGAATGATATCATAGTATAATGTATTTCTCAATTACCTTGCTATTGCCAAATATCTTTCCAAACATATTACCAATCCATAGTACATGATAATAATATACTTATGTGAAAAATAAATTCTGATTTATTCTCCTTTAGACCTCAACTGAAAGCTTTACATCTGTAGTCCAACAACATAAAACTATCACCTTCATTTTTGTATATTGAGGCATAATTTATTAAGTAAATTACAATCTATCTTTTGTTCTCCTGTAAAACTCATGAGTATGTTCAGTAGCACATGAGCAAACATTTTTCAGTAAGACATTATTAATACTTACTGCATAATATTTACCACATTATATTTATCAGTAACTTACTTAAACAGAAATGAACCAAACCTAGTTTAGACAGTGACTTGGGCTGAAGTGATGGCTCAGCAGTTAAGGTACTTGTCTGCAAAGCCTGAGGACGTAGGTTTGATTCCCTAGTACCCACACATAGCCAGATGCACAAGGTAGCACATGTGCCTGGAGTTCCTTTTCAGTGGCTAGAGGCCATGACATGCCCTTTCTCTCTCTCTCTTTCTCTCTCTCTCTTTTTCTCTATCTCATAAATAAATAAAATAAAATTTAAAAATAAGGTCTTTCATTTTCCATAAATGAATACAAAAACAGTTAAATGCATCAAATATTTTTATATTTCTTTTCATTTCTTTGATTTTGGTGTGTGAGCCTTTAAGTCTTGGAAATTCTCTAGCTTCAGCCTCATGCTCCCAAGTTCAATGATTACTTGTGAAAGTTACAAAGCCAAGATCAATGATTTTGTATTATAACTAGGAGCCATTAGAAGTTGTTAACAAGCAAAGGAGTAGGTGAACCTCAGTCAACTGTAAGGCCATGGAAGAATGTTAGGGAAAGAACAGGAAGAATGGGATTACTAATATATAACAAGAAAACCGGTTAAACATATTGTCTATTGAATTTTGACACTGAATCAAAATACAGTGTATAAAGAATAATGTAAAGTGTGTCTGTAGATAAGCTAAAATGATTCAAGGCTGAAATAGGATATATATCAGAGAAAATGCAAATGTGAAAAGTAACCAGGGGCGAAGATTTGAAGACATTTTGTTCATACAAGAGCCAATTATTTGAATAAGCTTTTATTCCCAATCATATTTTTGTAACACCCCCACCCCAAGACCACTAAAACCCAACACAGCTTCTGATATAAGTGTTGTGTTATGTAACACAGGACCTGACCTGATATGCTCTTAAAATCATTCTTTAGAACAAAATGAAAATTCCCAATGGTGGGTGAATTTTAAATATAGTAGACTACAATTTATAAAACTATGAATTTAAAATAATTTGGAAAACGATTAGTAAAATATGACATGGCTTTTGTGGTAGTTTGAATGTGGAATGTTCCCCATAGCTTTATATGTCTTGAATACTCAAACCACAGCTAGTGGCAGTTTGGGAAGTACAGCCTTGCTGGAGGAAGTGTGCTGCTGGGGGAGGGCCTTTGCTGATATAGCCCAATTTCTCCTTTGCAAAATAGCTCACTCTTGGTGCGATTTTCCACCTATAGTGGCAAGATTCTGCTGTACCATCTTTTCCCTGCCATAATGAAGTTTCCCCTGGTGCCCATACACCAAAATAAATCCTTTACTCCAATCAGCTACTTTTGATTGTTTTGTCCCAGCAGTGTGAATGTAAGCACAATACCTTTTCTGACCATAGGCCTCATATTATTAGCAAGATCACCTTGTTCTTAAGATCATTGCTGAGTAATTATTTGCTCTGATTACTTATGTAAAATGTAGTAATATGGAAAGGAAAGTGGAAATAAGAGAGTCAATTGACTCATCTCAGATTTTTTATAAACCCCAATCACTATCTTACAACTATTAAAGCATTGCTAATAATTAGGAATACTGTAGTTTATGCTTGTAACAGAGGACTTCAACTTGCCTAGGCAGTAATCCCAACTGAAGGAAAAACCAAGTATGTTCCAATTCTGAAAATTAGGTGCATTGAAAAGTAGGTGATGCAAATAAAAGTAATTACATGAAAGGCAAGAGTCTGTGCTGCAGCTCATAAATTAATAGACAAATTATGAGTTTTTTTGTATTACCTAATACTAGACTATAAGAATGAGAAGCCTTATGCTAAGTCATTAACTTGTCAAATAGTCAGAGGCTTATGTTTTCACACCTTTGAAATGTGGGAAATATTGTATGCCATATCTATCCCACTTTGTTATTATGAGTATCAAATGAATAATAGATGTGAAACCCTCTGACAGTTTGAAAGTAGTACATTTCTTGATGGTAGTGTTAGTTCCATGATGTGTCACACTAATATATTTGATATATAGCCATGCCTCTCTAGAGTATGTTCAGAATCAATGAAAAAGAATAAACTAATACCCAAATATAAAGATTATGGGAGAAATTATATTACAATCATAAAAAATGCATTAATTTATATTATTATGAAGATAAAGTTAGAAAACAACAATTGAATTACATGTAGGAGAAAAACACCTTTTCATAGAGTTCACAGAGATACACATTTCAAAAGCTCATGTTCATATAATTTTGATATATGTGTACTATAAATTACATTTCACAAACTTTAGTGTTCATTGTAAAAATGTGCAAGTTCAAATAGTAAAACATTGTACTTTTTAGGGCAGGTTTTGCAATTTTGTTAGCATCATCTTAATCGCATGAAACATACTGACATAAGCCTAAAACTAACCAAAATTGCATTATCCAAATGAGAATAATGAGAATGCAAGGAGACTAAGACATTTAATAGAAAAAAAAGGAGTGATTGCCATCTCCAATGAAAGAGAATGAAAAAAAAATCTAATCTATTTTTAGTTTCAGTATGTGGGAACAATTTAACTCCAGGGAAAAGTTATTGAAATTAAAGATGGTTATTGCACATTTATTTGTTCATATTTAATTGAAGCATAGAGTACTGGCACACTGTCAAGCTGTTAATCACTGATTTCTAAATGCATATTAGCTAATGGATGTATAAAATTATGCTTATCTTGTCTTAGATAAATGTCTAATTAAAAATCCTTTGAGGGATGAAAAATCTTCACATCATTAAAGAATGAAGAAAAGAGCATTAAGTGAAACTGTATGTAACTTTAAAGTGAGAAAGTGACATTTTTTTTCCTGAATAAAGTACATTGCTAGATGTTACAATATGCAGTTTTCAGATGAGGTATGATGTATTGGTGTTTAGAATAGTGTCTATATGGCACACAGGGAACCAAAACTAGCTTTCATATAAAACTTTTGTTTGTTCAAATTTACATATGTGACTACTAAAAAGTAAGGCAATTAAATGCATTTCCATAAAGTGGTCTGCTGAATTTTCAGCAGAGTGTGACATGTGGCAAGATTCAAGATGCTGTAGGAGTAGAATTAAAATGAAATGTTCAACATAATTGTGGGTGCTCACATTTTATGATATGGGAAAATAAGCTGAGGAACTATAAGGATCATACCATATCTAAATTCATCTTTAAATGGTTTACAATAAGATACCTAAGATCACTTATTCAGTTACAAAAACAAGTATTTTAAGAAATAGAAATTCAGACATCTGTTTCATAAATACAATGCTCTCCAAAATCATGTTTTTTGAATGTGGCTAATCTGATTCCATCAAAACTACAAAACACTGGGCAGATATACTTTATCAGACATAATGGGGAAAGAGGTAAAGGGAAGGTCAGTGAATATGAACAAAATCAGTGTGAAAATGCCACAAAGAAACCCACTTATGTATATTATGCATATATATGCATATTAATCATATATATATGTATATATTCCATTAAGGAAGTAGAATGCTAATAAATGCATGTATACACATAAATAATATGAATTAATATAATACATGTGATGAAATCTATGTGAAAATGCAACACTGAAACCCAGTTATGCTTAATATATTTACATACACATATATATACATATATTCAATTATATATGTATATTATGCATTAAGCAAACATAATGCATATATGTACAGAATGTGCATTAACATAACATACATATAGCGCACATATAACACATTATCTATATACATATATTACATTAAGGAAATAGAATATAAATATAAAAATAGAATTTTGAATTTTTTTATGAAAGTCTCTCAAGTTTAAAATATTTGCAGGGCTGAAGAGATGGCTTAGAGGTTAAGGTGTTTGCCTATAAAGCATATGGACCCAGGTTCAATTCTCAAGTACTGATGTAAGCTAGTTGCACGAGGTGGCACATACATCTGGAATTCATTTGCAGTGGTTGGAGGCCCTGGTGTGTCCATTCTCTGTCTCTCTGCCTCTCTCTCTCTCTTTCTTAAATAAATAAATTAATTAATTAAAAGCTTTAAAAGTAATTGCATTTCCTATTATTTCATTGGCATAACAAAATTCCTACTGATAACATATATGGGATAAAAAAACTTTCCTAATCTACTCACTTGGACTGAAGTTGATCACATATAGTTGCTCCTTCTTCTGAAGAGACAATTTTTTATATATTTATGTGTTAATATTTATTATTATTATTAACGACATATTAAACATGGCTACATCATGTGTTGTACCCTCTTTTTTCCATGTTACTGCCCTCATTCCATTGAGGACCCTTGTCAGTGGAGTTTCAGATATTCCCCATGGGGTTGTGAGAAGAACATGAGTGCTGCTTCCATGCTGAACCTGATAATCAGAACCAGGGTGCAGGAGACAGACCCTGAGTATACTCAGCACCTACCAAATCCGAGATCCAGAGCCATAGGTTGAGACAAATTTATTTTTAAAGTGTTTAAATTGACCAAGTTTTTTTTTTTTTGGTTTTTTCGAGGTAGGGTATCACTCTAGCCCAGGCTGCCCTGGAATTCACTATGGAGACTCAGGGTGGCCTCGAACTCATGGCGATCCTCCTACCTCTGCCTCCCAAGTGCTGGGATTAAAGGCGTGCGCCACCACGCCTGGCTTAAATTGACCAAGTTTAATTTCAATGATGTTCTACTAAAAGACTACTGAAACACTAAAGAAGTAACAAAATAAGAATTAATTGTCAAATGACTCTACATCCTTCAAGTAATGGTTTCCTAAGTGTCTACTTATGTAGTAATACACTCAACTGTACCAGAATCATTTGTGTACTTTTCTGTGAGTATGCCTTCACTTTAAGAAACAATGATTATTTAGTTTACTAAGATTTCATAATGTAACTATAAATTTAAAATGAAAATACACTTTTAGGCTTACTCTTCAATATTAACTTACAAAAATAAGTTATCCAAACATATATGCATAAAGGAAGTCTAGTTTTACAAAATAGGTCAGGAATACTCATCTGGCTAAGTGATTTTTCCATATAAACAAGAACTGCAGTTTTCTGCCAAGAAAATGTGCTCTAGAAGTTGGAAAGAAATTTAGGGATTCTTATATTTCCCTGTGGGCTGAATTTAGGTCAGTAGAAGAAGGGCGGAGTAGTAGAGAGACTGGGAAGTAGAGAAGAGAAAAGATAAGGTTAAGAGGAAAATTTAATTTTACTGAGAGATAAAATCCATAGCAGTGTTCTTGGAACTATAACCATAGATGAGAACAGAAACACATGTGACTAAATTATTTGAGATAAAAACCTCAGAACCTAGTTATATTTTAAGAAGTAGTATATGTTTGAATTGGTGAAATTTATCTAGAAACAGTGCTGCTGTTTCTTTTCATTTATTATTTATGTATCCTAGTTTTCACTCCTTGATTAATTAGAAAAATAAACTGTGAATTTGATGAATTTATTTTTTGTAAAGTTTTTTTTTTCTAAAAGCAAAATGGATAGACATTTGAACTCAGCACACTTATGATCAAACACGGGGTGCTTTACAGACAAATGGTGAGATCCTAAGAAAGATTATAGTATTTCCAAGCAAGTAAAGATAAGTGAGTACCTAGATTATCTAGAGAAAATTTCTGAGTCTGGCTGTGGAGAAATAAACATACTACAACATAATTTGAATTTAACTATGATTACAAGTAAAAAAAAAAAAAAGAAACAAAGTGGGGCATTATGAAGCCTGAAATGTAAGTAATAGCAAATAGATTATACAGGGCATTCAAAATGTGGAAAAAGATTAGCCCTAAGTTTTCATTGTTGCTCTTCACTTATATATTTTGAACAGCAGACACACCACATTAGGGCACTTTGCAGCCCGTGAAAACATCCAAAATTTCAAGAGGAAATTATTCAGACTTCAAGGAAAAACAATCCTATAGCCAGAGAAGGAATATATCTTGTTTTTAGTTGTGGGGTATCTCTCTTCCTTATCCTGATGCCATAATTGCAGGACTGCTGTTCAGAGGAAAATACATAAAGCCCCAGAAAAAAAAAATACATCATTCTGGATAAAAGGATCAGGAATGCCACTAGTTCTCTTTGTGTCTTTCTCATTCTCTCTCTCTCTCTCTCTCTCTCTGCCCAACCCTCTCCATGAATACCCACTCATAAACCATGAACTGCAAACACATGCAGGTGGCCAAAATTCCAAAGGAATTCTTAAGTTTCTAGCCAGAGGAGCAATTAAGGGGCCTATGGGAACCATAGAATATGAGAGAAATCTTAGAGATGAGATAGTTGGAAAAGCAGATCTCCAAAATCTTTGCAAACTATCAAATCCAAGACTCACCTTTGACTTAAAAATGTATGGAAAACACCAATGAAACATATCCAAGGCTTTGGTTTTGTAACAAAAATGAAAGACTGTTGAAATCCCATTGTAACACTGTGGATGGCTAATGGGAGAGGTATGCCCAAAAAGCACCCTATATGACCTATAAATCATAACACCATCTGCAGAAAGAAGAATTTCTGATATATTCTAATGGGGCAAACTGATGACTCAAATAAAGACAAACAAATTCCTTCAGAGGATTTGAATAGGATTCAAAATTCCAACTATAAAAATAGAAATGCCTGGCTGAGAAAATGGCACAGGGGTCAAGAATGCGAGAAGGCCTGGGTTTGATCTGCCACATATATGTAAAATGTTGGCTGCTGTGTTGAACTTCTGTAAAGCCCAGTACTGAAGGAGCCAGTAACAGGAAGATTGCTAAGACTAGTGGTCTGCAAATATAATGAAAACCAGCAAGGCAGATGTCAATTCCAACAACAATCAGTTTTATCAGCTAAAATATCTGTCTTCTATGAGACAAATACCATTGAAATTAATGTTAATCATTCTTATGGTTACCAGGAAATAAAAAGAATAAAAGAGAATCAACTGGGAATATTACAGATGAAAGGCTGACTGTTTGAAATTTTATATATATATATATATATATATATATATATATATATATATATATATATTTGGATAAACTTATCAGAATAGAAATTAGAACAAAATACTAAATGAAACAAAACAATATGGCTGATCAACTGCGAAGAGCAAAAAAACAAGTTTAAAAATGACCAAAACTTTAATATATAATATTCTGAGATGTACATCACTATAATTCATAAAAGGTGAGTTAAATTTGTACTGAAAATATCTGCTCATTTCCCCAAATACTCTTAGTTTCAGCTGGGGCCCTCTTGAGGTGTGATGGGCTGGTTCTCTCCTTAGAATCTGTGTCCATCTCAAAAAGAGAAGCAAATTCTCCAATGGAGAGTGAAGTTAATGCCAGATAAATGGGATAACCTTTGTTTTTTTTAGAGAAAATTTAATAGGTGTAGGCACCCTTGTAGCCCACAATTGGTGGGAGCTTGATAATGGATAATGGGCTCATTTTTGGATATGATTCTGACTTGGTTCCCAGCCCCAGCTATGGGTTTCATTCCACTGAGCAGATCACTTAGCCAAGTAAAAAGCTGTTGGATTTCCACCATGGCTGTGCACCACTAATGCACTTGTTTGAGCATCATGTCAGGTTGTTTTCTGCTGAATAGCATAGACCACAAGTTGATTGGACAGATATTGGTCATTTTCCCTGTTACTCATGTAGCAACTTCTGGCACTAGACAAGCTAACTGTCTGGGGACTGACTCTCATTGGGATTCCAGCCAGGACACTCCATGTTCTGTACCAACAGCATATGCTGTCATCAGCAGTAGGATCTTACCACTAACCGTTGGTGGGTCATCAGGTACTCTGACAGAAATCTCTTCTTTTGGGAAACGCTGTAGGTCTCTCTGATCAACAGTTCATTGTAGATGTTAACCACATGCTGGTACTCGGAGTTATAGGTCAGTATCCAAGAAGAGAAGGAAGAAAAAGATAAGTAATATAAAAGAGATAAAGAGAAGAGAGAGAAAAGGGAGGGAGGGAGAGAAAGAAAGAGAGAGTGCAATAGGAGAACCTTAAGGTCAGTCTTCATCATACTCTCTCCAGGGCCTTATGATTCAGGTGTTCCTCTAAGGGCCTGATGAAGGTTCAACCATTTAGTCTGTCTTTTAGGATGCAGAATTTTATGGTACCATTACCATTTGGGTCCAGTTTTGTATCCCCCAAATAATCAAACTCAAATTCCTACAAGAAGCAGATCACAATAATCAAACTCAGAGAAGGCACAAAAACATCAAAGTCCATGAAAACAACAAACCACATATACCATCACAATATGGCAGGGATCAAATCAAATCTCACAGTCATTACCCTAAGTACTAATGGCCTTAATTCACCCATCAAGAGACACAAGCTAACAGGATGGATCAAACAATTAGATCCCTCAATCTGTTGTCTTCATGAAACCTACCTCACCAATAAGTACAGACACCTCCTCAGGGTGAAATGGTGGAAAACAATATTCCAAGCAAATGGGAATAAGAAACAAGCAGGCATAGCTATATTAATATGGGATAAAATAGACTTCCAACCAAAAATAATCAAAAAAGACAAAGAAGGCCACTTCCTACTAATCAAAGGAACGATCCATCAAAAGGATATTACAATCATAAATCTGTATGCACCAAACACAGGGGCACCAGAGTTCATAATCCAAAATCTACTAGACAATAAAACAGAAAGAACCACCAACACCGTCATAGTTGGGGACTTCAATACACCATTATCAGTAATAGACAGATCATCCAAACAGAAACTCAACAGGGAAGTAAGAGAGCTCAACAAAACCATAGATCACTTAGACCTAACGGGCATGTATAGAACTTTCCATCCCAAATCCACAGACTATCCATTCTCCCTAGCAGCCCATGGAACATTCTCTAAAATAGATCATATACAGGGTCACAAAGCCTGTCTCCATATATTTAGGAAGATTGACATAATTCCATGCATGATATCAGATCACAATGCTATATTGTTAGAAATTAACAACAAAAGACCAAGAATCTCATTGGCACCTGGAAACTGATCCGCACACTTTTAAACAATAAATGGATAGTAGATGAAATAAAAAATGAAATTGCAAAATTTCTAGAAATGAATGACTATGAAAAAACATCATACCAAAAGTTATGGAACACAATGAAGGTGGCCTCAAGGGAAAATTCATAGCACTTAATGCCTTCATAAAAAAGACAGAGAGATCGGGCTGGAGAGATGGCTTAGCGGTTAAGCGCTTGCCTGTGAAGCCTAAGGACCCCGGTTCAAGGCTCGATTCCCCAGGACCCACGTTAGCCAGATGCACAAGGGGGCACATGCGTCTGGAGTTCATTTGCAGTGGCTGGAGGCCCTGGCGTGCCCATTCTCTCTCTCTCTCTCTGCCTCTCCTCTCTCTGTCTGTCACTCTCAAATAAATAAATGAAAATGAACAGAAACCATTTAAAAAAAAAAAAGACAGAGAGATCTCAAATCAGTAACCTAACCATCCCCCTAAAGGCACTGGAAAAGCAAGAAAAATCCAACCCAAAGAGCTCCAGAATGAAAGAAATAATTAGAATCAGAGCAGAAATTAATGAGTTGGAAACTAAGAAAACAATTAAGACAATTGACAAAACAAAGAGCTGGTTCAATAATTTTAGTCTTGTGTCATTTTAGTGTCAATGTAACATAGGTCTCAGTATAATGAGTTTGGAATGTTTTCCTTTACTTCTTTTTTATATCATCTTTAAAAGTTTGTTTGGGGGGCTGGAGAGATGGCTTAGTGGTTAAGTGCTTGCCTGTGAAGCCTAAGGTCTCCGGTTCAAGGCTCCATTCCCCAGGACCCACATTAGCCAGATGCACAAGGGGGCGCACACGTCTGGAATTCGTTTGCAGTGGCTGGAGTCCCTGCCGCACCCAATCTCTGTCTCTCTGCCTATCTGCCTTTTTCTCTCTCTGTCTGTCGCTCTCAAATAAATAGATAAACAAAAAGTTTTTTTTTAAAGTTTGTTTTGGGATTGGGTACTGTATTAGCAGATAAAAGCAGTAGTCACACAAAAGGGAGGACCTAAGAGGGCCTGCTTCACTCTGAATCCAATTCCCCAGCACCTATAAAAACAGTTGGACATAGCCACACATGCCTGTAATCTCAGTCCTATGGGAAATGGAGGCCAGAGAGTCACTGGTGCTCACTGGTCAGCCAGTCCCATCAATATACCAACTTAAGGTTCAATAAGAGTGCCTGTTTCAAGAAAATAGAGAAGGATAACTGGCATTCTCCTCTGACCCCCACTCATGCACACATGGCATATATTTGTACACATATGTACATATACACACTACAAACACACACACAAACACAAACAACCATATACACAGAGAAGGAGAGAGAGAGAGAGACAGACAGACAGACAAACAGACAGACACACACACACACACACACACAAACACAAACAACCATATACACAGAGAAGGAGAGAGAGAGAGAGAGACAGACAGACAAACAGACAGACAGACAGACACACACACACACACACACACAGAGTTTGTTTTCTTTTGTCAGAATTCAATAGTATATTTATCTAGGCCTAGACGTTTCTCATGGGGTATATCATTCATTATATTATTAGATTTTTATCAATTTCGGGTATTTTATATCCTTATGGACTGATGTTGGTTGATTTTAAGTGTTTAAAAATTTATCTATATTGCCTGGCAGTCAAATTTGTTAGCAAATTTTTGCTAATATGATTGGCTTTTATTTCTGTGATGTCAATTTTCATAGTTGATCAGCTTTTGGGGGTCGTTTAATGTTTGTCAACTTTTTTATTGTTTCAAAAATTATAGCATATAGGCTGCACTGACGGCTTAGCTACTAAGGCACTTGCATGCAAAGCCAAAGGACGCCAGTTCAAATACTCAGGCTCTAAGTAAGACAGATGCACAAGGTGGCACATGCATCTGGACTTCATTTACAGTGGCTGGAAGCCCTGGCACATCCATTGTCTCCCTCCCTCTCTCTCTCTCTTTCTCTCTCTCTGTCTCACTCTCTCTCTCTCTCAAATAAATAAACATGTTTAAAACATTTAAAAAATAACAGTTTACTGATATTTTGTATTACATCAATGTGTATTTCCTTATTTTCTATTCTAATAGCTCTTATTTCTTTGCCCCCATTCTAGGATACATAATGGGCAATTTATTTAATATTTTCTGTTTTTAGATAAGCATATAACTTTATAAACTACCATTGGTAATTCCTTTGCTGTTTAGCAAAAATCTTTGTATCTTGTGCCCCTATTTTCATTTGTTATGAAAATTATTTTATTTATTCAATGACATATTACTTTTTTAATTTTTTGTGAAGTACCCATATATTTGTAAAAATATTTGCAGTTTATTTTATGTTAATTTTTTCATTCATATTATTGTGGTATTACAGTTAGCAGATATTTTCATATTTCTTTGTAGATTAATATATAATATATTCTAGAAAATTTTACCTGTATTGATGAACACCCCTGATCGAAAGTGTATGCCACAATTGTGACTGTAGATGGAGAAAGGTTAATCCTAAAACTATTGGCTCTGGCTTGTAAATCTCAGGACAAGAATTGGGTTACCCCTCCCACTCCGTGAATACAGAACCCTGGTGATCCAATCATACCCCAAATATACTATTCTATGCACTACTACCAGCCATGTAATTTTGGTGGATATCTCAGACCCAAAGCACAATACCACATTTCCTGTGTCCATTGATCAGTTGATGGTATTTAGGGTATTTCCATTTCTTTGTGATTTTAAAATGCTACAATAAGCACTGGAGTGCAAGTATCACTTTGGCATTTCTTTTTGATGCGTGTTTAGTTGTTGGATAGCTGTTTCTTTTTAATGTTTTGTTTTACTTCAACAGTATTTTCCGTAGTGGCTGTATTAAAGAATATTCTCAGCAAGTAAGTACAGGATTTATTTCAGGATGACAGATTCAGTGGAAATTCCACCAGGGATAAAGAAGTTAGCTCACTTCTATAGATGTATCCACAGCAGAGAGAGAAAAACCAACACCAGCAAGCACAAACAGCTAGAGCTCAGACTGTCTCTGATACCTTAGGGCTAGGCTACAAGATTCATACCAGTGACAACTCTTCCAGCAGGCTGCTGGAGACTTAAGTAGGAAGTTTAACCTTAATCAAAAAATCCCTGAGGCTATGGGGGACGTACATTCACATTCAAACCATAATAGCCTAAAATTGTGCCTGCCTTGAGGGGATAACAAGTACTCTGAGGACATGAATGAAACAGTTCATATCCAGAGTAAAGTGCTATAAAGTAATCCTTCCCATCCTGTGGCCCTTAAAATCTTTCCTCCCTCTATTCTGCAATGTTCCCTATGCCTTGGAGGATGTAATAGACATGTCTCATTTAGTGTTGCATTCTCAGCAGCCTCTTATTTTCAGAATCCATGAGTTTTGAGTCTCTTCCATGTCTACTGCCATCTGCAAATAGAAGCTTCTCTGGCTGGCAGTGAAAAAAGCACTCATTCATTTTACCTCTTCATCTGCAATGTTCCCTGAGCCCTTGGAACAGTTCTAAGTAAGCATTGTGATTTCTCTTCATCTTATCACCTTGATGATTCTTCTTCCAAGTACTCATTGCCTCCTGTCAAAGGAAGCTTCTTTAATCAAAAGTGAGAAAATTAATTAATGGGAATATACATATACATTTAGAAGACAATTTGATGGTGTCAATGTTCCCATTTACCAATCTACAGTATTAGCTTCCCTGTAAGGCCTATATAGTTCCAAGCTTTAGGCTTTTGACTCAGTTTTCAGTACCAGGAATAAATTACGTCTACCCAAGCAGGCTTCAAATCAAGTCACAGTGCACTGATGTTCCACTATAACAGCCATTTACACATCTTGCCTGCATGGTTGATTGTTTGCAGGATCCACTGTGTGTGAAGACTGTTGATGGCTTTTCTCCACCAGGAGGCTGTGTAACATTTTGAGCACTATGGCATTTAGCCAGCAGAATGCTGGCATCCAGCTCAGTAGCAACTTGATTTCTGAGTGTCCTGCAACCTTATCATGTGATGACTTCAGCATGGAGAGAGAAGAGGAGGAAGAGAGGGGAGGACACAGGAACTAAGGGTTTTATAAATAAGTCATATAGAAACATACTTCATCATTACATAATTAAACTATGATTTATCCAGGTGTTTAAGGCCACCCTGAGATTACATGGTATATTCCAGGTCAGCCTGGGCTAGAGTGAGACCCTATCTCAAAAAATCATATATATATACCAAAGAAGCAGCACTCTTGCTCATTTCCCCAAATACTCTAAGTTTCAGCTGGGGCCCTTTTGGAGTGTGATGGGCTGGTTCTCTCAGAATCTGCATCCATCTGAAAAAGAGAAGCAAATTCTCCAATGGACAGTGAAGTTAGGGTCAGTTAAATGGGAAAACCTTTGTGTTTTTACAGAGAATTTAATAGGTGTAGGCCCTCTTGTTAAATGGGATAACCTTTGTTTTTTTCAGAGAGAGTTTAATAGTTGTAGGCCCTCTTGTAGCCCACATGTTGGGTCATTATGCACAGAGACATTGCCTCTTACCCATAACTGATGGCTAACCCTACAATGCACCACCAATATTCCCCAATGCGGAGGGCCCCTGCAGAGGGGAGAGGACAGAGAGGAGGCTAATGATGGTATCAACATGACTGTATACACTGTGTACATAATTAATAAAAAATAAAAATTATATATATATATGTGTGTGTGTGTGAATTTGGCAGGAGTACTCTGCTAGGATTGAGCATGACAACATAGGTTGTGACATGTAAATCCCAGTGCCAGTCATCAGTCAACCTGCAGTGAGTTGTTACTCAGGGAGACTCATGAGTCCTTTAAAACAAAAGAGGCTATTGCCAATGTTCTAGGTTACCTGCTTGAACTAGATGGTAATTTTTATTCTTAATAATAAAGATATAAATGTCTTATACAGCCTATTTATTTATACAACCTATCATTGTGAACTTCTCTGTATACCCTGGCCAATACATGTTATTCCTTCAGTCATATTTTCTTCTTACTTAATCTAACTCATTAATTTTCTTCATTCAGTATATCTATTTCCCTTTGGAGAGTTCTCATATTTTTTGTATGAAAGATGTGATGAAAGTATATTCTCTCTGTTGCTGTTTATCTAGAAATGCCTTTAAATGTGCTTTATTTCTAAAGGATGAATTTGCTGGGTACACTATTCTTAATAGTCAGTTTTTGTATTCCTTCAGTACTGTGACAACCAATTCCACTCTCACATGACCTGTTAGGTGTTTTCTGAAAAGCCTGCTGTTTGTGTGAATTGGGGCAAATATAGAGGCTCATTGCTTATTTTCTCTTTTTTTCTTGATGCCTTCAGATTCTTGTCTTTATAAACTTGTTTATGACATGTTTGGAGATAGACTGGTGACCTCACATTTTCACAACCAGATATATGTAGTCTCCTCTAGACTAGGGAAATTTTGTTATTTTTTAAAATAAGTTTCTACTGGTTTTGGCTTAATAAGTACGTCTTAAGTACCAGTAACCCAAATAGTCAATTTTTTAATATTTTCCAAAGTTCTCAAAATCTTATTTTTACTCATCTTCATTGTTTTCTATCTATATTCTCCTACAAGTCTGTGTTTGCAAATTATCTGTTTTTGACCCATTAACTTTTATCCTGTTCCATCTGTTGTGTTATTGAAGCCATATATAATGATTTCTTTTTTTCATTTTCTTTATGGATTTTTTTAGCTCTAGGAAACATGATTGATTTTTTTAAAAAATACTTCTGCCTCTTTTTATGTTTCTCTGTTAGAATATTCAATGTTTTCTATGCTGTCTTGATGTTCACTGACTTCTTAGAAAAGTCTCTGTTTATATTTTCCCTTGAAAAATTTGACCATATTAGTTTTCTTATTTTGACTATTAGATGGAGTGCTGGCTCCCTGATAATTCTTGATGCTTTTTTGTTGTTGTTTATTTTTATTTATTTATTTGAGAGGGACAGACAGAAAGGGAGAGAAAGAGGAGGAGAGAGAGAGAAAAAGAGAGAGAGAGAAAGAATGGGCACTACAGGGCCTCCAGCCACTGCAAATGAACTCCAGATGTATTGCCTTCTTGTGCATCTGGCTTACGTGGGTACTGGGGAATCAAGGCTCAAACTGGGTCCTTAGGCTTCACAGGGAAGTGCTTAACCATTAAGCCATCCTCCAGTCCACTCTTGATGCTTTTTCGTGTACAGAACTATCTGTACATGGAGGATTATTTATATTCCAATCTTTAAGATCTGGTTTTGTTTGAGTGTTCTAAGTGAACTACTTTTATTTGTGTTTTTTTTTTCCTGACCCTGTAGACACTTTTTGTATTTAAGTAGTGTATGGTACCATAAGATCAGTTTTGGTGCATACATGCTGTTAGTATTTTCTTACAGTTTTACATCTAGAGTGCAATCCAAGCTCAGGTTTGTCTCAAATCTGCATTTGACATGTTCTTCATCCCACAAAGGAGAAATGTTTAGGAAAAGTACTCTGTCCCGATAAGACTTGCCATGAAACCTTTGTATCTCCAGACATAATATTCACCATTAATCAATGAAGCTGGATGACTCACAGCAAGATTCTGCCTGGCTATGAATAGACCTGCTTTTGAGCAACCAGTCCCTAACTTTTATACTATACTTGTAGCCAACAGCAACACTATGTTGTATCACACTTTGTGGATACAATCTACTGAAGGTGTAGTATCATTGTGCAGGACTAGAGCCCACACCATAATTTATACGCTACCTATTTTCTTTGCATGTGTGGTGTACTGGTGTGTGTGTGTGTGTTTGTGTGAGTGTGTGTGTATACACAGGCATCTGTCCCACGAATGCATGCATTCAGAGACCAGAAGTTAACATAAAGTATCTTTCTCTACCGCTCACCTACCTTATTTCCTTGAGACCAAGTATTGATGAACCCACAACTGCCACTTTTGGTCAGACTGGCTGACCATTGAGCCCCAGCAGTTCTCCAGTCTCTACTTCACATAGCACAGGTGTTACAGGTGCTTAGATGCTTAAATAGCTACCCAACTATTTAAGTGGATTCTGGTGAATCAAATTCAGTGCAAGTAAGGCCCTCTCGGCTCTCATTCTCTTCTGGAAAGCACTTTTACATGCTGAGGCATCTTTGAAGCCCCTATTGGCTATCTATCTGCTACTTTTTTGGTGAGTTCATGGCCAAAACCTACTGCAATCAGCCATAGAGGATAGCTATCAGAGCATAAAATCTGAGAGTTTTTTATCCTCACACCTGATATCAGATTTATTCTTGAGACACTTTTCAAAGAAGTGATATGAGAGAATCAGGCTGTAAGGATCTGCACAATGATTTACCTCTGAGTTTCAAAATCTCAGTATAGAGAATTCCTGCACATATGACCTTTCCCATTGGAAATTCATAGTCTTTCCCCATAGCCTAGGGCACTGTCTTTGTTGGCAAGACTAATGCTACGTTTGATCACACCTGAATCTCACAACTTCTAAGATAGTCAAAGTACTTGGGTGCACCAGGGATTTCCCCTTTCCAAACCCACATACAAACACACAGACCAATTACCAAGGCTTCAGTCCAAAACATTTGACAATCTCACTGGAGTGCAGTTCCCTACTCTGTGGTACAACAGTTTTATGGGCTCCATTTGTGAGCTCTAGGAGGCTATGTTACTCTATCAGATAATCTGTGATGCAACAATCCCTTGAATACTAAGGCCAACACACTAATTTTCATTGTGTTTTATCTCACTTTAATAGAATGCACATAGTCTTGAAGAAATCCTAAATTTCATTCCAAAACTATAACTAATGTATACTGAAATTTTAGTGTTTTCCATGATTATTAATGACTTCTCTGTATGATTCTGAAGCATGCCTAATGGCATGGTCCTGGGTATCATGGTAGGAAATCAGACCCTGACCATAAAAACAGACTCCTGGACTAATTTTCGTGACATGTTTCCCAGTGTGTATAGTTGCCAGTGTCTGCTACCTGGTGTAGAGGGGTATGGAATGAAGTCAGCCATATGGTAAATGTAAGGGCAGTGCCTCAGTACTTTGACTGCTGACTCAAGTGCAAGGATTATAGGGCTCCATCTATTGTTAAATTTTGCTATGGAGTTGGTCCAAGATTTCAAGCAGATATTGGATTTAATACCTTCCCCCTTCACTAATAGCAAATACTCGTTCTATGCTTCTTAGAGTTAGAGGACAATGATATGGGTAATTCTTGTATCCTCACTCCATTACATATAAAGTATTACTATTTGAAAACCAGAACTATTATCTCTCATAAATCTTTCTTAATTCATGTGAGTTTAGGTCTAGACATCAATAACTATTCAATTTGGTGTGACTATGGGAAAATATTTGCTGAGAGACTTTAGTCAACCACAATCCTTGTTCATATCATTTAAGGTTAATGTTGACACATAATTTTGTTAATATTCCACTTAGCTTGAATGTCTTTGTTCTGTCTTTCTCTCTTCTTCTTCATCAATGCTTACATTTATCACTCACATAAGGAATTATTTTCTTAATATCATTGAATTTCCATATTCATTCTCTTAAATCTCATTCCTCTTTTTATTCATGTCTGGCCTAAAAGTTATGATTCTCCTTTCTTCCACCCAAATAATAAAATAATGAGTATGTATCACCATACTCAGGTCTTTTACATTCTTCATCACATATTTTGTCAAAATACTTTTCTAGTGAGCTGTTTTCTTCCTTTAAACTCATTTTACCTTATTTGTGCATATTTTTATGACCTCATTTTGTGATTTGAGTCTCTGATGGTCAGTTGTGTTCAAGACTTTTATAACATTGTTTTTGGGTTATGTGGCTTTCTCCTAGAGATGGGTCTCATGGTTTTGGTTTGTTAACCAACATTGACTTTGGAAATTTGCCACTTTAGTATAGTTTTCCCATGTCTTCTTCACCTATAGTCATTGTGTTCAAGAATTGTGCATGTGGTAATGTAGTTAGAGTATTCTTTTGTTTTCATATGTATTATTAGTGGCCCAGATGGTTGTAATGCACACCATTAAAGGACAGGGCAATACACAGTCACTCTGATAAATGAAGTAGTGCACTCAGAATCATAGAGTATGTGTGATATTTCCTCAAGGGTAATGTCATGCACTGAGGTACAAAAGCAGCTTATATGACTTGTGGATGTCTACAACTTAAAGAACATAAATGCTAAAGGGGAAACTATGTCATTAATTCCTGTAACAAATATCTAGTGAAGGAGCCAGGCATGGTTGCAGACACCTTTAATCCCAGCACTCGGGAGGCAGAGGTAGGAGGATCGCCATGAGTTAGAGGCCACCCTGAAAATACAGAGTGAATTCCAGGTCAGCCTGGGCTAGAGTGAGACCCTACCTTGAAAAACCAAAATAAATAAATAAATAAATAAATTTAGTGAAGGGTCCAGGAAGCTCACCTAACTGAGCTGAAGAATTCTCTCCATTCAGTAATATTGCCAGGTTTATTTGATGTATTACTGATAGCTACAGTGGTGGAGCCTACTAGAACTTTGTTCTCTCTTTGCTCTATAGTGGATGCTTCTCCTAGTCGGTGAATCAGATTTGTAGGTATCTATATGCTTATTTGAGTTGTCATGCCACTATCCCATGTTTTGTGTCTAACAGAGTTACTTTCATTCTTTTATTTATTTTCTGGAATTTTATATTAAATAACAAGATTGAAACTATGAAAATCCAATGTACAGAAATTGAAACAAACTCCCTTGAATATCAAATGGCTTAAAAAAGGAAAGCAAGAGAAATAAAGACTAAAGCATGAAAAGATTACAAGGCTGTAGCCAAAGCACTTCTAAATGATAAGCTTATTACAGAAATAAAAAGCTACATTTCTGACATTATCTTTTATATGTCTTTTTTTCTGTTCTATTTGAGGTCAGTTTGTACACACACACACACACACACACACACACACACACACACACATATATACATATATATACATATATATATATATATATAATTTCTTGGATGTGTAAAATTAGTCAGTTTAATTGAGATCCTATGACCACTTCTTTTTTTTTCCTTCATCTGGGTGTCTATTGCTGTTAAGTACTCTCTTAGAAATGTTTTAGTTGTAGCCCATCTATTTTGACCTGTTATGTTTCCATTTTTATTTCTCTCAAAATATTTTGACTCTTTTTATTGCTTCTTCCTTATTATTCAGAATCACTTTATAAAATTGACAATATGCATATTTTTGTAGGTTTTTAGATGTGACTGAATTCTAGTTTCATGCCACTGTCAGAAAGTATGCACAATAAGATTTCAATGGTTTATATTCACTAAGATATGATATACCTTTAAAATCTATAGTATTCCTTTATTCAAAATTTTATGGTGGGTGGGCCACATACCTCCCAGAGTAGCTAATGGCAAGTAGCATTTGCTATGGGATGGTGAATCATGTTTCTCAGTGGTGCAGCTAACAAGTTTTCAAAATTCCAGTGAATAAACTCCAACATATACTCATGCAGGCAACCCTAATTTAACTCAATATATTATAAAAGAAAACTTATCCCTCTAGTATTTATTAACATCTATTAAAGTTACTCTCTCTGACCAGAAGTAAAATAAATAACTGACCAGAAGCAGGTATAGAAGGGAAAGTTTTTGTTTTATTTTTCAGCTTATACTTTTAAAGGAAAATCTACTAAGGTAGAGAAAACATGACCTGAATAAATAGCCCACATCACATCTTCACTTCAGTAGGGAGAAAGTAGAAAAGTTAGGAGCACCAGGTGGGGCTAGTCTATATTTCTCATAACCCTCTCCCAGTGACACACTTCCTCCAGCAAGGATCTGCTACCTAAAGACTTAACAAACATCCTAAAGAGCAACAACTTTAAATCAAGCAAACAAACATATGAGTCCATCCATGGTGAACACACCTCATTCAAGCCACCATTTTCTGCACCTGGCACCTAGTAGATGTTTGGCCATCTCAGGATGCAAAACGCATTTACTATAAATTAATTTAAAAGTCCCAATATTTTATTACCAGTCTCAACACTGTTGAAAAGTCTAAATTTCAAAGTCTCAAGGCATTTTCTTGTGTGTGAATCCTGCAAAATCAAAACACAAGTTATAATAATGACCAGAGAAAACATTCCCTCTCCTAAAATGAGTCAAGGGTTCATAGCAAGGAAAGACTGGACCAATGCAAATTTCAAAAACTAGCAGGGCAAATATGAAATCCTACAACTTCATATCAGTCATCTAGGACTCATGCTGAGATTACCTGGGCTCCAAAAAGCTTGGACAGTTCTGCCCCTCCAACAGTATCATGTGTATCCCCACTCTTGGGCAAGACCATCTCAGAACCTGCAGCTTTTCCCAGCACATATCTTTATGCCCAGACACCGCTAGTATTGCAGGATCTCCACTGCAAGGCAGAGTTCATCTCCACAGCTTTATGTAGCAGCCTCAGAGTGCATCCTTGCAGAGACGTCAATTCTGCTACATACTATGTAGCTCCAGTGACTCTCTTGAACACTTCTGGAAGCCATGACCTTCTATTACCTGTATTTTTCATGCTTCTAAAACCAGTACTGTGTGCATCATAGCTAATTTTTTTTCTGCCAAATGCAGATGCAGTCTTGCCTACATGAGCAGGAATCTCACTCAACATTCTTCCTTCAGGCCCTCTCCTTTCAAAAGAATGAGCATTCTCATTAGCTTGAGCTTTCCATTGGGTTGGTTCTTCAATGCAGAGAAATTTTTACATCCTCCATGGTGATAATATTTTTAACAACTGCAGCAGAAGCAACTGTAATCTCTGGACATAGAAGCTGAAACTTGTTCTTATTTCTTGCTGTGCCAAATTCTGTATTATATTTCTGAATTTCATCATTATATTGTCAGCCCTGAAATTTCTGTTTCATTTTTTAAATATTCCCATCTCTTCAATATTTTAACTTTGAACTGGTAGCATTTTAATAATTGCTTAACTTACTTACCTGTGCTTTCCTGTACATTTGATTCTTTAGAACAACTAATTTGAATTACTTTGTTATGCCATTTACAGGTCACCATTTCTTTGAGGTTAGTTGTTGAAAGTTTATTTTGATTACCTCATGAAATTCTGGTTCCCTCATTTTTCTTGATTCTTGTAAAATTCTAAAGTTGCCTTATTATTTGAAAATATAGTTATCACTTTCAAAGTTTGTGAACTGAATTTGGTAAAATAATAAGTTTATTCATGTAGGACACTGTGGCAACATAGTTTTAAAGGCATATAATAGCCCAGAAAGATTTAATTGTGATGTTTTTTTGCGGGGGGATGCTGGGGCAAATATTTATTACTAGACAGTAAAGGCTAAAGGTGTGGTTGCATTGCAGGTGTGAAAGCTACTGGGGTCTTCAGCTGTGAATCTGGACTCAACTACAAGTGACATGGGCCAGTCAAAATGTCATTAGTGTGCATATGCACAACTACTGGGTCCAGATAAAGCCTTTTTAGTTTTTATTTATTTATTTGGGCACAGCCCCCCACACAATTGGTGTCGGGAGGGAGTGGGTGCGCGCGAGTGCACAGGAGCCCAAGCATACACCAGGGTCTTCTTTCCGCAAGTTCAAGAATCAAAACTGTTGACGTGCCGGGCATGGTGGCACATGCCTTTAATCCCAGCACTCGGGAGGCAGAGGTAGGAGGATCGCCGAGAGTTCGAGGCCACCCTGAGACTCCATGGTGAATTCCAGGTCAGCCTGAGCTAGAGTGAGACCCTACCTCGGAAAACAAAAAAACAAACAAACAAAAAAAAAAAAAAAAACTGTTGACGTGAAGTCAGAGCAAACATGTGAATGTGGTAGTCGGGCCCAGAAATAGAATGGTGGGCTGGATGTATGTGTTAACATTGCTATGGGGATTTAGGATGCTAGTTTACCCACACACCACTGTGACAAAGGGTAAAGGCAATGGATATCAAGAATGACTGCATGACGGGCACTGCCAGGCACAGGCTGGAGCCTTCAGGAGAGGGGCCTGAGCTGCCAGGCATGGCTAAGGACCCCCAGGCTATAGGAGGCCACTCCCTCTCCAAGCCTGCACACCTGAACTTAGGCTCTGTCTATAGCCCTGTAACCTTTGGCCAGTTGCCTAGGAAACTCCTTATCAGCCTTCACACAGCCCATCCCCCTGATACCCTACATCACCTGACTCCCTGCCACCATTGCCTACATGCTAGAATGAATGTCTCCATATGATAATTAGGCATCAAAAATGAATTTGGTAAGTCCAATCCCCTTAGGGTCCCCCACCACCACCCTCAGATGCTTATGAACCCATTTCACTGACAATAAACTGAAAGAACTGTTTAAAAAAGATAATGACTGCATGAACTTATGTACTAGAAAGGTCCAATATTGGCAATATGCATTCTTGGAAACATGCATACACAAACCTGCAGAATCAGCAGTGGGTATGTATACATCATTGATACTACTGCTAATAGCAGGGACCAGGATCATTACAGGCATTTGTGCAGTAGCTTTGCTAGGTCCTGTGGTATAGGAACGTGCAGTAACTTTGATGAGAATGCCCAGAAGAGAGCAAAAGGAAATGTGTAGTGGTCCAAGGGCTATAATCTAGGAAGGTGCAACCTATGGTTTTTATCAGAAAAACCTTTTGGATCTTATGGTGTCTGTGCTGACTGCTAGTTTGCTCAGCAGCTTTTGCTACTGAAATCTTCTTCAGAATGGGTCACTGGATGCCATGCCCTTCAGTTTTGAAAGCCAAAGAGTTGCTTGGTGTCCATTAGATTATTTTCAGAGAAGTCACTAGGAATAATCATGCAGTTGCTACAGAGCTAATCCTGATAACTCTTGTCTTTCAGTAGTGTTTAAATGTGAGGAACCTGGTCATTCTCCTTACACTCTTTTCCTGTGTGAGGGTAAGCCACGGCTGTGGAGTTCCCAGAGTATTAAGTGGTGCTGACCTGTCATAAAGACAGGACAAACATCCAATAAAACTGCTCTTTCTACACATTTTTGTCCATTATTCTCAGGTGTCTGAGTCCAGTTCTGATGCATCTTCTAAAACTGATTTCTTAGATCTTCAGAGCAATTTTTGTTCCCAGGGACCTGAGTCATTGTTGATTTTTGTGGAATGTAAACTATAATCTGCAACTCCACCACCTTGTAAACTTCACTCTTAGATTTATTCCCATATTCCTGAGAAATTCTTATAACTCATGGGAATAATGCATACAAATTACACACCACTATCTTATAAATGATATCAACACAAACCTACCAAGAAATGAATGAGTTCTATTTATAATAGTGAAATTTCAGTTAACACTAATTTACCTTCTACCATTATGTTGGAAATTAAATTTAGGAATTTCCCCGTGGACGGTTTGTAGGCTAAATTAACACTACAATTCAATTGGAATTTTATTCACATTTTGACATGTAATACACACTCATAAGATTATCTAAAATAACCAAATGTGACTCAGCTAAAGATCTCAAAGTGAATTCTCCCATGTAACTATCATACTAATTTAACTACAGACTATAATTAACATCTCAATCCCACTTTACTCTTTCCCAATCATTATACTTTCTTCTTATCAGATTTTAAAATATCACTTCACTTCCTTGAATGTGATCTGATTTGACTAAAGAATATTTCAATAGTTCGAATGTTGAGTATGAAAAGGCTTGAACGGTAAGCTAATGCTAGTGAGAAACAGTGGAACCTTAGAAATGTTGTGCTTAGAGATAGGTCTTTAGGTCACTGGAGGTACTAGGCATTCTGTGTGTGCCTTTCTGATGCATTTCTTGTGAGTCTGAGTACTGTTACATGAAAAGCATGATTAATCCCTCCAACTCTTCTGGTCATTCTGTTCCAGTTCTATAAAGGACCACTTATTTCTACATTCGTTCTGGATGTCACGTGCTGCCATCTTAATCAGGAGCCAGAATAATGACACCACACAATGTTCAACACAACTTCAAGATAAGATCTTTTTCAGGTTCATATGCGACCTGTATCAGGTATGCCATTGTAGCGATGAAATCTTATTGCTGAGGTTGGTGAGATAGCTCAAAGTTTAAAGGCACTGCTTGCAAAGCTTATGTGCCTGAGTTTGATTTCCTAGTGCTCACGTAAAGCCAGACGCTCAATGTAGTACATGCATATTCGCACACCCATTCTCTCCACATTTAACTCTCTCTCTAATCATATATTTGTCTTTCTCTCTCTGCTTACAAATATATAAATAAAATATCATACTACTGTCTACTTCTCAGAAGGTGAAAACAAAATAAACGATAAGCATAAAACCTAATTAAGCATGTATAAATTTGTTATATGCATTAAAGAAGTATGAATAGGGCTGGAGGGATGGCTTAGCAGTTAAGGCGTTTGCCTCAAAGCCAAAGGACCCAGGTTCCATTCCCCAGGACCCACGTTAGCCAGATGCACAAGGGGGAGCATGTGTCTGGAGTTAGTTTGCAGTGGCTGGAGGTCCTTGCATGCCCATTTTCTCTCTCTCTCTCTCTCTCTCTCTCTCCCCCTCCCTCTTTCTCTGTCAAATAAATAAAATAAAACAAAACAAAGAAGTATGAGTAAAGTAATTATTAAAGAGAACAAAATTATTATTTGTAAAAAGCTCTTTTTTACAACAGAAAACTACATTTCTTTTGAATATCAAGTTTGTAGTACTGTCACAAATCTGCACCTTTTCTTCTTGAAGACGAAAGAGCTTAAAAATTCAAAAGTTATTTGAAGTAAGCTTATGGTTTGAGAAGACTAACATGGGCAAGGACATTATTCACTCCTTTCATTATATACTTTATTTTAGCATCTTTTGGGGAAGTATGACAGCACTGAGTTAGTGGGATTAAGACTGTATGGACAAATGATACTTACAAATCTGTGATCTTATATCCTGACAGTCAATGATTTAAAAAATAGAGTCCATTATCTTCTGGATTCTAGAAAACATAGAAGAAATGTAGCCAAAATTATGAAGAAACTAAACAGACAATATTTAAATAAATCAGTCAAATCTTAACTGATATGGCCTCAAAAATAACAAGCATAAGAGAAAAAATGTGTACAGAAGTCTGTGCCATGGGCTATTGTTTCCTACTCAAGGTCTCCATCATGTTCTCAGAACAGATCGGACTTGTAGCTTTTGAGAAAAATGCCAATTCCTTCCTTTCTTCTTTTTTGTTCTGACATGTATACTGGATAGTCACCATACACTCATTGAATTATGTGGCCCCTCTCAGAAATGCTCAAACCCCCAGAATACCATTAACCATGATCTATCAAGGCACTTGTCAGAATTAGACAAAAAGTAAAATTATAGTGGTGTGCTTATGCCATTCTAGTTAAAGGTCTGTCATCTTTGCCATTATAAACCTCTATTTCTTACACTTTATAACTCAAATGAGAAAATTTGCCTTGCAGTCAAAAGGATAGCTACAAATGTGCTAGTCTTTCAAAGATTGTTTCTTAAACCTGGGAGATACCAAATAAAATCTATTTGACCGTTATACTGTAATAGAAGAATGTTTGGACATGTGTGCACAAGTACACATGTGTATGAATAGCTACATGCACCCTTGAAGGAGCTTAACTAAGTGTTTCGAAGAAAAATTGAATTTATATTCACAACTGTCTTCAGAGAACAGAATAACTGAGCTTTTTTTTTTTTTTTTCAACGTAGGGTTTCACTCTAGCTCAGGCTGACCTGGAATTCACTATGTAGTCTCAGTGTTGCCTCAAACTCATGGCAATCCTCCTACCTCTGCCTCCGAAAGTGCTGGGATTAAAGGCATGTGCCACCATGCCCGGCACATAACAGAGTATTTTTAAAACAATGAGAATCTAGGAAACAAAGTGGAAAGGTAAACAAAAATATAATCTACCCAAGTTAGTATTGTAGCTTTATAATGTTAAGCACTTCTCTTTGATTGCTATTACCCACCTGCACTCATCTCTTGTTCCAAGATGATTTAATCATTATTCTATATCCCAAACTTCATTTTTATTTAGGGTCATAAAAGAGATAAATATATTTTAAATTTAGTGCATTTTGACTGGTAGTAAATTTTCTACAAAGTTTACAAAATAGTTATTTCTTATTTATGCATTATTAACATTTTCTCCTCTGAATGGAGTCTAAGCATTGGAAAGCTATTGTCTAAATTCAAGATATTAAAAAGCACTTGAATGATTTTTACAATGCTATGGAAACTTCTTATATATGTTTTCCATTCCAGGGTATGTGATTTTGCATAAAATGCTGTTGTAATGTGGGGCTAGTTTATGTAAGAAGCTTGCTAGCAACTTCTTATTTTCATCACCAGAGTAACAGCACAAGCTTGGATATTTCATTCTCATTTCATGTAAAACATAAACATTAAGGGCTAGAGAGATAGTTAAAACTAAGAAAGACTAAAACCACGTGTTACCTCTGATGTGTTAGTCTTGGCAGCACTTAAGGCATTTGCCTACAAAGCCTAATGACCTAGGTTTGATTCCCTAGTACTCACATAGATACACTAGGCATACAGATTTGGAGTTCATTTGTTGTGGCTAGAGGCTCTGGTGCACACATTCTCTCTCTCTCTCTCTCTCTCTCTCTCTCTCTCTCTCCTCTCTTGTTCTCTCTCCATTCAAACAAATAAATGAATGAAAATTTAAAAATGTTAAGAAAATTTCTATTACACAGAAGCATAAAGATAGTGCATATATAAATAGAGAATCGAATAGGATGTTTTGTGGTTTTCAAATCTGTAAAATTTTCCTCCATATTAATCTGGAATCAAAGTTAAAATTTTTGGAAGTAAAATAAATGGTCAATTTCTTATTGCCTATTCTATAGCATGAACCTTTAAAGATTTATAGTAATGTGAACTCTTATGGAAAGTAGATAATTACTTAGTATTATTCATGATAAAAGAAAAAAACAGATTCAAGAAGATTTTTCAAAAATTCTTAGAGAATGACTAAGACATCAAGTTGTGGGGTGAGGCTTTGCCATGTCTTGTCATAAAATCAATGTTTTCTTCACTGAAACACAGTAGTTAAACTATTATGGCCTTAAATATGTACTTAAAATATGCAAAATGCCTAGCCATCATGCAAATGCAAATCACAAAAAAATTGAGATAGCATCTTAAATCCTATTCAGAATGTCTATCATCAAGAAAAATAAACAATAAATGCTGGCAAGGATGTGAGGAAAGAAGAACTTTCATCCACTGTTGGTGGGAGTGAAAACTTGTACAACCATTATGGAAAACAGTATAGAGGTATCTCAAAAAATTAGAAATAGACCCCCCCCCCATACAACCCAGTTATACTACTCCTGGTTATGCTAAGGATTCCACATTAGTAGACTAAAGAGATACTTGCACATCCATATATGTTGCTGCTGTATTTAAAATAACTAAGAATTGGAATCAGCCAAGATGACCATCAACAGATGAATGGATAATGAAAATGTAGTATACACATAGTAGACTTCTATTCATTAGTACAGAAAATAAAATTATGAATTTTTCAGAAAATACATGGATTTAGAAAGTATCACATTAACTGAAGTAACTAAAACTAAGAAAGACTAAAACCACGTGTTACCTCTGATATGTTAGTCTTGGCTGGTGATATTTGTATGAATACACACACACACACACACACACACACACATATATAAATATAAATATATATATATATATATATATATATATATATATATATATATATACAGGGAATGTTAATTAAACCTCTAAAGAAAGAGTCATAATCAAAAATGTGTATAAATGGAAGAGTTAGAAGAGGGGGAAGGGAAAAACAAAAGAATACATATGATACAAGGGAGAGGTGAATTATGGGGAAGAGACAAAGGAGAGTAGAAGCAGGGATAGAAACCAACAAAAAAATTATATTTGAAAAGGCCAGAATGAGCAAGAGTGGAAAGCTTTATATCTCAAGGTGTACAATACTTAGCACACCTTGTACTAAATACCAATACAGGACTTAGAAGGGTCTTGCCTCAGTAGAGAGGAAAATTGTTCTTAGACTAAATATTGTTCTCACCCCACATAGAGAAGCTTAATAGCAAAGATTGGTAGGGGAGAACCATGTAACCATATCCCAGGACAAAGCACTAACATTTATGAGAATACAAAAACAAATCTCACATCAACAAGGTAAAGCTCACAATGCTTGGCAGACAAAATATCAAAAAGATATATAAAAAGTTAGGAAAATGTAACCCACAGAGCATAGAATAACTAGTCACAGAAAACAAACATAGAAATGATACTGGCATTAGAATTTGTAAATAGTTATTCAGAATTATAATTTTTACATATCCATTCAATAACTTAAAGAAATACTGAGTATCCCAGTCTGGTGTGATTTCTGGCTATAGTTTTAAGTTCTTGCAAAAAGCCCTCTATCCCAGTATGTCAGTTACAAACTCTCAGGCCTGTGCATTATTACTTCGCTTCTTGTGTTCTCCTTGGTTCAGAGTTATCTGCTCCATCACCTTTCGCCTCTACATTGGCATTTATGAATCTCTTCTTAAGCATGCAACTGGAGCACAGATCTCACTAGCATGACACCTCTCATGGTCGTCTGCCTTTTCCTGTATGCTTTCCAGTAATTTGAACTCTATTGCGTCAGTTTATTCTTTAATATTATTTCAGAAAAAAAGTGAAGCTCAGTTTTTGTTCAATTTAGCTGAAGTAGACTCCTCCCCATGCATATTAAATGATAGAACATTTGAAATATTATCATAATTTATGATGACTTTATAGTATGTGATAAATGTGAAAGCATGACCTGGGCCCAGAAGTACTAGTTCATTCAGAAAGAGGATAAATTTTGGTTCCACTATAAATTAAAGTTTTGATAAGGTTAATTCTTTCCATAAAATAAATATGTAGATTTCATGTATTAAATGAGAATTATTCATCTTCTTGAAATATTTAATATATGAGAATTATATCTTTATTAAGTCACTTCTATAAATCTTTAAGATTCTAGAATTATTTTTAGTCTCCATGTAAAATATGAAAATTTTCTTATTATTTAAAAATAAAAAAGTAAGATGGTGTAATTTGGAAAAAAAAAAGGCCAGAATGAATGATACCTATGTCTCTGTATGCTAATTAAAATAGATTATATATATATATATATATATATATATATATATATATATATATGATGGTCTATTCGCTGAAAGAAAGCTTATTATAGGAATTTACCCATACAGAAACAATTATATTCATTTAATATATATTGAAAAACATATTTTGTTCATCACACACTGTGCTAGGCATGAAGCTGTTCAACAGATTCAACTCGGGTGTTATTTTCATTTATCTATATTTGTTTACCCCGCTCCACATTTAATTTCTCTTTCAGCTATGTGCAAACAAATAGTTCACAAAGAGTGGTTTTTGGACCACGTTTTACAAATATGACAAAAGAATGGAAGATGTATAATCACACCCATTTTAGAAATGTTGCATTGATATAATGCTTTCTCAGAGATTTACAATGAACTTTAATATGCTAAAGTTTGGAGGAATCTTTCAGGAAGGAAACTGGTTCAAGATAGACGTTAACTTTTCAGAACTATATTTTGTCTAACTAATGTATATTAGAATCCAGTGGAATTACTGATCCAGACATTATGGCTTAAGAAAGCTGGCCTAAGCTTGAGAATATAGCTGAATAGTAGAGCACATGCCGGGTAAGCAGAAGGCTTAGGGGTTAATCTCTAGTATTTACCAAAAATGAATGCCTAATGCATTAAGCAGAACTACTTATGCTAAAGCTAGACAGCTTCCAAACTCCTTATAGTAAAGATGGTAGCCATTCTTACAGTGCAATTATTTAGCTATTTCTAATGTCATGATTATATAATGCCAAACAAAATTTATAAAACAACAATTGTGAAATGTGATAAATTTTTGCATATTGCTTTTATGCAATGTACTATTTTTAAGGGACAAACATTATTCTCAATATCTATGTAGGGGTATTTTACATTTATTTATTTATGAGAGAGATAAAGAGTGATAGAAAGGGAGAGAGAGGGAGAAGGAGAGAATGGGCATGCCAGGACCTCTAGCCACTGCAAATGAACTCCAGATGCATGTGTCACCACATGTATCTGGCTTATGTGTGTTTTAAGGAATTGAACCTGGTTCCTTAGTCTTCTCAGGCAAGCACATTAAACAGTAAGCCATCTCTCCAGCCAATGTATGGGTTTTCCTTGTTAAAAATGAGTAATGAGGTTGGGCCAGATCATGCAGGACTACAATCCCAGTTATGCAAGATCCTGAGATAGAAGAACCATAAATTACCTGGTAATACAGAGTAACAGTGAAGTCAGCCTGGACAGCTTAATGATACCCTGTCTCAAAAACAAAAGTGAATTGAGAAATAGGATGCTCTCAGTGGTAGAGTATTTGCCTATCATAGCAGGAATGAATCCCTCCCTGGCTTCAGTCCCAAGTACCAAAAGGAAAGAAAGAAAGAAAAGCAAGGGAGAAAGAAAGAGATAGATGGAGGGAGTGAGGGAGAGAAAGAACAAAAGAAAGGTGTAACAAAAGAAACAACAGAAAGGAAAAGACAAGAAAGAAAAAACAGAAGTATGTTTAGTATTAATATCTACCTACTTTCAAAATAAATGGAATAAACACATTGTAATTCTTATATTCATAATCTTTATATTCAAAATCAATACATTTGAGTATTACCATAATTTATGAGCTAAATAAATGGACTCATGTAAGAAAGTTACTGACATTCTCCTACAATGACCAAAGTGTAATGATGTACACATACACACCACACACACCCACACATATATATTTGTTTTTTACAAAATAACAATGCCTAATTCAATAGTCAAGGAGTTGGAATAAAAAGGGTGACAAACCAAGTTGCTTGCTATTAAGATGACATAGCTCTTTCAAATGATCATATTGACATATAATGAGTTACATTAAATGTCAACTTATCTTATTGGCTGAACAGGGAGATATAATAAGTAAAAAATATATTTTGCAATCATATTTAAGGACATAAGTGCATAGGACACTGGAAATGTTTATTCATATGTTTTGGTGGTTTGAAACAGATGTCACCCATAAATTTATGCTTTGAATGTTTGGTCCCCAGCTTGTGGCAATTTGAGAGGTGGAGCCTTTCTGTGCATTTTTTGAGTTAGGCTTAGGGGTGTTATAGCCATCTCCCCCTTAACAGAGCTCAGCTCACTCTCCTGCTACCATTTTATACCTGCTATGGCAGAGTGATGTCTAGCCTCAATTTGTGCCATGCTTTCCCCTGTAATCATTAAGCTTCTCCTCGAAACTGTAAGTCAAATATCTATCCTGTCTTTGCATCAGCTCCTTTGGGTCAGGATTTTTGTCTCAGAAATGTAAGGATAGCTACAACATAAAATAAAACAACAATAAAACCTAAGTCAAAATGATTAATAACAATTGCTGTATAATATACTTTGTTGAACATGTGCATTGTTCTACATTGGGAAATACAAGAAGACATTTACCTTATACTTCATATAACATTTTTTTATTATTTCACTGTTCTTTATTTTATATACCTTCATCCATACATGTATATACAAATTATATATATAAATTTATATTAAATTATACACATATTTTATAAATATATATGTATATATTTTAATTTACTTAAGACAAGGTCTTACTATGTGGCCTAGACTGGCCAGAAATTGGAATTCCTTATATAGCCCGTGTTGGCCTTAAATTAGTGGTGATCCTACCATCTCTTATTCCTAAGAACTTTTATTACAGGCATGAGGCACTGTGCATTGTCTTCCAGATAGTTGTCTTTGCTAATGTATTCTATTTTAGTACACAAAGAATACTTTGAAAACTGCTGTCCTGGTTGTAAACTATGCAATAATAAAAGACATAAATAAAGCAGAGTGGTTTAAAATTCACAGAATACATTCATAGTGCATTTCTTTTAAGAAGTCTAATCTGTATTCATGACCAAGAAAGCCTTATACTTAAAACTTTCCATATGCTTCTAAAAATTATTGTAAGCTACAGGTGCATATTTTGTAGATTTTTGATAATGTAAAGTAAATCATTACAGTACTTTTTGAATTATATTTTTAAATTGTATATGTGTGTGTATATTATTTTTAGTGTTTTAAATATGTTAGATATACACTTAGGTAGATTTTTAATAAGCACATATTTTGTACAAAACATGCATTTTCACTAGTGTTGAATTTAAGTTTTAGTTTTAGTTGAAAGACTGATTTTTTAATAAATTAAAAGAAGAGACTGTTAAATTGAAAGCACTTTTGTCAGACACTAATGGAGTAAGGTCATCAAATTTGCTTTGAATATGTAGAAACAAGTAGACACTGAGGACCAAGGAGACAAATAGTAGAAAAAGATGCTAGGCAGAAATAATGCCAAAAGTTTTTAGAAAACATGCTGGACATCTGAACATGTTATTAATAATGGAGGATCAGTGAGTATTATTGCATGATTGTTATTAGTTGGATTACTTGACTTTCTTGGTTTACAACTTCACCATCATACTTCACAAATTCTCAGGCTTCTCACAGGAGCATAGCCTGTCTAGAGATAGCCTGGATTCCAAAAGGTCACCAGGCCAAAATGGTATGTCTAGTATTTGAGGTCTCTTGTCATATATCAATAAAACACAATTCCATTAAAGATTATAAATAAAATGATATACTAAGTACTAAAGATCTTTGTAACCACAAAGAAAACACTGGACTAGTATATGATTTTGAATATTAGGTAAATTTTTATTATATGACATTTCGTGCCACTTTGCCAGTCAAGAAGTAGTATATTTTGCATTTCCACAGTTTGCTTACTTAAATATCTTTAATTTTTAAACTTCTATGCTTTTGTCATTTTTATGAAATAGATATTGACATTATATAAATAAATATTTATAACAAAGGCTATGTCACATGATTACCTTGAATTAAGATGATCCATATAACATGTTAAATATATCATCTTGTTTGTAGAGACTTTTCTGTGTTGGGGAGCTATGTGGACCTGACATAGCCTTCTTGTTTGAGGTTTCATAAAATTATAAACTGTACTTTGAACTAGAAGTTTGCAAAGGTTATCTTAGCACAGAAAAAAAGACTATTCCTAGGTTTCAGTTTCTTCATGGAAAATAAGTAGTTGGACATGGTATTGAACCTTCAAACTTCTGTAGATGTATTCCAAGTTAAAGCTTATCTGTTTCAAGAGATACAATTTACCCTTAACACATATACACAGACCATTAGGAACAAAAAAGACTATTGTGATATGAGCTCAGTTCATGCAGATTGAAATAGCTGGATATTCCTTGTTTCATTTTATGACCCAATGATGATGGCATTGCAGACATGAAGAATTATATAAGAGTTCCTTGTCATAAATACTTATACCCAGATTTCAATACACAGACTTAGATATGAGTAAAGTATGTAAAATCATATTTCCTGCAGTTTTTCCTGCATGGTACATGAAACGCAGAGTGAATATAGAGTGGAAATAGAGATCCTAAAAAGCTGGAGATGCCAAGAGAATGTAAAATCTACCTAGGAAAACTTTAGATAGTGAGAAGAAGCAGCTTAACAATGAAATTTTGGTGGTTCTGCATGGATTGAACAAGTGCTTGAAAACTTACATCAAATGACTATGTGCCCTGATACCAGGTAGGAAGCACTGAACTTTATTTATAAGGAATCATGGCTAAGAGTTTGTCTTGAACCTCAAAGAGATCTTTGAACTTGAGATTGATAACAATATTGGAAAACTTAAGATCTTGTGTTATCTAGAAGACTAGATCTAGAAATTCATCATGTACTATTTGATAGGCAAGGTTATTTTCTTGGGCAGGATGTATGGGTATGTATTAAAGGAATATTTTAATTTGGCATGTTTCCAATATATGGAATTATAATAGTTAATCATCATAGTAAACTTTATTGGCTTGGGAAGCACCTAAGACCTAGAGGCCTGGATGGAATAAAAGGAGAAAGCAAGAACATATTGTTAGAATAGGCATTGTTTCATTGTTTCCAGGCCACCGTGATGTGAACTGCTATACTCTAACATACTTTCCTTGGCATGATTGGCTGAGAACTCCAACACTGTGAGTAAAATAACTTTCTTTAGAATAAAGATATGATAATATATCAAAACGTTAACTTGAAAAGGTGAGTATATTGATTCAAGATATATATTAAGTAAAATGTGTCACTACAGATAACAGTCATTATATAATCTTGAAAGTATAATTTCATCAGGAATAGATAAAATTATGATATTACAAAAATAAAATTGGATTATTAAATTTCTAAAGTAAAAAACAAAAGAAAAATGATAATAAGGCCGGAGAGATGGCCTACAGGCTAAGGTGGTTGCCTGAAAAGCCAAGGAGCCATGTTTGACTCTTCAGATCCCACCTAAGCCAGATGCAAAAGGTGATTCAAGCATGCAAGGATACACATGTGCACAATGTGGCACACACATCTGGAGTTCAGTTACAGTATCTGGAGTTCCTGGTGCACCAATTCTCTCTCTCTCTCTCTCTCTCTCTCTCTCTCTCTGTCTCTGTCTTGCTCTCTCACATAAAAAAGGCAAGTCTGTTCAGCTTGCCCACCAAAATGAAAGAAAAATGATAATATATTAAATTACTATAGTAGCTGTACCCAACATACATCATACAGCATACATTGTATATAATACATCCAGAGAAGGAGGGAGAGATATCACAGTGGTTAAGGTGCTTCTTGCAAAGTCTAAGGACCTGCGTTCAATTCCCCAGTACCCACATAAAGCCAGATGCACAAGGTGGTTCATACATCTGGAGTTCGTTTGCAGTGGCTAGAGGCCCTGGTGCAACTATTATTTCTCTCTCTCTCTCTCTCTCTCTTCCTCACACTCTCATAAATAAATAAATAAGTAATATTTTTGAAAGAATACATCCAGAGATAAAATAAATAAGGAAACAGTGCAATTAAATACTACATATCAAAGAAATAGAAATGGAATGGCAAAAGTGCCCAAAGGCAAAACACAGACTCATAATGCTTATAATATGAACATTAAAGATAGAGAATGAACAAAAATCGATGAAACAAAAAGGTTTTTGTGCTTTGAAAATATTAACAATATTAACAAGCCTCTAATTAAACTATATTAGGCAAAGAGAAAACTCAAATAAAGCATGAAAAAGAGAAAACAAATAATGCCACAAAAAATTTAAACTATGTAAGATAAAATTATTCTCTAAATAATTGTAGAGTGTCCTGGAAATTGTACCCACAGATAAGGAAGAATTACATAGAAGCTGGGCTCGGTACCACCCTCCCACAAACACATAGAATAGGATGATGTGTATAACACTTTGCTCAATATGATCAAATTATACTTCTTTCATGCACCCACATTGTTAGTGTTAAGTGGAGCATATGCAAATGAGACATCTTATGCACTCAGATATTTTTTTTTTGTGAGTCTTATAAGCATGGCTTGCCATGGAATCCTGGCTTCCTATTTGTAAGTAACAGACTTCATTTGACCAATTTGTTTACAAATCAAAAATTCAAGAAGGTAAAAGCTAACCTATAAAATAGAAGAAAATATTTCAAACCACATTTTTGATAAAATATTGATATAAAAAATTCTTAGGTTGGACATGGTGGCACACACCTTTGATCCCAGGACTCAGGGGGCAGAGGTAGGAGGATTGCCATGAGTTTGAGGCCACTCTGAGCTACATAGTGAATTCCAGGTCAGCTTGGGCTAGAGTGAGACCCTACCTCAATCCCCCCCAGCACACACAAAAAATTTTAAAATCCTAAACTCTGTAGAAAATAACATGTTTGGGCTGGAGAGATTGCTAAGTGGTTAAGGTGTTTGCTTGCAAAGCCAAAGGACTCAGTTTCAACTCCCCAGGACCCATGTAAGCCAGATGCACAAGGGGGCACATGCACCTGGAGTTCATAAGCAGTAACTGGAGGCCCTGCCATGCCCATTCTCTTTCTCTCTCTACCTGCTTATTTCTGTATCTCGCTATCTCTCTCTCTCAAATAAAATAAACAAAAATAAAATATTAAAAAAGAAAGTAACATATTTATTACAAATAGGCAAAAGACCTAAATAGACAAATGAATTTCCAGTGATACCAATAATCAGAAATATGGAAATAAAATCTTCAGTAAAGTATGACCTGATACTTGTTAATTTGGCTACTTTAAAAATAAACAGAAATTAGCAAGTGCTGAAGGTCAAAATATTGAAACTTTGAATATTGTTAAGATGAATGTAAAATTCTATATCTGCTACACAAAATAGTATGGATGTCTCTAGAACAATTAAAACTGGAACGTAGAATTCCTACTTCCAGATATTTATACAAAATTGTGAAAGGAAACTCCAAAAGTCATATTTCCACTCCCATGTTAATTTTGTCATTAACAAAAATAACACTAATATGAAATCAACATGAATAATGGATAACTGAATGTTTATATACATAAAGGAAACCATAACACATAACACATAACATTTGTTCCAAGAATCTGAACATGAAAGACATTATGCTATATAAAATAAGATGATGGAAGGATAAGCATTGTGTGATTCTACTTATATGCAGTATCTAATACAAAGCAGTCAAATTTATACAAATACAGAATAGAAGCTGAGTGTGGTGGCACATGCCTTTAATCCCAGCAATCGGGAGGCAGACATAGAAAGATCATCTTGAGTTCAAGGGCACCCTGAGACTACATAATGAATTCTAGGTCAGCCTAGGCTAGAGTGAGAACCTACCTCAAATAAACCAAGAAAAAGTATATATTGGAATAATGATTTCCAAGATCTATGTTACAGGAAGATGAAGAGGTGCTGGTTAATGGCTATAGTTTCAGTTATATGAGATGTTTCTAGTCATAATCAATAAAATATTCTGCCTACACTTAGTAATCATACATATGATTTCAAAGTTTGTTAAAATATAGATATTCTATAATAAAAATAAGTATAATATGGTTTTAAGTTTATTTCTGCAGAATAAAATACTTCAGTAGTAAACCTACAGATTAGTGCTCTTATGCATCTGTAAATAATTACAGATTATTACCTACTAAATGCATTTTTTTCAAAATCATCATTAACACAGCATGATTTCCTTACATTGTTTCTCTAGTGCTATTTAGAAGTGGAGAAGCATACTGGTTATAAGAAGGCTTGAAATCAGACAGCCTGTTTGAATAATCCAGAATCTTCCACTTAGCTGGTTAAGTGTGGACAGTTAATTATCTTCCAACTGTTTCAATTCTCTCAGATGTACCAGTGAAGATGATATCATTATGAAATGAATAATATGGTTAGTGTGTCTCACTCATAGTATTTGCTCAATTACTACTTCTACTATTACAGTATTCTCAGTATAGGCCATCCTAATTAGTATTCTATTGCTTGCATTGAAAATTTCTTAGGTGTTAAAAACTATGCAATTTGTTTTATTACAGTTCTGTAAGCTATGTGTCTCATTAAGTTCAATGAAGGTGGTAAGGAAACTGCTGTGTTCTTTCCTGTAGCTGTAGGTTCAGGGGCATAATCCTGATTTTCTTTAGGTTATTGCTAGAATTTTATCTAAGGTATTTGTACAGCTGAAAATTACTTTGCCTTTTTGGATAACAGTGGAGATATTGAATAATGGTCAGCATTCCTTTCTTCATGACTTTTGTCTTCTATAATAGCAGAATTGGGTTGAGTCACTCTCACAGTTTGAATTTTCTTGCCATCAGTATATTTCTCTAGTTGGCTTCTTTTACTCTCTTCTTCTTTTAGGGGCTCATGAGATTATGTAGAGATCAGGATAATCCGAGAGAATCTTGTCTTTAGACCTTAAATTTCATTCTATTTTCAAAGTTCCACTTTCATGTAAAATAACATACTCCCAGGTCTGAGGGTGATGATAAAGAACTAATTGGGCAAGTGAGAATTTTTGGATTCATTGTACAATTAGACTACTACTTCCAGTTCTCTGTGATATGTATAGCAATAATCAGAAATTTATGCATATGTAGTCAGACCTCAAGCATAAAATTTGTGGTTATTACAAAGAAGTACAGATTCATCTTAGTTAAAGTCAGAGATAAACTATATTATTCTTAGAACAATCACATGTTGAATAAATAGAATATGGTGGTTGGAATGGAAAATGTCCTCCATAGACTCTTGTATATGAATATCTAATCCCTAGCTGGTAGTGCTGGTGTGGAAGGGTGTAGAATACCAAGGAGGAAGTATATCACTGGAGAATGAGCCTTGAGATGTTACAGCCCACACCAATTGCTATCCTCTCTTCTTTCTCCCATCTAATGTGAAGATGTGACACAGGATCTATACCCAGCCCTGCCATACCTTCTCCAATATTATGGACATTTCTCCTTTTGAACTCTAAACTGAAAATTAACACTTTCCTTCTGTAAGCTGCTTGTGGTCAGGTATTTTGTTCCAGAAATGAGAAAAAAGCTGATACACAAGGAGAAAATTTGCTTTTTAAATTCAGGTTTATACCTTTTTCTCAAAAATATTATATAATAACGGAATGCCCTTACTTATTGGAAAGATAAATCACATGTACTTGAAATAAGAGACATCAATTTCCACATATGGGTCATTTTATTATATATAACTATATCATGCTGTCTTTATTTCTTTAAGAGATTTTTTAAATTTTTCCTCCTACAAATCATTGATTTATATAAATTTAACTCGTTCAAATGTATTTAATGTATACTGAGAATAAATGTTTACCGCTTTGTAAAAGAATAACTGACTTAATTACCATATGAGCCAGGGTTCTATATAGAAACAAAATACATAAAATGATACATAGATACATAGATAGATGATAGGTGATACAGAAGATATATAGCTTTATTGTGAGGAACTGATTCACTTATAATCTTAATCATGGTCTTTAAGAAATGATGAGATCTACAACTAACAAGCTGGAGATCCAGAAAATGTAGTGAAATAATTCACTCTCAGCTTACAGACATAAAAATCACCAGAGTTGATATTGTAAATAGTGTTTGAAGTCATGAAAAGAAATAAAATATTTAGATCAAATGGTGGGGCAAGCAAAATATTTCTTTTGTCAGGGTCAGGTTATCCAATGTTTTCGTATTATTCACATTGAATAAAACAACCTCCTTTACCTATATAGCACACCAATCCAAAGGTACTAGGGAACACACATACAACTAGAACAATGTAGTATCTGATCATTCTGTGACCTAGGCCAGATTGACACATCAAATGAATGATTCCATTCAAACACTGAATGAATAGATACTATTTCACAGATATTTCTCCAGCATGTGGGGATTAAATAGCCACAAATATGACAAACTGTTTTCTCTGGAATATTGTCCATTGTGGGAGGTAGATGAATGAACAAATTCTTTAGACTTGAAATGTTATGGGTACTAATAGGGTACCCTAGAAGCAGTAAGGACATAGAAGGCTTAACTAACTTTTGAGTGATCAATCAAACAATGTTAACTAGCAGAAATATAATACAGGTTGTCATAAATATAGATATTTAGATTCATTGTTTATATATTTTTAAATTTGCATTCAAGGGCTAGAGAGATTGCTTAGTGGTTAAGGTGCTTGTCTGCAAAGCCAAAGGACCTTGGTTTGTTTCCCCAGGACCCATGAAGGCCAGATGCACAAAGTGGCACATGTGTCTGGAATTTGTTTGCAGTTGCTGGAGGCCCTGGAATGCCCATTCTCTCACCCTTGTTCTTTCTCTCTCTCTTCACCTTTTTCTCTCTATCAAATAAATAAAAACGAAAATAAGAGTTCATTTAAAAATATTTGCATTCAAAACTTGTATAGTACATATAAGATATATGCATCAAAGGAAGGGATATTTAATGGTTTGATATATCATTTCCCCTTTAATTAAAAGGAACTGAACTAACAAACATGCAAAATAAACAGTAAAAAATATTCTCCTCTGTACTGAGTAAATATATTGTTAATTTACTGAAGATGTGGTTTAAATTAAACTTCTACATTTCAGGGACTAAGCGGAAAAGATGTGTGCATATTTCTGTGGAATACATTATAAAAACCACAAAACTATACTTAGTAAAACTGAAATGTCATTTTCAAATGTAATGTTAATAAAATAAACACACCTGAGTTAACTTAAGAGATTAAAGAGAAACATTTCATCAGCAAGTCTTGATTTATGGACAAGGCTTGTTAAATTATATTGGCACAGTTTCTTATGCTTTCTACCACAGCAATTTTAATTTTAACTTCTTTTTTATAACACAACATAATAATGCGCAAATGTTTTTGTAGATACTGTTGTTTTGCAGAGGGTTAAAACTCTTTTACTGTTAATATCTCCATTAATTTAAAATTCAGATTACTGTGTGGATGAGAAGGAAAGATATTTTAATGGAGCATAGCTTCTTGAGAAATGACTGTACTGAATCGTAACGTCAAGTGTGTATTCATTGGCTGAATACAGTCATTTTTTGGCCAGGTTAATGTTGTGAAATTATTCTTACAAAAGTTACTGTATAAATTTCCATTCTATTTCAATACTTTAAATGAACATGAAAGCCTAATGCAAAGTCTAACTGTTAAAAAGGAAAGCTGTGATATTATAGGGATTAAACAAATTTGGCTGAATATTTTCAAGCATTAATTTTAAATATTTTTGTGAATGTTATCTATAAAAGCATATTTCCCAAGTCCCTCCTGGGTGATTATCAGTGAATTGTTTAAAATTTCCATTGTATTATGTTTTCAGATTAGCTAACTGACCATTCAGTCATTTTTAGCCTGAGCCCTTGGGCCAATATCACATTATATTTCATTTAACTACTCCTGGCACTGTTAGAGCACACTTTCACTTTTATTCAATGAAGCCCTCTGCTGTATGCGATAACCAAGCTAAATAGTGGTAACAAATACCCAGTGGGATAGAATTAGCTGAGAGTAGAACTAGTTATGAACTACAGGAAGGGCAGGGTGATAAAAATGTTATTCATTTTTTCGTTTTATTGTGTTTGTTTTATGCTATTGGTTGTCCAAGAAATATTTTACATGTAGTCAAGACAAACCATTACTGGTGGTCTCTGGGTATTTCCATGTTATTGGTGTCTTACTCAAAGACTTGAAAAAACTCACACATAAGTAGTGAAACAGCAAGCAACTTTGTTAAGAGCAAAGTGATAATAAAGAATTGAGATACAGTGACAAAAGGGCAGTACACCACTGAAGCGAGAATACTCAAGGGCCCCACAATGTAATCTGGGGCTTCCCTTTATCGAATATTTGGGGAGGATTGTCAAAATTAGGGACATAGTTTTGGGGATCCTCTTGTTTATTGACAGTTTGGCTTATATAAGATTTCTCTTCTCTTTATTGTTCTTTCCAATGAAACAACTGATTTTAATCATATGCACTTCCTGTTATGCATAGGCATAATATGGCAAATAGAGGTTTCTCCCATAAAAGTTCCCTTAGGGAATGTAGTTTGCCTTACTGCTCACGAACCTAAGCATTTTCATGCCAGAATGTCCTTGTGCTATTCCCATTCCCATCTATCTAAGACAATATTTGAATAGTGACTGATTACAAATATTAGTATCTAAGTGGAGGAGAAACCACTTCACTATTTGGAGCAGGGCATGCAGCTCAATGTACGTGGAGGTCCCAGGTTCCCAACAGGTGCATTGTTTAGGAAAATCATGTTTTTTTTAAAAATTCATTGATTTTTTAATTTAAAAAAGGTTACACACATTGACACCCTTTCTGGTACCCCAATTCTGCTGAGGGTCTTTGGTTGGGTTATTGCTATTCATTGTGGGGACCAAGAAGCCTCAGTCAATTTTTTCAGGGATGGGAAAACTTGGTGTCTCAAGCTATTTCCTCCCACTTACCCTGAGGCTCTTACAATCTTTCCGACATTCCTTGAGCCTTGGTGGACAAGATAGAGCTCCGATTTAGTGTTGCTTTTTCTGTAGACTCTGAATCTCTGTGTTTATGAGGTTTGAGTGACCAAAAGGTCTGTCACCACTTCCCTCAAATTGGTGAAAGCAGTATTCGTGTCACTGCTTCCTGTGTAATGAATTCTGGGTTTGGGCAGATGACATGGAGGTGATCCATCCTGGTAGAGAGTTGGTTCTGTCTACTTGAGGTATTGATGAATCCTTGTTCTCTCCCTGTATTCTCTTCCATCTGTAAAACAGAATAAATTCCACAAACAAAAGTGAAAAGAGTTTGAATAAAAGGGGATAAGCCTAGTCATTAGAAAGATATATTAAAGCCAGGCGTGGTGGTGCACGCCTTTAATCTCAGCACTCGGGAGGCAGAGATAGGAGGATTGCCATGAGTTCGAGGCCACCCTGAGACTCCATAGTGAATTCCAGGTCAGCCTGAGCTAGAGTGAGATTCTACCTCAAAAAAAAAAAGAAAGATATATTAATGTGTATGTCCATTCTTCTTAGTTAGAGAGCAGTGGAGGTTCTCTCTAGAGCATATTGGTTTCCTGTTCTAAGGGATCTGAATTCATTCCCAGAGCCAGGTATGAGTTTTCCCCAACTTTGTGGTTTTCATGTCCCATCCATGAGCAGTTGGTTACCTACATCAGATGCATGCCACTAATTCTTACTTGGCTGGTTGATTTTTTAACTGGCAGGATCTTCTGCTTAATCAATAACTTGACAATTGTTATTATCCAGCAGCGTTCATAGCACTTTCCAGCACTATGAGGGCCAAATGGGAGGGAACTGGATTCCCTCTCAATTCCATTGTAAATACTTGGTTTCCTGTGGCTTCAGGCTGTGGTGTCATTGGTGATAGAGACATACCTTTTAGCTCTTTCAGGTAACCAAGTGTTTTTTGTCAATAGACTATTATTTTTGGAACCTCATGCCTCCCTGACCAATGGCTCACAGTTGGGGGGGGGTGCAATTCTGGCCCAGAGAATTACAAGCCAGCATCCATTGTTTTAGGTCAATCCTTTCTCCACCTTTTATGAAGCTCTTCTGTTCAGGTCCCTCTCACACTTATTAAGGGTAATGGTTCATAGAGTAGTATCCCGGAAGAAGGTATCTATGGGATTGATTCATGTTGCCATTATCCCCTGAACACATCTCCTTCTTCTATCCCTTAGGTCTTTCCACACCTTTCTTTCTCTTTGCTGATAATTGACTTGTTATCCAATGGCTTTTCCTCACTTCCCTCACTATTCCTCCTTCAAAGTTCCTCCATTTTCTTGCACATTTGATTTTAATTTTTCCTTACCCCTAAGTAGAATTTCAATGTGTATATGTACCACATCTTCATTCATTTGTTGATGGACATCTGGGCTCCTTGAGTTCCTAACTTTTGTGAGTAGAGCAGCAATAAAAATGGTTGAGCAAGTGTCTCTGGGGTATAAGCAAGCCAAACAGAGGCCCTGGTGACTGCATTATTCCTAGTTTGTTGGCCTCAAAACCTAAGGAAAAGTTTGCATTGATCCTTCCAACAGTTATTGAATAGTTGCTATGTGTCAGACAGTATAATAAGCATGAATGGATAATAATTATTGCCAGAATTGTGATCCCATCTAAATCCACACTACCAAGAACACTTAATCTTTGCTATTGCTTGGATGCTATTTATCCCCCAAAGTTTGATGCATTGGGAGTGTGGTCCTCAATTGGTTGATACTGGCCTTGAATATGCAGTGTCTAATTGCAAGCCTATAGGTCTATTAGGGCCTTGCTTATGGAAGGGATTGTGAAATTCTAACTCTCATATGTGTTCTATGGAATTATTGAAATTACTAAGCAAGAAATTTGCTTCTCTTGTTAACTCATTTTGTTATGTGTTTGAGATATTCATTAAAGTGTATGGTCATTAACAAGTAACTTAGTCATCAGAACAGGTAGCTTGATGCTGAGATAATGATTAGACATAGATTTCCTTGAAAAAAATGTCTTGATACAACAATTTTCCCATCTCATATAAGACCTTTAGTATGTGTGTCTTACATACTGACAATGAAATTTTATTTGTCTTCACCTTCACCTCCATGTTACATAAAACATCATATATAACTTCACAAAAGAGAAGATATTTTTGATTTTTTCTGTAAGCCATCAAATAAATGTGTGTGTGTGTATATATATATATATACATATATATACATATACATATATATACATATATATATATATATGTATATATATATATATGTTGAGCCTTTCAAAATAACTTATGCACATCTAACTAACCATATTTACATTGTAAATTATGAATTTAATACATATTTGACCTCTGCTTAACCTCAACTGGTTTTTAGTATCACAGTCAGTAGAAATACTAAACAACAGTTGTATGTTACCTTCAACATCCTATGCGTAAATTTATGCAGTTTGTTATCTGAGCCAGGTCAAACAAAAACATGTACTGAGAATATAGCTTTTTAGTGAGCTTCCAAATAAGTTTAGCATGTTCTGTGGGCATGATTTTTGGGAGTTCAAAAGCTCTATGTTTCTTTTGTAGGCTGACTGAATCTGCTGGATTTTAAATTAGCCTTCATTGTGGTACTGCTGGTTATCAAATCTATCAATCATAGACCTCCAGGAGAAGAAACAGGATTATAGAAAGTAAAGTCACACATATTCTCACTGTTCTTCTTGTGAGTAAAGCATGTTTCTTGAAGCAAGGTACACAGATTTTTTTGTTAAAATTTTGTTGTGGATTTATTTAAATATTGTTATATTATGGAAGAGCAGATTTTTGAAGTTCATCTTTTACACTTATGAAAATAAATTACATAAAATATATTTTTAAAGCTTATGTTAACAATAACAACAAATCCAGGAAACTCATAATGCAAATTTTGACATAAAACAAAGAAGAAATAAGCATTCCAACTATCATATTGGAGACTTCGGTGGCCAACACTCATTATTTAGGTGAACTACACATAAAATTAACAATTGTATAGAAGATCTAAATAATATAATAAAATTACACATACAGAAATAATACAGTCTTCTTAAGAATACATTGGACAATGCTTAGGGTGGTACACATACTAAATTATAAAGACTCCATAAATTTTAAAAGATTGAGTTTATACTAAGCATACTTTCTGACAACAATAGAAGTAATTCAGAATTCAATCACTGAGGCAAATTTGGCATATTAAAAGACATACAATTGCCGGGTGTGGTGGCACACGCCTTTAATCCCAGCACTTGGGAGGCAGAAGTAGGAGGATCACCATGAGTTCAAGGCCACCCTGCGACTACATAGTTAATTCCAGCTCAGCCTGGACCAGAGTGAGACCCTACCTCGAAAAAAAAAAAAAAAAAAGACATACAATTGAGAAGGAAAATAGTTCTGAAAAAAGGAGTGAGGGAAAGACAAGAAAGGGCAATAGGTATAAATATCAATAACATACAATATATACATGTATAACATAGTCAAAAATAAATTTAAAAATAATGGAAGTAGAACTAATACTAAGTGTTCCTATTCTCTATGCAGAAATAAAAATGAATGTGATATTATGAACCACTAAGAAACTAGAAAAATTTCATGAAATGCACAGTTCCTTAGGCAATACAGATTACCAAAGGACAATTTACCCAAAGTAATTCAAGTTAAACAGATAATCTTAATAAACTTATAAATTGAAAATATAGTTAATTTGAAATTTTAAAACATTTTAAACCTAATATCATAGGCCCATGCTCCTTAACTGGTGAATATTAGCAATCATTTAAAGAAAAATAACATTTTTTGTCTTACACACTCATAAAATCAAGGAAGAGCTAATACTTTCAGGTGGAGTCTGGATAATTTCTTGAGATTTTAATAGGTGCAGGCCCTCTTGTATCCCATGATTAGTGGTAGCTTGATAATGGAGAGCCAGCTAATGTTTGGGTGTGGTTCTGACTTGTTTCCCAGCTCCAGCTATGGGTCAAGTTCCATGAGAGGATCAGATAGCCAAATCAAGAGCACAACCATGGTTGTGCACCACGATTGCACATGTGTGAGCATCAAGACAGGTTATTTGCTACTAAGTAGGTTAGACCATGAATTGCTTGGACAGATATTGGTCATTTTCCCCCAGTCACCCATGTAGCACCTTCTGGCACTAGATGTGCTGACTGTCTGGGGACTGACTCTCTTCCAGATTCCAGCCATGTCATTCCATTTAATGTGTCAACTGCATATGGTGTCTTCAGCAGTAGGGTCTTACCATTAACCTTTGGTGGGTCATCAAGTACTCTGACAGAAATCTGTCTTTCTTTTAGGAAACCTTGTAGGGTCTCTCTGATCAAAAGCTCATTGTGGATGATAGCCCCATGCTGGTTCTGGGAGTTACAGGTCAGTGCCCACTAAGAAAATGAGGAAAAAGATAACTAATATACAAGAGTTAGAGAGAAGAGACAGAAAGAAGCTATAGAAGATTAAGGTCAGTCTTCATCATACCCTCTCCATTGTCTTGTGGCTCAGGTGTTCCCTCTAAGGGCCTGGTGAAGTTTCAACCATTTGGTCTCCCCTGCTCAACCCTCCCTCCCAACCCACCGTATTTTCTAGTCCTCAAGATGCTTGCTGGGTATGTAGGTATCTTGGGTAGATTCAGGTTAAGTGCTGTAGATGAGTGAGACTATGTGGCGATTATCTTTCTGTGATTGGGAAAATTCACTGAGAATGGTCAGTTCCAGGTTCAACCATTTTTCTTAAAATTTCATTGTGTCATTTTTCCTTACTGCTGTGTAGAATTCCATTGTGTAGATATAAAACATCTTAGTTATCCATTTTTCTAGTGATGGACATCTGGGTTGATTCCAGGTCTTCACTATTACAAATTGAGCTACTATAAACATGATTGAGCAAATCTCTCTCGACTGAGGTTTAAAAGGTTTAGGGAACATGCCCAGTAAGGGAATAACTGGGTCTGTTGGTAACTCCATAGTCAGCTTATTTAGGAGTCTCCATATTGCTTTCCAAAGTGGTTGTACCATCTTACATTTCCAACAACAGTGGATGAGGGTTCCTGTTTCTCCACATCCTCACCAGCATTTATTTTCATTTGATTTTTTGATGCTTCCTATCCTTACTGGGGTAAGGTGGAATCTCATAGTTGTTTTAATTTGCATTACTCTAATGATTAGCGATGATAAACATTTTCTTAAATGTGTGTTTGTCATTTCTATTTCTTTCTCTGTGAACTGCCTGTCCAGCTCTTTGCCCCATTTTGTGAGAGTTGTTTGACTTTATTGTTTAGGTTTTTGAGTTCTTTCTATATTCTAGAGATTAGGCATCTGTCAGTTGGATATTCAGCAAATACTTTCTCCTATTCTGTGGGTAATCTATTGGCTTTGCTTATTGTATGTTTGTCTGTAAAGAAACTCTTCAGCTTCATGTGATCCCATTGGTTGAATGACTTTTTAATATAGTGTGCTACTGAGGTTTTGTTCAGGAAGCATTTTTCCATTCCAATATCATGAAAACTTACTCCCATATTTTCCTAAAGTAGTAGCTGAGTTTCTGGTCATATATTGAGGTCTTTTATCCATTTGGACTTGAGTGTTGTGCATGGAGAGATGTGTGGATCATGTTTCAGTTTCCTGCATATGGTTATCCTGTTTGTCCAGCACCATTTGTTGAAGATGATGTCTTTTTTCCAGCCTTTGTCATTTAGGGCCTTTGTCAAGTATCAAGTATCTATAGTTGCTTGACCCAAAGTCCAGGTCCTCAAGTCTATTCCATTGGTCTATACTCCTGTTTTTTATGCCAGTACCATGCTGTTTTTATTACTATGGCTTTGTAATATAGCTTCAGATCAAGTATGGTGATGCCTCCAGAGGTATTTCTTTTGCTGAGGATATGCTTGGATGTGCAAGGCCTTCTGCCTTTCCATATGAAATTTGAGGTCATTTTTTCTATCTTTGTGAAGAACACTGTTGGGATTTTAATTGGAATTGCATTAAATCTGTATATTGCCTTTGGTAGGATTGTCATCTTCACAATGTTAATTCTGCCTATCCAGGAGCATGGGAGGTCTTTCCATTTTCTCAAGTCCTCCACAATTTCTTTTTGAGTGTTTTTATGTTTTCATTGTATAGATCTTTCATTTCTTTGGTTAACGATATTGCAAGGTATTTTATTTGTTTTTGTTGCTATTGAAAATGGGACCAAGTCCCTTATTGCTTTCTCTGTATAATTGTCATTTGCATATAGAAAGGCTACTGATTTTGTGCACTGATTTTATATCCTGCTACTTTGCAATAGGTGTTAGTGACCTTTAAGTGTTTTTGGATGGCGTCTCTCAGGTGTCTTATGTATACAATCATGTATACAATCCTGTCTTATTCCTGATCTCAATGGAAATTCCTCCAGTCTCTCTCCATTAAGTATTATTTAAGTATTAGTAGATTTGTATATTGCCTTTATTATGTTAAGATATGAACCAACCATGCCAATTCTATCCAATGTTTTGTTCATGAAGTGATGTTGTATCTTGTCAAAGGCCTTTTCTTCACCTTTCAGAATGATCATGTGGATGTTGTGTTCAACCTTTTTTTGTGGTGTATTGCATTGACAGATTTCCATATTTTGATCCACCCCTGTGTTCCTAGAATTAATCCCACTTGATTAAGGAGGATAATGCTTTTGATGTGTTGTTGGATTCAGTTTGTGAGGATTTTGTTCATGATCTTTGCATCTAAGTTCATCAGGGAATTAGGCTGGTAGTTTTCTTTTCTTGAGGAATCTCTGCCTGGTTTTGGAATTAGGGTGATACTAGCTCCATAGAAGGAGTTGGGTAGTTTCCCTGTTCTCCAATTGTGTAGCACAGTTTGAGGAAGATTGGTTTGAGCTCTTCCATGGAGGTTTGATAGAATTCATATGAAAAAACATCTGGTCCTGGACTCTTCTTTTGGTGGAGGTTGTTTATTACTTTTTCAATCTCAAAGAGTGTGATGGGTTCATTGAGGTGATTAATCTGCTCTGAGTTTAGCTTTGATAGATGGTATGCATCCAGGAATTTATCCATCTCCTCCATATTATCTAGTTTTGTGGAGTAGAGGTTTTTGAAATAAGTCCTCATGATTCTCCCAATTTCACGTATGTCTGTTGTGATCTCCCCTTTTTCATTTCGAATTTTGTTAATTTGAAGCATTTCTTTTTTTTGCTTGATCAAATTGGCCAGGGGTTTTTCAAGCTTGTGTATTTTTTCAAAGACCCAGTTCTTTGTTTTGTCAATTATCTTAATTGTTTTCTTAGTTTCCAACTCATTAACTTATGCTCTGATTTTAATTATTTCTTTCCTTCTGGAGCTTTTTGGGTTGGATTTTTCTTGCTTTTTCCAGTGCCTTTAGGTGGATGGTTAGGTTATTGATTTGAGATCTCTCTGTCTTTGTTATGAAGGCATTGAGTGCTATGAATTTTCCCCTGAGGACTGCCTTCATTGTGTCCCATAAGTTTTGGTACGATGTGTTCTCATTGTCATTCATTTCTAGAAATTTTGCAATTTAATTTTTTTATTTCATCTACTATCCATTTATTGTTTAAAAGTGTGCTGTTCTGTTTCCAGGCACCATTGGGATTCTTGGTGGGTCTTTTGTTGTTAATTTCTAGCAAATAGCATTGTGATCTGATATCATGCAGGGGATTATGTCCATCTTCCTAAATATGTCGAGGCAGGCTTTGTGACCCAGTATATGTTCTATTTTAGAGAATGTTCCATGGGCTGCTGAGAAGAATGTGTATTCTGTGGATTTGGGATTGAATGTTCTATACATGTCCGTTAGGTCTCAGTGATCTATGGTTTTGCTGAGCTCTCTTACTTCCCTGTTGAGTTTCTGTTTGGATGATCTGTCTATTACTGGTAATGGTGTATTGAAGTCCCCAACTATGACGGTGTTGGTGGTTATTTCTGTTTTAGTGTCAGGTAGGTTTTGTTTTATGAATTGTGGTGTCCCAGTGTTTGGTGCATACAGATTTATGATTGTAATATGCTTTTGCTGGATTGTTCCCTTGATAAGTAGGAAGTGACCTTTGTCTTTTTTAATTATTTTTGGTTGGAAGTCTATTTTATCCCATATTAATATAGCTACACCTGCTTGTTTCTTATTCCTGTTTGCTTGGAATATTGTTTTCACCCCTTTCACCCTGAGGAGATGCCTGTCTTTAGTGGTAAGATTGGTTTCCTGAAGACAACAGATTGAGGGGTCTAATTTTTTGATCCATCCTTTTAGCTTGTCTCCTGATGGGTGAATTAAGGCCACTAATATTTAGGGTAATAACTGTGAGGTTTGATTTTATCCCTGCCATACTGTGTTCGTGTATGTGCTTTGGTGTTTTCATGGACTTGAAGATTTTTTTTGTGTCTTCTCTGAGTTTGATTATTGTGCTCTGCTTCTTGTAGGCATTTAAGTTTGATCGTTTGATTTTCTGTGTGGAGAATTTCCTGAAATACTCTCTGTAGGGTTGGTTTTGTGTTCATAGAATTGTAAAGCTGAGTTTTGTCATGGAAATCTTTCTTTCACCATCTATTATGAGGGATACTTTCACTAGGTAAAGTAGTTTGGGTTGGAAGCCATAGGTTCTTAGACTTTGCGGTGTTTCATTCCAGGCCCTTCTGGCTTTCAGGGTTTCCATTGAAAAGTCTGAAGTAATTCTAATGGGGTTACCTTTGAAAGTGGTGTGCTGTTTGTCCCTAGCTGCTTTTAGAATTTTCTCATTGGTGTCAATGTTTAGAGGCTTAATTACAATATGTCTTGGAGAGTTTCTCCTTTGGTTCAATCTGTTTGCAGTTCTGTTACCTTCTTGTATCTTGATGGGCCTTTCTTTTGAGAGAGTGGGGATGTTTTCTTCAATTATTTTGTTAAATTAAGTTCTCTATGCCTTTGGTCTGAATTTCTTCTCCTTCTGGTATTCCATTGATCCGGATATTAGGATATTTAAGGGTACCCCAGAATTCCCTCATGTTCTGTTCACAGGAACTTTTGAACTCTCGAACTGTTTCTTCCATCTTGTCTTCCAGAACAGAGATCCTATCCTCCACATGGATGACTCTATTTTCGACAGCTTCTAGAGAGTTTTTGGACTTGTTCAATTAGGTTTGCATTTTCTACTAATTTTCTATGTATAGTTTCCATCCCTCTGTCAAGTTCCCTTTTCACATCATTTTCTGATTTTCTTGATGCTTCTTGGAAATCATCCTTGCATTTCTTTATGTCTTCATTTAGCATCACCAGTGGATTTTTGAGGTCCTCTTGTTTTTCACTCCCCTTCATATATCTTAACTGTCTTTGAACTCCTTCCATTTTCTTATCTATTAGGTCTAGTGTAGTGATGGCAGTATCCACATGATTATCAGTCCTTTGCTGCTTTTCTTCAAGTTCTAAAACCAGTAGCTAGGTCAAGGTTGCATTGCTCATAGCTTCATTTTGGTGTTCTTATCCTAATGTCTCTTCCATATTTTGATTAGTAATGTTCATTGTAGGCCTGGGTGATCCTACTGGATTTATTTGCATTTGATTTTTCATGTTATTTCTTTTGTGTTGTGGTGTGCCCATCACAGTATATGGGCAGGGAGAGTAGGACTGTGGTCTCATGGGCGGGGGAAGTGGTTGCTCTTGGGGGAGCTAGCCTGAGCTAGCCGGCAGGCAAGCAGATTGGCAGAGTGGTCCTGAGCCAACACGTGGGTTGATGGATCAGCCTGAGCTCAAGCACAGCAGGAAGCTGAAGCAGACTGTGGCTGGATGCGGAACCAGTCTGAGCTCTCACTTGGCAGAATGCCAAAGTAGCCTGAGCTCCTGCTTGGCAGAGGCGCCAAAGTAGCCTGAGCTCTCAGCGGTGATGTTCCAAATTAGCCTGACCTCATGCTTGGAGGGACGTGGAAGCACCAAGCACTGATGCAGCCTAAATTCGCGCATGGTGGGACACTGGGACACAGAAGCAGTCTGAGCTCTCCTGCACCAGGACACTGATGGGTGGTCAGTGTGGCACACAGGTAGGGGATTGTGCCTGAGCTGGTGTGCACAGACCGGCAGAGTGAGCCTGAGCTCCTATGGGCAGGTGGAATGGGCCTGAGCTCACGCATGAACAGGTGGTGGCTGGAGCAATAAGTGGGCAAATGGGCACAGAAAGCTAAGCTTGCACAAGTTTAGATGGGTGGCACGTGTGTGGAGGGCAGATGGACCAATGGAGCCTGAGCTGGAGTGGTCCAGCGGGCAGCCTGCCCAAGGTCACATGTGGGTGGGGATAGTGGGGCAATCGTCCCTGTGCAGCGAGGCAAGTGGAACTATGCTGGTCTGAGTCCCCTTTCCTACAGTAAGTGTGGGAGTATCCTGAATCTGGGTCTGTGGGTACGGGACTTATTGGGGGGTTGGGGGACTGGTTGACTACCCGCAAGCCAGGGAATCAGTGATTCCCTTTTTTTTCACCTCTGTGCCCTCCCACTGGCGATCTATTAGAGATTTGTCTCCCCTAAAAGACCCAGTGAACCCTTAATGTCTTGCCTTTCTTTCCCAGGGATGTGTGGCGCAGTTAGGTTGTCACCATCTTGGCCAGAAGTCCAAAAAATGCAAATTTTTTTGCTGGACATGGTGGCACACGCCTTTAATCCCAGCACTTGGGAGGCAGAGGTAGGAGGATCATCATTAGTTTGAGGCCAGCCTGAAACTACAGAGTGAATTCCAGGTCAGCCTGGACTGAAGTGAAACACTACCTCAAAAAATGCATTTTTTTTAGGTTTTATCATTACATGTATCCAGATGCTAGTTGGTTTATTATAGGGATTTGTTTTGATGAGCATATCATGGTAAATTGTAAGAACCTACTAAGTTGCAGACCACCTGTGATATCAAAAATAATAAAATGTTTAGAAACAAAATTGACAAAAGTGTAGGACACTTTACAAAGGACACCACTAAATATTGATAATAAGTTAAAAGTGAATAGACACTATTTATGTTTTCACTATTTGGAAGACTACACTATGAGTTAGTATTTGTACCTATATTGGTGTATATGTTAACAACATCTTTTGAAATCCCAGTTTCTGTTTTTATAAAAATGTCATAGCAGATTATGATGTCCATATACTATAAGGAGGTAACCAAATAATTCAAGATTTTCCTGAAAATGAATAAGAAATGTAGAAGATATAGCTCTTCCTTTCAAAATATGCTATATTGCTTTAAACATCAAGATGCCATAACTCTGTCATACCAATACATATAGATCAATGAAATAGAATAGAGAGTCTAAAATTAAGCCCTCACATTTGTGGTGAATTGATTTTGACAAGTGGGAATTGGAACTCTTCAACAGATGGTGCTAAGGCAATTGGATATCCATATATAGAAGAATAAATTTGGACAAATACTTTGCTATGCACAAATTTAGATCAACATAAGTGGTAGAAATACAGGAAAGAAAACTCCCAACCTTGAAGAAGAAAGCATATGAATACTAATGGCTTTTAGTGTGCTGACAATTATTCACATGGGGCACTGAGGACCAAAATGATGTAAGAAAGCTTTCAAAACTTTGCACTTCTTAAAATTAAATACTTTCAAAATACAAAAAGAAAGGCAAGGGAAATTTCTTCAGTGGTTAATGTCACTTGCCTGCAAACCTGAAAGCCTGGATTCAATTCCCTGGTACTGAAGTAAAGCCAAATGCACAAAGTGGTGCATGTGCCTGGAGTTTGTTTGCAGTGACAAGAGTTCCTGGTGTGCCCCTTCTCTCTGTCTCTGCCTTTGTTCTTTCTCTGTTCTCTCTGTTTGTCTTCCTTAAATAAATGAATAACATAAAATAATTTTAAAGTACAGAGGAAGGCAAACTACAAGTAAGTATTTAGTAGAAGCCTTGTGTATGACAAATACATAATAATTCCAAATATATTAAGATATCTGACAATTTAAAAGAAATTTAAAATGTCAAATGAATAGTGGAAACAAGATTTCAGATCTTATTTTACCAAATAAGATGTCTGCCTAGAAAACCAACATAAATGAAGGTATTCAATATAAGTCATCACTATGCAAATGAAAATCAGAGCCACAGTGAGATTCTGTAACTATTGGCTAGAAAGACAATGCTTCACAAATGGACAATAAGAAGTGTTTACAATGACATAGAGAAGCTGGGGTATGACACATAGATAACAAAAGTATAAAGTTTCACATATACTTTGGAAAATATTTTGTTAATTTTATAGGACCTTCAACAAAGTTACATTAATTAAAGTAATTTCCCACTTAGAATTTCACCCATTAGAAAAGGAAGTTTTTCATTTTGAGCAACCAGAGGTCTAAGCTACTCAGAAGCAAACACCCTGCAGGATGTACATGCCAGTGCAATAGTGGCACATAGCCTTGGTGAGTAACAAATAGCTTTTTACGTGGCCAAGAGATCCACACAGTGTAAAACAAACAAACAAACAAAAAAAAAAACCGCAAATTTGGAACTGGTAACCGGATCAGAATCCTATGGAGACAAAGATTATGCTCTCCAGAGTCAAGCTCTCACTAACCTTTGGCTAAAAGAAGAGATACATATATCAAATTCTTCCTAAATTAATCATGCTTATCCCATTTAAACTATAGTGACTTCACCCTCCATTGGAGAGTCTGTTCTTTTTCAGAAGGTAGCGAGACCCAAGGAGATATGCTACCCCTCATACTCCAGCCAAGCCACAGCTGAAACCACAGAGGAGTGGAGGAGAGGAACGATAGTGCTGCTTCCATGGTGAATCTGACAATCAGCACCAGGTTGAAGGATACACACCCTGAGGATACTCAACTGTTACCAATGCAGAGATCCAGTGGCTCCTCAGAGCTCATCACCAAAGTAGATTTAAAACTCACCCACCATAGAAGAGGGGGCGGATATATAATAAGAGCCTTAGGTTGAGACATTATGTCCAAAGGCATTCCCTCCCCTCCACCCCCACCCCCACAAATAACTGACTGCTGCTCCCACAACACAAAACCCAGCAACCACACTGAGGAGAGTCTCCAGCTGAGTGGGGGCAGGGATGAGGGAAAAGAGGGTACCAACACATGATGTATCCATGCAAAATATGTTGTTAATAAATATAATAATAATGAAAAAATAAAGTTGTTTCCATAGGAAGAATTGCATATGAATATCCACAGCAACAATATTCATTTATATGGTAAAATGCATATGTCCATCAACTTGAGAAGCAATACATTAAAAATGTGTGCTATACATAGTGACATTGAAAGGGAAGAAAGTAATGTTTGTGTTACAGAACAGATGAATTTCAAAAACTATATACTAATTCTCAAAAGCTATATGTTAAATACACTACGTAGTGTTCAATTTTATTTATATGAAATGTCTAGAAAAGGCAGGTCTACAGAAACAGAAAGTAAGGTAGCTGTTTACTATAGAAAACTGGGGTCGTTTGTAAGTAGAAGTGGAAGTTATTTAAACCATTGAATTTTACACTACTACAATGGAGTTAATGGTGTGTAAATTATACTTCAACTTAATTGTCAAAAAAGGTCCACAGACCCGGCGTGGTGGCACATGCCTTTAATCGCAGCACTCAGGAGGCAGAGGTAAGAGGATCGCCATGAATTTGAGACCACCCTGAGACCACACAGTTAATTCCAGGTCAACTTGAGCCAGAGTGAGACCCTACCTGGAAAAACCAAAAAGAAAAAATAAAATAAAAAGAAAAAAGAGAAAAAAGAAAAAAGGTCCACATAAAAAAACATTAAGGACATGTGTTACTTTAGCAAAATACGTTATGGATATAATTACCCAGATATAGCAGGAAACAAACAACACATAAAACAAAATCTTCCTTGCTTTATTCTTTCTCTATCTTCCTTTCACTCTCCTCTCTCTCTCTCTCTCTCTCTCTCTCTCTCTCTCTCTCTCTCACTGTGTGTGTCAATATACACACATATGTATAGGTAGGAAGTATTTGCTATTATAATAAATCTGTAAGAGGTTGGAAAGAGGGCTCAGGAGAGGTTCAGTTGCTTGTCTGTGAAGCCTAAGGATCCAAGTTCAATTCCCCAGTACCCATGTAAGCCAAACACACAAGGCAGAACATGTATCTGGAGGTCGTTTTCAGTGGCTAGAGGCCCTTTTGTGCCCATTCTCTCTATCTACCTCTTTCTCTCTCTATCTCTCTCTTTCAAGCAAATAAATAAACAAACATCTATGAGATAGTGACAGCTATTCCTGTCATTCAAAATGAAGAAACTGAATGTCAAATACATTAAAATTTATTCTAATATGCATGAATAGGAGACTTTAAGAACATTAATTTCACTCCACAGTGCTTCCTAATAGTATTATATTGAGTATAAAAGAAATATTCTGAATTTATTCAACTTGAATATTTACAGTAATTCTGTGAAATAAAATTTAACTAATTAAACAGTTATATATGTGCTATATTCCAAGAGAAAGAATTTATATATAGACTTAGACATTAGGGCAATGGCTACTTTAGGAGGGGTACTGTTGCAGTCAGGTTCGCATTGCTGGAGGAAATCGCCTGACCAAGAGCAGCTTGTGGGGGGAGGTGATTTTGGCTTACAGACTTGAGGGGGCAGCTCCATGATGGCAGGGGAAAATGAAGGCATGAGCAGAGGGTGGACATCAGTCCCTGTCCAACATAAGGTGGACAACAGGAACAGAAGAGTGTGCCAAACACTGGCATGGGGAAATTGGCTATAATACTCATAAGCCTGCTCCCAACAATACACTGCCTCCAAAAAGCATTAATTCCCAAATCTCCATCAGCTGGGAACTTAGCATTCAGAACACCTAAGTTTATAGGGGACACCTGAATCAAATAACCATAGGTGTCAGGTGGAACAGAGTTCTATTTACTTGAAACAGAGAAACAGAGAGTCAAAGAACATGAGTATGAGCATGCCAGGGCTTCCTGACACTACAAAGCAACTCCAGGTACATGTACCATTTTGTGTATTTGGCTTTATGAGGGCATTGTAGAATCAAACCTGGGTCATCAGATTTTGCAGGCAAGCATCTTTTACAGCTGAGCTATCTCTCCATGTCTTTCTGATTTGGGTACTAATTTCATGAAAGTGTCCAGATTTGGAAAATAGGGCATATAGTTATTATAGATAAATAGATACAAAGAAAATTCCAAATAAAAAATTAATATGAATAGTTAGGTCTTTATTTTCAATGACCATTTACACGACTATTGCCATGCAAAAAATTATATTTATATTTGTGAAATATTAAACATCTTGAGATTTTAAAGTAAGGAACCGGGGCTGAAGAGATGGCTTAGTGGTTAAGCACTTGCCTGTGAAGCTTAAGGACCCTGGTTCGAGGCTCAATTCTCCAAGACCCACGTAAGCCAGATGCAAGGTGGCACATGTGTCTGGAGTTTGTTTGCAGTAGCAGAAGGCTCTGGTGTGCCCATTCTCTCTTTATCTATCTGCCTCTTTCTCTTTCTGTCTGTCATTCTCAAATAAATTAACAAAACATTTTTTTTAAATAAATACAGTAAGGAACCATGAATTTTTTTTTCTTTATTAGTCAGTTCTGTATTCAGCAAATACAGTCAGTTTGGTGCCATTATTAGGCTCATCCGTGACCTACCCCCTCCCCTTGGCCCCTCCTTGTTGAGGTATATGGGTCATGCATTGTGAAGTTAGGAACCATGAATTTTAAGGTCATCCAGCATAACAAGAAACTTTGCTTGTCAAGTATCATCAAGTATCTTGTTTAAAGTTGTTCTATGTTGATAGACTGTAAAGTATTTTGTTTCTATCTTTTTGTCTTACTAGAGTTATATATGAATCAGTGGGGTGTATACCCAATAAAAGTTTGTTGTTCAAATACTTTGGGTAAATCTATTTTTTACTAACCCAAAAGATCATAGTGAGATATATATATATATAAAGTTTGTTTTAATAAACATAGATGAAATTTTGTTACATATATGTGTTCTAAAGGAAAATGCATCCTAAATGGTATAAATTGTTAGGTAAGATAACAATTGAATAACTTCATAATAATTACTTTAAGCTCTTAGTTACCATAATAAGCTGAGATTTTATTGTTTCACCCTGATTGGTCCTATCTAGTAAGCAATATCTTGAATGGAACTTTAGATGTTCCCCAAGGAAAGTATTCAAAGATGGGAATGTAAACTAACATGAGTAATGTGCCCAAGAAAATCATTGTTGAAAAATGGTATAAATAAAGAACTGTATTTTTAAAGTATTCCCTCAAAAACAAAAATAAATTTCAAAACATGCCCCATGACTAGCACTCTGTGAGGTCAAGGCCAGCCTGCAACTAAACTTTGAGTATTTTAAAAATAGTATTAACATTTCTAGACTCCACCTTTGAATAATGCAGAGGAAAAACAAATAATGCTCATTTTAAAGACAAAAAGTAATACTATGTATCTTATTTCTACTTTCCTTATTTAACTTCATTTTATGGACAAATCCTCATACTTCAAGGAAGATAGATGATGACAATTCCACATTTATATTCTCCCATTTGTATAACACCAGTAAATGCAGCTTCTTTTGAGGAAGGTACTCTATAAAGTGAGAAACTTATGGACCCCTTGCTATTATCTGTGAGACAGACTTTATTGATGGCTAGGCATTAGTGAAGGATATACTATTTGCTCTAATAAATGGTCACAGAATAAGACACAATTACTACAAGATTCCCATGTAATCTGCTAATAATGATGAACATGTATTGATATCCTATTGGTATTTATAAATGTAATGGATACTGAATAAAGAAAACTGGAGAAATCCAAAAATAGGAGATTTGATAAGAAATAGTGTAGTCTTCATATAGAGAAGCCATTATTAATATTTCAGAGGATTTATTGTAATTATTAAGAGTTTGAGAAGCTGGGTTTGAAATCTTGGTTTCATCAAGAATTGTCTTCATGAGCCGGGCGTGGTGGCGCACGCCTTTAATCCCAGCACTCGGGAGGCAGAGGTAGGAGGATCACCGAGAGTTCGAGGCCACCCTGAGACTACATAGTGAATTCCAGGTCAGCCTGAACCAAAGTGAAACCCTACCTCGAAAAACTAAAAAAATAAATAAAATAAAATAAAATAAAAAAGAATTGTCTTGATATAGTACCCTAAACAAATTTCCAAATGGATGCATTTCAAATTTTCATTTGTTCATGGGCAGAAATATAGTCATGGAGCTATGTTGACTAAATAAAATTATGCATGTAAAGCCCATGACATAATATATGATATATATTAGCTATTAAACAAAAGACAATTGAAACAATGCTGTTGCTATTATTATTTAGGTATTTTTCTTATGTATATTTTCTATAACTTCTCTATCATTGCTCAAAATTAGTCAACTTTGACTCATTTATTAATAATAGCATTCAGTTCCTAGGGCCAGTTTTGATAACAATAGAAACATTTTCCTATGCTGTTTGAGTGTAATTACTTACAACTACTATGATACATAAGGTACAATTATACACACCTAGGTAAATGAATCAATTTGCATGTTTTTTAATCTAATTTAAAAAACTAAGCAATGTTAATTTCACATTTGATACATTATTGTCACCTCCCCAGATGATGCTACATATATTTTTGGCTTGGTTATGCATTTCTTTCAAATAAATCCAGGTGACCTCTCTCCTTCCTGTCTCTATTTTTTTCTCGAATTGCATATCAGTTTTGTCAAGTCTACAATAGACCTCATTTTTCAAGTCATATTTATTGTCTAATAATATAATGTAACAGGAATATTCATTGAGTCATGTGTTCTTGAGTGACATGAGCATGGGTCTTAGAATATTGAATCATAAAAATGAACACATATGATTATGTCTCTTAGTATATAAAGGATATGAACTTATATGGTAACACATGCATATACAAGTTTAATATTTCATCTTCCTTTCTAAAATTGTTTAAAGTAGCATATTTACTTAGGGTTTCTTTCAATGATTCTCTTGAAAAAAATTGATCTTAAGTACAAATGTTTATTTGAATATATTAATTTACATAAGTATATGCTTCAAAGCTACATTTCCACATAATGATATAATATTATTTGATACTACTCAACCTTGTACCCTTCATTTATTCCTGAAACCCTCCCTTTTACTCCCCAAGACTCAATTGTACTTTTATATCATATACCTATATAATTTTATGTATGTAAATAAAATATATAAAATACTTTTAAGAGTAAGTATGAAGTGAATAGAACTGACTTATTGACTGCATCTCTCATTGAATGTGGAGCTGTTTTCTTTTTCCAGGAAGACTGGCTGATCAGCAAGCCCAAGTAATCTTTCAGTCTCTGCCCTACTCAGCTTGTGGTTACATGTGTGTGTGGCCATATCTGGATTTTTATGTGGATGCGGGTGATTGAACTCAAGTCTTCATCAATATAGCAGCCAATATTTTTATACACTATATCATTTTCCCTGTTTAAAAATCTACTTTTTTATCATTATGTTCTTTAAATTAATTTTATGAAACATAAATGTAAAAATTATATTTAATAGTAAATGAGTTATATGCAAAGTAAATTTCAAAGTTTTATTACACCACATGAATGGAAATGTAGTTAGTAACTTTTACTAACTAGGGTGTGGTGTGGTGTTCTCAATATGTGGTTCCATGTCTTGGCATTTTTTAATAAGTTTAAGCTTGCAACTTGAGTCCTCAGGAGGCAGACCTCATATAAGGTGTGGGTCAATGGAGGATGATATAAGTTCAGCCCTAATGTGTGTTTGGAGCACTTTGAGCTCTGGCTGTTTTGTGGGGCTGGTTGTTGATGGTGTCTCTCTGCTTGGAACTATGGAAATGAGCCAGCTTCTTCTATTGTTGATGGTGTTCCCCTGGAATTTGTAAGCCTGAAATAAACCCTTTCTTCTAGTCAGCTGTTCCAGGTTAGGTGTTCGTCCCAGTAATGAGAAGCTCACTGCAACACATGGTGATATATGCCTAAAATCGCTGCACTTGGCATAGGAAGCAGGAATATTATAATGTCTAATACATACAGGGCTATGTAATAAGACACAATGTCCACAAAATTAGCATTTCTGTTAATAAAAAGAAGTTTTCCTCTTAGTGTCCACCATAATAAAAGTAAAATTTTATTGGGAAACATTTTTCTGTATATTCTATATATAAAGAAGTTATTCAGGATTTGCAGAACAGAAAGTATTGAGCAAATATGCACCATTACATGGACACAGAAAAACACCTCACTGTCTTTTCTCAATGCTATTGAGAGGATAAACATGCAGCTATTATAATTGTATTTGTATCTTCTAAACTGAATGGGGCCAAGGACAAGGGAAAAGAAGGCACCAACACATGATGTATCCACATAAAATATGTTGTTAATAATAATGATAATGATAGTAATAATGAAAGAGTATGAAAATACTAAAGGAATATATATATATATACATATATATATATTTTTTTTTTTTTGAGGTAGGGTCTCACTCTAAACCAGGCTGACCTGGAATTCACTATGTAGTCTCAGGATGGCCTCGAACTCATGGCAATCCTCCTACCTCTGCCTCCCGAGTGCTGGGATTAAAGGCGTGTGCCACCACGCCCGGCAGAATATATTATTTTTATTTACCTAATGTAACTATGAACTGATATTAAAGTATTTGTGGAAAAGGTAAAAGTGTTTAATACCTATTTCTTAAATTTTATTTGATTCATTATGTTATAATTATGTTATTAGTTAATTTGAGGCCCAGAAAGAAAACAAATATTGGAGGCTGGAATTTGGTTCAGAGGTTAAAAGTTCTTGCTTACAAATCCTGCCCAACTGAGTTAAATTCCCAAGCCGCCCACATCAGCCAGAGGCAAAAAGTGGACAAGAATCTTGTGCTCATTTATGGTGGCAATTATTTCTTTTCTGACTTAATTACTCTTCCTATGACATCCACTGTTATACTGAATAGAAATGTTAAGTGTAGTCAGTCATCCTTGTCTCATTTCTGATGTTTCAACTTTTATATATTATTAGTTATAGGCTTAGATTGTGGAATATTTCTTCTATAACTAATTTGCTGAGAGTCTTTGTCATGAACATTTACTGAATTTTTCTGCCACGAGAATGACTTGATCATTGAGTTGAAGCCAAATCTAAGAGCACTTCAAAATCTATATCCAAAAATGATGGCAAAGTCCAGAGCTGGAACACAAATAAGTGGGACTTTTGCCAGGTAGATGAACTGATACTGTTAGTAAATGTGTGATCAAGAATGAAAATAGAGCAGGAACAAGATTGCAGGACCATGGCCAAGTAGAATGAAGCCAAGGAATTTAGATAACACAATCAGAACCATAAGGAATAAATCTTCCAAAACAGTATAGGCCTGATTTCTCTGTTCTTTATTCTCTACTCTACTGATTTTCCAATTATTTATTTCATTGTTTTATATCTCTTACTTTATTGCAAAGCTGTCACAAAGTGATTTTCTAATAAATGGCTGTCATAAATTGTTTATTCCTGGGTCTATGATAGTAGGTACTACTTTTCTAAAATCTTCCTCATATTCTATGACTTATACTTTCCTTAATTTAATATTATCTTTATACTTGAGATTAATAAATGCATTTGTATATTTTTTTCTATACTTAGTAAACTTTCTTTATGAAGGTATTTTTGCTACTGATTATATTATATTATATTATATTATATTATATTATATTATATATAAGCTTATTGTTCTATAGTTGAATTGCCTAAAAGGGAATATTATCCATTGGAGCAAATGATGAGTATAACAAGCAAGAAAACATTCCACCATTATCAGTACCTTTTTTGTATGTCTCATTTCTTGTTACACTCTGCCAGAAACCAAGTAAGTTAATTTTATATTTTAAAAAAATCTTTTCACATAAGTAAATACCAGAGAAAATGAAATGTCTGTTGAAAATTCCTGAAGAAGTCACATTCATTTGAGATTTAAAATGAACAATAGAAGCAAAATTATAATTGTAAAACTGCAATTTCAATGATGTTATTTATTTCTAGTGAGGGTTAAAAGTAAATATTCACAACATGAAAATATGATGACTATGTGAAGGGGATAGATAAAAATAATATAATCTGAAAGTTTCCATTTCTATAAAGGGATTAAAATACTTTAAAGGCCCACTTTTTCTAGCTTTAATAATCATTTGTATAATCCCAGTGTTTCAGATCTCTGAAAACCTAACATGATAAATGCTTCAGTATGCCAATAATATGAAGGGATGTCTTCTCTTGACAACCAAAGTAGCTAAATACAAAAGAGATAGCAGGGATGCAGAAAAGTCAACTGCTTAAATTGTGACTTTAATATTCATCCATAAAAATGGATCATATTGCAATATCTCCAGAAGTGATTTTACACTTGTACAATATCCACCAGTGAAACTGGGGATATAATATTCTCTAAATTCCAACTGTCCTTTCCAAGTGATGTTTTATCATCGTATTTACTCAAGTATTTTGGCTTCTATTGTTGCTCCCTCTCAGAGGTTCTCATGGTAGTTCAATTCAGCTACCAACATTGATGACTCTTTTCTAGCACTTTTCTTTCCCATGGATGAATGTACTTTACTGCCAGAGCAAATTAGAGACACAGTACTTACAATTCTGGAATTGTCACTTTTAGTACATTTTAGTCTTTTATGCATGAATTAAAGCACTAATGAGCTATCCAGAACAGACATAGCAAGTGAAATTGCAGTCATGTATTTTTCCAGAATAACGTTTTTCACTGTAGGTTAAATCAAAGTCAATCTATTAATATTTAATTTCTCATAACATAAATAGGAAATAAAAAAGAAATACTAATTGAAGAAGAGTTCTTAAAAGAAGAGTCACATATACATTTTCATGAATAAATTTGGGAGAATAGGAAGCTCTTTAAACAATTTTATGAAAGACAGCCTAATAATGAAGAAAAACTTGCAAGTCTGTTGAAATATTAATGAATGCTTTTGATTCATACAAAATACATTATAGTTCTATTCAGTGGAGAACTTCCAAACAAAACACCAGAAGGTCAATTTTATGCCGTAAATATTCTTAGAAAATTATCAAACCACATTGTATAATTTTCAGTCACATATGCCTGTGCTGTTGACCCAGTCCCCAAATATTTTTCTCTAGGATTTCTTTCCACAAAGTATCCTCTCCTCTTCTTTTCCATTCATTCTCCTTTCTTTACAGGAACATTATTTTTATCTTATATTCACATTTTCAAGTATCTCTTATTTATGTTTTATAATTGTTGGAGAATAAGTACATATTGCCATCTACCTTTCTCCTGGACTACACAGTTATTAATCTAGGCATCGAAGCTGACATATGAAGTATATCATATGACTTTCATGCTTAACAGTATTCAACGCTTTCCCATTGTTTCTTTGACTAAAATCTAAACTGTTTACTACAGATTTTCAATGGTTTATTTTCAGTTTATTGATTTCTTGATCTCTTCCAAAGTCATTCTGCTCTTGATTTATCCTGTTTCATCTCAAGGTGCTTTTTTTTTTCCTATCCCTATGTCAACTATTATCTTCTGTCATACCCATTAACCCAGTGTTAGCTTATTCTTTCATTTATGGATTTGCATGTCACAGTGAAGTATGATACTCTGTCAACCCCAGTACATGGCTATATCCCAAGTCTTTTGTATTAAGCTCACCAATTTTTTTTTGAAAAAATAGAATTATATTCAGGGACATTGAAGAAATCTAGGATTAACATGAAGACCAATGTTCATTTATGTAAGCATATTCAATATATAATTGTTGTATTTTGATTCAGGTGTTCCCCCCAAACATAGGTGTTATGAATCGTAGGTTCCCAGATGATGGATATTTGGCAATTAATGCTTCCTGGAGGCAGTGTATTGTTGGGGGAGGGCTTATGGATATTATAGCCAGTATCCCTGACCAGTGTTTGGCACACTCTCTTCTTGTCTACCTTATGTTGGCCAGGGGGTAATGTGCACCCACTGCTCATGTCATCATTTTCTCTTGCCATCATGGAGCTTCCCCTCAATTCTGTAAGCCAAAATATACCCTTTTTTCCCAAAAGCTGCTCTTGGTGGAGTGATTTCTTCCAGCAATGAGAACCTGACTGCTACAGTAATGTTGGTTCTGAGGAGTGGTGTCAATTGCTGCTAGACACCTGAGTGTGTGGCTTTGGTCTTTTGGAGCCGATTTTCAAGTGGAATGTGGAAGGATTTGAAACCTTGGCCTAAGATATGCTTTGCAGTGCTATAAGTACAGCTTAATGGACTATTCTGGTCAGAGTTGAAAGACCTGAATAAAATAAGAGCTATGGACTGTGAGGCTTGGCTTATGAAGGTAAGAAAGAGCTTTGCTTGGACTTGGATAGAAGCAGTTTGTATGAGAAGCTTGCTTTATGCCTGTGCCCTTAGAATTTGTGCAGGGTTGCATTGCATAGAAATGGACAAAATAAACAATTATTTCTGAAAAGCTCCTCTTTGTCGGGTGATTTCTGCCAGCATTGCGACCTGACTGCAACAATAATGTTAAATTAAAATTCTTAAAATTAATTCAATCCCTAGAGAAGGACCCTTACATTGTGTATGTGTGTGTGTATTCATTTACTTGTATAATTCTAGTATAAATGTAGGAAAATTTATAGAATAGAAAAATGAACTATCATATTAGATATATGTATTTTTTACTATAATAATATTTTTTTTCTTTCAAACACAACCAGAACTTAAGCTAGCTTTGAATACACAATAGGCTAGAGTCAAGAAACACCCCCAGTGACACACCTCTTCAAGCAGGGCTCAGCCTTCTGGAAATTTAGAAATCTTAATAAACATGCCTGAGGTTATGGGGGACTTATACATTTAGACTATAACATATTGCCTAATATTCCTATACAGTTATATTCTTGTAACTTGAAAGCCTTTACAAATAATAGCATAGCAATCAGAAATCACAAAAAAGAAAATATTTATTCAACTTGACTATGTTCACATAATCCTGCTATTCAATACCATGCAATCTTTTAAAAATAAATGAAAATCTGGAGAAAATGTTTATAACAAAAGTAAAAGACTTTACATAAAGTTAACAGAATCCATTCTAATAAAATTAGCAAAGCTTAAAAATATATGCAGACAAAGAAATTGGGCATTAAAATAGGAAAATATACTTGGTTATAGTAATAATAATATCACAAAGAATATAATTATTTAAAAAAATCAAATAAGAAATATTGAAGTAACACCATGATGTGAATACAGAAGATAGATTACTTCATTCAAACACTGTCAACATGCATGAAATTAGTAACTTGGTTCTGTAAGATAATATGGCAATCATACATCAAAACATAAGCTATGCATATCATTTGTTCCAGAATCACTTTTGACAACTGTTAGTCTTGGGAGAGTAAAGAAATAAGTATGCAGTAGGTTGTTCACTGGAACATTCTAAATGAAGATTAAATATCAGAAATAAAATCCATATGAAGAGTGCTGGTGAAGGAAATTATGACATATGCATGTGCCATACAAATCACAGACTAGTAAAAATAAACTGAAGAAAATGGTGTGTATCTTCATAGAGTTGCAAATATATTTGCAATATATTGCTGCACTTTAAAGTTAGTTTACCAAAAAAATAGTATCATTATGACCTCATTATTAGAAGTGTATATGTATGTGTACATGGGTGTTTTGTGAATATCATAAGGTTTGGGGGGTTATATTTTTATAAAATATAGATATTTGGAACCACATTTAAAGTTTCTAATCCTTGTAAATATTTATTATTATACCTATATAGTGTTGTTCCTATCAATGAATAGTTAGAGAAGTCTCTTTTTTCAGATGACAGTGACCACTGATCATACTCTAAACTTGTCAAAATACTGAAAATAATTGACAGTTGAGTATTCAGCACTAAATGAGATATTTCTATCACACCCTTAAAGGTGCAGGGTTTATTTCAGAGGAGGTGGCCAAAAGAATTTAGGAGCTGGGAAATGGGAAGGATAAACACAGTATCTCATACACAAAGTGATTGTTGCATTCATGACCCCACTATGATTTTTGCTACCAGCACAAGTCTTGCATAATATTGAATCAAGCAACATGTCATAGATGATGAAGAAATACTGAAGTTAAAAAAAAAAACACATCAAAATGGAAAAGGGAATTCTCAAAATGGAAAAGGGAGGATGGGGTTCAGTGGAGGAGGCATGAGGAACGGAGACAAAGGGTGTGTTGGGAAGGGATTATGTGCATTGTAAAATATTTTTAATAAAACCCAGAGAAACAGAGGCTCCTAAGAGCCCATCACTGAAGTAGACTTAAAACTCACCCAACATGACTCAGGGAATTTTGCAGAAGAGGGGGCGGAAAGATTGTTAGAGCCACAAGTTGGGACATTATGCACAGAGACATTGCCTCTCCCCCATAACTGACTGCTGCCCCCACAATGCAAGGCCCATAATCCCCATGGGGATGACCTGTGCCCCGGCCAGCGGGGGTAGAACAAAGACCGGAGAGGAAGTCAACCTGAATGGGAGAAGGCAAATAGACACAAGAAGGAGACCAAGCTAGGTGTTTGTCAAGGTCTCAAAATTTTATTTTTACATATAGGTTTATATAGGGTTGTAGGGGGGAAGGGGTGTAGTTAGAACAAAAAGCACAGGGTTACAGGCTAAACCACCAATATCCTTGTTTCTTCACCAGTTACCGGCAGCACCGGGAAGTTATCAACCAAGCATACGATTTCTTTGTTTCTGGTAATTGAATATTAGATGAGGAAATAGAAACTTGAACTCACAACATGGCGGTTTCTGTCAACATGGCCGAGGTTTGGCTTATAGCTCCCAACAGACCTGCATCCCCAATGAGGAGAGCCTTTTCGGAAAAGGGGCAGGGTTGAGGAAAAGGATGGTGCCATCATGTGTTTTGTTCCATACTAAGTATGTCCACAACTAAAAAACAGTAATTTAGAAAAAAATTAAAAAGATGGCTAGAGAGATAGCTTAGTGGTTAAGGATCTTGCTTGCGAAGCCAAAGGATTTGGGTTTGACTTCATAGAACCCATGGGTGAGCCAGATGCACAAGGTGGTACATGCATCTAGACTTTGTTTACAAAGGCTGGTTACCTTGATGCACCCATTCTCTCTCTCTCTCTGTCTCTCTCTCTCTCTTATCATAAATAAATAAATCTTTTTGATGATATATATTTAAATTTTTTTAAATTTATTAATTTTTATTACTAATTAATTTTGTACTCAGTGAATACAGTCAAGTTGGTACCATTGTTAGGCTTATCCATGTACTGCCCCTCCCCCCTGGCCCCTCCTTGTTGAGGTATATGGGTCATGCATTGTGGAGTTAGCCCACAGTTATGGATAGGAGAAATGTCTCTGCATATCATGACCCACCATGTGGCTCTGACATTCTTTCCGCCCCCTCTTCCAAAAAATTTCCCTGAGCCATGTTGGGTTGATTTTTGGTCTGCTTCAGTAATATAAAGAAAATGTTCCTAGTCACTTGTGATTCTTCTCTTGTGAACTGTGTGCTCATTTATTAACCCATTTAGTGACTGGTAGATAAGTGTTTTTGTATTTAATTTTTGTACTTATTGGTTAACTCTGGTAATTAGCCCCCTTTTTGAAGTATATTTGGCAAATATTTTCTTCCATTCTCTATCCAGTCTGTTCTTTTTGCTTATGGTCTCTTTTTCTGTGCAGAAAATTCATAATTTAATATAGTCTCATTTGTTGATATCTAGGGCTATTTCCTAGGCTACTGGAGTTCTGTTCAGAAAATTTTGCCTATTTTTTTATGTTGAAGAGTATTCCCTAATTTTTCATCTAGCATTTTCTGTGTTTCAGGATTCAGAGTGAGATATTTTAATAAATTTGATATAATATTTGGACAGCAATAGAGTTATAGATCTAATTTCATTCTTCATAAGGTGAATACCTAGTTTCAATAGCAACATTTGTTGAATAAGCCTTTTTCCACTGAATATTTTCGCATAAGTCAGTTAAGTGGCCAATGCAGTATGGATTTAGTTCTCCTTAGCCATCGGGGAAATGTATATCAAAACAATTGTGAGATAGCATCTTACCCCAGTGAAAAATGACTATTACCATCAAGAAAACTGACAAAAAATACTGGTGAAGATGGGGGAAAGAGGAACACTCACCTACTGTTGGTTGCATGCAAACTAGTAAAGCCATTCAGGAAGTCAGTATGGAGGTGTCCTCAAAAACTTAGAAATATACCTTTCATAAAGCCAAGTTATACCATTTATGGGAATATACCCTAACAGTTAAACACTGTGTTATATCCATGTTTATTGTGGCTCTATTTACAAAAGCTAAAATTGGGAATCAGCCCAGAAACACATCAATAAATGAGTGAAAAAATAAAATATGATACATATACACAATGGAATTCTATGCAGCAGAACAAAGAAATGAAATTTGCATGAAAATGGAAGGTTTGGAAACATGAAACAAGTGAAGTGAGTGACTCAAACTCGTAATAACCAAAAATGAATATTCTCCCTAATACATGGGTCTTAGTGTAAAAAATAGAACCCCAGAAGGGAAATTAAAAAACAAATTGTACTTGAAAATACAAGAATAAATTATACCTCAATCTGTGTATGACAATTAAAATATATTAAAATATTTTTAAAGAATCTAAAATAAAATAAATATTATATTTTTAATTTTTTTTACAAACTAAAAGTGTTCTTGCTGAAAAAAATGAAAGAAGGAAATAAGGAAGGAAGGAAGGACATAAGGAAGGAAGGAAGGAAGGAAGGAAGGAAGGAAGGAAGGGAAGAAAGAAAAGATGGAAGATAGTTTAAGGCCCGCCTTTATTGCAAAGTAATTGAGAATGATCAAGATGGGCAAATTAGTAAGACTGTCTCAAAATGAAGATATAACCACTATGGGACTGTATTTAGTGGCATGACAACACTTGTTTAGCATATTGAAGCCTTAGGTCCATTTTTTTTGTTTTGTTTTGTTTTCTTAGGTAGGGTCTGCCTCCAGCTCAGCACTGACCTGGAATTCACGATGTAGTGTTCGGATGGCCTTGAATTCAGTGATCCACCTACCTCTGCCTCCCAAGTGCTGGGATTAAAGGCATGCGCCACCACGCCCTGCCTTATGTCCAATTCCTAACACTGAAAAAAAAAAGAATGAGAGAGATTGAGAGATAAGTTTTTGAATATATTATTGATCAAAAAATCAATCATCCCTGGGCTGAAGAGATTGCTTAGTCGTTAAGGTACTTCCCTTCAAACACTTGCATCTGGAGTTGCTTTGCAGGGGCTAGAGGCTCTGGCATGTCCATTCATATTCATTCTCTTTCTTTCTCACTGTGACTATCTCTCTCAAATAAATAAATAAAATACTTTTTAAATTTTTTTTTCCTTTATTAGTTAGTTTTGTATTCAGCAAATACAGTCAGTTTGGTACCATTATTAGGCTCATCCGTGATCTCCCCCTCCTCTTGGCCCCTCCTTGTTGAGGTATATGGGTCATGCGTTGTGGAGTTAGCCCACAGTTATGTGTAAGATAATAAAATACTTTTAATAGTCAGCCTTTCTGCTTAAATACAGGATTTATTCATATATTGTTTTTTGTTTTTTTTCTGGGGTGGGGGTGCAATCTTGCTTAAGCCTTGGCTGGTCTGGGCCTCACTAAGTAGCCTTAGCTTGTCTTCAAAAGATTGTTTATTATATTTGTGTGTAAACAGTTTAGATGACCATCATTCTTTTACTGTAATGTAATGTCTCCTATAGGATGAATGTTTCTTTACAACAAAGGGAGTACATTTATTTGAGCTCTGTTTTATCTTTTTATATATGTAAATGGTATATTTTTATTAGTTATGTACACAGTGGGTATACAGTCATGCTGATACTATCATTTGCCTCCTCCCTGTCCTTCCCCCTCCACACGAGGAAGGTGGGGGAAAATGGGTCGTGCATTGTGGGGTTAGCCATTAGTTATGGGTAGGAGGCAATATCTCTGTGCATAATGACCCAACATGTGGTTCTAACATTCTTTCTGCCCCTCTTCTGCAACTTTCCATGAGCCATATTGGATTCATTTTGTGTCTGCTTCAGTGATGAGGTCTTGGGAGCCTCTGTGTCTCTGGATATCAGATTTGGTAGGAGATGAGTATTCTCTGTGTCTATCTCCTTCACCCTTGTGCTGAATATTTTAAAACGTACAGAATTTTAAATATTGTAAGGTTGACTTCAGGAGTATAATGCTATGACAAAAGATAATTTATTGAATGCTTTACTGTGAAAATATTGATTAAATTTACACTTCGAAAAATAAATAACCATCAGTCAAAAAACTTTCACATGTCCATGTTAGTTCCTCCTTCTTGTAACCTGGTGCTCATGTAGCAATACTCTTTCCCTGTTTATCGACAATTGACATACAATTCCATGGAAGTATGATCTAAAGATTTTGCAAGAGCACATAAATTCAGTTATTATAAAAGACTCACTACAAAGAAAACTGTATGATTTATTTTCAATACTTCACAAATGTTGAAAAATTAACAAAAATAATTAATTAAAAAGAAATTTATGATAAAACAAGTAATTTAATGAATTGGTTAAAATTGAAAATGGGTACCTCCCCAAAATAAAATGTGGTAATCATTTACCATTATATAAGTGTCAACAAATCAGCATTAAGTGGTGATACCTAGTATGATATAGGAAGAGTGAATGGCAAAAATGGGCATTTGAGAACATTTTGAGTGATGGCAACTTTTAAAACTTGATTTGTGAGGAATTATTTTCATAATTCCAAAAGTTTAATATAGAATAGTGAATTATACAATGGAAATGTGTAAACTGTATAGAATGCAAAAAATATGTAATAAAATATAGAAAATATATTGCTATATTGGGTAAAGTTAGTATTGTGGAAATAAAACAATAATGTAAAATACATAGAAAAAATTTAATTGAAATTTTTGGGTATTTGCACTTATGATCTATTTATATGATATTAATATTGCATTGAGGAAAATAAATGTAAATCAGAATAAAAGAAGAGTAAATGGTGAACACATACAAATTATCAATAAAAGTAAACATTTAATAAAATTGTAGTAAAAATCCCCACCATTCCTCATTCTTTCCTAATGTTTAACTGGATATACAAATAGACAAGTAAATGTATGTAAATTTGGAAAGAAGTCAGATTTTCATCATCTGATTTTTGCATAATCCTTGTGAAGTTTAGAAAAAAATAATTCAAATAAGGTAGTATAAACACGGAAGAATATCTGCTTTGTAAAATTTGACATATTTGACCACATAAAAATTGGAATGTTGTTTTAAATTCTCTCCATAGATGAGAATAACATTAATATATTAAATGGGAAGAATTTGCATTTTATGCAATGAATAATATGTTAGTATGATGAATACAAACAAATCTGTCACACTGCAGAAGAAAAGCATACCCCAATGCAGGATATAAATGAACAGGATACATGAAAAGGCATTTTCCAGAGCAAGTGACTATTATGAATTGAATCTAGAATAATTCTGCTACACACTCATATTTTGTGGTTGTATTTTGAAGGCTATATAGCCCTAGTTGATGGGACTAGGAAGGTTGGAGCAGATCAGTGAGCAGAAGGTCTTTGAACTTGCCTTTTTTGGTTCTTGGTCCTCCACAATGTGGCGGAAGACTTCCACAGCCTTTTTTCTGCCATGAAGGCGGCAATGCCTTCCTCATGATTTAGTATTAAGCTCTGAAAATGTGAGCACAAAGAAATATTTCTTCCTTTAAGTTGTGAACGTCAGCTCTTTTATTCACAGCGAAACAAACATAACAAAGTTACATAAAACAAAGGCAACAAATAAAGCAAAAATAATTAATGAAAATTCATTCAAGATAACTAAAATATTCCACAATACAAGAATTATAATAAGCTTTCTGTACTGCATTTGTAGATTTTTTTTTCCTTCTTTACCTTGCAGTAGTGGAGCTAAAGGTCTTAAAGGAGGTAGGCAAGAATTTTACCACAAAGTTACAAAGCTACATTTCCAAAACTTTTTTTTTTTTTTTTTTTGAGACAAGGTTCAGATAAGTTGTTCAGGCTGGCCTCCTTGAATTCACTATGTAGCCTATGAAAGAGTGAACATGTGATCTCCCTGCCTCAACTTCCAAAGTAATTGAGTTACAGGTATGTGTCACTTTCTGTCTTGCAAATATTTTTTAATATGTGCTATATTACTTTAGAAAATATGAGGAGATATGTAGGATAAGTTGGTTATTTTCTGGAGAACGATATGAAAGTATTTAAAATGTTTAAATTATTACAAAAATATCTCAAATAATTTAAACATTTTCATAATTATTTTAACAACAATGTTACTTGGTTCTCAAATGATGTTGAATGTGTGGGGCGGAAAATTAAATAAATGTATCATGAAGAAACGTGTGTGTGTGTGTGTGTGTGTGTGTGAGAGAGAGAGAGAGAGAGAGAGAGAGAGAGTAGTACCAATTCCAACATGTATAGGAATAGTCACTTTTTCCTGGTCACATACAGCCAATTGTCATATATGAAATATTCTAATTTGCAACCTAAGGTTGTAGTACTGATATGGAAGAACCTTGCAACAAGGTAACAAATTTAGATTGTAGGTTGTGAATGATTATTTTTGTAACACTAGCATTTTAACTGTCTCTTTTATACATTCTCTAAAATAATTCCATTGCTACAGTAATTTTAAATCACATTAGACATGAAAAAAAACCTCTCTAACTAAAGGTGATTCAGATTGCTGTAAGGTTCTATTTTATCTAGAATCAGACTTGGGCTCTGTCCCTGGCTGTTTACTTCAGCATGAAACCTTAGTCAATTTAGTGAATATATCTCACACATTGTATTTTATCAAGCTTTTTATCTTCCTTTCCCCTTAGTTCATCATCGCTATGGCCTCCCCTTTTGATTCCTATTTGTATTTCCTCTTTGTAATTTGAAATATGCTGTTCCCCAGCATGCTTTTCAGCTATAAACATCTACTTTTCTATTACATTGGTTCTATCAGTATTCAAATTGAAATTGACATTAAAGTACAATGAGTACATGCTAGTAAAAATAATATTTAAAGCCGGACATGTTGGTGCATGCCTTTAACCCTAGCACTCAGAAAACAGAGGTAGGAGGATGGCCATGAATTCCAGGCCACCCTGAAACTACATAGTAAATTCTAGGTCAGCTTGAGCTACAGCAAAATCCTACCTCAAAAACAAAAAAATAAAAATTAAATTAAAAATAATAATATTTTAAAATGTAAAAGTTCTCCAATTGCATAAGGAACATTATCTCGCTCACTATCTTAGTCCTTTTGAGTTACTATAATATAATACTGTATTTCTCTATTCCTTCTCAGTTAACCTAGAACAAATTATTTATTGGAATAAGGTTGTCAGTTAATCTAATTACATGGCTGACCTCAAAATACAATTTAAACAAGAGAAATAGAAAATAACATTTTTTGAATATTGCTAAAGATGAATCTTTCAGATTTCACAGACTAACTTCTCATACCCTTGGTCACATGTTGAATTCTTAACCTGGAAGAAATAGTTTTCCACTAATTATGAAGATATAATCCTTGGGGAATCATAATTTTTTTACAAATACATCTTTGGTAAAAGCTTAGTTATGGCACAAGGAAATAGATAATGTATTTTTTTTGGAACTCATTTGAAGTAGAAATGCATTTCAAGGTAAAATACCAAATACATTTGTACATCTTGTGAGAAACAAACCAAAATTAACAAACATTATGCAAAGATACCCTATGTTCCACGTCTTGTTTACCAGCATTTGTTATCCTTCACAAATTCTAGTTTTACTCTATTAAAATTCAAGGTTGGGTTTTCTTGGCTTCCACATAAGACAACATACAGGTCTTTTCTTCTGAGGCTTCCACATTCCATAACATGATGCCAACCAAGTTCAACTATTTTGATACAAATGTCATGATCCCATATTTTAAAAAATTATTGACAACTCCCATAGTTATAGACAATGAGCCATCATATAGCCATCAGGGAAATGGAAATTAAAACTACATTGAGGGCTGGAAAAGATGGCTTAGTGGTTAAGGCACTTGTCTGCAAAACCAAAGGACCCCAGTTCAATTCCCCAAGACCCATGTAAGCCAGATGCACAAAGGGCACATGCATCTGGAGTTCATTTGCAGTGGCTGGAGGCCCTGGCATGCCCATTCTTTCCCTCCCTCTCTCTCTCTCTCTCCCTCTCTCTTTCTCTCAAATAAATAAATATATTTTTTTAAAAAATAAATAAAAACATGAGAGCTTTAAAAAAATAAACTACATTGAGATTCCGTCTCACTGCTGCCAGAATAGCTACCATCATAAAAACAAATGACAACAAATACTGGTGTGGATACAGGAAAAGAGGAACCCTTTACACTTTTCGTGGTCCAGCCATTGTAAAAATCAGTGTGGAGGTTCCTCAGATAGCTAAAAATAGATTTATGACCTAGATTTACCACTTCTAGGCACATATCCTTCAAATGATGAGTGGATAATGAAGATGTGGTATGAAATTTGCAGGAAAAATTGGTGTGTCTGGAAAGGATTATACTTAGCGACATAACCCAGGCCCGGAAAGCCAAACTTCACACGTTCTCTATCATATGTGAATCCTAGATACAAATGATTGGACTTCAATGTGAGTTGGAATAAAATTCAGTAGCAGAAGCAAATAAGCTAGAAAGGGGATTTAAAGGGAATAGAAAGGGAAGGAGAGGGGGACTTAATAGGATGATATTGTATATATGTAAGTAGAAGAATAGACTAATGTGTGGTAAAGGCCTAAGTGAGATCAGGGGAAGAGATTGAGTAAAGTAAAGGTGGAGGGAGGGCTAAGAGGATATGAATAAGTCATATGGAAACCTACTCTTTTGAACTATGACACAACCAGAAGCCATAGATTGTTAGTAGAAAATTTTCAGTGCCAGTGATGGGATACCTTTCAGTGAGTTGTTGCCCAAGGAGGTTATTTATGCCCACAAAATATTATAGGCCATTGTCAAGGCTCTTGGTTTCCCACTAGGAATAGGTGGTAAGACCCTATTGCTGAAGACTTCACATACTTGGGCTACAAGGTCACTGAGATATCTTGTTGGAGCTGAGCTGGAAACCTACTCCACATAGACCAACTGACAGAAATATGGGAAAAGCTATGCTGTATGAAGTTCAATGGAAGAGAGAGAAATCACCAGTGAAGACTCTCAACAGTGGATATTGCAAGCCTAAAATTTGGCCAGCCAGGCGAAATGAGCCAATGGGTAAAATAGCGGCATGTTTTTTATGGGGGAAAATAATTACTCTGTAATTGGACTGGAGGCCCACTCCACAGGAGGGAATGCATCCCTGATATTGAAAACCTGCAATAGGGGTAGTCATGAGCCTTAGGGTTGTAATGTCTGCTGGTTTCTGGCTAAATGTATATACTATGCTCACCAAACTGCCAAGTAAACACCTCTCTTAACTTGCATACCCATATATTAATGCTACTCTCACTTTTAGTTAGAGAAGCTTCTCTTTTCAGATGGAGGTGGCCTTGGGATGACTCAGAAGGAACCATGGTGCTGAGAAAAAGTGACAGAGGAGTGCTCAGCCCTGAAATATCTCTATCACAACTTCGAAGGCACAGGGTCCATTGTGGAAGAAGTGGCAAAAAGAATGTAAGAACCAAAGGAAGGGTAGGATTATTTACAACACATTCCTCAAGACACAAAATGGCCTGTATATCCATGACCTTGCAGTGTCTGAGACTACCTACACAAGATCATCATAAAAGGAGGAAATGATGATGACATCAATATAAAAGAGAGACTGATTGAGAGGGGAAAGGGGTATGATGGAGAGTGGCATAGGAAAGGGGAAAGTGGGGGAGGGAGGAAATTATCATAGGTTATTGATTACAATTATGGAATTTGTCAATAAAAAGCAAATTTAAAAAAAAGACAATGAACCATGGTAATCCTTTCCCTACCCCTCTTACCCTTTGTATCTCCACTGTCCATCATATCATCTTCCGTTATCAATCAGTCTCTCTTTTGTTTTGATGTTATCATCTTTTCCTCCTATTATGAGAGTATTTTATAAGTAGTGCCAGGTACTATGAGTTCATGGGTATCCAGGCTATTTTGTGTCTGGTGGAGTGCATTGTGAGCAGTCCTACCCCTCTTTTGGCTCTTACATTCTTTCTGCCACCTCTTTTCTTCTTCTTCTTCTTCTTCTTCTTATTATTATTATTATTTATGTACACAGTGTGTATACAGTCATGTTAGTACCATTGTTAGCCTCCTCCCTGTCCTCCCCCCTCCATAGGGACGCTCTTCATTGGGGAATATGGGTCATGCATTGTGGGGTTAACCTTCAGTTATGGGTAAGAGGCAATGTCTCTGTGCATAATGACCTAACATGTGGCTCTAACAGTCTTTCTGCCCCTCTTCCACAAATTTCCCTGAGCCATGTTGGGTTCATTTTAGGTCTACTTCAGTGATGAGGTCTTGGGAGCCTCTGTGTCTCTGGATATCTGGTTTGGTAGGAATTGAGTGTTCTCTGTGTCTATTTCCTTCACCCTTGTGCTGGTACCAGGTTCACAAAGAAAGCAGCACTCTTGCATATTTCCCCAATTACTCTATGGTTCAGCTGGGGCCCTAGTGAGGTGTGAGGACTGATTCCTCAGGATCTGCATCTATCTGAAAAAGAGAAGCAAATTCACCAACAGAGACTGAAGTCAGCACCAGATAAATGGGATAAACATTATTATTTTAGAGAGAATTTAATAGGTGTAGGCCCTGTTGTAGCTCATGATTAGTGGGAGGTTGATAATGGGGAGCAACCTTGTTTTTTTGATATTATTCTGATCTTGTTTCCCAGAACCAGCTATGAGTTGCATTCCACTGAGTGCATCCGTTAGCCAAATCAAGAGCAGTTGGTTACCTTCCATGGTTGTATGCCACTATTGCACTTGTGTGAGCAGCATGTCAGGTTGTTTGATGCTGAGTAGCTTAGACCACGATTCATTTGGACAGATGCTGGTCATTTTCCCTCAGTTGCTCATGTAGCACCTTCTGGCACTAGATGAGCTAATTGTCTGGGTACTGACTATATTCCAGATTCTAGCGAGGTCACTGCATGTTCCATACCAAAAGCATATGGTGTCCTTAGCAGTAGGGTTTTAACACCAGCCTCTGGTGGGTCGTCATGTATTCTGACAGAAATCTGTCTTCTTTTGGGAAACCTTGTAGGTCACCTCTTCCTCAATGGATTCTGTACCTTGGAAGGTGTGATGGAGATGTTGCAGTGCTGAACACTAATCCATCATTTCTTCTCAGCACTATGGTGCCTTCTGAGTCGTCTTAAGGTCACCACCATCTGAAAAGAGAATCTTTTCTAGCCAAAAGTGAAAGTAGAATTAATATATGAGTAGTACCATTAAGATAAGTGCTTATTGGGCAGTTTGGTGAGTATAATATATGCATTTAGCCAAACACCAGCAGACATTATACCCCTAGGGCTCAAGACCTCCCCTGTCATAGGTTTTCAGTATCACGGAGTGAGCCTGCAGTCAAACTAGAGAGCACTTGGTTTCCCCCATAACAGACATGCTAATATTGTACCTGTCAGCTCATTTGGCCAAAATTAAGGCTTGCAGTGTCCACTGTTGTTTATCTCCACTGATGAATTCTCTGTGTCCCATAGAGCTACATACAGGGTAGCTTTTTCCAGCTTTCTGTCAGCTACTTTAGAGAGAGGAGTTTTCCATCTTCTTTTTAAGTTAATAATATTTCCCTGCCTATCCATTGGTGAGTTTCTCTGCCTTTGTTACTAAGTACTTAACTACATGGAACTACAAGAATTGTCTTTGATATGCTGTTTTCATTTACTCTCAATGTATGCCTGATTTTGGGAAAACTAGCTCTTGGATTTGGTTTTAGTTTTTTGAGAACCACTCCTACATACAGACCGTTTTCCATAGTGGCTGTACAAATTTATATTCCTACAAACAAGAAGGCATGTGTTAGTTTTCTTTTTACTACATGTTTTCTCTAGTAACACTGCATTTCTTTGTACTGTGTGGGGTACTTTATGATATATCTGATCCAAGATCTTGAAATTTGATCATTCAGAAACACTTTCCTCTCAGACAACTTCATGGCTAAGTATTTCTTATTTTCAGGTCTCATCTAAAATTTCAAGGACTCAATAGGTTCTTGAACATTCTGTCCATGGTACAGGCATCATCCTTCCCACCATAGTCATCCTTGTGTCCCAATTTATAGTACTTGGAGTACTCCTAACACTTTTTCTTGATTTACTTGTTTATTCTATTTAAGTTAACTAAATTTTTCCCCTACCTAAATTAAATACTTACTATGTCTCTCTGTTTCAGTAAACTACCCTTACAGTTTATCTCTCTCTCTCTCTCTATCTCTCTCTCTCTCTATATATATATATATGTACATAATTTTAAATATAGAACAAATTATTTGGTTGTGTTGTTTGCAGATTTAACTAATTTTTCCTTTAAGATTTTTAAGCATTTGTACATATTTTTATATAAGATAAATTGCACTTAAATTTAATGCAACTTACACAACTAAAATATTTCCTGTTAAACTAATATAAAATCTTAGTCAATTGGGCTGGAAAGGTGGCTTAGTGGTTAAGCACTTGCCTGTGAAGCTTAAGGTCCCCAGTTTGAGGCTCGATTTCCCAGGACCCACATTAGCCAGATGCACAAGGGTGTGCACCTCTGGAGTTCATTTGCAATGGCTAGAGGCCCTGGCATGCCCATTCTCTCTCTATATCTGCTTCTTTCTCTCTGTCTGTCACTCTCAAATAAATAAATAAAAATAAACAAAAAAATTTTAAAAAACCTTAGTCAATTAATTGTTTTGTCTAATAATCAATGAAATTCAACTGACACATGGTAAAATAATAATATAAGGGGTACTAGAAGTCTGTTTCATTGTTAAATATGTTGAATTGTATTAGATAACTCAGTGATACATGTAGAGATGGTTCTGTAAATATTATATGTATATATAATATCTATCTATAGATACACACATATTTATTTAATACTATTGTTATAGGATGAATGAGTGAACACATAAAATCTTTAGAGTGGAATGCTAATGAGAAAAGAGCAAACAGAGTGATCTTCATCTTTACCCAGTCCTTTTAATATATATAATTACCATTAATCACTCAAGTACTTATTAGTGGAGATGAGTCTATAACAATTTCCCATAAAGTTTTAGTAGTAATCATCCACAAACTCAAAGGCAAGCATATGATTGAACTGAATATGCACCTTTTAATTAAGCATAAGTCATATTGTATCTTGCTGAAAAGAAATTCAATTTTATAAGTATGGACCATTTAGTCACATTATCATTAAACACTATTTACTGGAGCAATATATACTTATTATATAAACAAAGATGCATAAATATATTTTCTAGGAAAGTTAATGCTTTAATTTAGAAATGTTTCTTGGTTATTATATTCTCTAATTGTCATATAAAACTATCTGTATCTTTTGGATGAAGAATAAGTAGATATTATATTAGTCTAGACACATACTACATGTTGCAACACATAGCTCTAGCATTCACTGCAATGTTTACAATTTGTACCAATTTTAAAATACATGAAAATTAAACCACAAGCAGCAGATAGAGTATTACAATTGTAGACACTGCAGTTTCCAGTGTTTTTCATGCTTATTTAACACTATTAATCATACTACCAAGTTTTAAAATTCTATTTTATTATCAGTTTTAGTAGAGAAACATTATAATTATTCCTTCAAATTGAAATTATCAGTCATGTTGACATAAGTTGTTTGAAAATTTAACTACTTTGCACTTTAATATTTTTCCAACATGGGTATTTATCTTTTATAAGATGGATTTCACTTAGTATTTGAGGCAACTTATACAACTGAAATGTTTCCTAATCATATGTGTGCACACGCCTTTGAACCCAGTATTAGGGAGTCAGAGGTAGGAGGATTGCTGTGTATTTGAGGCCAACCTGGGACTACAGAGTAAATCCCAGGTCAGCTTGGGCTAGAGGGAGACCCTATCTAAAAAAAAAAAAAAAAAGAGAGAGAGAGAGAGAGAAAGATAAATAAAATTTAAAAAATAAAATAAAAAATAAAAATAAACTGTTTCCTCTTAGGCTAATATAAAGTTTTATTTAATTCATGGTTTTGTCTCATAATCAGTGAAATTCAGCAGAGACATGGAATAATAATCATACAGTGGATACTGGGGATCTATGTCACTACTAAGTATATTGAATCGTACAGCATAACAACTCAGTGGTAATTTTAAAGATGTTTATGTAAATATAAGCTCTCTAATTCTAATTTAGGAGCTGACTAAATCAATACTAAGGATGCCATTGTTGGTTTAGATTAAAGTAATGAGTATGTTTCTTAGGAAATAATTCAAAAGTCGATATAGATGAAACAAAACAGTCTCTGTTCTATTTGTGATGTCGGATGTCCCTATATGTCAACCAGGCTTCAAAATCAAAATGTCCAACTTCAGTCTTCCAAATGCTTAGGATTACACTCTGCCACTTAGATCAACTTTGATTTTTTAACAATACTGAATATGTGAACTTACTCTTAGAAAGTGGAAGCCTTAAGGTCATAATTTTGTGTAATGTTTTGACTTGATTCACCATAATCCAGCAGTCAAAATTACATTATGAAAATATAATTTATAGTTAATGAGGTAGCATTTTAATGTGACATAAATATATGTGTGTGAGAGCACATAAACCTAAGAGCTGTTCCATTTGTATATAGACAAAAATATGACAGGAGGCTTGACTGGATACAGTTCCAATTTCATAACAAGTATAAATACTTCTTACTGTCAACACAAGAGATTTTTGAAAAATATATAGGTATTTCTGTTTAGATTCACTTGTCTCAAAATCATAGAGTATTATTTTCAATGTCAAACACAAAATTTTCTATTTCTAAATCAAAACTGGTGACTCATGGACCCCATAACACATTTTAGAATTTGTTTATGCACTCACTGAAATATGACTTTATCAAGACCTTAATGAAAATAAATTAAAATATTAATTCAATTCCTATTTTGTGCTAACATCTAAGTGTAGACCTATGAGCAAAACACAACTATGTATTTACATAAGCTGTTCATGTAATTGATGACACAGGACTAAATGCAACTATAAAAAAAATTACATGTGAAACAAATAGTTATTGGAACATTCACAAAAATATTTTTTTTTTGCTCTGAGAAGGTAAGGTTTGATGTGGGTTTTACATTTTTTTGTTTGTTTGGCTTTGTTTTTCTTTTCCAGGCAATATCTCACTCTAGTTGAGGTTGGCTTTGACCACAGTGATCCTCCTCCCCCCACCAGATTCACAAGGACTAGGATTAAAGGTGTGAGCCACCATGGCTAGTTTGATGTGAATTTAAAACAGTGTAAAGGATTTTTCCATGTAGTGAATGCATGAGAAATTAAGAAGAAGTAATCCAGATTAGTACAAAAGCAATTCAAAAATCACAGAGCTGTGAAAAAGGAGATTTTGCAGTTTGATTGCCTGGTGAGTAATATGAAGATATAGGAAGTGTGTGTGTGTGTGTGTATGTGTGTGTGATAATGAATCTGACAAAATTGATGACAAAGTAGAAAGGAAATGATGGAAAATGACACCACAATTTTACATCATATACAAATGAAAAATGTAGAAATATTAATAAATATTTTGTTAATCCCCAAGTTTTCAAACTTTTATGAGACTTCTGGAATGATGAAAACATAACAACTGACTTTTAACTCCCTCCTCAGAACTGATGAAAATTAACATTGTGCTGTAAGGGTGGGGAAAGACCTGAAAATTGTCCTCTGATCTCCACATATGTGCTATAGCAAACACGCTAATGCTTTCAAATAAATTCAAACACATGCCCACACATACACACACACAATTATTGTTTTTAGAATATTAATATTGAGAGAAGAGAATGATTGTAGTAGAACATGAGGATGGACAAATTTTGTCAACAAATAAAAATATAATAATACCATATTTCATATCAATATATAGCAATATCTGTATTCTATATATGTATCATTTCAAATATTTATTTATTTATTTATTAGGGGTGAGGCAGACAGAGAGAATGGGTACTCCAGGGCCTCTAGCCACTGCAAAAGAACTCCAGAGGCATGTGCCACCTTGTGCATCTGGCTGTACATGGGTACTGGGAAACCAAACTAGGGTCCTTAGTCTCTGCAAAAAAAAACTTTAACAACTGAGCAATCTCTCCAGCCCTCTATGCACAGCTTTTAAAACATTTTTATTTTATTTATTAATTTTCAAGGAGGGGGGCTCTTTCTACCACAAACAAACTCCAGATGCATGTTCCAGTTTGTGCTTCTGCTTTTATGTAGGTACTAGGGAATCAAACCCTGGCTGATAGGCCATTCAAGAATGTGTCTTTAACCAGTGGGCAATCCATTCTATGTAGCATGATTAAGTTACCACAAAATGAGGGTAGCATGTCGATCTTGATAGTTTCCCTTTAAAATGACACATGCACTGAGACAAGAGAACACTCCTCCAGCTGATGAGGTGAAATATGAAAGCAGATCTAGCCAAGCCAATTTTATACTTAGAATAGAGATTACCTAGTAAGCATAATCAAAAAATAAAGAAATCTTTTCATATGCCTAATGAAATAGTGAGAAAGATGAAGAAATAAGGAAAGATATTAAAATATTATGTACATAAGAATTTAAAATTAAGAGTGCAATTATACAGGATTGGGCATGTAGCTCAGTTTATACAGTACTTATGTAGCGTGCATGAAGTTCTGAATTTGTTACACAGCACTTCATTTAAAACATTAGCATGAGAATTGTGCAGATGGATTAGCAGTCAAAAGCACATGCTTGCCAGACCTGCTGAGCTGAGTCCAGTTTCAAAGCTGCTCATGCAAGTGTGATGCAAAAAAAAAAAAAAAGTCTTTAATGCCAGCACTTGGGAGGCAGGGTTAGGAGCATCACCATGAGTTTGAGGCCACCCTAAGGGTACATAGTGAATTCCAGGTAGTCTGAACTAGAGGGAATCCCTACGTCAAAAAATAAATAAATAAATAAAAAGGAAAACATAATAGAGTTGGAGAGATGGTTTAGTGGTTATGGCATTTATCTGCAAAGCCAAAGGACCCAGGTTAGATTCCCCGGCCCCCATGTAAACCAGATGCACAAGGTGGTGCAATTGTCTGGAGTTTGTTTGCAGTGGCCGAAGGCCCTGGCATGCTCGTTTTCTCTTTCTCTCTCCCTCTCTCTCTCTCTCTTTCTCTCTCTCCTTCTCTCTCATAAATAAAATAAAATTAAAAATACAAGCATCTTAAATTCATTTGCTAAAGGGCTGTGGCATACACACGCACACACTCACATGGGCAAATAATACATATTTTTAAAATGGGCATGGTGGTGTACATCTGTAATCCCAACTTATGACAGATGGAGTCAGGTGGATCAGAAATTTACACATATACTCCTCTAAAATGGGAGTTCAAGGCAAATTTGGGTTACATGTTTCAAAAACAAAGAATATACTTATGTCAAGAATTTTAGAAATATGGATGAAGTTCCTAGGAAAATATGAATTGGCAAATGACAAAATTTGGAATATGATAATGCCACCTCAAAGTTAATAATAATAAATGTATGAATTTTTCCAAATTAAATTTACGTGAAAGAAAATAATGACAAGGAATATGTCTTCCTTTTATGGAGTCATGATAAAGACAGCATTATGGTATTGTTGCTTGGGCAGAAACTTAGATTGAAAGAGAAAATCTGGACAAAGTCCAAGAATATAATTTCTTTTAAATTACATTTCAAATCAGTTAAGAAAGAGTACTTACTAAATCAGTGTTGTTGACCTATCTCCCCATTGGCTTTATCAAAAATAAGCATTCATCATTTCTCATGCAAAAATAAATTTCTGTTGACACTCCATACAGACATTAAAAAAAAATTCAGTATTTTATAACACTGACATAAGGCAGGCCTTCCTGAACCTAACTGAAACTGTTGAGAATATAGAATTATAGACTTTGCTACATAGTAAACATTTTATGAAAACTCCTACAAGCACTACCAACAAAATCAAAGTTCAAAAACAACTACTAGAAAATGCATGAAATCCATAACTAGTAAAGAATAAATCATTTTAATGCATGTAGGATAGATACCACCCATAAAGAAAGTGATGGACAATGAAAAAATACAAGGAAAATTCCAAGGAAAATGCTAATGATTGATATACATATTGATATAAGATTTTGGGTTTCATGAGGGGGTCTTCCAAACTCATGAACCCCAATTTGGGTCATTATCCAAAAAATGATAAAAATAGGCTATAGACTAACGAAGAATAAATAGCTTAAGGAAGAATAGCAGAGGGTAAGTAACAAATCAGAGACCAAGAAATTCAGATGAGAAATGGATAAATAGATTTGCACCCATGGTTACCCAAAGTTTAAAGAAATTATGTATGTAGCAGGCCCAGAGTTAGGGGAAACCCACAGAGTAGATCTAGAGTTTAAAGGTAATACTCATGTATCAAAAGATCAGAGCAAAGGCATACTTGCCATCAAAGTGAGAAGGCACTCCAAAGAATCACACAGCTAGAAGGCAAGCAGAAAACTCCTTAGGTCAGGAAGCAGTGCTCTCCTCTAGAGGGAAGTCAGACTTACATGTATCCAGACAGGGATCACAGAGCATAGAGTGGGCAGAGATCAGCGTGGACAAGCTGTAAACTCAATTAAAAATGGATTTCCTCATCTGATTAAGGTATGGAAGGGGAAGACCTAATTTGTTTGCACATTTAAGGGGTTGATCCAGGGGATATCCTGCCTATGTAATATGCTGGATTGTGGAAGCAGTAGCGGCATCTGCAGCCTTTGAAGATAAAAGTAAATAAGATATGAGTTCTATTCCTGCCATGGTAGGGTCACATCTTCTGGTTTTCTCTTTGGACACCTGTCCCTAACTAAAATTGCCAAAGGAAGCTAGCTTTCTCCTAAGTCTCCTTCAATATGAAAAGTGTTAATTATACTAAAAATAAATATAACATAAACAATAATATACATATTGCACTCAGCTCCACTTTGTTGTGACAAACATCCAACCAGACAGTGTATGGGAGGAAGGGATTTATTTCAACTTTACAAGGGAAATTCCATCAATGGCTGAAGAACTGGCTCCGTTTCACAGACCCAAGCAGAGAGAAACAACCAAGTATCCAGCAAAACACAAAAAACACAAGCAGGGGCTGGAGAGAACTTCAGTGGTTAAGGCACTTGCCTGCGAAGCCTAAAGACCAAGGTTTGATTCCCAAGTACTCACATAAGCCATATGCTCAAAGGTGGTGCATGCATGTGGAATTCATTTGCAGTTAGGCCCTGGTGTGCCTGTTTTCTATATCTGCCTTTTCCTAGCTCTCTTTCTGTCTCTAAAATCAATATATTTTTTTTTTAAAAAGCAGCAAGCAGGGACCGTGGTAGAGCTCAAAATCTCCTTGCATACCTTTGAGCTGCAATTCAGATGCATCCTCAGTGAAAGGTTCATTATGGCAGGAGTCTGCCTGCTAGGAACTGAAGCTGCAAACTCAATTTTAATAAAACTCCCAAGCCTAGGGAACAACACATTCAAACTACCACAGAATATTTTCAAAAATCTATTGAATTCTTAAAACATTCTACAAATTAAAATTTCTAGGAAAGACTTCCAGTTAAGACGTTGGAAGAGGAACCATGCCAAAGAAACCTGGAGATAAAAGAAGCAAAGTAACATACAATATACATTTCTACCAAAAAAGTGAAAGTGGGTAAGGAATTATCAAGTAAGGAGTGACAAACCAAAGAAGCTGAAAGGGAGCAAGAGCTTCCAATAACCACAAAATCAGCCAGGCTTGGCTACAGCTGTGCTGGGGGTGGGAGGAGGCAAGTAATTGTTTATTCTGGGATGGTCTGCCTGAGGGTAGCAAAAGCAAATTGACAGGGAAGGTATTCTCCAACCCACAATAGCCTGCAAAATCTTCAATCAAACAAAAAAGAACCCATCAGAAGAAAGATGGAAGCAGATGTAGCCTCCAGGACCAAACTAGGAATGGAACTCAGCCCAAAGTCCCAGGCACTGCCACATCCCACTGGAAGGTTCCAGAAGAGATCCCAATTCAAAGGATCAAGTAGTGATCAGAACTGGGCATCCAAGCCCAGGTGACGTCCCCCTCAAGGTGGGTGCTACCAGTCCCTTATTTGCATGTTGTTTGGGGCACGCCAATTAGCAGGGAACTGCCTGATCCACACACAAACTGTGTTCAGAGTGGTCTAGTAGGATCTGCCTCCCCAGAGAGTATCACCATCTGCACAATCAGTGGGTTCAGAGCAGGCCTACTAGCTGGGACCTGACTTGTTGCAGTGTACCCAGGACATCTGCACTTTTGACATGAGCATGGGAGAAATCTGCTGGAACTAATGCCCATACCATCCACATAATAAGTATGATAGGGGCACGCTCCGAAGAAGTGATCTCTAACCTTCAGTGAGCCCAGGCCGTTCGCGCATTTGCATGACCCATACTGGTCACAAAACCACTGTGATTAAGGTCCAGCACTAATAATGTGATTCCTCTTCACCCGATGTGCGTGCCACCAGCAGCCTCAACCAATCCCACAACCAAGACCAGGAAGCTAGTAGCACAAGGAGAACAGCACAATGATTGGCTTCGAAGTTTTCCAGCCCTCTAAGGGTTTCACCCAGAATCAATAGGAGACTTAACACACAAGGAAGATCCTGCTCAGACTCAAGTGCACCCACTAAAACCTGCACATATACCATCATCCCACTCCAACCTTGACCAAATCTGAACAGGGTACTCACCTTAGATTCCACAAGAACTAAAATTACTATATTCTTAGCAAAACAAGATGATTTCCTCCGGATTGTCAAACTCCTAGGCAAAACAAACATTGCAAAACACCAAGCCAAGAGAACGCCATCAAAAAATGCCTAGTTCCATAATATAAGATTCCATTGCAAGCCTAGAGGAAACCCCAGCCAAAGGATCCCCAAATGAAACTATTCTAAGCACATTAAACAAACTTAATGGGGGCACGAACAAAAGGCTAGAATAAATAGAAATTATAAAAACAACTCACAAAAGAAACTAAAGCACAACTGAGTGAAGAAAATAAACAGAAAGAATTCAAGGGCTGGAGAGATGACCCAATGGTTAAGGCACTTGCTTGCAAAGCATGATTGGCTGGACTTGATTTCCCAGTACCCATAAATGCCAGATGCACAAAATGGCACAGACATTTGGAATTCCTTTGCAGTGACAAGAGGCCCTACAGCACCTATTATCTTTCCCTTGCTCTCTCTCTTTCCTTCCTAATGAATAAATAAATAAATAAATAAAATTAAATACATACCACAATAAAATTTAAAAGAATAAAAAATAACATAATAGATGGAAAAAGAAGGGGAAGACAATCAACAAAACATGAGCTCAACTGTCCATGAAATAAACTCAATGACGATATGATCAAATACAGAAACAAATTCCATAAAACAATAAGAAAGTCAAATCAAGAAATGAAATTGGAATTCAACAATGTGGTAGTTTGATTCAGGTGCCCCCTATAAACTTAGATATTCTGTATGCAGTGTCCCTGGCTGATAACAATTTGGGAATTAAAACCTTTTGAAGGTAGTGTATTATTTGGGGAGGGCTTATAGGTGTTATAATCAGCTTACTCTTGCCAGTGTTTGGCACATTCTTTTGTTGCTGTTGTCCATCTGATGTTGCCCAGGAGGTGATGTCCACCCTCTGCTTATGGCATCATTTTCCCCTGCCGTCATGGAGCTTCTCCTCCAGTCTGTAAGACAAAATAAACCCTTATCTCCCCACAAGTTGCTCTTGGTTGGGTGTTTTCTTCCAGCAACATGAACCTGACTCTAACAAACCAAGAGATAAATGATGAAGAAAAACATAATGAAAGACAAAAAAATAAAATAAATTTTAGAAAAGGCTCCTAAGAAAGCCTCACCAGCAGAATAGACCATTTGGAGGACAGACTATCAGAACATAAGGACAAGACAGAAGAAATAGACTAGAACATCAAAAACTATGACACATTAAAAAAACTAAAACAAAGCATGTGAACCAAATATGAGGGATGTGTGGGACACCTTAAAAAGACTAAGTAGAAAACTACCTAGACCTTACAAAAGAGGGGCCCATCAAAGTACAAGATGTACAAATCAAACCAAACAGACATGAACAGAGAATAAATGTCCTGTGTTACATAATTGTTACAACTCTCAACAATGAAAAACAGAGAGAACAATGAAAAGTGAAAAACAGCTCATTACACACAAAGATAAACACATCAGAATTACCTCTGATTTTTCAATGTAAACTCTAAAAGCCAGAAGAGCTTGGAATGGAATATTTTAAATCCTAAAAGACCATGGCTTCCAGCCCAAGCTACTATACCCAGAAAAACTACCTCTCCCAGTAGAAGGTGAAAGAAAGACTTTCCATGATCAAAGCCAGCTCCATGACTACATGAGTACTAAGCCAATCCTACCAAGAATACTGCAAAGAATGCACTATACTTAAGAGGCAAACATACAAAATAGACTATGGCAGGGGGAATGTAGCAATCAAAATTAGAACAGACATGAAAACATATAAGAACCAAGAAAACATCAAATTATACAAAGCCTTTAACTCCACATGGATTAACTCCCACCTCACAGTTAAAACTTTGAACATCAAGGGACTCAACCCCATGCCCTAATCAAAAATCAGAGGCTAAAAAATGAATGTATGTGCTGTCTGTAGGAAATCCCCATACCATAAAGATAAACACCACCTAAGGGTAAAAGGATGGAAAAAGATTGTCCAAGCAAATGGAAAAAAGAAACAAGCAGTTGTGATTATGCTAATTTTAGACAAAATAGACTTAATTACAAAAGTAATCAAATAGATAAATAATGCATGTTAAGGTAACAATACAAGAGGATATTATAATCATAAACACATATGCACAAAATATAAGTGCACCACATTTCATAAAGCAAAATTTACTAGACAATAAACCAGAAGTAACTCCCAATACAATTATATCTAGGAGACTTTAATACCCACTATTGTCAATAGACAGATAACCTAATCATAAAATAAAAACATATAAGGGAGCTACACACTATTATAGATCAACTGGACTTAACAGAACATTCCACTGTAATTGCACAAAATACACATTCCTCTCAGCTGTGCATGGAACCTTCTCTAAATTAGATCACATATTAGGGCAAAAACATGTCTCCACAAATTTAAGAAAAGCTATATAACTGTGCATTGTATCTGACCACAATGCAATAAAGCTAGAGATTAACAAAAGACATGACAGAAAATTCACCAATACCTGAAGACTGAATAACTCACTATTAAACAATGCAAGGTTTGTCAAGGAAATCAATAAATGTATAGAGCAAAATAATAATGAAAACAAAACACAGAAAAACTTATGGGACACAATGGAGGCATTCCTTCATCGTGGGAAGCTTAGAGCACTAAACATCTCCTTTACAAAAATAGATCTCAAGTTAAAATTTTTACCATCAATCTGAAGGCATTGGAAAAAACAAGACCAATCCAAACCTAATACTACCATACAGAAAGATATAATCAAGATCAGAGCTGAAATAAATTAATTGGAGATTGAGTAAAGGGACTGGAGAGATGGCTTAGTAGTTAAGGCTTTTATCTACAAAGCCTAACAATCTGAGTTCAATTCCCTAGCAGCCATGCACAAAGTGGTACATGCATCTGGAGTCCATCTAGAGTGGCTGGAAGCCCTGTAATGCTCATTTTCTCTGTCTATCTCTCTACTGTCTCCCTCTGCTTGCAAATAAATAAATAGTTGTTAATTAATTTATTTATTTGCAAGAAAAGAATGAGAATGGATGCAACAGTTCCTCTAGCCACGGCAAAGAACTCCAAATGTATGTACCACTTTGTGCATCAGGCTTTATGTGGGTATTGGGGAATTGAACCCAGGTGGTTTAGCTTTGCAGACAAGTGCCTTAACCTCTGAACCATCTCTGTAACCCTAAACCTATTTTTAAAGCATAGAATACAAAATAAGACAATTAAAATATGGATGAGACAAAGAGCTGACTCTTCAAAAACTTAAACAAGATTGATAAACTCTGAGGCAATTAGATCAAAATAATAAAAGCAAAGGCTCAAATCAAAAATATCAGAAATAATAAAAGGTATATGCCAACAAAATTGAGAGAACCATTAGGACATACTTCGAAAACTTTATACTCCACAATGTTGGAAAACCTGAAAGAAGTGACAAAAATATTTGACTTATACCACCTTCCAAAACTAAGCCCACATTAGCCAAATTGCCTGAATATACCTATAAATAACATCAAATGACGTTGAAAACAATATTAAGTGACTCCCAACACCACACACACACACACACACACACACACACACACACAAAATGAAGACCCAAACAGTTTCACTGTTGAATTCCATCAAATACTTATGGATGAACTAAACCCAATATTTCTCCAGTTATTTCACAGAATTCAAGTGAAGGGAATATCCCCTGACTCCTTCTATAAAGTCAGCATTACACTAATACCAAAACCAGAAAGAGACATAAGAAGAGAATTACAGAAGTAACAAACCTGTGCCATTGTGGCACACAGACTATGCAGGTAACCAACTGTTCTCGTATTGCACGAGACCCACTCAGTGGAAGATTACAAATACCCAATACTGGGAACCAAGCCATAATCCCATGGATAGGAAACTGGCTATAAATAGAGGGCATGCACATCAAAAATCTCTCAATTAGCTATGCTTATACCCATTAATAGAAGGTGCTCTCACTTGGGGTTTAAAAAACTGTTTTAATTTATAGGTCTCAGAGAATACTTGAGAGATCCAGAATTCACCACTGCAATAAGAAAGGATCGCTGACTGCCTACCAGGAGACAGGTGACCACTACAACATCTGCTGTAGCTCAGGAGTCATTGCAGAGCAATGCTCTCACTGCTAGCCTGTAAACCAGTTTCAGAGAGATGGCACCAGATGCGGTGATCACTCAAATCTCATCAAAACAGAAGTCCAGAGGCCCAAAGAATTCAACACTAAATCAGATCCAAACACCCCCACCAAGGCTCAGAGAACATTGTGAAAGAAAGGTTGGAAAAATTGTAAGAGTCACAAGGTGGGTAGTATTAAACTGAAGCATGCCCCACCACACACACACACACACAGACTGATTGAGGCCTTCAGGACACCACAGTGAATACCAATAATCCTACTGAGTAGGACCATCAATGAAAAGGGGCAGATGAGAGGAGATATAAGTAGAAACTTTTAAAAATAAAATTTAATTAAAAAAATAATTTACCAGCAAATATGAAGGAAGTACAAATGCAACATTGGTAGAATAAATATATAAAATTATTGTGTATAGATCCAAAAACAGAAACATTCCAAATTTAACTTATTATTGCAGGAATGTACATGTTACCTCATTATGCTACATATTTCACTGATATTGATAATAAAAACATTGAATTTAAACACTTCAATGCAGGTAGGCTTATAAATTATAGGAAATATTTAAATTCAAAAAAGACAAATAAGCCTTTTTTTGGCTATTTTTAACATGGAAATATTTTCACAAAGAAATAGGCATATACATATACAATGAAGGGAATTTGGCATGACATCAGTAGTCTTTAGCTCTGGCTGATGTTTTAAGATTGGGTAGCCTTTCCTTTCTTGACGTTGTTTAAAATAATGACTGTATATGCTTTAAATGGAAACAAAGCTATTTACATTTCAAAATATAACTTATGTTATCCATGCTGAATGAGTTTTAATACTTTTGTTCATATAGCAATATTAAAAGTACTTTGATGTACATTTTATTTTGATTTCATATTTATTCTAGTAATTGATTTAGAAATAATGAGAGTAGCCCTGTGAAAGAAAACAAAGATAAGTAAATATATGCCATTTTGGTCAAATTCTCTCCTTTGATGTTTGAGATGTTAGGTACATTTAGCAATCAACAAATACGTCTATGTAATAATCAGGATTTCTCACTCTGCCAGAATTCAACTTTGATTGAACAAGGCACTTTCCTGATAATATTGAACATGGTTTATTTAGAGGAAAATATAACATCTACATCTGAGTATATTTCCATGCATTTATGCAAATATAAGCTGAAACTTCTTTTATAATAAAAATGGGTATTTTCCCTGTCATGTTAGTTTATCAATTTAAATACTTAATAAGTATGCATAATTTAAATTTCCAAGGCTTAATAATCAAGTTAAAACCAAAATGATTACTGGTAAATATAATTTCTATCTCTTTTTGTTAGTTTCAGGCCAGGTCATGCATTTATTCAATAAAACAGACAGTGAACAGAAAATGTCTCATTTAGAGTGGCTGATATGTAATGTTTGTATTAATGACTTAATAAAATTTAAATAAGTATTTTAATGCACCAGGAGATGGTGAAGTGCCATACTTAAAAACTAATGAAAGATCAAAATTAGCAGAAAATATAAATAAGCAAATTTAAATAATGCTACGTGGTAGTTTGAATCAGGTGTCCCCTGCAAATGCATATAAACTTAACAATAGCATTACCATTGCCATTCTATCTACACAGAAAAACTGAGAAGATTCTTTTATGTAGTCAATCTCTTCTACTGCAATTTAAATAGAGTATTCATCAAAAATGAATCTAATCCATGAGGTTGTAAAATTCAGTGGTGAATGTAAAGATAAACTCAGAAATATTAATTTCAAGAGAAAAGAGATAAGGTAAGAATTACAACTTCTAAGGCAAAGTAGCATATTATCATAAGGAGAAATTAATTCGCAATGTAGATTGTCTTATCTTTTTCTGCCAAAGAATGTTTAATTTTCCTTTCCTAGTTTCATCACAATTTATTTTAGTGCAATAATGAGCACCTATCACAACAAAACCAAGTTAGGTATTGGGAATACTTCTGTGAAAGAGTATGTTTCCTTGTCTTTAATAATTAAATCCAGGAATGAAAACACATATGTTCTGTAATTATAATTAAGCAAATATGCGCAGTGGCATGATAATATATGTGAGGATGCTATAGTTTTGGTTTGGAATAGGCCCCAAAAAGATTATTTACAGAAAATTGTGTTCCAGTTTCTGCTGGCATCATGAAGAATTAGAAACCTTGTGATTTGAGGACTAATGAAAAGAAGACATATCACTAATATGTGACCTTAAAGGCGATATTGGAAGGTTGGTGCTAACCTTCTTTACTCTCTTGTTTCCTTGAGGTGAGCAATATCCTTTATAACAGCCTTCTGTTGTGATGTGATGTAATAGGCTGTAGTATAGAACTAAGCAACATGGATTGATACCACTGCAGACTTGAGCAAAAATGCAATCATTTCCTTTCCATTGGTTATCTTATTTGTGTTGTTATGGTCATGGAAAGCTGACTAACTCAGGTACCTTTAAAGTACTTAAGGTGGTATTGGTGGAGAAGTACAAAAGAATTTAGAAATGAAATTATAGCTGCTTTATGTCTTGAAACAAGTAATTTTAGATAAACAAGAAGGATAATAAGCTAGGCAGATATATTATTTGTTCAAGGTTTAATTAAAAATTTTTAGAAAGGATGAGTACTTATATATGTATATTTTCATATTATGTAACTCCTTGAGAAAAGCAATTTAAAATGCATTTGTTAAATATTTATTTTATTTGAAAAAGGGACTGAGATTGTGTGAGACAGAGGAAAAGAGAAAGTGGGAGAGCGAGAGAGAGAGAATGCCAGGACCTACTGCTATTGCAAATTCCAGAAACATGTGCTACTTTGTGGATCTGGATTTACATGGGCACTGGGGAAATGAATGGAAGCCATCAGGCTTTGCAACAAGTATCTCTAAACACTGAGGAATCTTTCCAGACCTAAAAATACATTTTAAGTACATATGTGCAAGAGCTACTTATAAATAAATATAAACAATTTGGTCTGTCATTTAGGAGGTAGAATTTTATGGTACCATTGCTGTTTGGGTCCAGTTTTGTATCCCCCTCTACCTCCCTTAACCTCCCCTCCATCCCCACCCACACTATTGTTTAGTCCTCTAGATATTTGCCAGGTATGTCTGCATCTCAGTGTAGATTCAGGTTAGGAGCTGTAGATGAGTGAGACTATTTGGAATTATCTTTCTGTGATTGGGGGAGTTCACTGAGAATTATCTGTTCCAGGTTTGACCAATTTTTTTCAAATTCCATTGTATCATTTTTCCTTACTGCTGTGTAGAATTCCACTGTGTAGATATACCACATCTTAGTTATCTATTAATCTAATGATGGACATCTGGGTTGATTCCAGCTCTTAGCTATTACGAATTGAGCAGCTATAAACATGGTTGAGCAAACCTCTCTGAATTGAAGTGTGAAGCTTTTAGGGCATATGCCCAGTAAGGGAATAACTGGGTCTTTTGCTATCTCTATAGTCAACTTTTTAAGGAGTCTCCATATTGCTTTCCACACTGGTTGTACCATCTTATATTCTCATCAACAGTGGATGAGGGTGCCTATTTCTCCACATCCTTGCCAGCATTTATTTTCATTTGATTTTTTTAATGTTGGCTATACTTACTGGGGTTAAGTGGAATCTCATAGTTGTTTTAATTTAAATTTCTCTGATGATTAGAGATGATGAACATTTTCTTAAATGTGTGTTTGCCATTTGTATTTCTTCCTCTGAGAACTACCTGTCCAGCTCTTTGCCCCATTTTGTGAGTGGGTTGTCTGACTTCTTATTGTTTAGGTTTTTGAGTTCTTTGTAGATTCTAGAGATTAGGCCTTTGTCAGTTGGGTATTCAGCAATATTCTCTCCCATTCTGTGGGTAATCTATTGGCTCTGCTTATTGTATGTTTGTCTGTGAAGAAGCCTTTCAGCTTCATGTGATGTCAGTGGTTGAGTGACTATTTAAGATCCGGTGCTACTGGCGTTTTGTTCAGGAAGTCTTTTCCCATTCCTATCTCATGGAAAGTTCCTCCTATATTTTCTTCCAGTAGTAACAGAGTTTCCAGTCTTATATTGAGGTCTTTGATCCATTTGGACTTGATTGTTGTGCATGGCAAGATACGTGGATCAAGTTTCAATTTCCTGCATATGGTTATCCAGTTGGTCCAGCACCATTTGTTGAAGATGCTGTCTTTTTTCCAGCTTATATTGCTGGGGCCTTCATCAAATAGAAAGTGGCTATAGTTATCTGACCCAAAGTCAAGTTCCTTGATTCTATTCCATTGGTCTATACTTATGTTTTTATGCCAGTACCAGGCTGTTTTTATTACTATGGCTTTATAATATAGCTTCAGATCAGGTATGGTGATACCTCCAGAGATGTTACTTTTGTTGAGGATATGCTTGGATATCCGAGGCCTTCTGCCTTTCCATATGAATTTTGAGATCATTTTTTATATCTCTGTGAAGAACAATGTTGGGACTTTGATTATTGCTGTGTTAAATCTGTATATTGCCTTTGGTAGGATTGCCACTTTCAATTCTACCTATCCAGAAGCATGGGAGATCATTCAATTTTCTCAACTACTCCTCAGTTTCTTTTTTGAGTGTTTTTATATTTTCATTGTATGGATCCTTCATTTATTTGGTTAATATTATTCTAAGGTATTTTATTTATTTTTGTTGCTGTTGAAAATGAGACAATGTCACTTACTTCTTTCTCTGTATCTTTGTCATTTGCATATAGAAAAACTACTGATTGTTGTGCATTGATTTTGTATCCTGCTACTTTGCTGAAGAGATGAAGGAGTTTATCACCTTTAAGAGTTTTGGGATGGAGCCTCTTGGGGCTTTTACATATGTTATGTCATCTACGAATAGAGCTAACTTAACTCTTTCCTTTCCAAATTGTATTCCTTTTATTTCTTTCTCCTGTCTTATTGCTTGAGCTAGGACTTCCAATACTATATTGAAAAGCAGTGATGGGAGTGGACACCCTTGTCTTGTTCCTGGTCTCAATGGGAATTCCTTCAGTCTCTCTCCATTAAGTATAATTTGGCCCTTAGGAGCTTTATATATTGCCTTTATTATGTTGAGATATAAACTGACCATGCCAACTCTCTCCAATATTTTGATCATGAAGTGATGTTGTACTTTGTCAAAGGACATTTCTGCATCCATTGAAATGATCATATGGTTTTTGTGTTTAACCTTGTTTATGTGGTGTATTACATTGACAGATTTCCACATGTTGAATCACCCCTGTGTTCCGGGTATGAAGCCCACTTGATCAAGGTGGATAAGCTTTTGATGTATTGTTGGATTCAGTTTGTGAGAATTTTGTTTAGGATCTTTGCCTCTAAGTTTATCCTGGAAATAGGCCTGTAGTTTTCTTTTCTTGTGGCATCTCTGCCTGGTTTTGGTATTAGGGTGATACTAGCTTCATAGAAGGAGTTGGGAGTTTTTCCTGTTCTCTGATTGTGTGGCATAGTTTCAGAATGATTGGTTTGAGTTCTTCCATGAAGGTTTGATAGAATTCAGCTGAGAAGCCATCTGGTCCTGGACTCTTCTTTTCAGGGAGGTTTTTGATTAACTTTTTAATCTCTATGGTTGTGATTATTTGTTTAGGAGATTAATCTGCTCTGAGTTTAGATTGGTAGATGATATGTGTCCAGGTATGTCTTCATTTCCTCCAAATTATCCAGTTTTGTGAAGTAGAGGTTTTTGAAATAAGTTCTGATGATTCTCCCAATTTCACTTATGTTTGTTGTGATCGCTCCTTTTTCATTTTGAATTTTGTTAATTTGAAGCATCTCTTTTTTTCACCTGATCAAATTGGCCAGGGGTTTGTCAATCTTGTTTATTTTTTCAAAGAACCAGTTCTTTGTTTCATCAATTTTCTTAATTGTTTGCTTAGTTTCCTATTCATTAATTTCTGCTCTGATTTTAATTATTTCTTTCCTTCTGGAGCTCTTTGGGTTGGAGTTTTCTTGCTTTTTCAGTGCCTTTAGGTGGATGAGTAGATTATTGATTTGAGATCTCTCTGTCTTTGCTATGAAGGCATTTAGTGCGATGAATTTTCCCTTGTGGACCACCTTCACTGTGTCCCATAAGTTTTGGTATGATGTGTTCTCATCATCATTCATTTCTAGAAATTTTGGAATTTCATTTTTTATTTCATCCACTACCCATTTATTGTATAAAAGTGTGCTCTTCAGTTTGCAGGAGCCAATAGCATTCTTGTTGGGTCTTTTGTTGTTAATTTCTTTTTTTATCCCATTTATCTGGTGTTAACCTTACTCTCCCTTGGAGAATTTGCTTCTCTCTTTCAGACAGATGCAGAGCCATCATACCTCAGAAGGCCCCCAGCTGAAACTAAGAATAATTGGGGAAACAAGCAAGAGTGCTGTTTTATTGGGGACCTGGTACCAGCACAACGGTGAAGGAGATAGACACAGAAAGCAATCAACTCCTCTGAAAACAGATACGCAGAGACACAGAGACTCCTAAGACCTCATCACTGAAGCAGACCTAAAATGAACCCAACATGGCTTAGGAAAATTTGCAGAGGAGGGGGTGGAAAGAATGTCAGAGCCAGAAGCTGCATCATGATACACAGAGACATTGCCTCCTACTCATAACTGATGGCTAACACCACAATGCATATTCCACAACAAATATTCCACACCCATATTCCACAACAAGGAGGGTCCCTGTGGAGTGAGGTGGTCAGGGAGGAGGCTTACAATGGTACCAACTTGACTGTATTCACTGAGTACAAAACTAATAAAATAAATCAATAAATATAAAGAGGTATTTAAAGTTATATTCAAATTTATGACATTTGCTATTTTATTGAATTATTTTTCAGTTTTAAAACACAATTTCCCTTTTTCTCATTTTTAAAAATATTTTTATTTGTTTATTAAAGAGAGAGAAAGAGAGAGAGAGAGAGAGAGAGAGAGAAGGAAAGAGGCAGATAGAGCGAAAGGGAGAGAATGGGTGTGCCAGGGTATCCAACCACTGCAAGTGAACTCCAGACGTGTGGGCCACCTTGTGTATCTGGCTTATGTGGGTTCTGGGGAATTGAACCTAGGTCATTTAGTTTCATAGGCAAATGCCTTAACTGCTAAGTCATCTCTACAGCCCTCTTTTTCTCATTCTATTTCCTTTACTTTTAATTTTTATGTTATCTTTAACGTTGATGGTGTATTTAGAAATATTATCCTTAATCCAAATTCTTGCAAATATTCACTCATATTTTTATTCTTTTTCTGTTTTGAAACAGCATCCCCCCCCACACTTTTTATTAAGTAAAAACTTTGTATGGACACATCATGTGTTGTAATCATCATTTCCCTCCTTCCTGCCCCCATTCCACTGAGGGCTCTCCTCAGTGAGATTGCTGGTACTCATCAAGGGGTTGTGGGTTGTGATTTGTGAGAGCAGCAGTCAGTCATTTTGTGTTGTGGGGGGGGGGATGTCTCTTGTTATTGCCTCCTACCCTATGATTCTTATAATCTGTCTTCCACAAATTCCATGAGCCATGTTGGATGTGTTTTAACAATACTTTCTTATTTGGTACACTTTGAGTATTCTCAGTGTCTGTCTTCATCACTCTAGTACAGGTGGTCAGGTTCACCATGGAAGCAGCATTCAATAATCTTGCCAATTCCTCTGTGGTTTCACCTGAGCCCTGGCTGATATGTGAGAGGTGGTTCATCTCCTGCCAGGGAGTCAGCTATCTTTTCTTGTCTTGTTGACAGATTTTGGATGATCTTAGTTACCACTGCCTTCTGAAAAATAAAAACAGTTTCTCTAACAAAGAATGAGTGAGATCAGCATAGGTTTAAGGGGATAAGCACTGTTAATTTAGAGAGATTTTGATGGGTGTAGCCGCTCTTTTGGCCACAAACTAGTGGGAGCTTGTTGTTGGAGACAATAATGTTGGTCTCCATAGGATTCTGACTCCAATTTTTTAACTATATGCGTGTACATTTATAGATTTTTATTATATGTATGTACTTGTATGTGTAGATTTGTATGGTGTGTGTGGGTGGTGTGTATGAGATATTTTCCTTCTCCTTCCACCTTTCTTGAAACAGATCCTCTCTTGTTTTCTCTTTGTTTGTTTGATGTTTTATTTTTCATGTATATCTTTTAATTTTGCTACTGCATGTGTGACAGTCTAGATCACCTTTGAAATTCTGGATTCTTCTGGCTCTGCCTCTGATTGCCATAGATGCATCAGGACTACAGACACATGCACCATTTGTTTCCAACTTTATGTGGGTGGATGATTCTGTGTATGCCTAGCACATTTCTAAGAATTACTAACATGTCTTGAAGTCACAAAACTCCTGCCTTCCAACAAAAATTCACCTTGAGTTCAAAGGCATTTTTAAATTACTTTGCAAGTATAAATTAAAGATAAAGAAAAATGGGTCCTTTATTTTCCAGTGACTGTACCAAATTTTGGTTGGCCTTTCAACCCAGACTATTGAAATGTTCAATTCTTTTGGGTTCTGGTCTCTCCACCTCAATACTGGCATGAACAGATGTGAAAGATGAAGAAAGCAGCTTCATTTATATGAGAATACAACAACTTGAATGGAAAACTGGATTCTGGATTCTTGGTAACAAAGGACTTTGCCAATAAAATGGTTGCAAAGACTGGAGGTTGAGCTCTGACACGACATATCTCAGAATACCCATCAAGAGGATCCTCATGAGATCTGGACTTGAAGTTTGGAACAAAAGTTTAGCAATATTTACCAAAAGCTGGTATTAGTATTCTTCTTCCAGAAATTTGGTGAGTCTTTCCCTATACTGGTATAGGATGTCTCCTCCCAGGCCAGAACAAAAGTTCTTGCTCCCATCATCTACCAGGCAGATTTTCCTTCTTCCAGTTAGTCTTCTCTCTTCAAAATCTAGCAAGTCTTGTAACTGAGAAGCAGAAAGAGTTCAGGGCTTTATAGTGACCTAGGGTAGCCCTGTTTGGTTGGTTGTATGTAAAAGAGGTGAAAACTGTTGGAAACCACTGCCATTCCTGAACACTGCTGACACCATGTTTGATGTGCAAAACATCTAGAGTTTAAAAGTTTATGATAGCAAAATAAGACAAATATGTATGCTGATGCAGGTTGAGGAATGCAGCTTCTCCTAAATCAAATTAAGTCAAAAAGAGCTGGAGAGATGAATTAGCAGTTAAGGAGCTTGCCTGTGAAGCCTAAGGACCTGGGTTCAATTTCTCAGAACCCATGTAAGCTAGATGTTAATGGTGGCACATGCATCTGGAGTTCATCATTTGCATTTTCTATAAGCCCTACCATGCCCTGAATGCAGGTAGCACCGCCATGGAGTGGGGTTTTGAACTGAATTAAAATGTGAAAGTGAGCTGAGGGTCAGTATTGCGCTCTCTCTCTCTCCTCCCTGATTCTGGAACTGATGGGACCACAAACCTCATAAACCTGCTGCCATGACTTCCCCATGATGGACCATATACGGTTACCCTTATACTGTTAACCAGAATAAACCCTTCATTACTTAAGTTGCTTTTGTTAGGTGTTTTGGTACAGTAACAAGTACATTAACTTTGAAGTCAAGTCTAAAATCCCATGTATGTATCGTCTCAATTGACTATGTTTAAGGATCAAGGAACAAATAACCCTGAGCCAAATTTGTACCCAGCAGTGAACCTCTAAAGTTCTTCAGTTATAGACTTCTATAATACAATGATCACAAACAGGGGATAAAAATTTCATTTGAGGGCTGGAGAGATGGCTTACCAGTTTAGGAGTTTGCCTGTCAAGCCAAAGGACTGAGGTTATTTTCCCCAAGACCCGCATAAGCCAGATGCACAAGGTGTCACATGCATCTGTAGTTCAAATGTAGTGGCTGAAGGGCCTGGCACGAGAATTCATTTCTCTCTCTCTCCTCTCTCCCTCTTTCTATCTGTCTCTCAAATAAATAAAATAAATTAAAATAAAATATTTTTAAAAAATTCATTTGAATCTGAAAGAATAAAGAGAATCATAAAGAACAGAGTGAATGAATATGAAGTCAATAATAAATAGAGTATATTCTAAGAAACTTCAAGGCTATGAAATAATTTTCTGAGGTTTGCTAATCTGCCCTCCTGGTTCACTCATACCACTTGACAAGCAATATTTAAGTTCCTATACCACCTGCAAGAAGGGTTGTGCTCCCAAATTACCAAGTTATTCTGTCACTAAGACTTTAGATATTTCCTTACACACAACTAGTCTCAATGATTTCAGAATGGTTCTAAGTCCAGCTTCAATAGCTCTGTAAAGTTTGACCTAACCTTTTGAGTTCTACATGGAGGCATTTATCATCCAAGGCTTACAGTTACTGCATGTGAATAGAAATGGCAACATGTTGATTCAGTAGTGTTGGATACCTGTGTAATGTGGAGAGATAGCTACAGCAGAATACATACATGCGCTACACCAATTCCTGTCTCAGTTTACAGGAAAAGCAACAGATAAAGTAGAACCATCCATAATGTGAGGTTTTTCTGCATCCCTTAGTTCTTTCATTTGCTTGAAAAATAACTACTGGCTTCTACTGAGATGCTGCCTAGCTTCTTAATCAGTTGTTTTTGCCTTTTCAATGATGTTTGTTTTCTGCTGAATATTCTTTGTCATTTTTAAGACATCTGTAAATTGATTATTTTCCAAATCTGTCTTACCACTTACCCAAAATACACATGTTCAAACTACTGCCCCCCCCCCAACTGACTATATTTAAACACAGAGATCTTGGGCTGGAGAGATGGCTTGGCAGTTAATGTGCCTGATTGCAATGCCTAACAATCCAGGTTCGATTCACAAGTACCCATGTAATCCAGACACACAAGGTGGCTCATGCATCTGAAGTTCAACTGCAGTGGTTAGAGACCTTGGCACACCTATTCTCTTTCTATCTTTCTCTCTCTGTATCTCTTCTCTCTGTCTCTCTGCTTGAAAATAAATAAAATAAAATAAAATATTAAAAATACAGAGATCTTAGATAATATGCTAAAGTAAATCATGGATGTGGGCCTCTTCTCTGATAGTACCAGAGAAAGAAACAGAATGCTTTCTCAAATCACACTAGAGAATGCCTACATGATTATGCAGCTAGAAGGCATCATTTTGCAAAATGGGTAGAGAACCCCCACCAGAAGCTGACTTTGGTAGCACAGTGATCTTGAAATTAAAAGTCCCTGATACCATAAGAAAATATATGTGTACGATTTAAACTATCCTATATATTATATAGTATCCAAGCTTACTAAAACAAGTACTTACCCTGAATGAAACAAGTACAATATCCAGAAGACATTACACAAACCAAAGACTTTTGTTAAAATAGTTGTCATTCAAATAATGTTCTATTACAAATTATTTGTCATACAACAGATTTTATAAATTACTTTACTAGGACATATGATAGTATTACATTGGTTTATACAGCTTTATATAAATGAATCTTATATTATCAGTTCAATTGCAGAGAAACAAAGGGTATGATTTATGTACCTTGTAATGGAGAATGGCCTTTACTTTTCTCCAGAATGAATTACAAAAAAATAATGGCACAGTAAGAACTATGCAAAACAATGAATAGGAGACATTTTTAATAAAATTGATAATCAGATTTTGATTAAAGTTTATATTTCTCTATTAACTTCAATTTCTAGTTATATTAATTTCTGATTGTTAGTAGCTGAAAACAGTGTACCAAATTTACTCTTCTAGTAACTTATAACACTAGTGTGATGATGTTAGTCATTTATCTATGCTCTTTTTGTCTGTTTTCTTAAGTGTAAAATATTAAGAATGATAATTTCCAGCTAAATGTGGTGGTGTACACCTTTAATCCCAACACTTGGGAAGCAGAGGTAGGAGGATTTTCATGAGTTCAAGGCCACCCTGAGACTACATAGTGAAATCCAAGTCAGCCTGGGCTAAAGTGAGACCATACATCAAAAAGACAAAACAAAACAAATGAACAGTAATTTCCATTGTATAGAATTATTTTAAGGAATAAATATGTTAATGTACATAATGCATTGTAAGCTATGACTGATATATAGTTACTATAATCATGTTTTCATAGTTGTGACAAGTAGTACTCAATTATAATAATGACAAAATATTATGAAAGAGGGCAACCATCGGTAGAATCAAAACAAATGTGTCTAGTGTTTTACATGTGTAGATGATTAAGTAAATCTTGTTAGAAAGTAGGTTCATGAGAAGTCTAGTTAAGGGATCTTTCTAGCCAAATTAGAGATAGGTAGGTACAGAGAAACTAGTTTTCAATGAAAGATAATAACACATTTTGAGGTGAGATTGCTTCATACATATTTTACAGCAGCATTTTTCAATTCTTGATATACAATGTTATCTAAAAAGATAAAAGTACTGGATGTTGAATCTTAACCATTTGATTTTCTAGCAGTTCTCTTTTTTTAAATTTTTTTGTTATTTTTATTTATTTATTTGAGAGTGACATACAGAGAGAGAAAGAGGCAGAGAGAGAGAGAGAGAGAGAGAGAGAGAGAGAGAGAGTGGCCAGGGCTTCCAGCCACTGCAAACAAACTCCAGATGTACGCCCCCTCGTGCATCTGGCTAACGTGGGTCCTGGGGAATCGAGCCTCGAACCGAGGTCCTTAGGCTTCACAGGCAAGCGCTTAACCGCTAAGCCATCTCTCTAGCCCTCTAGCAGTTCTCTTAAAGAGCTATTTCCTCTTAATTGAAGTATTCCTTCTTTGGAGGAAGAAGAAGGTTCCTGAGATGTAGGAAGTCAGTGAAACTTATAATCCTAAGGAAACTTAAAAAACACAGAAAGCTTTTTCAGATAGATGTAGATCCTAAGGAGAGAGCCACCCCATCATACCTCAAAAGGGCCCCGGCTGAAACTAAGAAAAATTGGAGAAACAAACAAGGGCGCTGTTTTCCTGATGAACCGGATACCAGCACAAGGCTGAAGGAGATCAGCACAGAGAAAAATCAACTTCTACCAAATCAGAGAGCCAGAGCCTCAGAGGCCCCCAACACCTCATCACTGAAGCAGACCCAACATGGCTCAGGGAAATTTTGCAGAAGAGGGGGCGGAAAGAATGTCAGAGTCACATGTTGGGTCATGATATGCAGAGACATTTAGCTTACCCATAACTGTGGGATAACTCCACAATGCATGACCCGTATACCTCAACAAGGAGGGGCCAAGGGGAGGGGGTAGGTTACGGATGAGCCTAATAATGGTACCAAACTGACTGTAAAAAATAAAATAAAATAAAAAATAAAAATGGAAAAAAAAAACACAGAAAGGCTCGCCATTCACAAGGTCCTTCATAAAATCATAAACACAATATACAATTCTGGGAAGAGGAGTCTCTTCCACTAGCTGAGCTGCATACAAGTCCTTCAGGGATCTCTATGGTGACAACTTTTATGAGTCATAATCCATGTATGGGTGGGGTTTTCCATGATGCAGCTGCCTTTGAGCTACCCATACTCCTACATAGTAACCCCAAGAAACTCAGTGGTTCACCAAGCTAAATTTGGATACAATCATTTTTTTGGTTTTTCACTGGTACCTTGGCTGGGTTTAATAGGTAGTTGTTTGCATCCCACAGGGAAAAACATACCATACATGCTTAGGCCAGAGCATTATTGTTGTTGTTATTGGTTTTTCACTATTGTTTTTCCTTCTATTGCCTAGTAATTATAAGAATTTGTGATCAAATAAATTAAATCTTTATGAAAATGTATTTTGGGGGACAGCTGGTTTTCTAAATGTTGTTCTTGGATGAGTCAAATAAGTATCAAATGAGAACTTGAAAATGAGTATTTTGGGGTTTCATTCCAGAAGCATTGAATTGAAACTTTGGCAATAAAGTTACTGATCCAAGATTGAACAAATATTCCACATAAAGTATTAAAAACTAAACTTCCTTATGTCTTTAATAAAAAAGCTAAGAGTGTTTTCACCAATAGGATCTTACAATTTAGATTTTGTGGGCAAACAAATGCCTTGACAATGACCTATGTTGTTTGTGGGACACATGGCCCTCTCTGACCAACAGCTTACTGTGAGGAGTGACCCAATTCTGGCACTGCAATTTACAACCAATAGCCTATGGTCTTAGGGAAAAAGCTTTCTCCACTCCAAACAATCACCCTCTCTTATGTGAGGATGGTTTCTATGGCATGGGTTCATGCCATCATTAATTTTGTGTATCTTCTCCCTCCACCCTCCCATACACCACTACATACAGATCCTTCTATCCCTATACTCTTGTCCCTCCAATTGCCTGACAAATATCCCCTCTTTTCATCCCTCCATGCTCTCCCTCTCTCCAAGCCACATTCTAGCTTCCTTACCAATACTAAGGATGGTTAGTACAATTCACAAAGAAATCAAACTATCTAATATTAGTATCTGTATATGAAAGAAAACATGCAGTGTTTGACTTTCTGAGCATATGTAGTCAAATTTTAACCATAATTTCTATTTTAAAGTAGAAAATGCATCATTTTAGAATTTTATACAATATATTTGTTGCATACATTTATTGCTGCATTGTATGTAGCAATATTTTACACATGTGATGTAGTTATATTTTATATATCATTTAGTAAAAACAAATATTTAACTGCTAAAGTATAGTTAAAGTTTATGTTTAAAGTGTTAAAGATGTTTTAATATATTTTGTTTAATTTATCAATGTAAATTGAATATGAGAAATATTTAGTTTCTATAAAATTTTCATTATTATGGCAAAATTAAACACTTTTAAAAGATTGTCAAATACTGAGCATTTTATAACAATTAATTATAATTATGGTTATGGGAAAATACATAGCATATCTTTGGTAACTTACTCTAAATAAGGGGAAGATTTTTGCTACAGTAAAGTTTATAACATTTCAGTATATGCTTTAAAACACTAGTTTGAAATGATGAATGGTAATTTGAAATGAGCAACAAGATAGCATTTTATGAATATACTTAGCCTTGGTTTTAAATAAATTATGTTTTAAATGTCTATCAGACCATCAATTTAAGGAGAACATATGTCACTTCATTGTTTAACACTATGGGCATCAGACTATAGTGTTGCGTCTGAACAACTGTGAATCAAGTGGTATAAATTCTTGAAATTTCTTTGCTTTCCATTCACGTATACCTCTCTAAACATGGTTATATGCCAATTGGGTTACAAAACATGGCTTGATGTCAGTAGCAATTGTTATCATGACCCATTTAGAGGCCTGAAGAATACTTGCATCAGTGCGATTGACAGCCATGTTCATAGTTTTCACTCTTGGAATGTTCAGTTTCTAGGTGTGATATTGGGAGATTAAAGAATTCTTGTTGGCATTTTGTTCCTCAAAGACCATGAGAGGAATAACACCACATTTCACCTGTCTCTGCACTGCTGCTGTTTGATGCCTACATATACCCACTAAATGGATCCAGGTAACCGCTTTAAGTACAATTGAACATCTACTTGACAATTCCCATAAACTTCTGAATCCAGAATGTGATTCTTCAAATAGACGTTGACATATCCTATTTTAATTCAGCTTTCAACTTTCCATGATTTCCCAGGATGATGCCTCATAAAGGCCATTTTATGAATAGTACTTCTGCTGGACCATATGGCCAGACTATTGGCCATTGCTCTTGAGTCAGTAAAAAACAGTCTTGAGTCAAAAAAAAAAACAAAAAAAAAAAAAAAAAACAGAAATATTGTGGCAAGCAGCATGCCATTCAGCACCTCAAGCTGATCTGGCTTATGTTCTTTAATCAGAGGGGTGATCTGCCAAGTAGGATGTTTTCCATTCACCTTGTAACTGCTGTCTGTAAGCCAAGTACTGCTTTATTGATTAGGTAAATACTGGTTATGGTGCTCATGTAGACACAGATATAAGCATATCTTGATGCTGTTTTAAAATTAGTCTTTCAAGAGAAAAATCTCCTTGTTCTTTATGCTGAGTGCCTCTCTGCATTCTCTTAGCAGTATCTCCTTAGACGAATCATTTCAATGTCATTGTGTAACTTTTCTGAGAAATCAATTCGACCATTTTATTTTTTTAATTTATTTTATTTACTGAGAGAGAGAGAGAGAGGGGAGAGAGAGAAAGAGAGAAAAAAGAAAAAAGAGAGAAAGAAAGAACGAAGAAAGAAGCCAGGAGAGAGAGAGAGAGAGACTGAGAATGGGCACACTAGGGATTTCAGCCACTGTAAATGAATTCCAGACACATGTGCCACCTTGTGCATCTGGTTTACATAGGTCCTAGGGAATCAAACCTGAGTCCTTTGGCGTCATAGGCAAGCACTTAAATCAATAAGCCATCTGTCCAGCCCAATCAGATTATTTTCAAACATTATTCAAGCTATCACAGAAATTTTAGATTTCAAGATTATTTATTACCTTTGAACATAAGGAAAATTTCAGTTAATGTTTATATTAAGCAAGTAACTGCTTCCTAAATGGAAATTTTCTTCTCTATAGTTTAAAAATGAGGTATTCTTAGAATTTTTAACCATAAGATGAAGTTTAACTTCCATGTTATATACAAATCATATCTCTGCACCAGTACTCCAAGTGATATGTTCTATGTTCTTCTATGTATACTTGAGAACACTTAATTATTCACGTTTAATAAGCCCAATTAAATTTGCTTGAATGCAGTTCATGCATGTGCTTAATTTCCTACTGCTAAGTAGAGGACATATTTCCTACTGAGACAAAATGCATATACCCATATTATATTTACATAAAGGAAATATAACAGCCACTTCAAACAAAACCCTGTCGGATATTAGATGTGTCCAAACATACAGTCAAATTACACATGAGCTTGCATGCTGAACTACAGACTCCATTGGTAATTTATCAACAAGCTCTGGTTACATAAAATTATTAAATAATCATCCCCCAGTGAGATAAAACATCCCTTTGCATAAAATATTCAGGTCATCATGCAAATGGCATCTTTACCTAAAATTTAAAAATTAAATTCTACATTTTGTCATTTTTATTGTAGCCTATATTAGAATTTAACCTAGGGATTTTGGCATCATGATGTGAGATGCTACCATGTCATAATTAAAATTTTTTTCTCACTCACTGACCTTTATACCTTCTCATTTTTTTGAGTGAGGGACACCAGGAAGGAGTCAAGTGATAGAATCTTCATATTTTTTGAATATTTTGATTATATAGACTGACTATTGCCTCTGAACATTCTAAGATAGAACCTTTATTACAGTAAGCACTCTATAACTCTAGGTTCTGCTTTAAATGAACCAACAATCAAAAGCACTTCTTGAAACAGTGTCCATAATAAACATATATACAGAGATTGTTCTAGTCATTTTTCCATGAACAGAACAGTATAACAACTGTTCAAATTACATTTGCACTTCTTAGATAATATATATAGATGATATAATGTACACAAAAGTCTGTGTGTAGGTTGTATGCAAATATTAGATCATTTATATAACAAAATGGAGTTAGTGGCAAATTTTGGTATCCTGAGGTGTCTTGTAACGAATCTTTCATGAATAGCAAGAGAGAACTAATAATCTGTGCCTTCTAGGCTTTTATTTTTTTTTTCTTTTTTCTTTTTTCTTTATTAGTCAGTTCTGTATTCAGCAAATACAGTCAGTTTGGTACCATCATTAGGCTCATCCGTGACCTACCCCCTCCCCTTGGCCCCTCCTTGTTGAGGTATACGGGTCATGCATTGTGGAGTTAGCCCACAGTTATGGGTAAGCTAAATGTCTCTGCATATCATGACCCAACATGTGACTCTGACATTCTTTCCGCCCCCTCTTCCGCAAAATTTCCCTGAGCCATGTTGGGCTCATTTTTGGTCTGCTTCAGTGATGAGGTGTTGGGGGCCTCTGAGGCTCTGGCTCTCTGATTTGGTAGGAGTTGATTTTTCTCTGTGCTGATCTCCTTCCCCCTTATGCTGGTATCCAGTTCATCAGGAAAACAGCCCCCTTGCTTGTTTCTCCAATTTTTCTTAGTTTCAGCTCAGGCCCTTTTGAGGTATGATGGGGTGGCTCTCTCCTTAGGATCTACATCTATCTGAAAAAGAGAAGCAGATTCCCCAATGGAGAGTAAGTTAGCACCAGGACAAATGAGATAACCCTTACTTTTTTCTTTAATAGAGAATTTAATACGTGTAGGCCCTCTTGTAGCCCACAATTGATGGTAGCTTGATATTGGAGAGTGGGTTTATGTTTGGGTCTGGTTCTGACTTGTTTCACAGCTCCAGCTATGGGTCCCATACCAGTGAGGGGATCAGTTAGCCAAATTGAGAGCACTTGGTTCCCCACCATGGCTGTGTGCCACCACTGCACTTGTGTGGGCATCACAACAAGTTATTTGCTGCTAAGTAGGTTAGACCATGCGTTGCTTCGACAGATATTGGTCAATTTTCCCCCAGTCTCCCATGTAGCACCTTCTGGCACTAGACGCACTGACTGTCTGGGGACTGACTCTCTTCCAACTTCCAGCCATGCCATTCTATTTTGGATGTCAACCACATAAGGTGTCTTCAGCAGTAGGGTCTTACCACTAACCTTTGGTGGGTCATCAAGTAATTTGACAGAAATCTGTCTGTCTTTTAGAAAACTTTGTAGGTCTCTCTGATCAAATGTTCATTGTGGATGATAGCCCCATGCTGGTTCTGGGAGTTACAGGTCAGTGCCCATTAAGAAAATGAGGAAAAAGTTAACTAATATACAAGAGTTAGAGATAAGAGAGAGAGAGACAGGGATAGGGGAAGTGAGGGAGGGAAGATGTAGGAGATTAAGGTTAGTCTTAATCTTACCCTCTCCAGTGTCTTGTGGTTCAGGTGTTCCCCGTAAGGTCCTGGTGAAGGATCAGCCATTTGGTCTGTCTTTTAGTAAGTAGAAGATTATGGTACCATTGCTGTTTGGGTCTAGATTTGTGTTTCCCACCCCTTTGATGCCCTCCCCTTCCTCCCCCCTTCAAGGCTTTTAAATTACTCCACACCAGGGTAAATAAAGCAGCTTCTTTTGGAGCACTTTAATTTTTGTGCACCAGCAGGAAGTTCAAATTTTCCACACAACATTCACTGATACTGAGTCAAAGTACTTGTTTTAAGCCCACCCATGTCCTTTTTATATTAATTCCATTTCTAAATAACCATCTAAAATTTTACCTAAAATTTTGGCAAAAGTTAGTTTTGTGACTGGTTTTTCCTTCTTCTCTCTCTCTCTTTCTCTGACTCTGTCTCTCTCATCTAATGTTTTTGCTAGCATCTTTAAGACCTATAAAAGGAGATGAAAGTAGAAAAGTCAATAGGCTTCTAAGAATATTTATCTTTGTCATTATTAAGATTATGTTCAGTATCCATGCAGTTCCTCTTAGCCACAGAACCCACCATGACTTGCATAGCAAGTATATTCAGTGAATAACTAGCCTTGTCATAATAAATCCAGTTTCATTAAGCTATCATATCAACTCTTTGATCCGGGATGTCACACTTTGCATTTATAGCTTAAGTCACACAGTGCCCCCCTAAGAGAATACAGACTTTAGGTTGGCATCATATATAAGACTGGTTGTTTCCTTAGGAGTAACTTGTATTTGTTCAATAGAACTGCCATTAAAAAATCACAAAAATTATAATGCAAATTTATTACCTCACATGCATTGTAATGGTAAGTTCCACATTAAGATTCCACTATGGGGAGGTGTCTTCCAAGACTTTTTCCTTGTCTTATAGCTGGACTTCGACTATGAAATCCATCACCTTTTTTCTATGTGTAAACACACATCACATATGTATGTGTACTTATTTACTTCTCTTTTATATTAGACTTAAACCACCAATATGATCTCCTTCAATCCTAATTATTCCTTTAATGATTTTACCTCCAAAGGCAACCATATTCTGATGGTCTGAAGAGAATGAATTTAACATGAGTTTAAAAGGAATATACTTCAGTCCTTTGCGCTATACTCTTGATGAGTTTTATAAGTTGATACTTCCATAATGAAATATTGATGTTGTTTGCATAATTAAATGCATTCTTTACAATATGAGCAGACCAAAATTATTGTAGTATCCTTTGAGGGATACAATACACGTATTGTAAAAGTTATTTTTATAAGTAAAATGGTGAATGGAAGGTTTTTTTTTTTTTTTACTTTCTTGTTGACAATTTTCACACAAGTACATAATACATTTTGATCATAATCCCCTCCTGGTAATTTCTTTCATCAACCTTCACTCATTCCCCTTACTCTAGTCCCTCTTCAAATTTGACACCATTTTTGCCCTCCTCTATCATCTGTGGGAAAATGTTGATGTGCCAAATATTATGCAGGTCTTGTGCATGCATGACAGATGCTGTGGGGTCATAATTCCAGTGGCCACTTCATGTCCACAAGACAGCATGTCAAAACACTGCTCCATCCTCTGGCACTTGCATTCTTTCTGGTTCCTCTTCCACAATATTCCCTTAGCCTTGGAAGGTGTGATAGATACCTCTCATTTAGTGTTGAACACTCAACAGTCACATGTCCTCATCAGGTTGATGAGTTTTTAGTCTCCTCTGTGTCCACTGCCATCTGACCAAAGGTGAGAGCAGCACTAATCTATGGGCATAAACATCAATATTTAGACTGCAAGTTGATGAATATAATAGATCCATTTAGCAAAACAACAGTAGTAGCTTCCCCACTAGGGGTTATTATCTTCCCAGCTATAGACTTTTGACAGTTTTCATTACCAGACATGAATTCACAAAGATAGAGCAGGCCTCCAATCAAACAGCAATTGATTACTCCCATATTTGTCACACCACTATTGCAACAGTATTCTCATTTTGCTTCGCTGACCAGTTGTGTAGAATTCAGGTTCCACTGCCATTTTAGACTGTTGCTCGCAATAAACCCCCAGTAGCCTTCATAGTACTTTCCAGCACAATGATAGTTAGCCATCAGGGAACAGACTTCTGGTCTGCTCCAGCTTGAATTCTGAGTGCCCTGCAACCTAAGCATGTGGTACCTTCATGAATCATCTAGTTCTTGTGGACAATATAAAGCATGACAATATCATGTTTTGATTTGGATGTCTCTGCATCACCCTTGTCCAACACAAAAAATCTGAATCCACTTATGCTACTCAGCAGCAAACAACCAGTTGTGATGCTCACCCAAATGCAATAGTGTCACACAAACATGGTGGGTAACCAACTGCCCTTGAGTTGACTAATGGTTCCACTCAGTAGAAAAGAACCCATAGCTGGAACTGGGAAACAAGTCAGAATCATATCCAAAAAAAAGAAATGAATTGGCTCTGCAATATCAAGCTCCCAACAAAATTGGACTACACGAGGGCCTATATCCATTAAATTCTCTCTAAACTAACACTTGTTATCCCATTTATCTGGAGCTGACTTCACTCTCCATTGGAGAATTTGCTTCTCTTTTTCAGATGGAAGCAGATCCTGAGGAGAATATCAGCCAATCATACTTCACCAGAGCCCCAGCTGAAACCATAGAGGAATTGGGGAAATGATCAAGAGTTCTGCTTTCATGGTGAACCTTGTATCAGCACAAGGGTGAAGGAGATAGACATAGAGAACACTCAGCTCCTATCAAACCAGCTATCCAGAGACAGAGAGGCTCCCAAGACCTCATCACTGAAGCAGACCTAAAACAAACCCAACATGGCTAAGGGAAATTCGTGGAAGATAGGGTGGAAAGATTGCTAGAGCTACAAGTTGTGACATTATACACAGAGACATTGCCTCTTCCCCATGACTGATGGCTACCCCCACAATGCAGTATCCACCATCCCCATGGGGATAACTGGCAACCCCAATGAGGAGAGTCCCTTCAGACTGGGGTGGACAATGAGGAGGCTAAGGATGGTACCAACATGTGCTGTTTACACACTGAGTATGTACATATCTAATAAAGAAAAAAAAAAAAACCTCTGAATCCATTCAAAACACCCATCTCCTGCTTTCACATGCTCTCTCTTCTCAATATGTTTTCATAAGTCAAGCCTATTTTAAAATTTTAATGTCATCTTTCCCCAACTTTTTATTTTTATTTGACACAAAATATTTTGCTGTTCCAACAAAATTCTAACTGCTATGACACCATGTGATTGCTCCAAAATTCAACTGCATTTTAACAAAAAAGTACCAAAAGTTAACAGCAAGCACCAAACCTGTCTTGAGACAGTCCTCACTTTATAACCATGGTGTGATTGCTATGGATTATTTGTCCTTTTGAACAGGTTGTGTATGTTTGAGGATTTTCTAAAATGAGGCACATAACTCAGAAATTTTATGTATTTATCATTAATTTTTATGTCAAAAGACACAACTCAGTAATTGTTAAATGAAAAACATATGTTGTATCAGTTATAGAGGGGTGAAAATATGCAGAGCTTCTATGCCTTGTCTTGGGCATGGCAAGATTTGAACATATTAGCATGTTCATCAACTCAGAATTTCTCCTGTCTAGTAAAAGTACCTATCAGGTAAACAGTAAATCTTGGATTAAAATCCTTATGGTAAAGCCATGGTTTCTTCTTCTGAGACCTGAGGTGATAGCTTAGAAAGTAAGAGTGCTCGCCACACAATCGTGAGGGCCACAGAAGGCTTGAGTTTTTCTGAGGTAAAATCCATGGCAACAACATAAAAAGCTGGGCATAGCCACTCTCAACTCTAATTTCTGTAGGTTTCGTAGTGTTGCATGAAGTTCTTCATATTGAGTTTCTGATGCTAGCCTTGTACTGAAGAAGGCTACTGATGGGGTCATGGAGGATGAATCTATGCCACATTACCATATCATATTACACATGCCATTAGCTGAAGAACAGCTGATACACAGCAAAATCACTTTAAATAATCATAACAGTCTATTTTAGTGGGTATTTCTACCTCTGGAATGTATGTTAGATATTAAAATAAATGCTAAAGGCCAGGTGTGGTGGAGCACGCCTTTAATCCTAGCACTAGGGAGGCAGAGGTAGGAGGATTGCCATGAGTTCAAGGCTATCCTGAAACTACAGAGTGATTTCCAGGTCAGCCTGAGCTAGATTGAGACCCTACCTCAAAAAAGCCAAAAATAAAATAATAAATATAAATAAATAAATAAATGCTAAAGGCTAGAAAGAAGGTTTTTTAAAAAATATTCTTTGTGTGCAGTTTATTTCAAGTATATTGTCACTGAAGACATTTAAATAAATTTTAATGTTTATTATTATTATTATTAACAAGACGTTTCATATGGATATTTTGCAGGGATACATTATGTGTTGGTACCCTCTTTTCCCTTGTCCCTGCCCTCATTATGTTGGGAATGCTCCTCAGTAGGGTTGTGTATTCCCCATGGGGTTATAGTTTATGCATTGCGGGAGAAGTACTCAGCAATTTAGGGGGTGAGGGAATACCTCTGGGCATGATCTCTCAATCGGTGTCTCTTGCAATCTTTCTACTCCCCCTTCCACAAAATGTCCTGTGCCATGGTGGGTGAGTTTTAAGTCCACTTCAGTGTTGAGTAGAAGGGTCTGTGCTTTGGTAGGTGTTGAGTATACTCAGGGTCTGTCTCTGACACCCTGCTGCTGTTTATCAGGAACAGCATGGAAGGAGCACTCTTGCTCATCTCTCCAATTCCTCTGTGGATTCAGCTGTGGCTTGGCTGAAGGGCAAGGGGTACTTTCTTTCCTCAGGTCTTTCTACCTTCTGCAAAAAAAGAACAGATTCTCCAATACAGAGTGAAGTAAGTATAGTTTAAATGATATAAGCATTATTAAGAAAGGGATAATTTGATGAATGTAACCCCTCTTTTAGCCAAAGACTAGTGAGATCTTGACACTGGAGAACATAATCTTTGTCTCCATAAGAATCTGATCTGGTTCCCAATTGCAGATATGGGTTCCTTTATACTGATCAGATATCTTAGCCAATCAGAAAACTACTTGTTACCCAAGGAGGCTGTGTGCCACTATTGCACTGGCTTGTACATCATGTGATGGTGTTTGCTTCTGAGTAGTTTAGACCTCTGGTTGCTCAGACTGTTCTTGACCATTTTCCCCCAGTAGCTCATGTTGTGCTTTCCAGCATTGAACAGGCTAAATGTCTGGAGACTGGATTTCTTCTGAATTACAGCCAGGTCTGTCTGTGCTCTGTGTCAGCAGCATATGATGTCTTCAGCAATAGGGTCTTAGTTTTTGTCTCAGGCAGGTCATCAAGTGCTTTGACAGAATGCTGTCTTAATTTGGGGACCTTGTAGGACTCCCTGTTCAACAGCTCAATGTGGGTATCAACCAATCTCTGGTACTGGGAGTTACAGGTCAAAGACAGGAAAAAAATTTCTTTTAAGCTTAGGCTTCACCCAACCTTCACCAGGGCCCTACTTTTCAGGTGCTTCCCCCTTACTCCTTTTGAGGGTTATAGCTTTTAGGCTATCTCCAAGGATAAGCGTTTCTATGGTATCAGGTCATTTTGGATTTAATTTTATCTTCCCCCTTCCCTAATTCTTCCCCTCTGCTTCCCCTCCCATCCCCCCAAATCCTCCCTAGCCTACTGTCTGGGTCATGAGTTTCCTATCAGATATGACTGCAACTCAAGCAGGAACCACAGAAAAGTGGCACCATGAGGCATTTTTCCTTTCTGTGAATATGTGAGTTCACTGAGTATGATCTATTCCAAGTCTATCAATTTTTCTACAAATTTCATTGTATCATTTTTTCTTACTGCTGAGTAGAATTCTATTGTGTGTATGTACCACATCTTGGTTATTCATTCATCCACTGATGGGCATCTGGGATGATTCCAGTTCTAAGCTATAATGAATTCAGCAGCTATAAACATGTTTTTGCAAATGTGTCTGATTGATGCATGGAGCATTTAGGATAAATAATTAGAAAAAAATTAAGATAAATGCTCAGTAAGGTAATAACTGGGTCTGTTGATAATGTATTTAGTATCTCTAGTGCAATCTTTGTCACCTTATCACATACCTATCAGGTATTTATGATATAGATTACAATAAAAAAGTATAACAGATCTAACCACAAACTAATCTTGATTCAAAGGCACCTTTAATTACAAAATGCCCCTATTGTTACACTGTCATTTTTGTGTTAGAGTTGAAAATAAACTTATCACTCAAATATTCTTAAGGTTCAAGTATTTTAACATTTACATTTCCTAGAAATTAAAGATGTATAACATAATTCCTTCTTCATAATCATTGATTTGTTATTATGAAAGTCAGTATGCCAATAGATGGAATTTAAAGCAAGATAATATAGAGTTGTACAGCATAGCAAAATGCATTATTTAAAGAGAATGTTTAATTACAATGTAATCCTGTTTTGTATATGATGGACAATTATAAGTTTGAATTTTTGGTTCACATTAGTTCTAAATCTTCCTTCAGCTCATACATAAAAACATATTTTTTCTTGGTTATGATGGCTCAGATTATCCTTAAGGATAATTACTCTTGACCTAGAGAGATGCTTCAGTGCATGTGAAGCCCAAAGACCCAGGTTTGATTCCCCAGTACCCACTTAAGCCAGATGCACAAGGTGGCACATACATCTAGAGTCCATCTGCACTGGTTAGAGGCCCTGGCATGCCCATCCTCTCTCTCCCTATCTCTCTCTGTCTCTCTCTGTGATAAAACAATCAATAAACTAATTAACAGACAATATTTATGAAAAATATTGAATCATAAAACATTAACTGGTGTGAAAAATTCATGGACTTGGATGGTTAAAAAAACATATTCTTTGACTTGCAGTCTTTGCTCTTTTGGGATACATGGAGCATGTTTTCATCATTACTTTGCAGAATCTAGATATAGCATATTCCTATTGGTACAAATTTAACTATAATATGTAAAACTGTGAATTCATCTGCTGTTACCATGGCAACTGGTAGAAGAGAACAATAGTGATTTTAAAAGATCTAGAAGAAGTAACAAAGAAATACAGCATCATAAAGACTAGCTGCTTTCAAGGATGATTATAATAAGCCTGTCTCAAAAACTAAAGTACATTATTCCTTGAAAGTATTATTCAATATGATTCCAAGATATTCCTAGTTTAAAAAAAATAGGGCACTCTAACCAAGAACTGGATTTGGAAAATGCTAGTTTGCCACATACTCTATGGTTTCATAACTAAATCCTTGGCATGTAACAGATGTCCTGCATGTATTTATTGAAAGAATCTTGTTTTCAGAAGGGAAAGATGAGCCTTAACACATATTGAATCAGTAATATTATTATGTTGTGTAGATAAAAATCTTTTGTCTAAAAACAGATTGTAGCCATATTTTGAGATTAATACTTGAAATAACTAGCATAAAACCATTTGGGTGAGTCCTAGTATAAGAACTGCAGTTCCAAGAAATAATTTAGAATTCTGAAGTTTTATGCATGTGGAACACATTATTTAGAGGTAGAAGGACTGTCATGAGGTCTTAAAGGCCACTCTGACACTACACAGTGAATTCCCTGGCAGCCTGGGCTAGAGTGAGACGATACCTAGAAAAAAAAAAAAAGTAAATCAAGTTTACAACACCAGTTCCCAAAAATTATTGATCATCAGCAATAAAAAAAAAAAAATCTGTTCAATGTCATACTAGTGAGAAAAAAGTCAGTATATAACTAATTTAAAAGGTAACAATGAAGACTGACCTTAATATTCTACAGCTTCTCTCCCTCTCTCTCTCTCTCTCTCTCTCTCTCTCTCTCTCTCTCTCTTCTTTTCTCTCTAACACTTTTATATTACTTATCTTTTTCTTCCTTCTCTTTGTGGGCACTGACTTGTAACTCCCAGCACCAGCAGGTGGCTATCATCCACAATGAGCTTTTGATCAGAGAGACCTACAAGGTTTCCTAAAAGAAGGACAGATTTCTGTCAGAGTACTTGATGACCCACCAAAGGTTAGTGGTAAGACCCCACTGCTGAAGACACTTTATGTGGTTGACACATAAATTGGAATGGCATGGCTGGAAGCTGGAAAACAGTCAGTCCCCACACAGTTAGCATGTCTAGTGCCAGAAGGTGCCACATGGGCGACTGGGGGAAAATGACCAATATCTGTCCAAGCAACTCATGGTCTAACCTACTTAGCAGCAAATAACCTGTCATGATGCTCACACAAGTGCAATAGTGGTGCACAGCCATGGTGGGAAACCAACTGCTCTTGATTTGGCTAACTGGTCTGCTCAGTGGAACAGAACCCATAGCTGGAGCTGGGAAGCAAGTCAGAACCATATCCAAACATGAGTCCATTCTCCATTATTAAGCTATCTCTCTAAAAAAATAAGGGTTATCCCACTTATCTGGTGCTAACTTTACTCTCCTTTGAAGAATCTGCTTCTCTTTTTCAGATACTTGCAGATCCTATGGAGAGAACCACCCTATCATACCTCAAAGGGGCCCCAGCTGAAAATAAGAATAATTGGCAAAACAAGCAAGGGTGCTGTTTTTTTCTTTCCCCCTTTGGTGAACCTGGTACCATTCCAATGGTGAAGGAGATAGAAACAAAGAACAATCAACTCCTACCAAATCAGAGATCCAGAGACACAGAGGCTCCCAAGACCTCATCAATGAAGCAGAATTAAAATGAACCCAACACGGCTCAGGGAAATTTGTGGAAGAGGGGGTGGAAAGAATGTCAGAGCCACACGTTGGGTCATGATACAGAGACATTTTCTCCTTCCCATAACTGAGGGCTAACCCCACAATGCATGACCCATATACCTCAACAAGGAGGGGACAGAGGGAGGGGGCAGGACAGAGAGGAGTTAACAATGGTACCAACTTGACTATATTCACTTAGTACAAAACAAATTAATAATAAATAAATAAATAAATAAGTAAATAAATGAAAGGTAAAACACTACACTTATATTGGATGATATGCAAATGTTACTTAAGAACACTAAAAAATTAAAACCAAATTAATTTTCCCTCTCATTCCATCATATAATAATGCTTTAAAGTTATTGACAAACAGGTGTTTTCAATGTATTATTCTATTATTACAGACCAATAATCAAACCATTTTATGGTCTTATTAAAAATAAGGTCAGGTGTAATAAAACAGGCCTAAAAACATTGGACATCAGGAGAATTTGGAGAAATATATAATTTTTTTTCCAATTTAAGTGTATCAGACCTTTGAAATCCATAAATACATGAATCTTTATTTTATATATTTATAAAACTTACAGTTTTCACATATCTCATGATACTAATAAACATACTAATAATATACAATCATTAATATTTTTGTTGTGAGAGACATAGTGTTTTTGGCATTGATTTAGTACTGGTTTTGAATTAAACCCACCCCACACCAATCATGTAAAACTAACCTGTGAGGTTTTTCTTCAATATTTTTCTCTTGCACTTGATAAATTTACAAAACACTTTTTATGTTTCTGTTAAATCAACACTGCACAATTTAAAAGAGAATTACTAAAATATAAAGAAGTAATTAATCATATCCTAATAATCATAAATTGTACATGTATTGAATAAAAATCAACTTCTATATAAATTGTTTACTTTATATGATGATTTTGCAATATACTTCTATATGGAACAGATTTTTTCTTTTACCAATTCAGTTAGATTTTAGAAACAATGCTGCATTCCTATTTAGCAATACAATTATAAAACATTTTTTCTATAAAAATCAACACAAGATAAACCGACCTATAAGTAGTCTCATATAATTTCATTTTCACATCCCCTATAGGTGCTCTTGGCAAAAAGTTCCTTCATATTTAATTGGGTCATAAGTACAAGTGATATTGGCAGATTGAATTAACCTTAAGTAATGAAAAAATGCACTTTCAGTGGTAAATTTATTTTCAACTGTAAATGATGACCTTTGAATATAAAGTTAAAAGAATAATTTCATTTCAATTCACTTTCTATTTTCCATTTATCTTAGATTATGAGGAATGAATGCTAAATACCCTCTATGAACTTGAACTATGTGATTTGTACAGTTGCACATTCTCTTAGCAGTCAACAAGTAAATGATAATGTTTATGAATCTAGGGAAATTTAGAGCAACAAAATCTCAGTTACAACATAATAAACACATAGACTAGACTTTATTAAATATATTTTTCTTAGTAACATCATTGCCTGAAACTAATATTATTTCAAGTACATGATAAAAATCTCCTTTTGTGAAAATAATTCTCATTGCATATGCAATACATTCAGTTATTTCTTAGTTGGGACACCAAGAGTAAAGGCAAGAAAATAACTTAAGTGGGGATGCATCAAAATAACTACACTGCACAGCAAAGGACAAACATAAACAAAACGAAAAGATATTCTATGCAAATGAAGAAAATGTTTGATATATATTTTATAACTGGCTGATAGCCAAAATAGTTAGGGAATCACACAATGAAATAAAACAGCAATAACTATACATATAACCTAATTATGAAAAAAGAGAAACGCAAAACCCCAATATCCTAGGAAATTAAACAGCCACTCAACCAATGGTATTTCATGAAACTAAAAAGCTTTTGCACAGGCAAACATGCCATAAGCAGAGCCAATAGATTACCCACTGAATGGGAGAAAATCTTTGCCAGCTAAACCACTGGCAGTAGCCTAATATCTAGAATCTACAAATAATTCAATAAACTAAACAATAAAAAAAACCAAACAACCCATTCCAAAAGTGGGGCAGAGAACTGAGTAGGGAATTCTCAGAGGAAGAATTACAAATGGCTAACACACACTTAAGATAATGTTCAACATCCCTACCCATTAGGAAAATGCATATTAAAACAACTGTGAGATTCCACCTCACCACACTAAGGATAGCAAACATTAAAAAATCAAACGAAAACAAATTTTGGTGAGGATGTGTAGAAATAGGAACACTCATTTGTAAGGTTCGGGAGTGACCCAGACCACAAAGACCACTCTGAGGCAAAAATGGAAGCTTTTATTCTTGGGGCGGGGGGGGGGGGGGTGAGGCAGGAGCTGCCAGGACTGACTCTCAAAAGCAGAGCAGTCAACTTTGAGATTACAGATAATGAGCTACATAGAGCTCTTCAGTTGGGGGAAGGTGAGGAAGGGAAGGAACTCCTTTGTTCTTTACATTAGCCATAGGGTGTGAGACCAGAAGTTACCAGGTGGGAGATCAGGAGGCAGGAAACCTAGACCTGGGGCTTTGCTAGGCCAGGAAGTGATAATGGCTGAGTGGTTTCTTGAGGAATGTGGATGACCCACTTCCTTATGTCTCTGTTGCCCTCCTGCTGTATCTCCATTTTGTCCTGACCTAACATCACTTACTCTTGGTGGGAATGTAAGCTGGTGCAACAACTATGGAAATCAATATGGAGACTCCTGAAAAGGATTAATATAGAGTTAACAACAGACCCTGTTATTCCATTACTGGGCATTTACCCTAAAAGCTCCATACCTCAATTCAGAAATATTTGCACAATCTTGTTTATAGAAGTTCATTAATAGCTAAGAACTGGAATCAACCCAGGTGCACATCATTAGACAAATGGATAATGAAGATGTAGTATATCTACAGGATGGAATTTTGTGGAAAAATGGTTGAACTTGGAACAGATACTAAGTGAACTCACACAATCACAGAAAGACAATCATCACATGGTCTTACTCATCTCTGATTCCTAACCTGGATCAGCCTGAGTTGCTGACATAACTGAAGGGTATTGAGTCTTGGACCATAGGGAGGGTAAGGCTTGGGAGAAGGGGAACAGTGTAGGGGGGCACAAAACTGAACCCAGATTGAACTGATACCATGGAATCCTATGTCCTAGAAGTTAGACTAAAGGTTGAACCCTCAACAAGACCTTAGAGGGTGCACCTGAAACAAAGGGCTCTGGAGAGGTTGAGGTGAAGGCTATCCTTAAGTTTCTCTTGTTTCTATTTTTTTTTTTTTTTGGCTTTTCTTTTGTTCTCTTCCCTTGCTACTGGCCCTGTACCAGCACGGAGTTAACATCCACGAGCTGTTGATTGGTGAGAACTACAAGGTCTCTCAAAACAAACAAGACAGACTTCTGGGCTGGAGAGATGGCTCAGCCGTTAAGCACTTGCCTGTGAAGCCTAAGGACCTCTGTTAGAGGCTTGATTCCCCAGGACCCACGTTAGCCAGATGCACAAGGGGGCGCACGCGTCTGGAGTTCGTTTGCAGTGGCTGGAAGCCCTGGCGCACTCACTCTCCTCTCTCTCTCTCTCCCTCCCTCTCTCTCTCTCTCTCTGCCTCTTTCTCTCTGTGTCTGTTGCTCTCAAATAAATAAATAAACAAACAAACAAAATTTAAAAAAATAAAAACAAGACAGACTTTTGTCAGATTACTGGATTACCCAACAGAGATAAATGGTAAGGCCCTACTGCTTAGGACACTACACACTGTTGGCATGGACCACAGAGCAACCTGGTTGGAATCTAGAAGAGAGCCAGTCCCCAGACAGTTAGCTCATTTAGTGCTGGAAGGAGCTACATGAGCTACCCAGGGAAAGTGGCCATCATCTATCCGAGCATCTCAAAATCCATGCTACTTACAAGCAAAGAACCTGATGTGATGCTCACACAAGTGCAATAGCACACAGCCATGGTGAGTAACCAACTGCTCTTGGATTGGCTAACAGACCTGCTCAGTGGAAAGGAAACCATATCCGGAACTGGGAAACTAGTTAGAATCATATGCAGATAACAACTTTGCTTTCCAATGTCAATCTCCCCTAACCTTGGGCTATAAACGTTTCTACACCTTTTAAATTTTCTATATATTGACAATGGTTATGGCATTTAACCAGTGATGACTTCAGTCTCCATTGGAAATTCTGCTATTCTTTTCCAGATGGGAGCCAGACCTGAGTTGAGAAACGACCCAGTACACTTCCCCTGGGCCCCAGATGAAACCACAGAGGAATTGGAGAAATAAGCAAGAGTTCTGCTTTCAAGGTAAACCTAATATCAGCCCAAGGGTGAAGGAGACAGACACTGAGAACATTCAATACCTACAAAACTAGAGATCCAGAGGTTTATAAGAGCCCATCACTGAAGCTGACTTAAAATGCACCCAATGTTAGCCGGGCGTTGTGGCGCACGCCTTTAATCCCAGCACGCAGGAGGCAGAGGTAGGTGGATCACGGAGAGTTCGAGGCCAGCCTGAGACTGCATAGTGAATTCCGGGTCAGCCTGGGCTAGAGCGAGACCCTACCTCAAAAAACCAAAAGCAAAAAAAAAAAAAAAAAATGCATCCAATGTGGGTCAGGGATTTTTTTTTTTTTTTTTTTTTTTTTGGGTCAGGGAATTTTACGGAAGTGGGGACAGAAAGACTTTTAGAGCCACAAGTTGGGACATTATGCACAGAGACATTGCCTCTCCCTCCATAACTGATTGCTGCCCTCACAATGAATGACCCACAATCCCCATGGGGTTGACCTGGATCCCCAAGGAGGAGGGCCTCTTTGGAAAAGGGCAGGGATGAGGGAACCAATGGTACAACGTGTTGTTTATGTACTAAGTATGTCCATATGTAATAAATTTTTTAAAAACCCACAAATCCAGAAAAGACGTTTCTGAAGAAGATTTGCCAATAAACATTATAGGTTTATGAAGAATTTCCTAGATAACTAAATATCAAGGAAATTCATAACTCTAGAAAAATGAGATATCATCTCATCCCATAAGAATGTCAATTGTATGGGTTGGAGAGACAGCTTACTAGCTAAGTGTTTGCCTGAGAAGCCTGAGAACCCAGGTTCAATTCCCCAGTACCCATGTAAGCCAGATGCTTATGGTGGCACATGCATCTGGAGATTGTTTTCGGTGAACAGAGGCCCTGTTGCACTCATTCTCTCTTTGTCTCTCACTCTCTTAATGAATAAAGCTATATATGAAAATTAAGAACGTGAATTGTGGAAATAGCTGTAGATAAAAGTGCTGAAAAATATAAGGTGAAAAGGGTACACTTATATATGATTGGTGAAAACATGAATTTCTCCAAATATGGTAAATAATATTCAGGTTCCTCAAAACTTCTTCATAGATCACAGAGTAAATAACAAGAGAAAAATTTCACTCATTCCTTGCATACCTTAAATCAGGTGGAAGATGATTTCTGACCATAATTCAATAAAACTAGAAGCTAAATAAATGAAACTCTTTACATATAGAAGTTAACAGTCTGCTTTGGGTTGACTAATGGATAAGCAATAAATCAAGAAGCAATTTTTAAAAGTTGAAGCATGTCATAATGCATTATACCAAGCTTATGGGACATAATAAACGCAGTACTAAGAAAGAAGTTACAGTGCCAAAATAGCTCAGCTAATAGAGCTTTAAAATGAAGAAAAAAGTTAAAACTAATGTTTTCATTTGAAAAGGACAATTATTTCAAAAGAGGAAGCTAACTAGAAAAGTAATTTTAAAACAAATCTGAATTTATCACAGGGAGGCATAATAAAGATGAGAACAGAAATAAATGAAATTGAAAACTTTAAAAATCAAAAAAGATATCAATGAAATGAAGAGCTGATTGTCTGAAAAGGTAAACAAAATAGTAATATATTAAAGCCATTATGGTAAACAGTCAATACTCCTCAAAAGCTTAAAGCATAAGTGCTTCATCTTACAAAATGAATCCTTATCATTTGCAACAACTTGATAAGCCAGGATCTGAAAGAAATATTTTATTTGTGGTGGTTTAAATGTAAAATGACCTCCATAGAATCTTGTGTTTGAATACTCAGTTGTTAGCTGTAGTACTATTCTGGAAAGTTGCATAAATGTGAGAATGCAGAGCTTTGTTGGCAGAAGTATGTCGCTGGTGTAAGGGGCTCAACTTGAGGTCTTATAGCCCAATGCCACTTGCTGTTCTCTCTCTTCTTCACCCTTGCTGATCTTACTATTTGTGCAAGCCTCCTACTCCTGCCATGATATTGTTGTTTGAAATGTACGTCCTTCATGGACCCAGGTGTTTTATTACAGCTTATAACTAGTGTCCCCAACCGCCTGGCTGGAGGAGGTGTCCCTAGGGGTCAATAGTGGCATCCACCCCAAAGGTGTGTTTTGGGGAAGATCTGATCCCAGCCCAAATGCTTGCAGAGAATTTTGAGCTCTGGGGTTCCTGGTTGCTTCTGGACTGTGTGTTTGATACATTTGGTGTTTGCTCATTGGTGGTGATTTCTCTCTTTGCTTGGATTTATGAATGGGAGCTAGTTTCTTCCACCATAGATAGAATTTCCCTTTGATCTGTAAGCTTGAAATTAATCTCTTCCTCCCATAAACTGTATCTGGTTTGGATGTTCATCCAAGAATTGTGGAACTGTCTACTATATCTCTCTTTCCTGCTATGATGCACTTTGCCTCAAAACTGTAAATAGAAGATAAATCCATACTCCCTTAAATGGATTTTGGTCAGGTATATTTTTCTCAGCAACGTTGAGTTAACTAATACAGAAAATTAGTACTTAAATGTGGAGTCATCACAATGACATATCTGATCTTGTGGTTCTTAGTCTTTTGTAACTGGTTTATAGGAGAAATATGGAAAGATTTGGAACTTTGTCTATAGATCACTTTCAATGGTGTAAGCAGAGCTTAATGGGTCCTTCTGATGGAATTTTGGAAGACCAGAAGGCTAAGATAAATGTGTATTCTTGAGGCCCATCTTAACCAGTTCTAGAGGGGAATAAGAACTGTATTGGGAACTGGGCTAGACCCAGTTAATGTGATATTCTGCCAAATAATCTGACTATTCTTCTCATGTCTGAGAACTTGAGCAAAGTTGAATTTAAAATAAATGCACTAATGTGTTTCAGAAAATTCCCAGACAGAATGGCATTTAATCTGTAATATGGCTTCTTTTAGCTACCCTATCAGGAAAAGCTGTGTGGTAAAAGCAGATCTGGCTAATAAGAGATGCTCCAGAAATCACAATAATAGGGACGAAGCTACCTACCCAAGTTTTTTGAGCAGAGAGGATTTCATTGCGGGTCCCAAGTCCTGGACATGAAGCTGAAAGATTTGGTGTTTCTTTTACTGGGCTTTGTTCTTGTTTTGTATACTCTTTCCTTACTTTGTCACCATACCTCTATTTTGGAATGGGAATGTTTATTTTGTGCCATTGTACATTGAAAGTATGTAACTTGTTTTTTGATTTTACTGGCTCACAATTAAGATACTGCTTTAATGCTTCAGATTTTTTTATTAGTTACCCACATACTCAGTATGTAAACAACACTTGTTGGTATCATCCTTACCTTCATCCTTGCCCCCTCTCAAAGGGTCCCTCCTTGTTGGGGATGCCAGTTATTCCCATGGGGATTATGGGGCCATGCATTGTGTGGGTAGCCACCAGTTATGGGGAGGAGGCAATGTCTCTCTGCATAATGTCTCAACTTGTGGCTCTAACAATTTTTCGGGCCCTCTTCTACGAAATTCATTGAGCCACGTTGGGTTCATTTTAAGTCTACTTCAGTGATGGGCTCTTAGGAGCCTCTGGATCTCTGGTTTGGTAGAGTTAAGTGTCATCAGTGTCTAACTCCTTCACCTGTGTACTGATATCAGGTTCACCTTGAAAGCAACACTCTTGCTCATTTCCCCAATTCCTCTATGGTTTCAGCTGGGGCCTGGGTGAAGTGCAATGGACCATTTCTCTCCTCAGGTCCTGCTTCCATCTGAAAAAGAAAAGCAGATTCTCCAATGGAAAGTGAAGTCAGCACAGGTTAAATGGGATAACCATTGTTAGTTTAGAGAGAATTTAATGGATGTAGGCCCTCTAGTAGCTCAAGATTGGTTAGAGCTTGATACTGGAGAACACACTCATTATCTGGATATGATTCTGACTTGCTTCCCAGTTGCAGACATGGGTTCCTTTCAACTGAGCAGATTTTTGAACATTGTTGGGACTATTCAGAACTACAGGATCTTTTAATGGTAGATTGAATATGTTTTGCATCATAAGATTGCCAAGAGTCTATGGAGTCCAGGGGAATAATGGCATGGTTTGAATGTAAAATGCACCCTCCATAGAGTCATGTGTTAAGAGTACTTAACCACTGACTGGTGGTTCTTTTCCAGATGGCCATGAAACATTTAAAAAATAGAGCCTTGTTACAAGAAGTCTATTACTGGGCATGGGTCTTGAGGTTTCTTAGTCCATCCCTGCTTGCTATTCTTCACAATATTTTTCTTGCTGGTGTGACTACGTGATTTTAGGTCCCTGTTCTTAATGTGTTTTCCCACCGTGATAAGTGGGAAATAAACACTTCTTCACTTAAATTGATTTTTGTTCAGCAAGAAGTTGTTAACTAATACACATGGATGCATTCATAGGAAATATCTAAAAACTTTTATAATATATATTTTATTTTTATTATTAGATATGAACATATTTTGTATGCAAATAACACATATTGGTACCATCCTTTCCCTCCTCCCTGCCCATTTTCTGAAGAGGCCTTCCTCATTGGGGATGCAGGTCAACCCCATGGGGATTTGGGATCATGCATTATGGGTGCTGCTGTCAGTTATGTGGGAGAGGCAATGTCTCTGTGCAAAATGTCCCAACTTGTGGCTTTAACAATCTTTCTGCCCCTTCTTCCGCAAGATTTCCTGAGCCATGCTGGTAATATTTTAAGTCTACTTCAGTGATTGGCACTTAGGAGCATCTAGATGTCTGGTTTGGTAGGTGTTGAGTGTCCTCACTATCTTTCTCCATCACCTTTGTGCTGATATAAGATTCACTAAGAAAGTAGCACTCTTGCTCATTTCCCCAATTCCTCTGTGGTTTCAGCTTGGGGCCGGGGTGGAGTGTGCTGAGTCATTTATCTCCACGAGTCCAGTTCCCATCTGAAAAAGCAAAGGAGATTCTCCAATGGAGAGTGACATCAGTGACAGTTAAATGGGATAACCAATATTAATTTAGAGAGAATTATGAGGGTTTAGACACTTTTGTAGTGTAAGATTAGTGGGAGCTTGACAATAGAAAGCAGAATCATTATCTGGATATGATTCTAACTTGTTTCCCAAGGCAGACTTCTGTCAAGGTACTTGAATACCCACAAGAGGTTAATGGTAAGACCCTACTGCTGAAGACACCAATCACTGTCATCACAGACCATGGAGAAATTTGATTGGAATCCAGAGGAGAGCCAGTCCTCAGATTATTAGCCCATCTAGTGCTGGAAAGTGCTACAAGAGCTACCAGGGGAAAGTGGCCAACGTCTGTCCAAGCAACTCAAAGTCTAAGTGACTCAGAAGCAAACAACCTGACATGATGTTCACACAAGTGTAATAGTGACACACAGCCATGGTGGGTAACCAACTGCTCTTGGATTGGCTAACAGATCTTCTCAGTGGAAAGGCAAACTTATCTGGAACTGGGAAGCAAGTCAGAATCATATCCAAATAAAAACTTTGGTTGTCTAAGAAAGTACAACGGCCATTGGATCTTAAGGAGCATGGGAAGGAGTTGAAGTTTGACCAGTGGGTACTAAAATATATGTTTCTAGATCATTAAACTCTGCTGTATTATTGTACAGTAGAGTGAATATAGATAACAGTATGTACTGTGCATTTCTCAAACCACAAAAAGAAATATTTGAAAGTCTTAAACAAAAATACATGAAGAATATTTGAGGAGACAAACATTTAAATTTATTGAAGTGTTATATAATTTATACAAGTGTCAAACAGTACATGAGAAATTACTAATAATATTAATAGGAATATATATGTATATTTTATGATTTGTACATTTTAAAAATAAAACTGAAAATGCTCAGAGGCCTTCCCACAGGTATTTATGAACTAAACATGCTTTTATCGCAGATGTGAGCTGATCTAAATGCACAGTAAATAGTTTCTATATGAGTAAATTAATTAGTGAGCTATCTATTTGTACCATAGCTCCAATTAAGGGTTATTCAAACTAAATTCTCTTATTGCATGATGACCACTGCTACCAGTGAGTGTGGTATTATGTCTATGTATTTATATAAGTTTGATAGTTTATTAATTTATATTGGAAACTACCTTAGTAATTTACATAGAATGAGTGTACTCACCGAAGCATAAGTGCATATGTTAAAAATTAGAAGCTGTTTAATTGTCCTTGTAAACAGGATCCAACACATGGATTATAACTAGTTATTTCTTAGCTACATCTCATTATATTTCATGTTCCTTCCATAAATATGCAAATATGTGCTGCATATACAAATAGAAATGTTACAAATATTATGGTATAATTATTTTGTCAGAAAATACATGGAACTTAGCATAACTCAATAGATGGGAGAATGAATGCAATTCATTCAGCAAGAAGCCAAAAAAAAAGGAACCTCAAAAATGCCTTAAGAATGTCACATATTTGGGCTGGAGAGATGGCTTAGTGGTTAAGTGCTTGCCTGTGAAGCCTAAGGACCCCGGTTTAAGGCTCAACTCCCCAGGACCCACGTTAGCCAGATGCACAAGGGGGCGCACACATCTGGAGTTCGTTTGCAGTGGCTGGAGGCCCTGGCACGCCCATTCTCTCTGTGTCTCTCTCTCTCTGCCTCTTTCTCACACTGTCTGTCGCTCTCAAATAAATAAACTAAAAAAATTAAAAAAAAAAGAATGTCACATATTTTAGTTTGTCAACCATGGATTTCACAAGTCATTTCATTTCCAGTAAATGCTATATAATCAATTAATACTAAAGGTAAGGGAGTATATGTGAATCTTTTGTTATTTCATAACATAATATTTCATGTCTTAAGAAAAATCATTTTATTTAATGATAGCTTAATTAATATAATTTTTGTTACAATGGGACTGGTATTTGGGAGCTACTGATCCTCTCTTGAATATTTTCATTATAAGTATGCTAATTACTTTTCTTACAATTTTTCCTACAGCTTTCAGTACCTCATTGATTGTCTAAGAGTAAAACTGGTGCTGTTTTTCTATAAACTACATTGCAAACAATCTTAGACCATAGGTATCAGAGAGAAGCTTAGGTTTGATTTTATTTCACTTGGATATGAAATGAGTTAAAATATAAATTACACAGAGTAGAGATTGGAGGACAGTCATAAATGGACATTATTCAATACAGATCATTTTTAATCCATGTAAGACAAATTTAGTCAGGAATACATGGTAAGTTGTTTAAATGATCTTTATTCACATGAATAAAGGCCTGATATCTCTTTACATTAATACATTGTCAATTACTACTATCCAATCTGAAACTCTCATCTGGAGAAAATTGCTGTAAAACTAATTTTCAATTATGTCTACATTCTGCCACATGGACCAATTTCAGGTTTGCAAGTCTTCCACATAGAGGGAAATTTTAAGTGTATTTGTTTCATAGAGCATTAACTGAATGTGTTCCTATTGAGAAAGAGAGAGTGAAGGCTGGAGAGGTACTTACATGTAAAAGCTGATGGCCTAGGTTCTATTTCACAATACCCTTGTAAAGCCAGATGCGTGATATAGTACATGCATATGGAATTCATTTCCATTGGCATGATGCCCTGGTTCACCTATTTCACCTATTGCTCTCTCTCTCTCTCTTTCATATCAATAAACAAAAAAAAAAGGAGAGAGATAGGGAGAGAAGGAATAAGAAATGAAGGAGGATGGGATAGGTGGCGAAAGGCAGATCGTATGTGAGTAAGAAAGGTTTTCCATGGTGAAATATATTTTAAAATAACAGAAATAGGTAGCTACTTACATTATAGTGTTGATCAGAGATACCTCTGAGGTCCCCCAAAACAAGACAGGTCTGTTAAAGCACTTGCTTACCTGCCTGAGGTAAAAGCTAAGACCAAGTTGCTGAAGACACCATATGCTGCCTACACAGAACAGCGAGAGACCAGGCTAGAATCTGGATGAGAGCCAGTCCCCAGATGGTTAGCAGGTATAGTGCTGGAAAGCCCTACATGAGCTGTTGGAGGAAAATAGCCAAAAACAATCTGACTATATATATATATATATATAGTTTTTCAAGGTAGGACCTCACTCTAGCTCAGGCTGACCTGGAATTCACTATGTAGGTAGCCTTGAACTCATGGCGATCCTTCTACCTCTGCCTCCCAAATGCTGGGATTAAGGGCATGAACCACTATGCCTAGATCCACATATCATTTTTACTTTTAAAATTTTTTGTTTATTTTAATTTATTTATTTGAGAGTGACAGACAGAGAGGAAGAGGCAGACAGAGAGAGAGAATGGGCGCTCCAGGGCATCTAGCCACCGCAAACTAACTCCAGACGCGTGCGCCCCCTTGTGGGTCCTGGGGAATCAAGCCTTGAACCAGGGTCCTTAGGCTTCACAAGCAAGCACTTAACCACTCAGCCATCTCTCCAGCCCCACATATCATTTTAAATGTAATAGTGTATATTTGTTATGGTGCAAAATATGGTAATTTTCATACATGAAAGTAGAAATGTAAAGTCATATAGTATTTTCAAATAAAATTATAAAACATGTGTACTAAAATTTAAAATTACTTCATTAGTTCACAAAAATATCAACTCATATCACTCTACATTATACCTACCAGTACTCTGTATATATACATATCATATGTATATATACATAAAATATATAGATTTATATTTATATTCATATACTTATATATGTATATAATATATATTTATATTTATATCTTTGCAGCTGAATAAAGCTCCATTGTGTAAATACACTATCATTTTATTATGCATTTATCAGTAAAGTGCATATACGCGGGTTCTATGTCCTAGCTATTGTGAATATTGTAGTTTCATAAACCAGATCATTCAGAAAAGAATGCATATATGCATTATACTAAATCCATATTCTTAAATGCTTGTCAGCCTTGCATTTTAAGTATGAATGTGTGGCAGACCATTGTAAGGATTATTTCTGCCACACATGTAGAAAAATATGAGATGTTAAATTTTAATATTATTCATAAAATGCTCATTAAATAAAATAACATTTGTTAGTCAATGTGAAATAAAAGACATAATAATCCACATGAAAATATTCATAGTTTATGAAATGCAATAAATTATTCAAATTATTCAAAGTTCCCTCTGTTCTTCTCTTTCTTTCTCCCCTCCTCTCTCCCTCCAGGGTTTTATATACTCATGTATCCCAGGCTGGCCTACTACATACTTTTGGCCAAAGATGATATTGAATTTCTCATCCTTCTGACTCTGTCTTCCCCAGTGGTGGTATTATATGTATATTCCACTATATGGTATATATACAGTGCTGGGGATTGTACCCATGCATGTTATTTCAGCAGTTTACAAAGTGAATTTCATCCCCAGCTCTCAGTTTTAATTTTCACCAAAACTAATTGACCACATAATGTACTATTTGTAGATTTCTTGGTACTGTCATGAGTATAGTTAGGGGGAAAAAAAAGCGATTACAGTTAAGCCAGGTGTAGTGGCACATACCTTTAATTCCATCACTCAGGAATCTGAGGTAGGAGGATCACTATGAGTTGAAGGCAATCCTGATACTAAATAGTGAATTCCAGGTCTACATGGGCTACAGTGAGACCTTACCTTAGGAAAAATATTACAAAAATTATTACTGTTAAGTTTAAGCTTACCATTAATTTTGTTCCTAAAATGTAAAGGGCACCAAGAACATTGAAAATCATTTTTTAATTAGTAATTCCCAGTGCTTGCTTGGATAAGATGCAGTTTATTCCTTTGCAGCTTGCTTTATAATAATGTCTTATGAAACATTGACCTATGTTCAAAGATAATAAAACTCTGCTATTTTTCACCTTCTTCATGACTTATTTGTAGGAAAATGAGTTAAACTTTAGTGAGAAATTTATTTCTGCGTTTGCTTCAAAGAACAGAGGAAACAAGTGTCTCATTTGATAGTAGCACAGACAATATGCTTTACAGTTTCATAAAAATAAAGCAGAGTAAGCCATGTTGGTGGCACATACCTTTAATCCCAGCACTCAGGAGGCAGAGTTCAAGGCCACCCTGAGAATACAGAGTGAATTCCAGGTCACCCTGGGCTACAGTGAGACCCTACCTCCAAAAAACAATAAATAAATAAATAAATAAAGCACAGTAGTATAAAATATTGTTTATGTTTTTGTCTTTTTGTTATTTAAAAGAATAGTCTCGATTCATTTCTTCAGTAATAGTACAGAAAAATACAATGAAGGAACATCTGGAAGACAAAATGTAATTAATGATGCTGTGTTGAAAAATGATGTTTAAATGATTTCACTATATCTCAAAGCATATTAAACTATGACCATTATTTTATGTATTAAAATATAAACATTTGAATGATCTTTCCTTTTGAAAGTACTTCTTGTTTTTGGAGACTATCATGAAATCATTTTATTTTGTGTGCCGTGAGAAGACAGCTAGACAGCTAGCCTGGCCCACTTCAGGAAGCTGTTATATGACAGGGCTCTGGATACTATCTATGTACATAAAGTAGGAATACTGTCATGTGGAATTCCAATAAGACTTCCTGCTTAGAATTGTGCTAATAGAAACTTTGAAACTCTTTCTTATGTTGTCTTTTTCTTTTGAATTTTGTTCTTGTTGAGAACTAAGGAAGCTAAGGTAAATGTTGCATCATATTTTTGTTGCACTGTTGAGTACATAACTGTTTTAAGTGGTTCCTAACACTTATACTTTTAATAGTTTATAAAATATATGGCAGTTTTAATGTAAAATGATTCACGTAGGCTCATGTGTTTTGAATAATTAATCTCCAGTAGATAGCACTATTTGGGAAGGTTGTATAACCTTTAATAGTTGGAGCCATTCTGAGGAATGTGTATCATCTTTGGTGGGCCTTGAAGTGTTACAACCAAGACCTGTTTGCTGTTCTTTCTTTCCAATTCCTCCCTAGTGATATGATGATGAGATGCCAACTTCCATCCAACATGATGAAATTGCCCTCAAAACTATAATCAGAAAATATACCCTTTCTTTCCTTAAGCTTCTGTGGTCTGTTATTTTGTCCTAACAATAAGGGAGTAAGTGACAAAGAAAATTGGTAACAGAAATTATGTCATTGCTCTGAGAAATCTAACAATGTGGTTTTATGTCTTTTGGAACTAGTTTGCAAGAGGAATGTACACAGAATTGCAACTTTGGAGTAAAGAAGCCTTACAGTGCTGTAAGAAGAGCTTAAGGGGCCATTCTGGTGGGAGTTTGAAAGACCAGAAGGCCTAGGGAACATGGACAAAGGAAGCTTGGAATATAGTGTTTCAGAGCAAAACACGCTCTCTATCAGGAACTAGGCAAAGACGAGGCAATGTAATATTATGGCAAAGAAATTCACTACATTCTGCAAGTTTCTTGAGAAACTGAACAAAGTTAAATTTGAAAGTATGAACTAATGTCTTTGGTGAAGAAAATTTCAGGCAGAAAAATATTGAGTCCTTGGTATAGATTTGCTGAATTACTTTTACTTAGATCTACAAAAAAGAATCAAATACAAGAGCAAAAAAATAGGAAGAATAAAAATTTGGCACAGAAAAAAAAAGAACATTTACTCCAGACCGTGAGACTACATTAACAAGAAACACACTGTTCAGCACTGGGACACATGAAAAGATGCCCTGAGAGCAAGACACACCCCAATGGAAGGCTCAAGGCTAAATAAAATGAAATTTTTTTTGAAAAGAAAAAGGCCTGAGCAAAGAATGCACAAGGTCCATGCTTCCCTTTTCTAGTCTATGAAGGCCAATACTTCTGTGGTTCAAGCCATGCTTCTTCCAGAGTTGATTGTAGAACTTCACCTTGTGGTACTGGCTTTGAACAAATGAAACATAAAAGACAGAAGTTATGGAGTATTTTACCATGGTCCAGAGAGCTATTGAGGTTGAAATGGAGGCAGGGTTGCCATCCTCTCAAGGAGGCCCTATGAGCCACTGCATGAAGGTGTAAAGGGGAACACTAAGTTGCAATGCAGACCTGAAGATTTCAGAGATGACAGGACCATGGTCCATCTGCCAAGAAATGCCATGGGCTTGGCAAAGATCTGAACCACAAGGAAAGCTATACGTAGCATGGCTGGAATGGTGTAGCTACCCAAGCCTTTTAGAACCCACAGAATTTCACAAGTCCCAGATACCAGACATGAAGTCACAGGATTTCCTGTTTTCCCTGGTAGTTTTCAATCTTACCTTGGCCACATCTTTCCTTGCTATGCCTTCATTCTTCCCTTTCAGAATGGAAATATGTATTCTGTGCCATTATATGTTAGACATATGTAACATGTCTTTTGATTTGTAGGGCTCACAAATAAGAGACTCTTTGAGATTTCGAACTTTTAAAACATGTTGGTTTGATAAAAACTATGTTGACTTTTAATGTTAGACTGAATGCAGTTCATTTAATTTATTTATTTGACACACACACATGTGCACACACACACACACACACAGAGAGAGAGAGAGAGAGAGAGAGAGAGAGAGAACAAACACTTGGACATGCCAGGACCACTTGCCGCTACAAAGGAATTCAGAATGCATGAACCTCCCACTTTATGCATATGAATTTACTTGGGTATGGGGAAATCAAATCCAGTCCAGCAGGCTTTGCAAGTAGGTGCTTTAAAGGACTGAGCCATCTCCTAAGCCCCTGAATGCAGTTTACATCATGAGATGGCCTATGGTTTATATCATGAGATTGCCAGGGACAAAATTATGGTGAATTAAATGTAAAATGGCCCCTATAGATTCATGTGCTTTGATATTTAAACTCCAGTTGGTGGAGCTATTCATAAATTTTATGGAACTTTTAGGAAGCAGTCTTGCTGAAAGAATTGTGTCACTGGGAAAGGCCCTGCAGTGTTATAGCCCAGCCTGCTTTCCATCCTCTCTTTTTTCTGTTCCTGTCATGCTTTTCTCATCATGATGGACTCTTCCTCTTGAAACTTTAAGGTGAAAATAAGTCCTTTCCTTCCTTAAACTGCTTCTAGTTGGGTATTTTTCCCCATCAACAAAAAAATAACTAATACAAAATACTTCCATTTTATATAGGTCAAATAAAATTAATACAGGAACCAATAATACATTTTACATAATAATCCAAAAGCTACTTTTCATTATATACTTTTGCACTAAATACTGGATTCCAAAATAGCTGTGAGTACATTTCAGATAACTCAACTAACAAATGGTGAGTGATGTAGTGATTATATTAATTAGCTTGTTTTATCATTCCTTATTATATAAATTTATCAAAGTATATTAAAATTCATAAAAGCATATAACATTTTATTACTTAAAATGATAACTAAAATGAATAAAAAACAAGTTTTAAAAACCAGAATACCTATACCAATCATAATGGACACTATCCAAAAATCAGAAAATAAATTCATGAGGATGGGAGAAATTGAAGGTCTTGGGCAATGTGATTAGTATTATGAAATGCTGTAGCTGTTAAGGAAATCATTACAGTGGTTTATCAAAACTTAAAATTCCCTGGGGGCTGGAGAGATAGTTCAGTGGTTAAGGCACTGACCTGTAAAGCTTAACAACCTGGGTTTGATTTCCCAGTACCTTCGTAATGCCAGATCCACAAAGTGGCACATGCATCTGGAGTTTGTTTGCAGTGGGCAGAGGCCCTGGTGCACCCATTCATACTCATTCTCTCTCCTTCCCTTTCTCTCTTTTTACTAGCAAATAAATAAAAATTTAAAATTCCCATCACCATATAATCAAGCAATTCCACTTCTGATGATATATGCAAGATAAAAGGAAGTAGGAAATGGAAGAGTTATTTGTATTCCCTTGTCAGTAGCAGCATTATGTATATTAGCCAAGAGACAGAAGCAACCTAAGTGTCCAGCAAGAGATGGTTAATAAACAACTGTATTGTCATGCATGCATTATTAACATTGGAAAGGAAGGACATGTGGACATTCTATAAAACTTCGATGAACCTTTAAAGCATTATGCTTAGCAAAGACAGTCATGTAAACAAGGTCCACATGAAGATTAATTCTGTGAAATTTCACTGGAAGTAGATGACTAGAGTTGTCAGTGTCACAGAGAAAGGAGACAGAATGATGGCTTGCATGTGTTGAGGGGAAAGAGAAGAATGCAGAGTTACTGTTTAATATTACTTGAGTTTCCCCTTTGCAAGAATGTTCTGGAGATTGCTTAACAGTACAAAAGTAGTTAATACCATTGAACTAAAAAATTAAAAAAATAGTTAATATGGCAAAATGTATGTTACATGTATTTTACAATTAAAAATTAAAATTTCCATGAATTTTTAGAAGATAATTAAGGAAACTTTTGTGTTGTATTATTTTAGGGACCACATTTCCACCTTGTATGATGATGTTTAAGTAGTCTTTAAAAAATAATTTAAACATTTCTTTATGAAAGTTAAAATAATGAAGAAAAAGAAAAGATTATCTATCATTCCCTGAGGGTACACATAAGTCCAAAGCTTCTTGGGGCAATCGCTATAGAGAACACAATGAGCCAGGCATGGTGACTCATGCCTATAATCCTAGCACTAAGGAGGCCTAAGCTTGAAGATTGCCATGAGTTCAAGCCTAGCCTGGGCTACATAGACCGTTCTAGGACAAATAAAGATACAAAATGAGAATCTAGCTCAAAAAGAAAATATAGACCATAGAGGTTTGGGGAGGGGACTCCTTTAGATATGACATATCTAAAGGATACCTTAGATTTGTACTTCTTGTCAAAAAGATAAACAGAGAATATCAAACTGTAATATGAAGTTTGGCATAGTGGCATAGTTTTTTAATTCCAGCACTCTGGGTGCAGAGGTAGGGGGATTGTTGAGAGTTTGAGGCCAGTCTGGAACTACAGAGTGAGTTCCAGGTCAGCTTGGGTTAGAGTGAGATCCTACCTTGAAAATACAAAAAATAAATTATAATATGCTGCTCCTAAGAAATACTATTTTTTTCTACATGATGAATTGGGTTTTAATTTATTATATTCATAAAGCTTCTTTTACTTTCCTCCAAAATATGGAATTCTATTGCATCACTGAGCTTTAAGTTGAAGACTAAAATGTACACATTTCAGAAATGGACAGAGTGGCAGCATGTTAGGAACCACTGGCAAATGGAAATCAATAAGTAATAAAGACTTCACTTCTAAAATTATCATGTAAGTCAATTGGGGAGTATATGATTCCATTTTCAAAATTGTGCTTTATATACAAATGTCAAAGAACACATCTATTATGTAAAGTGAATCTAATTTTTGTCATATAAGGTACAATTTCAAACAACAACAGACATGACACTAAGCTCCTTATCTCTGGATAAGTAAAGAATACAAAACAAAATGGTACTATTTCAGAGGTGTGGGGGTATGCTATTTGATAAATTTACTAGAATCCTGGATAAAACTAAAGTTCGGCCTTCTGCCTGGAACATTCAAATTTTTCATTTGTGTGTAACATAAAAGGGCAATTTTGATGTTAAAATTTAATCAACATGAAACATTAATGCCCTGGTTTGAAACAGAGAATGGCACAATAATGGCATTAAAAAGGGTGAAAAAAGCACCATTATTCTCACTGACATCATCAACGTGTTTGCTTCAGTGAACTGCACCTCCAAAATGGAAAAACACAAAAGTCATTTGTAAGAAAGGTATCATCAATATTTAGCTTTCTTCTTGTCCAAGTGGACGATGACCTATATTCTATTTAAAAAATGCAAAAACACTACCAAACAAAATATAGATTTCTAAATTAAGACATAATGGCAGCTGACTGGTCCCCTTTATCTCTTTGGGCTATTGTGGTTGTATTATGGGAAATTAAAAGTTGTTTATTGGGCTGGAGAGATGGCTTAGCAGTTAAGGCACTTGCCTGCAAAACTGAATGAGCTGGGTTTGATTCCCTAGTACCCACATAAAGTTATATTCACAAAGTGGTGCATGCATATGGACTTCCTTTGCAGTGGCTGGAGGCCCTGGAGTGCCCATTCTCCCTCTCTTTCTCTCTCCTTGCAAATAAATAAATAAAATAAATATTTTAAAGCTAATTATTAGCTGTGCATGGTGGTGCACATCTTTAATACCAGTCCTCAGGAGGCAGAAGTAGGAGGACCATTGTGAATTCAAGACCAGTCTGGGACTACAGAGTAAGTTCCAGGTCAGCCAGGGCCAGAGTAAGTCTCTACCTTGAAAATTATAAAAAATGTTGATTAACTGATAAAAGGTAATTATTTCTTGAAGATACTAAGTATTGCTTACTACTCACTAATCAGAGATCCCATGTTGATAGCTACTTACTAATTACCTACTATGTGCCAGCATAAAGTAGTTCATGGGTATCAATGTGAAGATCTATTGAAGATAGGTGATTTGGGGAGGCTGGGGACATAGCTCAGCAGTTAAAAGCGCTTATTGGTGAAAACTGCAGGCCCTGATTCAAATACCAAAAAGCCATGTAAAGCCAGATGCACAAAGTGGTACATGTTTCTGGAGTTCTTTTGCAGGAGCAAGAGGCCTTGGGGTGCCCATTCATTCTCATTCATTTTCATTCTCTTGTTCTCTCTTCTCTCCCTCTCTTTCCTCTCATAAGGAAATGTTTTAAAATTAGGTGATTTGGGGCTGGAGAGATGGCTTAGCAGTTAAGGCATTTGCCTACAAAGCCAAAGGATCCCAGTTCAATTCACCAGGACCCAAGTAAACCAGATGCCCAAGGGGGCACATGCATCTGGAGTTCCTTTGCAGTGGCTGGAGGCCGTGGTGCACCCATTCTCTCTTTCTCTCTCCCTCCCTCTCAAATACATAAATAAGTAAATATATTTTTTTAAAAATAGGTGATTTTGTAATGGCAATCAGAAGAGCTACTTTTCAAGATTCTGAAAAGTCCTCTAATTCTTTAAAATAACATATCTATACAGGGATGACCAATATTTTTTTTAACTTTTCCTGGAGTAATGTGAACAAATGGTCTATTCACCACCATACAGGACACCTACAACATACCAGAAAAATAATTACACTAAAGTCCAATTCAGTGAATCACTGACTTTATTGGGGATACTTACAGGCATATTGTGAGGGGTTACTTACAGGAGCATGTAGGACTTAAAGGCAGGTGAATCACCAATTTCCTACCCCAATCTAGGGAATGACTCATTTTATCTTTATCTCTGGAGTTCACTGCATGACTTGGAGGCAGTTGGCCTAGTCAGATATTGTATCTCCCCAGCAGCCACTTAGTACTTCTCCAATCCTGAGAAGGGGTCTTGTGCCTCCTAAGTTTCAGATATCGTGGAGTTGTTTACCCCTTAAGTTATTGAGCCTCTTTCTAGGAGCAAATGCTTTTATTAAGATGAAATTGCTCCACAACACTCCATCTCTTCCTCTCATCTTACCTTCTCTCCAACCCCTCTTCCTCAGATGTTCTCTGAGCCTTGATGGTGGTGATACAGATGTTATTCTACAGCTAAGAATCAGGCTGCTATGTCACAGCAAATCACTTAGTCTTTTGAGCTTGACTGGTGATGAGGTGTGTCAGTGCACCCTCCATGTCAAAAAATAAATTTCTTTACATGACTGAGGTTGAAAGCAACAGTGATCTATAGGCATGAATACAAAAGGTTACAAGGCAATTTGACAGATGCATCATATCCATTCAACCAAACAATAGCAGTTTCTTCTCCACTGGGGCTACTGACCACGCCTACCATGCTTTTTCATTTTGTTTGGCTTGCTGTACCAGATATGCTTATCTTCTTATAGAATGGGACTTAAATCCAATCAGAAACTTGGTTGCAGCCACAACAATCTTTGTCACTATCACACCAGTAGGCACACCTTGCCTGGTATCTAGGTACCGTAGCACACAGGGACCATAGCTAAATTAGGGATGTTGGTGACAATTTCCTCTAGCAGCCTTCTTTTGAGCACTATGAAAGCCGGCAAATAAGGAAGGAGCTTCTACCTCATCCCAAGCCTGATCCTCTTCATGCATTCTTTCTTTTTTTGTCTTTCTCTTTTGCTTTTGAAAAGATTAATTTGAAAGCAGCCAAACAGAAGGATGCATAGAGAAGGAAATTCTGAAGGAATAGATCTGAGCATTCCTCACTGCCAAAATTGGTGCAAGAAGTTCTGATTATTGCAGTTTGAAACTGAATGAATGAAATGAAACACATACATAGACAAATATTATCACTAAGCAATATATGTTTATTGCTATTTCTTGAGTATTAAATATAAAATGTCATGTTTGATTAAATGTCTGATGTTTCCTCCTAATAGTTTCTGTTAATGGGAATAATTTCCTGAGTATTGCTTCAAGTTACCCACTTTAAGTTTGATCTAATACACATTAAAAATAGCACGAGCATTTCATGCGATTGGTATTTATTGCCATGGAAAGATGAAGTCCTTAACTGGAAAAAAAAAACCTACAATATAACTTGTGCAAACTATTGCCATTATTGTTCCAATGGGTGGGTATCTATATGTATGCAAATATGTCTTAAAGTTCTATATTAGCTTGTTGACAGTAGTAATTTATATCTAGTAGCAATGGTTTTATTTTTAAGATTATTTTATTTGTGAAACTTTGTACACATGCATACACTGTTTTATAATAAGCAAATAAAATGCATATGCCTCTAATTGATACAATTGATATAATTGGTAAGTATTTAGAAAGGACAAGAACTAATATCAAAACAATTCCTACATGTATTAGGTAATATGTCTTGTTGTAGAGAGATTAAGCATGGGTATATACCAATTTGGTAAGCAAACAAGAGGTGGAATTTCAATGCATGATTGTTTTAATTTTAAATATATGGTTATTAGTTATGTATATAGTGTGTATACAGCTATGATGGTACTATCGTTAGCCTTCTCCCTGTCATCCCTCCATAGGGATTGTGGGGGTGGCCACCAGTTATGGGGGAGAGGCAATGTCCCTGTGCATAATGACCCAACTTATGGCTCTAACAATCTTTCTGCACCTCTTCCACGAATTTCCCTGAGCCATGTTGGGTTGGTTTTAGGTCTACTTCAGTGATGAGGTCTTGGGAGTCTCTGGGAATCTGGATATCTGATTTTGTAGATGTTGAGTGTTCTCTGTGTCTATCTACTTCACTCTTGTGCTGATACCAGGTTCACCAAAAAAGCATCTCTTGCTCATTTCCCCACTAACTCTATGGCTTCAGCTGATGTCCTGTTGAGGCGCGATGGGCTGATTCTCTTTTCTGGTTCTGCATCCATCTGAAAAAGAGAAGCAAATCCTCCAAAGGAGAGTGAGGCCAGTGCAAAATACATGGATACTCCTTATTATTTTAGAGAGAATTTAATAGGTTTAGGTCTTCTTGTAACCCACTGTTGGTGGGAGCTTGATACTGGAGAGCGGGCTCATTTTTGGATATGGTCCTGACTTGTTTCCCCATTCTAGGTATGGGTTCTGTTCCACTGAGGGGATCCGTTAGCCAAATCAAGAGCAGTTGGTAACCTACCATGCTGTGTGCCACTGTTGCACTTGTGTGAGCATCACATCATGTTGACTGCTGCTGAGGAGCTTAGACCATGACTTGCTTAGACAGATGTTGGCCGTTTTCACCCAGTCACTCATGTAGAACCTTCTGGCACTAGACAAGCTAACTGGGGATTGACTCTCTTCCAATTTTCAGCCAAGTCGCTCCATGTTCCATCCCAACAGCATATGCTCCTGGATAGGCAGAATTACATTGTGAAAATGGCAATCTTACCAAAAGCAATATATAGATTTAATGCAATACCAATAAAAATCCCAACATCTTTCTTCACAGAGATAGAAAAAATGATCTCAAAATTCATATGGAATGGCAGAAGGCCTCAGATATCCAAGCATATCCTCAACAAAAGAAACACCTCTGGAGGCATCACCATACCTGATCTAAATCTATACTACAAAGCCATAGTAATAAAAACATGATACTGGCATTAAAAACAGGATTATAAGGCCGGGTATGGTGGCGCACACCTTTAATCCCAGCACTTGGGAGGCAGAGGCAGGAGGATCACCGTGAGTTCCAGAATACCCTGAGACTCCACAGTGGCCAGGTCAGCCTGGGCCAGAGTGAGACCCTACCTTAAAAAACAAAACACACAAACAAACAAAAAGAACAGGGTTATAGACCAATGGAACAGAACCGAAGACCCAGACTTTGGGTAAAGTAACTACAGCTGCTTGATATTTGACAATGGCCCTAACAATGTAGACTGGGAAAAAATACAGCATCTTCAACAAATGGTGCTGGACAAACTGGATAACCATATGCAGAAAAATGAAACTTGATCTACACATTTTTCCATGCACAAAAATCAAATCCAAATGGATAAAAGACCTCAATATAAGATGGGAAACTCTGCTACTACTGAAAGAAAATACAGGAGGAACTTTCCATGATATAGGAGTGGGAAAAGACTTCCTGAACAAAACCGCAGTAGCTCAGGAAATTAAACAATCACTCAACTATTGGGATCTCTCAGGAAGGTGAAAAACTTTTTCACAGACAAACATACAAGAAGCAGAGCCAATAGATTATCCACAGAATGGGATAAAATTTTTGCTGAATATCCAACTGACAGAGGCCTAATCTCTAGAATCTACAAGAAACTCAAAAGCCTAAACAATAAAGTCAAACAACTCACTCACAAAATGGGGCAGAGAACTTCACAAGGAGTTTCCAGAGGAAGAAATACAAATGGCAAACACACATTGAAGAAAATGTTCAACATCCCTAATCATCAGGGAAATGCAAATTAAAACAACTATGAGATGCCACCTTACCCCAGTAAGGATAGCAAACATTTAAAAAAAATCTAATGACAACAAATGCTGGCGAGGATGTGGAGAAATAGGAACCCTCATCCACTGTTGGTGGGAATGTAAGATGGTACAACCACTGTGGAAAGCAATATGAAGACTCCTAAAAAGTATAACTATACAGGTACCAACAGACCCAGTTATTCCCTTACTGGGCATTTACCCTAAAAGCTCCAAACCTCAGCTCAGAGATATTTTCTCAATCGTGTTTATAGCTGCTCAATTCATAATAGCTAAGAGCTGGAATCAACCCAGATGCCCATCATTAGACAAATGGATAACTAAGATGTGGTATATCTACATGATGGAATTCTACACAGCAGTAAGGAAAAATGACACAATAAAATTTGAATAAAAATGCTCAAACTTGGAACAGATCATTCTCAGTGAACTCACCCAATCACAGGATAATTGTCACATGGTCTCACTCATCTGCGGCTCCTAACCTGAATCTGCCTGAGATGCTGACATACCTAATAAATATCTCGAGGACTGGACAATATGGATGGTAGGGCAGGCGAGAAGGGTTGGGGGTGACAAAACCTGGACCCAAATGGAAATGGTACCATAAAATCCTACATCCTGAAAGACATTCTAAAAAGTCGAACCTTCATTAGGTGCTTAGAGAGAACACCCGAATCACAGGGGCTGGGAGAGGGTATGATAAAGACCATCAACAATCTTCTGTTTCTCTCTCACACACACCCGCTCTTTCTCTTTTATATTGCCTATATTTTTCTTCCTTCTTTTCCCTTGGCACTAACCTGTAACTCCCAGTACCAGCATGTGGGTAATATCCAAAATGAGCTGTTGATCAGAGAGACCTGCAAGGATTCCTAAAAGAAGACATAATCCTGTCAGAGTACTTGATGACCCACCAAAGGTTAATGGCAACACCCTACTGTCCAATCCATGTTTTTATGATTCTAATTTTGTATTTCATTTGATTTGATGTACCAATTCTAAAATAATCCCCGGGAAAAAACCTTGGTTAATCTGTTGTCCTATCCACATTATTCCAATACTAGGAAACAGTATGTTCACAACATCAGCCCTGTTTCAATATAGTCTTCACCTGCAATTTAGACTTTATCACATTGACTAATGTTCTGTAAAATAATTTGTTAAATAATTTATAGATTTGGCCTTGTATCTAAGGCTTGAAATCCAAGCAGGAGGTTGAGGTAAAATTGCAAATGCAAGGTCTGTCTGGTTTGTTGAATGAGTTCAAAGCCAGTCTGGGCATCTTAGTGAAACCTTGTCTTAAAATTGGCCTTGGGGGGCTGGAGAGATGGCTTAGTGGTTAAGTGCTTGCCTGTGAAGCCTAAGGACCCCGGTTAGAGGCTCGATTCTCCAGGACCCACGTTAGCCAGATGCACAAGGGGGCACACGTGTCTGGAGTTCGTTTGCAGTGGCTGGAAGTCCTGGCACGCCCATTCTCTCTCTCTCTCTTTCTCTGCCTCTTTCTCTGTCGCTCTCAAGTAAATTTAAAAAAATTAAAAAATAGCCTTGGGGATGTTGTTCAGTGATAGTGTTTGCCAAGCATGTGCTCAAACATTAGTACCAAAAAATGATGATGATTATTATTATTTATGTCAAATATTTGATGATATTTGAGTAAATTTACTGACACATAAGCACCACCATGTACTACTGCCATGCTAAAGACAAAGCAAAACATCACCATAGAAGCATGAAGAAATGCCTAGTTGTATATGGGAAATCACTGAGAGATTAAAAGCAAACGAGAAAGGGTATATGCAATATGGACCACTGCCTCTATAAAAGTAAATCTAACAATTAAAGGGCCCTGCTATCTAAAATTTGGCCTATCTTGTAGTAAACTCAATTCTATAATAACAATGCCTTTCACTCATACAAAATTTCAATGCTAGGTGGCTCTAGTTTGCAACAGGCCAATAACGGGAACTACTTCTGGACAGTCATTATAGCAATTTTTTAAATATCACTTAAAGCCAACACTTGTGACCTATGTACTCTCTCTCCTTTTTTCTTAGTACATGGAGTTCTCCCTAAATTGCATCCTTGAACAATTCAAATAGGGAAGGTTTATGTAGCTAGGTTACATAATGCTTGCAGAGATTAGGAAGCTGTCAGAAAAACATCCAGGAGGGCTCTGTGAATTGCTTTCTAAAATCACTCTAAATTAGCAATTAATGGGAAAAATTTGACAACTGGTTCAACACCGAGTATAGGCAAGTAAAAAATCAGCCTCTGGAGAATTCAATTTTATTTATCATTAATGCTAAAATTATATTCAACACATTTTTTTTTTTTTTTGCCAGAGTCATCGCAATTTATTTAAGTGGCAATTCTTGGTTAGTAAATCCTTTCTTTGCATCTTTTTTTAAGACATAAAAATTCATTTCAAAGAGTGAAGCAGAGAAGGAACATAAACTTTTATCAGAAATATGCTTGTAGAAGGAAACTTGAATAGGCAGTTAACAGAACTAATCTTTTCTGAATGTTTGAGTGACTAAGATTTATCATGTTGCAAAGACAGATAACTTATACATAACAGTTTATGGGGGCTGGAAACATGGCTTAGCAGTTAAGGTGCTTGCCTGCAAAACTAAGGACCCAAATTTGATTCCCCAGACCCAATGTAAGCCAGATGCACATGGTAGTGCATGTAACTGGAGTTTGTTTGCAAGTGACTAGAGGCCCTGGCATGCCATTTTCTATCTCTCATAAATAAATAAATAATAAAATAGGGATTGGAGGAATTCCTTAGCAGTTAAGGCATTTATCTGCAAAGCCAAAGGATCCTGGTTCAATTCCCTAGGACCCACATACCCACATTAGCCAGATACACAAGGGGGCACACGTGTCTGGAGTTCCTTTGCAGTGGCTGGAGGCCCTGAGGTGCCCATTCTCTCTCTCTTTTTCTTTCTCTCTCTCTCTCACTCTCTCCCTCTTTCTCTGTCAAATAAATAAATAAATAAAAATCAAATACTTTAAAAATAATAATAAAATAGTCAAAAAAATTTCCAGCCTCACTTTAGTGGAAGATTCTAAAATAACAAAAATTCGTATACCTTTGTATATTTTGAATGAATTTCCTTTAGCATTGCTGTATTAAATCAAATATTCACTCTCCATTGGAGAAAGGTTGTCTTCTTCACAAGGTAGCAAGGCCTGAGCAGATAAATCACACCTCACATTTCAGATATGGCCCAGGAGAAACCACAGAGGAATTGATGAGAAAAGCAAGAGTGTTGCTTCCATGGTGAGCCTGACAATCAGCACCAGGGTGAAGTAGACAGATGCTGAGGAAACTTAACACAGAAATCCAGAGGTGCCTAAGAGCTCATCACTGAAGTAGACTTAAAACACACCCACCAAGGATCAAGGAATTTTGTGGAAGAGGAGGCAAAAAGATTGTAAGAGTCACAGGATGGGATGTCATGCCCAGAGGCAGTGCCTCTCCGCAGTAACTGACTGCTGCTCCCCAAATAACCCACAACCCCATGAGGAATACCATCAATCCCACTGAGGAGGGCCCCCAGCACAGTGGGGCAGGGAGGAGGGAAAAGATTGTACTAACACAAGATATATCCATACAGAGTATGTTAATTTTAAATAATGCAATTTATACTTGTATTTCTGTAGATCACATTGTCCCAGAATCAGAAAATATTGCAAAATTATTAGCATTGATAAAATACACTCATAATTAGGGTAGTTAAGGAACTTGCCTGCAAAGCCAAAGAACCCAGGATCGATACCTGTAGTTCATTTGCAGTGGCTGGAGGCCCTGCCACTCCGTCTCTTTCTCTATCTGCCACTCTCTGTCTATCTATCTGTCTCTCAAATAAGTAAATAAAAGTTTTAAAAATTAGTCGTGTGATTTTTCCATAAAAAACAAATCCAGCTCATCTTGAGAATATCATCTGTCAATCATAATAAATGCTCTGGTTTCAAAAAAAAAAAAAAAAAAAAACAGTACCCTAAAGTATGATAAAGCTTAGAGTGTGTCAATGATGTTTAAAAAACAAAACCAAAGGAGAAATCAGACTAGCGATGTGTCATGTGTTACTTTTTCAAATTAACATACAGAAAATAATTCTGTATTTTTCAACTTCCCAAAATTACAACAACATCATAAAACGCATAACTACATATAAGAAAACTGGGAAACTAATAAACTAAGTCTGGTGAAGCTATTAGGCAACACCGAAGGAAATTTTTAGCACTGCCAGAGGGTTTTTTTTTTTTTAAATAAAACAGCAATTGGTAAAAGAAAACCTTTGAAAAACTTTTCTGAAACAAAGTTTTAAAGAAATCCTCAAATCCAAACGTATACTGATTTCCTATCATATATGAACTTATATCTGAGTATCACATGTTAGTGCATTTATGAATAAATATAGTACCATGGTATACCTGGAAATGCATTAGGGTTAATTTAAATGAAAATTGGGGAGCACAAGATTCTGTTATTTGCCTCTTTCCATCTTAGGCTGCCATAGCAAGAGGACCCTCCACCATGTCTGTGCATTTTCAATAGACAGTCTGTCCGTCCTATAGAACTGCTCATTTCCTGATCAAGAGGAATAAGCAGACATGGAGCACGAAGCCCAGTAATCTAAAAGCCTGCAACTCCTTCCACTAAATAGGCTGATTCACCCCAAGACTGTGAGAGTGGAGCCTACAAAGGGGTTGTGGTGATTGTGAAGTGAACATCCCACCAGCTGAAGGCAGCCACGTGGTATGTGCGACCACCAAGAAGAATGCAAGAGCCACCCTCAGTAGCATCAGACACATGATCTGCAGGAAGTACTGCCTTGACTTGCCACTGGCAGCCTTCCTCAGAGACAGTGGCATCTTGCACAGCTAGAAGCCTGTGGTGGTGAAGAGGAAGAGCACCCACCCCACTAAGAGGCCCTGGGAGCCCCATGCCCCCAGAAGCAATAAAGAGCTCACTGACTTAAAAAAAAAAATTGTTATTCAACAGTAAATATTTATTTACTAAAACTTTGAACTTTAGGTCTCCACTGGCAAAACAAAACAAAACAAAACATCATCAGTAAATAACTGATTACTAGGACTTAACAGAGAAATGAAGGAATAAAAGATGAAAGTTTCTATAATTTGCACTCAAATCATTTACAGAATTTGAAACGCACATGCAAACAAATTTACTGATACCTAACAAAATTGTAAAATGTTATTTAGCACACCTGCATAATACTTAAAATCTCCATAAACAAAAAATTCTGACATTTTGCATTTTTAACTTTTAGTTTCTTCTGTTAATTTCTTAAGGTTTGATATTGAACCACACTGGCACGTAGTGTATATACATCAAGGCAATGTAATCGCCAAACACTTAAGGACAAGGAGATAGGATGGAATACCAACCCAAGGTAAACATAACCTGACCAGTTTGGAAGGAGAGCTGGCTCCTTTCTCATTTTCAGTAATTCCCTGTTGGGAGAAATCCGGATAGCATTCTGTCACTTGTATTTTTCTGAACCACAAAGTTCTATACATGTGTTTATGGTTTTATCTCCAGCTCCTCTCCTCAAGAAAATGAACTGCACTTTTTATAATTCCTTATTACTACATTGAGGATAATAGCATCACAGCTATTTAACAACATATCTATTCTACTTAAGGTATAAATCTATTAAATTCACAAAATAAAATCTCATTAACTTGGAGTTTACAAATAGGAAAGCTTCTTTCACAATGAGGTGAATATCATTATTTCTTTCCATTGCACTATTTTTCTTACAACTTAACTTATAAGCAGATTTGGAAAGTTTTAAATATGCTCAAATATAACATTTGGTATTAAAAATAGTAACAGCAAAAATATCCAGTCTATACCTTCAATCAGTATATTTTCTGCCCACTCTGCCATACATTCTACATTTTTACTTAATATCCCTGCATTGAATAATAGCACTGAAACCACTCTGTTTAAAAGTTCCTCAGACCACACTCATTCAAATATATTCACAAGTGTTGATAGTACTAAGGCAAGAAGTGAAATAAAGTACATTCTTTTATCTATATAAGGACACATCATATGAACTTAAATAACATATGAAAAACATTGATTTTTGGATTAATTTTGAACATTAAAATAAGCAGACCACCTTAATACATAAACTGACTAATTGCAATTTCAATACAAACACAAAATTTTACGATTTTTCAAGAATATTTTAAGTGCATTTTAGCACCAACAACATACAAACTATATACAGTATGATTATGGTTCCACAAGTAGGTCATCTAGATTTTAGAATGTATAACCAACTGGAACAATGCTACAGATCTATGGTTAGCTCTCCAGAACAGATATCCAACCCTGTTTTATTAGAAAATGTTCTTAATATACTACACATGTAATGAAAAGACAGTACCTTTTAATACTACTAAAAATCAAACAAGATTTATATAATTGTAACACCATGACTGGATCTCATTACAGAGAAAAACTATACAAATCAACCAAAGACAGAACACAGGAATCATGAAAATTATCTGTATGCAAAGTCAATGGAATGGTGAAGAGGTGCAAGTAATTCTTAAAGCCAAATTTGACTGATCAAGGATCCATCTCTTCATCTCCCTGCTAAGAAGCAGGCTGGTTAAGTTGGGCCAGTTCCATCTGAAAGACAAAAGACAAAGATTTAAATTGAAAATGTAAGCATATGCAACACAAAGAAGTATTAGGCTGAATTGAAAGATAAACCCATACATGAATGCTCTGCATGAATGTGCCATCCTTAGGTCCAGAGGCCTGCATAGTTTCCGTGCAGGCCTGCAGTGAGTGGACCCCCACCTACGAAGAGCTTCATCTCAGGCCAATTGTAGCAGTGGGTATACAGTGCATTGGGGAACTCCTCGAAGCCAGCAATGTAGTGCGCTAAGAGGTCATCCTGGTCAACCCAGCCGCTGCCACAGGTGAGCTTGAGCTTTCGCCCTGTAGGCCCAGGAAATGAGTCCAGAGTCGCTGAGGTCCTCTCTTCTAGAAACTTCTGGGCACGGATGTCATAGAAGAGCAGAGAACCATGGCCAGTGCCCACCGTGACAATGTGCTGATGGACACTCAAGGAGCGCACTCCTGTGCCACCTTCTCGGGAGCACAAAGGTGGAATGTTCTGCTGGCCTTGGCGCACATCCAGGAAGGAGACATGAGACTGGGAGCCCACTGCGTAGAGGGATAAATCATCACAGTATGTGAGGCACACATTCTCACGGCAGTAGGGCAGCCTTAAGGACAGCAACCTAGACAGGGAGTTGCGGGCCTTCCACAGGTGAAAATAGCCATCCAGGGACACTGCACCCAGCTCCTGGTTTTTGTTGCTAAATGCCAGGGCTCGCACTTTTCGGTTTCCAGGGTTGGTGGTGGCCTTGGGGATGGCCTCCATGTCCTTTGGATGGATATGGGCATACACTGGAAGCCCGGCATCTTTGTGCCAAGCAATGCTGCCATTAAACATATCAGGGTCCACCCGCCACAGTGCCACAGTGCCATCGCGGGAGCCACTCACGGCCACGGTGTCACTCATCCAGGCGATGGCGAAGATCCAATCTCTGTGGCCTTGACAATCACCCAGGCACACAGGATCCATGGTGGGCAGCTGGTAGACAGCCAGGCTGTTGGGGTTTTCGCCCCCTGTGGCCAGAAGGGTCTTGGAGGGATTCAGCTCAACCGCATGGATGCCGCAGGTGGGCTGAGGGCGAGCCAGGCCAGGCACCCTGTCCCGCATCAGAGGAATGCGAGTGATCCTTCCGGAGTGGATGTCCACCACGAAGAGCGTGTTGCACTTGGTGCCACACACCACCTGCCTGGCGTTGAGCCACTGCGAGGCGAACACCTTGTTGAGGGGGCCCAGGGCCAGCTGGCGTTCGCGCAGCAGCTCAGGCAGCCTGAGGACGGCGTAGCCCCGCAGCTCGCTCTCGAAGCCGGGGAGCCCGGCGTGGCCCCGCGCGCCCAGCGCACGCCCGTTCAGGTAGTGCACCAGCGAGCGCCGCGCCACCGGCCGCCTCTGCCTCTTGGGCAGCCTCGGACCCTCTCCAGGGGCCGCCGCCATCACCGGGCCGGGCAACGCGGAGCTCCCGGCGCCCTGACCGTCTCCGGGAGCTTTCCGCTTCCTGCTGCTACCTGTTTGCTGCGGGGCCATGCTGGGCGCCGGGCAAGCGGCGGCGGCGGCGGCTGCGAGTTGCATCAGCGCAGACTGTGGCGGCGGCGTCTCGGGGTCGTCTTGGAGCATGGCGACTCAGGAACTAGGAGGATGCAGCAACCGTGCGACGTGGCGACTCTATGGAGTCCTGAATGCGTTGGCGGCAAAGAGGTGAAAGCGGCGTGACCCAGCGAGCGACGCGAGATCGGTCGGAAACAGCCGAGCAGGCTCGGAAGTAGCGGAGCTAGGGCGGAAGATGCGCAAACAGCGAGGGTGGGGGCGAGGCTCCGTGTGCTCGCTTCCTATGGGTGTGGGAGGGCAAATCAGAGTGTGTGATCCCAGGAAGCAACATGGGGCCCTGATAGTGACGGGAAGGGGCGGTAATCGAGCCTTAGGCGCAGGAGTGCTTGGGAGCAGTGGCTAGTTCATCCAAGCCAGAAGGAGGCGGTAGGGAGCAGAGACCCTGAGGGCTGGTGAGAGGAGCAGAGTGGGCCACAGGAAGACAGTAGTCAGGGGCGCCCTCAGTAGTACAAGTCATGCTTAGCTATTCACAACAGCAGCCAATGTGGGCTTACAATACTACTTAAATAAAATCTCACATCAGCATGGAGTCAAGCGGTGAATTAGGAGTCTTAACCATGATCTGTGGGAAGAAACCAATGGGCACTTGATTTAATCCTGGTGTCATCTCTTGTCTATGGTTACCCATTAAGCTTGGCAGGGAATGGCAGTGTTTGACAGTGGCACCAAGACCTCTTTGTTGTTTTGTGCAGTCTCTCCTGTCTCAGCTCCTCTTCTGGTGGGGTTTTAAACGTTTTCTTTATTTTTGGGGGGAACGGTGGTTCTAGGTAGGGTCTGGCTGTATCCCAGGCTGACCTGGAATTCATTATGCAGTGCTCATAGTGATCCTCTCACCTCTGCCTCGCAAGTGTTGGGATTAAAGGCCTACGCAGCCGGTGTGGTCAAGCACGCCTTTAATCCCAGTACTAGAGAGGCAGAGGAAGGATAACCATGAATTCGAGGCCACCCTGAGTCTACATAGTGAATTCCAGGTTAGCCTGAGCCAGAGTGAGACCCTACCTCAAAAAAAGAAAGAAAGAAAGAAAGAAAGAAAGAAAGAAAGAAAGAAAGAAAGAAGAAGAAAGGAAGGAAGGAAGGAAGGAAGGAAGGAAGGAAGGAAGGAAGAAGGGCCTACACAACCACACCTGGCTTCTTTATTTTTAATTTTACTTTTTGAGGTAGTGTCTCGCACTATCCCAGGGTAATCTGGAACTCAACTCTGTAGTCTCATGATCCTTCTCCCTCAGCCTCCCGAGTGCTATCACACTAGGCTGAACATTTTCTTTCTTTTTTTTTGTTATTTTTATTTATTTATTTGAGAGCAACAGAGAGAGAGAGAGAAAGAGGCAGATAGAGAGAGGGAGAGAGAATGGGCGCGCCAGGGCCTCCAGCCACTGCAAATGAATTCCAGACACTTGCGCCTCCTTGTGCATCTGGCTAACGTGGGTCCTGGGGAGTCGAGCCTCGAACCGGGGTCCTTAGGCTTCACAGGCAAGCGCTTAACCGCTAAGCCATCTCTCCAGCCCTAGGCTGAACATTTTCAAATAAATATTTTTCTCCACAAATGAAGTCCTCTGCGCTTGTGCAACAAAAGACAGAAGACAGTATTCCAAATAATAAATCACTGGGCCTCACATTCAGCCTGCCCATGGTGATATCCAGAATTCTACACTTGGTCACATTCTTGAAAACCTGGTGGTGTGTACATTAAGAGTGAGGGGATTGAAAACAATTTTAATAGAGATGTTAGCATCCTTGGTATCTCAGATCCCTCAAGGGGTACAGTGGAATACTAAAATGAGGAGCTTCCCAATCCCTCACCTAGGAAAGGAAAGGCAATGTCACATAGGAAATTAGTAATGTGGCATGATGGTGTGAATGTAAAATACTCCTCATAAATTCATTGGCTTGAATGCCTAGGTGACACTGTGAGAGGAGGTTGAATAACCTTCAGAAATTAGAGCACTAATGGAGGAAGTGTGTCACTGCAGGTGGGCCTTTGATTTTAGAATCCAGTCTCACTTTCCTTTCAATCTACTTCCTGCTAATGTGAAATGATTCATACTCCTGTCCTGCTTTTCCCACCATAATGGACTTCCCCTTGAAAATGTAAGCTTAAAATAAACTATTTTCTTGGTAAAGTTGCTTCTAGTCAGGTGACTTATCCCAGCAATGGGAAGGTAACTGATATAAAGGGGGACATTTTTAAGTGCACATGGAACATTCATAAAACTAGGTCATACCCTGGGCCTGAAAACAACCTCAGCTACTAGTATGTACTAAATTTGTATAGCTTTTTTCTTTGAAAATACTGGAAATAAGAATATGATTAGATAAACTTAGGAAATTTGTAAAGCACTAAACAACACACTACTAAATGCTCCATAGGCAATGGAAAGTGGAAGTAGAATATATTAAAATACATAGTGCAAAGCTAAATTAGTGTCTAAGAGGAAATGTACAGAATTAAATGCTTATACTCAAAACCAAGGAAAATTATAAACAACCTCAGTTCTCATTTCAAGAAGCTTAGAAAGCAAGCTGGGCGTGGTGGCGCACACCTTTAATGCCAACACTCGGGTGGCAGAGGTAGGAGGATTTCTGTGAGTTCAAGGCCACCCTGAGACTCCATAGTGAATTCCAGGTCAGCCTGGGCTAGAGTGAGACCCTACCTTGAAAAAAAAAAAAAAAAAGAAGCTGAGAAAGCAATATAAACACAAAGTAAGGAGGAGGAGATAATAAAGATAGAAGCAGGATGGAATTAAAGTGAAAATAATATATATAATGGAAATAATGAAATAAGTAGAATATTATTAAAATATTCATTTATACCTGAATACACCCTAGTAATCCTGAGATAGATGAAGAGAATAAAGTATAAAACAGAACTTGCAAATATCAATGTGTAAGTGAATAATATGAACAACTTTATATACCTTAATTGAACAACTCAGAGGAAATTGGCCAATTACTCAGAAACAATGGAAGACATTTTTGGTACATACCCTACATACCCTCTTTTGCTATAATTTATCAAATCTTAGATAGAAACAGGAGATAACTTTATAACTTTTAAGGAAAATGAACTGCAAGTTCAAAATCCCACAAAACGTTATCTCCAAATACAATTTTTTTTTCTTTTTTATTCAAGGTACGTTCTCAATTAATAAAGGTTGTCCTGGAATTTACTATGTAGTCTCAGCGTGGCCTTGAACTCATAGCAATCCTCCTACATTTGCCTCCTGGGATTAAATGTGTGCAACACTATACCCCATTTCCAAATAGATCTTTTAACTGTTGAATTATATCAAACTTTTAAACAAGATTTAGTGCAAAATTTGCACATTTTAGAACATATCATTTTTTTCAGGCGTTCCTGAGTTCTGAAAGCTAGATTTTTCAGTGTCTGTTCCATGCTTAGACTCCTTCCCCTTCGTTTGTAGGCAGCTGCCTTCTCATAGTATACTAACATAACCTTTTCTTTTTGTGAGGATGAAGAGAAATGAACATCTTTTTTTTTAATGAGATCACTTGTTCCTATGGATTGGGATTGTACCTTTATAACAATTACCTTGTATAAATTTTAAGACTTCTATGAATTTTGAGAAGACTTAGTTCCATACATAGCAGACAGGAATACTTCCCAAAACTTTTTTTTTTTCCTTTTTTTCAAGCAAGGGTCTCCACTCTGGCCCAGACTGACAAAGAATACACTATGTAATGTCAGAGTAATCTTCAACTCACAGCTATCTGCTTCTTGTGCCTGCCATATACTGGGATTAAAGGTATGTGCTACCACCCCCTGCCCCAAAACTTTTATAAGTTTGTAATCCTCAATAAAATATTAATGAATTAAATGTGCACACAGAAATTGTAAATTAATGTGGCTGGGGAGATAACTCAGTGGTTAAAGGCACTTGCCTGCAAAGCCTAACATCTGGGTCTGATTCCCCAGTACCCATATGTAGCAGAAAGCTTCAAGTTTGCTGAGATAAACTTCCAGACCAGGCACAGTTATGGAGGAAGGGGTATTTATTGAAGCCTATAGATCCTGGGGAAGTTCCATAATGTTAGAAGAAGCTGGCCTGCCTTCACAGGTCCAAGCAGAGAGAGAGAAGCACAATCCAAAAGCCACATAGCACAGCACACTTCAGGAACTCCAGCTAGGCACACTTTGCATATCTGTAGACTGAAATCTCAAACTTACCACCACACCTTAATATCCTCCAAGTGATACAGCCTCCAGCCAGGTGGCTGCAGATGCAAACTACAAACTAATACAACACTGAATATATTGGGGGTCATCTATTCAAACTACCACACCATATAAAGCCAGATGCACAAAGTTCCACATGTGTCTGGAGTTCATTTGCATTGTCTCTAGGCACTAGCATGCCCATTCTCATTCTCGCTCTCTACTTGTGCCATGGTAAACCTTTTCCTTGGGATGACTCAAACACAAGTCTTCTCCCCAGATAGGGTACAGAAGACAAACCAAAGGATGCTCACACCAAAACCAGTTTGGGGAAACCAATAAGTTTATCGGGGTAACTTAGAGAACAGGGTGAGAGATTGCTTACAGGAGCAATGGATGACTCAAAAGCAGCCACATTGTGAGAAGTCTCATCTTATCCTGGATAATGGCCTTCCTATAACTGCTTCTACTCAAAGGAAGATGCATAACCAGAAAGCCTACACCAACATGGAAGCTATGTCCCTAGAGCCCACGACAAAACCTGTCAACAGCTTGCCTGCTCCAAGAATCTCATGTATACTGCACCACTTGCAGGCAGCTCAAAAGAGTATCTTCCCCAGCCCAAGCAGATATTATGTCTTTATATATTAAGGCAGGGTTTTGCAATATTTTCCCAGACTTAGTGACCTACTGTCTCTCTGGAACACTGCCCCCCACCCAAGGGAGGAATGTTTCAAATGTTTCAATTTCTAATTAACATAACTTTGGAGAGTAGTTGTGTGACCTTTAAGTTTCAGATCTCCCAGACTTGATTTAATGAATCACAGCCTCCTTTCTCTCTTCAGGAGAGAAGTTTTCATTCAGAGGAATCTGCTACACAGCTTGAAAATAAACAAATGAAATATTTAAAAAGTATTTTAGATGTAAACAAAGATCAATTTGAATTTATTCCAAGGGTATAAGGTTGATTTGACATTGAAAAATCAAGCAGTATAAAATACCATGTAAACAATATAAAAATAAACATCCTATGATTACTGCAAAAGACTCAGAAACAGCATTTGCCAAAATCCTGTGTCTACTGATGACAAAACTCCAAGCAAACTGAGAGGAACAACTTCGAAAAGAACATGTGTCCTGAGTTCTTTAGTGAGTGAAGTTGAAAAGTTAAATTCTTTACCTCACAAAACAAAAATAAGGCAAAGGGTTTTGTTTCCTCCACTTTATTTATTTATTTATTTATTTATTTATTTATTTATTTTTGGTTTTTCAAGGTAGGGTCTCACTCTATCCCAGGCTGACCTGGAATTCACTAAGTAGTCTCAGCATGGCCTTGAACTCAGGGCAATCCTCCTACCTCTGCCTCCCAAGTGCTGAGATTAAAGGCATGCACCACCATGCCTGGCAGCTTCTTCCACTTTTATCCAACTGCGTCTGGAATTTCTACCAAGTATAATAATGCAGGAATCAGAGGTAAGGTTTACATATAGGGAAGGAAAAATACCCTATCTAGTTGCTGATTCTGTACTTTCCTGCTGGCCTCTAAAGGCCCAGGTGTGAGGCCTAGTGGAACTTCCTGAGCCTAGCTAAAGTTTGGTGATCTGCCTCTGGCCAGACGTGACTCAGCAAGACGCCTAATGGCTTCTTACCTGCTACCTCCACATGGGAGTTAGAATTATCATTTCAATAGTCACAGTTTACTATTGGCCCTTACCTTTCCCCACCATCCTACAATCCCCGCCTTCACCCCCAACATTATATAGGCAACTGTTCATAGCAATAAATCGAGTTCCTGCTTCGACAAGACTCCCGACTCAGTGTGGTTTTTCTCCGGTGGCCAGGAGAGGTCTGAGTCGTCGGACGCTCATCTCCTCCTCAGCCCCTCGGGAGGAACCAGCGGGCCTGGTCCTTCCCTCGGCACTACCTGCCCCCGCCGGCGGAGCCCGGCATCTGGCGCCCAACGTGGGGCTCTTGGAATCCGGCAGACTAGTGCCCCCTGAGAGACATTCGTTGAGGAGGTCAATCGGTGTACATATGCGGGTGAGCGTACCCCTATAAGTAGTCTTTATATTTAATGTGCTAAACTTTGCTTCTATAACCTGTACTTGTTGATCAACGTCTCTTTGTTCTCTTTCTCTTTCCTTTCACTTTTAGTTTGCAGACAAGCTACATCTGCGGCTTTTGTACAGCATGTTTACATATCTTTTGGATCCTTGTGGTTGTATTGTACTCATGTGTATGTGGGTTGCTATTGCCCTAATTTTATGGACATTTTTCTCTCAACTTTATAATGTGGGACAGTCTAACTGTAAATCCAATCCTGCCTTAGAATCTCTCAGGGCACTCCTAAAGAGTAGAGGGCTTAATTTGACTGATAATCAGGCTCAACAGACCTGGGATTGCCTTCTCAAACTGGCGCCATGGCTGCCGGAAGGAAATCTCTTTGATTGGGACACGTGGGATAGGGTAGAGGCCCTTGTTTGTCGGGCACATGTGGAGAAGGGTCAAATACCCCCCTCAGGGGTCCTCCCTATGATCTCAGCCCTCAAGGCCTGCTTCCCTCCAAGGCCAACCAAACATAAACAAAAGACAGAAGAAAAAGATAATATACAGCCTAATCCAGCTACTCCTCCTGGAGATACAGCTTTAAAAAAACCCCAAAAGGATGCATCTTTATGCTCCTCACTTGATCCCTTTGAGAGTGCTCCCTGGCCTTCCGGGGGACCTCCTCCACCTCCTCCATCAACTAACCCTTTCTGGACCCCCTCGGCCCCTCCTTCATATTCGGCCGCCGAGACCCCCTCAGCCCCTCCATATTCGGCAGCCAAGCCGTCAGAAAATAAAGCTACTTTTTTATTTCCCGTCAATCTAAATCCTGGGGGCAATCGCCCTGCTGCCTGGTATCCGTGGGAAGCTCAGGACCTTAAGGAGCTTAAAAAGGCGGTCTCAGAGGATGGACCCAACTCTCCTTGGGCTGAGACCCTATTACAGGGACTTGCCCATCAACCTTGTACAACCCAAGATTGGAAAAATCTAGTCAGGGCTGTCTTGTCAGGTCCCCTATACATTAAGTGGTGTGCCTTTTTTAGAGATGAATGCCATGCACAGGCAGAACGAAACCAAAATCAACAGCCCCCTGTGCCGATAACTTTTGGGATGCTCTCTGGTACCTCTGATCAATATGCTACAGGCACTCAACAGGCGGCTATACCTGACCCGTATAGGGACCAGGTCAGGGCACTGGGCTTGGCGGCATGGAAAAAGCTTGATGAGGGACCCTCTGAAACTCCCCTTATGAGTATTACTCAAAAACCATCTGAGGATTTGGCTACATTTATAGATAGGGTGGAAAAAAGTCTCCAAAGAAAATTTCCCCCAGGGGCATTACGGGATCAGTTTACTAAAATGTTGGTCTGGGATGGGATGACGGCCGATCACCGCCTCGCCTGTGCGGGTCTCAAGGACAACTCCATGAGTAGATGGATTGTAGCCACCAAGGACGTTGGCACTATCTCCCATCAGGCTAGGGCCATGGCTGCCGCCCTTCAGGAAAATAAACAGAGAGATTTGGCCAATACGATCTGTGCATTACAGTTAAATTCTAAAAACTTGACATGTTTTGGATGCGGGGACGAGGGCCACTTTAAAAAGGAGTGCCCCAACAGGACAAAGCCTCCTCCGCGCTCTGGGGGGACGACCAACGCCCCTCACACCCTTTGCCCTAAATGCAATAAAGGGTTTCATTGGGCTAAGGAATGTAAATGGAAGTTTAACATACAGGGAAAGCCTTTAAACTCCTCCAGGGGCTTCCCCCAGCCCCGTTAAATAAGGGGAAAGAGACCATCAAAGCCTATTGGACCGTCCCCCTGGTCCCCGGCCTTAGACCCAAAATTATTTTGAATATTGGCAATAAAAAATTCAAACTTCTCATTGACACTGGAGCGGACCGAACGGTCCTGAGAAAGGAGGAAGTGCCCCCCTCCTGGCAGCTTGTGCCCGGCCCTCCCCTACTGGGAATTGGCGGGCAATCCACCTCCTGGGAGACTGCCACGTGGCTCCCTTGGACTGACCCAGGTGGGGACAGGGGAAAAGTCCGCCCTCTCGTGGTGACTGGGCTCACTGCTAACTTACTGGGGCAAGACATCCTTGGAGATGCCGAGGCTTTCATCACTACTGACCATAAGGCCTTTTATAATGATTTGTTAGATAAAAAAGAATATCAACAACAGTCTGAGGAAGGGAGGGAATATCATCCCAATTATAGAGATGACCCTTACTTTGAGCAACTCAGACAAAAGTACTCCAATAAACACCCCCAATTCTAAGGGCCACTGCCCAGCCCCCCCCATTTAAAATCCAGTGGAGACCGGGGGATCCTGTATGGGTTGAGCAGTGGCCTCTCCCTTCTTCTAAGTTACACCAACTCCACATACTTATTGATCAACAGTTGGAGGCCGGACATATTCGTCCCTCCACTAGTCCCTGGAACTCTCCTGTCTTTGTCATAAAAAAGCCTAATGGGTCCTGGAGATTTTTACATGATTTAAGAAAGATCAATGAACGCATGATCCCCTTCGGAACTCCCCAGAGGGGACTCCCATGGATCCCAGCTATTCCCAATATATACCATATTACTATCATTGACATTAAAGATTGCTTCTTCTCTATCCCTCTCCATCCAGGAGACATGGAAAAATTTGCATTCTCTGTACCTGCTGTTAATTTTTGTGGCCCAGATAGGAGATTTGAATGGACTGTCTTACCTCAGGGCATGGCAAATAGCCCACCCATTTGTCAATATTACCTGTCATCCATTTTCTCTTCTCTTATCAATCTCCCTGATACTCTGTTTTATATTTACATGGATGATATTATTCTTGGGTGCCTAGATTCCTCCACACTCCAGGACCTTACCCACCAATGTCTAACTATCCTGCATACTCACGGCTTTAAAGTAGCTCCAGAAAAAGTTCAAACTGTGCCTCCCTTTAAGATCTTGGGCTCAATCCTTACCCTAGATACAGTTTCACCTGTTAAACCACAACTTTATATTCAGGATTCTTACACCTTGCTTCAACTCCAGAAGCTTTTGGGAGAAATTAATTGGATGAGGCCTTGGATACCCATAACTACTGAAGAGCTGTCCCCTTTATTTGACCTCCTAAAGGACCTTAACTTCTCCTCTCAGGTAATTTTGTCCCCTTGTCATCAACAAATTTTTCGTAAGGTACAACAGGCTATAAATACTGTGACCCTAAAGAGGTTCAATCCTGATTTGCCCATTTCCCTCTACATTTTCTCTGGGGAAACATTATGCACTGCACTGTTGGCCCAGGAAGGTGAACCCATCCAATGGGTCCACCTCTCAATCGGTGGGGTCCCCAGAGTTTATTCTATAACCAACCAGGTTGCTGATTGCATTATCAAGGGCAGAGACACCTCTGTCCGGTTGTTTGGCACAGAACCTCACCTTATTGTCACCCCCTTTAAGATAACAGATTTCACCTGGCTTCAGAGAAATAATAATAGAGTTGCTATGGCTCTCGAGGGGTTTCTAGGTAAAATTGATTGCCATTATGGCCCCCACAAATGGATGAGTTCTTTCTCCAGATTAGAATGGAAGCCCCCCAGGCTTTTTCTGTCTCAACCTAACCCTGACTTTCTTACCGTGTTTACTGATGGAGGGCACCTGGGGGCTTCCCTAGTCGTTTACCCTCCCTTAAAACAGGAAAAAGAGCCTATGCCCATAAAGTCAGTCTCTCATGAGGTTGAGGGGTCAGCACAATTCAAAGAACTATTTGCTGTCGTTCTAGCTTTGGACACTATTCAAGAGCCATTTAACTTATTTTCTGACAGCCTTTATGTTGTTAATTTATTACCCAACCTGGTTGAGGCCCATATTAGACTGGACTCCAACCCTATATCTCCTCTGATGATTCAAGCTCGTTCCCTACTCAAACAAAGAATTAACCCCATTTTTCTTCAACATCTCAGGGGTCATCAAAACTTACCGGGATTTCTTTCTCGAGGAAACAATTTGGCTGATAAAATGGCTTCTATGCCTCAATGTAATACTATTACAGAAGCTACACGCTTCCACTTATTGACCCATGTCAACTGGAGAGGTCTCAAGCACAGGTTTCCACAGGTACCAGTCAAGGACCTTAAAAAAATTGTCCGGACTTGTAAGTCCTGTCAGCCCTTCCTCCAAGTACCCCCCCTTCAAACTACAGGAAGCAATCCTAGAGGGCTACGCCCTAATCATCTGTGGCAAATTGATGTCACACACTATTCTCCATTTGGGAAACTTAAATATATTTTTCTTTCAGTTGATACCTTTTCCCGTGCCTGCTGGGCATCAGCACATGCTGGGGAAAAATCTAAACATGCCATTAGTCATATGCTTCAATGTTTTGCCACTCTTGGGCTGCCTGATCAAATTAAAACAGATAATGGCCCCTGCTTCGTAAGCAAGGCCTTTGTAGATTTTCTCCAGAACTGGAAAATCTCACATTCTACAGGCATCCCATACAACCCCCGGGGCCAAGCTATCGTTGAAAGATATAATCAGACTCTCAAGTCTCAATTACAAAAACAAAAGGGGGAATCCTTACCCCCACACGACCAACTAAAAAAGGCATTATTTACCCTAAATATTTTAAACTTTTCTAAAGAAGATAAACAACTCTCCCCTTTTCAAAAACATTGGTCTTCATCCATTACCTACAGTTCTATCTGGGTAAGATGGAGGGACCCATTGACTGGGGCCTGGAGAGGGCCTGATCCGCTCCTCACAGCAGGGAGAGGGTTTGGATGTGTCTTCCCTCAAGATGAAAAAAGACCCATTTGGGTACCAGCGAGAGACCTAAAATATTTGTCCCAACAAGAGGACACTGACAGTCACTTCTCTAGGGAGTGTCCCACCCCTGAGGACTGTTCCTAAAATGGTCCTTCACCCTACTAAACTAAACAGTTCCCTCCCTTGTGGAGGATTGCTGGCTTTGCCTCCAATCTGGGCCTCTCTGGCTGCTTGCAGTACAGTTGCCTGTACGACCTTAAAACATTACTCAGCCACCTTCCCCATCCCCGTCCAGCTTTTCCCAATGTTTCCCCTGGAACTTGCATTTGGGCCCCGCCTTCCCCTAATAATTCCAGTATAGATGTGGGATACATTCATCCTTCCTTCTGTACTTTTAACACAGCTGATCCCAATGCTCAATGCTGCCCACCTTCTGGAATGGTTTATGTTTGTGGAGGCGGGATGGCCTATGACTTTCTGCCCACCAATTGGACGGGCCTTTGTGCCCCAGCCACCTTAATCCCAGATGTAGATATCATCCCTGGAAATGAGGCCCTCCCTGTATCAGAGGGAGACCTATCTTCAACAACAGCTAGATTCCCTGGCTGAGGTAGTCCCACAAAACAGGAGAGGACTAAACCTACTAACGGCCGAAAAAGGAGGCGTATGTTTGTTTTTACAGGAAAAATGCTGCTTTTACGCCAATAAATCAGGAATCGTCCAGGACAAGATTAAGAGGCTCCAGGAAGACTTGGAGAGGTGGCAGCGGGATCTCCAGGACAACCTGCTGTGGGCGGGCTTACATGACTTCTTACCCTACCTTCTGCCTCTACTTGGGCCCCTCCCCCTCCTTCTTCTCCTTTTCCTTCTCCTCACTGTCGGGCCTTGTGTAATTAATAAGATTACACAATTTATTCACCAATGGCTAGAGGCAATAAAACCTCATCAGGTCAAAATACAGGCTGGAAACTCAGGAATTAAGTTCCTCAGATGACCCACTGCCACCTCCTCTGCCCTCCATGTGACCAATGACGGGTAAGATCCCCATAGGGGGACAACCTAAGACAGGCCATGGGGTGGGTTCTCACCGAGCTAAACACATGGTACCCAGTGACGGGTAAGATCCCCAGAGGGGGACAACCTAAGACAGGGGCCATGATGAATGCTCTGAGCTAAACACCTGGTACCCAATGACGGTTAAGACCCCCAGAGGGGGACAACCTAAAACAGGGGCCATGGTGACTAATGCTCTTACAAAAACAAAAGGGGGAGATGCTGGCCTCTAAAGGCCCAGGTGTGAGGCCTAGTGGAACTTCCTGAGCCTAGCTAAAGTTTGGTGATCTGCCTCTGGCCAGACGTGACTCAGCAAGACGCCTAATGGCTTCTTACCTGCTACCTCCACATGGGAGTTAGAATTATCATTTCAATAGTCACAGTTTACTATTGGCCCTTACCTTTCCCCACCATCCTACAATCCCCGCCTTCACCCCCAACATTATATAGGCAACTGTTCATAGCAATAAATCGAGTTCCTGCTTCGACAAGACTCCCGACTCAGTGTGGTTTTTCTCCGGTGGCCAGGAGAGGTCTGAGTCGTCGGACGCTCATCTCCTCCTCAGCCCCTCGGGAGGAACCAGCGGGCCTGGTCCTTCCCTCGGCACTACCTGCCCCCGCCGGCGGAGCCCGGCACTTTCCCATAGTAAAATCCTAAGAAATCCACAAGGTAGTTCCTAACATTAGTGAATTTAGCAAGTTTACAGAAGGAAATGTTGATGGCTATAAATCAGCCATATTTCTACGTATCCATGATAATTTTGGTGGCTAAAAATAAACTCTTTCAAATTATGTCAATAAAATGAGATTATATGAATATAAGCCTACAAAATGTGTATAGACACAGGCTACATAGTGAAAATTACAAAACAATACTGAATAAAATCAATTAATACTTAATACATGGAATTTCTATATAGAAAGATACAATATAATAAAATAAAAGTTCTAATGAAATTGATCATTTGCTTTAATATAGTTACTACCAAAATCTCAATGTTAACTTTTGACATATTAGATTATCTTGTTCTAAAACCTATGTGGAGAGTACAGTATGTAGAGTAACTTTCACAGTGGAAGATGGTGGAAGGAATCACTGCAAACTTTATTGAGTCTTTCACAGTTATGATAATCAAGAAGGTGGGGCTAGGGAGAAGGTTTAGTGAGTAAAGTGCTGTCTATGCAAACATGACATCCTGACTTTGAATCCCCAGAACCTATGGGAAAGTTTGTTGTGGCAGAACACACCTGTAATTCACTTATTTACAGGTTGGTCCTTGGGGTTTGTTGGCTAGTCTTGCTAAACTGGTGAACTCTTGGTTCAGTGGAAGACCCTGTCTCAAAAATGATGTGGTGAGGCTGAAGAGATGACTCGGAATTTGAGGTGCTTGCCTGCAAAGTCTAAGGACCTGGTCTCAAATCCTCAGTACCCATGTAGATATAGGTGCACAAAATGGAACATGCATATAGATTTTGTTTTCAGTGGCTGGAGGTCCTGGTGTTCCCATTCTCCCTGTCTCTCTGTTGCTGTTCTATCTATCTCTCTGCCTGAAAACAAATAAATATATTTTTTTAAGGTGGAGAGTAATAAGGGAAGATCCTTGATATTGTGCTCTTGCCTCTGCATACATTCATACATATGCACATGCACTACACATATAGTTGTAACCACATGCATATGTTCACAGATGTACAACGCACTTATACACACAAATTATACAAGTGTTCTTTTAGTGCAATGGTAATCCTGTTGAAAAATGGGACACAATAACCATCCCACAAATGGACATATTCATATGCCTAGTTGATAATTATATAGTGCCTGGGATTGAGCCCTGGGCCTCATGCATTCTATATATGTTGTCTACAATACATCTAACTCAAATAAATATAATATTCTTAAATGAAAGTCTTACATATCTAGATAACTAATGGTTGCAGTAATACAGAAGGAAGGTTACTGAGAGAAGGAAGAGTATACCTCTGTAAAAAGGCCGTGTACTCATTGCTGTAGTGATATAAATGTTCTAAGTTTATTTTATCAGTGCCAATATCCTGACTATGATACTTCACTGTATTTTCCAGTTGAGGAAAATGAATATAATGGATCTTCTATATGAATCTAAAACTACTGAAATTAAAAACCATAAAAATCATTAGTAATCAACCCATGGATGGTGGAGAGATGGCTCAATGGTTGAAAAGCTGCTTATTCACAAACATGCCAGTCTGTGTCTGATCCTTCCCAACACCTACACTAAGCCAGATTATAAGGGGTGTATGCATCTGTGATCCCAATAATAGGAGATGGAGCCAGGAGAATCCAAAGCTCATTGGGCCATCTAGACTGGTGTTCTTTGGCAGCAGCAAGAGACCTTGTCTCAAAGAAGATGGAAGTGAAGAAGAGCACAGACATCTTGAAGCTGTCCTCTGAATTCCTCACACATAACATGGAATACACACACACACATTTTTTTTTTTTTTTTTTGGCTTTTCGAGGTAGGGTCTCACTCTAGCCCAGGCTGACCTGGAATTCACTATGGAGTCTCAGGGTGGCCTTGAACTCATGGCGATCCACCTACCTCTGCCTCCCGAGACACACACATTTTTTTAAAAGAAGAAACAATCCATGGGACAAATGTGAATATTGAAGAACAAGCAAGATAGTAAAAATTTTAACAAGAAATTATGATCACACATTTCTCAGTAGGTTCAATAGTAACACATTTTCTGTTCCTGTAATAAGTTCTTAACTTCTTAGGGGCCATGAGAACATTTGAGTACTAGTAAGTGAACATATCACACTTTCTCCTTGGCATTCTTCATTGTGCCATACACAACTGCAAGTCAACAGAAGTGAACAGAAGCAGGACATTAACCATTACAATCATGGCCATAAGCTTACTGAGGACACTGCAAACTAACCTCACTGAGGGGATAAAATCATGATTCTTTAGTTAGAGTGAAATTACATTTATTTCTAACAATACATATTAGGAGATTGAAATGAATATATGTTTTATAAAAGTGATGAATTTTATGTTTATATGTCTGACATGTTTCATGGGACATATTGATACCAAAAAAATGTAATATCTTTGCTAGAATCTCAAATTTTTGTTGTCAATTTTTGAGGCAGGGTCTCATTATATGTCCCATGATAGCCAGTAACACATGATCCATCTGTCTCTGTCTCCTGAATGCTGAAATTACAGTGATTTTCTACTATGCATTGAATAGGAGACTCGAAGTTAAATAGTCCTCTACTATTATTTTTCTTTGATAAAGGTTTTATGATAAAATTTACAACAGAGAAAGCCTTATCATCAACAATTCTGATTGCAGAACTTTTCAAAGGAATTAAAAGCTGATGTCAAAGGGAATATTCAGTAGATAAATGATTGAATATACTGTAGTACTGTAAGTAATATTATACAGCTATTGAGAGATGGGTTGTAGCTTTGGTGGTTCACACTGATCCATTTGCAGTATACATTTGGGAGTGAGAAAGGCAATATACAAAGTATGTCTAATAGGATGCCATTTAAAAAAAATTAGCAAAGCCCTATGTGAACATATACAAATGTAAGAAACCATATGAGAAAAACACTTTTATTTCACTTTTAATTGGCTGGTAAAGAAAAAAAGTTCACCATACATATATATATATATATATATATATATATATACACACACATACACACACATACACCTGAAATTCTAATGCCATTTCATTGATGAAACAACTCTAAAACTACCTGACTACTTCATGCACTTCTTAAGTGACTCAATTACATTTTGTTAATGCCTAAGATACAATTAAATGAGTGTTTAGCCATTTGTAGCTAAGGGCATTACTAAGTGAATCTGACCTATACTTGCACTGTGTTTTGGGGTAGTGGAGAAAAGTGATGATATGTGGAAATGAGAGAAACAGAAAGGGTAAAAGGCAATGTTTAAATGAAAATGCACAAATACTACAAAAATTTAGCATATATTATATAGTAATATTTTTATGTTTATTTGAAATCTCAACGTCTATATGTATGAATGTAATTTAAAGTGTTGTGCACATGAGATATTTATGTTTTAAGAAGTCCATGTTTTGATGTGTTGAAGTAGATTATCATTGAATGATTATTAATAATTCAAGTACTTTACCAATTCATTTACATGAATTCTTTTGGTTTTTAAAAATTTTAAGTACAAGTGGGGCATGGTGATGCATGCCTTTAATGCCAGCACTTGGGAGGCAGAGGTAGGAAGATCGCCATCAGTTCAAGGCCACCCTGATACTACAGAGTTAATTCCAGGTTATCCTGGACCAGAGTGAGACCCTACCTCGAAAAAAAAAAAAATTAAGTACAGAATCTTGCTATGTAGCTCAGGTTAACCTAGAATTTAAAACAGAATAAAAATAAAAATGAACAGAAATATACTTGGGAAAAATTGTGTAGACCAAACAATACAATTTTTCCAAAGACAGCACAAGGGCCATATTAAAATGCAAATTAGTAGACAAAAGCATAATTTATAAAAAAAATTACATGATACAACAAAAATGGTGCTGAGGAAAATGTGTAGCTATAAATACATATATCAAATGGAAAGCATGTGAAGGAAGGACAAACAGGAGGAAGAGAGTTAAGACTGATCTCAAACAAATAGCTGAAGGAATTAGAAAAGTAACCAGTGGAGCTGAAAGCTGGAATAAGGAAGGGAATAGTACAAAATATAAAGACACAGGTAAATCATATAGAGCCCAGGCATGCTGGCATACTCTAAAAGTCCAAGCACATGGAAGTGGAGGGAGGATGCTCAGGAGCTCAAAGTCATCCTCAGCTATATATTATATTTGAAGCCACCCTAGGCTACATAAGACCCTGTCTCACAAAATAAAAGCATATAAGAATACAATGCTGAAAATAAAAGTCGAAAAATTTGCTATGCAAAAATAAAAAAAAAAAAGAAGCAGACCATGGTGGCACACACCTTTAATCTCAACATTCGGTAGGCAAAAGTAGGAGGATCGCTGTGATTTTGAGGCCAGCCTGGGACTACAGAATGAGTATGAGGTCAGCTTGGGCTAGTGTGAGACCCTACCTCAATAAAAAAATCAAAAAAGACAAAATAACTGCTGAGAGTTACCTATACTAACTAAGAAAAAAATAAAGTGGAGAAGAAGGAGGCAGGGAGAAGACGACAATGACACAGAATTCTCCTGCCTCAGCTTTCCAAAGATCCAAGTAGTGGAAAACAGGTATAGGTCACTGTACCTTAATGTTTTATTAAATACCTACCACAACAACCAGAGATTGATGTTCCCATCCCCCTTAAATATATTAGTAAACTGGGGTAGAGGAAGTTTAATGTAATTCAACTATTCCTGCTAGTAAGTTGATGAGCTAGGATTGAAATATATCTTGGGCTAGTGTGGTGGTACAGGCCTATAATCCCAGTACTCAGGAGACAGAAGATGGAGTTTGAGGCCACGCTGAGACTACATAGTGAATGCAGGACAGCCTGGGCTAGTGTGAGACCCTACCTCAAAAACCAAACAATAGGGCTGGAGAGATGGCTTCCTGATTGAGTCACTTGCCTGGGAAACCAAAGGGCTCAGGTTCAGTTCCACAGTACCCATGTAAGCCAGATGCACATGGTGGCACGTGTGTCTAGAGTTTGTTTGCTGGCATGCCCATTCTTTCTCTCTCTTCCTATCTGCCTGTCCCTATCTCATAAATAAATAATTTAAAAAACAAACAATAAATAAATGAAATATATCTTGACTTGCTTCCAGAGACCATGCACTCCTACACTATGCATTTTGTGATAAATTTGTGCTCATAAGAACAAGCAACATAATGAGGGTTTATTTTATTTCATTGAATATTAAGCAATGTTTTCATTTTTAAGGTGAGAATAAAATCCTAAACATCTAGCTAAGCTAAAAGTTTGAACTGAATACTGAAAGCTACTAGGTGAATGGTAACAGACAGTCCTTTGTTTTCTTTATCAAGTTTTCTTAGATATGACAATTTGGTCTCGGTTATTTAAGAGTCTACAACAGTGTATTACAGTTGCAAACATAAGATTCAGGAAGAATTTATAACATTTTCAGTACTATCTTTTATGCCTTACTAAATATCTGGTTCATAGACTTACAAGACCAACACATATCAATCCTATTTATTCCTTGTTGATTCTTTGATCCACCTGAACAACATGATAGGAAATGTGTGCATGGCACCTCCTTTCACACAACATGTTTGATGGCAACCTAGCTCACAAATAAATTTACCCTAAAAGAAAACCTTTTTTGGTCATGTAGTACATGGCTCTGTATGCCTGATTCCAGCTTTGTGGTCCTCTCTAGCCTAGGAGGAATATAATTCATTGTGTAGAAAGAAAGGAGACTATTGTAAGTCAAAAAATGTGCAGAGAAAATGAAAGTTTCAGTTAATTGTGTAATAAATAACAATCACTATGAACATAGTATTAATTTTTTATAGCTCTTCAAGGTAAAAATTTTGAAAACTTTGATTTGTGGGAAAGGTGGCAAATGGAATTGAGTTAAGCAAATGAAGACTCTTACCATAAATGTATCCATGTGAGAAAAGATTAGGGATAATTAAAGGAATAAACGATGTTATTCTTGGGTAGTATATTTTCATCAAATCCTAAGACATTTGTAATAAAATTTGGTAGCTTATTATAAAATGATGTGAAATGAAACAGCAACTTATTATGTGTTGCTGCTTAGTCCATTTTAATTTCATGTAAATTCATGTACATTTTTTCATTATCACTTATCTCAGTATTCTGTCAGCATTTTTATTCTATTGAAAAATTATAAGAAAACTGATCATTAGTATATTCCTGTGTTAGCCCTTTGATTGATGAGAACCTAATCATCACATAGCAGAAATCTGCCTTATTGATAAATGTATGAAAAATAGAAATCAAAGATGTATCTGTCTATGTAGCTACCTAAATCTACAAACAAATATTTGGGGTATGTGTGTACATAATAATTCATATATATGTTAATAAGGATTCAGAGACATTGAGAAGCAGTACACATAAATATGCCATTCTCTTCCTAAGCACAGATGTTTTCTTTTTTGTATAAGTAATGATGCAAAAAGAATTTGAGGGGAAATTAATCTAACTTTAGAAAATTTAATAAGAAATTACAGCCAATATAATATGTATTGTTTTGAATTTTTTGAGATAAGGTCTTACTATAATGCCTAAGCTCGCCCTGAGCTCACCAAGTAGCCAAGCTGGCCTTGTATTCACAGAAATCCTGTCCCTGCTTCTGAGTGTTGAAATTACAAGTTTATGTCACAACACTTGGATAGTCGTATCTGTTTCTGTTGATAGATTGACTATATAAAACCAGATTTCAAATGATGACTTTTCAAAAGGAAAGTATTCTCAAAGATAAACGTTGAAATCATATTTTCAGCCTATTTCCTATGTAAACAGTCCAATTTTGAGATACTAGTCTAGATACCCATGTAGATCTTCTGAAGCAATGTAATAATTAGGTTCTCTTCCATCAAGGAGTGAATGCAGTAGTTTTGAGTATTGTATATAATTGTTTTATATTAGGCTATGAATATTATCTATGGTATTATTCATATTATCCCCAATTACCTAATTTCCTGTTTATGTACTCAAAATTAAAATTTAAAATTGACAACTTGGAAACAACAAATTTGTCAACTCAGATAGGAAAACACTTATCAAAATAAAATGCCTTTGAGGCAGTTTATGATGACTAGTCTCTGAAAGTAAAAGCAAGGAATAACCTTTACCCTCCGATAACAGTCTCTACTTTAAAAGAGGTCAGATAAGGAAGCTTTTCCTCATCACTTGGGGCCTAAATGAGTTAGCTAGATCTGTTTTTCTATAAATAACCTGAGTCCTTCCCAGAGCCAAATTTCTGCTTTCCTAGAGTTAAGATTCCTGGAAGGGGTAAATCTCAGCGTGGCATTGTGGATTGCTAGCACCCATTCAGAACTTGTAAATAACCCCAATTTGGGACATTAGATGGGCATTACCCCCTGTAGCACTCAGCTTCAGGTTCGCTGAGATGAACTTCCAGACCAGGCACAGTTATGGAGGAAGGGATATTTATTGAAGCTTACAGATCCAGGGGAAGTTCCATAATGGCAGAAGAAGCTGGCCTGCCTTCACAGGCCCAAGCAGAGAGAGACAGAGTGAGAAGTACAAGCCTAAAGCCAAAAGCCAAAAGCCATATAGCACAGCCCACTTCAGGAACTCCAGCTAGGCACACTTTGCATATCTTTAGATTGAAATCTGAAACCCACTACCACACCTTAAGATCCACACAATGGAACTGACTCCAGCCAGGTGGCTGCAGATGCAAACTACAAACAAACAACTGAATATATTGGGGGCCATCTATTCTATTCAAACCACCACATTCTGCCCCTGGCCCCCAATAGATTTATAACCATCACACATTGTAAATTGTACTCAGTTCAATTTCAAAGGTCCCCACAGTCTTGACCAATTTAAGATATGAAGACCTGTAAAATCAAACAAGTTAAACATTTCTAACATATAAAGGCACAGAGTAAACATTTTCAACTGGTATAAGGCATAGCAAGGAGAGACTAAAGCAACGCAAACTCAGCCGCCATCAAACAAACATCAAACTTATGCAGTTCAAGTTCAACATAACCAGAGACTGACAGTCTCCAGACTTTCCAATTCCTCCCCTCCAGCTGGGCAGAGTAGCCAGGAAACCCTTCCATCCCAGGCCAACAATGCACTCTATGGTAGCCCTTGCACAGTCCTGGTATATAGAAAACATCTTCTGGTCTTCATGCAAACCATGGTCCATCTTCCAAAGGCTCTTTTAGCCTATCAGGGCATCATGCCCTGCCTCATGCTGCATCTCAGCAGCAGCTCCTGGAACCATGTGCAATTCATGACCACTCCTCACATTTTCCAAAGGCTCTTTCAGCCTATCAGGGCATCAGGCCCTACCTCATGCAGCATCTCAGCGGCAGCTCCTGAAAGCATGTGCAATTCACGGCCACTCCATGCATTTTTCATGCTTCTGAAACCAATACCAGGTATGCAGGACACAGCCATATTCTTAATTCAGGGATGAACCAAATCATAGCCTTGAAAAGCAGGTTCCTTCTCCAGTCAACTCTTTTCAAAAGAGTTTGCATTTCTATGAGAGTCCTTCCTCAGGCATCCTTTCCATTGTTTTAATGTAAAGCAATTGCACCATCTTCCTTAAGATTGCTAATGTGTTTGACAATAGCAGGTTCAGTAACCTAAAACCAGTCTCTGTGCCAGTAAATTTAACTTGTTTGAGGTTTTCCAGCATAAAATCTTAAATCTCTCAGTCCAATAGTTAGCCAAGCACATCAGTCCATTACAAATTTAACCTTGATCAAACTCTCTGGGCCTGGGCAGCAGGATGCAGCCAGCCCTTATGCCAGTAGCCCAGTTCCAACAAAGTCCTCTGCAGTCTTCCCTTCCCCTTAGAAAGCTCATAAGCCAAGCCTCGAAGTTCAATGCTGTCTGCACTTAACATTCTTAGACTCTCATCAGAATAGTCCATAAAACTTGGCTTACCACTCCAGAAGACATCTTCAGTTGCAAGCACCAAGTCCATGCCTAATCCTCCAAAACAAAGGTTCCAAAAGATCAACATCCACATAGTAAGGTTCATCTCAACCCACTCCTCGGTACCAAGTTCTGTAGCAGTCAGCTTCAGGTTCGCTGAGATGAACTTCCAGACCAGGCACAGTTATGGAGGAAGGGATATTTATTGAAGCTTACAGATCCAGGGGAAGTTCCATAATGGCAGAAGAAGCTGGCCTGCCTTCACAGGCCCAAGCAGAGAGAGACAAAGTGAGAAGTACAAGCCTAAAGCCAAAAGCCAAAAGCCATATAGCACAGCCCACTTCAGGAACTCCAGCTAGGCACACTTTGCATATCTTTAGATTGAAATCTGAAACCCACCACCACACCTTAAGATCCACACAATGGAACTGACTCCAGCCAGGTGGCTGCAGGTGCAAACTACAAACAAACAACTGAATATATTGGGGGCCATCTATTCTATTCAAACCACCACACCCCTTCTGAAGGGTAAGGGATCTTCATATATTATCCTTTTTCCTTCTTTCAATCTAGTAAAGTCTTTCTGACATTTACAATCTGGCTTGTAGATTTCAAATCTTTGAATTCATAACAATGTTGGATTTGGGGGTTTAGAAGTGGTCACCAGAATTTATGAACCCCAAGTTTTGGGTTCTGTTCTACCTTTAATAAGAATCAATAAAGATGGACTCAAGAAGGATAAATTATGATTACTAAGTTTTTTAGTGGTAAATCACAAATTATGGGATTTATTAAAGGGGCATTGAGGTTTAAGAGAAACAGGCGTTTTAGGAGAGAGTAGAGCAAAGTTGAAAACATGTGGGCTTAAGAGAAGCTGAAGCTTTTAAGGAGAGATCAGAGTAAAACTTCAAACATGTGGAAAGTGGCATCTAGGATCATATGTAGGGAGACTTAAGATGAGCTAGCATGACATCTGCCATGTGCTTTTCTATGTAGGGAAGCTAAGAGGGCAAATGGTGAGACTCAAGAAAAAATAAAAGGGTAGATATCCAAGTAAAAACCAGGATATTCAGAGGAGAAATGAACAATGAAGAAAGTTACATTCATGGTTACCCTGAATTTAAAGAAATTATACAGGTAGCAGACCTAGAGTTAGGGAAAGTGTCCAAGTGGAGATCTGGGGTGTAAGGAATATAAACACATAGTAGATTAGAGACCACAGGATACTCATGCATGTAATCAAAGTGAGAAGTTACCGCAAACTATAAAGCAGAGGCAAGCAGAATAGTTCCCCCCAAACCAAATAAATAAATAATAATAAAACAGTTTTATGCTCTTTCCAGACTGGCATGTATCTATCCCTGTGGCCTAAGTGAAGAAAGGCAGGCAGGACAGAGCAGAAAAGCGGAGTGGAGCTACTGAAGGAAGAAACAGCCTTTATTGTCAAGGGCAAGACACCATTAGTTTATAGATTTGGAGAATGGATTCCAGAGCCAGCCCACCTGGGCCTTCCCATGTAGGTGGGTCACTAGACTATGAGCAGCAGGGGGTGCTGTATGCCAGTCCCAATTAGACATTAGTTCCATTTTAGACAAGATTTGTGCTTTTGTTCCAGGGTAGGGTGACCCATGCAGTAGCACCTTCTGGTTCTCTATGGGACTCAATTTCTAACTAAAACTGCCTTAAAAAGCTACCCACTGCCTATTCTCCTTCAATAAGACAAGAATCTTTGGAAATACCCAAATTCTCTTATCATATTGACTCATGTATGTTGGTGCATTGGTAATGAGGCAGTTTAGGGTGCCTGGGTCAGGAAAATAAAAAGCAGGAATGTCTTGGGCTTGCCATTGCAGTCTCCACTTTTCTAGAGATCAGAGAAGAATCTGGCTTCACCTTATATCTTGCCTAAAGGAGTTCCCTAAACCTGTTTTCCATAAACAACCTGAGCCCCTCCCTGGGAAGGAGAATCCCTGGAAGGCTTAAATCAGATCCTGACATTTAGGTTGGTTAAGCTCAGCCCCAAAACTTGGTGTCTGGCTGGTTACCCAAGCCTCCATTCAGAATCCATAAATGACCACAATTTGAGTCACATGGTGGGCTTTAACTCTTCTCATCTCCCTCGCATTGGAAACTCTCCGTACTTCCTTTCCTCTTTCCTTCACTTAATGTAATAAAATCTCTCTAAGCCTTACCTCTGGTCTACGGATTTTAATTCTTTAAATTTATAAGACCAGAATCCTGAGTACCCTAAATTTACTGGTGCAATGTTATTGGACAAGGACCCCCCAGATTCTCATTTCAATGAGGAACCCCAAATTCTGGTTTAGCCTTCACTGGGCTTTATGGGAGAACAAATATCCGCAAACTGTTGCCTTTGAAAGGTATGAGGCTGGAGAGATTGTTTAGCAGTTAAGGCTCCTGCCTTCAAAGCCTAAGGATCCAGGTTTGATATCCCAATACCCACATAACCCAGATGCATGAGGTGGCACATGTGCCTGGAGTTTGTTTGCAGTGGTTAGAGGCCTTGGTGTGTCCATTATCTCTCTTTCTCACTTTCTTTCTTCCTCTCTCTCTCTCTCTCTCTTTTAAAGTAAATAAAATATTTTTTAAAAACTAGGTTTGGTAATTTTGTCTTATTCATACCCTCTCCACTGCTTTGTGGCTCAGGTGTTCCCTCTAAGGGCCTGGTGAAGGTTCAACCATTTGGTCTGCCTTTTAGAATGTAGAATTTTATGGTACCATTGCCACTTGGGTCTAGATTTGTGTCTCCCACTCCCTCCCTCCCCACCCGCCCTATTGTCTAGTCCTCAAGATGGTTGCTGGGTATGTTGGCATCTTGGGTAGGTTAGGTGCTGTAGATGATTGAGACTATGCTGCAATTATCTTTCTGTGATTGGGTAAGTTCACTGAGAATGATCAGTTCCAGGTTCAACCATTTTTCTTCATATTTCATTGTGTCATTTTTTTCTTACTGGTGTGTAGAATTACATTGTGTAGATATACCACTTCTTACTTTGCCATTTTAATTGGATAGCTTTCAGGATGGTGATAGGCTATTTTATTATGAACAACACCTAGTAATAAGTCTAGGTGAGATTTTGCTCTCCTCACTTTACCATTTTCCTTGAGCTTGTATCAGAACATGGTAGTTTTATCCACATAGTATTGGTTTTTCACATATGAGAGATGCAAGAGTAAGGGGGTCATAGGGGCTCATGCCAAGGTTGCTATATAAAGCCATAAAATATGTGGCAAGTTTAGAATCCTTGCAAGTAGGTTCTGTGAGGCCATTATGTGCAACTAGAAAGGTAATGCCAAATTTCAATAGGGAGCTCAGAATATTGAAGATGTCAAGACTAAGAGACATCTGATAATGAAGTCTGTAGGCATAGAATAGAACCATCCCATGAAAGAGGCTATGTGTACTGCAGGCAATGAAGCTAGAGAAGTGGGGCCAACCAAGCCCATTGGGGCCCAGATGATTCTACAACAACCCCAGATATCAGACATGGACCTGTACGATTTGTTGTTTTCTCTAATTGGTTTCTGTCTTACTTTGGTCTGATGTTTCCTTGCTATGCTCCCATTCTTCCTTTTAGGAATGGAAGTAGAATATTTACTTCTAGTCAGTGTACATTGGCAGTATTTAGCTTATTTTTTTGACATTAGAAAGACTAACAGTTGAGACTTTGCCTGAGTCTCAGAAGAGACACTTCTCTTACATTTTAGAAGTGTTGAAACTGATAAAGACTATGAGTATGGGGTCTTTTGAAGTCTGCTTGTATGTGTGCTGTGTTATGAGACCATCATGAGCCTATGAGTATAAGGGGTAGAAGGATGTGGTTTAAAAGTGATTTGTTTGGATGTCAAATTGAAAAGAGTTAGGCTCCTTGGCACTAATATTTATTTATTAATAATTTATTATTTATTAATTAATATTTATTTATTACAGGATCTAGAAACACTTAGGAGGCAAACCTGTAGGCATGCGTGTAAGAGATTTTCTATACTGAGTTAATTGAAATGGAAATTCACCCTACATGTGTATAGCACCTCTCTATTGGCTAGGGACCCAGACATCATAAAAAGGAGTCAGGGTGCTGAGCACCAGTATTCATCTCTTGCTCTGCTTCCTCACTCTAGATACAAAAGGATCAGTTGTCTCACCTCCCATTTCTAAGATTTCTCTGCTATACTCTTCAACTTTAAGCCAAAATAAACCCTTATGTTGCTTTGGCCAAGAAGCTTGTTACAGCAACAAGAAAAGTAATGAACAGTTACTCTTTAAAACAAACATACATATAAAAATCAATTGGAAAATATTCATTTAACAAATGTTTCTACACCAAGTTTCAGAGTAGAAGTGATGAATTTTGTAAAAGACACATGAAAGCCCTTAAAGTGTGAAATAAATTTTCACAACCTCATTTTTAATTGTCATGACAGACCTAGAAACAATTAAGTGAATATAACTAATTAAAACCAAATTACCAAATCAATAGTGTAATTTAGCCCAAACTAAAACTCACTCTAGCAAACTTGAAATACTTAGATTTGACAAGCTGGGAACTGGATCTCAATTAGATAATATGATGCAATTGGCCAGGAGTTTTGTAGAAACTATTCTGACACAATAGTGATAATGATGTATGAAGAATGTTTTCAGAATATATAAAATTTTCCAATTCAGAAAACTGAAAATTATCTAGCTCCACCTCTTAGATAAGATAGTTTTGTAGTCTTAAGGTTGTGCCTATATTTATGATAGAAATTTAAATGAATCAATTTATATGTACAACCATTATTTTGTATGTCTTATAATGACCTCTAGCTACTAGATGAAATTGTTACTAGTGAAAGGCTACTGGTTGAAATGAAGATCTGTGTGTATAAATTTCTCCATGAATTTTAAGAGAAACCACACAATTTTCATATAGCCATGCCAAAGTACTAAATGTGAGGCATGGAAATATCACTTTTATATTGTAACACACTCTTGACTATAATTCAGTGGGAAAAGTTAACTTCCTAGGATCTATAATTTGATCCATGATTTTATTTAGTACATGAGACCACATTTGTTTCATAATCCACCCTATGTGCTGGTAATGTAAACATTAGATGGCATGGCATTGATACAGACAAATTTGGGGGGCCAAAGTGGCAAGTCCTATGTTAGTGTCTGTTAATTAACCAGAGAATTGCCAATCCAGACTAAGGACAATGGTTTTTAAATCACCACATTTTATTCAAATATAACAGGGATATGAGAGAGGGAAAGGGCTGAATAATGGAAGGTAAGGTGGGGAGAGGGGAAACACACTACGTGGTCCGGGGGCCTATGTAAACAATATGGACTACATACCAAATGGACATAACACTTTTCAGGAATCCTTTGATCCTGGACAGCTGAAAGAATACTTTTTTCAAAATATACAACAAACTTCAAGACAGGCTACATGTTAGGTCACATAATTTGTCATGATAAATTTTAAAAATATTTAGATCACAATGGAATGAAATAAGAAATTAACAGAAGCTAAAAACACAAATGTGTAGATAGTAAACAATATATGCTTAGTAAATAATGGGTCCAAAAAGAACACAAAACCAATTTTAAAAGACAATCTGTGCTCTGGCCACATGGAAACTTCCATCTGTGGGTGAATTGTTCCCTTGGTTGGGTCAGGGTTGGCTTGGGCCCGGCCCAACTTGGAGGGCCCCGTGACCCTTACCATCCCCATGCGTACTTTAGCCCCTCCAGCTCTCCACATGGCAGGAGCCCCTTAAACTTTCTTTTCTCTCTTCTTTCCCTGGTTTTTCCAGGCCCTTCACATGGGATCTCTAGCCACGTGGGTGCTTTCCTTGGATCTGTACTTCCCTCAATAAATATAATAAATATAATAATTTGATAATTAAAAAAGACAATGCATAAGCAAAAGCATAATTTACAAAAATACATGATACAACAAAAACAGTGCTAAGGTAAAGTTGTGGTTGGATTGCTTATATCAAATGATTTTGGATTATTTAATTAGCCTAAGGAGGCCAAGAATGGAATGTTAGGGTTTAAAGTGATGTGTTTGAATGTCAAATAGCACCTAATGGCTAATGTTGATTCTAAATTTAACTAGATTTAGTATTACTTAGGGAACTACTACTTTGTGTGTCCTGAAAATGCTTCTGGACATGCTTAACTGATGAGAGAATATTCATCCTCTGTGTGTGTGTGTGTGTTGAGGGACAGCTCATGGACTAGGGCCACAAACTAGATTAAATGGAAAGGGAATAAGTTAGCGGAGCACCAGAATTCATCACTCTCTGTTCCAAACTGTCTACACAATGTAGCCATCTGTTTCACACTCTCAGTACCATGTCTTCCTGTCAGGGTAGAGTACATGCTCAAACAGAGTGCCAAAATGAATCCTGCCTTTTGCTTTTTCTAGGTATTTTGAAACTGCAACACGATATATAAGTGATAGAAATGATACAAATAATGACTAACTGAAGAAAAATGTGAAAAGCACATATATGTTGACATTAAACAACACATTCATGAAGAACTACGTGTTCAAAGAATAAATTGAAGGGAAAAATCAAATAATTACCTTGTGCAAAATGAAAGTAGAAAGAATTTGCTTAAGCAGTTCCAATTGAGAAATATGTAGTGATAGATGCCTACATGAAGTCAGAAATAAAATCAAATTTGCTAGAAAGAAAATAAGAATTCACATATGAAATTATATATTAACAGAATAGCAAAACAAGCAGAAATTGTTTTCAGGCTGGAGAGATGGCTTAGTGGCTAAGGCCCTTATGTGTGAAGCCAAAAGACCCAGGTTTAAATCCCCAGAACCCACGTAAGCCAGATGCACAAGTTGACACACATGTCTGGAGTTTGTTTGCAGTGGCTAAGGCCAATTGGCCCTGATGTGCCAATTCTATCTCTTTCTCTCTCTCTCTCTCTCTCTCTCTCTCTCTCTCTCTCTCTGTCTCTCATTTTAAAAATTTTAAAAATTAAAACTTTTATCCCCAGAAGGTAAATAATACAAAAAATTTACATATAGGAAACAAAATACTGCATTTGAAATTACTATTATTATTATTATCTGATTTTTCAAGATAGGGTCTCACTGTAGCCCAGGCTGACCTGGAATTCAGTATGTAGTCTCAGGGTGGCCTCTTACTCATGGTGATCCTCCTACCTCTGCCTCCCAAGTGCTGGGATTAAAGGCGTGAGCCACCACCCCCCCAAGAAAACATTATTTAAAGATACATAGCAACAGATACTGCAAAAATAAAAAGAATAGAGTACTTTAAATAATTATCCTCAAAGTTACATAAGTTAAAATAATGTCTAAATTCTTACAAACATAAGTCTTACCTAGAATGAATTGTGAAGAAATGTAAAATTCTACATAGTACAATAAGGGGAAAATCTTTGTCCATATCTATCATTAGATGAATAGGCAAAGAACAAATCATATGTATATTTGAACATAAATATATGCATATATATGCTAATATAAGAAGAAATTTCTGCTACTAACAATAGCATGAATGACGTTTCACTCATGAAGTCACACAAAATATAGTTACTTACCCAAAACCTGCACATGATGGGGCCAATCATCATTATGTTATATGTAGGAGAACAACAAGAAGTCTGGGAAAAGGGTTGCAAGACCTCACCCTAAAACTATATAAAGGGGAAACAACTGCATGGGAAGAGATACTCTCCAATTGAGCTGTATGCAAGTGGTGCAGAAATGAAGTTTACATGAGTCCTCACCTATCCTGGGGTGGGCTTTCTGATGATACAGCTGCTTTTGAGTCAAAGCAGCTATGGCGAGGTCATCATCCAAAATAGTATGAGACTTCTGCTGGTGAAGCTAGGTTTCAGTCATCTAGCGCTCCTGTACATAACTTCTTACCTGCTCTTCAAGTAACTCCGTTAAACTCACTGTTTCACCAAAACTGGTTTTGGTGTAATCATCCTTTGGCCTGTCATCTGTGCCCTATCTGGGAAGAAGATGTGTGTTTGTTTCACCACAGGGAAAAGGTTTCATGCAACAAAATATATGTATGAAAATACCAGAAAACAAATTAAAAAATAAATGAAAATAAAAATAATACATATGCATGTTAGACATCCATAAATTAAATAAAAAGACATAAAGTATAAAAAAATCACTGACTATGGAAAAAAATAATGATAAGGCAACCAGCCTGATACTAAAAGTTAAATACCCTATGATCTCAGATGTGAGCTTTAAAACTTCAGACCCATAAAATCGAAGTGAATGAGGAGCTGAGATATGGGAGGCATGAGTAGACTTTGATTGAAATGCATCTTTTCAGTTATATACTGAAAAATTCTGAAGATGTAATTTATTATGGTAACAGTAGTTGATAATGCTATATTATGAATTTGAAATTTGCTAGTAGTAATTGTAAATGATCTCACCAAATACCCACATAAATGATCATTGTGTGAGGTCGTTGTATTAATTTACTGCAATTGCTGCAATGTACATTTATCAAATAATTCCATTGAATATGTTAAATATATGAATTTTTATTTTCAAATACATCTCAGTAAAGCTGTGAAACAGTTTCATTTGAGAAATATTCCAAGTAACTCTATAAGAGCATGCATGGATTTTACAGTGTAGGGTATGCAATAACAGTCTGTTATTAAACAACAGAAAGAAGAAAACAACTGATACACACAAAAGGACACATTTTTTTTTCTGGCAGCATACTGTGAAAAAGAAGCTGATAACAAAAAGAATATGTTGAACAATTAGTTTTTATAAAGATTTATCCAAAAGACAGGTCGATCTGGGGAGTTATATCAATGGGTAAAGTGCTTAATTTGTAAGCACAAGGAGCTCAGTTCAGTCCCCTCCAATGTAAAAATACTGGGTGAGGTGGTATACGTAACCCTGAAAGTGGAGATTTGTGAACAGGAAGCTCCCTGCAACTCACTGGCCAGTCAGTCTGGCCCAGTTCATTAACCTCAGGGCAATGAAAGGCCATATTTTTCAGAGAATTATACGGCATTCCTGAGGAGAGCACTTAAAGTTGTCTTCTGGCCTCCACACCCACATATGCAGATGTGCACATGCATCTGTATATGTGAACATATGTGCATACAAGCACATGTACAATCACATAATGATAGGCTGATATGTTGTGTAATAATGATGCTGCATGTTTCTTCTGGGGTGAAATTGACTACCAAAGGTAATAGAAAGCATATTCATCTAGCATAAGTTACATGGATTTATGCCTTCAGTGAATCACTGCATGCTCTGCTCAACATCCTTCCAACCACATACTTCACATGCTTGTAGTCAATAGTAGTCACCATTCTAATCTTCATTCCTAGCATATCTATTTTTCAGATTCCTCATATGAGTGAAATCATATGGCATTTGTAGACATGAGCATTCTGCACAGTTTGCATTCCACTATGATTAATTTCACACAAGATAATATATTTGACACAGAATGAATAAATAGATTGAAATACTTGTATGTTAGCAGAATGTGTTCAAAATACATGATATGCTTGAACAAAAATATTTTATGAAACCCATCCTATGCACAATGAAGATATATCAGTCAAAACGGGAAATAACATTTAAAAATTATATTTGATCCCAAAGTATATGTATCATTTCAAAAAATGGTGTGTAATGAAATATATCAAAACCCATTCAGATTGCTGTCTCTCTAACTCTCTCTCTCTCATTTTTGCTTTCTCTTGCTCTTGCTCTTTTGCTTTCTCACTCACTTGCTAGCTCGCTCTCACTCTCTGCCTTTCTTCTTTAATCCCTCCCTCCATCTCTAGAAGCATACACTTTGTTTCCTTTTTGGTTTTATTTTGAGAAACAGTTTAACTAATTACTCCTGACTAGCCCAACATGTACTAACTTCGAATTTACTGTAATCTTACAGCCTCAGATTCTCAAATGCAGGAAATACAGTCATGGTGGTTTTCATAAGTTCTGAAAACAATTCATTTAGTAAGCATTTGAATGAAAGGTTAAGTGGCATGTGATGGAAAACTAGCCATTTAAAACCAGATTGTAGATCTGTGATTATTATCATATAATGTATCTATATTTTAATCTAAGTACATATGATTATGTTTGTATGATAATATATATGTAATCAAAATAGTAAAGATAGCATGTCATGATACATAAATATTTATATTTAAGTAAGTTGTAGATAGGTACATAAATAGAATGCTTCTAAAATGATAGACACAAAACCTTTAGTATATTATCAAAAATGAGAATTCAAAGTAAATTTACCTTTTGATTTATGCTTTTCCTTTATAAGGTACAATGATATGAATGGTGTGTGTGTGAGTGTGTGTGTGTGTGTGACAATATAAAGCTATGGGAAATGGAATATGTAACTTTATAAACATTCTTTTGAAATTTCTTCTCTCTGGTAATTTAATTCCTCAGAAGAATAAATTTAAAAAGTAGAAAAACAAATTAAGAAACACTTCTGTGACCTCTACCACTTATTTTTGCCTATAATAAGATTTTCTTTTCTATTTATTCTCTTAATAACAATTCTAAAGTAATACTAGTAGGTATATTTTAATTAACTTCTTTTATCATGGAAATATGTATAAATCTGTGCATGGTTTTGGTTTTAAATAGTGTTCTCTTATATTCATTGTTCAAATGCAGAAGGCAGGGGGTGGTCAAAGAGACAAGATAAGAAATGACATGTTTGTCTACCTTCCAAGAGTGAATATTTCTAGTTAATTTTGCTTTTACTTTACTGATGTCACTTGAGGTAAGATATCAAATTTTCAACTGGCAGGATACCTAATGAAAATTCAATGAACATTTTTTTTTCTTTTGGCATTTTCACAAGTTGATTTTATAATAATCAGGAAAAAGTTCAAGGGTTGACTAAATCCTTATTATTGAGAATATACAATATGAATCCTTAAAAGCCTTTTGTTTTAATACAGGGCATTTATTTCTAAATCTTTTATTCTATTATGCTTAAGGGTAATGAATAAGAGGTATTATAAATTATGAATGGAAAAAAGATGCTATATAATATCACAGAAAATGGATATTTTAAAGCAAATCATGTGCCTGATTTTCATAATGAATATATAATAATTTATAATTCATTCTCTTCAGTATATTTGGATGAATTTAATCTTATTTATATGCACAGAAAGGCATCATCAAGTTTTAATAGATATCCAGGCATGTGTAACAGTACAAAAGTCCTGCTTTATTTGCAGACAGCTTTCAGGACATTTGGTGGTCTGTAGACTGCCCTTTTGAAATGTTAACAATTTTTATGGGATACTAATAAAAAATACCTGTTTTTCTTCTCAGTTTTCAAAATAAAATTAGATTTATTATTAATGAATTATTTTATTATTTTATTTTTATTTTTTTCTTTACTAGTTAGTTTTGTATTCAGCAAATACAGTCAGTTTGGTACCATTATTAGTCCTACCCCATCCCCTTGGCCCCTCCTTGTTGAGGTATACGGGTCATGCATTGTGGAGTTAGCCCACAGTTATGGGTAAGCTAAATGTCTCTGAATATCATGACCCAACATGTGGCTCTGACATTCTTTCCACCCCCTCTTCCGCAAAATTTCCCTGAGCCATGTTGGGTTCATTTTTGGTCTGCTTCAATGATGAGGTGTTGGGGGCCTCTGAGGCTCTGGCTCTCTGATTTGGTAGGAGTTGATTTTTCTCTGTGCTGATCTCCTTCCCCCTTGTGCTGGTATCCGGTTCATCAGGAAAACAGCCCCCTTGCTTGTTTCTCCAATTTTTCTTAGTTTCAGCCAGGGCCCTTTTGAGGTACGATGAGGTGGCTCTCTCCTTAGGATCTACATCTATCTGAAAAAGAGAAGCAGATTCTCTAACGGAGAGTAAGTTAGCACCAGGACAAATGAGATAACCCTTACTTTTTTTTATAGAGAATTTAATAGGTGAAGGCCATTTTGTAGCCCACAATTGATGGTAGCTTGATATTGGAGAGTGGGCTTATGTTTGGATATGGTTCTGACTTGTTGCCCAGCTCCAGCTATGGTTCCCATACCAGTGAGGGGATCAGTTAGCCAAATTGAGAGCAGTTGGTTCCCCACCATGGCTGAGTGCCACTATTGCACTTATTTGTGAATCACAACAAGTTATTTGCTGCTAAGTAGGTTAGACCATGCGTTGCTTGGACAGAGATTGGTCATTTTCCCCCAGTCGCCCATGTAGCACCTTCTGGCACTAGACGCGCTGACTGTCTGGGGACTGACTCTCTTCCAACTTCCAGCTATGCCATTCTAATTTGCATGTCAATCACATAAGGTGTCTTCAGCAGTAGGGTTTTACCACTAGCCTTTGGTGGGTCATCAAGTACTCTGACAGAAATCTGTCTGTTTTTAGGAAACCTTGTATGTCTCTCTGATCAAAAGCTCATTGTGGATGATAGCCCCATGCTGGTTCTGGGAGTTACAGGTCAGTGCCCACTAAGAAAATGAGGAAGAAGATAACTAATATACAAGAGTTAGAGATAAGAGAGAGAGAGAGGGAGAGGGGAAGTGAGGGAGGGAAGATGTAGAAGATTAAGGTTAGTCTTGATCTTACCCTCTCCAGTGTCTTATGGTTCAAGTGTTCACTGTAAGGGCCTGGTGATGGATCAGCCATTTGGTCTGTCTTTTAGTAATTAGAAAATTATGGTACCATTGCCATTTAGGTCTAGATTTGTGTTTCCCACCCCTTTGATGCCCTCCTCTCCCTCCCCTTCCATCCTAGTGTCTAGTCTAGGAGATGCTTGCTGGGTATGTAAGGTATCTTGGATAGATTCAGGTTAGGTGCTATAGATGAGTGAGACTATGTGTTGATTTTTATAGATTATATATAAATATTAGGTTTTTTTCATGAGAGCTAGGAATTGAGCTGTAGATGGTATGTTGGAAAGTATTCTCAGATCTATTATTTCTGATTTAGTGGGGAAAGAAAATTGACTAAAAGGAGTATTTGGACTGTCAAAATCTGCAACAAAGAACTTTTTCTACCTCACAGTCCTGATGTTATAACTGGTATAGCAGCTCTCCATATGTAGGAAAGTTTACCCATTCTTTGTAACTATTTCATCAACCAGTCATGAAGTACAATATGCCTTTATGAAATCAGGAAAACATTGGTCACATTCATTTAGTCAAGTTTTCTATACTTTGTAGAGAGGTGTGTTGTGGTTTGAGCTGGTGGCACTGTTTGGGATAGTTGTCGAACCTTTAGGAAGTGAATACTTACTGAGGTCACTAAAGGCATGTTTAAGGCTTTGTGACCTGGTCTTTCTTCCTTTTCTCTCTCTGTTTCCTGACTGTGAATTCAATAAGACCTTTTGTGATCCCACTCTGGCTTGACATGCCTTCCCCACCACAATGGACTGAACCCTCTGGAAGTGTGAATTAGAATAAACTAGTTTTCTCCCTATTGCTTCTGGCCAAATATTTGATCACAGCAACAAATATAATTGCCAATCCTGAAATTTGGTACCAAGAAGGGTGGCTCTTTCAGTGATTAACCTGATCATGTGTTCCATAGGCATTTTTAACTGGGTTTCTAGAAGAATGTTGAGAAATTTGAAACTTTGGTTTAGATAAATCCTATAATATTTTAAGCCCACCTTAAGAAGTCATTCTGATAGGAGTCTGAAAGACCAGAATGATGAGAGAAAAACAAACAGTTGAGATCCAGCTTATGGGCGGGGAACAAGGACTGTATCAGGAAGGGTTCTAGAGCCTATTCAGGTTATATTGTAGCATTTGTGTTCTTCTCATGCCCTAAGAACTTGAGCCCTTGGTAAAGGCTGAACTTTAAGTCAATGGACTAATGTGCTTGGTGGTAGAAATTGATGACAGCGTAGTATTGAGAGTTTGTTATGGTTATTACTCACTGCTGTCATTGAGACCTATAACAAAAGTGAACAACACAATATAAGAAAAGAGAATCTTACAGATGAAGGATTTATGAGCATGATTAAAATAGTGGACAAGCAGACTTCTGCCTGCAAAGTATATTTAATTGTTAAAGGACAAGAGAGCTTAGAGACTGAAGAAAAATCTCATTCTCTTCACTTGGGAAAAGGCACCTTGATGAGAACACCTCATCAAAGTCTCTAAATTATGTGAATGAAAACCCATTTGAAAGGAGAGAACATGAACAAAGCTTCAGAAGGAATTCCCTGATCAAAAACATATGCCTAGCAAAGTCTTTTAACAAGCAAGGCACAGAGCCTCCACTATAGCTTTGGTTTAATGGGCCAGATTCCGCTCTAAGTTGCCAGCAGAAATTGGCAGTATCATCCACATGACACTGGTTTTGTAGTCCTGAAAAATGTAAGACTATTGGAGTCATTGTATCTTGATCCATGATTCTAGAGACCTGTAAAACCAGGCAATGTGTCAAGGGTTGGGTTTCTTACAAGAAGGCCATGAGAGGCCGTTGTGTGAAGCTGTGAATATGAAACATGAGTTACAGTGGAGAACAACAAATGTTGGAGAAGCATGGACCGTTAAATGATTGCCATGAAAGCGATGAGCTAGCCTAGAGCAGAGCCAGCCCAAAAGAGAGCCTATGTGAGCTAGCCAGCAGAGCTGGAGAGTCAGTGCGACCCAAGCCTCTTGGAGCCTAGACAATCACATCATGATTCCCAGACCCCTGACATAGAGCTGCAAGATTAAGTGTTTAGCCTGCTGAGTTTTGTTCTTGCTTTAGTCTGCTCATTCCTTGCTATGCCTCTATTCTCCCTTTTGAAATGGTAATGTTTACTCCATGTCATTGGAGATTTGAAATATGTAACTTGTGCTTTGATTTTGAAGGTGCTAACAGTTAAGAAGATTGCCTTAAGTCTTAGAAGAAACCACAAAATCGAAGTTTAGGGACTGTGAAAGACTATGGAGACTTTTGAAATAAAAAATGAATGAATTTTACATCAGAAGATGGCCATAAGCCTTTGGGAATTGGGACAAAATGTTGTGGCTTGAATGTAAAATGCCTCTTAAATTCATGTATTTGAACATTTGGTCCCCAGCTAGTGGAGCTTTTTGTTATGTTGTATAACCTCTGGGAGGTAGTTTACTGGAGAAAGTGGGTCACTGAGAGCAGGTCTTAAGTTTTATAATCTGCCCTACTTCCTATTCACCTCTGCTTCCTAACTGTGGGTGCAATGTGAGCAGCTGCTCTGCTGCTCTTCTGTTCCTGCTCCCATGCCGTCCCAGCTATGATAGGTTTTGTACGGAGAATGCTAAGTTAAAATAAGCCCTTCAAGGCTCAGGGAATTTTGCAGAAGAGGAGGTAGAAAGATTGTAAGAGCCACAGGTTGGGAAATCATGCCCAGAGGCATTATTGAGAGTTAGCCTTTTGTTTTGTTTAGGTCTTTGTATATCATTCAGGCCAAAAAACCTGGAAGTCATCATTGAGTAGTTCCTTTTTCTCTCCCTCACTATCACATATAAGATCAACAGTTTTGACAGTTTCATATGTTGTTTCATAAATAAATACTTCTTTCAATTTTATTTCAATTTTCATAGCTTTAACTCAGGCTGTCACCATCCGTTCCTTCTTTTATGAACTTTTTTTTTTAACTGATTGCTTAGCCATTTTGTTCTTATTTTACTGTTCCTTTCCTTAGTACTTCTAAGCAAGATATGACTCCCAACAAACATCACAACTTTCCATTCTTTTTAAATGAATGAAAAAGCTTTCTTTATATTCTTCCCTTCCCTGGGAATGTTATTTACCATGTACTTACCATGCCATTGCCGTCAGCCAAACACATACAAATATCACCTCCCACTTCCCTAGGCCTTTGTTTAGGACTAACCATTTAACACTTTCACGTTTCCAGGATTAGCATTTTTCTCACAGTGCCCTAACTCCTATATAAACTTTATTCTCAAATCACTCCCCTAGATACCTCTACTAGCATATTTTTTATATTCTACTTAAAATTCCATTAACTTCATATAACCTTTAAAATATAGTCCTGATGTCTGCAACTGGCTTACAATGTCATATGTAATATGACTTGCCTACCTTTGCAGAATGTATCTTTGGCTATCTATATTTACCCACTTTTCTATTCTTTATTTATGTACCAATCAAGGTCATTCATACCTTCTAATTTTTTCTATGCTGGAAATGCTGGTACTTCTAATCTTTATGTGTTCTGGCCCTTGTCATTGAGAATTTGGTTAAATGGTATCTTATGAGAAAGACTTATCCATTCACTCCAGCTTATTTACTCAGCCATCAGCATTTCCCTCTTTCTTTTCCTTTTATTTAAGAAAGTTGCTAAGTACACAGTAAGAGGACAGTGGTCTTAACAGTAGAGTATGGCTTTTGCAGATACTTTTATTTCATTTTCTTAATGACACTCATGACAAGACATTATGACTTTGCCTATAGTTTCTCTCATTCCCTTATGTAACTCTAAGAAAGCAGCCATACTCTGGTTTCTACACTATGGTTTCCTAAAGATCTGTAAAATTTGCTCACATGTAGCCTTATATATTAATAAATGCTTAGAAAAAAAACATGGATAAATGTCATTATTTTCTTTCTTGTTAACCTATGAATTTTAAAACTAAAAACTGTCTAAATCTATAATCTTTTTTTTAATCAGTAACTGAACAACAGTGTCTAGTGCATAGTACAGGTCCAGTAATATTGTGAAAGTTAATTTTTCTATGCCTCTAATATTAGGTAATGGATTGTGAAGTTCCCAAAGTAATGACCATCAGACCTGTTTCATAATTATTTACTATTCTATAACTTTTATAAAGAAGCATCAAGACCAGCACATGAGAAACTGGGAGCAGTGCTATGCAACATGCCCTTGTGAGCATTGTGAAAAGGGGCTAAGCTTGAAGTGCCTACTTCAGACAAGGTCTTACTCAGAATTGCCCAGAACAGCCACACTCAAAATAAACCCTGTTCAAGCTCAAGTGCACCCACCATAATCCAGTTGACAGTATTCAGTCCCACAACCATCTTGGTCAATTAGGTAAAGCTACCCCAAACAGGCTATGTAAGAGCTGCTATTGCTATATACTCACTGAGACAACAGAAGTCAAGATAGGCATACCGCAATGCAAAGCAAACAACAAACAATAACCAGAAAAGGCATCCCCACCAAGATTACCTATATTGGAAGCATCTAAAGAAAACTTAGAGGAACTGTAAGACATATGAACCCAGAATGAAATCGTAAAAAGCATTTTAAATGAACTTAATGTAACCATGAACAAATGGCTAGTTGAAATGGTAAGATTAATTAAAAAGGAACTCTAAGAATGGCTAAAGATAATGGAAGAATATTGGAAAAAAATTCAAAATGCAAATCCAATGTTGGTTCAATAAAGTGGAAGAAAGACAACAAAAAGACTCAAAGGATAGATGAAGAAAATGGAAGATACTCAGCAAGAACATCTCAATAAAGGACTGAAGGAAACAAACAAAAAAAGAAGAAACAGTACTCCATAGATGGCTTAATGAAATCAAAGACAACCAAAGAGATCAAAACCTACTTGACAACAAAACAGAAATAACCACCAATATCATCATAGTTGGGGACTTCAATATTCCACTATAAGCAATAGATACATCATCCAAACAGAAAATTAACAGGGAAGAGAGAAAGTTCAATAAAACCACAGATCAATTAGACCTAACAGGCATCTACAGAACATTCTACCCAAAATCTACATACTACACATTCTTCTCAGAAGTCCATGGAACCTTCTTTAAAATAGATCATATATTGGGTCATAAAGCCTGCCTCCATATATTTAGGAAGATCGACATAATTTCTTGCATGATATCAGATCACAATGCTGTATTGCTAGAAATTAACAACAAAAGATGCCACCAGGAATCCCACCAGCTCCTGGAAACTGAACAACACACTTTTAAACAACAAATGGGTAGTGGACAAAATTAAAAAATGAAACTGCTAAATTTATAGAAATTAATGACAATGAGAATATATCATACCAAAACTTATAGAACATAATGAAAATGGATTAGAGATTTGAACAGATAATTCTCAAAGGAAGAAATACAAATTGCCATTATATATTTAAGGAGAAGTTCAACATCTTTATTCATCAGAGAAATGCAAATCAAAGCAACTCTGAGACTCCATCTCACCCCAGTCAGGATGGCATTCATCCGAAAGTTGAATGACAACAAAAGCTGGTGAGGCTGTGGGGAAAGAATAATATGTACCCAGTGCTGGTGGTAGTGCAGACTTGTACAACTACTATGGAAATCAGTATGTAAACTCCAGAAAAGGTTCAAAATAGAGTTACCATTTAATCCAGCAATACCACTTCTGAGCAAATACCCTAAAGACTCAGCTCTTTACTACAGAGATACTTGTTCAGCCATGTTTGTGGCTGCTCTATTTACAGTAGCTATGAACTGGAATTAACCCAAATGTCCATTGTGTGATGAATGGCTAATGAAAATGTGGTACATATACACAATGGAATTCTACTTAGCAGTAAGGAAAAATGAAACAATAAAATTTACCGGCAAATGGATGGAATTGAAAAAAAATATATTCTAAGTGATGTCATGCAAGCACAGAAAGACAAATGCTGCAAATACTTTCTCATCTGTGGTTCTTAACTAGGATCAATTAGAGATAAGTGCAGATGGTATTTAGCACCAAAAATATGAACATAAAACTATAATGAGACTAGTAGAGGGAAGAACTAGGGAGAGAAAAGGAGTTACCTGACAAGTTAGGGGAGGGCAGAATGTTAGGGTGGGGGATCATGGAGGGATAAGGAGTAGGGAGGGTGGGGAGGTAATTACACAAAAGTTAAGACAACATGAATCAGTCCCATAGAAATCCTAATTCTGACTGCATTCTACAAGAAATAACCACCAGTAATGGGGGAGCGGGGGAAGTCCAGACAGAAGGTGAAAAAGCTTAAAATTTTAAAAACCCCAGATTCTGGCCAGTAACTCCCAGGCTTGAGTTGGTTTGCCCACCACAGTGAGCTGTTGTTCAGGGAGAATCATGAGGTCCCCAAAACAATGTATGTCATTTCCAAAACAATTACCTGCCAGAGCTAAGAGGTGAGGCCCTATTGCTAAAGACACCACAGGCTGCAGTCACAGGACATCATATTACCATACTGGAATCAAAAGGGAAACTAGCTCCCTCCTGGTAGAGCTCATAGTGCAAAAAGCACTAAGAGATCTGCTGGAAAACTATGGCCATTAATAGCATAAATAAACTGGGGAACCTACAGACTATGATATCAACCAGCCAGACAAGAAATACAAACTTCTACAATATTGGTAGACAGCCTCTGTGGGTAACCAACTGTTCTCTGATTGTACATGAGGCCTTTTCAGAACGAGAAAATCAGTACCTGCTACTGGAAAATAAGTCAGATTCCCATAGTCAGGAAACTCATACTTCTGAGAGAAGCCCCCACTGCTCTCTGGAGAAGAATGGGCTTGCACATGAAAAATATCTCTCAAGTAACTTTGCATAGCCCTTTTAGGACAATCTGTTCTTACCCTCGGTTGAAAAATCTGCTTTATTTCATAGATGGCAGAGAAAACAGAGAGGAGTTGTGTGGTCCATTGATAAGACAAGAAGATAACTGACAGCCCACTACTTCCACATCTGTCAGGACCCAGGAGGGCTTGTAGGGGAAGCAGTGCCATGGCCACTATTCTTACTGCTAGCCTGCTAACCAGCTCCAAGGGTAGTGGTGGCAGGCACAGTGATTAAGTACAACCTATCAAAGCTGAAACCCAGAGGCTACAAAGAACTCAACACTAAATCAGATTGCCAGCCGGCCTGCTATGAGCTCAGGGAACATTGTGGAAGATGGGGTGGAAAGATTGTAAGAGCCACAGAGTGGGTAGGAATATGCTGAGACATGGTCCCCTGCTATGCCATAGGGACTTACTCAGGTCTTCATGACCCTACAGTGAATCCCATAATCCCTCAGAGGAGTTCCTGAGGGAAATAGGAACAGGGGAGAGGGAATAACAGGGTATTATCTGTTAAAAATCAATCAACCAATAAATAAACCAGTCTGGGTAAATATGTAGATGTACAAAAGAGAGCAGTACCAACATTTCACACTTTCAGAGTAGAGTATTATAAATACGTGAATACACATGAATATATATGTGCATACATACATAGGTATATGTGTGTGTGTGAAAAGAAAGTTTCATATTCAGAAAAGTTCTATTCCATTTCCCACCTCCCTTTATTTCTTGCATATCCTTTCCCCCTTAGTAATTCCCTCTTCCTCTTTCATATATCATGTGTTCTTGTAACATCTTTATTTTATCTCAATGACAGATTACATAAACATAGACAATAAGCCATGATATTTCCCTCCCTCCTACCACCAGCATTTCTGTGTCCCAAATCTTCCCTCCATTGAATCCCTTCTTTCCAGTTAGTCTCTCTTCTATTCTGATGTCATCATTTTCCCTCCTATTAAAAAGGTGCTGTGTAAATAGTGTCAGGAACTATGAGTTCATGAACATTAAGGCCATTTTTTGTTTGAAAGTCAGTATTATAAGCACTCCTACCCTTCCTTGGGCTCTTATATTCCTTCCATCACCTCTTACACAATGGTTCTGCAGCCTTGGATGGTGTGATAGGGATATCTCACCTAGTGGTAAGCACTCCACTGTATGGTGAGTTTTGAATCATCTAACTGGCCACTGCCATCTGAAAACAGAAGATTCTCTTTGGTATATATCTCTTCCAGTTGTATATTTTCGTACTGCCAGACTGTTGCCTTCTGGTTTTCCTTTTTCTTTTTCCTTTTTTCTTTGTTAAGTATATGAAAGTTTTTTTTTTATAATTAAAGACAATGAAGAAAAAAAAGTGACAGTAGCAGTAATATATAGGTATAAGCATCTGTGTTTAGAGGGCAGCTTTGTGGGTATACTATGTGCATTTAGCCTGTTACTCCCCTAGGGTTTATGACGTCCCTAGACATAGGCTGTTGAATAGGTTTTCGGTACCAGGCATATATTCTTTCCAGCAGGGCAGGCCTCAAATCCAATCAGAAAGCAATTGGTTTCCTTCATAGCAGACATGCCCCTATTGCACCAGTTGGCACATTTGGCCTGTCTAGCCTGTTGTAGGGCTGGCAGAGTCTACTGCTGGTTAAGACCATTGATAACTCTCTCATACACAACAGGCTGCATAAGTCTTTCCAGCATCCTGACTACTAGTCAACAGGAAGTAGTCTTCCAGCTCTGCTTCAGCTTGATTTGTCAGTGACCTGTTTATATTGACTGTCAACTTGGCAGGACCTGGAATTACCAAGGAAAGGAGTTTCTGGACATACTTGTGTGGGTTTATATAGATTAGATTAGCCTTTGGGTATGCCTGTGAGTGATAATCTTGGCTACATTAAAGGAGTTGGGAAGATTCACTTTAACTGGGGGTTGCAACATTTCACAGACTGGCATTTTAGTCTAGGCAAAAAGGAGAAAGCTTGCTGAACACTAGCATTCAGTGCTCTGTGAATCTTCACTAGGGACTGATGGTGACCAGCTGCTTATATCTCCTGCCCCCGTGCCTCCCTCACCAGGATGGTCTGTAATCTCCAACTGTTGGCTGAAATAAATCCTTCTTCCCTTATGTTGTATCTGATTAGGTATTTTGGCCCAGAAATGAGAAGGTACATAATACATTTTGACTGGCTTTCCCATCCTCTTTACTTAAAGCCTATTTTTTGCCTATCCCATGGATTCCTTTCTAATTTCTTGGGTTCTTCCCATTTAAATACATATTTTTAACCTTTATAAGCTAGGATTTGCATAAGTGCAAAAATATGTGGTATTTTTTTTCTATCTGGGATATCACACTTAATATAATTATTTTCTAGATTTATTTCCCTGCAAATTTCACAATTTCATTTAATAGCTGAATAAAGTTCTGTTGTGTATATGTACCATGTTTGCATTATTCATTCTTCAGTGGATGGACATTTCAGTGGATTCTTATCTAGGTCTTTAAATTTTGCAAAACATAGATAAAATTGCATATAAATCTTTTCAGAAAAAATTCAGTATCTTCAGATAACAGTCTTCCTTCCTGACTTTGTGCACTAGCATGATTTGTAAAATCCTTCAGCTGGATGTGCCAGAAACTTACGAGTTCCACCTTAGGAGTTCAGTTTGTAGAGTTTTACTTCATATGGAGTCTTATCTACACTAGAGAAGAAAATTTCTCTTTTAAAGGCATGGTGATTCAACAAGACCATTGATTAGCAATGGGAGACACCAGGATACCTGTATGTAAAGAAAATTTTACCTGTTTTGTTTTTGCCCTCATGTCATCAAACAAATATTTTTTATTAATTTTTTTGGTTTATTTATTTATTTATTTATTTGAGAGTGACAGAGCAAAAAAGAGGCAGAGAGAGAGAGAGACACAGAGACAATGGGCGCTCCAGGGCCTCCAGCCACTGCAAACGAACTGCAGATGCATGCGCCCCCTTGTGCTTCTGGCTAACGTGGGTCCTGGGGAGTTGAGCCTCAAACCAGGGTCCTTAGGCTTCACAGGCAAGCGCTTAACCACTAAGCCATCTCTCCAGCCCATCAAACAAATATTATGAGATACTTGGGACTCTCAAATTCATGTCTTCTTTGGATTTGAGGAAAATTTGTTCAGATTGATCTCTCCCTATTTTACATCCAATGCTGGTAATAAAATTATCTTTCTACTGTTTGTTAGTTTTCGTAACACATGCATTTTGTTCTTAATATAAGTTAGTATCTTCTACATTCATTAAAGATTATGTCTCTGACCACTCATATAATTGTAATATTTCTTTTTTTGATATTTTTAGGAAAAAGATTGGGAAATTCTTTATTATAACAGAAGATTCAGGTTTTCATTTGAAAGACTAAGAAGTATGACTAAACACAGTTTCAACATCTTCAAGAATTTTTTGAAAGATACCAACATAGGAACCATCATAGCATAATGAAACATTAATTTCTAAAGACAATGACAGACATTAATCACGTAAAATTTCCAGAAAACTCTGAGCATGAAATAAAGAAATCAAAAAAACGTAATTCCTAGAGAAAATTTAGACAGCTGAAGGAAACATAATTATTCATGAATATGTATTAATAACTTTTGTGGCCTAATGCATACTGCAACCATAAAACAGTAATAGGCTAGTTCACAAAAGAATCAAAATTATTAAAAATGGACTTATAGAAATTAATGCTGATAACTTAAATAAAACATCCTACAGAACAGTTTGAAGATGAAAAGATGAAATATCCCCCAAAGTAGAATAAAAGTGAAACCATTGTTCATTTAAAAATAACCTATGAATAATTGTCATCGCAAAAAGAAAGAATGAAAAATGTAGGGAGAACATTTCTAGGAATTGGAGGATGTTAACTTCCAGATAAAAAGAGATCTCTGTGTGCATGGCACACAACAAAAGTGGGAAAGAAAACTCTAGTGAGCGAAATTTCAATCTACTTTAGAAGAAAATGAAAGGCTCTAACAGGATAAGTGATGAGTGTAAGCAATTTCAATAGAACCTGGGGAAGTCAATAGAGCATTGGAAACTATATATATACATATCCCTCTCTCTCTCTCTCTCTCTCTCTCTCTCTATCTATCTATCTATCCATATATATGTGTGTGTGTATAGCCAATGTGTATGTATATATAGAGAGAGCGCCGACGGATAGATAGATAGATAGATAGATAGATAGATAGATAGATAGATCTAGCCATATCAATCAAAGGTGATTATAGACTATAAAATTAAAAATATTAGGCACTGGAGAGATAGCTCCACAGTTAAGTGGGTTAAGTGCACTTCCTGCACAAGCATGAGGAGGCCTGATGGGGCCTGAGACTCCCCATGTGTGTTTTAATCTCCAGAATCCACATAAATAACTGGGTATGGCAACAAACATCTATAACCCCAGAGTCTACAAGGCAGGAGAAACGGGAATTTCCAGAGCTCAAACAAATAAATAAACAAACAAAACGTCAGCAACTTCTGTGATTGGTAAGAGATAAAAGACTCCTGTCAAATAAGAACTAAAAGACAAGATATGGAGTGGGAAACATGATTTTCCACTCTGGACACTGCACATGAGCTCAGCCTGCTATACACACACACACGCACACGCACACACAATTCATCAGGTTAGAAAAATGGTCAGTGGGTAAAGCTTTTGCCTCAGAAGCATGAGGACTGGAATTCTGAGGCTAAGAATACACATCAAATTCCAGATTTTGTGGAACACACTTGTAATCTCAGTGTTGTGCAGGCAGAGATATAGAAATCCCTGGGACTTGTTGCCTAGCTGAATTGTTACAATCTGTGTTCAAGTGAGACACCTGTCTCAAAAAATAACTGGGAGCCCCATAGTAGAAAACATCTTATATTGACCTCTGTCCTACATTCGCACATACATCCCTACACAAACATGCATACTCACAAACATACAAACCTGCATACACACATGCAAACACAAAGCACACATATATAAATAAAACTAACATGAAAAATCCAAAACTATAGAGTAACTTAAAATATTTATTCTCCATACCTCTTATCAATCTTTTTGGATTAGGTGTGCCCTCAACTAGAAAAAAAAAAACAATCAAAAAGTATTCTATATGGCAATAATGAGGGATCTAATATAGAAAAGTTACTAACATGATGATAATGAAAACCAAAACTGTCAGTATTGCAGAAGGCCCAACAACAAATACATAGAACATGCTAGATGATGTGGGATGGCATGCAGAATGGAATTTTGCATGGTTCTCATTTAATTTTTGAACTAAAAATTCATAATAAAGACGTCAAAGAAAGCAAAATGCAACTCACTGCATTATTCAGCTCTCAAGTGAACAAGGCTTTCACAGTAACAACAATAAATATTTTATTGAAACTGGGAACTAATCACAATCATTGGATGAAGGAAACTTAATAAAAGGTACAAATTCATCTGCCATAGCAGGAAGTCAATAGAGACTTCCTAAAAATGAAGATTAAAGAGAAAAATATATACCTATTAATTTGAAATATAGAGACAAATGGCTAAAATAAAATAGCTGCAAGAACAGAATGTGGTGCTAGGAAAATATTTCTGTTGGTAAAGTGTATTCTTTATAAGCATGAGGACCTGAGCTCAATCCCCAGCATCCATGGAAAAAAAAATGGTTGCACACGCTTATGATTCCAGAACTGGGAGGCAGAAACAGGAGGATCTCTATGGCTTTCTAGCCAGCTTATCTAGCCTAATTGGTGAACACCAGGACAATGAGAAACCTTGTCTCAAAGGAGGAGGACTCAATGTTGAGGAGGATGACACCCAAGATTGTCCTCTAGGCTTTACATGAATGTATACCTTTATATAGCTGCACACATGAGAGCATGCACATGCACACACACACACATGAAAAAATATTTCAAATGACAATATCTGGATGTGATGAGACAATGGGAAAAATATAGAAAATCCAGATTTTTGCTAAAAAATTCTTGTACCCTTTCACTTTTAAACAACTTTACATGAAATTTTTCAGTAAGATTCTTCAAAAAATGAATCACTAATTTATGACATCATTTTTCATAGACAGATGAATTTTATATGATTAAATATATGAAAGATGAGGTGAAATGAAGGAAATATGGCCCAAAAAAGTGAAATAACTTATTAGTAAGGGGGAAATTACATTTGTTAAGTCAGTAGATGATAATAAGTAAGCTGAGACAAGAATACCATATCCTAACTTAGTATCAGTGTCTCCCAGGGCTTGAAATATGTTTCTGCCATTTAAGACATTTCCATGGAGGTAAAGTAAATTGACAACTGAGTAATATACTCTGATGACTGGATCCCAAGCTGACATGGATAGAAACAGCTATTCACATTTCCAACTTTCTTTCACAAACTCTAAGGAAGGCATGCATGCTTGTGCATGGAGCCTATGGACCAGCACCGATGCTCCAGGAGACAAGGCCACAGTCTAACTTCTATTCAGTCCAGTGTCACCATGCCTACTTGCAGCAGTATTGGATTACTATTCTGACTCAAGATCAGGTAGGTGGTAATTGTGTGGGACGTGCTCCTACCATAGTGTTATTGCTTGAGTTGATGAAGATATCTTAGAACCAAATAGTGGAGGTAGTCTCAAAATATTGTGAATGCACTGTGGTTGGTGGCACACACTTATAATCGCAGCACTTGAGAGGTGCAGGCATAAAGGTCCGGAGTTGGAGTCCAATCTGGGTACATAGTAAGTGTGCATCTCAAAAAACCAAAGACTGCAGATGTAGCTCATGGGTAGAGCAATTGTCTAACTTGCACCAAGCTCTGGGTTCCATTCCTTCACTGAAAACAGCAACAAAATTGTAACTGTAATTAATGTTATGCAATATATACCTAATATGATAGATTTTGTGATACATTAATTTCTGTAATACAAACATTAGAGTTAATATGAGTGAGAAGATATTAAGTATAGACTTATAAAATAATTAAATATATATATATATACAAATATATATATGTATATATACATACATATATATATATATATATATATATAAATATATATATATATATATGTAGAGAGAGAGAGAGAGAGAGGGAGAGAGAGAGAGTTCCACTGAGAAAATGAAGCTTCAAATATAATTTAATAATAAGGGCAATACCCTCTAGTGTATTTAAGTATGCTGACATCTTTAAAAATTATTTTTTGTTTTGGCTTTTTGAGATAGAGTCTCACTCTATCCTAGGCTAACCTGAATTTCACTATGTAGTCTCAGGGTAGCCTCAAACTCATGGCAATCTTCCTACCTCTGCCTCCCAAGTGCTGGGATTAAAGGCATGTGCCACCACGCCTGGCTTTAAAAATTATTTTTTAATATAAATGATAAAACATTTTATACTAGGGGTGGAGGGATGGCTTAGTGGTTAAGGCATTTGCCTGCAAAGCCAAAGGACCCTGGATAGATTCGTCAGGACCCATGTTAGCCAGATGCACAAGGTGGCACATGCATCGGGAGTTTGTTTGCAGTGGCTGAAGGCCCTGGTGCATCCATTCTCTCTCTCTGTGTGTGTATCAAATAAATAAATAAAAATTAAAAAATAGTTTATACTGGTATAATAGTCTAGAGAATAGAAAATCTTTTCAATCTATACAAATGCAGACACAAAATATACATATGTAAACCATAATTCCAAGAAATGGCTCCAATTTCAAAAGTAGTGACAAATCTCATAAGAACAAGAATTTGAGTTGCTTTTATATGACAAATGTTTTACGTACCTACTCCTCAGTTCTCACAATGACTCTGAAGTCAAATATTACATGTCTATAATTTACAGACAGGGTTTCATGGTTCAGTTACACTCAATAACATGTTTATCATGACACAGTTGTAACAGAATATGCATTTGACATTGTATCTACACATTTTTTTTTTTTTTTTTGGTTTTTCGAGGTAGGGTCTCACTCAAGTTCAGGCTGACCTGGAATTCACTATGGAGTCTCAGGGTGGCCTCGAACTCATGGAGATCCTCCTACCTCTGCCTCCCAAGTTCTGGGATTAAAGGCATGCGACACCATGCTCGGCACATCTACAAATTTTAAACCTATAATCTTTTAGGAGTTTTAAGTAAGTATTTAAGCAAGATAAATATGTAATGTAATAGCAATACTATGCATGGATTAGATATCATCCATCAACTTATAATGGTCAAATATTAAATTTATTAAAATACTGTTCATGTTTTGCTAAAAATATATTGGAACAGATAAAAAGTTAAAACAGATTTGACATGTTTGTGTATGAATTTTTTAAATAAAATAAATGTTCTAACATTTCAGAAACTATAAAAATGACTTCTGCTAACAACACAATATTTGAATTTATAGACTAGAATAAAAGTAGTCAAAAGCATAGAAACAACATCATCTCAGGAGAAAAATAGGCATAAAGTTTGAGCAAATATTAACCATAAAGGAACCTCAGTGATTAAAAATGTTGGAAAATGTGGCTGGAGAGATTGCTCAGTCATTGCAGTGCTTGCCTACAAAGCCTAACGACCCAGATTTGATTCCCCAGTACCCACATAAAGCGAGATGAACAGAGTGGTGCATGTGTCTGGAGTTTGTTTGCAGCATCTGGAGGCCCTGGTGTGCCTATTTTCTTTGCCTCTATTCTTTCTATCTTTCTATGCTTTCAAATAAATAAATAATAAAATAAAAATTAAATTTTTAATATTGTAAAATGTGAATTTTCACTAAGTATAGACAAAGGGAAGTCATATTATTCATTTGTGAAAGCACAAACATGTAAGTATTAATGTATTTCAGCCCAACTGGTATAATATCTTGGATTTACCCTTACAAAATATGGTATGGCAGAGTAAACCATGTTTCAAAAGTCATGCACAACTTTTGACAAAAAACTTCCTCTGGTAGGACTTTTTTGAGGTAGGGTCTCACTCTAACCCAAGCTAACGTGGAACTCACTCTGCAGTAGCAGCCTGGCGTCAGAGTCACAGCAATTCTACCTATGCCTCCCAAATGCTGGAATAAAAGGTATGTACCACCATGCCAGGATTGGTAGGTCATTTTTAAGAGAACAAATTTAAACCAGTAATATAATTAATTATATAGTCGAAGAACAACTGAAGCAAAATACTGGAAATAATTAAATTTTATACATTTATTAACATAATTTAATAAATGTTGGCACAATGACATCTTAAAACATGCAATAAAATTCTATAGTCAATACTGAAAACTCTATAAAAATTATGATGCAGTTTTGCTAAGCAGTGATAGAACTTTAAGTGTTAATGTCAGATTCCAATGATTTATACAATGTGTCAATATAAAAAACAATTGGCATGAACAAAAACAATGTCTGTGTTGGAGTATTAGGATGTTGTACTCTTTGCTTTTTTGTTTTGTTTTGTTTTGTTTTGTTTTGTTTTGTTTTTTGAGGTAGGTTCTCACTCTGGCCCAGGCTGACCTGCAATTCACTATATATTCTCAGGGTGGCCTTGAACTCATGGCGATCCTCCAACCTCTGACTCCTGAGTGCTGGGATTAAAGGCGTGCACCACCACTCACCACACCCGGCTTTCTTTGTTATTATTTTATTAATCTTGAATACCAATGTTGTTTGGGAAAAGTGTTAAGTTCTTTTAATTAATCTTGCATCAGGCACTATCATTGTCCTTACAGTCTGAGGGCACTGAATTAAGGGGAAAGAAAAAAAATACAAGGATGACAACCACTTAGAGCCAGATGATTGAAGAAGTCCCTGAGAATGATGAGGGGAAGAGGTTTAGTACAGACAGGAAAGTTGAGATATGTAACAAAGAATTTCTGAAAGGTTAGGAGGCATTTAATTACCAATATGGTAGAGAAACCCTCAAATCAAGATTAGGGGTTCTTCATCAAAATATATTTCAGTGCTTCTCATAAATTGTTGCTATATTAAAAAATATCCTTACTTTGTTCACTGAAAAGTATTCTGAATAAATGGAGAACAATTAAGATTGTAACTTGTGCTTACTGGGCTTAATAAAACGGAGATAGAAAAACAAAAGTTACCAGGAAAATTATATTGTCTTATCACATAACTATTTATATATGGATTAATCTTTTAAAAAGGCAGAACATGATGGAAAATGATTAACAAGTCTCTGGTAACTACTGCTTATAGACTGGTATGACTTCCTATTTTCTTCTCTCTGATTTTTCTTGACTTTAATTTTTAAGGTTTATTTTGCTGCTAGATTTTGTTCTGAATGAGATTCGGATGCATTTATGCATGAACATTTCTCTGTAGTCTAATGAAAACATGTTGCCACAGTGCCTTATAGTGTTGAAATTTATCACAGGCAATAATAAGCGAGGGAATGAAACACTGTTTTAGTTCCTGAAGCAAAATAGGGAAAGTGCCTGCTAGAAAAGCACATTACAAAATATGTGCTACAGTTTCGCTTCAACAATACTGGGAAATATTCAAGGTATACCATAAAGGCATGCATTGCTTAGAGGCATCAACTTGGACAATCACATAACAGTTTATTCACTCCAATCAATGTGGCAAACTTTTAAATAATCCCATTTTTTGTATTTTTATGAGAGTGAGAGAGAAACAGATAGAGTGAGAGAGAGAGAGAGAGAGAGAGAGAGAGAGATCGAATAGAGGTGGTGGGCCAGGGCCTCCAGCTACTGCAATCAAACTCCAGACAAACTGCAATCAAACTCCAGACTTCTGTGCATTCGCAACTTTGAACACTTGTGTCACCTTCTGTATCTGGCTTATGTGTGACCTGGAGAGTCAAACATGGGTCCTTAGGCTTTGCAGGCAAGCACTTTAACCACTAAGCCCTCTCTCTAGCCCAATACTAATTGTTTTATTAGTTTTTTATTTCCTTTTTTTGTCTTTTTAATTTTTATTTATTTATTTTTTTATTAATTAATTTCTTGATGTTTGCTATCCTCACTGGGGTAAGGTGGAATCTCATAGTTGTTTTAATTTGCATTTCTCTGATGATTATGGATGATGAACATTTTCTTAAATGTGTGTTTGCGATTTGTATTTCTTCCTCTGTGAACTGCCTGTTCAGCTCTTTGCCCCAACTTGTGAGTGGGGTGTTTGACTTTTTACTGTTTAGATTTTTGAGTTCTTTGTAGATTCTAGAGATTAGGCCTCTCTCAGTTGCATAACCAGCAAAGATTTTCTCCCATTCTGTCAGTAATCTATTGGCTTTGCTTATTGTATGCTTGTCTGTAAAGAAACTCTTCAGCTTCATGTGATCCCATTGGTTGAGTGACTGTTTAAGATCATGAGCTACTTGGGTTTTGTTCAGGAAGTCTTTTTCCATTCCTATATCATGGAAAATACTTCCTATATTTTCTTCCAGTAGTATTCGAGTTTCTGGTCTTATATTGAGGTCTTTGATCCATTTAGACTTGAGTGTAGTGCATGGCGAAATGTGTGGATCAAGTTTCAATTTCCTGCATATGGTTATCCAGTTTCTCCAGCACCATTTGTTGAAGATGCTGTCTTTTTTTCCCAGCCTATATTGTTAGGGCCTTTGTCAAGTATCAACTAGCTACAGTTGCTTTACCCAAAGTCAGGATCCTCAAGTCTATTCCATTGGTCTGTAGTCCTGTTTTTATGCCAGTACCATGCTGTTTTTATTACTACTGCTTTGTAATATAGCTTTAGATCAGGTATGGTGATGTCTCCAGAGGTATTTCTTTTGCTGAGGATATGCGAGGCCTTCGGCCTTTGCATATGAAATTTGAGATCATTTTTTCTATCTCTGTGAAGAACACTGTGGGGATTTTAATTGGAATTACGTTAAATCTGTATATTGCCTTTGGTAGAATTGCCATCTTCACAATGTTAATTCTGCCTATCCAGGAGCATGGGAGGACGTTCCATTTTCTCAAGTCCTCCTCAATTTCTTTTTTGAGTGTTTTTATGATTGTGTTGTATAGATGTTTCACTTCCTTTGTTAACGTTATTCCAAAGTATTTTAATTTTTTGTTGCTATTGAAAATGGGACGATGACCCTTATTTCTTTCACTGTCTCTTTGTCATTTGCATATAGAAAGGCTTCTGATTTTTGTGCATTGAGTTTGTATCCTGCTACATTGCTAGGAGTTTTGGGATGGAGTCTCTCAGGTCCTTACATATACAATCATGTCACCTGCAAATAGAACTTGCTTAACTTCTTCCTTTCCAAATTGTATCCATTTTATTTCCTCCTCCTGTCTTATTGCTTGACCTAGGACTTCCAGTACTATATTGAAGAGCAGAGGTGAGAGTGGACAACCCTGTCTTGTTCCTGATCTTAATGGAAATTCCTCCAGTCTCTCTCCATTAAGTATTATTTGGGCCTTAGGAGCTTCGCATATGGCCTTTATTATGTTAAAATAGGAATCAACCATGCCAATTCTCTCAAAAGTTTTGATCATGAAGTGATGTTGTATCTTGTCAAAGGCTTTTTCTGCATCTATCGTAATGATCATGTGGTTTTGGTGTTTAACCTTGTTTATGTGGTGTATTACATTGACAGATTTCCGTATGTTGAACCACCCCTGTGTTCCTGGGATGAATCCCACTTGGTCAAGGTGCATAATGCTTTTGATGTGTTGTTGGATTCGGTTTGCGAGGATTTTGTTCAGGATCTTTACTTCTAAATTCATCAGGGAAATAGGCCGGTACTTTTCTTTTCTTGTGACATCTGTGCTTGGTTTTGGAATTAGGGTGATACTAGCTTCATAAAAGGCGTTGGGTAGCTTTCCCTGTTCTCCCATTGTGTGGCACAGTTTGAGGAAGATTTGTTTGAGTTCTTCCATGAAGGTTTGATAGAATTCAGCTGAGAAGCCATCTGGTCCTGGACTTTTCTTTTTGGGGAGTTTTTTTTTTTATTACTTTTTCAATCTCAGTGAGTGTGATAAGTACATTTAGGAGATTAATCTGCTCTGAGTTTAGCTTTGATAGATGGTATGCGTCCAGGAATTTATGTATCTCCTCCACATTATCCAGTTTTGTGGAGTAGAGGTTTTTGAAATAAGTCCTGATGATTTTCCCAATTTCATTTATGTCTGTTGTGATCTCTCTTTTTTTCATTTTGAATTTTGTTACTTTGAAGCATCTCTCTCTCTCTTTTTTTTTTTTGCTTGATCAAATTGGCCAGGGGTTTGCAAACTTGTTTATTTTTTCATAGAACCAGCTCTTTGTTTTGTCAGTTGTCATAATTGTTATCTTAGTTTCCAATTCATTAATTTCTGCTCTGATTTTAATTATTTCTTTCCTTCTGGAGACCTTTGGGTTGGATTTTTCTTGCATTTCTAGTGCCTTTAGGTGGGTGGTTATGTTATTGATTTCAGATCTCTCTGTTCATTTTATGAAGGCATTTAGTGCTGTGAATTTTTCCCTGAGGACCGCCTTCATTGTGTCCCATAAGTTTTGGTATAATGTGTTCTCATTGCCATTCAATTCTAGGACTTTTGCAATTTCATTCTTTATTTCATCCACTATCCATTTATTGTTTAAAAGTGTGCTATTCAGTTTCTAGGTGCCGTTGGAATTCTTGGTGGTTCTTTTGTTGTTAATTTCTAGTAATATAGCATTATGATATGATACATTGCAGGGAATTATTTCAATCTTCCTAAATATGTGGAGGCAGTCTTTGTGACCCAGTATATAGTCTATTTTAGACAATGTTCCATGGGCTGTTGAGAAGAATGTGTAGTCTGTGGATTTGGGATGGAAAGTTCCGTAGATGTCCGTGAGGTAAAAGTGATCTCTGGTTTTGTTGAGCTCTCTTACTTCCCTGTTGAGTTTCTGTTTGGATGATCTGTCTAATACTGATAATGGTGTATTGTAGTCCCCAACTATGATGGTGTTCGTGCATATTTCTGTTTTATTGTCAAGTAGGTTTTGATTTATGAACTGTGGTGCCCCTGTGTTTGGTGCATATACATTTATGATTGTAATATGCTTTTGATGGATTGTTCCCTTGATAAGCAGGAAGTGGCCTTCTTTGTCTTTTTTGATTATTTTTGTTTTGAAGTCTATTTTATCCGATATTAATATAGCTACGTCTGCTTGTTTCTTATTCCTGTTTGCTTGGAATATTGTTTTCCACCATTTCACCCTAAGGAGGTGTCTGTCTTTAGTGGTGAGGTGGGTTTCTTGAAGGCAACAGATTGAGGTGTCTAATTCTTTGATCAAGCCTATCAGTTTCTGTCTCTTAATGGGTGAATTAAGGCTGTTAATATTTAGGGTAATGACTGTGAGATTTGATTTGATCCCTGCTCTATTGTGATGGTATACGTGGTTTGTTGTTTTCATGGACTTTGAGAATTTTTGTGCCTACTCTGAGTTTGATTATTGTGATTTGATTCTTGTAGGTATTTGAGTTTGAATATTTGTTTCTACTCTGTGGAGAATTTCCTGAAGTACTCTATGTAGGTTTGGTTTTGTGTTCATATCATTGTAAATCTGAGTTTTGTCATGGTAAGTTTTTCGTTCACCATCTATTATGAGGGATACTTTTGCTGGGTAGAGTAGTTTGGGTTGGAAGTCATAGGTTCTTAGACTTTGCAGTGTCTCATTCCAGGCCCTTCTAGCTTTCAGGGTTTCCATTGAGAAGTCTGGAGTAATTCTAATGGAGTTCCCTTTAAAAGTGGTGTGCTGTTTTTTCCTAGCTGCTTTTAGGATTCTCTCTTTGGTGTCAATGTTTATAGTCTTAATGACAATATGTCGTGTAGAGTTTCTCCTTTGGTCCCATCTGTTTGTAGTTCTTTTGGCTTCTTGTGTCTTGATGGGCCTTTCTTTTAAGAGACTGGGGAAGTTTTCTTCAATTATTTTGTTATATAAGTTCTCCATGCCTTTGGTCTGAGTATCTTCTCCTTTTGGTATTCCAATGATCCTGATATTAGGATGGTTATGTGTATCCCACAATTCCCTCATGTTCTGTTCACAGAAACTTTTGAACTTAGTGAAATTTTTGAACTCTGAAACTGTTTCTTCCATCTTGTCTTCCAGATTAGAGTTTCTATCCTCTACATGGCTGATTCTATTCTTGAGAGTTTCTAGAGAGTTTTGGACTTGATCAATTAGGTTTACATTTTCTATTACTTTTCTATGTATAATTTCCATCCCTCTGTCAAGCTCCCTTTTCACATAATTTTATGATTTTCTTGGTGCTTCTTATAATTCATCCTTGTATTTCTTTATGTCTTCATTTAGCATCACCAGCTGATTTTTGAGGCCCTCTTTTTTTTCACTCTCCCTCATATCTCTTAACTGTCTTTGAATTCCTTCCATTTTCTTATCTATTAGGTCTAGTCTAGTGGTGGCAGCATCCACATGATTATCAGTCCTTTGTTGCTTTTCTGCAAGTTCTACCAGTAGGTTGGTCAGGGTTGCATTGTTCATAGCTTCATTTTTGTGTTCTGATCCTAATGACTCTTCTATGTTTGATTAGAGATGTTCATTGTAGGACTGGTTGATCGAATTGGATTCTCTTGCATTTGATTTATCATGTTATTTCTTTTGCATTGTGTTCTGCCCATTTCAGTGTATGGGCATATAGGTGGGTGGATCAGCCTGGGCTCAAGCACAATGGGAATCTGAAGCAGCCTTAGGCAGATGCGTAGTAGCCTGGGCTTTGGCTCTCACTTGCCAAAGCCGCCTGAGCTCCTGCCTGGCCGGGGTGCCAAAGTTGCCTGAGCTCTCACAAGGTAATGCGCCAATGCTTCCTGCGCTCATGCTAGGAGGGACACTGAGGCACCAAGCACTGAATCAGCCCAAACTCTGGTGTGGTGGAACACTGGGACCTGGAAGAAGTGTGTGCTCCCCCGAAACAGGGCAATGACAGTTGGCCCGTGCTTTAGACAGGAGGGGATGCCACCAGGGTGGATAGGGAGGGAATGGCACCTGGGCTAGCACAAGAGACAGACACAGTCTGAGCTCGCATGGAAATTTGCAATGGGCCTTGACTCGTGAGTGAATGTGTGGTGGTGGGAGCAGTAAGTGAATGTGTGGGCGGAGCAGGCTAAGCTTCCAAAAGCAGGGATTGGTGCAGTGGTGCCATTTGTTGGGAAATTGATCAAAGGAGCCTCAGCTCTAATGGGTCATCAGGTGTAGCCTGGCCAAGGTCACTCATGGGCAGGGGTAGCAGGGCGATCACCGCTGTGTAGTGGGACAAGTGGAACTATGTTGGCCTGGGACCCTTTTCCTACAGTAAGTGTGGGAGTTTCCTGAAGCTGGGACTGTGGGTACGGCAGCTGCTTGGGGGGAGGGGTGGGCTACCCGCACTCGAGGGAATCAGTGATTCCCTGTTTTTTCCCCTCTGTGCCCTCCCACTGGCAATCTATTGGAGATTTCTCTCCCCTAAAAGACCCAATTAACCCTTATTGTCTTGCCTTTCTTTCCCGGGGATGTGTGGCGCAGTTAGGCGGTTGCCATCTTGGGTTGAAGTCTCTTATTATAGTTATTAAATAAGAGAAGGTAGAACAACCAGGAATCCCTAGTCTAATTTACTTTATCAGTTCTTTAATAACCATTCTTGAAGTTTTTATTGTGAACTAATTTTCAACTCACATAAAAAGCTGTGCTTGGTGAATGTTAATACTGATGTGAGAAGGAAAAAAAATCAATTACCTGTAGATTAATTTTGAAATTTCTTTAAATTCTTAAGTATTTTGAAGTTAATTGTTCATTAGTATTTAGCAAGGGCAGGGCAAAAGTGTTTAAGATGGAAGTGGAAAAATATAAAGGTAGAAACTTTGTAATATAAAAAAAAATTAAAAATCTTCCCAACTGCAATGAAACATTTCAAGAAGAACAGATTTTGGAAAATTAATTTCCTCTCAAGTATTTTAGGAAGCCTTTACTGAAAAAGCAAATGTCACATAACTGTTAGTTTAATAGTGGTTCTGGAAAATTCAACAAGGCATTGTGAAAATGCATTCTTATTCAAAAAAACATTGCTTTAAGTGTAACATATTATAGAAATATGGTACTTTGTGGGGGATTGGAAAGTTATTAACTTAGAAACTCTATGCTATGTAAATCAACTAACTGGGAAAACTTTAACAAATTTTACATTCTGAGAACAGTGAATTTGCTAGTGCTTCATTTTCCTTTGGAGATTCTGCTTTTCTTTTTCAGAGGGGAGCTGGACCTGAGGAGATAAATGACCCAGTGCCCTCCACCTCAGCCCCAGCCCCAGCTGAAACCACAGAGGAATTGGGGAAATGATCGAGAGCGCTGCTTTCTTAGTGAATCTGATATTAGCACAAGGGTGATGGAGAAAGATACTGAGGACACTCAACACGTACTAAACCAGAGATCCAGAGGCTCCTAAATGCCAATCACTGAAGTAGACTTAAAATGCTCCCAGTATGGCCCAGGGAATTTTGAAGAAGAGGGGACAGAAAGATTGTTAGAGTCAAAAGTTGGGACATTTTGCCCAGAGACATTGCCTTCCCCCACCATAATGCATGACTCACAAGCCCCACGCAGTTGACCTGCATCCCAAAGGAGGAAGGCCTCTTCAGAAGATGAAAAGAGAAGGGAAAGGATGGTACCAACATGTGTTTTTACTTACTAAATATGTCCATATCTAAATGAAAAAAGAAGTAAGCATATCATAAAAAAATCAATTTAGGAGTAAATCCAAAGTATTAGAAATCAGAAAAGTTCCTTTTTCTTTTTTTGTCATGATGTTTTTATTTATCTTTACTCTAATCCCTCTCTGACATAGCCTTAGTTTGGAGGAGGTACAGTCATAGTTTCCAATCTCCTTCTAAAAGCCATAAGGAGCCAAGATTACCTTATTTGTAACCTGAAATACTTGGTCTCTGTTTCCCAAGACTTGTATCTCAAGTATGGATAAGTAACATCACAGTCCTAAAATGGGTAAAGTGGCAAAAAGCAGTGGTACTGCACATAAATGCAACAAGAGGAATGGAGATCTGCAGGTGCTCAAAGCAATATAGCATGTGTGCAGGCATGCATATGTCCATCTAAAGTCACAGGATAACTTGAAATTAATCTCTGGGGTACTTTAAAACATTGAAAAACATTCATTTATGCAGCATGATCGGAAAATTCACACAAGCCACAGAAATGTGCATCCTTAGATAGAATTGAGAGGGCCAAGCCTGTTTTTCATATGGATTTTAAGACTCAAAGCATACAGCTATTCTGTAGGTACTGCAGAATCTCTATGAAAATGGCACCAAACAACTCTTCCAGCCAATAGAAAATAGCCTTCAGTGGTCACGTTGTAAAAAAAAAATAATACTTACTTTGCAAAAAGGGTTTAGAACAAAATACCATGTTAATAAATAAGAAGGAAACAAATAATAGCAATCCATACTAAGAAATAAAAGCAAATATAAAATGAAGGTATATTTATAACCAAAAACTGAGTTCTAAGATTTGCTACATTCTATTAAAAATGTTGAATTCTTGACTAGAGAGATGGTTTAGTGGTTAAGGTGTTTGCCTAAGGACCCAGGTTTGATTCCCCTGTACCCATGTAAGCCAGTTGCACATGGTGGCAAATGCATCTGGAGCTCGTTTGCAGTGGCTAGAGGCCTTTGCACTCCCAATCTCTCTCTCTCTCTCTCTCTCTCTCCAACTCTCTGCCTCTGTCTTTTTTATTGATTATTATTAACAAGATATTTTGTAGGGGTACATCATGTGTTGGTACCCTCTGTGCCCTCATCCCTGCCCCCCATTCCTCTGGGAAACCTCTTTAGTGGGGTAACACGTATTCTCTATGGTGCTCTAATTCATGCATTGTGGCAGCAATAGTCACTTTTCGGGGGGAGGGGGAGGGAATGCCTCTGGACATGATGTCTCAACCTGTCGCTCTTACAATCTTTCTGCTCCCTCTTCCGCAAAATTCTCTGAGCAGTTGTGGGCAAGTTCTAAGCCTATTTCAGTGATAAACTCTTAGAAGCCTCTGTATCTCTGCTTTGGTAGGAGTTCAGTATGCTCAGGGTCTGCTCCCTTTACTCTGGTGCAGATTGTCAGGTTTAGCATGGAAGCAGCACTCTTGTTAGTCTCCCCAATTCCTCTGTGGATTCAGCTGAGGCTTGACTGAAGTGCAAGGGGTAGTTTATCTCCTCAAGTCTTCCTACTTTCTGAAAGAGAAAAACAGATTCTCCAATGGAGAATTAAGTCAGTATAGTTTACATAGGATGAGCACTATTAATTTAGGAAAAAAAAAGTAAAGTGAGGCCTCATCCCACCTCTCCAGGGCCCTTCTTTTCAAGTGTCCTACCCTTACTTCTTTTGAGGGTTATAGCTTTTAGTCTATCTTCAAAGATAAAGGTTTCTATGGCACCAGTTCATTTTGGATTTAGTTTTGTGTTCGTTTTCTCCCACCCTCCAGTTCCCCTCTCCCCTAACCTTTCCATCCCTATAGCGTGGGCCTTGAGTTGCCTATGAGGTATGTCTGCAACTTGAGCTGGTCCAGGTTAGGAACATCAGATGAGTGAGACCATGTGGCTTTTGTCTTTCTGTGGTTGTGTGAGTTTGCTGAGTATGATCTGTTCCAAGCCTGTCCATTTATCTACAAATTTGATTACATCAGTTTTTCTTACTGCTGAGTAGCATTCCATTGTGTAAATGTACCATGACTTCGTTATCCATTCATCCAATGATGGGTACCTGGGTTGATTGCAGTTCTTAGCTATTATGAATTGAACAGCTATAAACATGGTTGAGCAAATATCTCTGTAGTTAAGCATGCAACATTTAGGATAATTGCCTAGTAAAGGAATAACTGAGTCTGTTGGTAGCTCTATATTCATCCTTCTCAGGAATCTCCATATCGATTTCCTTAGTGGTTCTACAAGTTTACATTCCCACCAACAGTGAATGAGGATTCCTCTTTCCCCATATCCTCGCCAGAATTTGTTGTCCTTAGAGTTTTTAATGATTGTCATCCTTACTGGAGTCAGGTGGAATCTCATAGTTGTTTTAATTTGCATTTCCCTGATGGTTACAGGTGTTGAACATTTTCTTAAGTGTGTGTTAGCCATTTGTATTTCTTTCTCTCATAACTCCCTGTTCAGTTCCCTGAACCATATTTTGAGTGGATTCTTCAATATTTTATTTAGTGTTTTGAATTCTTTGTAGGTTCTAGATATTAGGCCTTTGTCATTGGCATAGCTTGTGAACATTTTCTCCCACTATGTGGGTAATCTTTTGCCTCTATTTATGTTTGTCTGTGCAAAACCTTTTTAGCTTCATGAGATCTCATTGGTTGAGTGATTGTTTAATTTTCTGGGCTACTGGGGTATTGTTCAGGATGTCCTTCCCCACTCCTATATCATGGAGAGTTCCTCCTAATTTTTATTTCAATAATTCAATAGTTTCAGATCTCATATTGTGGGCTTTAACCCATTTGGAGTTGATTTTTGTTTATGGTGATATGAGTGGGTCTAGTTTCATTTTTCTACATGTGTTTATCCATTTTTTCCAGCACAATTTGTTGGAGATGCTGTCTTTTCTCCAGTCTATATTATTGGCACCTCTGTCTTTGATCATGTCAGTTGTTTTTCTTTAACTTACACCATCAGCTGTCTTGATGTGGATAGAAAATACACTAGAAAATGGAGAATGATACAAAGTCCTTCCTTTTGGAGTTAGAAACAAAGCACATTCTTGTTTTCTTCAGATATTTTCATCTTCCAAGTTAAGAGAAGCATTTGAGTCCTGCCTTGAAGAAAACAAAATTTATGTAATATCAGTGCTATTATCACACCTGTGAATCAAGGGAAGTGTGGTGTTCTCATAAAAGATAAAAAATGTAATTTTTAAGGCCAACCTTTGGGTTTAATTTTGAAAACTTTGGATATTTTTGCATAGTTCTAATAACTCTGTTTTACTAGTGCATGTCCACATCCAAGACCATCAGGGCTTGCATTGATAGCTGTCCCAGCATGCAAAGTCAAATACAGTAAAGAAAAGTGTAACAACAAAAAAAGTGATGATTCAGATTCTAAAATGTATGATGTTATCATTTATCCATCCTCAAAGAAAATGTATGGATTTCATTATTAGGTTACAATGGATCAAGATTTGTGTTCACACTAATGTTGCCCTCATTTCCATTTATATTAAACTGGTATTTGTTTTTTTTTAAAGGAGGCACATGAATGAACAGAGCCTTCCCCAATCTCTGTTTGTTCAGCTTGTAACATGCACAATGGCAAATTCAATCTTGTTAAGAGGCTTATTTCCTCCATTGTAGAAGTTACCTGAATTGCAAGAAAGTTTGAATTTACATGGGTTGTATGTTTGTGTGAAAGAATAAATTGAAGTTTTAAAGAGCATTTTTCTCAGTAATAAATTACTTATGATTATGTGATTTCAAACATCATTTCCCTATGCTATTACTCAGATGAGATTTTTTTTTCTTTATTTCAACATGTGGAAAACTAACTTCATCTGAAAAAAAAAAAAACAACACTTGAAATGCCAATTAGATCAGAGTACTTAAACTCAAGGACAATTTCTTATTCAGGCAAGTTTAAAGAAAAGAAAATGTTTTGTTTGATGAACTTCAATTTAGTTTAAATCAGGCAATAAGGCAATAGGAGCATAGTCATAGACTTCCATTTCTTAGTAGACTCTGAGCTTTGGCACATTTACAGTCATTTTCCTAAGAATCATTTAATCTAAAATTTATTTCCATCAAAGAAGAAGAAACTGTCATCAGACAGTACAAGAAAATAATTCTAACTAAATTCTTTATTTTGCAAGCATGTAGTGTTACTTTATTAAGATGTAATGTAATGTGGACAATTCAGTGACAATTATCTTTACTATGTTAGATGGTGTAGTAATTTATTACAATTATTGTTGATCACTTAGGTAAGAATGTGATAAAGTATATATTTTGCAGAAATATGTATACAGGCATACATAGAAACACACCAAAATTCACAAAAAAAGACTAGAGAAATATAGTTTGGTAGTAAAAGAACAATAAAAAAGGAAACTATGGATAATTTCAAATAGGTCTTAAGACTTATGAAGTATGACCCTAGGAAATTCACTTTGCCACTCTGTTGAATTTAATTTTCTACCTTTAAAAAATGAAAACATTTATTTATTTTTCATTTTTTGGTTTTTCGAGGTAAGGTCTCATTCTAGCTCAAGCTGACCTGGAATTTACTATGGAGTCCCAGGGTGGCCTCGAACTCATGGTGATCCTCCTACCTCTGCCTCCAGAGTGCTGGGATTAAAGCCTTGAGCCACCACACCTGGCTCAATCTATCATCTGAATGACTAATTAATCTGTTCTACATATAACAAGACTATGAACTCATGCAATTAAATGCAATGCCTAATCTCAGATAACGTCTTAGACATTACAAAAACAATGATAACAGGTTCTGTTATGTAAGTGTCAGATCTTATTAATTGCATTATAATAATGTAAGATATCCTCTCTTCCTCCCATCTGGGGAGGCATTACAAATGAAACATTCAAAAGTAAAAAGGGTCATTAATCAATGAATCTAGGCTGATATATTTCAAAGAAAAGAAAAGGGAGATTAGTGGTTTCTTAGAAAATGCAGCATTCATATTTGGGGACAGTGGGTGAAAAAAGAATATTTTGAAATAGTTAGTTTGCTCTTTTCTAATTTCTTGAGGTGGTAAAATAGGAAGAACTTTCTGAGAATTGAGAGCTGCAAATTTCCCTTCAAGAGCCCCCTTTATAAAGTAGCTATATCCTATAATACAGTATATGATGTATTTTCATTTGGACTCTGTCCAAATGATTTCTTGTTATCTGACTTCTTCTTTGACCCATGGATTCCTAGGCAGTATGTTATTTAATTTTCAAAAACTGAAATACAGATGGACAAAATAATATAATTAGTAAATCTGTCAGAAAGTGAAGAAAGATATTATAATAATGTTTCCCATTCTATAAAGTATTACCCAAACTATACACATCATGTGAAACTTTTAGAAGCATAACAGAGTATTTTACATGAACCAAATCACAAACTATTATTATGACATTTTAGGAATTGTGGCCATAAACACATAAGAAAAGTACATCAAAACAATGGCTTACCATAGAAATTTGAATAAAAAGATATTTAAAAAGAAAAACTGTGATCATCCTAATAAGTTCAGAATATATTTGATATACCCTTCACTTGTTCATGATTAAAATCTCAGTGAAATAGTAGTCATAGAAGGAAACAACCTCAATCATGCATGGTACTTTGATGGAAAACCTATGGCTAACAGCATACTTAATTCTAAAGACTGGGGAAAGTCGGAAAGTCTTGCTCCTAAAATTAGCTGACAAAGAAAGACTGTGGTCTTCCACCATATCAACTCACATTGTAATGAATGTTCCGATCAGAGCCATAAGGCATGAAAAATTAAAACTTCAGAAAAAAGGGCTAGAAAATATTCAACTATGTGTAAAATAGAGCTGCAGAAAAACCCAAGACCTCTTAAATAGTGTTCAGTAAATTTCATGATAAAATAGTATATTTGTATTCAATAACAGGGAACAATAAAAAACTGAGAGTATACTGCTTGAGGTAGGATAAAACATGAGAGAACATTTGACAAAGTATGGACAAATTATTAAATACAGTGAAAAGATATATTTCAAATGCCTAAATAAACAAAAATGATATTGTTATGTCTATAACTCAAGAGTTGCTAAGATACTATATCTACCTAATTTGATCCACAAATTCAATTCTATGTTGATCATATTCTAGAATACTTACAAAACAGAAAGCATGATTATATGTAAATACGTAACCTCATGCAACCAAATAAGCATCAAAGAAAAGTGGAGGAAAAATCATGAGATTTAATATATAATACAGGAAAAATGTACCATGATTAATCATAAGTGAACAGTATGAGATAAGGAACAGATAAAATTAAAAGGAAAGTAAAAAAAAAAAAGAAAATATAGACAACAAAATGACCGTTTGTAGGAAGACAAAGTGTGATAATCTGCCAGTGGGAGTTCAGTTGAAACTAAGCTTCCTAGAGATAAAACTAGAATACCTTAGTAATTCAACCTTTAGTTATGACCATGGAGTCAGGAAAAAATAAAACATGAAGCACACAAATCATGATATAATGAAGGAAGTTTTGGGATGGACAGATGGCTCAAAGGTTAAAGGTGCTTACTTGAAAAACCTGAAGACTCAGGTTCGATTCCCCAGTACCAACTCAAAGCTGGATTCATGGAGTTGCACCTGTACCTGGAATTCATTTGCATTGCCAGGAGGTCCTGGTATGCCCATATTTACTCTTTCATTGTCTCTCTCTCTCTTTCTCTCATCAATAAATAAATAAAAAATATTTAAAAACAGAAAAAGAAGGAAATTTGACCCACCCTCCATGACTCAGAGAACATTGCAGAACAGGAGGCAGAAAGACTGTAAGAGCCACAAGGTGGGAAGATGCATCCTATGACTCTACAAAAACCCCAACACAGGGACTTACAGAGGCATCCATAATACCACAATGTACAGCAATAGACCTACTGAGAGGGGTGATTGGGGGTGGGTGGGGAGAGAAGACATGAAAGTATAATCTTATGGATATATGACCAACAGTCAATAGGTTTATATAATAAAAGTCATAATTTAGGCTTGAGGAGATGGTTCAGCAGATAAGTTGCTTGCCTGCAAAGCTTAACAACATGGGTATGATTCCCTAGTATCCATGTAAAGCCATATGCACAATGTAGTGCATGCATCTGGAGTTCATTTACAGTGGCTAGAGGCCTGGATGCACCCATTCTCTCTCTCTCTTTCTCCTTGAAAATAAGAAAAATAAAAATATATTTGTTTTAAACTCATAATGTAAAAAAGTTTGATCTTATAGTTTAAAATATTTTATATTCAATGATATTACTAAAATTAGGAAAAACATAAAATTGAATAAAACATCATATAATTTTTTTCTAAGTAGGACACATAAAGCTCTATTAGACTGAATTAAACCCAGCCATAGTGGTGCATACTCATAATTCCAGCAATTGGTAGGTAGAGGCTAGGGAAATGCTAAGAGTTCAAGTCCAGTTTGAGCTGTATAGCAAATTTCAGACTAGACAGGGCTACATAAAGAAACATTGTTGCAAAGATCAACAATAGCAAGTTAATTTTAAAAAGGGTAATAATTTAAACAGATACTTTTCTAAAACAGTTATTAAGATGTCACTTTCATATATAGTTGTCACACAAATGCAAAAAGGAACACAATTAAATATCTCTATAGTTCTGTTAGAATGGCTAAAGTTAAAAACACTGTGTTACTGAGGATAGAAAGGAACTGAAATATTTACAATAGGAATATCTATTATAATAGTTTTCATTGTGTGAGTCAAAATTTGACATGAACCCAATTTCCAGTTGTAGGGAAATGTTGAATAAATTAACTAAGTCAAGGAAGAACACAGTTCATCAAAATAGTACAATATTTATCCTCTCTCTCTCTCTCTCTCTCTCTCTCTCTACATATATATATATATATATATATATATATATATATATATATATGTACAGCAAATAAAAGAACTGAATTTGAAATTTTATTTCATTTACACATATTTAGAAAGCCAAAGGATATTATAATTTTCCTAGAATAGGAATTAGATATTTGTCAGATGGGAAAATTACAACACAGTTATTTGAAGCTTGGTGGAGGATATGTTCTTTTCCCATTTTAACAGTGTGAAGTTCACTTTATCACATTTATATTTCAATAATGATACTTGAAATGATCAAAAAATGACATATGTATAACAGTGCATACCTCACAAGATCTTTGAACAACTAAAATAAATGAAATTATACACTTAATGGACTTTAAACCAGAAATATAATCACTTCTTGACCTTTTGGCTAACATCACGTATATGTGTAAAACTCTAATACATGAAATAATGGATAGTTTCCTGTACCAAAATATGTAGTATAATTATATTACTAGTCTACATAATACATTTTATAACTAAAATTGAAGAGGGTTATTGGGGATGCATTTTGTTCATTATTTCCTTTACAACACACAAAAATTTATAGATTACAATTTCAGGTATAAATCATTACAAAAACATCATGCTAATGATGGAAAAACAATATGTAAGAAATTTACTTGTTCTTAAATTGTTCCACATATAAATCACTTCTCATTTCAGCATAAGATTGAAAAGACTGCAAAATTGTGTAAATGAGCTAAATTAGTATGTTCTTCAAAAATACTCCTATCATTGTAGATGCACTGTTGACTCAGGCAGTGTTTAATAAACTATGCTGAAACCATCCTTCTAAGACATGTTAAAAGATGTGGCACAGAAAATATTTCTAGAATTAGATACACGAGGTACCTGCTGTTCTATATACTTTCTTTTATTAGAATTATAAAGCCCATTCACATAGGAAAGCTTTGGAGCAGCTCTATAGAAAGTACACCATTTACATATTGTTTCTTTCTTTCAGACTTGTCATACTTACTTACATTAGGTATCCATAGTAATGATGAAAGGGCTGTATTTGGAAACAAGTGGCTCATACTCCAGTTCTATGTCCTTGGACACTTCACCTAATCTCATTGAGAATTAGTTTTATGATATGAAATGATTAATTAGATAGATTTATAAGTATGAAACATAAAGCATGGATGTGTGGCTTTAGTCAGTACTCCAACTTATATGCTCCATACTTATGGCTTCAACCTACCACAGATCAAAATTGATTCAGAAAAATAAATTCCCCTTCAACATTGCATAGTATTATTTTTGTTATTATTCCTTAACCAGTAGAGTATAACACAAATTTTCTATCCTAATAAGATTCATGAGTAATCTTGTATGATTTAAATAAAGATTTGTAAAACATTAAAATGTCTGATCAGGAGAAACTTTTCATAACTTGTCTTTACAAATACTTTATTGACTTTGATTATTTTATAATTATTTTAATTATAGAATGTATTTAGGTTATATGAAAATATTTTTCTTTGTTTATTTATTTATTTTGACAGGTTTTCTTGTAGCCTAAGCTTGCCTTGAACTGCTCATCCTTTCTTCACCTCTCAAGGGCTGGTATGAAATGTGTGTGCCACCATGAATCACATTATGCTATTTCAAAATAGGAATCAAATAAAGAAAGCTATAGGGCTCCTATACTGATTTATGTCTGGGGTTAGAGGAGGTGCTATAACTAATTCTCCAAATATATTCAGAGATAATTCTATGCTCTTTACTATGTAAGGATTATTGTTGTAAACAGCAATGATAATGAAGTACCATAGGGAACACCTTAACTATTAAATAGTGTACTACATAATTTCCTCATTGGTGTGAGAAAATATTTGACAAAATGATTTAAAGACAGAAGAGTTTATTTTAGCTTATGTTTTAAGGGAATACGGACCATCATGCAATTGAAATGCATGGTTCGGTAGCATGAAACAGATGGTCATATTTGCATTCACAGTCAGGAAGCTGGTGCTCAGCTCAACTTGCAATTTCTATTTAGTCCAGGACTCCTTCTATTATATGGTTCCTACCCTGCATTTAAGGTGAGATTTCCCTCATCAGTTAAACCTTTCTAGAAATACCCCTGCGAATGCACTCTGATATATGTCTGCTAGTAGGTTCCAAAAATCCAGTCAAGTTGACAATGAAAATTTCCGTAAAGACAAGAACCCAGGGATACTATAAGGGACACCAAAATTAAGAATCCATGTGATTGAACAAAAAGCTGATATCAAAAACAACATAGAAACTGTATTCAATGGGATTATTAGCAGAAAAATTTCCCAAGATTGGAGAAACAAAGGGATATCTAAATGCAAGCTGCATTTCAAACACCAAATATAAATGATCAAAGAACCTCTCCATAACATAATAATGAACTGAAAACTACAAAGCAACAGAAATACAGAAGAAAATACAAGGACATAGTATCAGATCTCTCTAAGAACCAAGAAAGCATGGAATAATATATTTCAGATCTGAAGGAAAATAGCTGTCACCCAAAATTGTCGTATATGATGATTGAGACCAGACTGGCTTATTTAGCAATTTTGTATACAAAATTAACATAAGTAAATAAGAAAATAAATTTAAAAATACATTTAAAATTTGGACTTATAGTTGAATGTTACAGGGTTTGCCTAACATATACAAGACCCTATGTTTGATCCCAAGTCCTACAAAATTAAAATCAATTAAGTATTTTTAAAGATAAGTTATGAAAGGTATTTGCCCTATCAGGCATTTTGATATTTTACAAATCTTAAATAAACTCATTCTTTTTAAGGAGAAATAGAATTCCTATGTATTTTCAAATGTTTTCAGCATGCAAGAAATGCAGCAAAACAAAACAGCAGCATGAAAATAAATTTCTCAGTATAAAATGTTGGGGCATCTAATTGATTATTTGGAAAAGGATGTGACAGAACTTTTGATGATTATTTTCTTATGGCTTTGTTATCTTCCACAACATTTACAAACTAGAGTCTACAAAATATCAAACACACAGGAAGTTTACAACCTAGGCCACAATTAGCTTCTCAGTCTTCCTTTAATGAGGGTAATTGTTAAACATCAGAGAATATATTCTGCTGAACACTACATTAATCAGCAAAGTTATTATTCACCTCACACCTTTGAAAGCTACAGGAATAATTGAATTTAACTGTGAAAAAACATCATTCTTAAAGGTAAAATGAGAAAATGAATTAAGGGTATGAATGATTCCAGTTATGAATATGCATTCTCTTGTCACCAAAAGGACTTTTTTGGGGGGGAGGGACAAATGTTCTTCTTGGGACTTTGCTGATTCTTCCCTGCACATGTCTTTTCAACATTGGCAGGTATTGGTAGGTCTTTGGTAAAGAATTACACAAAAATCGATTGTAATATTACTAAGGTAAGCATGCTATTCAATTTTCTTCATTCTTATTTTATGCATATCCTTTTTCATGGCATATATAATAACAACAAATGATTAGGCAGCAATCTGTCACTAGTCAAAACGTACTTGAATATTATTTGTTAAGTGTGCTCAATTCTGAAGAATATCTGAATAGCATAAAATATCTACTATTATTAATCCAAAATTTAGTTAATTCTAAATGTGTGCACTGGGCCCTGCTGCCATTTCATATAAACTTTCGATGCATGCACCACTTTGTGGTTTTCCATGGGTACTGGGGAAATAATCCGGGGGCAGTCAGGCTTTGAATGCTCTTTTAACTAACTGCTTAGCCATCTCTCCAGCCCCCAGGACTATTTTGTAATGTAAATTATTATTTCTTCTAATTTGACATAATGCGAATTATCGTTCTCCCTTGATTACTTTGCAGCAGGTTCTGGAGTTGGGGTTTGGGGACTGAGAGTTTCAGTAATTCAATCAAGTTTTGCTAGAACATTCTTCCTATTGAGAGGGATTTTTGCATGGAAGCTTGTCTTTGGCTTCAAATACCCTAGTGTGAGACAACCCTCTTACCTATACCATTATCTAACATTTCAATAGTCATTTCATGAGGGCTTTTCTGTGACTGAGACTCTAAAGTGGTGTGGAAGGTTCAAACACTTCTTCTTACCTCTGTTCCCTTTGTGGTCTTTTCTAAGCTACCCCAGTCAATAAAAGTGTACCCAGTTGAGTAGAACACTTCCAGTGTTTATATGCTGTCATCACCCAGGCCATGGCTTGGATGCCTCCTTCAGTGTATTAGTAGAGAATCTCAGCATCAGGCTCTGCATCACACTTTAACCTCAATTTCCACTGAGGGTTCTTTTCCCACATCCCTCCATCCATGGCACATCCAGCCCCAGTGTGTCTCTTCAGCACATTTCCATGCCACAGTTCCTACAGTGCTTGTGTTTGGAAGGGAGACCACATCTCCACTAACTACCACTGGCATATCCAGCATCATTGCTAACTTGTGGGCTCTTCTGCTTGCATTTTTGTCACAACTTTATTCTTGTTTATTTACTTCCTCTTTGGCCTTTTTTTTTTTTTTTCTTGTATGAATAGTATCCATGGCATTCTATCCTGATTCTTCTTCTTTTGGCTGGTGGCACAGAGATAGTTTTGAATCTGCCACTTTACCAGGAAATTGCATTGCATAATGAATACTTGAAGATTACTACAGAGACATGGTCTTGTTTTTTTATACTTTGCTTTATTGTATCTGAATGTAATATTCTTCCATATTGTTACAATCTCTGATATTGTTCCATTTCCCCTAATCTATTGGAAATATTTCCCATTATGTTTTTGAAATTTTTTGATTATATATTGTTCTTCTTACTATTTTTAATAACTAGAAAATTTGTATGGCCACCTCATATGTTGGTACCATCATTTCCCTCCACCCTGTACCCATTCTGCTGAGGGCCGACCTCAGTGGGATTGCTGGTTTTAACCATGGGGTTGTGGGTCATGATGTGCGAAAGCCATAGTCCGTCATTGTAAGGTGGGTCTCAATGCCTCTGGACATTATATCCCACTTTGTGGCTCTTACAATCTTTCCACCCGCTCATCTGCAAAATTCCCAGAGCTAGAGTGGGTGTGTTTTAAGATTATTTTAGTGTTGTGCTCTCAGCAGCTTCTGGATTTTTGATTTTGTATGTTTTGAGTATCCTCAGTACCCATCTCCATCACCCTAGCACTGGTTGTCAGGCTTGCCATTGTAGCAGAATTTTTGCTCATCTCACGAATTCCTCTGTGGTTTCACCTGGGCCATGGATGATAAGCAAAGGGTGGTTTCTCTCATCAGTTCTCACTGCTTTCTGAAAAATAAAAACAGATTCCCCAATGGAGAATGAGGTTTAATGGGATAAGCTTCGTTAATTGAGGGAGATTTTTATGTGTATAGCCTCTCTTTGTTTTTGAAATACTTTATTTTATTACTTAACTATTTATTTTACAGAGAAAGAGGGAGAGAGATAGAATAGGTGCTCCAGGGCTTCCAGCTACTGCAAAATAACTCCAGACTCGTAAGCTCTCTTGTACATCTGGCTAACATGGCTCCTGGGGAATCAAACCTGGGTCCTTTGGCTTTGTAGGCAAATATCTTAACCACTAAGCCATCCCTCCAGCCCTCTCTTTTGGTTAAATACTAGTGACAGCTTCTCTTTGGAGTCCATCATCTTGGTCTCCACAGGATTCTGACTCAGTTTCTAGTTCCAATTATGGGCTCCTTTCCACTGTGCAGATCTCTTAGATAATCAGGGAATCATTGGCTACACACATAAGTTAGTTTGGCACCATTATGCAGGTGTGTACGTCTTTTTAGACTGGTTAATTTTGCATAGCAGTGTCCTATGCTAACACACAACATTGTTGGCCTCCCCCCCCCAATATCTCCTGTGGCACTTTCCAGCATTATATTGGCAGACCATCTGAGAACTGCTTTCCTTCTAGATTCCAGCTTGATCTATCAAGGTTCTGTGTCAGCAGTATGTGGTGTCTTAAGCAATGGGATATTACCTTTTACCTTAGGTGGCTAAACAAGTGCTGTAACAGAAGTCTGTCTTGTTCCAGGACCTCATAGGTATCTCCAATCAATAGGTCAATGTAGATTATAACTGATTTCTGGTACTGGGAATTACAAACCAGAGCCAAGTGTTTTAGGGTTAGGCTTCCTCCCATCCTCTCCAGGGCCCTATTTATCAGACAATCCCTGCATAGTGCTGTTGAGTGTTAGATCTTTTAGTCTGTATTTGGGAGAAAGTTTTCTGTGGTACAAATTCATTTTGGATTCAGTTTTGCTTATATGTCCTCCTGTCTTCCCATTACCCTTTACCCAAATACTTTCATCCCTATTATCTGCCCCTTGAGTTATATATCAGATATGCCTGCAACACAAGATGTTTCAGGTTAGGGACCACAGATGAGAGAGTATATATTGTGTTTGTCTTTCTGTGCTTGTGTGAATTATGATCTCTTCCAAGTCCCCTACCATGATTGTATTGGGATTTACTCATGGTCAATGTCAAGTAGGTTTTCCTTCATAAAACATGGTGCTCCTGTATTTGGTACATATAGATTCATGACTCGATGAGTAAAATGTGGTTTTCTTTGTCCTTTTTAATTACTTTGGTTGAAGTCTATTTTGTCAGATATTAATATAGCCACATCTGCTTCTTTCTCATTTCCATTTGCTTTAAAAATCATTTTCCATCTTTTCACCCTGAAGTGTCTATCTTTAATGGTGAGGTGAGTTTCTTGAACATAGAAGATGTAAGGGACCTTTCTTCCTGATCCACTTGGTTAGCGTGCATCTTTTTATGGAAGAGGTCTGAGCTAATTTCTTTCACGCTGGAAGGTTTAATGGGTTTTATGATTTGAACATTTCATGCCTTCCCTAGTTTTGGTTATCATTTTTATTCTATTATAGGTTTGTTCAACTCTTCTTTGTGGAATATTTTGCTGGTTATAGTAGTTTAGGTTGGAAGCCATAAGTTTTTAGGCTTTGAAGTATTCCATTTCAGGCCCTTCTGGCTTTCAGGGTTTAGATTGAGAAATCTGAAATAACTCTGATAGAATTGCCTTTGTATAGAATGAGTTATTTCTCTCTTGTTGCTATTAGCTGTCTTTGTTTGTTTTTATTGTAAAGAGGCTTAGCTGTGATGTGCCTTGGAGAGTTTCTTCTTTGATCTTTTTATTTGGTGTTCTGTGAGCTTCCTGTATATGGGTGGGCCTTTCTTTTGCAAGATTGGGGAAATTGTCTTCAACGATTTTGTTGAATATGTTCTCTATGCCTCTAGCCTGAATTTCTTCCCCTTCTGGTGTACCATGGTCTGGATATCTGGTCATTTTAGGGTATCTCACAATTCACTCATATTCTATTTGCAGTTTTTGAACTTATCAAAGTTTTTGCACTCCCAGTCTGTTTCTTTTGTCTTCTCTTCCAGCTCAGAGTTTCTGCCCTCCACATAATAGACTCTGTTGGTGAGGGCTTCTGGAAAGACTTTAAAAAGCTCTATTTGATTTTTGTTTCTGGTATCATGTCCATCTATTTTTATGTCCAATTTCAGAATGAATATTTGATTTTATCAATGATTCCTGGTATGTTTTCGTGCATTTGATCATGAGGCAGGAACTAGGTGCCAAGGGTGTAGCCAAGGCACCTGTCAGAAGAAGGGGGGAATAGTAGAGCCACTGTAAATGGACCATGTCAAGGTGAACAGGACAGGAACAAAACAATGTGGAGACAGCTGGAGGTATGCTTGGTGCCAATCAGGAGGCAGCAAGCTGGACCAGGGAGCATGCAGGCTTTCCCAGAAGGTTCCTTACCCCCCAGTGAGCACTTCCTCTGGGTTACTTCTTCCCAACAGGCAGGCTTTCTTCCTCTATTAATTCTTTATTAAAGGTAGGACCAGACCTAAAACTTGGGATCATAAATTTTGTGGTACCCCTCCTGAACCCCAAATCCTGCATTGCCGGAGATGGCAAGCATGCCATTTCAGGATCACTAGGAATAGAGCACTGAAGAGCTGCATGACACAGTTCCAGCCCAGCTTTCTCTTCCTTGGAGTCCAATGTGTCCCCTCTATAGAAACACCTTTGGCTCTGTACGCTACAGATATCTATGGTTTTCTGTATTACGTTTGTCTTTTTCTGTCTTTCACTTGGTGTACCAATCTCTAAGTTTACTTTTCCAGCAAAAATTGATGTTAGTGAAGTGTTGGTCAATGTATCTGAAAGAAGCTCTGGTATAGAACTGGAAAAACAAGAAAATGGGTCAGAAATAATTGTTTACCTTAAGGCCTTAAAGAAGGTCAGGCATGGAGTGCAGTACACTTAGGAGGAAACAATGAACCTCCTGGAACAATGTAAAAATTGTTCTAAGACTAATTTTTCTGATTGGTGGCAATTGCAGCAAGCTATGACTCTTTACCAAGAATCCTTACAGGAAAAACAACCAAGGTCAGAAAGAGTTCAATTGGGGGGGGGGGGGCAAAGTCTCAGTATTGGAGAGACATGAAAAGGAAAATTCAAAATAAATGGTTGGAGGGTAAATGGGTTTATTGGATCAGTGATTAATGATAGGAACCCCCATTTTGTCTCTCACCTTTAATATAGTAATTGAAAGTAGGAGGTCAGGAAATTGCAAGTGCTTGACCGCACATACATGGGGAAAATGTGAAAATGGTTAATAATTATAGAGGCCTGATGACTGTACTTGAGGTAAATAATTACGGGATTGTTTGATGTAAAGAAATAGCAAAAAGTTTCTATGAATTCTGTGGAACTATACCTTTCTTGAAGTTTCCTCTTGCATGACATGATCAGAAAATAAAAGATTTAGGTTAAGAGCTATGGCAGCAGGTAAAAGCAGAGAAAAAGAAAAAAGAGATAAAGAAAAAGAACAGAGAAGCAGAGAGAGAGAGAGAGAGATGGAAAACCTCAGCTGCCTTCAGCATTAGCCTATCAGCTTACATCAGAACTTGACTTTGAGTCATTATTGTGCCACTCCCTTTCATAGCTTTCTTCGGGCACCCTCCTTCAAGCCAGGGCTGGACCCCAGCACTGCATCAACAACACATGTGGAGATCCTATGGTTCTCTTCCCACCCTTCCACATAATAGGAAGATTGGGCCTACTCTCACTGCTCAGCCCATAGCAATATCAGTGAAGCCAGGAGCCAGGGAACTGGGAGGTGGGGAAATGGGAGCCCAGCATGAGCAGGGTGCCAGCAGCCCCATACCAGCTCAGGTAAACGGGGCATAGGATAATCTGGAGTTGGTCAAATGGGAGCCCAGGCCTTCTCATGTTGCATATGCACAGGGTCCAAGTAGCCCCACACAGTGGCAGAGGAACCAGAAACCATGGAACTGGCAGGTGGGGAAACCAGGAGTTCAGGCCTACTCATGCTGCAGGCATGCACCCACCAGCACCCAGCACCCTACTCACACTGCTATTTTGATTTTATTTCAAATGTTTTGAATATCGATTTCTTTGCTGAATTCTAATCTGTCTTTCTGACTTTCATTTGTATGATTTGTATGATTGTATCTTTTTCGAGGTCTCCAATCATTTTTATTAGTTATGGACATACTTATGGAAACAACAAATGTTGGTATCATCCTTTCCCTCATCCCTGCCCTTTTTCAAAGGGGTCCTCCACATTATGGTTGCAGGTTATACTGTGGGGACTGTGGCTTATGCATTGTGAGAGCATCAGTCAGTTATTGGGGGGAGGGAATGCCTCTGGGAATAATATCACAACTTGTGGATCTAACAATCTTTCCAATCCCCCCCCTTCTGCACAATTCCCTGAGCTATATTGGGTGTGTTTTAAGTCTACTTCAGTCATTTTTACACTTAGACTTCAATTTGTTTTCCAGCACTTCCACCATTTGTGTATCTTTAAATAATCTTTAGATAGTACTTAAATAAGGAACTTTGAAATGTTGATTTTGTTGTTGCTTTTTTATAGTTTTATGTGTCTAAGTTATGATTTGAGGACCTATTGGGATAAAGTTCTCTTCCCATTTTATTGGGGTGTTTTTTCAATGAAGCACTTTGTCTTAATGGCTCAATCAATGTTACTACTTAGTGAGGAGGAAAGAAACTGCTGTAAGATTAAAGTGGCCAACAATCATATTCAAAACCATAATTCAAATCAAATAAAAGAAACTACTCCACCACTAGTAACCAGAGGTGAAGACATGAAGAATAAATTATAATGTTAAAAATTATGCTAAAGTAATCATTATAAATGACTTAAGTAAAGACGAGGTATTCATAAAATAAAAGTGAAACCAGATTCCAAGTTAAATTGTAGACTAGAAAAAGAAGAGGAGACAAATGTGAAGAAGAGGAAAAGACTGAGATTAAAAACTCTGATTACAAAAATAAAGAAAATTATGAACTAAAATAGATAAATATATGAACATGAACAAACCTATGCTGAAGAGATGTCTAAGTAGTTAAAGTGCTTGCTATGTAGACCTGATGACCATTCTGATCCTCATATTCCATGTAAAGTCAGGCATTGTGGTCATATCTTGCAATCCCAACATGCCTATAGCAATGGGAGGTAGAATAAGGAATTCCTCATAGTTGTAGCCCAGCTATGTTGGCTTTCCCAGTGGCAAAAACAAGAGAGACCCCCATCTCAATGTGGCAAAAACAAGAGAAACCCCCATCTCAACGTAGGTGGAAAGTGAGGACCCACGTTCCAAGACTGTCCTCTGACCTCTACAATATGGTATGGTTCTCTTCTGCCTACATACACACATGCGCACACACACACACACACACACACACACACACACACACCATTGAGATGTGTCAAGCAAGTAATCCCAGACAGGTTTGCCCTGCTCCCCAAGACATTTATGGCAGAGTGGCAGCATTTGGTAAAAGAAATAGCTGGTTTCATAGTTCTTAACCTATGCAACAATACTGATGTGATAGCAGAATACTAATAAGTATACAGCACTCATAGCCCAAGCTCCATTCATGTAAACTTCTCAACATGTCTATATCCTATCTTCTCCCTGCTCATGACTGACTCTTATAGCCATCTCCCACCCAAATACTGTGTCAGGGTGAATTCTGCCTCCCTAAATAGTAATAGTTCCTTTTGTTTGGTCATAATGTAACACTTTTGTGAATCCTTAGAATTTTTGGCAAACAGGGATGGAGAGATTGATTAGTGGTTAAGACACTTGTCTGTAAAGCCAAAGGACTGAGGTTTAATTCCCCAGGACCAACATAAGCCAGATGCACAAAGTGGAACATGCATTTGGAGTTCATTTGTAGCAGCTTGAGCCCCTAGCACACTCATTCTTTCTCTCTCTCTCTCTCATTTTCTCTCTCTATCTGCCTTTTTCTTTTTCTCTCTCAAATAAGTAAAAATTAAAAAAAATAAAAATAGCATTTTCAGCAAGTAGCATCATGGCATCAAGGAATAAATATTATTTTTTTTTAATTTTTTGTTTATCTATTTATATGAGAGAGACAGACAGACAGAGAAAGAGGCAGAGAGAGAGAGAGAGAGAGAGAGAGAATGGGCACGCCAGGGTCTCCAGCCACTGCAAACAAACTCCAGATGCGTGCATCCCCTTGTGCATCTGGCTTACGTGGGTCCTGAGGAATTGAGCCTCGAACCGGGATCCTTAGGCTTCACAGGCAAGCACTTAACTGCTAAGCCATCTCTCCAGCCCATAAATATTATTTTATTACTTGTTTTTAATCGTGACACATATTATCTATTTCACCCTCATTTTAATAAAAAAAGATTTCTTGTATAATCTAGAACAGAACTGGCCATAGCAAATATATGTTCTTGTTCATATTTTTTAAATTATTTTTTGTTTATTTATTTATTTGAGAGAGAGAGAGAGAAAGAGGCAGAGGGAGGAAGAGAGAGAATGGGCTTGCCAGGGCCTCCAGCCATTACAACCAAACTCCAGATGAACGCTCCCCCTTGTGCATCTGGCTTACATGGGTCCTGGATAGTCGAACCCAGGATCCTTTGGCTTTGCAGGCAAATACCTTAACCACAAAGCTATCTCTCCAGCCCCGTGTTTGTAATTTTAAGGGAAACCATTTAGTTTTATCTATCTAGTATGGTTTTAGCTGTGGGTTTTCAAGAAATATGTTGTATGAGATAGAGAGTATTACTCTATTTGTAGCCATTTGAATATCTTTTATTATGAAAGAATATAGAAATCTGATGTTTTTCCAGCATCTATAAAGATGCTAATGTGTTCTTACATATTTTATTTATTTATTTTTATTTATTTTATTTGTCATTTTTCAGATGATAAGTCAACTTGGCCATCCTGGTCTATTGGTCTATTGGTCTACTATTGGTCTGAGTGGACACTTTCATCCATTACTAACCTTTGTGTGCTAAATTTGTTTATAGGAGTATTTATAGCTACAGAATAATTTATGGAGAATTTCCATTTCTCATTCGTGAAAAAGTTTATACAAAAATAAGATTAGGGCTGAGGAGATGACTTAGCAGTTAAGGCACTTGCCTTCAAAGGCAAAGGACCCAGGTTCGATTCCCCAGGATCCACATACACCAGATGCACAAGGTGGCACAAGTGTTGAGTTATTTTGCAGGGCATGAAGGCCATGGAATGCTCATTCTCTCTCCCTCTATCTGCCTTTTTCTCTGTTAAATAAATAAAATAAATGTTGTTTTAAAAATCAGATTATTTCATCATTTTATAAAATTTACCACCCAAATTCTTTGGGGTTAAACATTTGAGGGAGATTTTAATTAATACATTTACTTCCTTGTTACAAATCTGTTCACACATTCTACTTTTGAATCAGTTAAAGAAAAAGTAGTGTCTTTCTAAAAATATGTCAATTTTTAAAATTAGTATAATTAGCCGGGCGTGGTGGCGCACGCCTTTAATCCCAGCACTCGGGAGGCAGAGGTAGGAGGATCGCCGAGAGTTCGAGGCCACCCTGAGACTACAGAGTGAATTCCAGGTCAGCCTGAGCTAGAGTAAGACCCTACCTCAAAATACCAAAAAAATAAAAATAAATAAATAAATAAAATAAAATAAAATAAAATTAGTATAATTAAAGGACTTAAAAGTTCATAATAGCTCTTTACAACCTTTCTTCCATAACTTTTACCAAGTACATCTGAAATTCACATGTTAGTACAATTGATATTCTACTACCAGTTTCAGAGGCTCTATTATAGTTTTGAACAACTTTTCTCATTTTTTTTTTTTTTACTAAGATCAGTTAATTTATTCTGATTTCTTGGTCACAGGGTTCTCTATAATCCATATGTAAATGATACTTTAATGAATTATTCACTTTAAATTCTTTGCAATTTCCAATTCTGTAATTCCCATTCCCATTTTCGTATTTTTGCTTGTTTTTAGTACTGGGGATTAGAACCCAAGGACACAGGTGTGTCAGGTAAATATTCTGAGTGAGCCATATTCCAAGCACTGTTTTGTTATCGTAATGTGATTATATCTACTGTTCAGTATTTTTAGATCACTGTCACAAAATTTCAATTATTAACATCTGCTTCTTTAAATGTTTGAACATTTCTAATATGGCCATAGACAGTAGGAAACATAATTTTCTAATATTTGCACACCTTTTAAGTATTATGTGGAAAGTTACACATTTTGCATAAAACGTTATGATAAATATAGGTCCTTACCTCCCCACTATTCTTAAATACTTTTTTTTTCTTTTTCTTTTTTTATTAATTAGTTTTATACTGAGATAATATAGTCAATTTGGTACCATTATTAGGCTCATCCATGACCTACCCCATCCCCTTGGCCTCTCCTTGTTAAGGTATATGGGTCATCCATTCTGGAGTTAGCCCACAGTTGTGGGTAGGATAAATGTCTCTGCATATCATGACCCAACATGTGGCTCTGACATTCTTTCCATCCCCTCTTCTGCAAAATTTCCCTGAGCCATATTCGGTTAAGTTTTGGTCTGCTTCAGTGATGAGGTGTTGGGGGCCTCTGGGTCTCTGGATCTCTGATTTGGTAGGAATTGATTTTTCTCGGTGTTGATCTCCTTCACCTACTGAGCAGGTGGTACACAGTTCACCAAGAAAACAGGACCCTTGCTTGTTTTGCAAATTCTTCTTAGTTTCAGCCAGGGCCTTTTTGAGGTATGATGAGGTTGCTCTCTCCTTAGGATCTACATCTATCTGAAAAAGAGAAGCAGATTCTCCAACAGAGAGTAAGTTAGCACCAGGACACATGAGATAACCCTTACAATTTTATAGAGAATTTAATAGGTTTAGGCCCTCTTGTAGCAAACAATTGGTGGTAGCTTGATAATGGAGAGCAGGATTATGCTTGGATATGGTTCTGACTTGTTTCCCAGCTCCAGATATGGTTCCCGTACCACTGAGGGTATCAGTTAGCCGAAGCAAGAGCAGTTGGTTTCCCACCATGGCTGTGCACCACTATTGCACTTGTGTGAGCATCATGACAGGTTATTTGTAGCTAAGTAGGTTAGATCAGGAGTTGCTTGGACAGATATTGGTCATTTTCCCCTAGTCGCCCATGTAGCACCTTCTGGCACTAGACGCACTGACTATCTGGGGACTGACTCACTTCCAGCTTCCAGCCATGCCATTCCATTTTACATGTCAACCACATAAGGAGTCTTCAAAAGTAGGGTCTTACCACTAACTTTGGTGGGGCATCAAGTACTCTGACAGAAATCTGTCTTTCTTTTGGAGACCTTGTAGGTCTCTCTGATCAAAAGCTCATTGTGGATGATAGCGCCATGCTGGTACTGGGAGTTACAGGTCAGTGCCCACTAAGAAAAGGAAGAAAAAGATAACTAATATAAAAGAGTTAGAGAGGAGAGAGAGAGAGAGAGAGAGAGAGAGAGAAGCTATAGAAGATTAAGGTCAGTCTTAAACATACCCTCTCCAGTGTTTTCTGGTTCAGGTGTTCCCTCTAAGGGCCTGGTGAAGGTTCAGCCATTTGGTCTGCCTTTTAGGATGTAGAATTTTATGGTACCATTGCCCTTTGGGTCTAGATTTGTGTTTCCAACCCCTCCTTTGCCTTCCCCTCCCTCCACACCCATCCTATTGTCTAGTCCACAAAATGCTTGCTGGGTATGTAAGGCATCTTGGGTAGATTCAGGTAAGGTGCTGTAGATGAGTGATACTATGTGGTGATTTTTTTCTGTGATTGGGTAAGTTCACTGAGAATGATCTGTTCTAGGTTCAACCATTTTCCCTCAAATTTCATTGTGTCATTTTTTTTTTGTCACTGCTGTGTAGAATTCCATTGTGTATACATACCACATATTAGTTATCCATTCTTCTACTGATGGACCTCTGGGTTGATTCCAGGTCTTAGCTATTATGAATTGAGGCACTACAAACATGGTTGAGCAAATCTCTCTGGCCTGTGGTTTGAAGGTTTTAGGGTAGATGCCCAGTAAGGGAATAACTGGGACTGTTGGTATCTCTATATTCAGCTTTTTCTGGAGTCTCCATATTGCTTTCCAAAGTGGTTGTACCATTTTACACTCCCACCAACAGTGGATGAGTGTTCCTACTTCTCCACATCCTCACCAGCATTTATCTTCATTTAATTTTTTTCATGTTTGCTATCCTTACTGGGGTAAGGTGGAATCTCATAGTTGTTTTAATTTGCATTTCCCTGATGATTAGGATGATGAACATTTTCTTACGTGTGTATTTGCCATTTGTGTTTCTTCCTCTGTGAACTGCCTGTTCAGCTCTTTGCACCATTTTGTGAGTGGGGTGTTTGACTTTTTACTGTTTAGATTTTTGAGTTCTTTCTAGATTCTACAGATTAGGCCTCTCTCAGTTGCATAACCAGCAAATATTTTCTCCCATTCTGTGGATAATCTATTGGCTTTGCTTATTGTATGCTTGTCTGTAAAGAAACTCTTCAGCTTCTTGTGATCCCATTGGTTGAGTGACTATGTAAGATCGTGAGCTACTGGGGTTTTGTTCAGGAAGTCTTTTTCTGTTCTTATATCATGGAAAGCACTTCCTATATTTTCTTACAGTAGTAGTTGAGTTTCTGTTCTAATATTGAGGTCTTTGGTCCATTTGGACTTGAGTGTAGTGCATGGTGAAATGTGTGCATCAAATTTCAATTTCCAGCATATGGTTATCCAGTTTGTCCAGCACTATTCCTTGAAGATGCTGTCTTTTTTCTAGCCTATATTTTTTGGGCCTTTGTCAAGTGTCAAGTAGCTATAGTTGGTTGACCCAAATTCTGGGTCCTCAAGTCTATGCCATTTGTCTATACTCCTGTTTATATGCCAGTACCATGATGTTTTTATTACTATGGCTTTGTAATATAGCTTTAGATCAGGTATGGTGATGCCTCCAGAGTTGTTTCTTTTGCTGAGGATATGTGTGGATATACATCACCTTCTGCCTCTCCATATGAAATTTGAGATCATTTTTCCTATCTCTGTGAAGAACATTGTTGGGATTTTAATTGGAATTGCATTAAATCTATATGTTGCCTTTGGTAGAATTGCCATCTTCACAATATTAATTCTGCCTATCCAGGAGCATGGGAGGTCTTTCCATTTTCTCAAGTCCTCCTCAATTTCCTGTTTGAGTGTTTTTATGTTTGCATTGTATAGATGTTTCACTTCCTTGGTTAACATTATTCCAAGGTATTTTGTTTTTGTTCTTGCTATTGAAAATGGGGCCATGTCCCTTATTTCTTTCTGTGTATCTTTGTCGTTTGCATACAAAAAGGCTACTGATTTTTTTTCATTGATTTTGTATCCTGCTAATTTGGTATAGGAGTTAATCACCTTCAGGATTTTGGGATGGAGTCTCTCGGGTCTCTTACATATACAATCATGTCATCTGCAAATAGACCTAGCTTAACTTCTTCCTTTCCAAGTTGTATCCCTTTTATTTCCTTCTCCTGTATTATTGCTTGAGATAGGACTTCTAGTACTATATTGAAGAGCAGAGGTGAGAGTGGACAACCCTGTCTTGTTCCTGATCTTAATGGAAATTCCTCCAGTCTCTCTCCATTAAGTATTATTTGGGCCTTAGGAGCTTCGCATATGGCCTTTATTATGTTAAGATATGAATCAACCATGCCAATTCTTTCAAAAGTTTTGATCATGAAGTGATGTTGTATCTTGTCAAAGGCTTTTTCTGCATCTATCGTAATGATCATGTGGTTTTTGTGTTTAACCTTGTTTATATGGTGTATTACATTGACAGATTTCCGTATGTTGAACCACCCCTGTGTTCCTGGGATGAATCCCACTTGGTCAAGGTGCATAATGCTTTTGATGTGTTGTTGGATTCGGTTTGCGAGGATTTTGTTCAGGATCTTTACATCTAAGTTCATCAGGGAAATAGGCCGGTACTTTTCTTTTCTTGTGGCATCTCTGCCTGGTTTTGGAATTAGGGTGATACTAGCTTCATAAAAGGAGTTCGGTTGCTTTCCCTGTTCTCCCATTGTGTGGCAAGTTTGAGGAAGATTGGTTTGAGTTCTTCCATGAAGGTTTGATAGAATTCTGCTGAGAAGCCATCTGGTCCTGGACTCTTTTTTGGGGGGAGGTTTTTCATTTCTTTTTCAATCTCAATGAGTGTAATAGGTTCATTTAGGAGATTAATCTGCTCTGAGTTTAGCTTTGATAGATGGTATGCATCCAGGAATTTATCCATCTCCTCCACATTATCCAGTTTTGTGGAGTAGAGGTTTTTGAAGTAAGTCCTGATGATTCTCCCAATTTCACTTATGTCTGTTGTGATCTCTCCTTTTTTCATTTTGAATTTTGCTAATTTGAAGCTTCTTTTTGCTTGATCAAATTGGCCAGGGGTTTGTCAATCTTGTTTATTTTTTCAAAGAACCAGCTCTTTGTTTTGTCAATTATCTTAATTGTTTTCATAGTTTCCAATTCATTAATTTCTGCTCTGATTTTAATTATTTCTTTCCTTCCGTAGCTCTTTGGGTTGGATTTTTCTTGCTTTTCCAGTGCCTTTAGTTGGATGGTTAGGTTACTGATTAGTGATATCTCTTTCTTTTTTATGAAGGCATTAAGTGCTATGAATTTTTCCCTGAGGACCGTGTTCATTGTGTCCCATAAGCTTTGGCATGATGTGTTCTCATAGTCATTCAATTCTAGAAATTTTGCAATTTCCTTTTTTATTTCGTCCACTATCCATTTATTGTTTAAAAGTGTGCTGTTCAGTTTCCAAGTGCCGTTGGGATTCTTGGTGGGTCTTTTGTTGTTAATTTCTAGCAATATAGCATTGTGATCTGATATCATGCAGGGAATTAAGTCAATCTTCCTAAATATGTGGAGGCAGGCTTTGTGACCCAGTATATCATGTATTTTAGACAATGTTCCATGGGCTGCTGAGAAGAATGTGTAGTCTGTGGATTTGGGATGGAAATTTCCGTAGATGTCCGTTAGGTCTAAGCGATCTATGGTTTTGTTGAACTCTCTTACTTCCCTGTTGAGTTTCTGTTTGGATAATCTGTCTATTACTGGTTATGATGCACTGAAGTCCCCAACTCTGATGGTGTTGGTGCTTATTCCTGTTTTACTGTCAAGTAGGTTTTGGTTTATGAACTGTGGTTCTCCTGTATATGGTGCATACAGATTTATGATTGTAATATCCTCTTGATGGATTGTTCCCTTGATAAGTAGGAAGTGGCCTTCTTTGTCTTTTTTGATTATTTTTGGTTTGAAGTCTGTTTTATCCGATATTAATGTAGCTACGCCTGCTGAGAAGGCGTCTGTCTTTAGTAGTGAGGTGCGTTTCTTGAAGACAACAGATTGAGGGGTCTAGTTTTTTGATCCATCCCGTTAGCTTGTGACACTTGATGGGTGAATTAAGGCCATTAATATTTAAGGTAATGACTGTGAGATTTGGTTTGATCCCTGCCCTACTGTGCTGGTATATGTGGTTTGGTGTTTTCATGGACTTTGAAGTTTTTTGTGCCTACTCTGAATTGATTATTGTGATCTGCTTCTTGTAGGCATTTGAGTTTTATTATTTGTTTCTTCTCTGTGGAGAATTTCCTGAAATACTCTCTGTAGGTTTGGTTTTGTGTTCACATCATTGTAAATCTGAGTTTTGTCATGGTAAGTTTTTCTTTCACCATCTATTATAAAGGATACTTTTGTTGGGTGGAGAAGTTTGGGTTGGAAGCCATCGATTCTTAGACTTTGCAATGCTTCATTCCAGGTCCTTCTAGCTTTCATGGTTTCCATTGAGAAGTCTGGAGTAATTCTGATGGGGTTACCTTTGAAAGTGGTGTGCTGTTTTTCACTAGCTGGTTGTAGGATTTTCTCTTTGGTGTCAATGTTTAGAGTCTTAATGACAATATGTCTTGGAGAGTTTCTCCTTTGGTCCCATCTGTTTGGAGTTCTGTTGGCTTCTTGTATCTTGATGGGCCTTTCTTTTAAGAGATTGGAGAAGTTTTCTTCAATTATTTTGTTAAATAAGTTCTCCATGCCTTTGGTCTGAATTTCTTCTCCTCTGGTATTGCAATGATCCTGATATTAGGACATTAAAGTGTATCCCACAATTCACTCCTGTTCTGTTCACAGAAACTTTTGAACTTACTAAAATTTTTGAACTCTCTAACTGTTTCTTCCATCTTGTCTTCCAGATGAGAGTTTCTATCCTCTACATGGCTGACTCTATTCTTAAGAGCTTCTAGAGAGTTTTGGACTTGATCAATTAGGTTTACATTTTCTATGACTTTTCTATGTATAATTTCCATCCCTCTGTCAAGCTCCCTTTTCACATCATTTTCTGATTTTCTTGGTGCTTCTTATAATTCATCCTTGTATTTCTTTATGTCTTCATTTAGCATCACCAGCTAATTTTTGAGGCCATCTTTTTTTTCACTCTCCCTCATATCTCTTAACTGTCTTTGAATTCCTTCCATTTTCTTATCTATTAGGTCTAGTCTAGTGATGGCAGCATCCACACGATTATCAGTCCTTTGTTGCTTTTCTGCAAGTTCTACCAGTAGGTTGGTCAGGGTTGCATTGCTCATAGCTTCATTTTTCTGTTCTGATCCTAATGACTCTTCTATGTTTGATTAGAGATGTTCATTGTAGGACTGGTTGATCTAACTGGATTCTCTTGCATTTGATTTTTCATGTTATTTCTTTTGCATTGTGTTCTGCCCCTTGCAGTGTATGGGCACATAGGTGGGTGGATCAGCCTGGGCTCAAGCACAATGGGAATCTGAAACAGCCTTAGGCAGATGCGTAGCAGCCTGGGCTTTGGCTCTCACTTGCCAAAGCCACCTGAACTCCTGCCTGGCGGGGGCACCAATGTTGCCTGTGCTCTCACATGGTAATGTGTCAAAGCTACCTGCGCTCATGCTAGGAGGGACACTGAGGCACCAAGCACTGAAGCAGCCCAAACTCTGGTGTGGCGGAACACTGGGACCCGGAATTAGTCTGTGCTCCCCCGGAATAGGACAATGGTGGTTGGCCAGCGAGGCTGACAAGGAGGGAATGGCACCTGGGCTAGCACAATGACAGACACAGTGTGAACTCGCATGGGAATTTGCAGTGGGCCTGGGCTGGCACGTGAAGGTATGGTGGATGCGCGTGGTGGTGCCATTTGGCAGGCAAATTGATCAAAGGAGCCTGAGCTTCAATGGGACAGCAGGCGTAGCCTGGCCAAGGTCACTTTTGGGCAGGAGTAGCATGGCGATCGCCCCTGTGCAGTGAGGCAAGTGGAGCTGTTTTGACCTGGGACCCTTTTCCTACAGTAAGTGCTGGAGTTTCCTGCACCTGGGAATGTGGGTATGGGGCTGCTTGTGGGGAGGGTTGGGTTACCGGCAGGTGAGGGAATCAGCGATTCCCTGTTTTTTCCCCTCTGTGCCCTCCCACTGGCAATGTGTTGGATATTTCTCTCCCCTAAAAGACCCAGTGAACCCTTAATGTCTTACCTTTCTCTCCTGGGGATATGCAGCACATTTAGGCAGTCACCATCTTGGCCGGAAGTTCCTTCTTGCATACTTTTTATAATATCTTGATTTGCCTGCATTAATTCTGTGAAATCTGTACCTTCCTTATCATTTGTTTTTCTATTGTTTTATCTAATGTTTTATAAAATGAATTATAATATGAACCGATATACATTGTTGTAACAAGAATTGGCTTTCTTAGGTTTTCATTTCATCTGAATAACTTAATGATCAATTATTCTAGTGAGGTTGTACTGAACAACTGTATGATGGCAAGGCTTTTGTTTTTGGTGTAAACAAGCACATTCAAATCTTGGAATATTTCCAACCTTGTCTGCTTTTGTTTTGTTTCTGTTTATGATTATGTTTTTATTTTTGTTTCTATTATTGTTTTAATCAAATAAACTTTTGAAGGCTGCTATATGAAGTCTCAGGTTTAGCAGGCATATAGTTATCACCTTCGTCTTTACACATAAAAAGCTTTTCTTAAGGATAGCCTTATTCCAAATACTATAATAACTTCAGGATAGTAGAGTTATTTACCCCTTCATGCTCACCTTACATTGGAAAATTCATTTCTACTTCTTATGTCAATGTTAAAAAAAGTCATGATATTCCTTATGCCTTGCAGATTCCTGGTCAGAAAACCACAAATAAGATATTTCATCCAATTTCTCAAGATAAATATTTTACATTGTTTTACACCATTGACAAAGTTTAGAGAACTTTGAAATATTTGTTTCTATCAAGGTTCAAGCTCTATAGATGTATTCTGATGAAAGGTTTGGCAAATCAGTCATTATCTCAAATGAAATTCTATCTCTGTAGTGGTTTGAATTAAGTTTTCCCCATAAGCTCATGTGTTTCGAATGCGTGGTCTCCAGCTAATAGCAATTTATGAGGTGGAATTTGCTGGAAGAGGTATGTTCTTGTGGGTGGGCTTGGAGTGTAATAGCCAGATCCACTTCGATAGAATTTTCCTCACTCTCCTAATGCTGTTTTCTGTGTATTGTGGCAAAGAGATATCCAGTATCTGTTCATGCCAAGCTTTACCCAACCATCATGAAGCTTTCCCTCGAGATCGTAAGCCAAAGTAAATAAATTTCCTCCCATCAGCTGCTTTTTGTTGCGTGCTTTGTGCCACCAAGTAGGTAAGTACAATAATCTTTAAGAATTTTTTTTACAAACTGAAGTTACTAGAGTGGGAAGAATCAAACTCAACTTCTTTGTGATTAACTCGGTTTCTTTTCTCAACAGATCTTATTCCATTTTCTGATTTTTTGCAAGTGCAATTTTTATTATACTCGCTTTTAATTTTGCATGTGAAATTTCCCAGGAAAATTTATTTTAAAATAGTATAAATATGTCATTCATTTCAAAATTTTTGAATAAATTCTGTGTGAGGAAAATAACTGAATAAACCCAACATTCTTTGGGGAAGAGAATTAAGCACACAATATCCTAGCAGGTGTTGTAGCAATTCATCCCATTATTCATCAGTCACCATTAGGCACAAGTGTCTGTGTGAAAGATGTACAAATCCAGAAATGGTATTAGTGTTGTTTATCAAATCAAGAGAAAGACCTTGAATTATTGATTACTTCATATATTGTGCACTTGCAGTCAAGAAGAGTGTGAGAGTTACAAGTTACATTTATAAGACATTTTCCAAAGGACATTATTTACAAAAGTATCATTCATTATTAGGCACCAGTTACTGGAAATTTGAAAATATAATTAACAGGAAATCAAGTACTGAAATTAAAATATTAGGATATAATGTGGTGAATCTTTGAATTTTATGAGGATGAATCATGACTAATTGTCTACATTTAACTTTTTTCAAATTTAGCTATTATGAATAGTAATAAAATGAACATGAATCTCACAAATGCTTCATTGAGGTAAGTTCTGAGTTCCATAGTAAAAAGAATAAAGGTCTTATAAAAAATAAATATTGAATTTGTTTATTTTTCAGGGTTGTATTTTTTTAAATCTTTCTGTGTCCACAGAGACCTAACAACCAACATCTCTAAGCCTTCTAAGTATTTGAGGGAAAATACATGTCTCAATTTGCGATGGGCTTTGGTTTTCTTGTTTGTTTTGTTTTTCCAGGTAGGGTCTCACTCTAATCGAGGCTGCCCTGGAACTCACTTTGTAGTCCCAGGCTGGCCTTGAACTCACATGGCTCCTCCTACCCCTGCCTCTTAAGTTCTGGCACTAAAGGTGTGGGCGAGTATGCCCAGCGTGATGAGTTTTTCTAATAGGAGATAAAATTTTATTGCTATTTTATTATTATCATATACAAAATGCAGATGATTAATAAACCTTACTTGTAATGACAACCTTATTTATTTGTAAGGCTATTGCAGTACTTGCTTTGTCTCCATTTACAAAGTATATAATTTTCCTTTGCATATTTCTACTTTAATTAATGCAAAATTTCCCCTTTCATTTGTCATAAACTAATGAGGGTTCCCAGTTATTGCTTATCTTAGCATTAGTTTGCAGTTTCATATATACTACAACATTATTTTTATCATTGACTATAATTTTTGCACAGTGTTTTTCTTTACTGCTTTTGTTAAAACCAACAATATTAGTTATATATGCACACAAATATCTTATTTCTCACTTAGATTTTGCATGTAGTCATGCCTGACTGCAATTATACTAAAATATACATTATATGTTAAAAATTACTTTAATTTTCAGTTTTACTTCATATTATAATTAAAGCATTTCAATTAAAAGTTATGTGGGACAATATGAAAATCATGCACTCCAATGGTGAATGGGACATTATAAACTGTTAGTTTTATGACTTGTTAGATTTGACAGGATTGAGAATCAGTAAAATGAATTCAACAGTATGTATCTTTCTGTAGCCTAAGTATCCAAAATTCTTTTTGACCTAGTAAAGAATATTGGTTTTTAGGATGAACTTTTTACAAAATTAAAGCTATTCAATAAAGAGTACATTGTTTTCATACCATTTTTTCTTTTGATATGGTTAACCTTTTTGGATATATATATATATATATATATATATATATATATATATATATATGTGTGTGTGTGTGTGTGTGTGTGTGTGTGTGTGTTGTATGATGTGTGGCATATACACATGTGTGTGCAGAGAGAGGCCAGGGAAGAATGTTGAGTGCCCTCCACTATCACTCATCCACTTATTTCAATGAGATAAGAAGGTCTCTCTCAACCAGTAAATCCCCCCCTTTTTTTTTCAGAAAACCCGAGAAATTCTGTAGTGCCAACCCCCAGGATAATGGATACAGATGTGAATGACCATACCCAGCTATTTTTATGTTGGTTCTGGGGAACTGAACTTAGGTGATCTTGGGATCTCTTACGCCCTTATTTTAAGGGGCAAGTGCTCTTACCTGCTCACTGTGGACCATATTTAAGTTAATTATATTATTTATTGGGATGAATTAGAGGAACTATTTGTAACCTTCCCAACAGCCTTTCTACACTTTCATCCTAACTAACAATAACTAAAATTTGAATTCTGAGCATCATTGACTTCAACATGTCTAGACACTTCTCTACCCCTAAGAGCTATGGGGATTGAGAAAAAGTAATGTTAATAGGCATTAGAGATTGATATGTACACATATATGCACTTAACAGAGTGCAAAATAATAAGATATGCACTTTGAATTTTCACAAAGCTAACACATTGTAATAACCTATACTTCAGTCCATGAAAAATTATTACAAAAACTCAAAGACCTCTCATGACCTCTTCCAGCCAGCCCATATGATCAAATGAAGTGTAAATGTTGATTTGTCTAAAATATTTCATTACTTTTGCCAAACACTAATTTAGGTATAACACTATAGTATAGTGATGTGTAGTGAACTATGAATGACGTCTTCAAAATAATTTTTGTACATTTTTACTGGGTTTATTAATTAGGGTCAAGTTAGAGAATGCCTATGAAGTTACTTCATGAGATTTAAAAATAATAATAAATATCATTTATGGTCCAAAATAGGATATGATATGATGTTTCATATTTCTTTTTTGAGGCTTTTAGAAATTGTCATAATATGTGAAGAAATGATTTTTGATGCTTCTCCAAATATCACTTGTCAGTGAAATAACAAATTCTAAGAACAAAATATAACTGCATGAGAATGACAGCATAAATTTGAGAAGAGCATGGGTGAATTGTGACTTTTTAAAAGATTTTTGCTTATTCTTTAATTTATTTGAGAGTGACAGACAGAGGGAGAAAGAGGCAGAGACAGAGAGAGAGAGTGGGTGCTCCAGGGCCTCCAGCTACTGCAAACGAACTCCAGACGCGTGCGCCCCCTTGTGCATCTGGCTAACGTGGGTCCTGGGGAATTGAACCTCGAACTGGGGTCCTTAGGCTTCACAGGCAAGTGCGTAACTGCTAAGCCATCTCTCCAGCCCTGTGATGTTATTTTTCTGATATTGTCTGATTTTAGCTTTATTATAAAATAAGACATTTACCTTAATTTTTATGACAGTTTTAGGTGAGTTTCATATTACTCACTTCCAATGACATTTGAATGTTTTAAAAATCTTCCCTAATATTTTATTTTCTTTGTTAATTCCTTCCCTGTAAAATCTGCATTCTATCATCACCATCCCATTTCAGCTGTTCTCCACCCTATCAGAGATTTATTATTTGCTAGTTTTAGTGGTCAACATTTGAACTCTTGAACTTATATTCTTGATATTTTATACTAGCTTATAGTCTACTTTCCTATATTAAGTTGAACTTCTTTCTATGCCCCTTTCATTATTTCTTTACTATTCTTTTATTGAAATCAGGATATTAGAGAACTCATTTAATGCACATATACATTTCACAAACTGTAGCTCTATGAACTCACCCATTTTAAAGTCTTTAAATTGTCATTTATAGTCATGAGGGCATACAAGTCTTTATTTTTACTCCTAACTTCTTCAATGACAACCCAACACTATGATCCATTTAAGGTATATGACTAAGTATCCAAATGTTATTTACAACACATATATCTACAACAGAACAATTTTCCTCTTAACAGAATCTTTCCTTATATATTGGTTCTATCAGTTAACCCTATCTTTCAAAAGAAAATATTTGAGTCACGCACTTAGTACCAATATATATTTTACTGCATAATCAATTATGTTTTGTTGATAACCTTCTAAATATTTGTACAATTTAACTTCTTATATTTATTCTATCAAAAATATTTTTTTCATCGTTTTTGGTCATAATGTAACAAACTCGTATATATTCTCCCATCTAATCTCACCTTTCATAATATATGCTTTGAAATTCCAATAAAATCATTTCCTGTTTCTTAAAGTTTTGTCAGACTTACATATTCATAAACCACAAATTCACAAATAAATTTCTAATTAAAACACATTATGTGATACCAAAGAGTAACGGCAGCTCTAGAATGGGGGTGAATGTTCTATCAAAATGTAAAAGTGATTCCTACAGAAGAAAATTAGCATGAGATGTGAAGGACACAGTGGTGCAAGTTTAATCAACTTAACATAGGAAATTGCCCTTTTATTTCTCAGAACCTATTGCTAAGTGGCATGGGATGTTGTATCCCATCTCAAGCAACCATACTATACATTATTTGCCATGTAATACATTTGATATAGATAGAGGTATAGATGGGTACAGCTATAATACCTAAAGATTTATTTGGATTATAAATATGTGTATAAGGGATCTTTTGATGTTATATATTTCCTAGTTTTTCATCCATTTCTCTTTCTCTACCATCTCTACAATATTTAAATTCATGTTATGGGTTTACTATTTCAGTGTAAAAATGATAATTTATTAAACAGATTCATATGTATTAGTCACTAGTTTAGATATTTGAAATGTACACATCTTAATTAGGTAATATATCAGGATTGAGACAACAAATATATCAATATATAATAGATATTAACTCATTTGTAATATGTTAACTAGATATATTTCTAGAATAAATGTATACTAGATTTAAAATTAAATTAGAGACACATTTATGTTAGTTAGATTATGCTCAATGGAAACGTGATTTGGACTATTATTAAAACGTATTTCAGCAGGGAGATGAATTAGCACAGTGAATATTTTTCAACTTTTGAACAAAAGGTACATTCCACAATGAAGCTCTAATAGTCATAATAGCCTTACACTTTCATTTTCTAAATAGCATAACATCAATATAAAATATGATATTCTTTGAAATGAAATTCAGTTGAGATGCTTCAAAGGAGCCGTGAAATAAGAGAGCAGCATTAAACAGTCAAGGCATAGCCTAATGCTTTGGGGGAAGAAGTAGTAAAAAGGATGCTTTCTTCTAATCTGTCTGCCAAGTAACACAAAACCTAGAAAACTGTAAAGGGAAGGAAAAATAAAGTTCTAAGAAAAAAATATCAAAGGACATATTCATCATTTCTTTCCCATTGAAAATCTAGAGTGTGTGTTTTGCAGCATAGAGAGGAACACTCATTTAGAAAAAGCCTGAGATTTCCCAGCTAACAAAAGTTATCTGGAAATTGGGATTGACGTACCTTGGATGAAAATTGCATAAGTATAATCAATAAATATAGAAACATAAGATAAAGAAATATAAGCAATAGTGGAAAATAGAGGCAAGATTGAATGCAGTGTAGTACTGAAAATGCTCTAACCAGTTTCTGTGGATAGAAAAATGTAGAGAAAATATATTTATGGAAAAAACAAGACAATAAACATTTTAGTATTGCAATATTAATTTTCAAAATTCTCATGTGTCTGTTAGGTTTACATTTTGTTATGGGTAAGATAGGCTTAGAAAATTATGGTTTAATAAATAAATTTTTATTTTTATTTTCTGGAGTTATGAAATGGCTCCAAAATGTCATTAGGAATCCAGCTTCCTTTTAATTGCTTCCTCTGACTTCTTTCTTTTGTGGCCTTTGTCAATATGGTCATTTTGTGATCACAAGTAATCCACCCTCTGCTTCATATCTATGTAAGGAAAAAATGATGCAAGAAATAAGAGGTATCACTTAAATCTGAATATAAAACCATTCCTGAAATCCCAACAACTTCTATGTTTCTAAGACCAAGAACATTTTGTATGAGATTTGTAAATTACAATGGCACTGATAAATACCATATTACTGCTGAATGTATTGATTTCATGAGGAAATGGGGGTTCTTTTTTGTTTGTTTATTTTTATTTATTTATTTGAGAGCAGTAGACAAAGAGAGAAATAGACAGAGAGTGAGACAGAGTGAGAGAGAGAGAGAGAGAGAGAGAGAGAGAGAGAGAGAATGGGTGTGCCAGGGCCTCCAGCCACTGCAAACAAACTCCAGATTCATGCGCCACCTTGTGCATCTGGTTTACATGGGTCTTGGGGAATCAAGCCTCAAACTGGGGTCCTTAGGCTTCACAGCCAAGTGCTTAACTGCTAAGCCATCTCTCCAGCCCAGAACTGGGGGTTCTTTATGTAAAGAAGAAGAGATGGAGATTGAGAAGACAACGAGCAGCATCTACCACAGATCTGATGACTGTGGACAGGTTCTCATGTCTTTGTAGCTACCATTATATAAGAATTTGGAAGCATATTTAGTCTAACGCTGCCTTTTGTTTTTCTGGTCTCTGTAACCTGAAACTATTGACATCATTTAATTAGTTCACTATCTGTTTTTTTTTTTTTCTTTTAAGATAGGGTCTTGCTCTAGCCCAGTCTGACCTGGAGTTCATTATGTAGTCTCAGGGTGGCCTTGAACTCACAGAGATCCTCCTACCTGTGCCTCCCAAGTGCTGGGATTAAAGGCATGTGCCCACACGTCTGGCTCAAATTAACTGTCTTAAGCAAATTTATTCTGTAAGCAACAGTCAATATTGTACCCATATCTTTCTAACTCCACTATTAGAACTCTATTTCACAAAATCACCCATCACTCATGAATTACTGAAAGCTTACTTAGCTTCTCATCGGGCTTGAAAATGTAATCTCTCTCCATTTTGGTTGCCTACTCATCTGCCAATAGATATCAAAACTTAATTTGTTTGTTTGTTTTCCCTGTGACTGCTCAAATGAAATACCACAATAAATCAGAAGTTATTTATGCAGTAAAGCAAATTAGCAGAATGGCACAATAAGATAAACAGTCTCTTCGAGCTATTCGAACAAAATGACATCTGATAATAAGTTACTGCTTTGACCTTTATTATATGTATAAATAGATATCTGTGCAATGTGTTTGAACAATCAAAAGGTTTCGCATCAATGACTTTAGGATAGGCATATAGAAAATTCTTCCTGTTAGATACACAAAATGGTTTTAATTCTTTGATTCATTTTAAAAATAGCCCTTCTCTTTTACTCTTGGAACCAGATAATAAATAGAATTTAGTCTAAGAAGTCATTTCACTTTCTCCTGATCACCAGCCTGCTGTGCTAACTGCCAGTGCCTTTTCAATCTCCATGTAAGTCAATTTCTTTTCCATTTTTAAAACAGAGACAATTATAGGTAGCACACATGACGAAACATGCAGCATAAATAAAAATTAAGTTTTTGAATTAAAATATGCAAAAATTGTATGAATAATATTTACTTTTTAAAGTACAACTTTAAATTCAAAGATTTAAATGTAATATTCTAATTTAGGGTACAAGTGTATGTATATACAGGAGATTTTCATATATGTACCATACAAGCAGATATGTCACAGGATATATAACATTTACATTTATTTTCATTTGAAGTGATGATAATATTAAGAGAAGGAAGATAAAGAATGGAGTTTTTTTCTAAGTCACTTCCATCTTAATCACTGTTTTACTTACATTAGTCAGTAAAAGATTAAGTAAACCTCTTGAAATTAATAAAGTAGCTGATCAAAATGACATGATATTTGATTTCTCTTAATTCCTAGATACTTAACAAAAAAAAAAAAACACAGAAGGGGGGGCAGAAAGATTGTTAGAGCCATAAGTTGGGACATTATGCACAGAGATATTGCCTCTTCCCCATAAGTGATGGCTACCCCCATAATGCATGACCCATGATCCCCAATGAGGAGGGTCCCTTCGGAGGGACGAGGACAGGGAGGAAGCTAAAGCTGGTACCAACAAGGCTGTTTACACACTGAGTATGTACCTAACTAATAAAGAAAATAAATAAATAAAATGTAAAAAAGATAAGTAGATATCCTACTTGCCAAGGTACTAAAAATATTCTCCTGCATACAGACCAATTTGCCATATTTTAAAAAGGACAACATACCACCAAGCCTGTGTGATATTTAATGATAAAAATAAAATTATTTCTAGGGAGCAGCCTTCTATGAGCTCACAGTTTCCCATTAAATATTCATTTTGATGGTAGAGAAAACAAAAGCACATTGAAGTAAGTTTACCAAGATGATATCTTGAATTGAAAATTGTGATTCTTCATTTTTTTTTAAATTTTGCTATGAACACTCAAAGCTTTCTTGCCTTAGCTATTCTATCTTATAGTAACCAAGAATGATCTCAGTCTTGGTCAGCTAATTTTCTGGTTTCCTGTAGATAAATATGAGATTTATTTTCTACTTCTTAACTGTTGCTTCATCTACCTGAATCAGTTTAATCTACCTGTACCCATAATGCATGACTGAAAGTGTTCTTAGTATAGTTTTGAAATTTCCAGATATATTGTAAAATTCACTTTTTTTAACTCTATCTTAATAATGAACCCAAACTGCTTGTTTATTATAAGGGTGTTTTCTTCAGCATTTATGCTAGGTTGTCAAATGTAATAATCATTTTCTTGTAGTTCTTCAGACTGTTAAGACTTAACTCTAAAATAACAATATTGCTTAGAAAGATGGCTCAGCAGTTAGAGGCATTTGTTTGCAGAGATTGTTGTTCTAGGTTCAATTCCCAAGCTTCCCACATAAGTCAGTTGCAAAACATTGACCCAGCATCTGTTGTTCGTGTGCACAGAGTAAGAGGTCCTGGCATGTGCACAGATATACATACAAATGTGCAAATTAAAATAATAATAATAATAATAATAATAATAAAGTAACAATGTATTTCAATATAAAGGAATAGGTCTATAAGCTTAAATCTTTTTTGTATGATGTATTTGTATGATCTATGCATATGGGCATGCATGTACGGTGGTATATGTGTGAATGTCCAAGGACAACCTTGGGGTGCTTGAGACAGGTCCCCTCCCTTGTTTCTTATGCCACTGCATAAGCATCAGGTTAATCTGTTCCATTAATTTCTGGGTTCTTCTGGCTGCTTCACCTTCCATTGCTATAGACATATTGGGATCACAGAAAATGCACCACTTTGTATCCAGCTTTTTGTAGATGCTGGGTATCAAACTCAGGCTGGTAGCTTGCAAACAATTACTTTTAACCACTGAGCCAACTCCCCAGCTCCTAAAACTTTCTTTAGTTTTCTTTAATTAGCATACAGAGTATTGGTTTTGTTTTAGCATTTTAACTTTATTAGATACAATTGGATCTCATCCCTTCTCTTCATCTCTTTCATCCTCCTTTGTAGGTATACTCTTTCAACTGTTTTTGTCCTGTTTTTATTTGTGCCATATGTTACTTCAAACACACAGTGACCTTTATTCATTATTGATTTGAAGAATGCAATTTCTTCCATACTTCCGTAATGCGCTCATCATCGTTCTGACTCCTCTGGAAACACTTCCTCTTTCCTATACCATATAGACATTGTAACCACATGTTCTATTATTCACCCTGCTGTCTATGATACACCATCAATTCAACTTTGAGAAACTGCCCAAGCTATTGCCTGAATTTTCTAATAATTGTAAAATCTTGAAAATGATCTGACTATTCTAACAAGGACTTATCTAAATTTATTAAAACAAACAAAATATATTTTAAATGTTCTTACTTTACAAATAGGTATGTGAGATTATGGATATGTGAATTAACTATATAGTCACTCTACTGTGTATTCATATAACAAAAATTACATTATATCCAATAACCATAAACAGTTATTATTTGACCAAAATTAACTACCTATGCCTGAATATGAATAATTGCAAATGTCTATGGTCTGTCAGAAGAAGGATATTAGCATAGGAACTATACATGATATTATAACATCCCAGATTTCTAATACAATATACAATGATGAAAATAATATGTAAAGAGGACTATCAGATAGGTTTCAAGAGACACTTGCTACTAACTATAAATGCTTCATATATCATTTCCTGCTTTGCTTCTAATTAGAAACAAAAAGTGGTGAGGATGTTCTATATATACGTTTCTATGTTAAGGATGACAAATTAAGATACAAATGGATAAATTTGCTATCCCTCTCACCTCAAAGCATATCTCTCTTTCTATCCTTTTTCAGCCTTTTCATTCTACCTGCCTATACCCAGGATGGAAACTCATTCCCTGCATGAGCCAAATATGCAAAAGATTGTAATCAGATTAACTGCCCAGTTTGTGAGTTCTTGCCCACTTCCAACACCTTTGGTCTTCCATGGTGGGTATCTCCTCTCAAAGGAGATGATTGGAACCAATTAATATATATACCAAGAAAGACCTACCTTTCCTATTCTAACCAAGGCTACTAAGTAGGATGTTTCTTAGGGGCCTATCAACGTCACCAGGAACAAATAGGGACATATAAAGAGCTTCTCAAAAGGGGAGACTGACAAAGTCCTGAAAAGGAATGTTGGCCCCCTCTCTGACAGTTCTAACTCCATGATAAGGGAGAAAAATCACAGATATCAGGATGATTCTGACTAAAGGTAATTTAAGTCAAAAGGCTCCTTTATGCCAGGAAGAAAGAACTCATACTCTCTCAAAATACCCCAGTAATGTTCATTACCTAGGATGAGTACCTTCAGACTTGTACCAGAACATAGTTACCCTCCAACTATCAGAATGGTTTACTACTGAATGGTCCCTAAGGCCAAACATATGCTGAGCACACCTTAATGGCACCAAGTGGCACTGTGGTGCCAACTTTTGATTGTTTTACTCCCAGGAAGGATTGGAAGAGACGTTCTGGGATTTCCCTGGACACAGGAGCAACAAGTAAAAGCCTTAGAGCACCCAGCCCATTTACAGATTTTAAAACATTGATGGACTAGGAGTGTTTTCCAATAATAATATAATCATTTAGTCTCAATCTTTATTGCATCTATCAGCTTAAAAGATGTCATCTGACCCATAGAAACTCTCAGAAAATATACCCAAAATCTTTAAATGACACATCTGAGAATCTCCCTTCTGAATTTTAATGTTTAAATGAGGAAAGCCATCATACAGAATTTGATAGCTCTAGCTATCCTCATCACAGCCCAAGGTGGCACATGTGCCATTATCAAGGCTAAATGTTGTATATACATTCCCGATAACTCAGCTAATGTCTCATCTGTGTTACAACACCTGAATAAACAAATTCAGACCATGTAAGATACTATGGTGCCATTTGATAAAGAGTTCTGGGAGTGGATCTCAAGTTTTTTATGGTGAAAAAATACTCATTATAATCTTCATAATTATTTTGTTAATCTTTGGACCTTGTATACTCAACTTGTGTTTTAACTTTATCTTTGCTCACTTATAAACAGCTCACACCAGATGGTTATACAACATTCCCACTCCATGTACATGGGCCTTCTAGAATATGTGTTGAGAGCAGAATACTCAGCACTTCTGATGGAGGTACCTACTCCCCCTACCTCACAATGCTAGACTTCTCAATCTTTAATCTCTGAGGTAGACTACAACACTTCTGTTACTAATGTTTACAATTTATGTAATAGGTCAGAAAGATCTAGGTTTCTCTCTTGGGCCTTTAGAATAGTCCCACACTCTTTGGGAGAGACTCCAACTGCCATAGCTCTGTGTCCCCATTTAGCAGGAAGTAGTTCAAGATTTGACATGATCATCTTATTTCCTCTAACAGAGGTTAGAGTATCTCTTCAGAGCAGGTAAGAATGTGAGAAGCTGAGTTAGCTACAGGTAGGCAGGATGGCCCCTAAGGGATGGATCTCATGTCACACCCTTACCCTGTCTATCACAGCTCACCTCACCTGCTTCTGTTGTGGGATTCAAAGTCTGCCTGTCCCACACAATCAGATCTCTGTTGAACATACATCTTGCCAAATGTGGGTGGATTCCTCCTCTGAGCCCTGGCTAATGGACTGGGATCTTGGTTCAGGTGTGCCCAGGTGTGCTCAGTGTGGAGTCTAAGATATATCTTTTGGGGCCCACAGAGAAGATCCTCCTTATCCTCTCCAGCCCTGGAACTGCATACGTTAATATGCAGGTAAGATTTTCTACCCCCAGCAGCCTAAAAGGGATACTTTTTATTACTTTTTTTTTCTTTTTAATCTCTTTGGAAGTGAACAATTTTCTTTTAAACCCCTTCTCATATATTTTATCTAACATCCATGTTCATTTACATGGCCTCCTACACCACATGGAACATGTTTCCTTCTTCACCCTTTACCTTTTCTTCCTTGGCCTTTTCTCTCCCTCACATCCCTGTGATATCTGAATAAAATGTGGTAATTTAAAAATAATTTTAATCTATCTTCAAGGATTAAGTTTTCTATGGGACCAGTTCATTTTTGGGTTTAGTTTTGTGTTTTTCCCTCCCTCCCTTCCCTTTCCTCAAACTCTTCCATCCTTACTGTCTGTGCCTCAAGTTGCCTATCAGATCAGCAATTTTATCCAATAAAGGTTAGAAATTGCAGATGAATGAGACCATTCAGCGATTGCCTTGCTGTGATTATGTGAGTTTGCTGAGTATGACCTGTTCCAAGTCCATCCATTTTCCTACAAATTACATTGTATGTTTTTTTTTTCTTACTGTTGAGTAGAATCCCATTGTGTAAATGTGTCATAACTTCATTGTCTATTCATCATGGACACCTAGGTGATTCCAGTTCTTAGCTATTATGAATTGAGAAGCTATAAACATGGTTGAGCAAATATCTCTGTAGTGACTACACTCTCCTTTGGAGAATCTGCTTTTCTTTTTAAGATGTTATAGAGACCCTAGGAGATAAACCACCCCTCAAATCTCTACCAAGGCCCAAGTGAAACCACAGTGGAACTGGGGAGATGAGCAAGAATGCAGCTTCCATGGTGAGCCTGACAATCAGCACCAGGGTGAAGGAGACAGATGCTGAAGATACACAACACCTACCAAAGCAGAGATCCGGAGGCTCCTAAGAGCCCATCACTGAAGTAGACTTAAAACACACTCATCATGGCTCAGGGAATTTTGCAAAAGAGGGGGCAGAAAGATTGTTAGGGCCACAAGTTGGGACATCATACCCAGAGGCACTGCCTCTCCCAATAACTGATTGCTGCTCCCACAACCCCGTGGGGTATACCTGAAACCTCACTGAGGAGGGACCCCAGGGGAATGGGGACAAGGACAAGGGGAAAGATGGTACCAACACATGATGTATCCATATTTTTATGTCTGTAATTAATAAGAAAATAATTCTGAGCCAGGTATGGTGGTACATGCCTTTAATCCCAGCACTAGAGAAGCAGAGGTAGGAAGATCACAATGAGTTCCAGTCTAACCAGAGACTACATAGTGGATTCCAGGTCAGACAGGGCCTGAGCATTAAGATCCTACCTCAGTAAACCAATATATATATGCATATATTTATATATAAAGTCTGGATTTCCAATTCTTAGGGTAATTTGTAGACGTGAAATTGGGGCTTGGGGTTTTAGAGAGCAACCCTGCACCACTTTTTAGGCCATCTCTCCATTTCAATTGAATATAAAATTGAATTGTATTACTTGGATTGACGTAGGATCATTGATAGCTGCAAAAAATGACAGGAAATGTGGTTGACACTAATTTTAGGTATAGAAGAAGAAGAATGCTTCTATAGGAATTATAAATGCAACTTGAGAATATTAAAGGCAAATATCAGCAATAGGAGACTTCACACAAAGTTTGGCTTGGTCAATTTTGTCACCTGGTATCAGCCTGATGATTGATTCTAAAGTGAGCAGAGGGAGGAAGACTATAGCTTCAATTTTAGAATATGGTTTGATTAAGAGTTATCCAGAAAAAAAATATAAAAAATACAAATAGCACAAAACTTACCCTCAGTAGATTCATGTGAGAAGCAAATCTCTGGGTAATATAAGTCCAAGTACATGATATCAAAGGACATTTTCTTCCTCTATTACTTAGGGTTATATCGCAGAGCCATGTTCCATCAACACCTTTGGAAAACTTAAAAGAGATGTTATTACCTTATTTTGAATCTGTGAGACACTGGAGGTACTGAAAGAGTTATACATTTATAGAAATCTGTATATCTCTTGTCAAATGTGAATCTATTTAACCCAGAAGCAAAAATCTTTGATCATTTCATAGATGATCACATTATACTCAGCCAAGAGATCATGATCTTAAGAGGATAATAATGAAAGTAAATATTTATTTTTATGTATATTTAACATTATGTTAGTGACACAGCATATAATTAATGTTTATTACAACTGTACAGTGAATAACTTATTGGTGAATATAGTTAAAATTATTGTATAAATTAATTAATTTATTATTTATTTATCTTGGTAATGGGAACTGAACATAGATCCTTGTGCTTATTAGGCAAGTGCAGTACAATTGAATTTAGTCTAAAACACAATGAATATTAAATTATTGAATTGATAGTACACAAATCATAAGTCAATCAAGTTCTTTAAAATAAAATCAATTCAGCTATACATGATGGCACATGCCTGAAATCGCATATATTGAGGAGGCTGAGCAAGGGGATAGCAAGTTCTAAGTCTGATGGAAATGGACTGAGTGACTATATGATTAGACCAATGAAAACCATTTTGCAAAAATAGCAAAAGTATGGGTGGACACAAATATATATATAGTTCAAAGTTCCAGTGCTTTCTAGCACGTGCTGGCTCTTAGGTTCTATCCTTAGTACCACAATAAATGGATGAATGAATGGATGGATGGATGACTAACAAAGTAAATATAAAAACATATCCTCTACTCCCTATTATTCAGCTATGCAAAAGAGGTGGAAAGCATTCCTAATGCTTACTAGAACCTGGTTTTCTTCTACTTCACAGTGTGTCTTATTAAGGTAAAACTGTTTGTTATATTTACTAAAGTGGTGGTGATGACTTTATTCAAGGGCTATTGGAATGAAAACTTGCAGTAGGGAAAAGAGATTGGGCTCAAGTCAAAATGTGTTAATGAAAATTTGGGCTTTTATGCCCAAGAAAAATGTTATAATGGATAGTAAATTACTTAAGAGTGTAAGGTAATTCTTTGCTAAATTTAACAACCAGGATTGTTGCTGTTCATAGGTGCCTATGTCTAGAAAATAAATTATTTGGTTTAATATTTCTTATCTTTTGTTGGATAGGATTGAGTGATCAGATATCATCTTGGAGCTGGGAGATAATGAGGGACTCTGAAATACTGAGAGTGATCAGATGTTGAAAGTTTTTCTGAATAAACAAATTTAGCAGGATTCTGGTTAAACTTGGGTGATACAAATAGATGTCTAAAGTCATGGTCTAGTGGCAAGGAGGATTCAGAGAAACTTGAATCAACCTTGTTGAAGACAGACTCTTTGTCAGTGTAAAACTTCCAATTTTCCACTCACCTGAATTTAAAAATACCCATGTGACAGTCAATGGGCAGTGCAATATGAGAGGAACTTGCTTACAGTGCTTCTGCCTGGAAATACTTAACTATCTCCTGTGATTATTTTCCCTACCAAGAGAGTTGAAGAAAAAGTCTCAGGTGAAAATTGCAATAATCCAAAAGACTTAACCAGCCAAATTTATAGAGTATGAAGGATGCTTTCTCCAAATTGTGAAATATTATACATACCAACAACAGAATTTAAGTGCATAAGAATTCAATATTTGTCATTAAAAACTGTTTTTAACCTTTTATTCATAATTTCTATATGTATGGTTATTTTGATCATTGTGCCTCCAATTCCTTTATTTTATGCTCTGTTCCTTATTCCCCTTACATTGAACTCTCTTCTGACCAACTAGCTTCTCTTCTATTTTAATGTCTCTCTCTGTTTTAATAGCCCTCCTCCAACATTCAGAATTACATGATGATAGGACAAATATTTTACATGTCATGTATAAGCAACAGCAGCCACTGAGGTTAGGAATGCCACGGCCACTTAGTATCTAGAATATTATTCCAAAACACTAGGCCTCTTACATTCTTTCTGGAACTTCTGAAATGTTCCCTGAGCCTTGGAGGGTGTGATAGAGAGGTCTCATTTAGTGCAGAACCCCCAGCTATCAATTATTCTCTACACTTTGAATAGTATGGCTTCCATAGGAGTTGCTGCCTTCTGTGAGAAGAAACTACTCCACCCAAAGATGAAAGCAGCACTAATCAATGAGCATAAAGATAAATATTTAGAGGGCCATTTGATGGTCATAGTATGTTTGTTTCTTCAAACAAGATTAGTAGTTTCCCCCTCCCTATATTTTAGATAAGGTTTTCAGTATTAGGCATAAATTTTCTCTCATGGACTAGTCCTCAACTTCAATCAGAGACCAGATAGTTACTCCCATAAGTGACATGTCACTGTTGTAACAGTAGGCACAGTTTTCCTAGCTGGAAAGGAGTCCACTGTTAAAACTATTAGTCAATTTTCTTCCCCAGTAGGCTGCATAACAATTTACAGCATCATGACAGGGGAAGAGGGTATCAGCTAAGTTCTTTCTTTTCTCATTGTCCTGAAAAAATATCTATAGTGTCTTCAGCAATAAGGTTCTGGTGGTCAACATAAGCTTTGGTAAAATTCTGTATTACTTGGGGGTTATTGGGTGCCCCACTGACCAGCAACTCACTGGGAAATATCCTAACCCTAGCACTGTTGAATGTCTTATAGCAATGTGTAGCTTCTGGGAGTAGGATTACCCACCACCACAGGGTACTTCTTTACAAACTCTCTTTTTTTGTGGGGGTGGGGTTTGAGGTAGGGTCTCACTCTAACCCAGGCTGACCTGGAATTCACTCTGTAGTCTCAGGCTGGCCTCAAACTCACAGAAATCCTTCTGCATCTGCCTCCCAAGTGCTGGGATCTTATTTTTAAATTATACTTTTAATCAGCTAATAAAGACATAGCTTTCCATATAATTAACTCATAATCAATTTTTGGTTAACCATCCTCCCACCTCTCTCATGTTCTCCATGCCTCATCTCTGACCCCACTTAGACCTTTCCACTTGCAGTTTCAGTAGTCAACCACTCTACATACATATCTACTATTCCCTTCCCTATAGTAAACTATTTTCATGAGGATTTTAAGCTGGCTCCAGATATTTCTATTCACTAGAGAATACACTTTGTCTATTCCTACCCTCTGGAATGTGAGATTCCTGAGCATGTTGGGATAGTCTTTACCTTGATTACTTACCTTATATGGCCAAGATAGTGATATAGTCAGATCTGTTATATTAGACTGCCATGGGGCAGGGTAGAATGAGATTCTGTTTTTCTGTCTTTATTTTTTATTTTTGGTTTTTCAAGGTAGAGTCTCACTGTAGCCCAGGATGATCTGGAATTCACTATGTAGTCTCTGGGTGGCCTTGAACTCACAGGAAACCTCCTACCTCTGCCGTCCAAGTGCTGGGACTAAAGGTGTGTGCCACCACATCTGGCTGTAGAGTGAGATTCTCTTACTAACTTTGGAGAAAGCAATTGTTATCTTGTGAGAGGGCCACATGCTACATAGGACCTAAGGGCCTGCATAGAAAATAAGTTATCAAGTTAAACTTTTTTTTTTGCCTTGTCTATTTAACACATATTATTGTAACACATGTCACTTTAATATCTAACCACACATTCATATTTTATGCAAATACTTTATGATAGTTGTCTGCAAAATATATTAATAGTAGTAAATGCAGAATTCTGATTTCACAATGAATATATCTGTATGTTGAGATGGAATGATACTAAAAAATAGATAAAAATAGGAGCTCAAAGAAAGGTTGCTATGATTTTTAGGGGAAAAACTGCATTAATTTTAAATGGTTTCTTATACTTGGAAAAATTCTACTTCATTTTAGCTACAATTTCTAAGTTTAGGTTAAGCAATATAACTCAGTAAAGGGGTCTGGAAATAAGTTTCTGGGTGATTGTCTAGTGTCCATGGATGAATTCTCATCAGGAAACCCACTACAATTATATGCAAATTTTTTCAGGTATGTGTACTTTCTGGGGACAGAATCCATAACTTTCAGCAGATTCTCAAATAGATCCATGACTTGATGATGATAAGTATATTTGACATATAGAAATAAAATTTTTCTTACATAAGCAGCTAAAAGTTGGAACAGAGAAAGTACCCTTCCATCCACTTGTAAACTTCATGTACCACTGAGCACCTATTGGTTATCTGTCATAGAACTGTTTCTTAAACTATCATTGTGTTCTATTTTCTACCTATTCTCATTAGCTGAAAAGAAAGGCAAAGAGAAGCAGTGACTAAAAAGAAAAACTTCTTTATTCTACAAACAGTTTAAAACATGAAATTAAATGTTTTTCCACCACAACATTAGTGAAATGGTCAAGAGAACATTCATGAGATAAGTATATGCAAAGCAACAAAGCAGAAGGGAGCAAATATTTACATATATCCATCATGGATGAAAGACAAAATAGAACTAAACCTAATGATTTGATTATGAAACTTCAGTTATATAAACAAATAGTCGTATGGACCAATGTTGCATATTTCATTGAAAGGAATATCAAACAATTACTAAAATCACATTTATCTTATCAGGAGAACTCCTCAAAGAAAATAATCAATTAAAATCTTGCCTATGCATAATTATCAGAAAACACAACATATTTAAATATTCACTAGGTTTGATTCATTTGAATATAAAAGAAATTCAAAATATTCCCTGAAATAGAATAGAACTTTGTTTTTTACAAACAAATTTGTTCTGTTCAGAGCAGTTCTGAATACCTGCACATTTTACAGTCTTTAGGCTCTTTCTGATTGCTCTGCCATCTGTGACTTCCAGCCTCAAGTTATGTAAGACTGCAACTATCACATTCATTCTGAGAAATTATGTTATGTATTGAGATATCGATTCCAGTAGTTTATATGTGGAAGTCAAAACCCCAGCACCTCAGAAGTTGGAGACAGAATCATTACAGATGTGCTTATATCAAACATGATTGTTAAGGCATACCCTATTCCCACTGAAATGATGTCCTTATAAAAACAGGAAATGTGAACACTGAGACATAAATGAATGCAGGTTGGACAGGGCCACCTGTAAGGCAAGGAGAAGGCTTGGGAGAAATCTCACTTTCACAGAAACTCAGAAAGAACCATGCTTACTAACACATTCACTGTGAACTTCTAGCATCCAGTACTGTAGGACAATAAATTTCACCTGTTTGAGTCATTCAGTTTCTAGATTTTGTTACCACAAACTTAGCAAACTAATATAACACACAAAATCTTTCTTTTTTAAATATTTTGTTCATTTTTATTTATTTATTTGAGAGTGACAGACAAAGAGGCAGATACAGAAAGAGAATGGGCGCGCCAGGGCCTTCAGCCACTGCAAACGAACTCCAGACGCGTCCGGCCCCTTGTGCATCTGGCTAATGTGGGTCCTGGGGAATCAAGCCTCAAACTGGGGTCCTTAGGCTTCACAGGCAAGCACTTAACCGCTAAGCCATCTCTCCAGCCCAAAATCTTTCTTCTTAATTGCAAACACTAGTTAAACTCACGTCCACGGACAAATTTAGCTTCAAGGAGTCTCAGAAATGGTGTTTTTATTCCATATGGTGACATGACCAGCTGAAAATACAACGTAGTACTAGTGAAGGAGAAAACAGGAATTGGGGAAATAGTAATACATGCTTGCACCAATGTGGAAAGTAAATGCCTCAAACTTTCACCTTATTTCCTCTCTTCAGAGTATAAACAGAGGTTACAATTTCTGGAGTAACATCTAGATGTACAAATATTTGGGTATATTTAAAGCCATTTCAACATGTAGCCATGACACCCTCTTTGAACAAAATCAACTCCATGTCATTCAGCTTTTTAAATAAAATCTAACTATGTATCTGCCAGGGTTAGTAAAATTCTGTTGAAGTATAAGGAATTTAACAGAGCTTCTAGCATATGTCTTCAACGAATGTTATCAGCTGTTATAAAATAGGAAAAGTATTAGTTCAACATAGTCCTTGTGATCTGAAAAATGGTATTTCCTATTTAAAGATTTTATTTTCTCCTCTAGAAAGAATCAATCACAATTCTGCTCCTATATAACTTGTACAGTATCAATGGTACAAAATGAATTAATACCTGATTTAGTGTTTAAACTTCTCTCAGTTAATCCTAAAACTCCTAAACAATAGAAAAATACATACTAATCACTGGTATTCCAGATGAGTCTGGGACTTGAATTCAACTCATTTTGTGAAATTTCAATCATGCGGAATTAGAAAGTTGGCTTAGTGGTTAAAACAGTTGCTGTTCAAGAAGAAGAGACCAAGAAGATCAATTGAATTCAATTCCCCAGCACCAATATAAGCAGCTAGTGAGTTATACATACCTTTAACCTTATTCCTGTGGAAAGCAGAGACTATTCACTCACTGGAGCTCTCTGGTTAGACAGTCTGGCCCAAAGAGCAGCTTTCACCTCAGGGAGAGAATCCTTTCTAAAGGAAAAATGTGGGTGGGGAAAGCAGGGGAACACTCAACATTTTCTCTGCACGCAATTTATGCATGTTTGTGAAACTGTGTTCTATTATATCTGCACAATGGTGATGTAACATAATGAAACATTTGTCTGCCTTTATCCACAGCACTAAGTGATGTGTGAACTGTACTGTGTATCCTAATTACTCATTATTACTCATTATGGTAAGCAGAATTTTGGCCACTGTAATTCTTGCCCCATCCCATGGTGTTGTTCCCCTTGGTATGTTAAATTACAGGGAAAACGTGCTTTTGCATACATAATTTAAGACATTAATCAACCATATTTATAACATGTATATTATTCTGGTTTTAAAGGTGGACTATTATAAAAACCTTCAAAGAAAAGAGAAAGGAAGAAGGAGACATCAAAGAATTGCCAGCCTCATGTAGAATTCAACTGTACCCGTGCTAACTTGAAAATGTAAGGACCACATGAACATAAATAGCCAGTTTTAGGTAAAAAGGGTACCACGCCCCACCCAGGAAGCAGCTAGAAAATTAATAGGCACTTTACTAATATGACTCCAAGTTACTTGAAACCAGAATTTTTTTTTCCTTAGAGATTGTATATAAAAGTTCATCTTAGCCTACCCCTTCAACTTTGGACTTATGAGACCCTCAGCAGAACCACATTATACTGAAATTCTGACTCATAGTAAAAAATGTCACAAAATGGATATTGATTTAAGCTGTTACATTCATGTCAATTTAATATACCAGCTATTTTTTTCTTTCTTGAAGTAAATACTACTTACTAAGGACTGGTATTCATTTTTAATCATCATATCTGAACTGAACTGTAGCACACAGATTATGTTAGTAGTTAGCATAGACGGTGGTCAATAAATTAATGGCTAGAATTTATTAAGAACTGTGTACATAATGTTGAATTCCATACAGATGAGAACACAGCCTCAGATAATGAAGGGCATAAATTATTATTCCCATTTTATAGACTAGGAAAGTGAGGTTTATGTAACACATAAGCAAAGTAAAATAACTAATAAATTTTAGTAGAATGCCTTCAGAATCTGCAGCACTGCAAACCAATACTTTATGGTTTATTAAATGAGAATTCATTACCTGTATGTTAAGTGGAAAATTAATGTCTAATCCAGGAAGAAGCCCATATATGCAAAATAACATTGTGTTTTGGAAGATGACTCTCACCACCTTATCATGGTATTCAACAGTGTTGCTATTTGGCCAGGGTATCTGAACCTTTTAGGACTTTCACTAATGTTCATTTTATGATGAAGTGAAGGTGGAAAATGTTAACATATATGGGTCAAATATTTATTTAGTAAATAATTGATGATATTTCTTTTAATAATAATTTAAATAAAGTATGTGAACCATATAATAAAGTTAAAGACATAATTATACTTTATAGGTTCTCTCAAAATATCAGCAAATATTACTGGGCCTCTGTTTTTCTGAAGTACAGTTGTTCATGTTAAATACCATCACAGGTAGAGTAATATCAAGGAACAGATTTAGTAATGCAGTGGAGACATCAAAACTTGTGATTTAAAATATAAGCTTTCCTGGTCTTTTCAATTAAACAATATCAAAATAAAGGAGTAAGTATAGGATTCAGTTTTATATATATTTCAATCACTGATGACAATTTGAATAACATTATTCAAGTAAAGGGACCTTTAAACAGTGGTAAGGTATATTTATGTATGCTTTACTCTGAATATTTTATCACAAGCTTTCAATGAATTGTTTTATTGTACCAAATTTATCATAACAAGTTATTTATGGCATGTTCTTTTATTTGTGTTGTTACCCTGTTCCGTGAAAAATAATTTATATTTTCATGACATTTACTTGTTGATAGTAGTTTTTATAACCTTGTATTTTGGTTCTACTATTCACTTTTATCCATGAGGATTTGTGATTTAAAGGATTTACAACAGCAGTCCGAGTTTTATGCATAGTGAATGCTGGAAAATACTCTCCTTGTAGAGGAGGTCAGTAGTAGAATGAAAAGATGTTATTATTATAATAATGTGGAATTAATATAAATTATAAAATGTTTACTCAAGTCTTAATTCAATAAGGAATTGAATGTTCTTTGTGATGTTATCTGCTCATTTTATCATAGCCATTTGAAAGACAGATGCCCAGTGTTTAGATGATAAATTAAGATCCATTATGCTCAGTAAAATTTGTTTCTTTTCATTTGGCTATGTCTCATAAATCCAATAAAATTTCCTAGAGGATATTCTATCTCAAGTGCTATATTATTGGAGGAACTGATATCACAATTACACATTGATTAAGATACAGTGTAGTGAAGTGTTTCTTCCATCAAAAAACAAAGATGAAAATATGTCCACTACATACTATGTATTATATCCATTTTACTTGTGTTCTAAATTTATGAATAATAGTGATATGTGTATGGACTATAATGAATACCTACCAAACAGTGTTCTCACTTGTTCCAAACACTTCATTACTCTACATGGTTGGTAAGCAATTTGTCAAACCTTGCTTAGTCATTCTTTCATTCTCTTTATGAATTAAATTGCAATGTTATTTTCAACCACCAGATGTAGTTTATTCTGAACAATGTTGTAGAGACATTGGGGAGTCTGTGAGGTCCAAAGTTCAGCTTGATGAGCACCACCCTCACCCCAAGTTTAGGGGCTAGTTACTGGGTAATGGAGAATATTTTTCCTTCAAACTTTTCTAGGACACTAAAAAATAATATGAGTTACTATCTCATTTACATTAATAATCTATCTTACAAAAATGTACCCAAATTATAGTACTTACATTTTAGATTTTGTTTTTGTTCTACCTGAATGCCCATTTTAAGTTACTGAATTTCTGCAGAATGTGGGCTAGCACTTAAGAACTTACAATTTGGATTTGTATGCTTACTTATTAGGCAACAATTCTACTTATGCTCTTTTCACTGCTCAGGCTGTAAAACTCTACTACTCTTCCTTTTAGCTGTGTTTATTAAATATGTTACAGTACCAACTGTACTAAAGTAGTTTACAAAACTCATGGAATCAGCAAACAAACTTTTTCATTTTATTTATTTATTTGAGAGAGAGAGAATGGGCATGACAGGGCTTTCAACCACTGCAAATGAACTCCAAATGCAATTGCCACCTTGTGCATCTGGCTTACATGGGTCCTGGGGAATTGAACCTAGGTCCATTGGCTTCACAGGCAAGTGCCTTAACCGCTAAGTCATCTATCCAGACCCCAACTTTAAAAAATATCTTATTTATGTATTTATTTGAGAGAGAGAAATAGGCAGAGACAGAGAGAGAGAGAAGAGAGAATGGGTGAACCAAGGCCTCTAGCCACTGCAGGTGAATCCAGATGCATATGCCACCTTGTGTATCTAGCTTATGTGGGTACTGAGGACTGGGGAATTGAACCTGGTCCTTAGGCTTTGTAGGAAAGTTCATTAACTGCTAAGCTATATCACCAGCCCCAAACCAAGTTTTTGAGAATGATGCTAAGTCAACTTTATGTCTTGTGATGGTTTCAGGGAGGTGTTTTAGATCAAGTTCTTGAACTTTTCCAGTGTTTACTGGACTTTTTTGTTTACCTTCATTTTTGTTAAATTCATACTTGAAATGAGAAAACTGATAAATAGAATTGTTAACTCAGCTAATCAAGTTTGAGTAATCAATATAATAAATAAACCCCAGAATATTAATATTTGAGATTTTTTGCCATTCCAGTTTATCACAGAAATTTAAAAAATTGTTTTATCACTGCTTTCACTACTAAAAGTATAAAGTGAAATGCAATGATAGTCTATTGGTACTTCTGGAGCATTAGAATGCACACTGCATAGTAAATAAATCACACATGTTTTAAATACACATTTACATACATCTCAGTAATAGCTATTATTTAAGATATGAATCAACACTAACATGTAAATGTTATGCCTCTGTTTTGATGATAGGTTCTTTGAAGATTAAAATACTATCATACTCAATTTCCGTCCTTTACTATTAGCCTGATACAATTTGCTTTTGTAATATACTGGATGGCCATGAATGTTTTCTGAATTAATGTTCAGATTTTCCATATATTTTATAAATAAGATAACAGTGTAATCTGTTGCTGAGCTATGTAAAAGATGATGTATTCTTTGATGATAGCATCCTTGTCCAATTCGCATGTATATCTTTTCTCATTTTCTCACATAATTTACTGAACATACATGCATCCCATAAAACATCTTAATTGAATGAAATTAACTGAGTAGAAGAAGGCATAAATGTGATCAAGGCAATTTGTTCCTTCTTTGATCCATGCAGTTTGAATTCACACATGCTGTATTTATAGGCTGCTGGTCTAAATATAATTTATGATGGCCACCTAGAAAATGTCTGTTTTTCATCTGAAAAGGAATGGACAAGAAAAGGTTCTTGGTTTCAAATAGTATTTGGCACACAGGCCCTGGAAAAACCTACAGCTATACAGTGTCCTAAAGAAATAAAATTGTGCAGAGAATGTCCCTAACATTTTCTGAAAAGATTGACTTTATCAACAAAACATCTTATATTTGCAGATTTCCATTATATAAACTACTCTTGGTGTATAAAATATTGAATTCCACTGATGTATAACAACTTATGTTTATTATCGTGTAAACAATGGAAATTGAAGCCCTTCCACTTATAGCTTATATAATGGAGCTTACCGTTTCAGGGGAAGTGCATAGAAACTCAAAAGGAAAACTTTTCATTGGTAGTATTTTTGATTTTCTTACAAAATGAAGCATCATATTGAGTTTTTTTTTTACAAAACAGATACTGAAAGTAAAAATATGGATTATGAATTTTCGAAAGCCAAAAAATACAACCTATTAATACACTGAAATTTTAAGATCTAGAACTTTCATACAAAATTAATATAATAAACTTGATGTCATTTGTTTTCATTATTATATTTAGACAGAATTAAAATTAAAGGCTATTTGATTCCATTAAACACACACATATTTCTGTTCCCTTGATAATCATGAGCGAAAAATGACAAGTTGTATAAAAATATGACAATTAACAACATGAAAAAAATAAATTTTCCCTCTCCTATATTTTTTCTGGGTATGTATTTGGAATTCACAGAGTCAACATATAATAGTTTTCTTTGTTTCCAAGATTCATTGGCAAGAAATGAGTAGTCCTTGACAAAGAACTTTTTGTTGAAGTAAGGTTTCACACTGTACTCTATAGAGCTCTGTGCTACTGTCCAACAAGGTCAAGCACAGTTACTAAGCTCTTGAAATGTACATAGTTCAAATTGAAATGTTCTTTATTTGCAAGATACACATTCTATTTTAAGATAAACTCCAAAAAGTAAGTTTATCATTAAAGTTATATTCATTATACACTGAAATGCTAGCATTTCAAAACATTAGGTTAAATATATCTCAAATATGAATAATACTTACATTTCTATAATATTGGAAAACTAAATATTTAAAGTCATAATGCAGCTCATACTTGTGGCTCACATTACATTTCCACAGAACAGTGATGCCCTTAAATTTCTCTAAAGAAAGGGAAAGATTTATTTTTCGGGGGTTTAAGGTAGGGTCTTACTCTAGCCCAGCCTGACCTGTATTTCATTATGTAGTCTCAGGATGACCATGAACTCATGGTGATCCTCCTAAATTTGCTTCCTTAGTGCTGGAGAGATGGCTTAGTGGTTAAGCGCTTGCCTGTGAAGCCTAAGGACCCCGGTTCAAGGCTCGACTCCCCCAGACCCACGTTAGCCAGATGCACAGGGGGGCGCAAGCGTCTGGAATTCGTTTGCAGTGGCTGGAGGCCCTGGCGCGCCCATTCTCTCTCCCTCTCTCTATCTGCCTCTTTCAAATTAAAAAAAAAAAAAAAAACATGCTCCACCATGCCTGGCCAGAAAGGGAAAGTTTTTCTTTTTTCTTTTTTTTTTGGTTTTTCGAGGTAGGGTCTCACTCTAGCCCAGGCTGACCTGGAATTCACTATGGAGTCTCAGGGTGGCCTCGAACTCACAGCAATCCTCCTACCTCTGCCTCCCAAGTGCTGGGATTAAAGGCGTGCGCCACCATGCCCGGCTTAAGGGAAAGATTTTTATGGGGAGACAAAAGCCAATTATTTGACTTCTACTGTTCTTTGACTTCTACTCTGTTTTTTCCATCAGAGAAGCTGAGATTTGTTTCATACAGTTTATTTTACTCATCTGTGACCAAGTCATTAAAAATAAACTCCTACAAGCTATTGTTTCAACAAATTTCCATTTATAATCACAAATCACAATATAAAACTCTTATTATAATTTAAGATTCTGTCTCTTTCTTTCTCACATAAATATACACATACACATTTGGTTCCAACTCTTATGTCCGATTGAATGACTGTATGTGCTGTTTTGCCAGAAAGAGTTTGTACATGTTTTGTCTTATTACATTAATAACAATGAACCCCTGCTGGAGTCAGATCTGCAGGGTTCAGGTCCCAGAAGGGGGATGGCCCTTGCATAGAAACTCACAACACTCAGTTAGACATAGAGAGGTGGGGGAACCCAACTGGGATCAGAGGCACTGAATGTTAGCCCACAGTATTTTTATTCTGAAGCTTACACATGTATCAGAAATAACTTATGTATGCATCACAAATAATGCCTTTGACATCATACAGACTGTCTTGACAGAACTTCCTTGATTTTATGGCATGTGGTTTCAAGATTACAGGGTTGTTTTCAAGGAAGATATCTGGCTATGGTAAACAGAGGATGGGCTCCTGTGGTTAGGATTTAACTAATTTTATCTAATTTGAGGTAGGAGTAGCCGCATTCCTCAATTTGCATGGCATGCATGTTTACTTTTGTACAATTATGTTTTTGGCAGCACTGAGATATGAAATTATGCTGTCACCTATATTGAGATATGACAGTGGTCTTCAACAAACCCCTTTCATTGTCAAAAGTGTTCGAATTTTGGGTTGTAAGTTAACTAGCCACCCCGTGTTGAAAGAACTCTAAGTAAGTGCAACCTCAGAGTTCCTTGCATTGTGATGCACACAGCTTGACTTTCCTCTTCTGTTAATACCAATATAAATCAGAATAGTCTCTTTGTCCAGATCTGTGCAATGTTGAAATGTAAAATAGTTAAAGTACTATGAGTGAGCCTTTGATCAATGGGAAATAGAATATGGTGAACAAATTCATTCACTTTTTTCTTACCTGGATGGCTTATAAATCATATGCATAACAAAAAGTGCAAAGTAATCAGAACATTTAGCTTTACTCAGGTTAATAGCATGTACCTATAAGTACCTCTTTTCAGATTCTCTCTGCTTGTCCTTCGTTCCTGCTATTAGAGATTATACTTACTCACAAAACCACAGCAAGGATGTCTTCTGCATAAATTGCTTTCTGTTTAACACAGAAATTACATGGTACAACCTCAAACTAGAATGCTTAGATATGCCAAATGTTTCCAGGTTCTCAGTATATAAGCAGTGATCACATAATACCTTCTTAGGTATAGCTACTTGCTTCTCCTCCCTACATACTGAGAGCTTATAGATACAGAACTTATCCTGAATTTAATCCAAATGAGATTTAGCCAAATAGGTTTCATTATAAATCATAAACCAATTTTGCTTTTGGTAACTGAGCATCGCCTTCCTTTTCATTCTTTATCTTCAAAGTTATCAACTTGCGTCTATCTATACACCCGATCTGGTGCCATACTCCTTGTACTTATACTCTAGGTTCTTCATGGACACATGTTTACATGAAATATACAGTTTATTTTACTCTGGAAACTCTACAATGTGTGCAGGTCAGATTTTAGCCTCAGCCACTTTTCTTCTGCAGTGACATAAGAATTGGCAAATAAACAAAACCAAAACCAGAGTTCAAATTCAGGTGACAGGATTAAAACTCATTCTCCTGCATCCTAGCACATTGCTCCTTCTAGTTCACATATCTAGGAAATATTGTGCATACATAAAATCACACACAAATACACAAACTTAATCTTTCATTAAATCATGGTATTGTGAAGCTTCTAAAGATGTAACGCTACAAAGATATAAATGAAATAAATGAAAAGAAGTATATATCTCTAATACTAAATTTTTTGACTTAATTGTCATAAAATAAAAAGGAAATAAGTAGCCTTCATTGTCACTAAAAGAGGCAATAAATATTTAAAGTTTTAAATGGGAAATGGTTCTAGACAATGAAGTTATCCAAATTTAGTGTACTTAAGTCATATTTGTATATCATTCTAAAACTCATTCTTTTTTTAAGGTTTAGAGAGGCTTTATTAGATTAAAAGAAATAAAGAAAAGAAAGTACAGAGAGCTCCTTCCATGTAGAGGACTACATCACAAAGACTGTCTGTTTTTTGTAATATTTGAACATGGATGTAATCTACTTGCTTTCCCTCTAGATTTTCAGTTATGTGAGCTAATTAATGCCAGAATTTACTGAAATATGAGGTAATTTTCTACAATTGCTTCCTAAATTAGCTAGCTATTATAAACTGCCCAAATTCCACTCAATATTAAGTGAAACTGAAAACAACTCCTCATTAAAAACTGTTTCATATATATAAACAATAGAAATGTCCTTTGTCATTTTTAAAAACTTTTTTTGGTTATTTGAGAGTGAAATACAGACAAAGAAAGAGACAAAGAGAGAGAGAGAATTGGGTGTGCCAGGGCCTCCAAACACTGCAAACGAACTCCAGACACGTGTGCCCCCTTGTGCATCTGGCTTATGTGGGCCCTGGGGAATCGAGCCTCGAACCAGGGTCCTTAGGCTTCACAGGCAAGTGCTTACCTGCTAAGCCATCTCTCCAGCCCTCCTTTGCCATTTTTAACATCTGTCATGATTCTGGAAGTTGTACATAAGAATTAAAAATAACTTTCAAAAATGAGTAAGGAAACTCATAATAATTTACAGATGAAAGAATTATGAAGTAAAAACACAGTGACTAAAATTTTTCTGCACTTTTGAAAGCTATAATACATGTCCAGAAATAGAGGTAAATTTATAAAAATCACCATAATTAATGCAAACCAACAATAATGTCTTAGAAGCCACAATGGAGGAAGAGTTCTCTTGATAACACCAATACTTAACTTATTGAAAAACTCTATTATTATGAGTACACATATATTTTTAAACATCTACAAAATGTAAAAGAGCATTTTAATAGCCCCTTCCATGAAACTTTTGTGGTATAATATTATTATTAATCCTTTATCAAGACTGAGAATGTAGCTTAGATTTAGAGTGCTTGCCTAGTAAAGACAAGGCCCTGTCTGTAATCTTCAATGCTGGAAGTGGAAAACAAAACCAAAAATGATCAGGAATGGGACTTTATTAAAACATTGTGCTAAAAATTTGACCACATGCAATAACAAACAGTTTAAAAAATCTCAGATATTGTGGTTTATTTTATATTTCTTTCTTTACTTCTCATTTTTAATCCTGTTTTAAAGTCATACTTTGTGTCTTGCTACAATGATTTAGACTCCTTCTGAGTTTGGTACGTCCACCTTTCCCGCAAAGGCCAAGCTGAAGGAAAGGTAAACTCCAGGGTGTAGAGGCCCTCTTAGAACTTCTGCTATTGTTTAAATATAGATTATACCACAACGACTCATATGTTGAATGATTGGCTGCTGTGTTGCTAGGTAGTACAAACTTTGCAGATGAGGCATATCTGAAGGAAGGAGATCACTAATGGTATATCTTTGAAGGTTGTGCATGCTCCCACGTCTCTTGTAGTATTCCACTCTTCTAAGTTCAGCATAGGTTGAGTAGCATCTGCCACCTGCTCCTATGCCCTATGCCTCACTATTGACCCAGAATTAACTTCTCTTTTTGCTTTTGCAGCTCCTTCTGCATATATTCTCCTCCTCTACTTTTTCTGCATCATCCCAATACTAACAATTTGTCTAATATTTATAATAAGTAATATATTAATACCTACAATACAAATAATTTCCTTTTACTCCCTCAAATGCTCATCATTTAAGAGTATGTTATAACAATATATCACTCTATTTATATCAATATTATACCAGGTCTAATCTTAGATATTTACTATTACAGACATAATTCTACTCAAATAGGAGGAATAGAGATTATATAATCTTGAATACTGAATACTAGCTTAACAGAGAAAATGGCACCTCAACTCTACTAAAACCTAGACTATTACAAATATGAAAAACCAGACAAAAATAACATAAAACAATAACAATAAAAGAAGCAATAAAAAGTAAGAGCAGAGTGGGCTTGCTAAAATGAAATTCAGTGTTAAAGATCAAATAGATATAGGATGATCATGGGATATGAGAAATGACTAATCTGATTGTTGGCTATTGTCAGGACTACATCGTATTCTGTTCTTTATCTCCTGCAATGACTTTTTTCTCTGCTTGGACTTGCTATGGGATGAATAGTTTAGTTCTCCATCCTGAATCTTTCCTTTGTATTACTGGATTACCAGTGCTATACAGGTCTTTACAGGCAGTGCTTCAGAGGAAGAACCTCAGATCTGGCTACTTCTCTGTGAATTCTATCAGGTTGGGAATTCTGCCTCTCCTATTTATAGTGCTTGCGGTATTTTGAGGGTTGCTTTGAGTTGATGTGCCCTTACATACTTTGTTTCCTACCATGTGTTCAGCTTCAGTTCCTGGTGCTCATGTATAGGGGACAAGAAGTTGTGGAATGTTGCCTGGTAGCATTCCAATGGAGCTAAACTGATCTTCATGTCGTTTTGAGATTGGAAGTATAGTGCATGTGAGTAGAAACATTCTCTGCAGTTTCCACTGCCCTCATTGGTAAAGCTGGGTGTATTAAAGGAAAAACAAAACAAAACAAAAAAAAAAAAACACTTCCCTGTGTAAGGTTCAAGAGTAACCAAGACCATGGAGACCACTCTGAGGCGAAGATGGAAACTTTTATTCAGGGGAAAACATGAACTTCCTGAACTGACTCTCAAGAGTGGAGCACAGCCAATTTGAGATGACAGACAGTGGGCTATATAAAGGTCTTCAGTTGGGGAAAGGTAAGGAAAGCAAAATAACTCCTTTGTTCTTTACACTAGCCTTTTCAAATAGCTAGGGTTTGAGACCAGAACAGTGATCAGGTGACCTGAGAGATAAGGGGGCAGGAAAGCTAGACCTGGGCCATTGTTAGGCAAGGAAGGTAAAATGGCTGGGTGATTCCTTGAGGAATGTGGATGACCCACTTCCTCGTGTCTGTTGCCATCCTGCTGTTTTTGGTGACTCCATTTTGTCCTGACCTAACACCCTGCAGCTAGCTTCAGAATTCTACTCAAATAGGAGGAATATAGATAATATGGCCTTGAACCCTGACTATTAGCTTAACAGAGAAAATGCCACCTCAACTCTACTAAAACCTACAGCATTACAAATATGTTCACAGGTAAAAGAAAGGTGACTTTTTTTTTTTGTAATATCAACCAATATCTAACCCTTGATGTAAAAATCCCAGCACAAGCATACATGCACAAGCACATAGACACACACACACACACACACACACACACAGAGAGAGAGAGAGAGAGAGAGAGAGAGTATAAAAATCATTATTGCATGTATCCTCCAAAAACTACCGAAGTAGTGGTGTCTTATTAAAGACTTAAATTACTTTACAGACAAAGAATTCAAAAGAATGATGATAAATATGTTAAAAGACATCAAGCAGTCACAATAATTCAAATAATCTAAGGAAGTCAATGGAAGATATGAAAACAGAACTTAATAATGAGATCAAACAATGAACTGTTTATTACAAACTGCAATAAGTTTTGAAATTAAAAATGCAGTAAGTCAAATAAAACCTAATGAAAAGTCTTATCAAAGGAATGAGTCATGAGAAGAACAGAATATTAAGTCTTGAAAACAAAACAGAAGAATTGGTACATTCAATCAAGGACAATGATAAATTTTAAAAATATACCCATGGAACATGCTTAATCTTTGGGGCACCATGAAAATACCAAATTTATGAACCATGGGAATAGAAGTTCACCATACCAAAAAAAGGGAAAAATTTTGAAATGTAAACATAGTAGGAAATTTCAAAATCTAGGGAAAATGTCCATACAAATATAAGAGACATAGAACACCAAATTGACAGAAACAGAAGAAAAATTTCCCATATCACATTATAGTTAAAACAATTAACATACAGAAAAAAGAAAGATTATCCAGAGAACAATGAGAGAAACCCCAAGTAAAATGTAAAGGCAGGCCCACTCATCAGAGAACCCATGAAACAAAGATTAGGTTTCTTGATAGGATAAAACAATAAAATAAACTAATCACTCCAAAGACAGAAAAGACCCATACTAATAAAGTTAGAGATAAAAATGTAGAAATTACCAGAGATATCAGAAATATATAAAATTATGAGGATATATATTAAAAACTTTATGCTCCATCAAATTGGATAATCTAAAAGAGATGGATGGGGGCTAGTGTACCAGACAGCTTCAGGTTCGCTGAGATGAACTTCCAGACAAGGCACAGTTATGGAGGAAGGGATTTATTGAAGCTTACAGATCCAGGGGAAGTTCCATAACGGCAGAGGAAGCTGGCCTGCATTTACAGGTCCAAGCAGAGAGAGAGAAGCACAAGCCAAGAGCCAGAAGCCACACAGCACAGCACACTTCAGGAACTCTACCTAGGCACACTTTGCATATTTTTAGATTGAAATCTCAAACCCACCACCACACCTTAAGATCCACCCATTGATACCACCTCCAACTAAGTGGCTTCAGGTGCAAACTACAAACTAATAAAACCCTGAATACATTGGGGGCCATCCCCTCAAACTGCAACATTCTGCCTCTGGCCCACAATAGATTCATAACCATCACACATTGTAAATTGTATTCAGAGCAATTTCAAAGGTCTCCTTAGTCTTGACCAGCTTAAGATAATGAGTCAAATAAGTTGAATACTTTCAACATATAAAGGCAGAGTAACATTTTCAACTGATATAAGGCAGAGCAGAGAAAGACTAAAGCAATGCAAACTCAACACCATCAAACAAATACCAAACTTTTGCAGTTCAAGTCCAATACAACCAGAGACTGACAGTCTCCAGATTTTCCAATTCTACCCCTCCAGCTGGCCAGAGTAGCCATGGAGCACTTCCATCCCAGGCAAACAGTGCCCTCCATGGAAGCCCTTGGACAGTCCTGGTATATCCAAAACATCTTCAGGTATTCATGCAAACCATGGTCCATCTTCCAAAGGCTCTTCCAGCCTATCAGGACATTACACCCTGCCTCATGCTGCATCTCAGCAGCAGCTCCTGGAACTGTGTGCACTTCATGACCACTCCACATATTTTTCATGCTTCTAAAACTAATACCTGGTGTGCAGGACACAGCCATATTCTTAATTCAGGGTAGAAATAAATCGTAACCTTGAAAAACAGGTTCCTTTTTCAGTCAACTCTTTCCTAAAGTGTTTGCATTTCTAGAATAGTGTTTCCTCAGGCACCCTTTCCATTGTTTTCATGTAAAGCAGTTGGGCCATCTTCCTTAAGATTGCTAATGTGTTGACAATAGCAACTTCAGTAACATAAAACCAGCCTCAGTGCCTGTAATTTTAACTTGCTGGAGGTTTTCCAGCTTAAAATCTTAAATCTCTCGGTCCAATATCTTTAGCAAAGCACATCATTCCATTACAAATTTAACCTTGATCAAACTCTCTGGGACTGAGAAGCAGAACACAGCCAGCTGTTATGCCAGTATCCCAGTTCCAACAAAGTTTTCTGCAGTCTTTCCTTCCCCTTAGAAAGCTCATAAGCCAAGCCTCGAAGTTCAATGCTGTCTGCCCTTAGCATTCTCAGACTTTCATCAGAATAGTCCATAAAACTTGGCTTACCACTCCAGAAGACATTTTCAGTTGCAAGCACCAAGTCCATGCCTATTCCTCCAAAACAAAGGTTCCAAAAGATGAACATCCACATAGTCAGGTTCATCTCAGCCCACTCCTCAGTACCAAGTTCTGTAGCAGACAGCTTCAAGTTCTCTGAGATGAACTTCTAGACCAGGCACAGTTTTGGAGGAAGGAATTTCTTGAAGCTTACAGATACAAGGGAAGTTCCACAATGGCCTGCCTTCACAGGTCCAAGCAAAGAGAGAGAATCACAAGCAAAAAGCCATAGAGCACAAACATACTTCAGGAACTCCAGCTAGGAACACTTTGCATATATTTACATATATATATATATATTTTTTTTTTAGGTGGCTGCAGATGTAAACTACAAACTAATGAAACACTGAAAACATTGGGGGCCATATATTCAAACTACCACAGCTGGAGAGATTGCTTAGCAGTTAAGCCGATTGCCTGTAAACCCAAATAACTCATGTTTGTGTCTCCAGGTCCCACATAGCCAGACACACAGTAACACAAGTGTGCAATGTCTGGCATATGCCAAAAAGGGGCTCATGGGTCTGAACATCATTCACAGTGTTTTAAGCATCCTCTTTCTCTTTCTCTCACTCTCCTCTCTCATATACAAATAAATAAATAAATGTAATGAATGGATTTGTAGATGTTCCTACCTGACCAAAGCTAAAGCAAGATGAGATAAATCATTTTATTTTTAAATCTTTAACAATTGAAGAGATTGGAGTAGTAATGAAAAGAAATCACCCAACTAATAAAATCTAGGCACAGAAGGATTTGCTGCAAAATTCTTCCATGCCTTTAAGGGAGATCAAAAACTAATGCTTCTCAAATTATCCTATAAAATATAAAAGTAAGGAATAATTTCAAATATTTTCTTTCAAGTCAGTATCACTTTGATATCAAAAGAAGAGGAAGGAAGAAAATGAATAAAAGAGATACAAACTAGAATGAAGATATCAAATTACCCTTGTTTATAGATGATATGATTCTATATTTAAGAAACCCTAAAGACAACAGCAACAACAACAATTACAAAAAAAAAAATACTCCTAGACTGATGAACACTTTCAACAAGGTGGTAGGACATAAAATTACACACAAGTGTCAGTAACTTTCATATACACTAATCACAAACATTTTGAGGAAAAAAAAATCAGGAAAATAGTCCCTTTTGCAATAACCACAAAATTAGATGTCTTGGAAGAACCCTAACCAAGGAACTGAAAGACCTCTACAAAGAAACCTTTAAAACTCTGAAGGAAAAAATTGAAGAGGACTCAAGAAGATGGAGAGAACTCTCAGGCTTAAGGATTGAAAGAAATAATACCATGGAAATGGCCATGCAGCAAAAGCAATATGCATATGCAATGCAATTCCAATGAAAATATCAACACCATTCTTTACAGAAATAGGAAAAAAATCTCAAAATTCATATAGAAACACAAAAGTTCTCAGACAGTCAAAATGTCCTCACCAAAAGGCATATTGATGGTGGTATCACCATACCTGATTTCAGGATATTCTGCAAACCTATAGTAATAAATACACCATAGTACTGACGCAAAAACAGACACATAGATCATTGTAATAGAATATTCATTTATATATTAAAGTAACTGCAGCTAGATGATCTTTGACAAATAGTCCAAAACACACACTGAAGAAAAGACAGCATTTTCAACAAATGGTGCTGATGTAACTGAATAACTCATGTATAAGAATGAATCTAGACCCTCTTTTCTTATTCTGCACAATAAATTAACACTAAACGGATTATGTACCTCAATAAAAGTCCTGAAAACTTTGAAAAGAGTAGAGGAAAAAGTGGGCAGGACACTCCAAGATATGGACATAGTGAAAGATGTTCTGAATAAGACTTCAGTAGCACAGGGAATAAGACACTCAATCATTGGAATGTGTTAAAAGTAAAATGCTAGTTTACAACTAAGCAAACCAATTACAGAGGCAATAGATAACTTACAGAATGGGAAAACACCTTTGCTAGATACACATTTACAGAGGTTTTATACCTCGAATATGCAAAGAACTAAAAAAAAAAACCCTAAGATAAAAAAAAAAAAAAAACAATCAACCTAGTCAAAAAAAAAAATGGGTAGCAAACTGAACTGAGAGCTCTCAAAAGAAGAAATTTTAAAAAATGGACAATGAGCAACTAAAAATGTTCTTCATCTTTCGTCATCAGGGCAATGAAAATGAAAATTACTTTGACCCTAATGTGGTGGCACAGGCCTTTAATTCACTAGTGAGGCTGAGGTAGGAGGATTGCTGTGAGTTCTAGTCCAGCCTGAGACAACTTAGTGAGTTCCAGGTCAGCCTGGGCTAGAGTGAGATCCTACATTGAAAACAAAACAAAACAAAACAAAAAAACTACTTTGAAATTCCAGAATGGGTATCATCAAAAGAAAAATATCAAATGAGGGCTGGAGAGAAGGCTTAGCAGTTAAGGCACTTTCCTACAAAGCCAAAGGACACAGGTTTTATTCCCTAGTACCCACATAAGCCAGATGCAGAAGGTGGCGCATGCCTGTGGAGTTTGTTTACAGAGGCTGGAGGCCCTGGCATGCCCATTCTCTCTCTGTGTCTTCTCACTCTCAAATAAATAAATAAAAATATAATTAATTTTAAAAAAGAAAAATAGCAAATGATAGCAAATGTTGGTGAGAGTGTGAGGAAAGAGGAACCCTCATTTATTATTGATGGGAATGTACACTTCTCCAGCCACTATGGAGATAAGTATGGAGGTTTAACAATACATGCTCAGCCATGCTTATTGCTTCTCTATTCACAATAGCCAGGAAATGGAATCAACCCAGATGCCTATCAACTGCTGAATGGTTAAAGATTTAGGTGAGGGGGATTGACACACAAAACTAAAGTGTGAATCACTACTACAGAAACTTACTTCTTGGTTAGCTACCTAAAAGATATAATGAGAGAGATAATTTTAGCAGAAGCATCCTGCAGGGGTTAAAAGAGATTTACTGTAAAATTATATGTTATGTGTAAATCCAAGTGTCAAAATTGAGTCATGCACACATAATGAGTTGTTAGTCTCTAAGGCCCATGAGGCCTCCAAAACATTGCAGGCCAGTGCCAAAGCACTTGGTTATCCACCAGAACTACGTGGTAATATCCACTTGCTGACGACATCATGGGCTACAGACTAAAGACATTAAGAAGTCAAGCTGTAACTCACATGGGATATATCTCCTGCTGGCTAGCTTTCATAGTGCTAGAAAGCACTATGTGAACTGATGGTGGTTAAAAGCCATCAACCATATGAATAAACAGTGGATCTTGCAAGCTACAAAATTAACCACCCAGGCAAGAGGTACTCACTGGTTCAGTAGTGGTATATTAAGTTATGGGGGTTATCAACTTCTCTCTGTTTGCATATGGAGCCCACTCAGTGGGAGGGAGGGAATTCATGCCTGTCACTAAGTACTAAGCCTTTGGTCTGGAAAGTCATTGACCCTAGAGGGAAGTTTATACTGATCTTTCACTAAATGAAGATGTTATGTCTATCAAAACCCTTCTAAGTGTATAAGTTTATACCTTGCGATCAATGCTGTTCTCACTCTTTGTTAGAAAACCTTCTTTTTTTTTTTTTTTTTTTACAGATAGTGCTGTGTACTAGGGTGACTCAAGACCCATAAAATGATAAAAACGGAAAGTTCAGTGTCTGAACAATTCATCACAATTTCACCCCCCCATGGCTCAGCAAATATTTTAGTGGATTAAATAACAGTGCTGCTCTTACTGCTAGCCAAAGAACCTTCTCCAAGGAGATGGTGTTAGTTACTGAGGTGACTCAAAATACATCAAAGCAAAAAATAAGAGGATGCTTATAGCTCAACACTGAAGAAGATGTCTAACATGACCTCCAAGGCTCAGGGAACATTGTGGAAGAGGAGGTGGAAAAAATGTAATAGCCAAAGGGTGAGAGCTCATACTGTGATGCATTGCCCTCCCCACAGGAACTGGTATATTCATGGCTTGGCTCCACAGTAATTACTGATATCCAGACTTAAAGGACCCTCAGTGAAATGGGATGGAGGAGAGGAACAAAAGAGAACAATCCAATGTAAATATGACCAGTTTGCTACAAGTTTATATATTAAAGTTGCCAATAAAAAAATCTTAAAACCAGTACATAACCCATTCTCATTTTAAAAGCAACAATAACAAACAAATATAAAAAAACTATTTTTATATAGCCGGGCGTGGTGGCGCACGCCTTTAATCCCAGCACTCGGGAGGCAGAGGTAGGAGGATTGCCGAGAGTTCGAGGCCACCCTGAGACTACAGAGTGAATTCCAGGTCAGCCTGAGCTAGAGTGAGACCCTACCTCGAAAAACAAAAAAAAAAAAAAAACTATTTTTATGAATTCAAAATTAGCATCTTACCTTCTGAATCTAAACACTACAAACATGAAGGATACTTGATAGATGTCATAATGTTGTATCCAGGGTTTATATGTTCCTATAAAAATAAATGGGTTATAAAATCTCAATATATACTTTGTATGGTTGAGACCTTGCAGGACCATTGGTGCACTTTTGTTCTGTGGTAAGAGGAATAATTATAACCAACTCAAAGGCAGGGGTTTAACAGAACACCCCCAAGAAAAATTAGCCTGTGGTTAGGGAGGTCTTAGGCCCTTGGGAGTCCATGTAACCTGCTACTACTGATTTGCTAAATGGACAGGATGTCAAATTGCCTTCCAAATATCTATGTTTATAGCCATAGATTAGTGAAATTGTTAGCCTCCATCAAAGACATTTCTTTTTGCAGTGTACAGAGATGCATAGCTAATGAAAGTTTTGAAAATAAGTGAAGACTGTATGCTCAGCCCTAAACAGTACAACTATATCACCTGCTTCAAGACTCAGGAACATCAGGGAAGAGTGGATGGGAAGATTGTTAAGGAATGTGAACATTCCTCCACGATGTGGGAGGGGTTCACAACATCCCACTCTGCCCAGAGAAACTATGGGCAGTTAATGGTTGCTGGGGGAGGGGTAGGCAGATTTTCAGTGGTGTAGACACTGGTAAGTTGCCTACACTCAAGTAAACAACCCCCAACCCACTATCACAGCAGTAATACTAATTTAATTCAGGGGGTCACAAATAAACACAGCAAGTATAAAGTACATTAGTTGGGAAGAAGGATTTTGTTTAGTAGGAAGGAGATTGCCCCAGTTGAATCTAAATTTTCTCTGTTCAAAGAAGCTGCTTCTTTGGTTCATTTCAATAGCTCCAGCAAGTTAGAACAAGCTTTTTCAGTTATAAGAGTTTTAAGTATGTAGCTGTAGAATGAAGTTAAACTGATATAAGCATTATGAGCGAGGTTTATGCTCAGTAAATGGTAGCTACAATTATGAAAGAAGTACAGTAAGCATGAGAATGGGAAGAGGAGTTAAGGAAAATGATAAAAAAAAGAAAAACACAGAAGGTCATTGGAGGAAGGAAGTGAGGAATTTTTTAAGTGTTGCTGTAATTTTGTACATTGTTAGTCCAGTTAGCAGGACATCATACAGAGATTGAAATGTACCTCCATCTATTGAAAGTTGGAAAACTACCAGGAGGAATTAAAGTTGGAAGTGACAGATAATACCAGATAGTCTTTTCACTGGGAAGGATGAGTGGACTCATTAATAGCATCATTTTTGAAATTAAAGCCTGACATAGATAATACACACCAAAAATAATGCAATCAGTGTGTTTTCCTGTAAGAGCACACTTGAGTTCTCTGAACACTTTAATTCTATTTTTCCTTCTTGGAGAAAATGACATATTTCCTGTTTACAAGTAAAAGGCAAGAATTGAGCAGAATTCTGGTATTTCTTAGAACAGCATTCCCCTTAAAATTACGTTGAAATTCATAATTGAGGATTTTGAACTTATTGCTATATAATTCTAAGAACTGTGTATCATTTTTGACCAAAGGTTTTCGATTTGCACCTTAACTGTCAAAATATAAACTTAGAGCAGAAATATATATATGTGTGTGTGTGTGTGTGTATACCAATTAAGAATATAAGGTATTAATCTATTAGATATCATAGGAAAATTATGAAGAATAAATATGTATATATACACATACATCATATATATATATATATATATATATATATATATATATATATATATATATGTATATATTGTGTCATCCACCATAGAATTAATCTTGACTAGAAATTTATTTTGTATACAGAATTATTCTATAAATTTCTTGACTCTTTCCTTCCTGTTTTACACCGCCACCTTGACAAGAGTTCTCGTTCCTTAACTTGTATGTTTTTATATTAGAAATTACTTCACTAGATGATTTATGACATCCATTTTCTTTTATAATTATGAATGTTAAATCTGGCTTAATCACATGAAAAACCACATGAAATTTCATCATGACATGAAATCTGCCTCAAACTTAATATAAAGCTCATTTTTTCTCAGTCCACTTCTCTTTCTCTCTCCTTCTCTTCCTGCCTTTATTCTTGCATACAATGAGACATGAATAAGTACTGTATATAAACTCTCACCAACTAAACAATTTCTCATAATACAATGCTAAAATATACAGTATAGCTCAACTCATTATGTTTAGATTATTATTAGATCATTTAGATTGTTTGGCATCTCTGAAAAATAACTGATGGTGCTGATGAGATGTCACTGAAAACATCAACACTTTCATTATTTTTCTCAATAAGTTTGTGATAAAGATTAAGTCCTTAATGTTTGGTATATGAGCATATATATATATTAATATTTTGTTACATGACAATAAAAATTGAAGTCACTTTATTATATAACTTTTATGAGGCAGATTGCCTGTTACAAAATTGTTCAATATGGCAAAAAAAAGTCATTTTAAATGCCCTGTGATCTTAATTTTCATGGTAGCCTCCATATTCAAGTATTTGTTAGGAATATTGAAAGTAGGCATAACTCTTCTTCTGTTGTCCTGTTTTCTTGTTAATAAATTCTAATCCTTCTTGCCATACATCAAAAGGTATAATTTAAATATATATATTTTTTACTTTAGTAACACTCTATTGTATTAAAGTTACTTGAAACCATAGCAGCGTTCAACCTCAGGGATTTAAAGAAAATAAAACACTAGTCTGAACTGAGGACCAAAAATAGACTATTAAGCAAAGTTCCCTTTGCTACATAAAACAGATTTAGAAATACGAACACTAAGTAAACATTCTCTGTCTACCTCCTCCTACAGTTTTTCATTTTTATGGGCTTTTGGTGTGGATGTTTCTAAATTGCTGTACCAATAAGGCACTAGGTATCCAGTCTCTTTGGAAATGAATTCCCATCAGGGAGCCATCAAATTTTGCAGACCTGAAAACTTTAATCATTTTACCTCCAACTCTTCTTGAAGAGATTTTACACAGCATGAATGTAGTAAGAATGTTACACCTGTTGGCCATAAAATGCACAATGAAAAAGATTATATATTAACTTCAATGTGGGAATTAAAATAGTGTGCACAACATGTTCCTAGTATAAAACATTTCAATGTGGCGACTATCATATAGTGTACTGAATATTTTTGGCAGATTTTTTGTAATTTGCATAAAGTTGTTTCACAAACTATTTTCCTTTGGATCACTTATCCTGATAGATGTTTTGGAAATATAAGCATAAATGTATATATACTCTCTTATAAAGTTCTACTTGAGGGTATCCCATATTGGGGATTTGTCTGTGAAAAGTCAACAATACTAAATAGTACATTTAATGTAAAGCCAGTATCAACAAAATTAATGCAGTTAACTTCCTTTTATCCAGAGATAGTCAAATCTATTTGCTAACATAAAATTCTCTGACTCACATCATGTGTCTTTATTTGGTCCCCAAAAGACCTCTTAGAAAATATGTTGATAGGAGTTTCATTTCTGAATCAAAATAGGAAATCATTGCTAATTTCAAACTCTGTCACTCCAATGTTATTCTTCAGGAGTATTTTTCTTAAGAACAGTGTTGTTATGAAAATGTTATCTCCTTTCTGCACAGAATGCTTACGTGTCAATACAATGAAACACACAGACATACTTCGACAGTTAACATCTGCCTCCATCTTCACCGTCTACCAGGAAATAATCAAGTCTTTCATCTATTCTGAAAATTCTTCCTTTGATCTTACTTTCACCCTCAAGACAAAGTCCTATCTTGTGCATTCTTTTGATTGCGATCGTGTCAAGTTACTTATAGTTCTATTCAGACTATGTTAGATAGCCCACTTTCATTTACTTAAACGAAACATATATTTTCACACATCTGTTCCTCTTATTCTACTGTATTTTTCCAGAAAAACATTTCCATAGTTTTGCCTACTGAAATAATGTAGTTATTTCAAAAATTATTTCATTTATGACTTGATTTTATAGTTTTCTTAGTTCTGATTCTCATAGTAACTACTCCATTCTTTTGCTTGTTCACAGGCTACTGCTTATAGCTCTGATTAAACTTACATTTAATTTTATCTTTTCCCCTCAGTGTTGTGAATGTATTAAACACAGGGCCTTACATGTGCTACATGTGCTCCATTCCATTGAGTTATGCATCTTTATTTCTTTTAAAAAAAATCATTTTAATATATCTCTTCCTGTTCTTATCTTGAATTCCTAATCTACCTGCCTTAGCCACTGAGGTACATAGGATTGGAGACATGTACCAGCATATATGGCTTATCTTTTTTTTTCACTATTATAAAGAATATTAATACATGAACATATTGAGAATTAGTTATATTCTCATTGGATTCTATTCTCATGCCACCACTATCCCCCCCCAACAGGCCTAGCCCACTGGAGGGCACTCCTCAGAGGGATTATCAATTCAATATTCACAGTAAATATTATTTTATAAGATTGGTATTCCTGTGCTTATAGAGTGGAATTCTCTTGAGATCCGGGTGCCATATTATATATATATATATATATATATATATATATATATATATATATATATAAACTGTTCATTTAATATAGTGTTGTGCATTGACTGGATAAATGCTGATAAGTTGAACTTGGATGGTATCTTTATTTACTTCAATTAAGAAAGTTTTGGGCTGGAGAGATAGCTCAGCAGGTAAGGTGCTTACTTGCAAAGCCTAAGAACCCAGGTTCGATTCCCCAGTACTCATGTAAAGCCAGATATATAAAGTGCTGCATGCATCTGGAACTTGTTTGTAGTGGCTAGAGGCCTGGTCATAACCATTCATATTTTCTATCTCTCTCTCTCTCTCAAATATTTTTTTTAAGTCTTAAAAAAATAAAGTTCCACATTAGGTCATTGCACATCACATGTTTAATCCCAACATTTGCAAAGCTGAGGTAGGAGGATCACAGTGAATTCACAGTCAGCCTAGCCTACAATGTGAATTCCCAGTAAGCTATGCCAGAGTGAGTGAGACATCACTTTTAATAACAACAAAAAGAGAGTCACACACTCACTCACACACTTATGGGTCTGATGGAATTGCTCATTCAGTTAAAGGGCTTGCTTTGAAAATGCACAGAGCTGAATCCAGACCTCCATCACTCAAACAAATGTTAACTGGGCATGGAAACCCACTGTATTCCCAACTCAGGAAAAGTGGAGACAGATAATCCACATACCAAACTAGCTATCAATCCTTGCTAAATCATCAATTGCTTTGTTCAAATGTATGACTCAGGATCAATATATAAGGTGAACAGTGATTGAGAAAGATATAGAGCTTTGGTCTCTGGTTTCCACACAGATATGCACATATGTGCATGTGTGCCTGCACATCCATGTACACATAAGCATAAAGCAAACACATCCACACATTTATGTACATCCCATACACATGCTTATGTGATATATTCTTGAAATACTGGAATTTGAAATGTTTAGTTTACCCTGAACTAAATTTCTCTTTAATTTTCATACTTTAACTTCTTTAAGTTGCTTATCCTCACCACTCAAAACTTTTATTCTAGAGAAAGACAGTGTGTTTATTTTCTAAGTAGACCATCAATATCCTTTCTTTGAATTTTATCTTGAAATAAACAGCATCAGAGACCTCATGACTGTAACATTTTGATAACTTCTGTTCTCTACCATTATGCTAAATGAAGGCTGAAATGATTCATGAGGGAGATATTGGGGGGCAATACAAAAGTGAACAATATGACTTTATAGGACAAACAATGAAAGCCACATTGTTCTCACTGTCTCTATCTCTGCTTCTGGATTCCAGAATACTGGGAAATTCAAATGCTATGTCAAACAAATAAATAACATCACAAAATGCAGGTAAATACTAAGATAAAGCTCTATTAAGCATCACTTTTTTATGTTCTCAAAAAAAACACCAAGAATAATAGGTAGAAATAAATTCAACATTGTTCCCAAAGAAGTGGTATGAAGAGGACTGTATGTAGGCATACAGGCTCTTAATGATTTTGTAGTGGAAAGAAACATTCAGCAGTATTCTTAAAGGCATAAATGATATAAGGTTCAAACTTCCCACAAATATGGTTCTCTTTTTCTTGCCTGCACTGTGAATCAGTGATAAACATAAAATATAATGATGGATGATCACTCCATCAACTCAATTCTGAAAGTAAAACAATTATAACAAGGCATACAATGTAAATATGAAATTTTAATACATGCTATCTCCCAACAGACATTGGTAAAATGAAAGTACATAATTTCAATATTCACAAAATGTTGAATAGATATGAAATGAGAAGATAATATTTCTGAAAATATACCTAATAAATCATGTAATCATTCATCATGACCACAGAAAATTATTGCAAGTTTTTAGGTATGATAAGTTCACTCTTCCTTCTACCTCTGTCGAAAAACCAATAAGCCACTAAAAGACATCCCAGTTTCCAAAGTCTAAGATACAGAGAATAAAATTAATCCAAACCAAAACAATAACAATGACAAAACAAAATCTCCTCAAGATTCTTTTGTGCCCAAATAAGTTCATCTTCCTAGATGACAGACCTGTCCCAGTAAGTGTGTAAGCACTGATCCCAAAGCACTAAAATGTCCATGTACAGGCCTAGATTCTTGGTAGTAAACTCAAATCTCCCATCTCCCCATGGGTCCCAGAGCATAAATAACACGAACACAGAGCTAATAAGCGGACTCATATTACCCTTTGCTGTGGCTTTCAGGAAACCTTTCATCAAATTTATTGTCAGAGCTACTGCACATTATTGTGTTCTTTATTAGTCATTCTTCTCCCTGAAGATTAATTCATGGCTTTATGAAGCTGCGTGTTCCAGAGTAACAGATGATTGCAAGTAAGTTAAAAGGTGTCACATTCGCATCTCTATAGACACACAGAATTGTGGTCAAATACCTGATGACATTCTTGACATAGTACAATGGCTTAAACTTCTCATGATAACTCTGTCTTTGTGACACTGCCAAAATTGGGATCTTTAAGGGCAATTAAGATTTAGGAAAGACAGATCATGCAGAAGAATTGCTCTAAAATGTGCCCTCAACTACATTTATAAAATGACAGTCTACCCATAAGAAAAGGAATAGTTTATTAATATCACAGGAACTTATTTTTGATCACCTTGATGTCATGATTGTAAAAAATAGACCAGATTAAATAAAACATCTACCGGATGTTGTAAACAGGTGTCATATACCTAAATTCCAAGAGGATGAATTGACACTGGTTTAAGCAGATACCTATGAAAAGAACTCTGAAATTATAATAAGTTGATTCCCTTAATGAAAACTTGGTATTTATTGACATGGCTTGCCATTATATCTGTTCTTTCCTTCACCTTTTCAGTAACTTTTGCCTAGTACCTGCCACCTATATTTCTAGACACCAAGTAAACAAGTTCATCCTTTTAATTGAAAAAAATCCAAGTTGTTTTAAATTCAATGTGCAGGAACAATTAAATGGAAATTAAATTTATCATTTAAACATCTTTAAGGGTATTAGCAAACAGAACCATATATAAAGCAAAAGTTGAATTTCCAGTGCAGTTTACCAGTATGTTCAGTTCAGAGAATATTTATGCTACTCACACCTCAAAATGGATTTTTATTATACTGATTGGTCAAATTTAATGAACATTATAATTGTTTTTATATTCTTTTAAAAATATTCTTGTATAATAGCTAATACTGAAAAATAATAGTAATGGTTCAATTTTCCATTCTGAGTCATATCTTGCACCACCTGTAAAAGCAATATTAAAGCCTCTCTCTCTCTCCATATATATATGTGTGTTATTTTTACATATATTATATATATATATGTGTGTGTGTGTGTGTGTGCATGTGTGTGTGTGTTTGTGTAATTTTACAAGCTGTTACTATGTACCAGACACTATACTAAGTATTGCAGATGAATAAACAAGTGACTCTATAACTTAGGCATAGATAAGGAAAACTGTGATAGTTCAATGAGGTAATGAAAAATGAATGCAGCTTTACAAAGAACAGAGGACAAAATATTTTTATCTATGCTACCTGGGTTATATTTTTATTTCCATTCTACCTGGGATAAAGGAGAAAAATTGGATGAAAAAAGAACATAGGATATTTTCATAAATTGTACCTTAATAGTTTTGATTTATGTATCTCACAAATCTGAATTATTTACAAACATGATTGTTCAATAGATTACTTCTTCTGTATAAAATAAAAGAAACTTGTTTGGGATGAAAAGAGAAATCTTTTTCACCATTCTAATAAGAGATGCCTGATGGCTTCACACAATTACCAGTTTTGTGAGGTGTAGTTTGTATATATTTGATTTCCTGACTAAATGCATGTAATGATTGGTTGGTAATTATAAAACTCAGTGATTCATTTAATCGTGATTAGAAAAATAGCACCTGCATGGAAAATTATTTTCACATTATGAGTTAAAAGAAAGTTAAGGGAAAAAGAAACAGGCTGTCATGAATTAGTGTGAACTAAATTCTACTGGTTTTCTTAGTTTCACCAGTTTTGGCAATGCCAACTGAGGTTCATGGGGAGTTTTTCTTTTAGAACTATTATCTACAAAATTTTGTTCTGAAGAACATTTTCCATTGAAAATAGTGTTTCAATAATGCTAACACAGTTTAGTAACTAACCAATAAAAGTAAATTAAAAGTATGCATTATCATGCACTTAAAATGCAATTAATTTAGCTATATTAAAAGGTAGGAGTAGAGGTGTACAACTTTAATCCCAGAAGTCTGCAGTCTGAGGTAGGAGGATTGGGAGTTCGAGGCCATCCTGGGTCTACAGAGGGATTTCCAGCTCAGCCTGGGCTAGAGGGAAACTGTACCTTGAGAAAAAAAATAAATAAATAAAATTAAGCTATATTATATGGAAATATATGGGAACACGATTTGATGATTTTAAATAAGTTTACTAATTTCATTCTTGATTAAGATTTATTTATAATCCTCTTTCACATTTTTTCATCTTAACCTGAAAGTTTTTCTAGGATAAAATGTTCTAATTAATTAACTTGCAAGCAGAGAAGAGAGACAGACAGATGGAATGGGTGTGTCAGGACCTCCAGCAGCTGCAAATGAACTCTAGATGCATGCACCACTTTTTGCATCTGGCTGTGTATGGGCACTGGGGAATCAAACCTGAGTTGTTAGCCTTTGCAGGTAATGCCTTAACTGCTGAGCCATTTCTCCAGGCCCTAATTAATATACACATATTTATGTTTTTACTGTTTTTTTTTTTTTAAAGTAGGGTTTCGCTCTAGCGCAGGCTGTCCTGGAATTCACTATGTATTCTCAGGGTAGCCTTGAATTCAAGGCGATCCTACCTCTGCCTCCCGAGTGCGGGGATTAAAGGCATGCACCACCACCAGCCCATGTTTTCACTTTTTATTGAAAATTTCCATAATTGTAAACAATATCCCATGGCAATTCTATTCCTTCCCCCCACTTTACCCTTTGAAACTCCACTCTTCATCATATCCCCTCTTCCTCTCAATCAGTCTCTTATTTTATTTTGATGTCATGATCTAATTAATATTTTTAAGCATTTGTCTCTATTTATTTTCTTAGAAAGAAGTGGGCATGGCAGGACCTCAAGGTAACTGCAAATGAACTCCAAATGCACGTGCCACCATGTGCATCTGGCTTACATGGGTTCTGAAGAATCAAACCTGGATCCTTAGGATTTATAGTCAAGTGCCTTAATGACTAAGCCATCTCTTTAGCGCCCCTAATTAATTTTGAATAAGCCCTTATTAGACAAGTTTCTTAACAGAACTGGTTCCTTAGTCCACAAATGGGATCCTTGTTGTCTTTGTATTGGTATTCCCACTTAATTAATATTTTCAGGTATTTATGACTTAAAGTAGTACAATTTGGTAAAACTTTTTAAAGCCTTGCATTTTTTAGATACAAGTGTTATATTTTCATATTCTTAAAGAATCAAATATTTCCCAAAGCTTATGCAAACATAACAAAGACCAAAACAAATAAAAGAAACCCTAGAACTTCTGGAAAATAAGACATAGTTTTGCAAATGTCTACCTCCTATCCTAGTTGATAAAAATTCTCCTTTGGCTATAGAATATGAATGGTCTGAATTTTGTAAAGCAGCGATAAGAATTGACAGCTTTATATGCAGAAGTAGAGTATTTGAAAATCAGTTTACATTAAATCATCTATGACATCATGCCCTCTCATATTTGAAATGGGTATTTAAAAATAAATCCACTGTTTTTTTCCTTTCAAAGAAAGAATATAAACATAGCCTCCAAGACTTCAGAATGGCAAAGTGAGATTATCAACTGAAAGTACTGATAAACCTGATCAAATTTGACAGTAACTAATAACTCAGACTTTGACATTTATCCAATGACTTATCCAAGGATTTATCCAAAAATTTCTTCAATTATCACTGTTAAACTTTAATAAGGAAAAGTGTGGCATATAAACTTAGGGATGTAAGCACTATACCTACGTTTCTCCTTGAAATCATCATGGATCTACCACTGCAAGACAGAAAATGAAAACCTGGCAATCTCACTGCTGCATGGTATCTTATTTTGATTTAAAGAACAAAATTCCATGTTCGTTGATATTATTAACACAAATGGACAAAAGGGATCACAAATATGGAATCTTATTATTATAAGATTGATGATCTTATATGACCCTGAACATGCTGAAAATCTTATCTTGAAGTACTAGCAAATAGATAGGTATGAAAACATATTTCTGTCAGTGTATACTATTTTGTTATGTTATCTCAAGGAAAGTAATATTTAGTTCTATAACATTTTCTATATTTTGAATAAGCTTTAATATATTCCCTAACAGTCCACATACTGAAATTCAATCCACATTGAGAAACATCAATAAAACTGACAATGATTCTATGAAATGATCAGCATGAGAAAATACAAGCAAAGCCCTCCCAATTCAATTGAAGTGACTGTTAAAGGTGGAGAGCAAGAATAAACAGATTCACACTCTCTGTCTAAAGCCATATGATTACCTGAATCACCACAGGAGTGTTCCATTTATTAATCCTCAGCAAAATATTTGCAAGCTGAATCCACAAGCGTTTGCAAAGTATTGTATAAAACATTGAGTTATATAAGGATTTAGGGTTGGTTTAAATTTTACAGCAAATAATATACTATGTACTATTATTGGAAAAAAACAATTATGTGATTGACTATTAAACAGGAAAGTAATTTGACAAAATCAAACACTAACTCAATAACATCCTCAAGAAACAGTAAAGTCTGAAGAGGAATTGTTTAATTCAGGAGATTCACATGAAGGGCAAATGTATTATTTTGAGTGGGAGTCACAGAGATCTTATCAAAAAGGTAGATATAAAGCTAGAGAGATGTCTTACTGGTTAAGACATTTGTGAAGCCTAGGGACCCAGGTTCATTTCCCCAGTGCTCATGTAAAGCCAGATGCGCAGTGACGCATGTGTTTGGATTTCGTTTGCAGTGCTGGAGGCCCTGGCACCCCCTTTCTCTCTCCTATCTCTCTCTGCTTTCAAATGAATAAATAAAAATATTTAAAAATAAAGGAGAAAACAAGAAGGTAGATAGAAACAAAACATTGGAATAGTATAAAATATTTCAAATGAATGTAAGATCCTAACAAAAAGGGGAAAATGAATGTTATGCTTTAATTTGTATCAGCAAATAAGTATTTTTTATTAGTTATGTATATACTCAGTGTGTGAACAGCACGTGTTGGTACAATCCTTACTCTCATCCCTGCCCCCGCCCCTCTCCAAAGGGACCCTCCTCCATGGGGATGCCAGTTACCCCATGGGATTGTGGGTCATACATTATAGGGGAAGCCATCAGTTATGGGGAAGAGGTAATATCTCTGTGTGTAATGTCCCAACTTGTGGCTCTAACAATCTTTCATTAAAATGTTCCATTACAGGATATGGTTTTAGGTTACAAGCTTAGAATGCCAAAGAATCAGATTTTCAAAGCCATCATGACAAATTTTCACAAATTGTTCAAACCTTATCTTATTTATTCCAATATAATAGCATTAAATAGTGCATTATAAACATGAGCTATTACTTAAGGTGGTTCACCTAAGGTTAGAATTAAAAGAAGATAAAAAGTGGACAAAGCAATGCTAACTGTTTAACATGAATTCAGAATCCCTCTATGGATGTACAATATATGCAGACAAGATTTTGTAAAAAAAATGCTATTTTCTGATTTCTCAGCTTCTGATCATGTCCATATGTCATTAATTCAAACAACACAGTTAGGTAAAAATGACGTCTATTTCAACAATTTGATTTTACTACTGATTAGAATTCTTTGTGTGCTATTCAAATACATATACTTAACAGATCTCATCAACATCTGTATAACTTTTGCATACTTATGATCATACTGTGAGTTTTCTGAATTAGTAGCACATTTGTTGTTATGTGACTTAATGACCAGAAAGTGCCTTTTGATTTGCCTTGTTCTCTTTTGAGGTTTGTAGTCTTTTGTTCATTTGTCTTTTTTCCACAAATCTTATAGTACTTATATTATCTAGCAAGATATTCTCATACTCTATTTCATCGGTGACTTTCAGAGAGATCAGAATGACATGTTTTTGATATTGGGCACACACCTAGATCCATGTCTGTATTCTAGTGGCATTTAAGAATGACTGGCTGATTTAAGAAATGCAGTAATCCTGATGCCAAGGAGAACCATGTCTTCCTGAATATTTTGCATGGTCTTTTCCTCTGAAATGTCTTCCTTTACTTCTCTTTATCATTTGTTGTAGCCATGTGCTATTTCATAAACATACTGATATATTTCAGGCTTGAAGCATTTGCATTTACTCCTTTGCATGTCTGGTTAAGTCTTCCCTAGCTGATCACACATGGCTAATTCTCTCACTTCATTCAATTCTCATATCATGAATGAAAGAATCATGTCCAAGTTAGGGAAAGTATGTCTACCTACACCCATTCTATTCTATATTGCAATCAATGTTACTGAAGTGTAATGTTGATAATTATATGTTGAATTTTCTAAAGGGAAAAACAATTTGCATAGTAGAGATATAAGCACAACAGGATTGCCAAAATAGTTTCCAAAATAATTTGATATCATTAAGTTGGCATAATCATATTTCAATGAACTTATGAAATTTCTGTAAACTTATTTTTAATTCATATTTTGAATGAGAACTGGAACTGTGCTGTTTGTACTATTACTTTGAATCTCTAAATGTTTCATTTTTTACTCTTACTCTGGAACTGTCACCATTTTTTAACATGTTCCATTGTCAATTCATGTAATTAGCATATGTCAGCTCATATTAGCCATTTGAGACAATAAACTTATGTCTTTGTTTTATATGACATTATCTGAGATAAAATAATAAAAGATACTAAAACGCTTGTATATAATTTTAAATGTGTGGCAACCAGAGATGCTAATCAGATTCTAGTTAATCTTATTCTAGATTTATTTTAAATGTAACTTTAGTATATAGACTATTGAACTTGAGCTGTAATAAAAGATAATTAGTCTCTATCATCTGTCACACTTAAATATACTTGACTGCCTGCTTTTCCAGAGGTTGCTGTTTTCAGAGGGGGAAAAAAAATCTGCTATTTAGTGTTAGACAATATGGATAGGAAAGATACATAATTATAGTCTTTGTGAGATATTTGCTGCTTATGTTTTTCCTACCCCAAGTAACTGTCGAGCACACCATAGGCCAGCCCCTTATATATCTCCCTTTCTGTCATCAGCATAGCAATGTTCTTCAGCACTCTTCTTTAGAAGTGTGTCACATAGCACATTCTTCATCCTTTAAAACATATGATGTGGAACTATTCAGTAGCTCAAATATAATCATTCTTGGCTGCTGAGCACAACTGATTGGCACATTAAACTGAAAGAGACTCTTATCTTGGTCAGACAGAATTCTCACAATGTAGTCCTAAGGGGGACACCGGTAATGGAAAATAGTATTTTGACATCCTTTCTACCTGTCTGTTGCCAAGCAGCTCTAAATGGAGTTCCAATCATTTTTTTTTCTTTATCCATCACCCATATTAAAGGAAACCATGTGTAATCTAGTTTAAAGTTGAAGTGACTCACTTGAGACCCTGGGTTATCATTTTCAAATATACTTCAAAATCTATTAATCCTGAGATACAACACAGTAAAGCATTTCAATGAGTACATGTAGCATATACTTTTCTAAATATGTGTCATTAATGTAACTTAACAGTTAAGAAGAAAATTACTTCTGTAAAACATTCACACAAATGCATGCACACACACACACACACACACACACACACACACACACACATATATATATATATATATATATATATATATATATATATATACGGGATGATGTAAAATTTCATGCTTTAAAAAATTTCTTAAATATTTTATCACCTAAATAAATATTTTGCTTATTTCCCCAAACTATCTTCAGACATATTTTTGTGGCTAAAGAGTTCTAGTTAGTTAAAATAAAATGATATCTGACTCATAATTCTGATTTTAAAGACATATTTCTTACTGATATAGTTTCCATGATAGGATATGTAAAATAAATTAGCTCTTAGTATGAATAAATCTGTTCTTGAATGACAAGTATTCAGTAGAAATATTTCCAGAGATAATAGAAAATGATGTGCAATTGATTCTAATTGCCTAAAGTATTCACTTATTGCTTTTGACTAATTGTTATCTTGAGTTTATATATCTAAAATTTTCCTAAATTATAACCTACAGGTACTGCATGCTTCACTGAGAAATGATTGACATATTTGTTTGTAAAATACATGGAAAAATATAAAGCATAAAGCAGCATTATCTGGAAACATTTATGATAATAGAGCACTGTACTTTTTAAAGGATTTAATATCTCATTAACTCAAATGTTTATTCCGTTTTATCCTTTATCATTCTATCTTAACCAATAATAATCGCTTGCTTTAAACAAAAATGGCTCTTTTAAGATTACCTTGTTGCTTGTAACTTTGTTAACAAGGTAAAATTTGAGATGTTTATTCTTTACTTATGCATTTAGATTAGGGAAAATTATACCAAAGAATTATTTATTTTGTTTAATTTAAAATATTTTATTTGATTTTATATCATAAAATAGACCCCACTATCAGTAACAAGTTAAGGAATCAACTTTGCTTGGTTAATCATAATCACTTCCCTCTGTGGTAAACCACTCCTATCTGTAGATAAATTTAAGTAAGTTACTTCCATAATTTACTAGATATTCAGAAATTAAATAATTATTCAGTGGCTATTTTCTATCCAATTGCATAATATGTCTAAGTAAACATGGGAAAAACATTCTCTCTGCATAGGCTTAGCTGTTAGCAATATATTGGCCTCTGTACATACAGTGATGAACTTCATAAACACATCTTTATTCAAGTATATCATGAACACTAAACTTGTGTTAGACACTTTCTCCTTTCTGTGACAAAATACATTACAAAACTTCAGGTAACTTAATGAAACAAGGACTTATTTTGGCGCATAGTTCAGGAAATTTAAGGAAGACCTAGCAGCATGAAGATCTCATAGTTGAAGCAGTGGGATCTTTCTGACACCTTTGAAGATCAAGAAATATAGAATGAGGAATGGCAGTTCTCCACAGACTCCTTTTCTGGTGTTATACAATTTGAAATTCCACAACATTGGATGGAGACACGTACATACAGGGTAAGTCTTCCTTCCTCAGTTAAGCTACTCTGGAAACACTCTCACATGCACACCTAAAAGTATGTCTCACAAGTGTCCTAGAAGTTTCTTAAGCTAATCAAATCAATAATTAAAATTAATATAGCTTTGTAATATACCTTTAGATCAGGTTTGGTGATGCCTCCAGAAGTGTTTCTTTTGCTGAGGATATGCTTGGATATCTGAGGCCTTCTGACATTCCATATGAATTTTGAGATCATTTTTTTCTATCTCTGTGAAGAAAAATGTTGGGATTTTTATTGGTATTGCATTAAATCTGTATATTGCCTTTGGTAAGATAGCCATTTTCACAATGTTAATTCTGCCTACCCAGGAGCATGGAAGGTCTTTCCATTTTCTCAAGTCCTCCTCAATTTCTTTCTTGAGTGTTTTTATGTGTTCATTGTATAGGTCTTTCACATCCTTGGTTAATATTATTCCAAGGTATTTTATTTTATCTTATTTTTGTTGCTATTGAAAATGGGACAATGTCACTTATTTCTTTCTCTGTATCTTTGTCTTTTGCATATAGAAAGGCTTCTGGTTTTTGTGCATTTATTTTGTATCCTGCTACTTTGATGGAGGAGTTCGTAACCTTTAAGAGTTTTGAGATGGAGGTTCTCAGGTCTCTTGTGTATAGAATCATGTTGTCTATGAATAAGGCTAACTTAACTACTTCCTTTCCAATTTGTGTCCCTTTAATTTCTTCCTCTTGTCCTATTGCTTGAGCTAGGACTTCCAGTACTATGCTGAAGAGCAGAGGTGAGAGTGGACACCCCTGTTTTGTTCCTGATCTTAATGGGAATTCCTTGAGTCTCTCCCCATTAAGTATTATTTGGGCTTTAGGAGCTTTATATATAGCCCTTAATATGTTGAGATAAAAACCGTCCATGCCTATTCTCTCCAATATTTTGGTCATGAAGTGATGTTGTATTTTGTCAAAGGCCTTTTCTGTATCTATTGAAATGATCATGTGGTTTTTGTGTTTAAGTTTGTTTATGTGGTGTATTACATTGACAGACTTCTGTATGTTGAACCATCCCTGTGTTCCTGAGATGAAGTCCACTTGACCAAGTTGGATACTGCTTTCCTTGTTCACCAATTGTGTGGCACAGTTTGAGGAAGATTGGTTTGAGTTCTTCCATGAAGCTTTGATAGAATTCAGCTGAGAAGCCATCTGGTCCTGGACTCTTCTTCTTTGGGAGGTTTTTAATTACTTTTTCAATCTCCATGACTGTGATGGGTTGATTGAGGTGATTAATCTGCTCTGTGTTTAGATTTGGTAGATGGTATGCATCCAGGAATTTATCCATCTCCTCCACATTATCCAGTTTTGTGTAGTAGAGGTTTTAGAAATAGGTCCTGATGATTCTTCCAATTTCACTTAGGTCTGTTGTGATCTCTCCTTTTTCATTTTGAATTTTGTTAATTTGAAGCTTCTCCTTTTTTTGCTTGATCAGATTGTCCAGGAGTTTGTCAATCTTGTTTATTTTTTCAAAGAACCAGCTCTTTGTTTTGTCAATTATCTTAATTGTTTCCTTGGTTTCCAATTCATTGATTTCTGTTCTGATTTTAATTATTTCTTTCCTTCTGTAGCTCTTTGGGTTGGATTTTTCTTGTTTTTCCAGTGCCTGTAGGTGGATGGTTAGGTTATTGACTTGGGACCTTTCTGTCTTTTTTATGAAGGCATTGAGTGCTATGAATTTCCCCTGAGGACTACCTTCATTGTGTCCCATAAGTTTTGGTACGATGTGTTCTCATTGTCATTCAATTCCAGAAATTTTGCAATTTCATTTTTTATTTCATCCACTATCCATTTATTGTTTAAAAGTGTGCTGTTCAGTTTCCAGGTGCCATTGGGGTTCTTGGTGGGTATTTTGTTGTTGATTTCTTGCAATATAGCATTGTGATCTGATATCATGCAGGGAATTATGTCAATCTTCCTAAATATGTGGAGGCAGTCTTTGTGACCCAGTATATGGTCTATTTTAGAGAATGTTCCATGGGCTGCTGAGAAGAATGTGTAGTCTATGGATTTGGGATGGAAAGTTCTGTAAATGTCCGTTACATCTAAGTGATCTATGGTTTTGTTGAGCTCTCTTACTTCCCTATTGTGTTTCTGTTTGGATGATCTGTCTATTACTGATAATGGTGTATTGAAGTCCCCAGCTATGATGGTGTTGGTAGTTATTTCAGTTTTATTGTAAAGTAGGTTTTGTTTTATGAACTGTGGTGCCCCTGTGTTTGGTGCATACAGATCTATGATTGTAATATCCTCTTGATGGATTGTTCCCTTGATAAGTAGGAAGTGGCCTTCTTTGTCTTTTTTGATTATTTTTGGGTTGAAGTCTATTTTATCTGATATTAATATAGCTACGCCTGCTTGTTTCTTATTCCCATTTGCTGGGAATATTGTTTTCCACCCTTTCACCCTGAGGAGGTGTCTGTCTTTAGTGCTGAGGTGGGTTTCTTGAAGGCAATAGATTGAGGGGTCTAATTTTTTGATCTATTCTGTTAGCTTGTGTCTCTTGATGGGTGAATAAAGGCCATTAATATTTAGGGTAATGACTGTGAGATTTGATTTGATCCCTGCGATATTGTGATGGTAAATGTGGGTTGGTGTTTTCATGGACTTTGAAGTTTTTTGTGCCTACTCTGAGTTTGGTTGTTGTGATCTGCTTCTTGTAGGCAATTGAGTTTGATTATTTTTTTCTTCTCTGTGGACAATTTCCTGAAATACTCTCTGTAGATTTGGTTTTGTGTTCATATCATTGTAAAGCTGAGTTTTGTAGTAGAATGCTTTTCTTTCACCATTTATTATGAGGGATACTTTTGCTGGTAGAGTAGTTTGGGTTGGAATCCATAGGTTCTTAGACTTTGCCGTGTTTTGTTCCAGGCCCTTTCAGCTTTCAGGGTTTCCATTGAGAAGTCTGAAGTAATTCTGATGGGGTTACCTTTGAAAGTGGTGTGCTGTTTTTCCCTAGCTGCTTTTAGGATTTTCTCTTTGGTGTCAATGTTTAGAGTCTTAATGACAATATGTCTTGGAGAGTTTCTCCTTTGGTCCAGTCTGTTTGGAGTTCTGTTGGCTTCTTGTATCTTGATGGGCCTTTCTTTTAAGAGACTGGGGAAGCTTTCTTCAATTATTTTGTTAAATATATTATCCATGCCTTTGGTCTAAATTTCTTCTCCTTCTGGTATTCCAATGATCCTGATATTAGGATGTTTAAGTGTATCCGACAATTCCCTCATATTCACTTTACAGGAACTTTTGAACTTGCTGAAATTTTTGAACTCTTAAACTGTTTCTTCCATCTTGTCTTCCAGATCAGAGTTTCTATCCTCCACTTGGCTGACTCTATTCTTGAGAGCTTCTAGAGAGTTTTGGACTTGTTCAATTAAGTTTGCATTTTCTACTATTTTTCTATGTATAATTTCCATCCCTCTGTCAAGCTACCTTTTCACATCATTTTCTGATTTTCTTGATGATTCTTGGAATTCATGCTTGTATTTCTTTATGTCTTCATTTAGCATGGATAGCTGATTTTTTTTGTTTGTTTGTTTTTTTGTTTTTTTCGAGGTAAGGTCTCACTCTGGTCCAGGCTGGCCTGGAATTAGCTATGTAGTCTCACGGTGGCCTTGAACTCTCGGCGATCCTCCTACCTCTGCCTCCGGAGTGCTGGGATTAAAGGCGTGCGCCACCACGCCCGGCGGATAGCTGATTTTTAAGGTCTTCTTTTTTTTCACTCTCCATCAAATCTCTTAACTCTCTTTGTACTCCTTCCAATTTCTTATCTATTAGTTCTAGTTTAGTGATGGCAGCATCCACACGATTATAGGTACTTTGTTGCTTTTCTGCAAGTTCTACCAGTAGGTTGGTCAGGGTTGCATTGCTCATAGCTTCAATTTGGTGTTCTGATCCTAATGGTTCTTCTATGTTTTGGTTTGATGTATTCTTTGTAGGACTGGGTGATCTAACTGGATTTTCTTGCATTTGATTGTTCATGTTATTTCTTTTGTGCTGTGGTCTGCCCATGACAGTGTATGGGCATGGAGGTGGGCGTATCAGCCTAGGCTCAAGCACGATGGGAATCTGAGGCAGCCTGGGGCAGTTGCCAAGCAGTCTGGGCTTTGGCTCTCACTCGCCAAAGCTGCCTACCTACTGCCTGGCGGGGGTGCCAATGTTGCCTGAATTCTCAAGTGGTAATGTGCCAAAGCTGCCTGCGTTCGATCTAGGAGTGACACTGAGGCACCAAGCACTGAAGCATCAAGAATTCTGGCTGGGAGTACTTGGACCCGGAAGCAGTCTGCGCTCCCCCGCCACAGGACAATGGCGGGCCGCCAGCGTGACAGATGGGTAGGGGATGGTGCTTGAGCTGGCGCAAGTGACAGACACAGTCTGAGCTTGTGGGGCAGTTGCTGTGGGACTGGGCTCACTTAGTAAGTGGGAGAGTGGATGAGTAACAGCAGCGCCACCAGGGGCAACTGCGGCCAGCGCATGCAGCAGTGGCAGCACTGTGAACACGGCGGTTATTTGGGGGGAGGGGTGGGCTACCCACCCGCAAGGAGATCCGCGATTCCCTGTTTCCTCCGCCTCTGTGCATGCCCAGATTTCTCTCCCCTAAAAGCCCCAATGAACCCTTAATATCTTGCCTTTCTTTCCCCAGGATTTGCAGTGCAGCTAGGCAGTCGCCATCTTGGCCGGAAGTCCGAGGCATCTGTCATTCCTTTTGGACTGGGTTATGATGCCCTACATAAACCCTTAGCCCATATAGTGAGGGCATGTGTTTGCCAGCACCACTTAAGAGAATAATACTAACTCCTGAAGCACCCACAACTGATGGATAGACCTATGAAAATGTAGAAGAACCTATTAAAAACATTGGCCTTTTCATCTCCAATAACATTTGGGGAATAAAGTTATAAGTAAAGTATCATGAATAATAACATATTAGTTTGTAAGGGGAAATGGAAAGAAAATAAGTTGATTATTGCTAGTAATTTGTATTCGGGCAATAAAGAAATATAGAAGGTGGAAAAGTAAATATAAGTACTGTAACAATAAAGATGGAGGATATTAGGGTACTCCATATCATGATAGAGCAAGAAAAGAAAGGTAAGGCAGTAAAGTCATGTTGACTGAAACAATTGCAGCAGCCATAGGCCAAACTGTGACCCATGGTAAGGACTATTTGGAAAAGGGGGTTGGTAAAGGAAAAGAACAGAGCAAAATGAAGCTGGTCCACAAAATTTGACATTAAATAATTGAAGTAAAATGTTAACTAAAGAGAACTGAGAGGTACTACAGAGTCTTTCTCTATGACAACCCTCATCTGGATGCAGGTGGAGATCTTTCGTTATAAGCCACTTGCCTGGCTACAGGCACACTCTGTCTCTATGCTGTCGCTCACCTTGACACAATTAGAGAGATGTTCTCTCTAGCTTCGTGGTTTTGTTGCTTTCATAGGTATGCATTAATGTCTTCCAAAGAGATCCTCACTGTTGTGGTATTTCAATTCCTTTGTTGACCTTTGTGTTTTTGCCAAGCAATTAGACGGTGAGGGTAAAGTTGATGAGTAAGGCAGTATAGATATCTTTCTGTCACTTGACACTGGATAGGAATGTCAATGAGTTCCCCCCCCCCCCCCGCCGGAATGCCTTAATCCCACCAATCTTTAATACTTACTGCCTTCCTTCCTATGGAGCAATCAAATTTAGCCTGTTTCAGATGGATTTCTACCACATGGAACACTGAAAGGAGTCTGCATGCCAGTTCTCAGAACATAGATTCCTGGCACTTGCCATGGTTTCCCACAGTGGGCCTTGAAAAGAGGGAACTTTGCCTCTAGAACTGCCAGATGCTGACTCAGTAACAATGTCTTTTTTTAATATTTTATTTTTATTTATTTATTTGAAAGAGGGGAAGAGAGAGAGAGAGAGAGAGAGAGAGAGAGAGAGAGAGAGAAATAATGACAGTGCCAGGGCTTCCAGCCACTGGAAACGAACTCCAGATGCATGCCCCACCTTGTGCAGCTGGTTTATGTGGGTACTGAGGAATTGAACCAAGGTCCTAGGTCCTCTGGCTTTGCAGGCAAGTGCATAACCACTAAGCCATCTCTCCGGCCCAGAAATCTCTTTAAAATTGCTTCTTGCTACTTCTCCAGTCACATGTCAAGACAACAAATGATTTTCCTTGGGTATATAGAGTAAGCATATCCCAAGGTTCATGTCTTGTTGGACTATAAATCTGGTCAACCATGAGTCTGGTGTTTATTGAATCGTTCAGACTTTTTCTTTCCAACTAGTGTGAACCCTTCCATCTTCAAGCAGGGCTGCCTGTGCAGTGTTTTCCCTGGCACTGAAAAGGCAGTGTGTATTTTCTGTGGCTTTCTGTTTGTCCAAAGCCACAATTTCACTCTGTGCATTTGAAGTTACTCCATAATTGGAATTAGGTGTTTCCTGCTAGGGTTAAGTCCTCCAGAAGGAACTCTGCTCCTCTTTTCCATTTTCTTTTTTTTTTTTTTTTTTTTTTTTTTTTTTGGTTTTTCGAGGTAGGGTTTCACTCTAGCCCAGGCTGACCTGGAATTCACTACGGAGTCTCAGGGTGGCCTTGAACTCATGGTGATCCTCCTACCTCTGCCTCCCGAGTGCTGGGATTAAAGGCGTGCGCCACCACGCCTGGCTCTCTTTTCCGTTTTCTAAGGCTTCTTTTCTTTCTTTAGTGCTAAAGTCAGTTTCTTTGCAGTCACACTACTCATAAGATGACTGTCCTTGCACTATCCCTGCTTCATTCCACAGACATTCCAGAAGTTGGTATATGGGTATCTCTAACCATTAATACTTTGTATTGGTATATTTGAATCATGAGGTATTTCAATGAAGATTCACAATTTAGCTGAGCTAAGCAAAACAAAGAAACAAAAATAAAATCACCATTCATGATTTCTCACTGGTTTCTTTTTAGGGTTGCCATGATAGAAAACGTTATGTCTCAACATTATTGAGCCAAATGTCTAGACAGTATAGACAGTAGAACAAGCATTCTGATTGTGTTCATGAAGATATTTGGGTGAGATTTACATTTAAACAGGCAGATTGAGTAAAACAGATTCGGTGCTCTAACGAGACCTTTATACTATCAGTTGATGGTTCAATTAGAATAAAGTATGGCCCATACAAAAGCAACAGAGAAGTATTTACCCTCCTTGTTTTACCTAGAGCATCAAATGTTCCTTGCCCTTGGACTAGAACTATACCTTGGGCTTCGTTTTTTTTTTTTTTTTTTTTTTTATTTGGTTGGTTTGTTTGTTTTGATTTTTTAATGGGAGGAGTGGAATTAATTGAAGCTTACAGATATAGGGGAAGTTGCACAATGATGAAAGAAGCTGACCCCCTTTCACAGGTCGACACAGACAGAAATACCACCACCAGCATCTGTATTAGTCAGCCTTCTCTAGAGAAAGAGAACCGATAGAATGAATTATATTAAAAAGGAAATTTATTGGATTAGTTTATGGCAGTCCAATAGCAGTTGCAGGTCCGAGAGTCAAGGAACCCAGTAGCTTCTCAATCCAAGTGGCCAAATGCCTCAGCAGGCCCAATCCAGTACTGAAGTCCTGTAGGCTTCCTGAGAAACTGCTGCCTTCAATCCATGCTGGTCTTCAGTGCACACTGGTCTTCAGCCCCTACTGGAAGGTACCAAGCATCTCTGGCTGCCAAGTGGAAGGAAAGGTGGGCTTCAGCACTTTATGTATCTTTGTTTTTTTTTTAATTAAGAACATATTTTGTATGGATACATCATGTGTTCTTACCACCCTTTCCCTCCTTCTACCACCATACCAGTAGGGGTTTTCCTCGGTGGGGTGGCTGGCATTCCTCATGGGGCTGTGTGTTATGCATTATGGGAGCAGCAGTCAGATAGTGGGGAGGGCAATGCTTCTGGGTATGATGTCCCAATCTGGGGCTCTTACAAATTTTCTGCTCCCTCTTCCACAAAATTCCCTGACCATTGGTGGGTGTATTAGTCAGCTTCAGGTTCACTGAGATGAACTTCCAGACCAGGCACAGTTATGGAGGAAGGGATATTTATTGAAGCTTACAGATCCAGGGGAAGTTCCATAATGGCAGAAGAAACTGGCCTGCCTTCACAGGCCCAAGCAGAGAAAGAGAGAAGCACAAGCCTAAAGTCACAGCACACTTCAGGAACTCCAGCTAGGCACACTTTGCATATCTTTAGATTGAAATCTGAAACCCACCACCACACCTTAAGATCCACACAATGGCACTGACTCCAGCCAGGTGGCTGCAGATGCAAACTACAAACAAACAACTGAATATATTGGGGGCCATCTATTCTATTCAAACCACCACATTCCACCCCTGGCCCCCAATATTTATAACCATTACACATTGTAAATTGTACTCAGTTCAATTCCAAAGGTCCCCACAGTCTTGACCAATTTAAGATATGAAGGCCTATAAAATCAAAAAAGTTAAACACTTCTAACACATAAAGGCACAGAGTAAACATTTTCAACTGGTCTAAGGCACAGCAAGGAGAGACTAAAACAATGCAAACTCAACCACCATCAAACAAACATCAAACTTCTGCAGTTCAAGTTCAATATACCCAGAGACTAACAGTCTCCAGACTTTCCAATTCCGCCCCTCCAGCTGGGCAGAGCACCCGGGGAACACTTCCATCCCAGGCCAACAGTGTGCTCTATGGTAGCCCTTGCACAGTCCTGGTATATACAAAAATTCTTCAGGTCTTCATGCAAACCATGGTCCATCTTCCAAAGGCTCTTTCAGCCTATCAGGGCATCATGCCCTGCCTCATGCCACATCTCAGCAGCAGCTCCTGGAACCATGTGCAATTCATGACCACTCTTCACATTTTCCAAAGGCTCTTTCAGCCTATCAGGGCATCAGGCCCTACCTCATGCTGCATGTCAGCAGCGGCTCCTGGAAGCATGTGCAATTCACAGCCACTTCATGCATTTTTCATGCTTCTGAAACCAATACCAGGTGTGCAGGACACAGCCATATTCTTAATTCAGGGACGAAACAAATCATAGCCTTGAAAAGCAGGTTCCTTCTCCAGTCAACTCTTTCCAAAAGTGTTTGCATTTCTATGATAGTCTCTCCTCAGGCATCCTTTCCATTGTTTTAACGTAAAGCAGTTGGAACATCTTCCTTAAGATTGCTAATGTGTTTGACAGTAGCAGGTTCAGAAACCTAAAACCAGTCTCAGTGTCTGTAATTTTAACTTGCTTGAGGTTTTCCAGGTTAAAATCTTAAATCTCTCAGTCCAATATCTCTAGCCAAGCACATCGGTCCATTACAAATTTAACCTTGATCAAACACTCTGGGCCTGGGCAGCAGGACGCAGCCAGCCCTTAATGCCAGTAGCCCAGTTCCAACAAAGTCCTCTGCAGTCTTTCCTTCCCCTTAGAAAGCTCATAAGCCAAGCCTTGAAGTTCAGTGCTATCTGCACTTAGCATTCTCAGACTCTCATCAGAATAGTCCATAAAACTTGGCTTACCGCTCCAGACGACATCTTCAGTTGCAAGCACCAAGTCCATGCCTATTCCTCCAAAACAAAGGTTCCAAAAGATCAACATACACATGGCCAGGTACATCTCAGCCCACTCCTCGGTACCAAATTCTGTATTAGTCAGCTTCAGGTTCACTGAGATGAACTTCCAGACCAGGCACAGTTATGGAGGAAGGGATATTTATTGAAGCTTACAGATCCAGGGGAAGTTCCATAATGGCAGAAGAAACTGGCCTGCCTTCACAGGCCCAAGCAGAGAAAGAGAGAAGCACAAGCCTAAAGTCACAGCACACTTCAGGAACTCCAGCTAGGCACACTTTGCATATCTTTAGATTGAAATCTGAAACCCACCACCACACCTTAAGATCCACACAATGGCACTGACTCCAGCCAGGTGGCTGCAGATGCAAACTACAAACAAACAACTGAATATATTGGGGGCCATCTATTCTATTCAAACCACCACAGTGGGTATGTTTTAATTCTACTTCAGCAATGAGCTAAATGAGCAATGATGTATGGATTATCTTCTCAGGTTTTGCTGACTTATGAAAAAGACAAATTCTACAATGGAAAGTGAAGTCATCATAGGTTAAATAGGATAAGGATTATTAATTTAGGGAGATTTTTGATGTATGTAGCTCCTCTTTTAGCCAAAGACTAGTGTAGCTTGACATTGGAGAACATAGCTTGTTTCCATAGGATTCTGACCTGGTTCCCATTTCCAGATATTGGTTCCTTTCCACTGAGTGGATCTCAGCCAATCAGAGACCCATTGATTACCCACCAAGGTTGTATGCCACCATTGCTCTGGTGTGTAATTCTTGTCAGTCTGGTTGCTTCTGAGTAGCTTAGATCCCTGCTTGCTCACACCATTGTTGGCCACTTTCCCACAGTAGGTCATGTAGAGCTTTCCAGCATTAGATGGGTTAATTGTCTGGGGACTAGCTCTCTTCTGGATTCCAGCCAGCTCTAATCCATGTTCTGTGTTGGTAGCATGTGGTGTATTTAGCAATAGGGTATTACCTTTTACCTGGGGCAGGTAATCAAGTGCTTTGACAGAAGCCTGTCTTGTTTTGGGAATCTCACAGGTCTCTCCTACCAACAACTCAATATGGGTAGCATGTATTTCTGGTGCTGGCAGATCCAGACCAGAGCCAAACAATTTTTAAGGTTAGACTTCATCCCACCCTCTCCAAAACCCTTCTTTTTATATGCTTTACCTATACTTCTATTGAGGGTTAAGTGTTTTAGTCTACCTTCAAAGAGAAAGGTTTCTATGGTACCAGTTGAATTTGTGTTAGTTCTGTGTTTATTCCCCTATCCTCCAACCTCCCCTTTCTCCCCCCCCCAAACTGGAAGCTTCCAGATTCCAGCAGGATCTCTTGGTGTTCTGTGTGGGCAGAACATGGTGTCTTCAACAATAGGGTCTTCCCATTTACTTCAGGTGGGTAATGAAGTGCATACTTGTTTTGGGGACCTTGTAAGTCTTTCTGATCAACTGCTCATTTGGGGTATGGAGGGATTTCCAAAACAAATTTAGGGTTAGGTTTCATCCCACCCTCTCCTAGGCTTTTCTTTTCAGGTACTCCTCCCCATGTTCTGGTTGAGGATTGAATCTTTTAGTCTACCTTCAAGGATAAAAGTTACTATTGCACCAGTTTATTTTAGATTTAGTTTTGTGTTTGTTTTCCCTACCCTCCCTTTCCTCTCCCCCCAAACCTGACCATCTCTATTTTCTGAGGCTTGAGTTGCCTATCAGGAAAGTTAAGAACTGCTGATGAGTGAGACCATTCAGAGTTTGTCTTTCTATGATTGCGTGAGTTTGCTGAGTATGTCCTTTTCCAAGTCTGTCCCTTTTCCTACAAATTTCATTGTATCATTTTTTTCTTACTGGTGAGTAGATTTCCAATGTGTAAATGTACCACAACTTTGTTATCCATTTGTCCAATGATGGGCACCTGGGTTCATTCTAGTTCTTAGCTATTATGAATTGAGCAGCCCTAAACATGATTGAGCAAATATCTCTATAGTGAAGCATGGAACATTTAGGGTAAATGCCCAGTAAGGAAATAAAATAACTGTGCCTCTTGGTAGTTCTATATTAGTTTTTTTTCAGGAATCTCCATATTGGTTTTCATAGTGTTTGTACAAGTTTTCATCCCCACAAACAGTGAATGTGGGTTCCTCTTTTCCCACATTCTTGCCAGCATTTTTTTTTTTTTTTTTTTTTTTTTTGGTTTTTCAAGGTAGGGCCTCACTCTGGCCAAGGCTGACCTGGGATTCACTATGTAGTCTCAGGGTGGCCTCGAACTCATGGCGATCCTCCTACCTCTGCCTCCAGAGTGCTGGGATCAATGGCATGTGCCACCACGCCCGCCTTTTGTTTGATTTTTTAATGATTGCCATCCTTACTGGAGTTAGGTGGAATCTCATAGTTGTTTTAATTTGCATTTTCCTGATAGTTCAATATGTTGAACATTTTCTTAAGTGTGTACTGGTCATTTTTCTTTCTTGCCCTGAGAACTGCCTATTCAGTGCTGTGCCCATTTTTTGAGTGGGTTGCTTAACTTTTCTTTGCTCAGGTTTTTTTTGAGTTCTTTTTAATTTCTAGATATCAGGCCTCTGTCAGTGGTAGAGCTGGTGAAAATTTTCTCCCATTCTGTGGGTAATCTTTTGCCTCTGCTTATGGTATGTTTACTGGACAAAATGTTTTAGCTTCATGAAATCCATTGGTTTAGTAATTGTTTAATTTCCTGGGCTGCTGGAGTATTGTTCAGGAAGTCCTTCCCCACTTCTATATTGTGGAGAGTTCCTCTTATTTTTTTTTCTTCCAGTAGTTAAAGAGTTTTAGGTCTTTAATCCATTTGGAGGTCATTTTCGTGTATGGTAAGAGGAATGGGTCCAGTTTCATTTTTCTACATGTGGTTATCCAGCTTGTCCAGCACCATTTGTTGAAGAGGCTATCTTTTCTCCAGTCTATGTTATTGGCATGTTTGTCTTGGGTCATGCCATCTGTCTGTCTTGAACTTATACCATCAGCTGTTCATGACATGAATGGAAAATGTACTGTGACTTTTCTTTGTATTCAGCTTTCAGACAACAAATGTGCAAAGTTCTACATGTCAATACTTGTTTGAGAAATATCTTAATCGACCTATCATATCTATCATCTTTATGTCATTTGTCCTGTTTTTATGCATCTATCAAAAATGCTTTCATTACTAAATTTTGGTTAAGTTCATTTTTTCATTATTAAACTTTAGTTAAGTTCCAACTAAGTATATTGATGAAGTTCAAGTTCACATGCAAAAGAATAATTACAACAAACCCAAACTTGGAAATCACCCCATTAATTAGTGAAACATAGACAAATATAAGTTGTTAGATGCAATCTTCTGTAGGCTTGGCATTATACTGCATTGTATATACAGCTTCAGGTTCATGAAGCTTGTAATTTCATGAGATTTAACATGTATAAGGGCTGGAGAAATGGCTTAGTGGTTAAGCACTTGCCTGTGAAGCCTCAGGACTCTGATTGGAGGCTCAATTCCCCAGGACCCACGTTAGCCAGATGCACAAGGGGGCGCATGCATCTGGAGTTCCTTCGCAGAGGCTGGAGGCCCTGGCGTGCCCATTCTCTCCTCTTTCTATCTGCCTCTTTCTCTGTCTGTTGCTGTCAAATAAATAAATAAAAATTAAAAATTAAAAAACACGAATAAGTAACAAAAAATCTTCAGTAACTATGGAGTAAATCAGTATATTTAAAGAGTCTAAAGATGCATTTATAGTTGACCTAACACTTAAAATGCACTTAACCTAAAGATATACACCTATAGAAAAAAATTTAAAAGCCTCCAATCACCATATGAAGAATAGTAATTGTTGAATTCAGTAAAAACAAACATTTGCTCATCAGCTAGGGTCCATGTGAAACCACAGAGGAAATTACAAGATGAGCAAGAGTGCTGCTTCCTTTCCAGGCCTGACAACCTGTGCCCTGGTGATGCTAACAGATAGTGAGGATACTCAAAATGTACATTACCAATAACCTAGAAGTTGCTGAGAGCTCAATACTACAGTAGACTTAAAACACACTCTTGAAAGGCTTAGGGAATTTTGTGGAAGAGGGTGTTGAAAAGATGTTAAGAACCATAGGTGGGAGGAAATATCCAGAGGCATTGTGCCCTCACAATGACTGATGGCCTAACAACTCATAATTCACATCCCTATGCTGAATACCAACAATCTCATTAAGGAGGATCCTCAGTGGAATGGGGGCAGAAAGGGGGGAAATTGGCCTGAATAGATGGCTTAGCAGTTGAGACGCTTGCCTGCAAAACCTAACGACCTGGGGTTCAATTCCTCAGCACTCCCATAAAGCCTGATACACAAAGCAGTCCATATATTTGGAGATCATTTGCCATGGATAGAGGCCCTGGCATGCTCTCTCTCTCTCTCTTTGCAAATAAATAAACAAAAATATTTTTAAAAAATTAAAAGAAGAAATAAAATTTATGCTTGTACATATTGCCTACATTGTATTTCTTTGGACAATAGGATTGCTTTAGTGGAAGGGTCTGCTATGTAAACAGATAATTATAATAAAATGTGCTAAGGATTGAAATAGGGACATGTAAAAAAAAAGATTTGTAATTAAGATACCAAATGTCTTATTTTACATTGCATTCATCTTTAGTTTAACTTCCACATATGCTGTCATTTATAAAAGATGAAAGAGGCATAAAATCTTTGAACATTATTAACGCTTTGCAGGAAGTCACATGAAAGAAGGAGTAGAAATCCATTAAAGGTGTTTATTTTGTAATTACCCTAAGTTAAGTAGTCTTATTTTGAAGTTCCTTACCTTATAATTGAATGTTTCTTCTTATCATTTTTATTTTTAGCAATAATAATCATCGTAGTTAAAATTAATTATGTTTGCTAAAATTATTATCAGACATTGTACAAAATGGTATGCTCTATTTATTATCTTTCTGCTGTCTTTGACTTTAACATCTCAATACAATCATACACATAAAATTGTGAACATCCTTTAAAACATATTTCAATTGCATATTTCCTTTTAGTTATTTTTTACATATTTATTTATTTATTTGAGAGAGAGACACACACACACAGAAAGAGATAGACAGAGAGTAGGGAATATGGGTGCACTAGGGTCACCTACCTCTGCAAACACTCACCAGAAGCATGTGCCACTTCGTGCATCTGACTTTATGTGGGTACTGGAGAATTGAATCTGAGTCCTTAGGGTGTGCAAGCAAGTACTTTTAACCACTAGACCATCTCTCTAGCCCCCCTTCAATTATTATATGGTCTTTCTCTCTTATTCATTTTTTTGTCTTAACTTCTTCCCTGGATCTTCTTCACTCATACTAAATCTGTCATTCAGTAAATGACTTCGATAGTGATTTTTAGGTCCCTAAGTTTAATTGAATTCTTCTGACCTTATTTTACTTAACCTACCAATAATAGTGTTGAAGAATATAAATCACTTAGTCATTCTTGAACCACCATTTTTTTTTTTTACTTTTGATTTCATGAAGATTAGCTTAGTTGGTTTTCCTATTATATTTCTAATAATTTCAACCTTAGGTTTGTATTGTAAGATCATTCCTATGCTTTTATATAAAATTTTCACTCACAGAGATTAGTTCCCAGCTATTTGGCTATTGAGAGGTTTAAGCATCCTGAAATGCTAAATTCATGAATGAATTAGTTAATGCATTCTTGGGGTTCATAGCTGAACTTAATTATTACCAAATGGGGCCAGGTTTGAGGGACTGATTATTATAAATGTATCTTTGGGGTATGTCTTGTGCCTAAACCATTTTGCTCTCTGTTTTTTTTTCTGAATATTATGACATCTTATGACATACCATTAGCCCATGATGTTTCTGCCTATCCATAGGCTTAAAAGTAATTGAGCCAACTATATGCATGGACTAAGACCACCAAAAGAATGAAATAAAATATGTTACTCTCTAGTGTTTTGTAACAGCAACAAAAACTAATGAGTGCCCTCATTTTATTCACTTCTATTTAAAGTTGGAGTTTCAATTTTCTCTTACTTTGCAGGATCTTTTAAGTGAGTTTTACTTATATATACATGGCTTTCTTCAGCAACCTCATGCAGAATACTTGCAGAGTTATAATTTGATTACAGAAGAGAAAACTTTATTCTAATATGTGTAAAATAGACCTCACATTCTTTCACTTTCTTCTTAGGCTAGTTATTTCTGGGTATTATTAGCAATCTCCTGGAGGGTAATCAAAAACCAGAAATCATCATTTTTTACCATATAATTTCTACAAAGTATTACTTCTGAAATACATGGTGAGTTCATACATATCTTTGTTTCTCTACCAACATAATCGTAACAGATTCTAAGGAAAATGTGTTGACAAAAAAAAAAAAAAAAAACCTATAAATGCATGGGTAACAAAAGCCCAGATGGTGTGGAAGAACAGAGTGAGTTTTCAAGTATTAATTATTCATTTTTTAATTTTTTTTCTATAATGAAATATAAAGGAAAGCTGGGAAGAAAAGCAAAGATAATGTCTTGCTACTGTTTGATTTCTATATTCTCTAATAAGATTTTATACTGAAGGTGCTAAGAAGACTTCAGTGTTTCTCTAGCTTTTATTTTATCAAGCAAGATATGTTGAATGTGGTGATTTCAATGTGAATGTACATCCCCCATAGGGAATTTTGATTAAGGTTAAGCTTCTTGCTTAAGTCTCCAGCAGCCTGCTGGAAGAGGTGTCCTTAGAGGTGGCTCTGCATTCCAGCTCAAAAATGTAGAGACAATAGTTTGAGTTCTGGTGGTTCATGCTCGGTGCTTGTTGGTTTGTTCTTGCTGCAGTTACTTCTCTGTGCTTGGATGTATAGAAGTAAGAAGTTTTTTCTACCGTTGATGGAGTTACCCCCAGAGAATGTAAGCTGAAATAAATCTCTTCTTCTCATATGTTGTGTCTGATTGGATGTTCATCTCAGCAACATGAAGCTGACTACAACAATGAGTGATTTAAAAACAACATGTAATATGCATAGAACAGAGAAAAGTTAATTCAAATGTGTGACACATAATGGCCATGATAGTCGTTCTGATCGATACAACTGCATGTGAGACACATAACAATGGAACTACAGCTGAATGACAATGAAAATACAGCTTTTCACAAAGAAAAACAAAAATAATTCTCCCTCTCTCTTTAGTCTTGCTAGTAAATCTCAGATGTATTGTACAAATATATGTTCCAGAAGCATGCAATTGTGTTTGCTTTAACAAATGAGATATACTAATATATGGGTAAGGTTATTTTTTCAATTTAGTATATTTTATTTCTATACACAAAGATTCAATTTGCTTTTAAAAGCAAGACTAGATAAATCCTTTTTTTTTTTTTTGGTAAAAACAGACATATATGGGGCTGGAGAGATGGCTTAGCAGTTAAGCGCTTGCCTGTGAAGCCTAAGGACCCCAGTTCGAGGCTCAACTCCCCAGGACCCACGTTAGCCAGATGCACAAGGGGGCACACGCGTCTGGAATTCGTTTGCAGTGGCTGGAGGCCCTGGCGTGCCCATTCTCTCTCCCTCTCTCTATCTGCCTCTTTCTCTCTCTGTCTGTTGATCTCAAATAAATAAAAATAACAAAAACTTTAAAAAAAAAAAAAAACAGACATATATGTTCAAGTACCCATGCTGTGGATATACTATCAGTTTTAAGGTTTCTCTTTTTTTTATTTATTAAGGGCCATGTAGTTTCTGTTTTAAGTACTATGTAAGGAGTTATATTGGAAATAAATATATATCTTCATGTATAAGTATGTTAGTAGAATATATTACCAAGAATAGAACTAGGCAAATCAGATTGTATGAAATTAAACTGCAGGCACATATTACACTTTCACATATTTGAACGTTTTTTTAGTCTTACATATTTTCAGAATTTATCATATTTCTCAGTCTGATATGTAGAATGTATCTTCCAATATTATTCTTATTTTCTATAATTATATGAGAGTTTCTATGGTTCCTTAGTTATCTATATTTTATAGGATATATTACAATATTATTCAACAATTTTAAAATGCATTTATATATTATTTACAAATTTGTAGAATATCATAATACCTTACAAAATTAGTATTTTCTGCCAAATAAGTATTAAAGAATGAATATATCATGTTGTATTAGTGCCCAAATTTGTAATTTGATTTTATTATTTTATTTATTATATTTTAGCTTAAAAATTACTAGTATTTACCTATAAATTATTGTAGAACAAACTAATGAGTGAATTATTGTTAAGCTGAGTGAACACAAGTCTGTGTCCTCATAATACCTACAATAAAAAGATAATTTTTGTTCTGCAACTTGAAAGTGTGTAATACTATTTCTTGATACAAATCCTTCAAAGTTCTTCAGGGGATGAATTTAATTTACTGAGGGTAAATATAAGAAAGGTTTTCTATAGAAATGTTCATCATTATCTGACATCAAGTAGAACCAATTATTTGGACCTCATGCTGGCATGATAAAGACAGTTTATAAAATCCCTACTTTTATTAAGACTAAACACTGAACTGCTTATGGTGGTTCTTTGTGATTTATGTTTGGCTATAAGTCTAAGTCATGTAAGACAATAAAGTCTACACCGCTTATAAAAACAATTCATACACTACTGAACTGTATGTGAGATTTATATAGATCATGCCCCTTTTTGTCCCCTTGTTCCAAAACATATAAATGAATTTCAGACAGCACTTCTCAGAGATAAAAATAGATAGGTTAACATTAGTAGTAAATGCCAATTTATACATAGACACCCCTCCTCCCGGATGAAAAGACTACAATACAATCCTGCTGTCAACTGTGATGAGATTTTTTATTAAGGCAGACACTTGGATCTTTAAACAATAGGATAAACCTACTAGTATCTTGATTTGTGGAGTAAAATTAAAACATGGCAAGTACATGTTCAAAAATATGATCAAAGCCGGGCGTGGTGGCACATGCCTTTAATCCCAGCACTCAGGAGGCAGAGGTAGGAGGATCGCCATGAGTTCAAGGCCACCCTGAGACTACAGAATTAATTCCAGGTCAGCCTGGACCAGAGTGAGACCCTACCTCATAAAACCAAATATATATATGTTCAATGGATTATATATACATACACAAACTCTCTTTCTCTCTCTCTCTCTCTCTCTCTCTCTCACACACACACACACACACACACACACACAAAGACATCAAATTAGAAGAGGTACTATCTGGGAAAAAGGAATTTCACTGTGAAGGCTAAGAGAAAAAGAGAAGGTAATGTGAAGTAATTATTGACAAAATGCATTATATAAATGTATAAAATCATCAATCAGCAAAAAACTTAATATTGGACAGAAATAGGTATAAATGAATGATCTAATCTCATGAGTATGAGGAAGCTCTGACATAAACACTTTTACAATATCGCTGTGGAGAATATAAATAACAAAAGGATACTGATTTTCTTGAAACAAAAATACCTACCTATTCAGCGGTTCTGTAAATATCCTTATCACATAATCATAGCATGAGTACTTACTTGATAGACTTTCAAAGAGCTTGTAACTCCCTGTGGTAACACTGGAAATATTCTCAGACATTGCAAACACAGTGTGATATCCCTACTTTGTCTACTGACTGCTTAGTAGGATTATCTTTCTGTTTTAGAATTTCTAGTTCTATTATTTATCCAAATATGTTATCAAAAGAAAATAAAATCCATATATCTGTATATATTCATAGTATGTAGTAGCTTCTAGAATCAATTTTATCCCACTTGGACCTACTGCTCATTAGTCATTTCACTATAAATTAAAATATATTTAAAACAAATTAAATAAATAAGTAGCAGAGAATTTGTTACCAGAATGGCACCTTTGTAATTTTCCAAAATGTCCCCTTTTTTTTCAAGTTTTACTTATATGCACGTGTGTGTGTGTGTGTGTGCGTGCACGCATGCACGTGCACATGCAGGTGTACCAGGCACTTTTCCTGCTACAAATGAACAACAAACTCTTGTGCCACTTTTTGTATCTGGCATACATGAGTAGCTTGCGAATTGAATCCATGCTGTCAAGCTTTGCAATCAAGTGTCCTTAAATCCTGAACCATCTTCTGAGCTCCTAAAATGCCCACAATCTGAAAGAAAGCATATCCTACAGCATTTTCAGATTTTATATCTTGTATGTTGTCTTAATAAGGAAATGGTTATTGGTATATATGATGTAGTGATTAATTTGTTAAATTGATAAGATTTACAATAATCATAGAAACAAATCTGAGCATTTTCTACACTAGGGTAATTGAGATGGAAAGACCTATCCTAAATGTGTGTGATACAATTACATAGATCATAGTCTTGGATTGTATAAAAAGGATAAAGCTAGCTGAGTATCACCATGCACTGCTTTCTGCTTCCTAATTTCATACACAATGTGAACAGCTATGCTTTGTGCTCCTGCTTCTCTGGCTTCCATGGTACAATAAACTATAGCCTTGAATTGTAAACTGAAATAAGTATTTCTTTCATTAAGTTGCTCTTGTAAGAGAATTTTGTCTCAGCAATAAGAAAGGTAACTAATAAATATAGGATACACAGAAATGAGGAGTGGCATTTGTTAAAGGAACACAGAAAGAGGTAAAATTAGAAGGATATTTTTCTATCATTTATCAGCATATTAGTTACTTTTTGTTGCTCTGACAAAATGTATGACAAGAAGCAACTTAAACTTAATGTTAGAAGAGTAAATACAGTCAGTCTATCATGATGAGAAAAGCATGGTTACAGGGGCATGAAGTGGCTGGTCACATTCAACATGCAGTCACAAAGCATAAAACAAGGAATGGTGATGCTCAACTAGGTTTCTCCTTTGTATTCAGTGGGGGGAGTAATCCATGGGATCCTTCTAACCTCAGATAACCTAATATGGAAATCCTTATAGAAATGCCTTGAGATTTGTCTTGTGGGATTCCAGATTTAATGAAGTTGATAATTGAGAATATGTATCACGAGTCCATTGCTTGTCAATTTGAAAAGAAACATAAATTTTAGGTCATAACCTTCAACCCTTTGTCTTCAGAAGCTCATGTCTATCTCATAATGCAAAATGCCTCCAGTCCAACTTTAAAAGTTCCTAGAGTCTTTACTATTCCAAATATTTAAATAAAAGAAGACCAAAGTTTCTTCTGAATCTCAAAGAAATTATTTGATAGCCTTATAAAATTAACTGGTTAAATACCTACAATGTACAATAGAACACAGGGAACATTCACATTTTAAAATAGAATAGTAAAAAATAATGTTTCCATTTCCTGGTGTTAAATATTTGTTGTTTTTTTTTTTCCATTGCTGGTAGGAAAAAATAATTGACAAGAAGCAACTTAAATGGAGGAATGTTTGTTTTGAATAACAGATCAATCAAGTCATAGTGGAAGAAACATGAAGCAACTGGTCATATTGAATCTGAAGTCTGGAAACAATAATAAATCTGGTGCTCAGCTCACTTTCTCCTTTTTATTCAGTCAAAATACTATAGCCCATAGAATAATACTGCCAAACTTATTGTGAGTCTTCCCATCTCACCCTAATTTAGAAACTTCCTAACATATGCATACAGAGATACATTTTCTGGGGGATGTGGTCAAGTTGACTGTTAATATTAGCCATCACTATTAAGGTTATGAGGAAGAAAAAAAAAGAGAATATTTCATAATATTGATCCTCTTATTTGATAGTTTTTGCAGGGCGAGAGGATGCTAGTAAGTGAATGCTTACTTTCAAGTCATTGTAAATTTAAACCCCATAGTTCAAATATGAGAAAACAAATTAATCAGTGAAGTAATGATGAATTTTCAAAGGAAGTAAAAGAAGGTGAAATATGTGAATGACATGACACAAATAACTAAGGCATACTGCTCAAAAGTAAGAAAGACTTCATAGGACCTTAGAACAATCTTGGTAATCCATCTAGCAGTTGCCTGACCACTAGCTCTATTTGAGGAACAATGAAAAATTGTAAGATGAAAGCAGAAATATGAAAATGAAATATAAATATAGTTCACTTATTAAAAGTCTCAAATTTAACATCAGTCCAGGAATATGCCATGTAGAAGTTTTTTCAGGATCCTGTCTTTGAAATTCAGTGGATAGTGCATGTGGGTGTACAAAATAGTTTTCCATTCTACCACTACAACCTTGCTCATCCTGGCTATAAAATATAGATCTTCCTTGGGATGCTTTGCTATAAATTCTCATTACTGAATTAGCATTTTGATATAATTTCAGCTATAGCAGAAATGGAATTATATTGATATCAATTATATATATTAAATTTCTCATCCCTGCCTTAATATGAATAAATTTATGGATATTTATACTTCAGTATCACTTTTGGTAATTACTATTAAATCAATTATAAGCACCCTATGTCATAGAAACTCAAAATAGGCATAGGTTTATATATTCTAAACATTCATCTTAAATGATCATTCCTCATCCTAAATTTTAAAATATTTCTTGTACCCTAATAACTTCCTGAAATTTTGTATGTAGCTATTATTGGTTCTAATATCCAGATTTATATAAACAATAATGCTTCCTAATTTGACAACTCTATGTGCATTGTATCTTATATTAGATATACTTATCATATACTCAGTTATTACAGTTAAATGATCAAAGAATTACTTGATTACTCCATTTGTTTAAATTTAATACCTCGTCATTCATCATCAAATGATGTTTTCTAAAACATAGCTCAAATGCTTCTGTCTTTTTCCACCCCCATATCAACAACCTAATTTAAGTCATTGCGGTTCTTTACCTAAAGGAGGAGTCCAGTTGCTTTCCAATCTATGTCCTTCCTGCTGTACTACGTTTATACATTTTCCTTCTCATAGCTAGAATTACTTCTTCAGAAAAAGAGCTTAAATTCTTCCAACAATTCACGATTATACCAAGTATAAGTTGCAAACTGTAAGCATGTCTATCTGTTGAAAGGCCCATTTTGACCTATTCATATTCCCTTTATTTTTTCTAGTTGATTATTACATCCCAATGAATAATTGGCACAAAGTATGAGCTCGGTAAGCATTTCATCAGCTATAATCATCTGCCCTCAGAAGTGATGCTTTATAATACTTTTAACATGGAATAGGTAAGTTTGGAATCATAATGTTTCCAGAAATGTGTAGATTTCATCATAGTTTGTTTGTAATTGTTTTAATCTCCAGATCTTTAAGAGAGTGAAAAAGCTGCTCATTGCCTTCTCTACTTCACATTGAGGACTGAGATTTACATGCAAAATATTTATTTATGTCATCACAGAGTTTACTTTATTCAGAGCATCAATAAAAGTTCATCTACAAGATACTTTTAAAAGTATTATTTTTCTTTTTCTATGAGATTGTCAATGTTCTCTGTGCAACTTATCTAATAACAAAGACTCTTGTAGTACCTTCTACTTTAGCTTTCCTCCCACATGACTACCCAGGGAATTCTTCCTTGAGGCATGCAATCTCTGTATCATTACTACAATGTATTCCTTAGTCTAATGGGCTTTAATTGCTTTTAATTATTTTATATCTGAATTTTTGTACATTGCTGGACATTTACAACCATGGAAATAAAATATCTCATTATGGTCTTTTATTGAAATGCTATGTTCAGCTTGAACTTCCGGAAATCGCTATGAGGACTAATAGTGCTTATAAATCATTACATTCTAACAGTAGAGGTTGAAGGTACAATCATATACTGAACAAAACAGTAAACATATAAACTTTTAAAATTAATTTTTATGTAGACTTAGAGCGTTATTCCTACTCATAGTGCTTAGGTTATGACAATATTTAGATGATCCATTATTCACTGGCCACATAGTAAATTGTTTGTAAAATTAATAATGAAGAAATGTTTTTAGATTTCTAATATTAAAATAATTATATTTCCCACTTAACTCAAAACAGTTAAACGGGCTGGAGAGATGGCTCAGTGATTAAGGTGTTTGCCTGCAAAGCCTAATGAACCACGTTCGATTCCTGAGTACATATGTTAGCCAGATAAACACAGTGGCCCATACATCTGGAGTTCATCTTCAGTGGCTAGAGGTCCTGGTGAGGCCTCTCTCCTCTCTCTCTCTCTCTCTCTCTCTCTCTCTCTCTCTCTCTCTCTCTCTTTGCAAATAAATAAAATATATTAAAAAGGATTAAGGAAATTCAGTTTTAATAGCATTAATCCTTGGGTGTTAGATGGATTATTGATTTAGAAGCTACAGATATAAGTGAAACTTGTATTTTTAAACCAGTATTAAAATATACCTTCCTCTAGCTTATATCTCAGTAAAATGATCATTAAAAATGAGTTTTCAGTTATGTAAACAGAATGAACAGGGATGGTCTTCTATGTTGCATTGGTGAGAAAGGCAGACTTCAATTTCATTCTAACATTCACACGGACTGCCTTTATTGTATTCCATTACCATTTTATCTATTTATGGAGAAACATTTTCCTTGTGATGAAATAAATGAGTTTTACCTGATTTAGAACCTAGAAAACAGTTTCCTTTTCAGTTTCGGTTCTGTGACTGTGATGGTTGATCATAATATCTCAGAAATGTACTCCTGGTTTGTCTCACCTCACAAAACATGAAATATCCCTTGAAGAAGTGAGCATATATGTCAATAGAAGGTTGCTCCAGTGCCACAGGAAACTGTTAGCATCTTACATCTCTTTTTAAAATGCTGTATACTATGAGGCAGAGGGGATAAGCCTACAGCCTCATTTAAGCAGATAAATTTATTTAAAAAGTAGAGGACTTGCAAGAAACATGAGAATAAAATAAGTAAATTTTGTCAGCATGAACTGCCTTACAGGTGGGAGATTGCACTTACAATTGCCTGACAAGATGGGTTTTCTAAATACCATGAGCCTTGGTTTTTAGACAAGTGATTACTAGAACACAGTTAATTTCTGTCCAATCATTTTTTTCTTATTAAAATTAGTGCAATGACAGCTTGAAAAACGATTAATATATTCTGAAGGTAATAGTAAGGGTATAAAAGTTAAGTAAAATCTTCACAGAAATTTTCAATGACTTACAGCCCTTATCCCTAAGCTAATTTAAGATTTACAATATTGACCTCAAATTTAGTCATGGATAACTTTATCCGTTTGTGTTCCGTTATTATTGGATTTAAAATGCTATAATCATGCCACTAATCATGTCTTATTCAAAAGGTGAAAATATGACCTTTATGATTATCAGACATCTAGAGAATTTTACCCTGAAAGGATGATAAGAAGGCAGAAAGCAACCATATTGAGTGTTAATTATATGTCAATAACTTTTATATACAACCTCATATATTTTACATTATAATAAATAAAAGGCTACCATTCTCCTTCATAGTTTAAGGAGAACTATACTAAAGAAAGTAAATTGGTACCTAACATCACACAGCTAGAAAATACAAAGGCAAAAATAAGTGAGCAATAGTCTTTATGAATCTAAACTTATCATGACATGGAACTTTCCTAACTACCTGCTTCAAATTAGCTTTTTCATTGTTTCTAGAAATCATAAAACATTACCTTATCAAAATCAAATAATCCCACAGAATTCTTGTATTTATATTTTTGATATTTACATAGCTAAACAAATGAGGTCACTGAATCCAAATTAATTCAAATGCAAACACATGCACTTCTCTAAGACAAAAAAGCCACACAAAACACATTTAAATTTGATATGAAAATATCTTTCTCTAGTGTCTGTGGTAACCTTGTATCTTGGGTAGAAAGTATTTAAATATAAGTTATATGTATTACATTATTTGTCATAAAATATTTCTATAGCTGTTTAGAAATGAATAAGGTGATATTAAAACAAGTACAACATAAATACAAAAAATAAGAAACTACTAAGAATTGCACAATGATATTGGATAATATAGAGATGAATACACACACACACACACACACACACTTATATATATATCTCCAGATATAAGCACATATTTTCATAATAAAAATCTAAACAAATTAACAAAGAATATGAATAATGTATCAGTTATATTTTTTTAATAGGACAAAATTGTGCCACAGATGAGTTCTGCTAAATGCATAAAAATATTTGATGTAAAATTTCTGTTCACATTCTCCCAAAAAAGTGAATTACAGTAAGCCCTCCAAATTCATTTTTATTACCAGCATCATCCTATTATTGAGGCCAATAAGAACTCCAGGCTTATTACCTGAACATGGATGCAAAATTCCTCAATATGTTATTAGCAAACTGAAGTCAATATTAAAATAATAATTTACCATAATCAAATTAAATTTATAGATATGTAAATCAACAAGTTTAACAAAATCTATCAACAGAATGAGGTACATGTGGACATTTCAATATAAATTAATATATAAGACATATTATATATAAATATAAATATTGGTAAAGTTCAATGTCCTTTTACAAAAAAGGACTTAACAGACTTGGAGTAGAGGAAATATTCCTCAAGAAAATAATAGTAACATGTAATAAATCCACATCATACTTAAAATTGAAACTTTTCCTCTAAAATCAAGAACATGACAAAGATGTATCATATCACTACTTGTCTTCAGCTTAATACTAGAAATCCTAGTCAAACAAATTAGGCAAAAGAAAAGAAATAAAGGGCAGTCTAGCAGAAAACGAAGAAGTGAAATTGTTTCTATTTGCTGATTATTTAATTTTAATTTAGAAAAATGTTAAATTTCCAAAAAGGGGGTGCTGGAAAGATGGATCAGTGGCTAAAGGTGCTTAATTGCAAAACCTGATGGCTTATGTTAAATTTCCCAGTGCCCACAGAAAGCCAGACACTAAAGCGGTGCATGCATCTGGAGTTTGTACTTGACAAGAGGCTATACCTGAAGAGCCTATTCTATTTCTCTCTTCTGTCTCTTTCCACTCTCTTTGTGCTTGCAAATCAATAAATAATTTAAAAAGAAAACTGTTAAATTTCATATTGAAACATTTGTCTCATTTTTGGAAAAGTAATAAAATTTTAAGGACTCATCATGAAAAGTGAAAAATGTACTGTATGTAAAAAAGACATCTTGTCAATTAAAATTGAATTCCTTATGATTTTAACTTGAAAAGAAGTACAATTTTGAGGTAGAAATAAAGCATAGTTTAATAGAAAATGTTTAACCTTAGAAATCTTTAATATTCTATTAATAACTATCTGTGATATTCTTTAGTCTAGAATAATAATAATGGTAATAGGTATTTCCACAATTAAAATGTGGTTATTTTGTCAAATACCACAACTTGTTCTAAATGCTTATTTTTAGAATTCTGTATATGCGTGTGTTTGTAGTATGTGTGTGTTTTTGAGTGTGAACATGCCACACTGTGTGTGTGTGTGTGTGATCAGTGTACAATCTTGAGGGCTCTATGTGCTTCCTCCACCTTTGAGATAGGCTCTCTTGCTGCTGTAATCCAAAGCAAGTCTAGCTGGCCTGTGAGCTTTCAATTTTCTTAGTTCTGCCTTCCATTGCCATAGGAACTTCAAGATAACAGATGCATAAACCACTTTGTGTTTCAAATTATATGAGTGTTGTACAGAACCAAGCTTGGTCAGCAGGCTTTACAGGCAAGCACCTTTAACTGCTGAAACATGTTTTCAGTCCCTCTAAATATTTCTAAACATTATGATTTAATTAATAAATACTCAGAACACTGTAATCTTTATGGGAAAGTAACTTTTTTATTAATAAGAATGTACATCTAATTTGTCTATTCAGGTACTTTGCTTTTGAGTAGCCTTATCCTACACATTTGACAATGAAGTTTATGATTGTGCTTTTAGAGAATAATTCAATTGACAAAGCTTATATGAATGCAATGGTCCTGTGAAAACTAATGAGTGACTGAAAATAATACCAGTTTATGGGATATCCAATTTACTTATCTGGAGATTATCTAGCTATGATAGAGACAGCAGTGGTTTAAGGCCATAGTTGGAGACTACAGCAAACCAGGATCAGAGGTGGTTGGAAAAATTATTAGTAGGATACTGAAGCATGAGGTTAAAAGTTCAAAAACAACCCATGTACACTGCAGTTGCCCAAGTATGGCAATGAGAATAAACTGCACAGATTCAAATTGTGCCTTACTAGGAACAAGAGACTTCATTCCAGCTGGAATTGACTTGATATGTTTCTTTTATAACTTCAGGAAATGAAATACATATTAATGTCTGAATAAAATCTATTACTCACAACAAAAGTTGAAAAACAGCTGTGGTCTCTTTCACAACAACCATCAGACTTCAAAAACAGATGGGAACAGAGCTCAAATGATGGACAATCAAATTCATTATTAGATCTTACAGATTTGAAGTATTAGAATTTGCACAGAAATCAACCCAATAAAATATAACTCATATGAATATTAAATTGTACTTGGAAAAACTATTTAACTTTATTCTCTTCAACTTTTTCTCTGCCTTTCTGAGATTAACACCAGATTTTTCCATGGGAAAATAAATCATATAAAACACAAAGCTATCGAAATATTAATATAGAGAGAAAATATTTAATTTGTCATCAATGAGCCACTAGTAGGAAAGTTCAGATTTAGCACTAATAGGGAAATGATCTGTTACTTTATTTTAATGGTTAACTGGACTGCATTTTGTTTGTGTGATATAAAAATAGTTTTTTGTAGTTCCAGGAAACTTGCAAGTAATTCATATATACTAATTAATTTGAGTGAGTTTCTTTTGAAAGCTTGGTTGAAGAAGTCATTCAGATTGAATCCTGACATTCACAATCTAGCACCTATTACTGACACACATGTTTTTCTGTCACATAATAATTCTTTTCAAAATATTATTTTTAGGTTTTCTCTGTGTGACAGATAATAAGTGTGAACAAGATTCAGGAAAGCTCTGTTTTACTAACGATTGGACTCAGCAACATGTAAGGCTGTGCCAGCCAAAACTCCAGATTTTTTTGCAAGAGAAAATTATGTGTCTTCAGTCATGTTTCTGAATAATTTTGATTTATTCTTATACATTATAAGAAAGAGTGTTTTCCTATTTTCATGTCCTGTGGCATCATGACATATCACACTGTAGTGTGAATTTTCTAGAAGAAGCTATTATATAATGTATGGTAGCAGCACATAAGGAGGAAGGGGGATTATGATGGTCCATAAATTAAATGTGGCCTCTTTGAAAACATAGGATGGTGCCTTTAAAATGTGGTGAGACATTTTTGGTTCATATGCCAAGTGCCTTCAAATTCAGCAACATATATGTGATTTGCAAGCAGTGTGCTTCCTTTGGCCAAACAGGTACCTCCTTATTTGTGTTGAGTTGGCCAGACAACATTCCTGCCAATGAAGTACTCCAAATACATCTCTGTCACCTCATTCATTTCCCTGAATCAGCACTCTCTAGACACAGGGTTTTTTTACAGTTTCTTCAAAATATTATACACTGGAGGGGATGCTTTCACAAAGACTGATTCAGCAAGTTGAGGAAGAAAGGAAGTGAGAGATTTATAGGATTCTTTCAATGCTGGAAGGAGCTCTGCTGATGGATAAAAGGATGATTATGTGAGCTAGCCTATGTATGCGAGCTTTCAGAAAATGAACCTCAGTCACTCTTTGTTTGAAATTAAGGCTTTCTGCAGCCTAGTGAAATATTCTGCACAAAGCACAGGCCCTACATCACCCTTGCATATGAATGGCATTTTTCACTATTCAAAATGTTGTCACGTTTGTCATTTCATTTGTTTTTCTCTGTACAATGGCTAAGTGTGTAAGTCGGGACTGATAAGTCAAATTTGACAGAAAGAAAGGAAGGAAGGAAGGAAGGAAGGAAGAAAGAAAGAAAGAGAAAGTAAGCCAGCCATAGTGACACACATTTTTGATACCAACACTTGAGAGACGGATCTAAGACGATCGTTGTGAGTTAGAGGCCAGCCTGAGACTACGTAGTGAATTCCACGTTAGCCTGGGCTAGAGCAAGACCCAAACATTCAAAAAGCTAAAAAAAAAAAAAAAGACAAAGGGATAATATTAAATAATCTAAATCCAGATAGTTGATTTCTAAGACTAGAAGGTTATCAGGGTTTTTTTTTTTTTTACTTCTCTTCTATGAATTTTACAATTCATACATTGTGTACAGTTTTAGGAAAGCAAATTCGACAGAGAGACTGTATTTATTACAGGGCAGAAATTTTGTTAGTTGTTTTAGTTATGTTTATCAGTAGATTAATCTCTGCTCTCAAGCCACAATAATTATAATAATTCACTTTAAACACAATAGCTTAAATCTCATTCCTACTGTTGACAAGTATATGATAAAAGTATAGTTTCTGGTTATAACATTTGATTTTATGCATTAATTACAGATCTGAGGCCAACTTGTAGAAATACTGAAAACTATTTCATTTTCGTTTTTAATCTAACATTGTTTCTTTAAATTATAATTTCAAATACTGACAGAATGTTAATTAAAAGTAGTGATTAACTTCAGATGTCAAGTTGATTGCATTTAGGAATTCCTGGAGCTGTTATAGCATCTCTGGATAAGCCTATGTGTTGATGGAATAAGCCAGGATGATCTCCCTTCACTCGAGTTGAGTTTACATCATCCAATTAGGGGAATGTCTGAATAGAACAAAAGAAAGCAGAGGGAAGGTGAGTAATTTATCTCTTCCCAAAGCTTGGGTCTATCAATTACCCTTGGATATCAGTATTCCAGATTTAAAACCCAAATCCACCAGGTTGTCAGGTCTTTGGCCACAGACAAACTTAAACTGTCAGCTTCCATGGTTCTTGGGCTTTCAATTTGGACTGAATGACATTAATAGAATCCCAAAGTCTCCAGATTCTACATGTCTCTATAATTGCATGTAATTAATGCCCCAAGTAAATCACCTTTTATATGTATATCTACATTTACTTATTTTTTAATTTTTAATTTTTTTATTAATTAGTTTTGAATTCAGCAAATACAGTCAGTTTGGTACCATTATTAGGCTCATCCGTGACCTACCCCTCCCCTTGGCCCCTCCTTGTTGAGGTATATGGGTCATGCATTGTGGAGTTAGCCCACAGTTATGGGTAAGATAAATGTCTCTGCATATCATGACCCAACATGTGGCTCTGACATTCTTTCCGCCCCCTCTTCCATATGCACCTATCATATCTCTATTTCTCTCCCTGCTTCTTCTCTCTGAGGAACCTTACAAGCAGAAGGGACATACCTCTCATAAACCACCTGAGTTACTGAGCTCTTATGTTCACAATGTTGAATATTCATTGTATACTTCTCATATGATACAGTCCATAATAGTAAGTGACAGGCTATTTCTGAAATTTGTCATAACAAGTTTAAAAAAGAAAAGTTGATGATTCCTTCCCTGCAATCTACAAATAATTAAGCTGCTATTCCTAACAAATAAGGGTTGGAGACACAAGAAAGTTTTCCTAAAGTAGAATATATGCCTTCAATTTCAGAGTGCCTGATTAAGCAAATGTGAGACTGTTTAGAACTGAGAAAAAGTCCACCATACATGTATATATCACGTTTTCATTACCCAGTAATCAGTTGATGGCTAGTTTGACTCCATTTCCTTGCTATTGTGAATTCAGCAGTGATGAACACAGATGTGCTTATATCTCTGATGTAGAATATAGAGTCTTTTGGATGTATGCCCATAAGTGGTACACCTAGTCATATGGTAATTCAATATTTAGCTTTCTGAGAAATCTCCACACAGGCTGTGCCAGTTAACCCTCCCATCAACAGTGAATAAGAGGTTCCCCTCTGTTGTGGTAATTTCAATACTCTGGGATGAATTTCCAAACAGACACAGTTTATAGGAGCAAGGGTTTTATTTCAAGCTTAAAGATCCAAGGGAAGTTCCATAGATGACAGAAAAAACTGCTTCCATAAATCCAAGCAGAAAGAAAAACCACAATAAGCAAAACATGAGTACCAGCATACACACACCAAAAAAAGCAGCAAGCAGCAGGGACCCAGACAGAGCTCTGACTGTTCTGCATACCTTTAGGTTATAAATCAGATCCACTCCCAAACACACCTAGGGCTGGACCCCTGTGGCACCTGACACCTCCCTCAACCAAATAGCAGCTTGAAATCCAAGTTACAAGCTTTAATAAAGCACCTGAATCTATGGGGGAACATACATTCAAAGCACTACCATACCCTCTCTCCAAAACCTTACCATTATTTGTTGTCATTCGTTTTCTTGGTGATAGCCAATCTAACATGGGTGTCATGAAATGTCAAAATATTTTCAATTTTCATTTCTCTGATGCCTAAGGATATATTTGGCTAATTTGTGTTTTTCTCCTGAGAACTATATTCATTGCATTAGCCCATTTATTGGTTGGCAGTTTTACTTTTTTGATGTTTAGTTTTGCCTTCCTTTATATATTGTAGATATTAACCCCTACCAGAGAAGTATCTGGAAAATAACTTCTTTCATTCTATTAGCTTCCTGTTGGCACTGCTGATAGCTTACATTGCTGTGAAGAAATATTTTAATTTCATGTACTCTTTTTTTGTTGAGTCTTGGGACTATTTCCTATGCTATTGGCATTTTACTCTGCTTAAAAAAATGAAGTTGTGAAATTTGCAGAAAAGGGATGCAATTGTAAAGAATTATACTAATTGAGGTAACCCAAGCTCAGAAAAACAAAAATAGCATGTTATGTCTTATGTGTATTCTAACATTTAATGTTTGTATGTAGGCAAATAAGGGCATATGGGAGTGAGTATTGGTTATGAGCCAAGACAGGGGACCATGAGAGGGAATAAAGGATGATAAGAAGGGAGAATATAAATAAGAACATATGTAGTATGCACACAGAAAAGAGGTAAAGTTGAGGGAGGGCACATGGAGGAAAAGGGAAGGGAGAAATAGGAGGAAGAGAAACTAAAAGCATTTGAAAACAGTGAAACCTAATTCTTTGTGTGCTAATAAACACATTTAAAAAAAACCTAAAATTCATTCAGTCTCCAAATGCTTATTATGCCATATCCTTGGTTATTTTTCCTCCTATACTTATAAGTGGGAGAAAAATTCTTAATAAAATAATTACACAAATGATATAGTAACAGTATAATATACAGAAAATTACATTGGTTAAATTTAAAATTGGTATATTCTACATAGTCATTGCTGTAAAAGCTGAGAAAGAGAAAGGAGTTTAAAAAGTAGAGTTTCAAATTGTGTATTCCAAACCGAATGAGACTGTGTGTAAGAACAATACAAGAGGACTTATTTGTAAAGCTAAGGAATCAAGACAATAGCAAATTCATCAGTGAAAATCTTTATTTGAGTAAAAATCAGAGGAGTTCATGTTAATGCTCCAATATTCTCATATTAAACAATATTAATTCTAGAATGCCCTTCTTTTCTAAAGGGCTGTTCTGTTAAATATTCATCTTACTCATTCAGCATTTTGTCCTAAGGTCCTGACACTGATGGGAATAGAAAACTTGTTTGCCTATCCATGAATCTTTACACGTGGTAGTCCAACCTGCTTGTCCACTGGGTATTGCCATTGCCTACTGGCATGGTAAAGGAGTTCTTTCATCAGGGCAGAGGTCCAAAGCAGTGTCATGTTTATTTTTAAATGGGGAATTGTCTCATTCTATTCCAGAATGCTTCTACAGTCCATTCTAAACAAGAGCTAGTCATCATACAATAAAACTAGATCTACACTAAACACAGCCTTATAACTCATCAAAGCAATTTAAAAGATCAGTTTGATGTTTGACAGAGAGTCAATATATATTGCTATGTTTTGCAATGACATGCTGAGGTAGCAGTTTCCTCAGCTTTGAGCCTCTGCTGCAGTCTCAGAAATTCAGTGAAGTCAAATGAAAAAAAAAAAAAAAAAGATAAGGAAGGCATACTGAGGACCTGAAAATAAGTGTGGACAGTGAGAAAATATGTTTATACTGTGCTTAGAGGATGTAGTCAAAAGACCAATGTGTGAAAGCCTGCCCTGCCTCATTCAAAAAAAATTAGGGTTTTCTGATGGCCTTTCTATTTCTCCTGATTCTCACATTATAGCCTTCACAGGTCAATTATACTCACTTATTAAATTTTACTTATTACCTATCACTTCATCTCTTCTTTCACACAGAGACCAGTGAACTCCTTGAGGACAATACTATGCCTTCAGTCTATTCTTTTCATTGTCTCAGATAATTTCTTTAAATCTCACCATAAGATATTGCAACACACCACATACTCTTTGTTTGATTTAGAGAGAATAGATATTTTATTGGAGAATAACCTGTGCATTTGATCATGGTCCAGGAGTTATAAGAGACAAGGCCCTTATTTGGACTGTAGTTAGTCAGCCTGGATCCAGTTACATCTGGAGTCAGAAAAGTGCATATTCAAATTATGACTCAGCTATGTACTTGGTGATCAGCACAATAAGTACATGCTAAGAGCTAAACACTATGCCAGTTTTCCATTTTCTTTTTTTTTTTTTTTTGGTTTTTGGTTTTTTGGTTTTTCGAGGTAGGGTTTCACTCTAGCCCAGGCTGACCTGGAATTCACTATGTAGTCTCAGGGTGGCCTCGAACTCACGGCGATCCTCCTACCTCTGCCTCCCAAGTGCTGGGATTAAAGGCGTGCGCCACCACGCCCGGCTCAGTTTTCCATTTTCAATCAGTCTTATCAATCCTAAGACAAGGATTATTATTATTTTCATAACATCTAATAATATGCCCAGATACACATGAGGTAAAATAACTGTAAACATAGTAGAAAAGCAGGTCTGATAAATAATCTTAAAGAATTTAGCATTGTTACCTGAGAGGGCATCTATAATTGTAATCTATATTTGTGGAGTACATGTTAGACCTTAAAATTGCCTGAGGAATTTTACGTTATGCACATGAACATTTTCTTCTGAGGTTTGCTTCCAGTAATTTTTTACTGTTGGCTATAATTCACCAAAATTTTACAAAGAACACTTACTAATATTGCAGTGGAGCATAGAAGAAGATGGATCTTGATGTAGTAGATGTCTCTACAAGGTCACAATTCACTTGCTTTTAATGTGAATAAAGTGGTAAATAGGGCATTGCACCCAAGAAAAGAGAGGTTTTGTTCTAAGCAAGTGGCTTAACAAATCTGATGGAAGGCAATAAGGAAAGTCATCCAAGAAGGAAGCCTTAAATAAGTATTATATTGAAAGGTAAGAATGGAAAGGCACAATCTCTAGGACTGGAGGAAGGGATAGGAGAAGATAATGTCACTTCTTATGTTAATATTGGCTAGCATCTTCATAATCAATTACAATATTGTTGTGAACTCTCTGATTCATACTGCTTGCTATAGATATCCTGTTGCATTGGTAAGTCTTGGCAGAAAGTTTTGCAGAGTATTTGTTTTAAGCTAGTGATTTACTCAACCTTGCATTCAAGTTTTTCAAAGACAAAGTGAAATTAAATTAATTTGACCCTTAAAATAACATTTGTAATAAAGAGAGCTAAAGACCATAAAATTAAGATAGCACAACAAAACAGACATCAAATTAGAGACTGTCCTGAAGACCTTTAAGGTGAGGATGATCTTTCATGCATTGTATGTTGTTAAATCATTTGGTTCATTTCACAGTGACTTGCTTCAGATGTAGCCTAGGATGAAATGTATTTTAGTGCTCCTGTGCATAATTAACATCATTCTGTTCTCTTCATCAGTTAAGCCCCTGTTAATGGAGAGCAACTGTGTTTTACCTGATTTTCTTCTCATAATGTATCCTGAAAGCATACATGAGAAGTCATAGATGAAACCTCAGGAACTTCTTGAAAGGTGTGTATTTTAATAAACTTGACCTTATCTTTCATGGACACATTTAATGAAGTTGTAAATATCTATACATTTTGTTAGTGCATTGCTGGAAATTGAAACCCAGGACTTCACACATGCCAGGCAAGTGATCTACAACTGAGGCATCCAAACCCTTCTATTCATGCTTTTTTTCTAGTTATTTGATTTACCACTGCTTACTGGTACTATACCAGGCACTGGGTATATAAATATGAATAAGACAGGACATGGATGATGTTTTCACAGTCAAACAAAACTATAAATAAGCACATCACCTATAATAGTTGTGGCAAATGTAAGATTTTCATTTTTAAATGGTAAAAAAAATCCCATTATAGAAAGTTTTGTACTTAAAACAAAATTACAATAAAATAAATCTATATAAGATAAATTAACTTACAATAATAGTAACATTTTAGCAACAAATATTCATGACCTCTATGCAAGATAAATGAAATGGTTTCAGAATCTATACATTCACAGTTTACATACATTTTGCATTTAAAATATTAAAATATTTCTCAAATTTTTTTCAAAATTATTGTTTGTTTAGCTTTTATAGACTCTATATGGGACCCATTAATTCTGCGTGAAAGACTTATGGCATAATTTCCAAAGAAGGGTAAATTGATCATAATATGATATAAGTTAGCCAAGTTAGAAAGATATGCATGAGTGTGTTAAATACAAAGCATAAAATTGAAGACATCTAAAAGAGCATATTGTGTTCATAAAGGGCCCTCTCTATTTATAGAGTATGGGAATTAGACAGCAGGGTTAAAAGATGAGATTGCAGTCAGGTGACTTTCTTACAGACTTAGATACTTTTCTTGCATGTAAAGAAACTTTTAACATTTTAAGTGGAAAGAAGACAGTATCAATTATGTTTGAGAGGATTTTCAGGTAGTAATTTTTAGAACAATAAATATACTTAGAATAGCCTTTTAATGACTAAACAAAGATATCGTTGCCATTGGGGACTTATTCATAAATCTTACCTGTAACAGAAAGAGCCCCTGAAAACCTGTATTCATTAATAAAAATATTGACTAGATGATATTCCAGAATCTTCATAACTTGCTTTTGAATATCTATGATTGAAGATGTAGTTAAAATGATATTTGCTCATTTTTTAATATCAACTTATGTATAAAATGATCTCTAAATATATTCTTGAAAAAAATGCATAGCAAATGGCAACCCTTATAATCATCAGACAGAATGCATAACAACAGTAATTAACATCTTTTGGGAAATAAATTTGACTTCAAAAATTTTTGACAATGGGCTATAAATTGCAAATAACATAGTGCAGCTTTGAAAATTAACCTTTCATAAAGTATAGAACTGAAAAAATAAAATTATAAAAACACCAGAGAGTGGCTGGAGAGATTGCTTAGTGGTTACGGCACTTACCTGAGAAGCTTAAGGACTCTGGTTCAATTCTCAAGGTTACACATAAGCCAGATGCACTTGGCGGTGCATACATCTGGAGTTCGTTTGCAGTGGCTAGAGGCCCTGCTGTGACCATTCTCTCTCTCTCTCTCTCTCTCTCTCTCTCTCCCTCTGTCTCTAATAAATAAATCAGAAAAAAATTTTAAAAATCAAAGAGTTTTTAGTGATAGTAAGGACAATCAATGACAAGGACATTAGTGATCTGTACTGTAGAAAGTAGGTAAGAAGAAAGCAAAGTTTAAACTATAAACAGGAGGGCTGGAGAGATTGCTTAGTGGTTAAGGTGATTGCCTGAGAAGCCTAAGGACTCATGTTGGACTCTCCAGATCCCACATAAGCCAGACACACAAAGGTAAGGCAAACACAAGGTTGCACATACACACAAGATGGTGCAACTGTCTGGAGTTCGATTTCAGTGGTCGAGGCCTCTGAACACTAATTCTCTCTCTCCTCTCTCTTTCTCTAAAAAACTTTTAAAAATACTATTACACAAAATATAAACATGAACAAGGAAACATCTCAAATTGCACAGGATTATCTACATGCTGAAAATGCAAAACAATTATTAACTAAGGTTTGCAATCAAGTTTAAAAAATATGGAAGTATCCAACTAGCAGCACACTGTATGTTATTCCTTGTTTTTTTAAAAAAAATATTGAAAATCTTAATATATGAACATGTTTAAAATTGGTCATATTCCCATCACATAAAACTCTTATTTCTCCATTCTCCCACACCCTTTCCACTAAGAGCCCTCCTCAGTGGGGTTACCAGTAATTTCTGTGGAGTAAATGAAGCCTAAAAATTGTGTGCAAATGATCCCAGTGCATGTATTTATGTGCAAATCATCCCAGTGCATATATTTATAATTTTATTACATTTGTGTCCAACTTTAAAGGCACAATTCAGTTGTGTTTCAATGTGTGTGTGTATTTTTTTTGAAACAAGCCCAACACACAGACCCCTTTCCATGTGCCAGTGAGAGTGATAGAGCAAAAATGAGAGAGAGAGAGAGAGATTGAGAGAGAGAGAATTAATGTACCAGGGCCTCAGCTACTGCAATTCAACTCCAGGTGCTTGCGCCACCTAGTGGACTTGTGCTTATGTGGGAGCTGAAGAGTCAAACATGGGTCCTTAGGCTTCTAAGGCACACACCCCAACTGATAAGCCATCTCTCCAGCCATGAATGTGTGTTTTAAACTGGTTTGAACTTTTCATTTTTATTATTTTTAGCTAGACTTTTAAAGGAATTTTTATTAGGATATATTTTAATTATGCATGGTAAAATATTTCATGTTACTTTCAGACATGCATACAATTTGTTTTGATCATGTTCACCCTATGCCTCTTATGTGTCTTTCTCCCACTCTTGCTAATCCTCTTTTCCCAAATAATTGTCGTATTTACACGCCCTTGTTTTCCTTTTTTTGTTGTTGTTGTTTTATTTTGTTTTTTTGGACCAATAAGTTTGATTAGGGTTGCTCACTTGAGCTTGGAGGAGGAGTTATTTAAAGGAATATGAGCAACTTACCACTGCCTACATCACGTGAAGATAACTACTTTCTCATCCACAGCAAACATTAATTTCCGGAAGGTCAGACCACATAAGCCCCTCCTCCTTGCATGATAGAAGGTTGGAATTTGCTATATATGGAATTACATCAGTCATACATTTTTGCATAGTTTTCCCTCAGCATAATGTTATGCCTTTGAAATGCTGGTATGCTAATGCATACATACTCACGATATGTATAAGTAACACACAACTATTTATGCTTCGGTTATACTATTAACAGAATTGTATGTATGTGCCTCTGTGTTGATGTATAATTTGCTTTGTTGTTAGTGGTGGTCTGTTGCATGATTCTTAGTGAAAATGATTTGTTTTTTTTTTTTTTTTTCCTCTCTCTCCTTTTGTTTTTTAAAGGTAGGGTATCAGTCCAGCCCAGACTGATCTGGAACTCACTCTGAAGTCCCAGGCTGGCCTCTAACTCACAGCAATCCTACTACTTCTGCAATCCCCTCCCCCGCCCCCATGACCTTGTGCTGGGATTAAAGGTGTGCTAAAATGTAGTTTTTCTCAGTAGAAGAAAAACTTCAAGAAATGTAATTGTTAGGTTTTAAGATATTTTTACCTAATTTTACAGTGTGTGTAGCATTCTTCAATGGATAAGAATTCCCATATTTCAATACTATTGTTAACACTAACTATTTGGAGATTTAAAATTTAGCTCAATTTTGTTGTTGGGGTAAAATAATATAGTTTTCTTCAGAAGTAGATTAAATACAGTTTCTTATTTATGTGCCGGGCTCTCCGGTAGTTAGGGCTGTAGGAGAGCCAGTCCCGCTGGTCTCTCCTTGGGGCTGAGCAGGATGGAGAGTGTTGAGGACCCAGACCCTCTCCTAGTCACTGGAGAGAAACACACTGAGTCGGGAGACTTGTCGAAGCAGGATCTCGTTTTATTGTATCAAGCAGGCACTGATAATAGCATCAAGGTAGGGGGTGGGAGTCTTAGGACGGGGTGAGGATTAAGGGCCAATAATATTTCACCACGTTAGTAGTAGCTGGGCAGAGGCAGCTTTAGGTCAGTCCTTGCTGAGTCACTCCTCTGCGGAAGTCATAGGCCAAAGACAGCTTGCCGAACTCAAGGCAGGCTCAGGAAGTTCCACTGGGCCTCGAGTCGGGGCCTCTTTAGGCCCAACTTTTATGGACATTGGGTTTCCTTGCCTGAGAAATGCCTGCTTATTGCCCAATGTTTTGTTGTTACTGTTTTTGTTGTTGATACAAACTACATATTTGTATTTTGGAATTGCAAGTGTTCTTTATATGTTTTGAATTTTCATCATATGTCTGTTAGAATGGCTGTATTCCAACAAAATTTTATTTACCAGAGAATCTGATTTACTTAATTTTGAGAGATTGGAAGGGTATCATAAAACAAGTAGTTGTGAATATCTCCCAGAGGATTTTGCAATATGTGCAAAGTTGAAAAATGCAAATAGATATATTCAGGAAATTGATGGATTTTAGACTTGAGAATAGAGAATTTAATGCTATAGGGAATAAAATTCCATGTTTTTATTTAAACAGTGGTACAACCATCATCACTAATTCAACAATTGATATTTTTTTTACTGCTTCTTGAGTTTTGCCATCCCAGAATGTCATATAATTGGACTCAAAATGTTAGTAATTATTCCAACTTGGATTTCTTTGCACACACACACACACATATGTTCTTTATATGTTATATATTTTATGACTCCTTTCTTTTTATTACTGGATAACATTTAATAGTTGAAGGTAATACATATTTTTCCAATTCACATATTAATACCTTGGTGTCTTTCAAGTTTTGTCAATTGTGAATAGAGTTGCATAAACATTAATGTGCAAGTTTGTCTGAATATTAATTTTCAATTAATATCAGGAAATAACACAATTGTTAGATTTTATGGAAGTACTATGCAACGCTTTGTAATAAAGTAGATAACTGTTACCCAAAAGAAAGAAACTTAATGAATTGCACTTTGTAAAATTTGAAATTCTTCTCTGTGACTGAAACTAATAAAATAATGAACAGATTGGTCACATAAGAGAAAGACCAGCAAAACTTATATCTAATTAAATGTTAGTAAAATGTTAGTAAAAAAAAATAGGTAAAGAACGCTTAAAACTCAACAATAAGAAAAAAAAATGTTAAATAGTGTTACTGTTGGTCAAATTCTGAACAGAACAATTGGCACCAAATCTCAAACATGCATAGCAAATGAAGGTATCAACATCATGTAAGTACAAATTAAGGTAAGTTTTTTTCTTACAGCCATTTCCTTTTCTTTCTTAATCTTCTCCAAATGCATCCCCTATGCCCTTAAATTATGTTGTTGAATTTGAATGGTATTAGAAAATAAGGAATTCTACCTTATTTCCTAATCATAAAGGAATGTTCTGAAACTTCATATGAATTATTATTTTAATTTTCACGAATGTATATAACACAGGACTATAATCCAGTACAATGATATAATATTTATCAAATCTGATTGATTAGCATTTCCATACCACTAACATTTTTAGTTTTTTTTAATAATTTTATATATTTATTTATTTGAGAGAGAGAGAGAAAAAGAGATTAAGACAGAAAGAGTGTGAGAGAGAAAACGGGCACACCAAGGCCTCTGCAAATGAACTTCAGGCGCATGTACCACTTTGTGCATCTGAATTAGGTGGGTACTAGGGAATTGAACCTGGGTCCTTAGGCTTTGCGGGCAAGTGCTGTAACCTCTAAGACATCTCTCCAGCCACACTTTTAATGTCAATTAATATGTGATAATTGTTCATATTTATAAGGTACATTGTAATATCATTTGCACATTCACTATTATACTTTGTCATTTTTTTTATTGGTTGTGATGTTATGTGTGTGTAGTTTGGTGTGTCTGATAGGTGTGTAGATGTGCCACCTCCTAAGCATGGGTGTGGAAGCCAAAGGAAAATGTTGGGTTTCCTCTTATTCATTTATTTATTATTTATTTATGACAGAAGGAGGCAAGTGGAGGTACAAAGAATGGGAGTGCCAAGGCTTCTCGCCACTGCAAAAGAATTCCAGACACATGCTATGCCATTTGCATCTGCTTTTGTGGGTTCTGGAGAATCGAACCTTTGTCCTTAGGCTCTGCAGACAAGGGCCTTAACCTCTAAGCCATCTCTCCAGCCCTTGGCTTCCTCTTCTATTGCTTGTCCTCTTTATTTCATGGGGACAGAGTCTGTCACTGAACCTGGAGATGCTATTTATGTTCAGACTGTATGACCAGTGGGCCCCAGCAATTCTCCTGTCTCTGTGATTCCCCTCTGGTCTGAAGTAACAGGCATGCAAGTCCATAAACAGCTTTTTACAAGGGTGGTTGGAAATCAAACTCAGACTGTCTCAGGCCCTGTCAGGCCTTCACACTTGTGTGTCATACACTCTTACATGCTTATTATCTCCCCAGGTCCTGCTGTGTATTATTATTTTTTGGTGTGTGTGTGTGGTATATACAGATGGTTGCACACTCTGGTCATGGTTTCTGAGGCCAAGGGAGAAAATTAGGTTTCCCACTGTATCACTGATCTACTTGGCTACTTGAGAGGAGTCTCTCTCTTAGCCTGGTCCTGCAGTTTTTCAGTCAGACTGGCTAAGGGTGGGATACCAAAGATTCTTTCCATAGGACTGGGGTTACAGATGTATGCAGTCACACACAGCTATTTACATGGGTGCTGGGAAACTGAATTAAGGGTAAATCAGGCCTTCTCTCATGCTTATAGTTTTTTAAACCAGGATATTGAATTATAATCCACATACCAAAATTCCCATGTTCCAACATGTGTAATTCAATTATTTTAATATGGTGACATGGTTGCTCAATAACCACTGCTAATTCAAAAATATTCTCCTACAAAATAAAGCACTTACCCATTAAGAGTCATTATTAAATGACTCCCAAGCCATTTGCAATCACTATTGCTATGCAGATACATTCACCCATTCTGATAGTCAATGTAAAGAAAACCACACAATAGATGGATTTTGTGTCTGGATTTTTTTAGTTTATTTTAAAGATTCAACAAGTTAAAACAACTATTAGGACTTCACTCATTTCTGTGACTAATGAGTCTAATGTATGTATATAACACTATTAGTTCATCAATCACTGGACATTTATGTTGTTTTACTTTGGTCATGTTGAAAAATCTTACTGTGAGTATTCCCCAATACCCATGTAAGCCATATGTACAAAGTGGCACATGCACCTGGAGTTCATTTGCAGTGGCTACAGGCCCTGGAATGCCCATTCTCTTTCTCTCTGTGCCACTTTCTTTCACTCTTTCTCTCTCTCTCAAATAAATAAATAAATAAATAAATAAATAAATAAATACAATATTTAAAGAAAACATCATGAAACCAGGTGTGGTGGCAGACACTTATTACTGTGAGTCTGAAGCCATGCTGATACTACATAGTTAATTACAGGTCAGCCTGAGCTAGAGCGAGACTCTACCTTGAAAACCCAATAAGAAAAAAGAAAACATCCTGTATTTACTGACATTTATATGTTAGACTTAAATGCTGACTCAATTTCACTAACAATTTAATAAGGTTTACATTTTCCTGAGTTAGCTTAAATAAGTTTTTTTTTTAATTCTATTCCAACCATGCTGTTACTATTATGAAGATAATATCACTCAAAATAATTTTAATATACCTTTTAATACCTGGTGCATTCACAATTATTTATATTCTTATTTTCTATGTTTTTTTCCCTTGGTCAGCTGAAGTAGGTTCTGGCATATTTCTGAACAAAACTCGGTGAGGAATTTAGGTATGTTGGATACTCTGAAAGACATGTATAGGCCAAATAAAGTAATGGTTATTAAAATATTTAGTGATGTAGCTGGGCATAGTGGTGTACACCATTAGTCCCAGCACTTGGGCAATAGAGGTAGGAGGAAGTCAGAGGTAGGAGGATCGCTGTGAGTCCAAGGCCACCCTGAGACTCTATAGTGAATTCCAGGTCAACCTGTGTTAGAGTGATAACCTACCTAAAAAAAACTACATATATACATACATATATATATATATATATATATATATATATATATATATAGTGATATGTAGAAACATGACATTAAAAAGTTGCAGTTTCTTTAAATATTTATCCCAGTTGTGATAACTCATAACACTTAGTAATATACTTATTTTCATAGACAGGAAACTACAAATAATTACTCTTTATAAACTTTGCTTCTCTTGTTTTACTCAATATACTGGGTTCTGTCATTTAAGAATATTGATGATAGGTTACATATTGGAAAGTCTATTGATTTTATCTTTATTGTGAATATTCCTTCTAGATATTATAGATTAAGGTAAATTTACCTTTTTTGCTTGTCATAGTAGTTAATTGTTCTAAAATCTTGATTATATACTGCTCTGTTTTTTCTTTAATACATTGTGGTCATATTGCTTTACATGAAGCAGGCCTGTATTCTTAATAAGATTACATTGGTTTGTTGCTTATATCTTACTATCACAGTGAGGCCACAGAAAGTCATCATGTACTTGTTATGTTTGTTTGATCCTACAAATCTGAACTTCTTGTATTGTGCAGGAAAGGGAGTGAAATGAAATTCACATCAGTTTCTCCTTGGATGGCCATAGCTTTACATTTCACTCTCAAAGAAAAGAACCATGTTGTGCTCTCATTCTACACAGCTGCCGGCACATTGTCTAACCCTAATAAATGTTAAACAAGAAAAACTGGGATGTATTAAACATTGCCCTGCAGTTCATTTCATCTGCAGATGTCACTATTTATTCTAACCAAAGCTTTGTCTGGCCTGCAGTGGATTGCCATAAAGGAATTAATCTGTTCATCTGTCCACTCATTTCATGCCAAATGTTTTCAAAGGTAGGGGTGGGTACAGAGGAAGGAAGGGACTGTTATTCTTAGTTATTTTATTTGCTTACTTACAAATAGAACTATTCTTACAAAAAATTTAAAGCATATTTCATGGTTAAAAAACTATAATACAATCCTCTTTGAATTATGCTATAACTTTGTAGGCATAGATGAACATAATGTGTATACCATGCTATGTCATACTACTTAATGTTGGTAAGTAACATTCACATACCCTTGAAGGTTATTTTCCTTTTGCATATATGCATATAGCTTTAGGCATTATTATCCTGTTTTGAAATATTACTCTGCATTACTTTACTCCGTATACGATACTAAACTACATGGGTACTATCAATGTTATTGTGATTCCCTTATCTTTGAAAAATAATAGCATCTCTCAGATGTCGGTAAGAGGTAAATAAATTTCTGCAATGACAATTAAGTTATGAATGTGTCTTTTTCCAAATATGAATGCTTTTCCTCCAGTCACATATACATGCTTTCAGTAGGTTTGTGTGGAGATAATTTTCATTCAGTTGTGGAGCAAATTTCTCTTGGGAAAAGGATTTGCAGTTTCACATAGCCTCATCCAGAGAAGTGGTTTGAATAAGTACTAACATATTGTGATAGTTAAGTTCCTCTTGCTTAGTTGTGGCATACATCACCACAGCAAGATTTCAGCATGAATCTTTCTATGCTCAGCTTTCTCTGTGTAGTACTTCTCTATCTGTGAATTCCATTAACCATAGAATGAAAAATATTGTGAAAAATTGGGCTGGAGAGATGGCTTAGCAGTTAATGTGCTTGTCAGCAAGGCCAAATTACCCAGGATTGATTCCTCAATACCACATAAAGCTGGATTCACAAGGTGGCACATGTGTCTGGAGTTTGTTTGCAATGGCTAGAGGCCCAGGCACTCCCACTCTCTCTCTCTCTCTCTCTCTCTGTCTCTCTCTCTCTCTCATCTCTCTCATAGACACACACACACACACACACACACATTTCTCTCATAAATAAATAAATAAATAAATAAAATATTAAATAAATGTCCAAAAAGTAAAATTTGGACTTATTGCATGCCAGGCATTAGGCTGAATCCATGCAAAAGAAGAGACATGTAGGCAGGCCCTATAGCCTTCCATTGTTGCTTAGACTCTGTTAGTCTTTCCTTCTCAATTTCTGACCATTATTTGTCCATAAATTCCATTGTGTGCTGTATAACTGACTGACAATGGTTGACAATGGTTGCAAATGTTTGGACATTGTGCAAACTTTATTTTCTTATTCATGAAACAATTCATAATAGCAAGTACTTACATGTATGTTGTATTAAATATTATAAGTAATCTATGATTATTTGAATTATTCAGGAGGATTTGCCTAGGATGTATGCAAATAGTATACTATTTTATGTAATATATTTGTGTATCCTGGGGAGGAGATCCTAAAAGTAAACCTGCACAAATACTGAGGATATGATATATCTGAAATACCTCTCTATCAAGCATATCCAAACACTAGAGCTCTGAAAGATTTTTAACACAGAATGTATGTCAATTATCATGATATGTGCTCTTCATATACTCTACAATGAAATTAAACTAGTAAACTTTTTTTCTATTTATCTTGGTCTTAGGAAATATGGTTAGAAAACATTCTTCCTAATGCCATTACAGGCATGCAGATCTTATTTGTTTAACAAAATATAAAGAACATTGAAATGTCTACAAGAAGTATTAAGAGATTTTCATTGTTTTTTAAAAAGAAACTAAGTGGCAATATTTGCCTTTAAAAAAGGAAAAAATCAAGGTGCTTCTAACTAAATATAGAAATGGAAGTCATTAATTTACTTCTGCTTTCTCATACAACTCTATGATATTATAGTAAAATAATATGATTAGAGAAATTAGAAGAGGAGAAACAAACAAGAGAGATACAAATATGTTAGAGTAATGGTGACATATGTAATAGAACTCAGAAAGTGGAAAAGTAAATATCTGATAATCAGAGATCAATGAGGATGATAGCAATGAGGTTAAGAACTCTCTAGGACAGGCTCAGGGATTATAATTATAAGAGAACTGTGACCTTTCAGTTATGAGAATGCTGCAATAAAAATATATATGGATAGGATGTTTCACAGTCTCCCTAGGAAACAGTTTAGATGTTCAGATCCACTGTAACATGGAAAGGATTAAAACAAGGGATATATTGATGGTGGGGTAATTGACACCTCCGGGAAAGAGAATGCCACACTGGGATAATATGTGGGAATCCACACTGTAAGTGGGAGATGGTTTTAGGTGCTTTTCCTTCTTGATTTCTAGAGCATAGTTAGTTCAGATCAATTCACTAGGAAAGTGATTGTTGGATGGAACTCCACCGGAAAATCATTGCTCTTTGAAGAAATATATTATTATAACTAGTTTATAGCACCCGTTACCTAAGCATGATAAAGAATAGTGAAGTACAAATTTATGGATAGCTTTTAAAATAAAAAGAGACAAAATAAACCAACAAAAATGAAAATTTATAGGAAACAGAAAAAGTAACAAAGAAACCAAGATGCTATCATCATTGTCATCAGCATCACCAGCATCATGCATGATCAATACAATAAATAGAATGGATTAGCAAACTGTACAGAAAGTTGAAAAAATGACCAAGTAAAAGTACAAATGTGAATGTAGAAGTTCTGTTTAGGAAGTCCTATTTCATCATAATAAAACTTAAAGGAATCATGATGAGAAATCACAGGGGAGGAAATTACCAATAAACTAGACTTAATTCCCCATAACTAAAAGATATGAGCTTCCAAAATGAAGGTGCCAGCCTATGATAATGAATTAAAGGTGACCAACATAATCACAAATTGCTGTGACTTCTCCAAATATTGCTTTAAAAAACAAGATCACAAAATCTTTCTTAAAGAAAACAAAACATTCACAGAAAGTGACATCCAAAGGATCTGAAACTAGAGTGACATGAAATTTCTCAATAGGAATACCAAAAGATAAATACTTATTAAATATCATCAAAAATTTTTAAAAAACAGTTATTTTCTACCAAAATTTATATAGTTAAAACATCCATATGTGAGGAATAAACACCTCTATTGACTTGAAAAATATAAACAAAATGCAACATGGATGCACTCTCAGGAAACCATGGAATATACATTGTATGGAAACAAATGATATTGATTATCTGGGAAATAAAGGAAGATAGCACAATCTTTTGTGTAATTTTAAAGATGTCTCATATTCTAAACTGAAATCAATAGATCCTATCTAAAATTTAAAAAATAGCATATGCAAGTATAAACAAATTATTTAGGAACTGGAGGGATGGCTTAGCGGTTAAGGCATTTGCTTGCAAAGCAAAAGGCCCCAGATTGGATTTCCCAGGACCCACATTAGCCAGATGCACAACATGGTGCATGCATCTGGAGTTCGTCTGCAGTGGCTGGAGGCCCTGGAGCACCCATTCTCTCTCTCCCCCCCTTCTCTGTCAAATAAATAAATAAATAAAAACAAAATATAAAACACCTTATTATTGAAAGAAACAACTATGAGTTGAAAGCTATTAGACTAAAGAATAGTAATAGATAGTAAAGACAGAACAAGAGAGTAGACTGCTGTTTTTCTTTTCTTTTTCAATATTTTTATTTATTTATTTGAGACACACAGAGAGAAATAGAGAGAGAATGGGCGAGCCTGTGCCTCAGTCACTGCAGATGAACTCCACATACATGTGCCACTACCTTGTGCATCTGGCTTACGTGGGTCCTGGGGAATTGAATCTGGGTCCTGTGGCTTTGCAGACAAGTGCCTTAACTGCCAAGCCATCCTCCCAGTCTTTTTTTTTTTCTTTTTCACTCTGAAGGTATGGTGATATTTTATTTATAAAAGTAACACCTTTATAAAAAAAGAAAGATGACATCTTCAAAGAGGATTTATATTTCACCCCAACATTAACTCATCCCAGACTTAAGGTATTTATATGACAGTTATGAAAAATTCAGTCACTTTTTATTAAAAGAAATAAATGTTTCCCAAATAATCCGGCAGATTTTAAAATATTTTACAGAAAAGTTTAGATTTTAAGTCAGAGAAACAACAGTAAATACACTTCTAAAGTAAACATTGCATTGTAGTTTCAGTAATGTTCTTTTAAGAAATCTTTCTATTGAGCTTCCCAAAAAGGTCACTGCTCTTAGCTGACTTGAGTAGATGAGTGACATTCCTACTAACTGAATTTTCCTAACACTCTTCCTAACAATGTGATAACTATAAGTAAGCTCTAATTAAAACAGAACAGAGAGAACTATCAGATATTTCTTTTTTGGATGTTTTAATTGCCATGCATTCATTGTACATAATAATGGGGTTCATAAACACTTCTTAATTCCATTTCTAAGAGCTGAAACCTTCAAGTATGTGACATTTGTAAAGATATCAGAGAATACTTTAAATATGCAACCAACAAAGTATTCCACAACTTGACAAGTACATTATATAGGAATATACCACATGACTTTTGGAGACTATTTCCTGGGTCTCAGCTTCTTTCTTAAATTTATTAATATTTCCAAGTGAGTCTTACTCTCTGAATCTTTTTTCTTTATTTTTACAATTATTATTATTATTGTTATTATTATGAACAACATTGTTTTTATGAACAGATCATGTGTTGTTACCTTCTTTTCCCTTGTCCCTGTCCCCAATCGGCTGAGGACACTCCTCATTGGAATTGCAGGTATTATCTATGGGGTTGTAGTTTAAGCATTATGGGAGGAGCAGTCAATTATGTATGGGGGGAAGGGATTGCCTCTGGACATGTTGTCTCAACATGTGGCTCTTAATGTCTTTCTGCCTCTTCTTCCACAAAATTCCCTGAGCCGAGTTGGGTGAGTTTTAGTCTACTTCAGTGATAAGCTCTTAGGAGGCTCAGGATCTCTGCTATGGTAGGTGTTGAGTATCCTCAGGGTCTGTCTCCTATGCTCTGGAACTGATTATCATGTTCAGCATGGAAGCAGCACTCTTGCTCATCTCTCCAGTTCCTCTATGGTTTCAGCTGTGGCTTGGCTGAAGTGTGAGGGATATTTTATCTCCTCAGGTCTCATTGCCTTCAGAAAAAAAGGGAACAGATTCTTCATCTGAGACTAAAGGCAGCATAGTTTAAACAAGATAAGCATTATTAATTTAGGGAGAATTTGATGTACATAACCCCTCTTTTAGCCAAAGACTAGTGAGAGCTTGACACTGGAGAGGATGATCTTTGTCTCCATAGGATTCTGATCTGGTTCCCAATTCCAGATGTAGATTCCTTTACACTGAGTAGATCTCTTAGCCAATCAGAAAGCTACTGGTTACCCAACAAAGCTGTGTGCCACAATTGAATTTGTGAGTACATCTTGTCAGGTTGTCTTCTTTGGAGTAGCTTAGACCTTTGGTTTTTCAGGTCATTGTTGATAACTTTCCCCTAGTAGCTCATGTAGTGCTTTCTGGGGACTGGCTGTCTTCTGGTTTCTAGCCAGGTCTCTGCATGCCCTGTGTCAGCGGCATATGCAGCATATGGTGTCTTCAGCAATAGGGTTTTACTATTTGCCACAAGTGAGTAATCAAGTGCTTTGACAGAAACCTGTCTTATTTTGGGGAACTCATAGGTCTCTGATCATAACAGCTCATTACGGGTTACAATCAATTTCTGGTACTGGGAGTTATAGGCCAGAGACAAAAAAAAAAAAAAATGAGCTTATCCTTCATCCAACGCTCTCTAGGGCCCTTCTTTTCAGGTGCACCCTGCTTACTCCTCTTAAGTATTATATATTTTAGGATTAAGGTTTCTATGGTATCAGTTCATCTTGGATTTAGTTTTGTGTTTGTTTTTCCCACCTTCCCCTTCCCTTCCCCCCAAACATTTCCATCCCTATTATCTGGGCCTTGAGTTGTCTATCAGGTATGTCAGCACCTCAAACTGGTCCTAGTTACTAGCCTCAGTGTGGTGATTTGATTCAGGTGTCCCCAAAAAATTTAGGTGGTATGAAGGGTAGGTTTCCAGCTGATGGAGATTTGGGAATTAATGCCTCCTGGAAGCAGTGTATTATTGTTGGGGGTGGGCTTATTGGTGTTATAACCAGCTTCTTTTTGCCAGTGTTTGGAACACTCTTCTGTTGCTGTTGTCCATCTGAGGTTGGCCAGGAGTTGATGTCCACACTCTGCTCATGCCATCATTTTCCCCTGCCGTCATGGAGCTTACCCTTGAGCCTTTTCCAACAAGATGCTCTTAGTTGGGTGTTTTTTGCCAGCAATGAGAACCTGACTGCTACACTCAGATAAGTGAGACCATGTAGCATTTGTCTTTCTGTGATTGTGTGAGTTGGTTGGGTATGTTCTTTCCCAAGTATGTCCATTTTTCTACAAAGTTCATAGTATCATATTTTCTTCCTGCTTAGTAGAATTCCAAGGTGTCAATGTATCACAACTTTGTTATCTCGCCATCCAGTGATGCTGGATGGAGTGATCCTGAGTTGATTTCAGTTCTTAACTACATGGTAGAGCAAATATCTCTGTAGTGAAGCATGGAGCATTTAGGATAAATGCCCAATAAGGGAGTAACTGGGTCTATTGGTAGATCTATGTTCATCCTTTTCAGGAATCTCCATATTGATTTCCACAATGGTTGTACAAGTTTACCTTCCCACCAAAGGTGGATGAGGATTCTGCTTTCCCTGTATCCTCTTCAACATTTGTTATTTGTAGAATTTTAAAAATATTTTTGTTTACTTTTATTTATTTATTTGAGAGTTACAGACAGAGAGAGAAAGAGGCAGAGAGAGAGAGAGAAAATGGGTGCACCAGGGCCTCCAGTCACCGCAGACGAACTCCAGATGCATTTCCCCCTTGTGCTTCTGGCTTACATGGGTCCTTGGGAATTGAGGGTCCTTAGGCTTCACAGGCAAGCACTTAACCACTAATCTATCTCTCCAGCCCCGTTTTTAGAGTATTTTAATGATTACCATCTTTACTGGAGTAAGGTGGAATCTCATGGTTGTTTTAACTTGAATTTCCTTATTGGTTAGGGATGTTGAACATTATCTCAAGTGTGTGTTAGCCATTTGTGTTTCTTCCTCTGAGAACTCCCTATTCAGTTTTTTGGCCGATTTTTGGAGTGGGTTGTTTGATTTTTTTTATTGTTTAGATTTTGAGGTCTTTGTAGGTTCTAGATATTAGGCTTCTGTCAGTGGTATAGATGGCAAAGTTTTTCTTCCATTCTGTGGGTAATCTATTGGCTCTGCTAATGGTATCTTTGTCTATGCAAATACATTTTAACTTCATGAGATCCTATTGGTTAAGTGATTGTATAATTTCCTGAGCTATGGGGGTTTTGTTCAGGAAGTCTTTCCCCATTACTATGTTTTAAAGAGTTCATCCTCTTTTATTCTTCCAAAAGGAGAAGAATTTCAGGTCTTACAGTGCGGTTTTTAATCCATTTGGATTTGATTCTTGTATTTGGTGAGATGAGTGGCTCTAGTTTCATTTTTCTACATATGGTTATATAATACGACTAGTGCCATTTGTTGACCATGCTATCTTTCCTTCAATGTACTTTGATGACACCTTTGTCAAAGATCAAATAGCTATAATTACTTGACCTAAGGGCCAGGTTTTCAATTCTGTTACATTGGTCTATGTTTCTGTTTTTATGAAAGTACCATGCTTTCTTGTTAGTATGGCTTTGTAATATAGTTCTTGATCAGGTATGGTGATACTTCCAGAGGTCTTTCTTTTGCTGAGGATATGTTTTTGTTTGTTTGTTTTTTGTTTTTGTTTTGTTTTGTTTTGTTTTTCGAGGTATAGTATCAGTCTAGCCCAGGCTGACCTGGAATTCACTATGTCATCTCAGGATGGCCTCGAACTTATGGCAATCCTCCTACCTCTGCCTACCAAGTGGTGGGATTGAAGGCATACACTACCACGCCCAGCTGAGGATATGTTTTGATATCCAAGGTTTGCTGCCACTCCATATTAATTTTGAGATCATTTTTGCTATCTTGGTGAAGAATGATATTGGCATTTTTATTGGTATTGTATGAAATCTGTATATTGCTTTTGGTAGAATTGTCATTCTCACAATATTAATTCTACCTATCCAGGAGCATGGGAAGTCTTTCCATCTTCTCAATTCCTCTTCAATTTCTTTCTTGAGATTTTTTAAAAAATATGTTTTCATTATATAGGTCCTTCACATCCTTGATTAATGTTATCCCAAGGTATTTAAATTTTTTGTTGCTATTTAAAATGACACAGCTTCACTTATTTCTTTCTCCTTTGCATTTGTCATTTGCATATAGAAAGGCTACTGATTTTTGTGTTTTGGCTTTACTGATGGAATAGTTTTGAGATGGAGACTTTGGGGTTATTTATGTATGGGATCATTTCTTCTGCAACTATGGCTAACTTGACTTATTCATTTCAAATTTATATCACTTTTATTTCTTCTATCTTATTGCTTGTGCTAGAGTGTCTAGTACTATGTTGAAGAGCAGTGGTGAAAGTAGGCATCCCTGTCTTGTTCCTGATCTCAACAGGAACTGTTTGAGTCTCTCCCCATTAAGTATTATTTGAGCTTCAGAGGCTTTATATGTAGCCTTTATTGTGTTGAGATATAAACTCTCCATGCATATTCTTCACAGGATTTTTCTTTCTTTTTATTAATTAATTTAGTGCTCAGCGAATACAGTCAATTTGGTACCATTGTTAGGCTCATCCATGTCCTACCCCCTCCCCCTGTCCTCTCCTTGTTGAGGTATATGGGTCATGCATTCTGGAGTTAGCCCATAGTTATGGGTAGGATAAATGTCTCTGCATATCATGACCCAACATGTGGCTCTGACATTCTTTCTGCCCCTTCTTCCACAAAATTTCCCTGAGCCATGTTGGGTTCATATTTGGTCTGCTTCAGTGATGAGGTGTTGGGGGCCTCTGGGTCTCTGGATCTCTGATTTTGTAGGAGTTGATTTTCCTCTGTATTGATCTCCTTCACCCTTGTGCTGGTACCCAGTTCACCAAGAAAACAGCCCCCTTGCTTGTTTCACCAATTGTTCTTAGTTTCAGCCGGGGCCCTTTTGAGGTATTATGGGGTGGCTCTTTCCTTAGCATCTACGTCTTTATCATGGGGTGGTGTTGTATTTTGTCAAAGGACTTCTCTGCATCAATTATGATGATCATGTTTTTCTTATGGTCATGTTTATTTATGTGGTATACTATATCATATATGGTTATCAGTTTATGAGGCCAGGGCTGAAGTGTGGTGATCTGATTCTGGTGTCTCCCATAAATTCATGTGTTCAGATTGCTGGATTCCCAACCCATGGCAATTGGGGAATTGAATTCTTCTGGAAGTGTGTTGTTGGGGATAGGCTTATGGGTGTTATAGCCAGCTTCCCCTTGCCAGTGTTTGGCTCACCCTCCTGCCATTGTTTGACACATGCTGTAGCAGAGGTGATGTCCAGAATCTGCTCATGCCACATTTTCCCCTGCCATCATGGAGTTTCCTCTCAAGTCTGTAAGACAAAATAAACCCTTTTTCTCCCATATGCTGCTTTGAGCCAGCAATGTGAAGCTCACTGAAACAACCTCTACCTGATACACTTAATCTGTTTATACCCCCTTTGTACATGACTTTTGCACTTGCTAAACTCTCTGCTGATCCAACTCCATAGGGTATTTACCTTCCTTAACTTGATATCTAGAAGAGGTATATTTGATGACAAAGGATGTTCTCCTTAAATAGCTATACAAAAAGATTGCTAAAACTGGTTTATTACTAACATGTGTGCCTATAATACACACTAATTAAGTAATAAATAGCCTGGTTCCTAGCCAGTATATGTTCTATAAATTTTAGGTATCAATTATTCTCATGATAATTATATACTTTCTATTATTATTATTTTCTGTTATTTGTATTTAATCTTTCTTTCTTATTTGAGCTGCTGTTGGTTTCCATTACCCTTTAAGTTCACTAAGAATTAATTCCAAAAATCCAGGCATGATGGCACATATCCTTAATCCCAACACTCAGGAGGCATTGGTAGGTGGATCACCATGAGTTCGAGGCTACGCTAAGATTACATAGTGAATTTCAGGTCAGCCTAGGCTAGAGCAAAACCCTACCTCGAAGGAAACAAAACAATAAAGTTAATTCCAGTGAGAATTGGTAAGTATCCCCCCCCCATACAAATCTGCTGCCTCAGTTATAATTATATTTTGATTCTCTTCTTGGATTTTTGTGGTGGTGTGAATGTGAATGTCCCTCATAGCCTTTTGTGTTTGTGATTAAGCTTCATACTAAAATCCAAGTTTTTCAGTAGCTGAGACTTACTGGAGGAGGTGTGTCACTAGGGGAGGGTAGGCCTTGAGGTTTATTAGTCCATCCCTACTGGGTGTTTAAGGGCTTGCTCACTCTTGCTGCTGCTTCCCAGCTGTGATGATATGTGATGCCCAGTTTCTGCTCTGCTATATTTCCTCTGACATGATGAAATTTCCCCTCCAGAATGTAAGTCAAAGTAAACCCTTTCTTTTCATTAGCTGATTTTGATCTGGTATTTTGTTCCAGCAGCAAGTATGCAACTACAACAGTTTCTTATCATGTACAATAAACTTTGATAAGTTCTTTTTTTATTTTTTATCTTTTACTTATTTATTTGAATTCTGAAAGAGACAAATGAGACAGACAGAGACAGAGAGAGGGAGAGAGAGGGAGAGAGAGAGAGAGATTGTGGACACACTAGGGCCTCTAGCCACTGAAAATCAACTCTGGGCACATGTACAACTTTGAGCATGTGGCTTTCAATAGGTACTGGGGAATCAAACCCAGGTCATTAGGCTTTGCAGGCAAGTGCCTTAACCATTGAGTGAACTCTGCAGCCCCAACTTTGATAAGTTAATGTCTTCTCATGCAATTTCCATATCCAGAAGTATAAGTGATCATATATATATATATATATATATATATATATATATATATATATATGTAATGTTTGAAGATCTCAGAAATATGTATGTCCTTTTTACAGACTATCACTTATTTTCTTGGCTCATTTTAAGTTTACATAGGAATATACATTTTTCTCAACTTATTATTGCAAAGTAACTTTCCTTTTATCAGTAAAAAAAAAAAAAAAAAAAAAAAAAAAGACAGGAGTTTCAGAAGTTGAAATGGCTTGTCCAAGGCCATTTAGCTGGTAAGTATTGAAGACAAGATTACATCTTCAAACTACAAGGATTCTTATATTTGGTATAGTATAACTTTAAACAAATGAAAAAAAAATAGTGTGTTCTCTACATTTCCATCTTAAATGAAAAATGCTATTTATAATAGCAGCAGCACAAGATGTTTATATGACCAAACCTTTAATATAGAAGGCTTCACTCAGCTTTTCAGTAAAATTTTGATCTACTACAAGAATTCTAAATCCATTGTTCATGTTGGGAATGCTAAATATGAACCATGGCCTTGAATTCAGATGTAAAGCCAAAGTACACTTGATCACTGCATATTTCCCTATGTTAATGGCTGTATAAAGATGAGGACATGTAGTTTGTTCCATTGAGGCCCCCTCTATGGAAACAGAGAGGAGCTTTTCTTTTTGTAATTTCAACTCTTCTTACTCAAATGTCATCTTCTCTTGAACTCCTTTCAAACCCATTTCCTCTTTCATTTCTCAGACCAACCTCAATGGCTCAGAAAGGGCAAAATACTAAGATATCAACGACTGAATGTTTTCTACTCCATTTTTCAATTCAAACATACAAATTGTAATGTAGAATCATAGCTTGATGTTTCTGTTAAGTATAGAGCAATCCAACTCTAGGAAAAAAGCTAACTTAAGTAAGCCTCATACCAAGCTAATTTCAGTCTTGGGGAGATCAGAGGCCTTAGTTGCCTTAGCTCTCACCTGTCTCTTTTATTAGAACACTCTAACAATCCCAAATGATATGTACAGTCCCTGCACATAAACATGCAAAAAAATTCATCATTGTCCAGCTCCTTTTCCTATGAAGATGGTTAAAAATATGTCACTAGTTCTTTTGTTTGGCTCTACATATAACACTGAGGCATTTTACCTTTTCCTGTGGCTTAAACCCAGCTACGTCTATGAAAGGTACAAGAATAACACACTTTATAGTAGATTTTACCTAGGAGCAGAAAGTCAGTGAAGAAACAAAGTCACAGCATTTTGAAAAGCAGATATTAAGCACAACCCAAAGCTATCTAGAAAAGACTTTGCTTAGTTGCATTTGTTTGGAATGAGGTCATTTTAGTAAGTAGGGTACAATCCAAAAGCTGTGATGGTGGGGCAGCAAAATGTGGGCTAGATGATAATTGTAGAAGAGCATTTGTACTACTCCAACACTTAAGCAGTAGGGCTTATTTTAGTTTAGCAAAACTAATAAAGCCTTTATGATCATAAAAGGACCTTAAAATTCCTGATGTAACAAAACTATCTTTGCTTTAAAGTACCTTCCTTAATTTTAATTGTTCACTGATTAGCTGTGGCTTATTTGGAGCTGTGTTGGTAGGAGAGACTGGTCTCTAGCCTGGCATTTGAAGTAGTTCATGGTGCAGATTCCCAAGGATACTGCTGAACAGTTAGAGCCATATGATGACATCACTGATACTTTATGGGAAAATAGAATTAGTTGTGAATATCTAGCCTTTGTAGTATCAATAATAGCAAAAAAAAAAGTGAGTGTCAGTGATAACAATGTTACTTTCCTCATAGAATTACAGAACTTATTCGCACCCAGCTTTGCATGGTATAGAAATAAGTAGGACAACTAGACAAATATATCTAAAATATGCTTTACTTTTATTCAAGACCTGATGATGCACTCATGTATACTCAGTACTCAGGAGTTTGTGGCAGGAGAACTGCAAGTGTGAGGTCAGTGAACTATAACATGGCAAGACTTATCTCCAAAAGCTTAACTGTTTTTCAAGGTCTTTTTGAAATTCTCTCCAAGCCCTTTTCCACCATTTTATCTACCCAGAATATAACTATAGTTCAGACTTCTGTGGATGCATTAAAAATAATGAACAAACTAATATTTGATAAGTATCCATAAAATTCATTGGAAATGGAATCTAGCCTTGAATAAGAAAGAGTGAGTTGGAACTTGCACTGCCATTAACTGTATATATGACCTTGAACAATTATCCCCAAATCTGACTCTGCCTTTTTTTTTTTTTTTGCTATGTAAGCAGATAAAGGCTATCAATTAGATGATGACTAAGGTTCTTTCTAGAGTCCTTTCAACTCTGTCAAAATAATAAACAACAAAAGACAAGATTTATCCCAAGCCATAGCCAGAAGAAATAACAAATTTTATTAAAACTAAACAGCAGAAACATTGGTAGAGAACCACAATGAAATAGTTTTTATTTTTCTTGGTGAAATTAGCTAATCAATGGGTTAGAATATTATTCTCTACAACACATAATAAAAATCCCCTGCTGTTCTCTGTACTAACAGTTACTGATGATTGCTCTATTTTCCTCCATTGACAACTGGAGGCCACAACTAATGGGAAGTGATTCAACAGTTCAGGGAAGCAAGATGAGGACTGGGACAGAAGAGGATGCACTTAAGGTTAGAAGAACTCCTTCACTAAATAAGGTTTTCTGCTTTGTTGGAGAAATACATTTGTTGAGCCAGATACTCTGGCCATGACCTGAAAGGGTTTTAAAGGAAAATATTTTAAATATGTATGTACTTTTTGTTTCATTTTATGGAAGGCAGCAGAGTCTCACTATATAACCCTTGCTGGTCTGAAAATTGCTACATATACCAGGCTATCCTTGAGCTTGTGGCAATTCTGCCTCTGCTTGCTGAGCATTGGGATTGCAAGCATGTGGGACTGTGCCCAGCTTATAGACATGTATTAGTGTCCTCAATCACTGTAGATGCTCAGTGAAGCAAGTTTGGAAAGAGAAACTTAGACAAAGTAAATATCTCTTTGTTCTTTGTCCTTATTTTAATGTCAGTGTTAATTGGTTTTCAGTCTTCTGTTGTAAAGTGTTGATCCTGCAGTATGTGCAGCCAGAAGAGTACAGTGACTTCCTTATTAAAAGAAGTCTGCTTAGCTTTTTGATTGTCAGAATCTCTTTTGTGAGCCCTTTTATTCTAGAAAGCATGTATTATTTGTCTTTGTATAATCCACAGTATCTGGTTTGCACTAATAAATTGTAAAATATGGTGCCATGTTAATCAATACAGTACTTACACCTCCAGAATTCAAATATAGTAAAAATTCTGATATAATATGGTGATCTTGATGTTAATGATTATATAATTAGCATTGTTTTTCTTGGGAAAAGAAGTCATGCAGCCCAGACTGGCTTTGAAACTCCTAATTAGCCAAGAATGATCTTGAACTCCTTGTTTTCCTGTGTCCACCTTCTGATTGCTGAGATTATGGGCTTGAACCACCATACCTGGTATATGCCTTGCTGGGAATGGAATGGAGGGTCTCTTCCTTGCTATACAAACACTCTATAAAATGAGCCATAGTCCCAGCCCCAATTAGCATGTTTCATACCTAATTGTACTGTTACAACTGAGTACTTCCAGAATGTCACTTGGCTGTTTAAAATACAACTAAAATAAATTTTGTTGACATTATAACATCTGGAGATACTAGAAAATTAGTTGTTTTACTTAATATTTAATTTTTTAAATTTAGGTACTTACTAATCAACAATAATTTTGGATCCTTTTATCATTTTATTGGATTTTCAAGGTAGGATCTCATTCTAGCACAGGCTGACCTGGAATTCACTATGCAGTTTTAGGGTATCCTTGAACTAACCAAATGCTGGGATTAAAAGTGAGTGCCACCATGCCTGGCAGGATCCTCTTTTAAATGTTGCTAAATTCTTCTGCATATCAAATGTGTGCTTTGTATATCTCCATCTAGTTCAATATTAACATCTCAGTAACTGAAAAGGTTGAAGGAGCACAATGATTCCCCAGATTATATCCAATATATCCTTCCCAAACACAAATACCCAATTATAGCTGCTGAACATTTATAAAATATTTATCTTTTCCAGAAAAATACTGAGAAACTAGTTATTTTAAGAACCAGTTGTTTAGCAAGCTGATTTCCTATTCCATTTTGCTCATTACCTAAATGAATTTGATGATTCTTGGTTAAAAAACCAGCTCTATGTAGTATTGTGTCATCCTTACCATATTTCTTTTGTAACAGTATCCTCTTGGCCCCTAAATCAAACCAGCAATAGTAAATATACTAATTTGTATTTTTGGTGAGAGGAGATATGGAAACTCCATTTTTGTGATATCCAGTGAAGCTTGTAACATTTGTAGCATAGTTATCTAGAGGTTTATGCATGATGTAACAGAATGAAATACTATGGAAGGTAATAGAGGTTCAACTACTCTGGCAATGTATATAGCCCTTTCCAATATGTCATGTATGTTACTAATTTTATCCTTCCCCATGAGAGCTAAGGAAGTGAGGAAGATGAATAGAAATATGGTTAAATAGTCATTATTTGTAACATAAAGGTATCATATCCTTTAAAAATTCAGTATGTTGATGTGATGATAGGCTAGCAAAATTCCAACACTTTGCTAGAAATGTTATAATGAATCTACATACACTATAGTTTCTGAGACTGGTAGTGCACATTTTATGGTGACTTTAGAGGCAAACATATTTATAGCCAGGTGAATAATCTGGACATCTATTGATAGTATGGCACACCTCATTTAATAACCTCCTGAATTTCCAATACTTTTTGTTTCACTAATTTGAAGGTATATTACTAATGAATACAACACAGTACTGAAAGCCATTAGAAATGCATGTGTGAGATGGTCAGAAATTAATGATTTGGTTTTCATGATTTGAACAGCAGAGACAGTGAGCAAAATTAATTTGTACCTGAGAGGGATTTGTTTTCCTTGCTTACTTGAAATCAGAGTCAACCATAATAATGGTTTCATATGACCTTAAAGCTCTCTTCATGTAGATGGACCGAATTGCCTTCATTAGAACAGACTATGAGGAAAAAGATCATTGTCTATTAAAAGGCTAATAGTGCATTCACTTTCTATTGTTAGGTTGGAAATTCCTTCATATTTTAGGTGAACATCAATCCTGTGTGTAATGTCTATATAGACCCATATCCTAACCATGGGTAATGACTAGTGATTTCTGAACAATAATCATAATTAATAACAGCCTGACAAGTTTTTCCTTCTGTTTTGTTTGACATATTTCAGAAGTTTCAAGAGCCATCTCTTTTTCTTAGTCCTGCACTTCAGACAAGAATATTTCCTACCCTTGTCTTTGATGCTGTATATGATGCAGACAGATAAAACAATTTGCCAAAGATCAAACATAACATAAGGAAAACTTTAGGAGAAAGCTTCAAGCATGTAAAAATAGAAACCTAGTTTCATTCTTGTGCATGCTGCTCTATCCGTCTCCTACCTTTACTATCTCCAGCCAATTTTCTGCAGGCATTCCTTACAATGGGCTCAAAAAATACCATATAGTAGTAGCTCTGGCCCTGACTTAACACAGTACTTTGAATACAGCATAGCTCAATGCTAAATCAAAAGTACAGAAGAATTAATTCAGCCATGCAGTTCTTTTGTCCTCCTGGAAAGTCATATTATATTTTAACACATGACCAACTTCACAAAATGGTTGCAGTTAAGTAAACATTAAAAGACAAACAAGAAAGAAGCCCATACAAACATAACTGATTTTACTTCAACATAACATTGATTGTTTCAAAGTATATTATTCATATAATTATATAGTTTCCTTAAAGATGAGACCATCAAAAATTCATCCATAGAATCTTACCATAGAGATGATTCTAGCAACACTGCCAAATCACCAAATGTAAAGAAATCCTTCTTTTTTTATTTAGAAGGATAGTCATAAAAAATGTAAACAAATTAAAGTGTGATTTGTGTCAGGAGCTGAAATCATTCAAGAGACATGGTTAGGAAAGTTGGGGATATTTTATTAAATTGTTCACTTTCAAATTGTCTCTTTATTGGATTCATAAATTGATAACATTTGATGAAATTATAAACTTAACTTAGATTGGGGAACTATTTCTTCAACTCGTTTGACAAATATTTTAATTGAATATATTTTGTGGAGGCACGTAAGAAATTAAAGGACTGGTTATTTCAGTATATTAATATCATCTGTTTAAATGTATAAATACTAAAACATGATAGCATTAATATTCCTTGGCATTACAGTACCAGAAAATGTTGTGCTAGAATTAGTCTCTTCCCCAGTTTTATTGTTATTCTTAATGTGTAGAATTCTAGGTCCTGATATGTTAAGGAATTGTCAGTTGCATATTGAAGATATCTTTTAAATCTGGAATTCAATGATAATCACTGGAATTAGTTATGCCAACTCAGAGTTACAAAGCAGATATAGTCTTAGACCACAGTGCTGTATTCTTTCAGAAGATTTTACCTGCTCTGGCTAATCCAATTTTAAATACTTGAACTTTAAATAGCTCACAGGGCAGCACTTACAGCTCTTACCTTGATATAACTTACTCCATTCTTAATTACATCTTATGACAGCTCAGATCTAAAAAGCAATCTATTGTTCCCTTGTCAGACTTAGAGAAGACTAATATGTCCAGGTGCATGTTTCTTGGCCCATACTAAATTGATGGCTACATCTACAGGAAATTGATACACTGAGTGATGAGGCATGTTCCAGAATTTAAGAAACAGACAATTACTCAATATGCTTATTAAGGGTTAAGGTTTTTAATTTTGCATAAATTTTATAATATGTTTTATAGATACATCAAGCACAAAAGCAAAAATAATTCATTGTACATTATCTGAATCAACATAGCATTTCCTTTTTTTAACCAATTTAGATTTTATTAAAGTGATGGAAATAGAAACTGCTACACTGTTCTGTCACTTCAGATAATAGCTGTATTTCTATTTTCTTTTTATTACAAATCAATAATGCAATTAACGTAACCAGATTCCCAGAGCTATTTATGTAATTACTGCTCTTAAAAAGAACCACCACATAAGATGTAAAATAGTTTGAAACAAAACCATAAAATTGAGTCTAGAAAAGAAAAACAAAATAGCATAACTTTTATGTAGCCCTTTTATGTAAATATTTTAATATTTATTTCAAGAACCAAAGAAAGATTATCATCAATCAAACCAAGGAACTGAGTGTATTCATTGAAACAATAAACAAAATAATGTACTGTCCTTCAGTTATGTTTATACTATTTTAGACCATTATATCTTTTCCTTTTTTTAAACTACTGAATGAACTTTAGTACATGACAAAGAACATATGAAATCTAAACTGCACACATCTTACTACTGTAATCAAGTTACGTAACCAACTTAATCCCATGCATATTTAATAGCATTCCTGAGTTGTTTGCAGAATAATAACTTAGCATGTATAATGCTAATTTGTTAGTATTAATATTTACAAGGACATATCTTTCTCTCCTTCTCTCTCTCTCTCTCTCTCTCTCTCACTCTTTCTCTCTCTCACATATAAACACAAATTTTTGGTATCCCATGTTTCTGACAGTTGTATTTCTTAGACTGTAAAGTGAGATGCCATAACAGGGACTCTTATTACAAATCACATACATATTTGGCAATGCAGGCAACAAGAATCAAAGTGAAGTCCATTCAAGTATATAGTAATAAAAGTTTGGCACATCAATAGTCAATAAAGTTCAAGGAAAATTTAAAGGGGAAGACATTAAGTGATAAATGCACAATAGTAAATGGAGAGTGATGTAGCAGTAGGAGAGGTCTCAAGTTTGGAGAACATCTGCATCCATAGGTCAAAAAGCGAGTCTAATAACGAGTTTCAGGCCAAGATGACATTAGCATCATTGCTTCAAAAATTGTAATTGAAGAGTCCTTGGAACTAATGACATATAAAAAAAAAACCCTGCCACACTGAGTGCTATCACTATAGATTAGATCATTTTTCTCTCTTGTTGTACACTTCCAACAGCTTCCTATCACCCCCACTGTGATATACAAACTCCTTTGTATGATTTCCCAAACTGGTTCTGACTTCTTACATTTCTATCCTGATTTTAGTATTCTCTGGATCACACCAAACCCACTGTCAGCCTTGGGTCATCACCTGCAGCTATGGATAATTTCATTAATTTGTTAAAGTTTCTTTCAAATGCCACCTTCTCAAAGATATCCTCCCTCAAACACTGTCCAAAATAGTTCTTTAATTGTTCTTTGGCACCCTGCCAAGTTTTTTTTTTTTCTTCTTCTTTTTGTATGTGACATTGAATTTTTGTTTATTTAGTACCTCCCCAATTAGGATCAGTTCCATGAAAGCCGAATTTTTGTTTTCTTGGGGCCTGTTGTGTCTCTTAAACTAGAGTTGAAATCACTACTAATGATTTCTTTTTTATATATTTTATTTGTTTATTTGAGAGACATAAGCAGGCAGACAGGGGGAGAGAGTAGGAGGAGGGAGACAGAGAGGGAATGGGCACACCAAGACATCCAGCCACTGCAAATAAACTCCAGATGCAGGTGCCACCTTGTGCAGCTGGCTTACGTGGGTCCTGCGGAATCAAACCTAGGTCCTTTGACTTTGCAGGCGAGCATCTTTACCACTAAGCCATCTCTCCAGCCCACTACTAATGATTTCTAATGGTAATCTGCTAATGGTAATTACCGCAAATAGAAATTTAACTTCTCAGGCTTCCAATTGCATAAGCTGTTTTCAAGGCCCTCTGTAGCAGACAACTTCAGGTTCACTGAGATGAACTTCCAGACCAGGCACTGTTATGGAGGAAGGGATTTATTGAAGCTTACAGATCCAGAGGAAGTTCCATAATAGCAGAAGAAGCTGGTTGCCTTCACAGGCCCAAGCAGAGAGAGAGAAGCAGAAGCACAAGCCAAAAGCCACACAGCACAGCACACTTTAGGAACTCCAGCTAGGCACACTTTGAGTATCTTTAGATTGAAATCTCAAACCCACCACCACACCTTAAGATCTGCCCAGTGACACTCCCTCCAGCAAGGTGATTGCATATGCAAATTACAGACTAATAAAACACTGAATATATTGGGGGCCATCTATTCAAAGCACAACATATCACCCCAATGTGTAGCCCAGGCTGGCCTCGAACTCCTGATCCTCCTGCCTCCACCTCTTCAGCAATATCCAACCTGTGTGCACTTTCCAGTGTGGACTGAAGACTAGCATGGACTGAAGAGCAGCATCTCTCCAGGACACCTCCAGGCCTTCAGTGCCAGATTTGGGACTGCTGAGGCATCCAGCCTTGTGTACTAAGCAGCTACCAGTTTCCTTGACTCTCAGGCCTGTAATCTGCTATTGTTGGACTGTCGTAAACTAATCCAATAAATTCCCTTTTAATACAATTCATTCTATGGGTTCTGTTCCTCTAGAGAACCCTGACTAATATACCCTTTATGTATGTTTATTTGAAATTTTGCATTATACTTTGTTAATTTGACCTTTTTACCATCATAAAAACTTTACCACCCCACTTAGCCATTTTGCTTCTTGGTCTAGTACTTCATAAACCATCAGTAAATACTGTTAAGTGTATAAAATTTAACTGAGAATCTTAAATATATTAAAATCAAACAACTTTTATATCTTTATTTTGTTGTCATATTTGTACTAATGTTGAAGTAAACAGAAATGCATAAAAATTTTAGATGACCACTGAGGGCATATAAAAGGGACTTTTCTGAAGGATATAGAAAAGAACTTAGAAAAGGCACTCTGAGCTCAAAGGGCAAACTTTGCCTACTTCATGTTTTTTCCAAGTGTTAGGACATCAAATTAGCCTAGAGATATACATTACAATTTACTGCCTTGAAATGGTGGTCCCATTATAATTATATTACTGGTAATACAGCTTCTTTCTCTTCTATTTCTTAACATATGAGCTTCATTGGTGAGATATACATAAATCACTGAAGCATGACTGGCTTCTTATTATTGTGCTTGATTGCTTCTTTCCTTTCCCCATGTTGCTTTCCATATGTGCGAGTTCATTTAATGAAGTGTATAGTTTCATCCAATAGGGTGCCATACAATGACATTTGTCCCAAGAAAAGTACACACATGTACTGTATCATATTTTATAAGTGCACCTCTATGCACTCGCACACACACATGTACTAGTGCAGACAAACATAAAGATGAGAGAAAGAGATTAGGAAAGTGATGAACCTCAGGATTTATTTTTACTTGTTAATAGTAGTTCCTTTATAGAGTCCCCCAGCTCTCCCTAAGCCATTAATAAGGAATTCATAAAAATGAGCCATTAATAAAAGAGCTTAGTTAAATAATGCATTATGCTTTAAATAATGGTCAAAACTGGTCACAATGAAAACTATCTATGAATTGATCACTCTCAATTTATAGAAACCCATCTGCCTTGGTTTTTAATCTACTCAAATTGTTTTTTGGCCAGTAGCACTGCCCGAGGCAAATTTATATCAATCTGACAAAAAGCAATAGAAAGTCTTGCTTCAGAGGTTCTCATTGCTTAAAGGCACAATACTTTTTTAAAAGCTCCAAGGTGTTATAATTAAACATGTATCAATTGCTTAACTTGTCAACTAAAAGCAGTAATTTTAAAACATTATTTCCCTTAAAACAGACTCTCGTTTCTCATGTGTGATATTACGTTTATAGAAAAAATATATAAGTAAAGTGCAAATTTAACTTCTGGCAAGGAAACCCTATCAAAGCATCTCCAAAATCTTCTGGAATGTAGCCATTGTCTGGGAAGCTACAGATACTAACTTTACTTTCACATTTATATGTAAACATTTGTAAGCATGATTAATATGTAGATTTCTGGTGGTGACTTGAGGGAAGTAGGAGAAAACTGAAGAAATGCTAATTTGACTTTAGTAATAAAATGACATTTGAAATTGTAAAGAAACTTGTGATTTCTTCCCTGTTCCTTCTCTCTTTACCCCTTCATTTTTCCTAATAAATATAAAATGCAATTAATGTAATGATTTAAGAAAAATTAGGCACTGGAGGCTCACATCATAATCATTTCAAACAACCACAAGCATTTACTACCATGTCAGATTAGCAAATATGATCTTACAAAAAATGTGAACCAAAATTACCCGCATCTTCATTTTAGTACAAAAGTTTAAGAATTATAAAATATACATTTACAAAATAAGAAACACAAAGATGACAGAAGGAATATCCTTTTATTTTGTATGAGAAGAAATAAAATCACTTCTCCATACATTTATAAAGAAAGATCCATACTACTTTTTTTGTTTCTGTGTGAACCATTTCTTTTCATGGTACTTTTTTTACATTATAATTAAATTACAGTTTCAAACCACTGCAAATAATTGTATTGTTAATCTCTCTGCATTCCTTTGAACTGAATGTGAGGAAAAACTAGTCAATGTTAATCAATTGCCCTGGAGGAAGAGAGACTCTTTTGACAGTGTTGCATAATGGATGAAGCACAAAATGAGATAATTGGGAATTGTTTGTCCTAGAGGGAGTGAAGTTTATAATTACAAATAAAATGCCTTTTATATCCCAATATTATCCTTTGAAAATACGCACACCTTTTCTTTAGTTGACTGCATCAATATATATTTTCAACACTGTTCTATTCATGTACAACCTGGCAAGAGGTTGAAAAAGTAAATGAAGTACATAAATGTCATAAGTGACAACTATACACCGTGTATGTGTGTGTGTGTGCGTGTGTATGTGTGTGTGTGTGTGTGTGTGTGTGTGTGTGTGTTATAATTATTGTTCTACTCCATGGTCATTTAAAGATTACTCCTAAACAATAAAGATAAGGCTTTTCATAATATGCAGCTGAAGGTAAGTGAATGTTTCTAATATCCAAATTTTAGATTTGCACTGTTTCAAATTTATGTTTCATAAACTCCATTAGTTCCATATGAATTTTATATATTAATATTTTTTTAAAAATCATGGGAAGGGGCTGGAGAGATGGTTTGGTGCTTAAGGTGTTTGCCTAAGAAACCTAAGATAAGGACCCATGGCCATCTCTCTCCAGATCTCACATTAACTAGACATACAAAGTTGAGGCAAGTGCAAGGTGACAGATGCCTACTATGTGGCACAAGTGTCTGGAGTTTGCTTGCAGTGGCTGAGGCATACTCTAAAAAGTAATAATAATAAATATTCATGGGAATGGAAAATTATTAAGAGAAAATTTATATCCAATTATGCTGCTCAGCTACTTTAAAAAAATATTTTTGTTTGAGAGAAACAGACTGACAGAGAATGAGTGAGTAGTGGAGTTCTCCAGGGACCCTCAGGCTTTGCAAGCCAGTGCCTTTAATCTCTGAGCCATCTCTCCAGCCCTCTACTACTTGTTTTTATGTGAAAATTAAAATAATTTAGTAGATAGATTGAAGTCAAGGCATAATGCCTTAATACATAAATATCACTACTATGTTATACTGTACTATATTACTATATATACAATATACTATATTACTAGCATATTATACTATATACATAAATATTACTAATATATTATATCATGAGCCATGTTTATAGTTTACAAAACACTCTTTTACAAAAAGAAAACATTATAAAGTTGTTAAAATTGCCTGAATTATCTTAATTTTAATTAAACAAATTAGAAAAATGAGGCTTAGTTAGTAGGTATCACAAAGGAAAATGGTATCCAATTTCTCCAGCTGTATTGCTAGTATTTATTTTATTTTAAAATATTTTTATGTATGAAAGAGAGAAAGAGAGAAGGGGGGAGCACAACCAAGCACACGGGTGTTCCAGGAACTTGTGCCACTGCAAACAAACTCCAGATGAAAGTGCACACCCACCATTTTGTGAATCTGGTTTTACCTGGGTAATAGAGAATCACACCCTACCTGGTAGTCTTTCCAAGTAAACACCTTAGCCATAATCTCAGCACATGTTTATTTTTTAATCTAACTTTAAGAAACAATAAATATAAGGAGCCAGTGAAGGAAATGGATAACAGGATAGTAGTGTTGGTTTGCTTTTGTCAGCCCAATCACATTTTTCACTTACCCTACCACTTTGTTCCATTTCCACTCTAATTTAGCATGCCAGGAGGCCTTTTGATTGTTTGTACAGGTTATACATAAAAGGCATTTTCATTTAAAGAGTCATAATTTCCTTCTCTGCCATTATGGATTCTTCTGTCCTTTGTTAAGCACTTTTCTGTATTTGGAAATTGTTTCAGCATAGCCACATTGTTCTTATTGGTATAAAGGGCATGCTTCAAGAATCAATGCTCAACTAAGGACTCAAATGATTCAGACATTTCGCAAACTTTGCAATTTTCACACTTCCCTTCTCTAGTCTACTCCACAGGTTCTGTTCAAATTGACAAATGACACACTCCTCCTAATATGGAGCCAGCCAGCTCCCCAAGCCCTTGACTTGGGACACAGGGACTAGCAAGGGGCCTAAGCTAGTGTGGTGGTTTGATTCAGGTGTCCCCCACCAACTTAGGTGTTCTGAATGCTAGGTTTCCAGCTGATGTAGATTTGGGAACTAACCCCTACTAGAGGCAGTGTATTGTTGGGGGTGGGCTTATGGGTGTTATAGCCAGTTTCCTCATGCCAGTGTTTGGCACACTCTCCTGTTGCTATGGTCCACCTTATGTTGGCCAGGGGGTTATGGCCACACTCTGTTCATGCCATTGTTTTCCCCTGCCATCGTGGAGGTTCCCCTTGAGCCTATAAGCCAAAAATAAATCTCTTTTTCCCACAAGCTGCTCTTGGTTGGGTGATTTGTACCAGTAATGAAAACCTGACTGCAACAGTAAAGTGGTACCAGGAGTGGGGTTGCTGCTAGAAACCTGACTGTGGCTTTGGCCTTTTGGAGCTGATTTTCAAGAGGAATGTGGAAGGATGTGAAATCTTGGCCTAAGAGATGCCTTGCAGTGCTGTAAGTACAGCTTGATGGACTATTCTGATCAGAATTGAAAGACCTGAATGCAGTAAGAACTATGGACTGTGCGGCTTGGCTTATGAGGTTGAGAAAGAGATTTGCCTGGACTGGGCTAGTACTTTGTGTGGGCAGCTTGCTGTTATGCCTGGTTCCTGAGAAGTTGTGCAGGGTTGTTTTGCATAGAAATGAACTGGTGTGAGTAGAGGGATATGGCACAGAAAAAAATGAAATATTTGGGTGAACTGCTGCCCATTCAGCTGCAATTGAGAAATTACAACCTTTGAGACTAGGCTAGCTGACCTGCACTGGGGCAACAGAAAGAATGTAGACTCTTTTGGAGGGGTCCGAGTGCTCAAGAGTGTCCTGTTCTTCAAAGTCTTCTTTATTCCCCTCTAGATTAACAAATTGGCACCATACCTGGTATTGTGGAGTATACAAATGCAGGAAAGGGAGGGTCATTGCAACACGGTCTTGTGTTTTGGAAATGGCCATGGGCAGTGTGAAGCAGGTTTGCTGGTTGCCTGCATGGAGACCCCATGGGGCCATGAGGATGAACCATGGATTGAAGTGGAGACCCATTGGAGATGCCGGGACCACGAGATGGCTGCTAACGAAAGCTGCCAGCCCCGAAGTATTCCAGGATTGTGAATAGCCCAGCTGGAGAGGCGGAATTGGAACTCCATAGATTTGTTGCTGGTTAGAATTATCAGACATGGAGATTTGTCACTGGCTAGAGTTGTTGGACTTGGAACTACAGAGTTTGGTCTTTGCCCTGTTTAAATCATGTATTGCTTGAGTAATTCTTTGCTATGCCCAATGCCATCTTTTGCAGTGTGAATGTTTATTCTGTGCCATTATGTTTTCTTTTTTAGGGGGGAGGGTTGGTATTTTGGCTCAGTTAAAAGATCTTGGTCTAAGGGGATGTATGAACATCATTGGGATTGATAAAAAGTATGGGGATTTTTAAAGTTGGATGAATGCATTGCATTTTATATCATGTATAGCTATCTGTTTATGGGTGCCAGGGGCAGAATGTGGTGGATTGATTCAGATATCCCCCATAAACTTTGGTGTTCTGAATGCTAGGTTCCTAGCTGATGGAAATTTAGGAATTAATTCTTCCTGGCGGGAGTGTATTGTTGGGGCTGGGCTTATGGGTATCATAGCCAGTTTCCCTATGCCAGTGTTTGGCACACTCTCCTGTTGCTATGGTCCACCTTATTATGTTCCCAAGGGTTGATGTCCACCCTCTACTCATGCCATTGTTTTCCCCTACCATTGTGGAGCTTCCCCTCGAGCCTGTAAGCCAAAATAAACCTCTTTTTCCCAAAAGCTGCTCTTGGTTGGGTGATTTCTACCAGCAATGCGAACCTGACTGCAACAGCTGGCATCCACGAACACTGGGACCAATAAAAAAATAAATAAATAAGACCTTCAGAAATTTCATGAGACGTCATCCGTGCAGCCTTTATTTCTGTTTCAAAGCTTAAAGGCACTCTCTAGAACTAGAGAAATGGCTCAGTGCTTAAATGTACTTGCTTATGGAGCCATCCAGCTTGGCTTCAAATACTCCATACAAACATAATGCCAGATGGACAAAGTAGCATGTGTCTGGAGTTTGTTGACAGTGACAAGAGGCCTTCCTTTGCTCATACTCTTTATTTCCTCCTATTCTCTTTTCTCCTCTCCTGCCCCCTCCCCTCCCCTCTCTTCCCTCACAAATAAATAAAAAATATTTTTTTAGAGAAAAGCATTCCCTAATTGTAGCAGTTGCCTTCTCATTGCTGAGACAAAACATCTGACCAGTCTTAAGGTGAAGTTTCATCACGGAATGGCAGAAGAGTCTGTTATAACCTTTGGTGCATCACATAGGAGGTAGCAGCTAGGGTGAGCTAGCTAGTAATTACTCAGTAATGCTGGACAAATAAAACTCAAAGACTGTCCCAGTGACACACCTCCTCCAGAGAGGCTGTACTTCCCAAAGGCTTCAACATCTGTAGGTTGACTATGAGGTATAGTCACAAACTCATCAGGCTATGGGGGACAGTGCACATTCAAAAAACTTCACTAAATTTCATTATTTTTATGGCAACTGGTGATGTTGTTTTAACACTATGTAAAGTCTCCAGTTATTTGATATTAGGATTAAAAGGAAACTTGATATCTACACCATGAATTATTACCAGTGAAGGAGATAAATTAAAGACGTGCTGGGACAGGCACTCAGTCACACAGTTACTGAGACATCAGTCAACAGAAGTGTGAGTTTGTCTGAGATCTTCTAAATCTCTCCTTATTCCACCACATGTAGATTTGAACAAAACAATTGTAAGTTTTGAGTGATAATAAGAACATAAAATCAGGATTCAAATGAAGTGGCTCTTTTTCTTTTTAATTACATAAATTCAGAATGCATTTCATTAGTAAAAGTAACACATTTATTATAAATTTCCATTTTTCAGCACTGAGCATCAAATCTGGGGCCCCATAAATGCTAGGCAGCACTGTACTAGAAATCTCCATATACAACACAGAAACTGCCTTCTTATATTTTAAAACTCGATTTTACATGAATTTAAAAACAAGAGCTTTATTTAATGTATTTGTGAATATCAGAATATGCAAATATCAGCTATTGCCCAAAAATCATCTCATATCAATCTTAGTATGTAGGAACTATCAGTTTAACATTTTTGATTAATTTTTTTAATGTAATGTTTTGGTGTAAATGAAAACACTGCCTTTTTACTGGGTATATCATTGTGTATTGTCTTGGAGAAGTCTCACTGTATTTACTTACCTTGGGTCATATAAAAATTTTTACATTATGAAACAGAACATAATAAAGATAACAAAAAATATGGTGAAACTTATGGTTTACATGTGCTATAGGCTAAAATCCAGAGCTGTCATGGATTCAGGTATGTAAATGAACGATGATACCTAGATTTTAACTACTACTCGCTTTTTCCTGTAATTTCAAACCTTTTAAATCCAACCATATTGAGCTTGCTCCCCTCCATTTCTGAAGTCAGTTGTCAAGCTAATCTTCCCAACAGAACAGTATGCAGGATTTTACTTTCAATTATTCCTTATACTTAAAATCACATACTTCTAAAACCTTTCTATGCTTGCCCTTCACTAGCTTTTCCTCCTATCTTAAAGTCCAGTGCATTTCCATTACTGTCCAGGGGAGGGTGTCTTTATCCACAGATAGTATTCCTTCCTGGATATCTATGGTGTTGGAGACCTCCAACTATTTCAGGTACCATTAAGAATATTCAAAGGATATCTCTAGTTCTTAACATTGATAAGAAAAAGAAACAACTGACCACTGTGCTATAAATTTCTCAGTTGAAGTAAACACTCATAACTTTTATTTTAGACCCCTGTCATTTTCCTCCCTCATCATTCTTATATATATTATTCTCTTCCTAAATATTTTCCTTCTTTGAGCTTGCTCAAAAATTTGGAATATCCTCTGTAAAGTGAAAATAATATCTACTTTATATGTTGTTGTTAAAATTGAACATATATTACATGAAAACACAATGGGCATTTAGAATTTTTTCAAAAAAATCATCATTATTTGTTAATTATCATAACATCATTAAGTTCAGCGTTTTCTAACTTTAAATTTCTACATATTAATTTCCCAATAATTAGGAAAATAATAGAAGCAAAACCATGTTATTTCATATGGTTGTTAGGTTCTTATAGTTTGATACCCCTTATAAGGGGGGTGGGAGGGAGAAATTCTCAACCTTCATTCAAGGAGGTAAGATGGGCTTTTTAGAAAGAAGGGGGAGCAAGGGGAATGTGAAATTTGGCCATTAGACCACTGTCACAACACGGCTACAGTTTGCTAAGATAGAAAGAATTCTCCTTAACATTTTACATAAAAATAATGTATGTTAAGCATTGAAATGTTACTTTATCTTAGATACAATTCAAATTTTAGCATATTGCTAATCATTTAATAAAAGAATGTTGAATGTTTATTACAGATATCATATGAAAATGGAATCTCCCCCTCCCAGAAAATCTGCTATGGATTCATGTTTGAATTGGATAATAGAAAAATTAATGTTAAAGAACAAAAGTGAAATATGTTCACAGTATCAGGTACCCTACTTATATAGGTAGTGATTTTTAAAGTAAATATGAATTTAAATTCTTGGTATTTATTGTTGCATGTTATGTAATTATTAGAGAAATATCTCTAGTTATTTAGAAGGTCTTATAGGGTAGGACTATGCTTATTATAAATGTTCTCAAAAGTCTTAGTGGCACTATTTTTAGCAGGTTGGAAAGATTCAGGAAATACGCTGAAAAAGCACACACTTGAATAGTTGGCTGAACGCACAAACAGACACATCTCTACATAAAGGTAGAACTGAGTGTGCTTTAATAACAGGCCTGTGTTCAGTTCCTTCAAGTGAGCATGCTACACATTCTGCAGGCTGCTTTTAAACTAAGAGGATCAACAATGGCTTTTCAGTTCCTCCTTGCTCTCATCAGTGAATTCATGTTTTCCACTCTGTTCCCTCCTTGCTTCCAATTTGATACTATGATAGCAATATAAACAGCTTATCCTCCATTTTGTTCTCATTGCGTGTGTTACATAAAGATTTGTATTTTGTTTTGTATTTAATGAGGATGTTTGCAACACAATCGTGTTTTTATGTCCTCTATTACAGATGATAAAGTTGTGATTAGAATATTTCAATTTCCTACAAAGGGAAACCTGAAGATTCTCTGATTTCTATTGCATGGCTCTCTTATCCAGCATTAACAGAGGTGTGGTTGGAATTTGGGAACAATATTTTTACTCCTCTGAGATATAAAATTTCAGAGCTGGGAAAAACAGAATATAGAAATCTGCACTGTAAAGATTTCTAATAAAGTCAATATGCATTACTCAGAAAAATCCTCTTCCTTTTCAGGATAGGAAAATGTTTCTTAACGTACTTTTAATTTAACTACTTCCTGCCACAACTCTTGAATTGTAAAGGACAAATTTTGCCTTCAGTTTTCACACTGTATAAAAGGAGTTAACACTTCACATATTTGTAACTCAACCAAATTTTGTGATCAATATTTGGTATTTAAAATAACATATATAATCAGTTTCTGGATGTTTCTCATAAGCTCTGACTTTGTTTTCATTTATGACCCACTGAAAACTCCAAACACCTTCTTTTCTTTCCTGTCCTTTTCCTTCATTCTGGAAGCCTTTTAGGAGAGGTGCACATCTGCTGCCATAAACACACAAATTAGCACATCAATGTTTTTGATGCAAAAAAGCCAGTGCAATAAGAGAATGTTTTGAAAGCAAGCCAGTTTGTCAGTAAATTATAAGCTTCATTACCATAAAACTCTAACAAATAGAACCCACATCTCATTAACTGAAAGCACAATATGACTGTAGCAATATTCATCTCCCCAAAGAGTGCTTATCCATAGGAAAAAAAAGATAAAAGTTTTGCTTAGTGCTGTCACTAATGACAGCATTAACTTTATTTATTAAAGAATGTCTAAGCATTTTACAAAATGTTCATTTTATCCCCTTCCCCATCTTTTTTATCTGATTAAGCACAGAGACAGATTATATACTACATGAATTATATAGGTTGGATAACTTCATTCTATTTTAACAACTTTTTTTTCATGTGGCTTGGGATTGAATCTAGGGTCCTGAGCATTCTAGAGAGGCACTATACCACCCTTTTTTATTTTGTTTAAAAAAATTGATACAGCATCTTACTACATTGTCCAGGAAGGCCATAAACTTGATTTTCAAATTCAGGTAAGCCTTGACATTTTTATGATCTTTCCATGTCTACCTATGTAGCTCTAGAGTTGAAGGCATGCATCACCAGGCCTGGCTTAATTCTAATACATATATTTTTAATCTCACTCAGCTAAATATGTAGAAAGATATTCCAGGTAAGTTTACATGCTTTGTGGCTAATTAAATTGTTCCTTTCAAGTTATTTAGTCATCATTTGGTTAAAAAGAAAATTAAAATTTTAAGTATTCTAAGCTCCATATGGTTTGATATTACTAAGAATTTTAAAAAATATTTTATTTTTATTTATTTGATAGAGAGAGAGAGAGAATGAGCATGCCAGGGCTTCCAGCTGCTGCAAACTCCAGACACATGTGCCACCTTGTGCATCTGGCTTATGTGGGTCCTGGGGAATTGAACCTATGGCCTTTGGCTTTGCAGGCAAATGCCTTAACCACTAAGCAATCTCTCCAGCCATAAGAATTTTTTTTTTATCTAATAAAGCAAACTATAGTCAAGTCTTTATAGTAGCTTGTAGAGAACCCAAACTCCTGAAAAATACAGGCTTTGCAAAATACACCTAATTCCAAATTAATGAAATAATTTGACTGGCAGAAAAAAAGGATTAGCAGAAAATAAAGAAATTGCTGGTAGAAAGTGAAGAAAGATGGTCATTTAGTCAAGTATTTCATTATGGATTAGAACTGTGAAAATAATAGGTTAGGAGATTAAATGACATGTGATCTTGAATTTATTTAAAAATACTTTAGAGAAGAGTAGGATAATGGTAGACACATGAAACTAGATTTTAAAATGTGGATAGTTTTTGAGGCTGGGTGAAGAGCCACATGGGGATTCCATATTAAACTCTTCATACAAATGCTTAAAAGTTGCATCATTTAAAGTTGTAAACAGAAGTGTAATAAAACACTTTGGGCAACAAGAGCTGACATAATTTTTATTCAGTTTCTATTTTGCGAACAGGAAAGGGGAGGAGAGCCAGGGCTGTGGAGGGAAAATGTATAATGTTTCATACTGGAGCAGGGATTGAATTCTGAATGTCCTGGCTATGATCTCTTTGGCTTCAGCAAATCTAAAAGATTATTTTTTCATTATATAATAGGATGGGTATTCATACATCACAAGGTTGTTAGGAATAGTAGAAGATTTTAACAAGAGGAACTAGCATAGCTGTGTTGCATAAATGATCTTTTCCTCTACTTGTGAGGAAGGTTAAGAGAGCTAACAATCTTTTAAAATATTTTAAAACCCAGAGCAAACAACTCCCCCAAACCAGTTTAATTTGAGTTTAAGTTTAATGATTAATTTTACTACAATATGTGCCCAAAAGTATTTGAAGGCAGATACAAACAGAATTTATTTGAAAAACAAACCCAACTTGTGGTCTTGTGTTTCATTTGGCTACCCTATCTAAAAGTGATCTTTAGCAAGTAAAACAGACTTGCAAAGCCTTGCCATAACTAGCATGATTCAGTTCCAGATAAGAATGTTAACTATAGTATTAGAGTTAGCCTTTAATTGAAGATTTTGTATTCAGAGAACAGCAAGAGACTAATGAAGCACATTTCCTCAGAGATAACAAACCAGATATATGCACAATTCCAAATCTCAAATACCAAGATAATGTTTGAGGTTATCCATGAAAAGAAGGGCAGAAAAGGGGAAAAAAACATAAAAACCTAGACTTCTCTCAGAGAAGTATAAAGAAATGAGATTTCTAACTTCAGGGGAAAGAATCATGTAGTTTGTATTAAAATCATGCCTTGTGTGTGCTTCTACCCCCCTCTGTTTTCCATGTATTGTTTAGTTGGTCATTGTTTCTTTGATGTTAACTGATTGTCTATAAATATTCTACATGGATTATGTCTATGAATGTTGATAACATTCTGTTAGTTTTTTTTCAAATATTTTATTTATTTATGGGGGGTAGAGAGAGAGAGAATGGGCTCCAGGGCCCCAGCCATTGAAAATAGACTCCAGATGCATGTGCTACCTTCTGCATCTGGCTCACATGGGTACTGAAGAATTGAACCTGGATCCTTAGGCTTCACATGAAAGAACTTAACTGCTAAGCCATCTTTCCAGGCCTATATTAGAGATTTAACAGTGATTTCCCTACTAAATAACTGATCATCAATCTCAACTTTCACATTGTGGCAGAAGAAAATAATTCAACTATCTAATGAAACAAATAGAAACATACTAATTTTAATTTATTGATTTTGAAAAGTAAATAAACATATAGCTTTTCTAATTATATTTATAATATAATAATATTATAATATACATTTATATATATAATCCATATATGTGTGCAATTTTTAAATCAGCTCACAAGGTATGAGCTGGGGCATACAAACCCAGCTGTCCACAGACCTGAAAATTGAAGCATCTGGCAGTTGCTCAGTTCATGAGACTAAATGCAGGCTGAAGAGTTGAAGCATCCAGTAGCTGCTCATTCGTTGAGACTGGATACAAGGTAGGAAGTCAAAGAATCAGGAAGCTTCTCAGTCCATGAAGCTAGAAACAAGCCAAAAAGTCATAGCACCAAGTAGCCATTTAGTCCCTGAGGGCAAGAAATGGTAAAAGCATGCCCAGGCAAGCTGAAAGGGGAACCAGGGAAAAAGTACTCACCAGCATGTAATACAGGTGGTCAAACAAAAGAAGAAAAACCCTGGTGATATCCTGGAGCTTTTTTATATACAGTCCCCCAGAGGAAGGGAAGACCATTCTGGAGGAAGTACTTCCTAGCTCAGTAAATCTCACTTGAAAAGATCCTCACAGACCTATCCAAGGGGAGCATCTCTCACTTAATTCCTAATCTGCTCAAATTGACAACAAAGTTAACCATCACAGAAGTACTCTAGTTGTATCACCTCAGAGTAGCTTTCCTCACCAGAGGAGTATGTGCCAAGTACTATTAAGCTTCCCCCTACTGAACTTTTCAACTTTAGGTATATTTAAGCCACTATACATATTCTTGTATCTTTTACATCTACTTAAACTGAATAGTGGGGAAAAGGGGCTTCTGAGAAGAGCATGTCTCTTTCCTGGAGGTGCCTACCTTGAAGAGGGCAAAGGAAAGGGATAAAATGAAGAGACTAAATATAAATAAGACCCATGTCTTCTAGGATTGAGGCTGCTTGGGTTGGCCATATCATGTTCTAAAGGGTGGATTATAGCTTCCTTGCTTACTGAAACTAATATCTTCACTGCTTACTGTACCACTTTGTGATATCTGAATTCTTCTCTTTTGGGAGCACAATAACCAAGATTTGTTATTATTAGTCCCTGTCTGGGTGTTGCTAGGTTCTTGACATATATCAAAAGCTTTGGGAAAGATGCACATAGACAGTCAAACAACAAGAATCTGTTAGACAGTAAGACAAAGGTGCAAAAATGGTGGAGATATACTGTAAGGGAGATGCTAAATCCTTGAACTAGATTTCAGAAGAACAACTGGTTATTGTCTGTAGCTTCCTTTCATGTTGTATAGAAAGGAAGAGCTAGTTACTTAGAAGCATAGTTTGAGTGATTCTCTGCTTTTAGAGTCTTGAATTATATAACTTTTTTCTGCTTGTCATGTCCCTTCTGATAATGCATCTGATTTTAATTATTTGTACACCTAATTATGCTTAGGAAACATGTGGTTTGAATGTATGTGAAATGCCTCCATAAGCTTACGTGTTTTAACACTTGTGTTTATGATGCTATTTTGGAAAGTTGTGAAACCTTTAGGAAGTAGAGCCTTGTTGCATGAAGTGTGTCACTGGGGATAAAACTTAAGGTTTTATAGTCCAGCCCTGCTTTGCTTTATGGCTCTCTCTACTTCCCCCATGGTGATATGATGACGTGAAACCAGGCTTTCAACTCCTAATGTTGCCTTCCCTTCCATGAAAAACTTCCCCTCTAAACTGTTAAACTGAAAATAAACCCTTTTAGCTGCTTGTAGTTGGGCATTTTGTCCCAGCAGTGATAAAATAACTAATACAGAAAAGTGACATGGGGGTGGGGTCATTGCTACAATAAACTCAGTCACATTGTACTCAATCTTTGTGAACTGATTTGCAGGAGGAATGGGGAAGGATTTGGATTGTTGGAGCTGGACTAGAAACGCCCTTGAATACTGAAAGTAGAATTTAAAGAGCCATTCTTATGGAAGTTTGAATGACCAAAAGTTCAAAAGAAACAAGGACAATGGAGGCTTGACTGATGTGGCTTCAGAGAGAAAGAAACATGGACTTTAACCAAGATTTGGCTAAAAGCATTTCATGTGATATTCTGACAGAGTCTGTTTGCATCTGCCCATGTCCTTGATAACCTGAGCAAAACTAAATTTCAAAGTAATGGACTAATACATATGGTGGGGGAAATTTCAAAGCAGAATAACATTGAGTCTGTTGCATGCTTTTTCTTTGCTACCCTGATCCAGATTTATAGTGAGAGAGAGGAAAATACAGGACAGAAAGATAGAAAAAATATGAATTTTGACACTAAATGAAATGTAAGCAAATTTAAAGTTCCAGGCTGAGACACTGCAGTCCCTTTGGCTGGAATTATTGAACAGATTACCACCATTAACATTAGGTCCATTGCTATGCACTGTCACAATGGGAAAGATGCCCTGAGGGGAACACTCAACCTATTGAAGATTCAAGGTAGTGAGAATAATTATTTTCAGATGAATAACCCTGAAGGAATTATGCTTAAGGAGGTCTCTGTTCCTTAATGTCAGCATACAGATATGAAGCATCAGGATTTGATGTGTTCCCTTGCTGATTTTCAGTCCTTTGTCTACTCTTTCTTTGCTGTGCCCCCATTTCTCCCCTTTGGAATGAGAACATTGTTTATACTTTATCATTGTAATTTGGAAGTATGTAAATTGAGTTTTGATTTTACAGGGAAGAGTTATGACCTTGAACTTTGAATAGTGCTTGGATTAGTCAAAACTATGGGAATCTTTAAAGTTGGACTGAATGCATTTGGCATTATGAGATGGTCAAGAGTGTATTGGAGTTAGGTGTGGTATGTGTTGGTTTGAATATAAAATGTCCAACAGAGAGCCATGATTTTGAAAACTTAATTCCCATCAAATTGGTGCTAATTGGGAAAGTTGTAGAACCTTGAGGAGGTAGAGCCTTGCTGGAGGAAGTATGTCACTGGGGTGGGACTTGAGATTTTAGAGTCCAGCCCCCAATTACTGTTGGCTGGCTCTTTCTACTTCCTCCATGGTGATATAATGATGTGATACCTTGTTTCCTGCTCCCAATAAGCTGTTCTGCAATGAAAAATTTCTCCTTGAAGCTATAAGACCAGCACAGACTTTTCATTCCTTTTGTAGCTTCTTGGCCAGTATTTTGTCCCAGAGACAAGAAAGTACATGATAAAGGTAGGTAGTGGATTTTCCCAAAAGGTTCACATAGTAGACATAGTTTGTCTTATTGTGCATGCACCCCAAACCAGTCAAGGCTAGGTAGCCCAGTTACCAGATTCTAGGTATACCTTAGAACATAATTGAATAGAAATTTACCACAAGTTGGGTGTTCCTAAAGCTCTCTATTGGAAAAAAATTACTTCATTGTTTGAAGCAAATGTAGGTACAGCTTGATATAGGTGGAGGTTCCAGGCATTTCTGGGTGCATTGCTAGGAAAAGACTTTTTTTTTTGTCTGTTTGTTTGTTAAGGTAGGGTTTCACTCTAGCCCAGGCTGACCTGTAACTCGCTATGTAGTCTCAGGGTGACCTCAAACTCACAGAAATACTACAACCTGTGCCTCCCAAGTGGAGGTCTTAATGGTGTACACCACCACACCCAGCTAAGAGTCTGGTCTTTGCCCAAACCAAGCTATTTTTGCAGTTGGTAATCTGTTACTGTGCTTGCCTGCCTCAAGCCTGCCGCTTGTCATGAGAACAGAAGAAACTGGACACCTCCATGTAACAGACGAAAAACCCTCATCTTTTGGATTAAAGATTATTCATTTGTGGCTGGAGAGATGGCTTAGTGGTTAAGGTGCTTGCCTGAAAAGCCGAAGCCAAAGCCAAAGGACCCAGTTTGTTTTCCCAGTACACAAGTAAAGCCAGATATACCAGGTGGTGCATACTTCCAGAGTTTGTTTGCAGTGGCTAGAGGCCCTAGTGTGTCCATTCTCTTTCTCTCTCTCTCTCTCTTTCTCTCTCTCTCCCTCTCCTTCTTTCTCTCTCTCTCTCTAAAATAAATAAATGAAATATTTTTTTAAAAAAGTTAATAACATGATACTTCATTTGTCTCATCCTTGCCTAGGTATTTTCTTTGAATTTAAAGGTGTCATAAAAAAGCTGAGCTGAGTTCATCAAGGAAATTTTTTATGTAAGCCACAATTTTTCTCTAGCAGATATCACAGTCATTTCTTAACATCTGTTCACCTTTACAATCTGCTTTCAGCTTCTTGAAGTAGGACAATTTCCTGATTGTCACCTGTTTGTGCAGCTCATGCTTTAAGCCTTGTCATACTTTACTAATTCTTACTGTTCCTCAAAATGGGAATTATTCTTTCCATTTTTGAGATATCATACCTGGATATATTTTAAGTAATTTTATTTTTTATATTTCTGCTTTACTGGGAATATGTGTCACATCCAAGAGTAAAAGCATGTAATACTATTAATTAAGTGACAAAGCAAAGAATGGTATAATAAAAATTTACATGTTGTTAGTATACAATTAATTCATGAAATCACTGTACTCATGAAAGCATTGACTTTGCCTTTGTAGCAGGTTAGAACATGCTTCCTTCTTTTTTGTTGACAACTTTCATATGTACATATTTTCATCATTATCTCCTCTTATTACCTTCTTTTGTCCTCATCCCTTTTTCACTAAACTATCTTCTGTGTGCCTTCCTATCAGAATTCCAGGCAACATGTGTCTACTGGTACCACAGTGGCATAGTGGTTAGGAGTACATCCAACAGCTTTCCAATTACATTTGAAACCTGCTCTATGAGAGAGAATGTATGCATGGTACTGTATGTTAGGATAAAAGTCTATGACTGGAGAGGTTGTAGACTTGGAGGGAGCAATTTTTGTTGCTTTGTTAATTGCTTCTTATGCCCACAGGTTAGTGCTGATGCCAACTTCATTAAGGGAAGAAATTTTGTTACAATAGCAGGGGTTCTAAAGACACTTACGGACAACCAACCTCCTAAGTCTACGTGACTTTTGTTCTAACATGATGATCCATTGCTGAGCTATGACTGGGGGAACATCAATTAATGTCTATATCACCACCTCTGAGGCTCAAGCAATATTTCAGAAGAGGGGTCAGAAGAAATTTAAGAGCTAGTGGAAAGGGTAGATGACCCTCAGAGAAAACCAACTATTGCCAACTATCAGAGGCAGCCACAACCACACATGAGAGATTCTCCAGGTGAAGCCCATTGAAATTTCCTTATAGAAGGAGAGAAGTGCCAACAGGACAGCAGACCATCACCTGAGATCTCAGCTCCCCCTGTGCCAGCTGTATGCAATGGCACATGACGTCTTGGGCCATCAAGGGACAGGAGCTCCCTGAACTTCCTTTTTCAGATCCTAACATGAAGTTTAGTTCTAAATAAAGATCAAAAAGTTGCCTAAATAAGCGGTCCTGGTCAAGAGGTGGTCAGGGTTATCATTACCCAATCTTGATCTGAGATCCTGTCTTTTCTGCATGAGGTTCTTCAAGTTGTTAGCACTGGGTGGACTATTTTCTTAGGAGACAAATTTCTGCTCTGGTTGGTATCAAGAAATTCCAATTTCTTAGGGACTACTGTTTCAATAGGCTGACAGGCAAATAGAGGGGCAAAAATGTATATTTAGAATATACTTACCCCACTGAGGCTATGAAGATGGCTCAGCACTTTAAAGGTACTAGTGTACAAGGCCTACAGTACCGGAATTCAATTCCCAAGCCACCATTGTAAACCAGACACCAAAAAAGTGGCACAAGTGTCTGAGGTTCCTATACATGGGCAATAAACTCTAGTACATACATACACACACACACACACACACACACACACACACACACACAAATAAATAAAATGTAGAATACATTCATGTCAGGTCTTTTACATTTACAGGACATTTATAGAGAAATTATCTTTTTAAGAATCTATGAAAGAGAAAACAAAATGTAAGTGTGTGTGTGATTATGTGGATTACACTGAGTGCCTCATACATGCCAATTTTGCAGGATGGCATTTTGGGGTGCAGAAGGGGGTCTTCCAAACTTACAAACCCCAATTTTGGGTTTTTATCCTACTTTTTAAGCAAGTAATTGATAAAAATGGACCCAAGAATGATAAATTATAAATTTTGGAGTTTATTTGTACAGAAATAACAAATTGTGGAACTTATTTAAGGGAAATTAGAGCCTAGGAAGAGGCTGGAGCCGAGCCACAAGCATGTGGAAAATAATAGGATCTGAGAGCTTATGTAGACAGATTTAGAAGCACACTCTCAAGTGGAAGACTCAGCATCCACCTTGAGCCTCCCCAAGGAAGAAAAGTAAGAGTAAGTGGATGATGGTTTAAGAATAGGAGAGAAAAAGTACCGAAGCAGGTACTAGGAAATTCTGATGAGAAATGTGTACTAAAGAGAGTTAGGCCCATGATTACCCCAAGTTGAAAGAAATTACATAGGTAGCAGGCCCAGAGTTTTAAGAAAATTCCCACTTGGTAGATCCAGAGTATATAGAAAATACACTGTTGATAGACTCACTTGGTAGACTCAAAGATTAGAAAAAAATTATACATGTAATGTACTATCACAAATCTTTGTAGTGCCAAGTTAAGAAAGGAAGGTAAATGTGGTAGTTTTGATATCGACCAATAGATTTAGCAGTTTAAAGCTTATAATTTAGATATGCAGCAGCCTGGGTGGAGTAGGGGTCACTATGGGTGGATCATAGTGTCCACCCCTAAGGTATATTTGGGGAATTCTAGTCTAAAATCTGTAAAGTCCTTGAGCTTTGCCTGGAGTTCATGAATTGGGTTTTCTTTTGTTGATGGTGGTGGCCTCTGCATGGGCCTGTGAAAGAGGACCAACTTCTTCTGCCATAATGGAACTTCCCCTCTATCTTTAAGCTTCAATAAATCCCTTCTTCCATAACTGTGCCTGGTTTGAAAGTTCATCCCAGGGACATAAAGCTGTCTACAACTGTAGAAAAAAAAAAAACAACAAAAAAAAAACAAATGAAACTCTGAAGTCTTATAAAAGTTAAAATTAGCAAAAATCAGTAGCAGAGGTTCATAAACTGGAAAAAGGCTATAAGGGAGGGAAGAGAGGGGATGGTATTTTATATATGTAAATAGAAGAACAGATTACACAGAGGGGAAAGGCCTAAGCTAGGTCAAGGGAAGAGATTGTATAAAAGAAAGGTGGGGGGAGGGTTAACCAAAATTCAAGATATTCTGAATAAGACATATGAAAATCTACTTTCTTGAATAATGGCACATCCAGAAGCCATAGATTATTACTAGAAAATTTTCAGTACCAGGGATGGGATAACTTCCAGTGAGTTGTTGGCCATTGAGGACCCTGTTGTCTGGATAAATGCATAAATTACTCTCACCAAATTGTCCTGAAAGCACTACACATAATGTTGAGACTCATATATTAATGCTACTCTCACTTCTGGTTAGAGAAACTTCTCTTTTCAGATGGCAATGACCACTGGGGTGACCCAAAAGGCAACATAGTGTTAAGAAGAATGGATGGAGGAGTGTCCAGCACTGAAACATCTCACACCCTCCAAGGCTCCGTGTCCATTGCAGAAGAGGAGGCAGAAAGAATGTAAGAGCCAAAGGAAGGGTGCCACTCCTTACATACAAGTGTCCAGACAGAATTTGGCCTCGATATCCAAGACCTCTCAGTGCCTAGCAATACTTACACAAGAACCTCATAATAGTAGAAAAAGATGATGGCATCAAATTAAAAGAGAGACTAATGGACAGAGGGAGGGGATATGACAGAGAGCAGAGTTATGAAAGGGAAAGTGGGGGGTGGGAGGGAAATACCGTGGTTTTTTTGTCTGTAAGTATAGAAGTTGTCAATAAAACATATATATAATAAAAAATGGTTTATTGAATTGTGACACTGGTAAATTTGTTTCTGTGTATACATCCATTATAAATTCAATTTAATAGCAGTGATTCTTGTTTTATCTTCCTCTGTCTTTGTGTGGTTTGTCAGAAGGAGGACATGCATAGAAAGAATCCTCTTTGCCTTGTTTCATGTGTTCACACTGTCTGTGTGCACAGGGAGGAGATTCCCTGTACTCTCTACTAGCCAGGGGGTACAAGCTGTTAGCCTTGCAGCAAATAAATAACCAAGCTGGTTGGGATGTGAAAACACAAAGTTCTCTTTGTTCAATCTTAACTGTTTTTAGGGATTTTATATCAATTATTTAAACAATAATCATTTTGTTCACAATGAAAGTTGGCTTTCTTAGGCTATAGTAGGGATAAACTTTAAATCTTGGAGAGACTGCATTTTTTTGCAACTTCTTTGGAAAGCAGTTCATGTTTACCTGAGCATTAGCAGCATGAAAACTTACTGGCTTTCGGCCAAAAAGATTAGTGTTTTATTTTGAATCATAGTTGCAGTAGACCTACTTTTCATAATTTGCACATATGCATCTAAAACAACTGTTTTGTTGTTACCTCTGATCATTTTCCAACTTAAGAACAAAATGCTGGGGCTGGAGAGGTGGCTCAGTGATTGAAGGAACTTGCTTGCAATGTCTGATGGTTGAGATTCAACACCTCAGTACCCACATAAAGCCAGACATACAAAGTGTTACATATGTCTGGTGTTTGTTAGCAGCAACAATATGACCTAGTGCACCCGTCCCCTGTCTGCCTTTCTCTCCCTCTTTCTTTCTTTCTTTCTTTCTTTCTTTCTTTCTTTCTTTCTTTCTTTCTCTCTCTCTCTCTATTTCTTTCTTCCTTCCTTCCTTCTCAAAAAAGAGTAAATAAAATATTTTTTAAAGAAATTAAATGCTTACAAAAATTGCTATTTTTTCTTTCAGTAAAGCTAAATTGCTTTCCGAGTTTACATTGTCTGGAATACTCTAATTTGTCCTTGGTAGCTTAATTTATAAAGGTATGTCTTTGGAATGGCCAGCATTAAAAAAAATGCACACATCCTTCTACCTGAAGGTTCTCGCCAAAAAGCTTACATGTGATTAAGATTATAAAGTTATCTCAGGAAGCACTGTGGAAGAACAAGTGGAGAGATTATAAGACCCACAGGGTGGGAAGGAATATCCTGAGGTATTCCCTCCCCCTCCCCAATAATGCATGGCTGCTGCAATCATAACCCAATGGTTAATACCAGCAACTCTGTGGACAAGGGCCCTCAGAATAATGGGGGTGTGGAAGAAGGGATGTAATAGGATAACACAAGGAGAACATGTTCAACACATGATTGGTCTATACAATGATGTTCCTAATTATTAATTAATACAAAAGAAAAGAGTTATTCAAAATGGTCAGTGCTGGTGGCTCCTGCTTCCTCCCTGACATTCCATGGGTTTTGTTAGAGTTAGTAACTGGGATTTGTAGTATTTTTACTTTTTTTTTCATCTCTGTAAAAGTACCTGACATCAGCAAGTTAAGGAGGAAGGGCCTTTTTGGCTCCTGGCTTCAGGGAGTGCAATTTATTCATGATGAAGAGGGCATGATGTAGCAGCTTGATCCAAGGTGGCAAGAGCTTGCAGCAGTGTCTGCTCCTGTTGAGGCTGGCTAGAAAGCAGAGAGCTTGGGCCAGTCCCAGAACTGGATATCCGCTTCAAGGCCCACTTACAGAAACCCACTTCTACTTGTCATACCACAATCTCAAAGACTCCATAGTCTCCTAAAGCAGTACCAGCAGTTGGGGACAAAGTATTCCAAAACATACATTCAAATACATTTCACATTCAAACCATAACAATCCTGCCTTTCTTAAATTTGAGTTGGTTTCCTTTCCTCTGCCTGTGTTGATGGATTTGTCCTCACCATCATTCTGTGAATTTTGCATTCTCCTGACTCAGATCAATAATTCAGTTCTCCACCATCCCTCCCGTATGAATATAGAAGGAATGAGTATTCCAAGATGCACTAAAAGTTCATGAAAGTTCTTACTTCATTCAAAAATGATTATAAACTTATGAACACAATGAAAGATCAAACTGTGAAATAAAATATACTAAATTTGTTGATTTGCATCAAGTACAACAATAAAATGGCAGAATTATTTATTTCATTTTTCCCATTCTTAATTAGCTAATTTTCATTTTTTTAATTTTTAAAATATATTTTATTGGCCACTTTAATATGTTAACATACTCTATAGTGGTTACCTTCTCATTGTTGGGACAAAACACCTGACTAAAAACAGCTTCTAAGAAGAAGATTTATTTCAGGCTTATAGTTTTGAGGGGAAGTTTAATCATGGCAGAGGAAGCTGGCTTACTTCACCACACAGGAGCAGCAGAGAGAAAACAGCAAGTAAGAGCAGGCTCTAACACAAAACAAGGTTGGACTCAAGGTCCAGCCCCAGCAATACACTTCCTAAAGAAAAGCTCCCCCCCCCAAAGACTCTACTCACTAGGAACTAAGTAGGAAGCTCAATCAAATATACTTGAAGCAGGGCTGGGGAGATGGCTCAGTCATTAAAGGTGCTTGCTTTCAAAGCCTAATGACCCAGGTTCAATTCCCCAGTACCCACATAAAACCAGGTACTTGAAGGGGTGCATGCTTCTGGAGTTCATTTGCAGTGGCATGAAGCACTGGTGTGCCCATGCCCTTCTCTCTGTAATAATTAAGTTAATTATTTTTTTTACAAAATACCTGAGGTTATGGGAACATTTACATTCAAACTACAATGTACTCTAATTTGATTGTGTTCCCATCACATTGTCTTCTATTGTCCCCTTTCTCCCAACCCCATTCCACTGAAGACCCTCCTCTTTCAAGGCAGTCCTTCCTCTCTTTTGTTATCTCATTTCTTTTGATCACAGTAGTTTTTGTCAAAATATTATGGTCTTAGAACAATGCTGGTTCTGTGGGAGTATTGGTAACCTCTATGGTTTCTGAGTGTACCAGTCTGTTGGTACTGGGGACGCTGCCCCACAGTACCCCTTCCCACCCTGTGACTCTTACCTTCTTTATAGTCCCTCTTCTACAATGATCCCTGAGACTTGAAAGGCATGTCACTTGTCTCCTTTTTTGTGTTGAACTCCCTGCAACCTCTGATTTTCTGCTCTGATGAATTTTGAGTCTTCTCAGTGTCTACCACCATGGAGTCAAACAAAATTCTTCCAATCCTTGACCTTATTTTTTGAGACCAAAGAAATTACTCCATTTTGTGTGGAATTTTATCTTCTGGTTTTATGGAACTGCACAAAAGAAGACATGCCATGGGGTGGGAAAGAAAAAAAGGCAAGATGACTCCAAGATATTTGGCTTTTAAAAACTTAGAATAAACCTGGAAAGATGGCTTAGTGGTTAAGGAGCTTGCCTGCAAAATCAAAATACCTTTGTTTGATTCTCCAGGGCAGAACCCACATAAAGCCAGATGCATAAGGTGACACATGTGTCTGGAGTTCAGGGACACTGGTTACAGGCCCTGGAATACCCATTCTCTTGCTATCTGCCTCTCTCTCTCTGTCTCTCTGTCATAAATAAATAAATAAAATATTTTTTAAAAAATATGAAGTATCCATCAGTTTGGGAGGAGAACATTTGGGGTTTGCCTCATTGGTGTGTATGAGCCAGAAGCTCTACTTGGATACTAAAGAATAGGGACCCAGTACTTATCCAAGTGGAGTGAGCAGCTGGGATATGAAGCTGTCTAGAGAAATAAGTTTTGTGATATATCTCTAACACCTCAAGAAGTTGGACCCTGTTCCAAAGTCTTAAAGAACTAGTCATGTGCTCTCCTCTCACCTGTTCTGAAGGACAGGCATATTAGGAGGCACAGAAGGACTGCTAGGGGACAATGTTCTTCTTTGGGGAATGGCAAGAAAATGAACAGAAGTAATGACGTGTGGTAGCACTGCATCTGGCTGGATGGGTGGAAAAGCCAGCTGGGTTTCAGGATTTTGAAGCTCCACTGCAATGACTGGGCAGGGTTTGATGATGAGCATGGTGTCACAGTGATCATGTCACAGAACAAGCATGGCCAGCTAGTTGTCCATGCATATGGGTCAGCTTGTGCATTTACTTTCTCTCTAGGGTTATCAGTTGGCCTGCATACCTCTGTTGCAGCCAGGGGTACATCAGTGAACAATGACAGTCATTAGAATGCCATCATAAGGGCAAAGCACCATGATTTTCAGCAGAGAAATTTAAGAAAAAATAGACCTGACAAGATGACACCCTCAGGAGACACAGGTGAAGAAACAGATAGCAGGATAGCACCAAAGATCACTTCAGAGCTGCTTGGACAGCTGAGATAAGTCATAAGGATTCCAGAGTAAGAATATGTGACAGAGCCAATCCAGACCTATAACATCCTGATGGGAAATACTGACTAGAGTAAGAATATTACTCTTTGTGACTGTCACCAGGCCTTTATCTTTGGATTTGATGGTTCTGCAAGCATGGCCATCATCACAGAAGAACATGCGGCCATGTGGAAGAATGTACTACATTCTCCATCTGCTAAGCGGGTGGACAGCAACTGGGTGCTCAAGAAAGTGGTTCTGAAGGATAGCCATGTCAGGTGGAGTAGCTGGTGAGTGTGCTTCTGGAAAGATTCAGGGAGGGTATATACTTGCTGATCATTCCCACAGATTGTTGGAAGAAGATAGCCAAGGTCTTATGAACCAGCCATCACCTCCTGCCCATGAAGGGAATCTTATGAACAAAATCTGGAAAGACCAGCCTGACAACCCCTGCAAGCTCCTTCCCCACTGTGCCTGGATCACACAAGCATCTCTTGAAGGAGAAGGTTGTAGGACCTTGACTGAAAATTGGCAAGAGGAACATCGTGGGGTTTGTGGTCACTCTCCTGGATGAGAGTGCATGCTCTTTCATTTCCCATGATCAGATGTGAAACATAACCCACTATTTTACTCCTACATAATAATAAAAACAGAGATGGCATGTTCTTCAGTGATTGGTACCACACAGATGCCCCTGATATGAAAAAGCACTTGCTTCTTTCTTGGGCCTGGATGTCAAATACTGAATCCAAGTACTTCCATCCTGAGTGAGCAAAAAACCTGCACTGTTCTGTGAATGAGGCCATCCCAAAGGACCATTGCCAGGGAAAGCTATACCAAAGGATCATTGCTGAAGCATACCATAAACCCCCATTTGCATTGTAAATGCTGTTATGAACTCAACAGTGTCAGAAGGCATGAGGCAGGATCATTCTAAAGATGCATTTTCCCTGTGAACTAGAAAAAGATTTCCAAAAGTGGAGTGACCAAGATCTCAGCTACTGACAAAGTTGAGGAATTTCACAGGCAACTGGGTGACTTTGTGAACCTGAGCTTTCCAATATTCTCCAGTATAGGACTCAACAGCACCATCGTTCAGTACATGCTTGTTTCTGAGACAAATAGGACTTTATGTCTGGGTAAAGTGTATCTTATTGACCCAGGTGTACGATATAAGGATGGGAGGACAGATGTCATCTAGATATGAATTTTGAGACCCCTGTGGCCTATGAGAAGTAATGTTTCACATATGTCCTGAAAGGCCACATAACTGTGATTGCAGTTGTTTTCCTAAGTATAATCAAAAGTTACCTCCTAGACTCCTTTGCCGGGTCGTGGAATTCTGGCTGGTACTACCTGCATGGAACATGAAATGGTGTTGGATCATTTATAAATGTCAACAAGAACCCTATATAGGCATCAGTTATAAAACACTCTCTGATAAACCCTTGGAATCTGGCATGTCACTGATGTGCTGGGGAATTAAGGAAGATGGGGATTTGGGGATCTTCATTGAGAATGTTGTCCTCATCATACCTGTGAAGACAAAGTATAATATCAATAATGCCTAATTTTTGTACCTTTAACTTTGGACCTACTCCATACAAAAATGTGGATTTTTCTTATGGACAGTGAGTCTAGCTCAACAACTAATAGCAGGCCTGCATGGACAGGATGGGAAAAGGACTGCAAAAACAGGGCTTTACAGGAAACTCTCAAGTGCCTTATCAGAAAGACACAGCCTATTTCAAAGCATCATTTGTATCTCAGCAGTTTTGTTTTGTTAAATTTTTCTGGGGAATGGAAGAAGCATGATAGACTCCTGACATCTTTAACTTTTCCTTCCTAATGCCGCATTTACTTTCAGATGCTAAGAAGAATTTAAAATCTTCTTATAAATAAAAAACAGTTTGAAATTTAGAGTGATATTAATACACCTATTTGTCAAGTGCTGCTAACTTACAATTTCAATGTACCCATTAATTATATATTCCTTACTCAATTATTCAGTTGTACATTTACCAAAAAAAAAGAAGAAAAAAACACTTTATTCCACAAATACAGTAATTTTGGCCTCATAGAATTAGTTAGGAAATGACTCATCATTTGTGTATGGGTACCATTTCTATCATAATGTTTGATGAGATTTCTCAGGAAAGCCATCTGAACTTGAGAGCTTGTTTGGAGGTTCTAGCAGGGGAACGCAGCTACTCATATACCCTTGACCGAAGACCGGTCCCCCACTATTCGGGGAAGGTCTTCCTCTTCAACCGAGCGCGCAGCTTTGGGAGGGACGCACATGGAGTGGTGAGGGAGGAAGGGGACACCCGCCTAGCCAGCCAGATCAGCTGAATCAACCCTGGCGATCAATGGGGTGACAGATGTTGCAGCCAGATCGCCTTCACATCCAAGCCATCTGAACTTGAAAAATTACTTTTATAGAAATTAGTTAATCTATTTTTTACAGTTGAATAGAACTCTATTGTGTATAAATGTCCATCTTCTTTATCCATGTATCAGTTGATAGGCATCTGGGCTGATTCCATTTCTTAGCTATTGTGAGTAGAACAGCAATAAACATTGCTTATCAGGTTTATAGTGAGTGTAAAGTCTTTTAAAAATATTTAATTAATTAATTTATTTAAGGAAAACAGAGAGAGGGGGGAATGGAGAGAGAATGGACACTCCAAAGTCTCTAGCCACTGCAAACAAACTCCAGACACATGGGCCACCATGTGCATCTGGCTTACTTGGGTCCTGGGCATCAAATTTGGGTCCTTAGGCTTCTTGTCAAGTGTCTTCACTGCTAAGCCTTCACTCCAACCCAATTTTCGAGTCTTTAGGGTATATGCCCCTGAGTGGTATAGTTGGTTCATTTGGTACATCTACTTTTAGTTTGTTGAGAAACCTCCATATGGATTTCCATAGTAGTTTAGAAGTTTGCATTCCCACCAACAGTGAATAAATAATGGTTCTTCTTTCCCCACCCGCTCATCAGCATTTGGATGGATCAGGCAAGAATTATAGGAAATGAGGTAACCCAGGCTCAGAAAGACAATCACTACGTATACTCTCTCATATGATCACCGTTATTAGAGTAGTGAAATTTGTTTATAAGTTATAGTAAGCACCAACAATACTGTTCTGGAATTTAAAATGAGGCTTGGGGAAAGGAAAAGTAGGGAAGGATAAGAGGAGATACTTGACAGGAAAGTGGAAGGATAGGATACAGAAGATAGAAATGGGTTGGCAAGATGGTTTAGCAGTTAAGGCTCTTGCCTTCAAAGCCTAAGGACCCATGTTCAATTCCCCAGAATCCACATTACCCAGATGCATAAGGTGGCACATGAGTCTGAAGTTTGTTTACACTGACTAGATGCTTCTTCAGCTTGTTTGATAGTGGCTAGAGGCCCTGACTCATCCATTCTCTCTCTCTCTCTCTCTCCATTTCTCTATCTCAAATAAATAAATAAATAAAATATTTTAAAAATACAGAATGTATAAAGGTCTAAGGAGAGACAAGTGAAAGGAAGAGAAGGGGTATGAATACTTAAAACTAAAAATGGTATGGATAACTACAATAGAAACATATTACTTATCTAATCAAAAGATATAACTTTCTGAGATAGAGGAAAGAGAAAGTGAAAATGAGCACAAGTATCCCACTGCAGTGGCAAAAGCATTACCTAAAACCATAGGTTTCTCCTTATAAATCCCAGTGCTAGAGATGGGTCACTGTTGCAGTCAGGTTCGTATTGCTGGCAGAAATCACCCAGCCAGGAGCAGCTTTTGAGAACAACGGGTTTATTTTGGCTTACAGGCTAGAGGGGGAAGCTCTGTGATGGCAAGGAGAATGACGGTATGAGCAGAGGGTGGACATCAGCCCCTGGCCAAAATAAGGTGGACAATAGCAACAGGACAGTGTTCCAAACACTGGCAAGGGGAATCTGGCTATAACACCCATAAGCCCACCCCCAACAATGCACCACTTCCAGAAGGCATTAATTCCCATATCTCCATCAGCTGGGAACCTAGCTTTCAGAACAACTAAGTTTATGGGGGAAACCTGAATCAAACCACCGCAGTCACCATCTCTACCATGTCTACAATAGAGAGCTATTGGTCAGAGAGGGGCATAAGGGCCCCAGAATAATGCAGATTGTTGCCAAAGTCATTTGTTACCCCCAAGAAATAAATGGTAAGACCCTATTGCTTCAGTCACCACAGGCTGTGGTCATGGCACATGGAGACATGAAGCTGGAACTGAGCTTGATGGTTCATTTAACTCCCTGATGGCTAGCTTTCATAATGCTAAAAATGTTTTGCAAGCTGATGGGGGATTAAAGTGGTTTGAGTATGAATGTCCCCCATACCCTCAACTATTTTTGATTGTTTCCAACTTTATTCCCAGCTGGTGGAAACTTTTGGAGTTGGAACCTTGCTGCAGGAGGTATATTTCTAGGGGGAGACCTTAGGGGTCCAGCCCTGCTGTGTGTTCAGAGACGGATCTTGCTTGGTTTTCTTTGCTACAGATATATGGTGAAATGATATACCTTCCTCCAACATGAGGAAGCTTGCTCTTCTAACTATAAGCCTGAAATAAATCCTTCTATTCCCATAAGCTGTTTTTAGCTGGACATTTTGTCCAAGCAATGAAAAGCTAACTGCTATAGAAAAAGTGGTATCAGAAGTAGAGGTGATGTAGTAATGAATCTTAAAATGTCTTCTGGTCTTTTGGAATGTATTTTCAAGATAAACATGGAAGGATTTGCTACTTTGGACTAGAGAAGCCTTGTAGTATATAAGCTAATCATGATGGGCTTTCCTGGTGAGAGTTTTAAAATCCTAAATGTAGAGAAAATTGTAGACTGTGAAGGCTTGTGTTCTGAAGTCTCAAAGGGCGAGAAAATAACTTTGTTGGAACTGTGCTACTGGTGGAAAGGCTGAATACATTCTGCCCATGTGCTTAAAATGTCAGCAAAGTTGAATTTAAAAGTAGTGGACTGTGTAGCTTGATAAAATTACAAACAAAGAGATATGACAAATGCAAAGGTAACTCAAAAAACAAAGTGAACAAAATTAAAGCTACAGGCCCTGTTTAAATAGAAATGTCTGCGTAGCCTCAGGTATTTTTGATTAAGCTTCATACTTATTCTCCAGCTGGTGGAGTCTTTGAGAGGAGGAGCCTTGCTGTAGGAGGTATACAGTTAGTGACAGATCATGGGGTTGAGGTTTGAGGAGCACATCCATTCTGTATATTCAGAGATATCTCATGCTTGCCATTCTCTCTGCTATTGATGTATGATGAAGTGAACTAGCTTCTGCCTCCATGATGAAGCTTCCACTTCTGAGTTAGCTTTTATTCCCGTAAGCTGACTTAGGTTGGTTGTTTTGCCTCACCAACGAGATGCTTACTGCTGTTGGGACAAAAATTAATCAACAGTGTGAACAGTGATTTCTATAAGCTACAAAAACAATGTTCTAGGCACAACGTACCCATGGATTCAATAGTGGCAAGTAAGTTACGGTGGTAATCAACTGCTTTCTGATTGGACAAGAGGTATGCTCGGTGGGAGGGAATTCATGCCTGGTACTAAGAGCCACATGAAAATCCTATGACTCTGAAGGTCATGGACCATAAAAAGAAGCTTCAGCTGATCTTTGGCTAACTGGAGAGGTTATGCCCATGAAAAACCCATCTAAATGTATGTGTATGTTTAACCCTTCTGATCAATGGTTAGAAAATCTGATGTTTACATATGACAGTGAATACCAAGGAAACCCAACACACATCAAAATGACAAAAAGAGAATGAAAGTCCCTATCACTGGGTGAGTCATAGCTATCATACCCATTAGGGCCCAGGAAATATTACAGAGGAAGTGGTATATTAAAAATGAGCTCTTCTCTCACTGCTAACTATAGAAGCTTCTCTATGGATCCAGCTGTAGACACCGAGAAGACTCAAAAGTCATCAAAACAGAAAATAAAATGCTGCACAGAGCTTGAAACTAAAGGAGATTTCTAACATATTCTGTCCTTAAGGCTCAGGGAATACTGTGGAAGAGAGGATGGAAAGAATAAGAGCCACAGGATAGGAAGGTATACTATGGGGTAATGTCCTCCCAACACAAAGACTTCATAATGCACAGTGATTACCAATGTATCCACCAAAGAGGATCCTCACCATAATGACAGAAGGGGAAAGGGCAAAAAAGAGGATAGCCTGATGGAAATGTGATCAATTTATAATATGCTCATATATGAAAATACTTAATAAAATTGTATTAAAAATGATCCTAATGTACATCTCAAATAATAAAGGGCTAGGTGCCTTTATTAATTGATAAAAGGAGATAAATCTATTATCACTGAATACACTTTTTAAGAACAGACCTGTACACACACATACTATATATGCAATTTGTCTGTGTATTTTGGTAATTTTTCATTTGCAGAATTAGTTCTATCAAAATATAATGTAAGCATAGGGTTATTAAAATACTTTTACTCTTTCAACATTTTAAGGTCTTTTGATCAATAGTGGTGATCCTTCTTTCTGGTATAAGTGTTTTGTAATTTCCTTTCTTCCATCGTGGCTGAACAGGGTAGAGTTATCTAATTATACTGACCATTTTACTAGTTTTCCAATACATTATCCTCCTTTCAATTTCATGGATTCTTCATATAGTTTCAAATCAACTATCAATTTATGTTAGTTTTACATTTCCTGTTTTATTTTATTTTTTTAATTTTTTTTAATTTTTTTGCTTGTTTATTTATTTATTTGAGAGCAACAGAGAAGGAGGCAGAGAGAGAGAGAGAGAGAGAGAGGGAGAGAGAAATGGGCGCGCCAGAGCTTCCAGCCTCTGTAAACGAACTCCAGACACGTGCGCCCCCTTGTGCATCTGGCTAACGTGGGTCCTGGGGAATTGAGCCTCGAACCGGGGTCCTTACGCTTCATAGGCAAGCGCTTAACCGCTAAGCCATCTCTCCAGCCCTACATTTCCTGTTTTATAAGGTGAAATCTATGTTTACTAGTCTTTCTTCCATTATAATGTAATGTATACATTCAGTGCAAAAAAAATTACAACTAAAACTGCTTTGGCTACATTGGAGGTTGGAAGTGGAATTTTTAAAATATTTTACTCATTTATTTGAGAGAGAGAAAGAGAAGCAGAGAGAAAAAGAGAATGGGTGTGACAGGGCCTTTCAGCCACTACAAATGAACTCCAGATACACATGCCACCTTGGGCATCTGGCTTACATGGGTGCTAGGGAATTGAACGTGGGTACCTAGGCTTTGCAGAAAAGTTCCTTAGCCACTAAGCAATCTCTCTAACCCTGTAAGTAGAATTTAATTTCAAAACTTGAAATAAAATTTATCTTGTGACATTCTTTGAACCATCTGTCATTAACTTGATTGAGGATTTAATGAATATATTGTTGGATTTCTATACACTTGGTCATAATATTTTATCTGTTACTTATTGCAACTTTAATATAATTATATTCTGAAAGGTTTTTTTTTTGTTTGTTTGTTTATATTCTATAAAATTTGTGAAAGTGACCAGGTTTCCTACTCCTAATCAGAACCGTACTCAAGAATTTTCAGGTTCATTAGAGCAGGGCTTTGTCAGAGTTGTCCACCAAAATAGAGGCAAGAAAAATGGCTAATTCATTCAACGTCTTCAATAAATATTTGATGACTAAAAAATGTGAAAAGATGGTATATTAATCATGATTCCAATTCTTTTGAGCTGAGAACTTCATCACTAAGAACTATGGAAACACTTGTGAATTACCAGAAAAATATTTTCTCTCTAACTACATCAGCATTGCCATACCAACTAAGAAACGTTATGCCCAACAAAGCCTGTCCCAAGTGGTAGTGGTGGGGGAGCAGGTCCGATGTGGGGGGAGGGGCGAACCTGTCCGATATTGTAGTGGTGAGGCCAAGTGTGTGTGAAGTGGCAGGTACAGGGGCTTGGCCAGAAGGGCGGGGCCCCTAAGTGGGGGGGGGGGACACAGGCGCAGGACTGAGCGTGTCCGAAGTAAGAGTGGGGGAGTGGACTGGGCTTGAAATCCCAGGGGAGGTGGGCGAGTGTGGCAGTCAGGTTCACACTTCTGGTAGAAATCATCCAACCAAGAGCAGCTTGTGGGAAAAAGAGGTTTATTTTGGCTTATAAGCTCCAGGGGAAGATCCAAGATGACAGGAGAAAAGGGTGGAATGAACAGAGGGTGGACATCACTCCTTGGCCCACATAAGGTGGGCAACAGGAACAGGAGAGTGTGCCAAAGACTGACATGGGGAAACTGGCTATAGCATACATAAGCCCACCCCTAATAATACACCACCTCCTGGCGGGGTTAATTCCCAAATCTCCATCAGCTAGGAACCTAGCATTCAGAACACCTAAGTTTATGGGGGACACCTGAATCAAACTACCACAGAGGGGCCTAGCATGTCCATAGTCGCAGGGCTGCGGGACTGAGCATGTCCGAAGTCACCAGGGGAGGGAAGCAGGGCCAGAGGGTGGAAGTCACTGGAAGGGGTGGGGAAGGGGCAGGGTAGAGAATATATGAAGTCGTGGGGAGGGAGGGGCAGAGCAGAGGGGGTATCAAGGCTTGGGGAGAGCGGGCAGAGCAGATCGGAGCAGTTCCGGAGTCATGGGGCCAGGGGCGGGGTGTGCATAGAAGGTCTGAAGATGAGGGGGAGGGATGGAGCCTAGCGTCTCAAAAGTTGAGGGGCTAGGGGTAGGTGGGCTGGGTAGGGGTCGGGTTTCTGAATTCCCAGGTGGGTGGGAGCAAGTGGAGCAGCCTGATATCACAAAGGTAGGGGCCAAGGTCAAGAGGGTTCAAAGTCATGGGAGCAGGAGGGGCGAGGCCGAGCATGTAGGTGCGGGGAAGGGGGCTTGGGCTGAGCAGGCCAGGTTGAAGTCCAGGGATGGGCAGGGCAAAGCGTGGTCCCAGGAGCCTTGTCGGTGGGGGCAGGTGAGCAGAGTGGGTCCAAAGTTTTAGGGGGCGACCCTAGCATGTACAAAGTCGTGGTGGCTTGGGTGGGGTGGTAGAAGCAAGTTCAAAGTCAGGGGGACATCGAAGTCATGCGGGGGTGGGGGGTGGGGGGAGGCGAGGGGCCAAGCGGGTCTGAAGTTGTGGTGGCCAGGGAGGTTCCCACCAGGGTGTGGAGGGGTCATGGGAGGAGTGGAGCAGCATGTCCAATGTCGAGGGCTGGGGGCAGGGTGGTGTTGGAAGGTGGAGTCTTGGGGAGAGGGGGCCCGGCCAAGCAGGGCAGGTTGAAGTCAAGGGGTGTGCATGTCAGAGCATGGTGCCAAGTTACAAGGACAGGGGAGAGCTGAGCTTCGAAGTCACATGGGGGAAGGGGTGGGGCCTATCATGTCTGGAATTGCTGATGGGGGGCAGGGCAGAGCACAGCAGGTCTGAATTCGAGTTGGGGGAAAGGGGAGTGCGGGAGAGGGGGGGAGGGTGGGGCAGCGATGTATGTGGTTCCAAGTCTGTCCCATGCTGGAGGGGGATTGCCCACTTGAGTGGTCCAATATGGCAGGGACTATCTGGCCCAGTGTTTTCAAAGTCACAGGGTGTAGGGGCCAAGCGAGGCAGGTCTAAGTTCAGGGGTGAGCATGTCAGAGCATGGTGCCAAAGTTACAGGGACAGGAGAGAGCTGAGCTTCGAAGTCACATGGGGGAGGGGGTGCGGCCTATCATGTCTGAAATCGCAGGGAGGGTGTGGGTTGGGGTGTGGGCAGGGCTGGAACTGGGATGAAATCCAGGCCTATTCTCTCTGAATCCGTCGTGTATGAAGTCATGGGGGCGGGGGCAGGGGCGGGTCTGAGCTGGCTTGGCTGAAGTCACTGGGTTGGGGAGTCCCATGTGGTGGGGGTGGGGTCTGGGCCAAGCTTGTCTGATTTCATGGGGGAGGGGCCATGTGGGGCTGTTGGAAGTCATGGGGGCGTGGTTTGGGGCAGAGGGGGGGAGGACGGGGCTTTGGGGGAGGGGGGACCGGTGGGGGGTTGGTGTTGAGTGTGTCCAAAGTAGTGTGTCTGAAGTCGAAGTCACTGGGGCGGAGACAGGTTGAGTGGCTACACAGGGGCGGGGCCGAGCATGTCCGAAGTTGCTTGGGGGGGAGGTCAGGAGGGGTGGGCGTGGGGGGGGGAGTGGAGCCGGTCATATATCCTGGTTGGGGGAGGGGTTCGGGGGCCCAGCAAGGCGGAAGTTGGAGGTAGCAGTTTAGGGTGACAGGATCTCCACAGTGAATAATTTTCTCTTGGCTCAATGTGGGGCCCGAAGTCGTGGGTGATGGTGGTGGGGATGAGCTGGCCAGGTCGAAGTGGAGTGGTGGCAGGGTGGAGCGGAGTGGTTCCATTGTCATTGGGTTGTGGGCAGAGTGGAGAGGGACAGAGGTGGCAGGTGGGGGAAGTCTGAGGACGCTTGTGTGTGGGGGGGGCACAGGTGCAACTACTGGTCTGGTCTCCTTGCCTGCAGTTAGTACTAGAGTAGCCTGACGGTGGGGCTCGGGCTAGGATGGCTGCTTCCAGGAATTGGGGTCTGGTGGGATACCTGAGAGTGTGGGAATCAGCCAATTCCCATTTTTGCCCCTCTGCACCCTCCCACTGGCGATCTATTGGAGATTGCTCTCCTCTAAAATACCCAGTGACTGCTTGATACATGCCTCTCCTTCCAGGGAGTTGCAGCGTAGTTAGGCGGACACCATCTTGACCAGAACCCCCCTGATTTAATTCTTAAAGGATAGCAGTTAGTTTTTCCTGGGACAAAGCACACAACCAGAAGCAGCTCATTGTAGAGAAGGGTTCCTTTTAAGCATATATTTTTGAAAGGTTTAGTCACAGAGGAGAAAAGCATGATAACTGGCTCACAACTTTACATTTCAGTAGGAGAGGGAGAGGTAGGGAGGGAGGGAGGAAGGGAGGAAGGGGGAGAGAGAGAGAGAGAGACAGAGAGAGAGACACAGAGAGAGACAGAGAGAGAGACAGAGAGAGAGACAGAGAGAGAGACCAGCAAGAGTAAGCTAGCTCAGTTAACAGTGAACTGGACTAATCAAGCTGAAGGTACTTCTCCCGCAACACACCTCCTCTAGTAAATCGCCACCTCCTAAAGGCTAAGGCTTCACCAATGGAGGAATAAATTGATAAGTAGGAAGCTTAATCAAAACTGCATGAGGCTATGGGGGTCATTTTACATTTAAACTACTGTAGCATAGAAAACAGAAATTGGCTATGCAGTTTAGGGTGACAGGATCTCCACAGTGAGTAATTTTCTTTTGGTTCAATGTGGGAATTGTTTTTGGGCCTAGAGGGGGAAAATATATGTCATTACACATTACTACATGGCAGAAACTTCGGAGGGATCTGGACTCTTCCTTATCTCTGTCCTTAGGGAGTAATTCCATGCCTCCCCTAGAGAATTAAGATTTTAAGATTGCCCTTTTTCCAAAATTCTTGACCTCAGACTCCTGCCATCAAGACTAAACTGGCTAAACCAGCTGACACTCATAAGGTTCATAAAAAAAATAAATAAAACACCAGCCTGAGTCTCAAGGTGGGCATTTCAACACCCCTCTTGCATCTCTGGGCAAGAGTTCTGCCTTCTTATGTTCTGGGTTTTAATTTATTCGATTTTTTTTAATGACCCAGAGAGGGAGAGAGACAGAGAAAGAGGGGGATAGAATGGGCACGCCAGGGTCTCAAGGCACTGCACACGAACTCCAGATGCATGTGCCACCTTGTGCATCTTTCTTATGTGGATTCTAGTCCTGAGTCCTTGGGCTTCACAGGCAAGTGAATTAACCACTAAGCAGTATCTCTAGCCCTGTTCTGGATTTTTCAATCCTCCCTTTGCCTCCCTGGGCAGTAGCTCCACGTTTCTTCCTTAAGCCCCCACTTCTCATCAGCCATCTAAAGCTTTAGGTTATAATAAAATTGTTCTAAGCCTTATTCTCTAGTCTGTGGGTTTCTTTCTTCAAATTCCTAGAAAAGGATCTAGGAACATCTCAGAATGCTCAGTCTCTTGGCATATATTGATACATTGGCAGAGGAATTCCAAAATTCCTGGATCACTACCACATATTGCAACCTAGGAAGCCAGCATTTGCTACATAAATGTGCAAATTTACAAAGGTAATTCCTGAGGCACTACTGTTTCATTTCTTTTGTTTTACTTTCAGGTATTGTCTCAGGTAGACAAAGCCAGCCTTTAAGTCATTATGTTACTAGAAGAAGACTTTGAACTCTGGATCCTCATGCCTCCATCTCCAAAGATATGATAAGTGATTATGCCAATAGATTTTTTGTTAGACATGTTAGGGCATTTCTACATTTTCTTTTAGTTATTAGAATAGCACTTACAGCTGCCATTTCCCATGATTTTGGTTTTGTGTGTTCCTGTTCACTGCTTGCATTCTGTAAAAGGGTAAAACTGATAAGGGCTAATAAAGACTTACTTTATGTATACTAAATTTAATCTAAACTTACATCTAGAACTTTCCATTAGCAAAACAGGACACCATAGTACTAAGTGACTAAATATTTTAATAATCTAGAATTCAGAAAAACTATGTGGTTGTGATGAGTTTCACTATTGAATATGCTGTCAATTTTCACCAAATAGTTTTCATCTTTTCCCTTTGTAATTCAGTGGATTTTTCATTGTATTTGCTCATTTAGCTTATTATGTGTGTGATGTGTACACATGTGCACAACTCATGCACAAATGTGCAGAAACCAGAGGAGAATGTCAGGTGTCTTCCTCTACAGTTCTCCCCAGTTGTTTCTTTGACACTGGGTCTCCAGTGATCCTAGATCTGCCATTCCCAGAATGACTGGCCAGTCAGCAAGCGCTATTATTCTCAGATCTCCACCTTCCTTAGAAATTTGGTTACAGGGGACTGGGGAAATGGCTTAGTGGTTACAGCATTTACCTGTGAAGCCTATGGACCCGGGTTCAATTCCCCAGGACCCACATAAGCCAGATGCACAAGGGAGCACATGTGTCTGGAGTTCGTATGCAGTGGCTGGAGGCCCTGGCGTGCCCATTCTCTCTTTCTCTCTATCTGTCTCTTTCTCTCTCATAAATAAAAAAATATTTTTTTAATGGGGTTACGGGAATGCGTGGGCATGTCCAATGTGTTCTTGTGAGTGCTGGGTATAAAACTCAGATGGTCTCAGGTCTGGCCTTCATGCTTGTGCAGCAAACACTCTTACCTTCAGCAAAATCATTCCAATTCCTTAGTGTTTTAGTATTATTTTAAGTTCTGAAACAATGGAGATAAACCACACAATAAACAATTGAGGAGCTTGTACTATAAACTCTAACAAGACAAGAGGGAATACAGCATTTGATATTTTCTCTTTTTAGTATAGCTTGGTTTTATGTATGGTTATTCTTAATATTTTCTCTTCCTGTTTGCTAGGTCCTAAGTGATCTCACAGACACCAACAAGGAGAATGTACTTAAATATTTTTTTTTTTACAAAAGTGTTGGAAAAGGCATACATTTTACATTGAAAACCACTCCCAATCCCAGTACTTCATTTTAGTACTGGTATTTGTATGCAAAATAGTTTGGGGGCATTTAATGGGTCAGTAGAAATCTTTTCAAAATTTTCAGTAGAAAATTGTGGGAGAGTGGGGGGAGGGAGTGAATGGGTGCACCAGGGACTTCAACTGCTGCAAATGAACTCCAGATGCATGCATCACCTTGTGCATCTGGCTGACATGGGTCCTGGGTAATCAAACCTGGGTCCTTTGGCTTTGCCGGCAAGCACCTTAACCACTAAGTATCTCTCCAGCCCAATCAGAGTAATTTTAAAAGCTGTTGCTTAAGCTAAGTTTTCAAGAATGATATCAATATATATATATATATATATATATATATATATATATATATACATATATACATATATATTTGTTCTTGGTTAGCAAGCAAGAAAGGTCTTTATGAGATTATTTTAAAACTGTCAATGTTTTGGGTATAGTTCTAGTAGTATAACTCTCTGTTCATTTCCTCCCAAAGTAGGGAGACAATTTAGAATTTCATTGATTAGTCCAGTGATAATCACATGTTCTTTATTTCAGTTACAGCTTTTGGATCATAATATTTAGATAAATGACATGTTTTTGGACACCTACCAAAACCAAACTATTGTGAGTTATTCAACATTTGATATATATGGTATATGCATATTATTATATTAATGTTCATATTAAGTTTAGAGGTGACATGTGATGGCACATTTACTTAATAACATTTTTCCATTTATATATTAAATACTAAAACATCAATTTTCCTTTTATTATAATTTCTTCACTATTACGAAAGTATATTCCTTTATGTTGTCAAGTTAATGCCATGAAATGAATTTATAGTTAAACTATATTACATTCTCAAGAATCTTGAAGTAATTTTGTACTGTATTTTTTGTAACAAAAGGTTAAATGGCATCATGTGCAAATTCACCTATTAACAGTAATAAAAATGACAGATTAATGTATCACAGTTCAGTTTGGGTTTAAAAGGTAGTGAATCTAGTATGTATCCTTTCTTAACAAATATCAGAGCATGTGATTTGAGGAATACTGAGCACTTATACTGGCAGTCAAAACCTCTTTCCTGCAAGTGATACTAAGTACAAGGCTAAACAAATATAATTAGGTTTTGCTATGTAAAGTTATTATTTGTTTAAATGTTGTAATCCTCTTACTAAATATTAGCTGAAATTTAATTTGGTGTCAAGCAGTAAATATTGAGAAGCAGGCTGAGTTTTTATCAAATCTACGTCGGTATGCACCCCCTTTGATTCTTTTCCATATTTGCATAATTAAAACTTCATTCCCCTGCTGTTTCTTCAAATCCAGTGAATGTTTCTGGGAAGTACAGAGTGGAGAGGGCAAGAAATCCAAATTATTACTTTTGTTTGTGGAAACCAAACAATTATACAATACAGTGTACCATAAGCACATAGAAACAGTATTCCTTCAATTGGTTAGGTAGAGTGCCTAGAGAAAAATTTCTTTCAGTACCTTTCTTAATAGAGCTGAGTGGATCTGAGTTAGTAATAGAGGTGATTTTTTTTCATTGAAAGAATAAAGTCTGATATATTTATTTTTAAAACACTCCCAGTTTCATTTAGTTTTGAGAGAACACACACAATCATCATTAGTTTAATTTAAAACATTATGTACATGTTTGAAAATTGTAAAAAAAATTAAAAAATGAAATTAATAATAAATCAAATTCTTAAAAATATTGCCACCATATAATAGAGCAAAGATGATTCATTCTCTGCAACAGCTTGGACGCTTTCCAAGAAGGATACAAAGTTCAGCTCTAGCAGTTCAGCAACTGGACATTCCATATGCCATATTATCTGGTGCTCCCTAGACATCACTTGAATCTTGGCACATGGCTGTCATTTCGACATAATGGTTGTCATTTCAAAATAATCTGACTGGTTAAAATACATAAAACAGGGCCAAGAAACAAATGCAACATTCAAAGTGTACAAAAATGACTTGGCTGTGGCTATACAATTAGTTAAAAAGAAAAAAGTCTGATTTTGAAACCATGCTTTGGTAACAACTCTGTGATTAGACTGCTTACCTCTCACCCATCTCTGCTTTTAGCTCATTTTTGAGGAAAAGTATATCAACATTGAATCATAATAATAATACATTTTCCTAGGTGATTTAATTTTTCCTCAAATACACATAAGTTCTAGTTAGAACACATTTTAATCTTATTTACATTTGCTTCCATAGCATCAATAATATAATAAACATTCAATAAGTACTTGTTGAATTGTGTGGGCCTACTCCTTTATATCTGGTAGATTTCTGAATAGGAAGCAAAAAATAACAATAGCTAGGGATTTTTTTTGAGATCTGAGGGCAATCTTTGTCATTTAAATTAAGTATTGAATATTTGATACTGTCCTTATTGAAAGGAAAAAATTCTATTTTTTTAATTCTAAGACAATTTTCTATTGAAAGCATTCAGGACTTAAAGGAGTTCTTGTTTGGAAAGATTATGCTTGCTAATATTTACCATATTAAAAAATAAAATATAAATACTTGTAACACAAGAATATGCATGCTATGCTCAGGAAAAAATAAGAAGGAATAAATAAATAAAATCTATATATATAATGCCACTATTCTGAATATGTGGACCTTCTGAAAAGATCTGAATGGCAGATGTTTCTCAGATCACACGTTTAAATTGCTGCTCTAGATGAATGTTCCATCCATTTCTTTTTTAAAGCTGTTTTCTTTGAAATATTTGCTATTATTATTTATTCATTTGACACACACAGAAAGAGAGAGAGAGGGAGAACAGTAGACACAGAGTGAGTGAGTATAGGTATGCCAGGGCTTCCAGACACTTCAGACAAACTCCATACACATGTGCCTTTTCAAGCATCTGGCTTCTGTGCATACTGGGAAATGAAACCCAGGCCATCAGGCTTTGCAAGCAAGTTCCTTTAACCATTAAGCCATCTCTTCAGCTTGAAATTACCATTTCTACTCAAAACTTAGGATGGTATTTGGAGGTTTGTGGAATGTTAGGTAATTCATTGGGGTTCTGCTCTACTGTAGAAACTGGGTTGGCAAAGAACTTCTTCAAGTGTTGCTCTGTGGAAGCTTCCATTTCCTTCAGTGGTTGGCAGTGGCACGTAGAAACCTTAGGGAGGCACAAAAGGTTGTGTCTCATAGTGCTACAGGCCTCAAGTATTTGGACTTAGTCTATCAAGTGTTTTAGTTCTTGTGTGGACCTAGGAAGCTAGGAATCCTAAGCCTTTGAAGATACTGATGCTAGAACTGACAATAAAGGCTAAGGTTTTGGGATTCCTTGGCCTTTAGCAATGGAGAGAGTTACAGCTCTAGGCTCAGGGTCTGAGATCCTTGGCCTTAAGTATTTGATAGCTCTCTGGAACTCTTGTGGCAACCAGAGCTTGTACTTTCCATTCTCTGGCTTCTTGATGACTTATCCTTCTTCATTCTCAACTCTCTGCTACTTCTTGTCCTGGTCACACTTAGCTCAGCTGCTGCCTTTCCAACTGACAAAAAGATGGCTGTCTTCCCTTTCTGCAACTATTCCTGTCATTACCACTCTACTATTTCTGTCCTTGAACTTCTCTCTCTGGCTACACGTTTTTCTTTGCTTATTCTTGATACCAGTTAGCCCACACTACTAGGAGTAGGCAAGCACTTGGGAGAAGCCTTTTTTTCAACCTAGTGCTACACCAGTGTGCCAGCTCACTCACTAAGTCAAAGTAGCCAGCTTATAAAGCAATAGAAGGCATGCTAGAACCCACTCACACCAATTATAAACTTGCTTCTTAGTACTGACCATAATGATTGAGGCTTGTGTTTTTTGAAATAATCACAGAATTGCTCCTCAGCACCAATCATAGCCACTAAGGCTTGAGTTTTGGACCAAAGAATTGCTCCTTAGAACCAATCACAGCCACAAAGACTTGAGTTTTCTGCCAATTGTAAATTGCCTTGTCTGTTACTACCAAACACAATAATCCCCTCTGGCTGCTTCAGGAGCTGGGATAATCAGCTGGTATCCAGTTATTTTTCTTTCTCAAGATCTCTAAGGAGTATTCAAGATGGGTGTTGCTGACTAAAAAGCAGTCTAGATGATTAACTGACAGTCCTTTTTCTCAGCGATCTTTCTCTAGAAATGTCTAAGATGCTCTTTCTAGTTGCTTTTGCCTTCCAGAGTATAGTCCTCTGAAATATATGTACAGGTTAATTTGTTGCCCTAAAAACTGCAAGTGGAAGGCTTAAAGTATTTCAAAAATAAATAATGACTTTATTTCTAAATACATGAACACAAGGCCTTCTGTTTATCCAGGGCCTTTAAATAAACATTTATGTTAGCAACATGAGCACACAGAATAATTCAGACAAGGATTAAGAATGGTACTTTTATTATTATTTTAATTTGGTGTTTCATCAGCAAATTTTCCTGCACACTGAATTACAGTCAGTCTATGAAATTGTTAATCTTCCTCCAAGGGAGCAAGAGTTTGGGATGACTAGGGAGAGAAAACATCATTTTTTTTTTTTTCTCTGAAGAAAAGCAACTAGTCATTGGAAGAAAAATCAATCAATCAAATCTTCACTGTCAGGAAACTAAGTAACCCTCTCACCCTCCCACCCCATGGTTTTCTCTCTCACCATCATAGGGGATTTTTCATGATTTCTGCTGTGAAATACAAGATTACGAAGGTCAGTTCAGTATGTAATCAAATACAAAATATCTGCCTATTTCTATTCAAACACAGCTACTTTATTTAATATAATAGTGTGTGAGATTTATATAGCGGTAATTGAAAATTTTAAATTATTTTATTTATTTATTTATTTGAGATAGAGAAAGAGAGACGAAGATAGAGAGAGGGTGTACCAGGGCCTCCAGCCACCGAAAATGAACTCCAGATGCATGTATCACGTTATGCATTTGGCTTAGGTGGGTAATCAAACCTGAGTCTTTAGGCTTTACAGTCAAATGCTTTAACTGCTAAGCCATCACTCCAGCCCAGCAATTGTAATTTTAAAGAATTTTACAACATTATTCTAGTGTGGCTAATACCGAAACTTAGCATTTTGGGAAATAAATAATGGTCTTATATGTGTGTGAAATAGGTGGTCACCTATGGGTTGCAATTTAAAGTATGTCAACATTCTTCATGTAACGAAAATGAAATACACAGTTATATTAGCTCAACATGTATGAAGTTCTTTTCATTTTCCAAACCAGTTTCAAATAACTATCATATTTAATTCTCTCAACCACTCTGAAAGAAGTAAGGAAGGTATTATTATGCCCTTTTTTACATATGAAAATCTACACTAGGGCTGGAGAGATGGCTTAGCAGTTACATTCCTCAGGACCCATGTAAGCCAGAGGCACAGGGTGGCACATGCATCTGGAGTTTGTTTACAGCGGCTGGAGGCCCTGGTATGCCCATTCTCTCTCTTTCTCTCTCTGCCTTTTTTTTTCTTTTTCTCTCAAACAAATAAACAAAAATAAAATATTAAGAAAAACCTACAGTAACATGTTTAAAGAAGAAGAGATTCTTTTATGCCCTTACTATGTAATACCCAACACATATATGTTTTCTTAATATAATTTTCTACATAACTGTACTGTATAGATAAGGTAAATAAAGTGCCTATAAGTTAAGAAACTAGCCTAATAATTCCCAGTTGGTAAGTGGTAATGCTCAGATTTGAATGTAGATCTGTTCTCTTCTGATTCTGGAGCCAATATCTTAATGAATTGACATGCAGAATTTATTTTTAATATACTGGTGTATTTTCAACATGATTTCTGATTTCTTAAGTGTAAACAAGAACAATTCATTTAAGTTAGGGCTTAATTTTCCAAACAAGTGCTCATGAAATTAAGTATATTGTCAATTCCTTTTCCCAACAATTAATTCTAACATGGCACTACCTTTTCCTCTCTCTGTATCTCTATCGATCTATATGATAACAATATCAATTTGTGGTCTGAGTAGGAGCCAGGTCACATCTCCACATCAGCAGGATGGAAGTATTCTGAATGATTTCCTAGTACCAGGGCAGGGGGCTGGATTATAAAACCTCAAGTCTCACCAACAGTGATACTTCTTCTAGCAAGGTCCCACCTCCCAAAGGCTCCACTAGCCGGGGATAAAGTATGAGTCTTAATCTAAAACACATCAGGCTATGGGGAAAAATTAATTTCAAACTACCACAATGACCATGTGGTTAAATGGAATAAAAAAGTGCTCTTGTGTCAGATCAACTGTCTTTGAATATGGTCAGTCATTCAGTGGCTATGGAATCATAGCAAACTCCTACTAAATTTCTCCAACTCCCTTTTTTCCCATCTAGAAAATTTCTATATTAGTAATAATTGTCTTGAAGGTTTCCTGTGACTATTACTTGGGTACCCACTAGCTAGATGATAGACTGGTGATAAGTAGGTAAGTAGATATAACATAGATAGACACTGGTACATAGTAAATATTTTAAAATGTTTGTCTCTTTTCTTCATTGTATTCCCATCTGACTTACCCTATTGATGCTAAATTTCCAATTCTGACTATCAGGAGAACAAACATAGTAGGATATATATTATATTTTAAAGGAAAAAATATATTAGAATAATATATTTGGAATGAACTTCTGACACCGTAAGATTTGTGCAAGGAAATAACCCCTTCTGGAGTAATTTGCCATTCATCTTACACACACACACACACACACACACACACACACTTTAAACATGAAGCAAAGCTCTCTGGTGGTGGTAAGAGTCCAGTTTTTGCCTGTTTAGCCTCATCCTTCATCACATTGAGGTGGCAAGACAGCTGGCAGCAGAGAGGACAGACTATTCCCTGTAGTAGTACAACAGACTAATGCTTTGTGGCTGATTCTAGGTTAATGTCATGCTTTCATGATTCTTATACATTCATGTGCTGAATTAAATAGCTACACACCCCTAAAAATAACTGGACTAGATTCTAGGAGCATTTTTTAAGTTTCCCAAACTTATGTGAGTTAATGAGTAGGTTTTTTGACAATTGCCTCCCTAGAGATCAACGTGGCAATCTTCTCATCACTGTTTTTCTAGTCTGACTGAAACAGAAAATTTGACCATTATGTTTCCATATGCTGAATTATTTTATGAAGTAAAATAGAAAAGGAATATTTTAGATGATATGCTGCCAGCACTTACACACCTGTGATTTCTTTGAAAAAAAAATAAAAATAATAAAGGGAGTTTGGCAAAACAATCACATTTTAATGACACCAAAATTGCCATTTAAAAGCTAACATGTACTTGTGTGATACATATTCAACATTGAAACATATATATCAAACTATTTTCAAAAAGTAAATGTAATGTCTGTAGCTGGCACATGAGGGAGTGGCCATAGACAATGCAATTCCTTTAGAATATAGACACTTCGCCTGGGGTGGTGGCGCACGCCTTTAATCCCAGCACTCGGGAGGCAGAGGTAGGAGGATCGCCGTGAGTTCGAGGCCACCCTGAGACTACATAGTGAATTCCAGGTCAGCCTGGGCTAGAGTAAGACCCTACCTCGAAAAACCAAAAAAAAAAAAAAAAAGAATATAGACACTTCCACAACTAAGCTACATTTTTTTTGACAATTTATCAAGTTCCCTTGCCCATTTGTCCCGTTCCATAACAATCATTAAAGTTAAGAAAGAAAATCAAAAGGTAAATTTTATTACTTCTCTTTAAAAGTTTAGTGAATCATTGATGTGGCTGGTCAGTGCTTCTTTTTTTCCTTTCATGAAGACAGGTTATGAGATGATTCTAGTTTCATCTTTACCTTTAAATTGTTCATGGTTTAAAATATCCCATGATATGTAATACTTTACTAATTATCTGATTGACATATATTTCTGAAGGGTCCAAATGACTCTTCATATTTCTTTCTCTGCCAATTAAAAACCTTAGTTTGAATTGAAATTCTCAAGTAACAAGTACCACATGTGACCTTTCATCCCTCCATTCATATTTGCAATTGGCATAGTAAATCCTCTACTGTTTTGTTCATGTATATCATAGTCAGTGTTCAAATCAAAATAGAAACTCTAATTTTACTTGAACTATGTATCAATTATTTTAGCCTATAGGCCCTTATTCTCAATTTCCACTGTTGTCTTATCTGACTTCTTATACTATGTATATTACATACAATTATGTATTTCATAACATAAAATGGCAATTATTTTATACCACTGGAAGTATTTTATGGATACTGTATGTCATCCTAGAAATTTGAAAATTTGTTGAAGTAAATATGTATTAAATATATGATTTTTTTGTAATCCACAATTAAGACACTAGCAAATGCATATAATAAGCATTCAACAAATATGACTTGTAAGTACACATACAAACAATTTACACAACAAAATATAACATAATGCCCTTACTTTTAATCATACCTGATAGTGTGTTTGAAATTTTGGGGTGTCATCGACTTAGTCACTATTTTCACATACCTTGTCCTTTTATTAACCTTTTCCCTATGAAACGCAATTAAGGTGATATCTTACTGAGAAAGCAAAAAAAAAAAGGCCTTAAAAGTTTTCTAGATGTCTCGTTGTAATTATTCAGATGAAACAATGCATTGTCTAATATGTAAATTATTTATGTTAGTGAGACTTGGGGGATACAAGATTAAAACCCATGTAAATACTTGGAGATATATATATATATATATATATATATATATATATATATATATAATTCATTTTCTCCTGGTAATGGTAAGTTTTCTTTTACTTGTGGAAAATGAACATAATAAATTGAAGCTGGTATAGGAACAAGCTGGGGAGTCAAAAGATTTCTTTATAGAGAACCATACTAGGCAAAAGAACAAGTTCTGGTTAATGTGTTGGGAACATGCCACTTTCATCTTTCTTTTTTATTTTGGTTTTTCGAGGTAGGGTCTCACTCCAGCCCAAGCTCACCTGGTATTCACTATGTGTTCTTAGGGTGGCCTGGAACTCTCAGCAATCCTCCTACCTCTGCCTCCCGAGTGCTGGGATTAAAGGCGTGTGCCACCACGCCCGGCTTTACTTTCATCTTTCAATGAGATAAAAACATTCAGTAGTGTATATAGACAGACAAGGCACCCTGGCAAGAAGAGGTGAACTGAAATATCCAAAAGGTCATTCCCATGATGAGTAGTGTTGCTTCACAGCAGTGAGTTTCCTTACATCGTTATTTCATACTTCCCCCCTCTTCTCCTTTCTCTCATACACAGTGTTTGAACATTTGTTAACTTTCCTTTAGAAAAAGCAAAGTCTATAGCATTGATGAATTATAGCAGCATATGTTGATGTTGTGATAAAGAAAGGTTATTCTTCAAGGTCTAGCCTGCACAGCATGATTTTTAGATGCATTTGAAGAAATGGTTGGAATTTATGCTTTTGTCCACCAACAGTATTTGAAATCCTAGCTAAGGGTTTGGCCATTGCAGTTGCACAGCAATTAATGTGCAGATTGACAGTAGAAAATATAAGGTAGGAAAGTACACTTGGTTAAAGTGGGGGAGGCATATGAAATTTGCGTAGGAAAAGCAAAAAGTACCTCTTGTAAAAGTGTTACAAAGCCAAAGCTGATCAAATATTGATAAATTTATGATGCCTGTTATGGATTTTATCTTTATTTCACACCTAGAGAGGCATTTCTAGGGCTGTATTACAGGAAATACACAATCACACAAACACTTCTACATGCAGGCACACAGTACACACACATAAAGAGGTACACACACACACATACACACACACATAGATACTGAGCTAAAGAAAGAGCAGGATGAAATAAGAAATACAAATTAGACAAAAACAATAGGCAAGATAATTCTTAGGAGTGACTTTCATCTTCAGAAAGTGACATTTTAACTCTCCAAGCTTTGTTCTACCACACATGAATAGCGAATAGTATGCATTTCAAATTCGACATTTAAATTATAAGATGTAGCATTGTATAGTATTCAAGATCTGTTTTCAATTCAAGGATATTTGATAACAAAATATATCTATATTTATATCTGTATATAACCGAATTTTTAGAAATAATTCTTAACAAAAATTGTGCCTTCATGCCTTAACAAAATTCTTAACAATAATTGTGCCTTCTTTTCTTTTCTTTTTCTTTCTTTCTTTTTTTTCCTTTTTTTTTTTTTTTTGTTTTTTTAATAGACATGTGTGGCCCAGGCCAGCCATTTATTTCTGTGCTGAGGCAATTGAACTCTGGAGGTTACTGGCCCTCTCAGGTCTGCTCAGGTCCCCTCATGCTTGTTTGTACTTAGTCACTAAGCCCTCTCCTCACCCTGGTTCCATGACTTTTAGATATAATTTATATTTCCAAGTAGCCTGAAACAGTTTATTTACATAATGTCTTTACTATCCATCTACTACTGCACAGAAAACAGTTCCACATTTAGCTTTAAAGAGTGCCTTAGCTTTTATTTCTCCCCTCCTTCCTGCAGCCTGGGCCCCTTCCTTACCTAGCAACTGATGACCTCACCAATAGAACTCCACGTCAACAAAGCAGTTGGTCCCTGGCTTCATTTCGGTTGCCAAGCCTCTTGGTCAGAAGTAAGTCTCACTTCTCCGGACTAGTTGGTCGTGCTGGTGCTGGGTGTTCAGCTGGTTTTCTCCGCGATTTCATGAAAGTGCCCCTGGTCCTGTATCTCTATGGCTTGTACTGACGATGTGTAAGTACAAAACGGAGTATAATTGTTTAAATTTGAAGGCAAAAAAACTTGAATTAATTTACTGTGTTACTAGGGCAGAGACAAATGATTTAAAGGGGATGGCAGGCAAAAGTTAAAAAAAGGTAAATAAAGCTAATAAGAGCAGTGGGTTTGAGAGTAACGATTAATGAAGATTTTAAGTGTAAATTTGAAATTAATGTTATAAATCTCTGATCTAAATGAGACTCATGAGGAAATTGTAACTTTAATAGGATCTAATATGGATTAAATCAAAGGAAAGTTTAAGAAAGTTTTTTTTGATTAGTTGAAGCCTTATAAACTGCAACTTGAGTGTTTAACATAACTAAACTTTTAAACATTTTTTTTTCATTTTTTTGGAGTTGCAAAAACATCTGTTTTTTGCTCCCAGAAGACTCTCCAGAAAGCTGCTGCCAAAATCTGAACACTGAGTATAAGGGTCATGGATCCTACAAGGACTTAAAAATGCTATAATTTCTGTCTGCCTGCTAGTATGTAAACTTGATCATGCAGGTTTTTTGCTGTGTTGGACAGATAGTAAAGCAGGGTCATAATGCAGTCCTGATGGTGATTATGTAGTCTAACTCAGAGTTTCCTACGAGTGGGTCAGTAGGCTAAGGAGTATTTAGGATACATTTAGAAGGAGAGCGTGTTCCAGGCTGTACAACGATCATATATTTCAAATATGTTCTGGCTATTATGTTTCTATTTTAATTAACTCTTTAATTTCTGGTTTTGAAGGCTTGGAGGTAAAAGCCCTTCATCTATAATGGTACCTGTGGACAAAAATGAGAACAGGGAGCTGTGCCATGATGTGCCTCTCCAGTGTCCAAATCCCATGCTGAAGGATGATGATGATAATGAAGAGACCTGGGGTCACCATCGTGCTCCACTGAGACCTCCCTTCACTGTGCTGAGACCAGGATCCTACATTCCTGGTGGTCGGAGACCTCTGAGACAGCCTTTCACCCTAACACCTGCTGTTGAGGAAGAGCTCCTAGCAACAGCAGAAATAAACATCTCTGAGGGGCTAGACAGCCAAAGCCAGAAGAAACACTATTCTATTAATATGTCCCAGGAAGTCTCTAGCAGCCCTACACTGCCAGAGATGGTCAGTGGCCCAAAAGTCAATTGTGGGCCCTCTGAGAGAGCTTGCAACAATTCACATCCTTATGTGGCTTTTCCTGGAGGTCAAGGGTTTTTTCCACCTAGGGGCCCACAACAAAGCCCTACGTATCTTTCAAATCTTAGATCAGGAGTAATGATGGAGGTGACATCAAGGAATGTGAGAATGGCCAACAGTGTTAATTTGGCTCGTGTTTCTTTCCCAGTGGGAGCACCAAGGCACTTTGTGGATAATTGGCAAAGGCTACCTCTCCCTTTGACAACGAATACTCCAGGATTAGCTTGCTCTGGTGCTAGAGGGTTCATACCATCTCAGCTCCCAAGATTCAATGTATTTCCCAATATGCCGATTGTTTTTAATTGTCCTCTCACATTCACCCATCCACTGTTGCCATTCTTTTTCTTTTATAATTCTGGGGCAATGCGTTTTCCTCCACACTCAAACTAGAGAGGTCAAATGATGGCAAAAAGGGAAGGAGATAAAAGGGTTGGGGGAAAGCTGAAAGACACTCATGTCTGTATTCATATATGAAATTACCCACCCTCTCACTCTCTGTTTAGCACTAGTGTGCCTTGTATGATTAAAAAGATTCAATAAAGTTTCCAAAAGTTGGAATAGTGTGTTTATTTTAAAGTAAATCTTGAATTTTGTTTTAAACCTTTCAAGCAATTAAATCAGAAATGTGCCAGTTTTTTTTTTTTTCTATGTAGCTTACTTCCCTTATAGTCTTTGTTGCTGATTAATGCTTCACTGTCACTGTGGAGAGGGGCAGTAGATATTTTGTTAGTCTTACTCTAGGATGGAGAATTCCTGTATAACTAAGACAAGTAGAGTTGCTTAAAACTAAATGGGAGTATACATATAGGTTCACTAAAGGCAGGCCAAAATCCCCATAATAGAAAAATGCACAAGTAATTAAAAAACACATATAAATCTAGTGTAAAGTGTAACAGAGGTAGCATTTTCTGCTAAGGAAAAGGAAAACAGGCTAAAATATCCAGGAGAGGGAAGATGGGAAAGTCTAAGGTCATGGTTCAACTTGTGACAGGATTTTCTTCTCAACTTTTTACATTTATTTATTTATTTATTTATTTATTTATTTATTTATTTATTCATTGTAGAATGCATATGCCAGGGCCTCCAGTCACTGCAAACAAACTCCACACACTCGCCATACCTTGTGCATCTGGGCTTATATCGGTACTGGGGAATCAAACAGGGATCCTTTGGCTTTGCTGGCAAGTACTTTAACCATTAAGCGTTTTCTCCAGGCCAGGTTTTTTTTTTTTCTTTTTCTTTTTCTTTTTCTTTTTCTTTTTCTTTTTCTTTCCTTTTTTATGAGGCAAAGATGAAACTCTTATTCTTTTATTCAGGGTAAGCATGAGCTTCCAAAACTGACTCTCAAGAGCAGAGCAGTCAACTTGGGATCACAGACAACAGACTATGGAGAGCTCTTCAGTTGGGGGAGGTAAGGAAGGGAGAAGTAAAAAATGGTTTCTTTAGGGGAGATCTAAGATAGCCAGGGTGTGACACCAGAACAGTAACCTGGTGTCATGAGAGATAATGGGGCAGGAAACCTAGACCTGGGGCATTGTTATGCAAGGAAGGGAAAATGGCTGGGTGGTTTCTTGAGGAATGTGGATGACCCACTTCCTTGTGTCTGTCGCCATCCTGCTGTCCTCCGTGACTCCATTTTATCCAGACCTAACATTCCAGCCTTTTGTTAATGATAAGAGACGAAGGTTAATTTTTTCATGTGGTGAGAGGCTGGATAATGCAGTCAATGGGTCTTTCATTAGGGCAGGTGATGAGGACGCAGTTTCATGGTGGCTAGAGGTGGCAGAGTGGTGAGATCAGTAGTGCCAGTGTAGCATGTTGTTATGACTTGGTCCTGAGTGAAGCAGAGACTTCTCTCATACAACCCCTGTATTGAGCTGGCTTGAGGACAGTCACTGGCAGACACCTGTTATAGAGAAGGTGAGGGAGATGGGCTCTGTGCACACTTTGAGAAGACAGAAGGGAGAATAAAGTAGCTTGTTACTCTTGTCAATAGCTATGACATCAAAATGCCAGTTGTAAAGGGAAGGTGAGCATTCAGAAGCAAGAGATAGAGGTCTTGGGGCAAGAGGAGGCAGAGGGTCATTTTGACAACAGGGGAAGAGTAGGAGCACAAGAGAGTTTAAGTTTGAGAGTGTCCATTGGGGTGGCAGTGTACTTGTCCCTGGATGAGATAGGGTAAGGGCTAAGGAAGGAGGGGGCCCAAGGAATAGCTCTAATTCTTGCTAAGGTAAGTGGGAGGAGCTGGGGTCAGGGTAGGTGAAGTTAATCAGGAACAGGCAGAGGCAGAAGACTTGAGTTAATATTAGAGTCTAATATTGTAAGTCAGCATCAGACAGGGGAGCCTGTTAGTCAGAATCATTGTTTGTATTGTAGTTATATATTTCTTACTGGGTGATTAAGAACATGTAGCCTGCCAGAATTAACTGTATATTTTGGGAGGTCAATGATGGCACTGTAGGAGAGACTTTTAGGGACTTGTGAGGAGTTCTATGACTCTCAGCATTTTACATTTTCTAATACCATAGTGTATATAAAGCTTGACAATCAAAAGTCTATGGAGGGCTGAAGAAATGGCTTAGTGATTAAAGCACTTATCTGCTAAGCCTAAGGACCCAGGTTCAATTCTCTAGGTCCCATGTAAGCCAGATGTACAAGGTGGCGTATGTGTCTGGAATTCTTTGCAGTGGATAGAAGCCCTGGTGCACCCATTCTCTTTCTCTTTGTGTGTGTGTGTGTGTCTCAAAGAAAAATAAATAAAAAAATTAAGTATGGAAAAGAAACATAATGGATAATTTCATCCATTTTTGGAACAGGGGCTGCTATATGCTCAGAACTTTAAAATGAAGATGAAAATGTCTTAATAGTGTAGAATTATTTTTTGTGTGCATGTGTACATGCATGTGTGATGCATATGTGCATATTCCCATGTGTGGATGAAGGTGTTCTTGCATATGTGTGTCCATGCATGTGTAGGTCAGAGATCAATTTCAGTGTTTTCTACAATTTCTCTCCCCCTTATGTTTTTGAAACAGGGTCTGTCAATGAGTATAGAGTTCATAGATTAGCTAGACTACCCAGTAAGCAAGACCCAGGTCCAGGAATTCTGCCTTTGCCTCCACAGTGCTTGAATTAAAGGCACACAATACCACATCCTGCTTTTACTTAGGTGCTGGGGATGTGAACTCAGTGCCCTATGCTTGGCCAGCAAGCACTTTACATACTTACAATATGGGGGAATTATTTTATCAGTTCTGGTGTGCTTGTATACATCAAAAATTGCTATAGATTACTCTCACTAAATTGCCCTGAAAGCACTATACTTAATGTTCATACTCATATATTAATGCCACTCTCACTTCTGGTTAGAGAAGCTTCTCTCTTCAGATGGTGATGACCACTGGCATGACCCAAAAGGCAACATAGTGCTGAGAAGAAGGGATGGAGGAGTGTCCAGCACTGAAACATCTCACATCCTCCAAGGCTCAGGGTCCATTGTGGAAGAGGTGGTGGAAAGAATGTAAGGGGCAAAGGAAGGGTACCATTCCTTACATACAACTGTCTGGACAGAATTTGGCCTCGATATCCAAGACCTTGCAGTGCCTACCAATACCACACAAGACTTTCATAATAGGAGAAAAAGATGATGACATCAAATTAAAAGAGAGACTAATGGAGAGAGGGAGGGGATATGACAAAGAGCAGCTTTATGAAGGAGAAGGTGGGGGACAGGGGGTGGGGAGGAAAATACCATGGTTGGTTGTCTGTAAGTATAAAAGTTTTCAATAAATATATGTACATATTTAAGAAATTGCTATAGCATCCCCATTATACTGAACTATCTCAAAAAAGTCAAAATAACAGGATGATAACTTTTGCAGATTCAAGACACCAAGTTATAAACTCAGCACACAGAATACAAAGACGATGATTTTAAACACTTTGTAAATTCACTATTATAGGAAAATGCCCCTTTAAAACCTCATGCCATTTTATTCAGCCACTGCATTAGGAAAGTTTTCAAGGGATAATACTTCAACAAGCATTTTTTTTTTACACTGCTAATGTTGCAGGTAATGTTATAGCTAGAAGCTGGTAGAAACTGCAGATCCAAATACTGTCTATCTTGTGATTATGATCATTACTACATTTTAGCAGTAATAACAGGCTTTTTTTGCTACTGCAACTAGAAGGACACAGAGATTCCTTAGGTTTCTTGCTTTCCTTTTGTTTGCTAATAGGTCACTCTAAAAATACAGGCTGTGTCATAGTTAACAGGAGCATCTGGAAAGTCCTGGGTAGAATTCCCTTCTCTCTGTATATGTCCTAAAGTTGGCAGGATTCCATCAAGTCACTGTGGCAAGTGAAGCAAGAGTATTCAACAAATCTTTTGGCAGCTGCTCACTGTGAGGTAGCTTAGTCTCAGAGTACCAAACACTTATTGAATTTTCAGGCTTAATGAGCAGGGGAGTTGGGCATGCTTATTGTCATCAAAATATTTTTTGAGCCAGATGTGAAAAGATATTTTGACAAGAAATCAAGTTGCTGTGTCAATAGCGATGCTGCATCTCCAGAGAGTTGCCAAGTGGTGTTGTCAGTAATAGCCAGACAGGATCTGCTTTCCTCCTCAAAGGAAGTAGTGCAGATACATGCTCAAACAGTCTCTACTTACAATTACAGCAATCCATGACAAATTTACTACAACAGGAAAGTGCCACAACACAGTCTGCTTCTTCTCAACCCTCTGTTTTCTTTCCTAATAACCTTTGTGTGTTTATCATTTTCTTTGTCACTTCTAAACACTGAACACATAGCAAGCATCAACGAATAACTGTCAGTAATATGAGGCATTGAAGCTTTATTTTTGCCTCTGTGTTAAGGATAAATATGTTGTCTTTCATTTATTTAGAGATTTGTTCCTATATAACAGGTTTCAATGAATACAGCTTTCAAATAAGCCCAGGGTTCTGCTGGCATAGGCAAGTGAAATACAAATATTTGTGTTTATTCATGGCTTTTGTACAGAACACTGAATTACATTGTTATCACACACACCACTATCCCTGATGACAGCAAAACATCTCTTCTAAAACAGATGAATTTCTTTATAATTGCTCTTTTAAAATTATTCTTGTTGATCTTGAATCAATATTAATCCTATTACATAACAACCATTTTTTAAGAAAATACAATGCAATGTGCATCAAATACTCTTGACATATGTATGCTTTCCCTTCATTCTCTGTGGTTGAATGAGCTCCTATTGCAAAAGAGAAAGATAAAATCGATAAAATAGCCCCCTTTTCTCATAATAATGGGATGAGTTAAGTATTTTCTAGTCTATGTTATAATCATTGTTACAAGAAGACTCATGTCAAACTGTTTATTATAGTTCTCATTATATTCTTTGTCAACTATACTATAAGAATTCCAAGATCCTACATATTCTCTAGGAGATTATAATAAATGCTCCAAATTTGTGCTTTTCAAAGGCTCCAAATATGATTTAATAGCTATTCTGGTTTTCACTGTTCACAACTTCCAGAGCATGGGTAGAATACGTAAAAAGGTATTCATGCTATCAGACAGAATGCAGAAAGCTGAAGAGATTAAAGTACATAGTTATTTTTTTCAAGTTTATAGTCTTTTCGAAACCAGGATGATATTAACTTTATACCTCATTCTTCTGAAAATGACTGTAACAAGAACATTAAATAAAAGAAAATCAGGTAGGCCCCCTGGAGTTTTCAGGTTTTCATCATTGTAATATCTTCACTCATCATGGTCTAAGAAGTTAATTGTGTGACAGTTACATGTGCATGTATAATGGGGGATAAAGTGTCCTTTTTATAACTGTCACCTTGTCCTATAAAATGGTTTTGCATGATTAACTGCTACTGAAAAATGATGATTCTTAAGTGCTTTAAAATATATTTCTGGGTAAAATGATTCCCTTTCAAAATCAATAAGCTAAAGCCAAGGAATTTCACAGATAAATAGCACTATGTCATGCTGCAGAATAATCTCTTAGCTATCATAACATCGTGCACACCTTAATCATCCAGTTTGAGATTTGTGAAATCAAGTTAAAGGACTGATTCATTTCTTTCTCTGTGATGATATTATTTCTATTTTGTGTTCTAATATTATTTTCTAGAGCCACGGTTGCATTATAGAGCCCAGGTTGGCTTCCAAATTCTGATTCTTCTCACAGTGCTGAGACTACAGTTGTGTTCCACCAAACACTTCCTTTGCCCACATAATAATTGGCATGTGTCATATCTAGTTTAACAAATTTAGATTTGAGAATTAAGATAAATTTAGGTTCATGAAAATGTTTTAATTAATTTAACTAATGCATTTAAAATATAAGCCTGGGGTTTGTCAATCTTGTTTATTTTTTCAAAGAACCAGCTCTTTGTTTTGTCAATTGTCTTAATTGTTTCCTTGGTTTCCAATTCATTAATTTCGGCTCTGATTTTAATTATTTCATTCCTTCTGGAGCTCTTTGGGTTGGATTTTTCTTGTTTTTCCAGTGCCTTTAGGTGGATGGTTAGGTTATTGATTAGGGATCTTTCTGCCTTTTTTATGAAGGCATTAAGTGCTATGAATTTTCCCCTGAGGACTGCCTTCATTGTGTCCCATAACATTTGGTACGATGTGTTCTCGTTGTCATTCAATTCCATAAATTTTTCTATTTCATTTTTTATTTCATCCACTACCTATTTATTGTTTAAAAGTGTGCTGTTCAGTTTTGTCCATCACTAGAAGAATGGATAACTAAGATGTGGTATATCTACAAAATGGAATTCTATACAGCAGTAAGAAAAAAATGACACAATGAAATTTGAGGAAAAATGGTTGAACCTGGTACAGATCATTCTCAGTGAACTTACCCAATCACAAAAAAAAAAATCACCACATAGTCTCTCTTATTTACAGCACCTAACCTGAATCTACCCAAGATACCTTACATACCCAGCAAGCATCTCATGGACTAGACAATAAGATGGATGGGGAGGGAGGAGAGGGCATCGAAGGGATGGGAAACACAAATCTAGACACAAACAGCAATGGTACCATAAAATTCTACTTCCTAAAAGGCAGACCAAATGGCTGAACCTTCATCAGGCCCTTAGAGGGAACACCTGAACCACAAGACACTGGAAAGGGTATGATGAAGACTAACCATAATCTTCTGCATTTTCCCACCTTCCCTCTCCCTCTCCCTCTCTCTCTCTCTCTCTCTCTCTCCTCTCTAACTCTTGTATATTAGTTATCTTTTTCTTCCTTTTCTTAGTGGGCACTGACATGTAACTCCCAGTATCAGCATGGGGCTATCATCCACAATGAGCTTTTGATCAGAGAGACCTACAAGGTTTCCTAAAAGACAGACAGATTTCTGTCAGAGTACTTGGTGACCCACCAAAGGTTAGTGGTAAGACCCTACTGCTGAAGACACCTTATGTGATTGACATGTAAAATGGAATGGCATGGCTGGAAGTTGGAAGACAGTCAGTCCCCAGACAGTCAGCACGCCTAGTGCCAGAAGTGCTACATGGGTGACTGGGGGAAAATGACCAATATCTATCTGTCCAAGGAACTCATGATCTAACCTATTTAGCAGCAAATAACCTGTTGTGATGCCCACACAAGTGCAATAGTGGCACACAGCCATGATGGGCAACTACCTGCTCTTGATTTGGCTAACTGATCCCCTCAGTGGTATGGGACCCATAGCTGGAGCTGGGAAACAAGTCAGAACCATATCCAAACATAAGCCCACTCTCCAATATCAAGCTACCATCAATCATGGGCTACAAGAGGGCCTACACCTATTAAATTCTCTATAAAAAAGTAAGGGTTATCTCATTTGTCCTGGTGCTAACTTGCTCTCCATTGGAGAATCTGCTTCTCTTTTCTCAGGTAGATGTAGATCCTAAGGAGAGAGCCACCCCACCATACCTCAAAAGGGCCCTGGCTGAAACTAAGAAAAATTGGCGAAACAAGCAAGGGTTCTGTTTTCATGATGAAGCGGACACCAGCACAAGGGGGAAGGCCATCAGCCCAGAGAAAAATCAACTCCTACCAAATCAGAGAGCCAGAGACCCAGAGGCCCTCAACACCTCATCACTGAAGCAGACCAAAAATGAACCCAGCATGGCTCAGGGAAATTTTGCAGAAGAGGGGGCAAAAAGAATGTGAGAGCCACATGTTGGGTCATGATATGCAGAGATATTTATCTTACCCATAACTGTGGGTTACCTCCACAATGCATGACCCATATACCTCAACAAGGAGGGGCCAAGGGGAGGGGGTTGGTCACGGATGAGCCTAATAATGGTACCAAACTTACTGTATTTGCTGAATACAAAACTAAAGTATAAAAAAATAAAAAAATAAAAAATAAAAAATAAGCCTGAGGTTGGGAGTGGTGGTGCACACCTTTAATCCCAGCATTTGTGAGGTAGAGGTAGGAGGATTTCCGTGAGTTTGGGGCCACCTTGAGACTACATACTTAATTCCAGGTCAGCCAGAGCTAGAATGAGACCCTACCTCAAAAAAGAAAAAGAAAAAGGAAAAGGAAAAGGAAAAAAAATGTATAAACCTGAGCATCTTAATGGGGCATCATATAGTGTTTTTGTGAATGTAAATTTTGTGTGAGACTTAAAGGGAGATTAAAACAATCTATTTCATCAAACGTCTATTGTTTCTTCAAGACACAAAATACTCAAGGGCTGTCAAGATACCCCAGTTAAGAGTGCTTCCTGCATAAGAATCAAGGCCTGAGGGTGCCTGAAGCCACCTGAATTCAATTTCCTAGCTCCAACATAAACAGCTGAGTATGGACACACACTGCAAGTCTGTAACCTCAGTCGTGTGGACAGCAGAGATTGAAGAATCATGGAAGCTTGCCAAGAGTGGCAGTCTCTGAAATCAGTAAGAAATTCCTTCTCAAGAGAAAACATTGCAGACGATGAGCATCAGAAGAGGAATACTCAACAATCTCCTCTGGCCTACATAGATAGGTATATGAGACACCACATCAGTAAGTACATGTGCATACACCACAAACAGAAACACACACACATACACACACACCATGCCACACATACTGCACACATGCACATGCAAACAAATAATTCAAAATATTTTAGCTTTTTTAAAATACTCTAACTGCAATGTATAGTTACTCCACTGCAATAAAATATAATACTTTTTCTATCATTTAGTACCCATTGATAAATCATTCCCAATGACTCCCCTCCCTGCTGCTCTCTTTTGCTTCTGGTAAGGACTCAAAACACCACATGTTTTAAATTATATCCATGAGTGAGATCTTGTGGTAGTTGTCTGGGCCTTCTTTTCTCTTCAATTCAATTCAATTCAATTCAATCCAAAGTTGTCAAAAAGGAAAGACTGAGTAGTTATGTTTGTGTCTTTGTGTTGTTGAGGGGGAAAAAAAAAAACACCAAAATTAGCTGCTGGGAGGAAAAGCTTTATTTTGGTTTATAGTCTTGAGGGCAAGCTTCATGATGGCAGAAAAAGGATGATGGAGAAGAAGTGGATATTGCTTCTTGCCATAGCAACAAAAGAGTGAGCTGAATTCTGACAAGGGGAAACTAGCTACAACAGCCTGCCCCCAGAAACACACCTCCTCCAGCAAGGCTCCATTGTACAAATTTTCACCAGCTTGGGACCAAGTATTCAAAGCACATAATCTGTAAGAGACTTCTGATTCAAACCACCACACATGCTTCTATTTTTTAGGCGGGGGGAGAATGGAATAGTATTTCACTTTGTATGCTTTATTTCTTTAGCCATTCATCTGTTGATGTATAATTTCTTTAAATTACTTGGCTATCATAAATACAGACATATTGAATACTGGAATGCACATGTATCTTCAATCTACTGATTTCAGTTCCATTGTATATACACCCAGCAATGATAATGTTAAGTCATATTGGTGTTTTCTTATTAATGTGAGAAAGTTCCATGCTGTCTACAGTGTTCACACTATGTTACCATCCCATCAATTTCTGAAAAGATTCCCTTTTATCCACCTTTGCTGCAACCTTTAGTCTTTTTTGTAATTGCTTCTCTTACTAGGATGAGATAAGACCTCAAGTTTTTATTTGTATTTCCTTGGTGATTATTGATGTCTAGCATATTTATTTATTCTGAAATACCTGTCTGGAAATGTTATCCATTTTTTAAATCGGGCTTCTGAATTTTGACTACTGATTTATTGATATTTTATATATAGTCTAAATACATATTGTTAAATATTTGGCTTGTCCAGCTTTTATTTCATTCTGTAGATTGTCACTTCAAGCTGTTTGTTTCTGTGCTGGATAGAAAGTCTTACTTTGATTCATTCTCAATTGCCTATTTTTATTTTGTTTTCTGATATTGAGATTTTATCAAAAACTCCATTGCTATGTTTTCTTTTTTTTTCAATGACTCTTTTCTACTTCATTCTTAGAGTTACAATAATTTCTATCACATATTGATTAAAAATGACAAATTCTATAGTGGAATTTCCAAATGTGTATATATCAAGCTGTAACATCGTTTCCCATTTTTCCTTTCCTTTCCTGCTGGCTCCTTTCTAAGATCCTAATAGTCACTTATTCAACTTTAGATTATACATATATATATATATATATTTATCTCTCTACATATGTATATATATATATATATATATATATTAATTCTACACATGAGACAAAATATTTGATTCTTATATTTGTTTTTTAAAGATTTGTTTTTATTTATTTTTTATGAGAGAGCAGAGAGAGAATGGTCACATCAGGGCCTCTAGCTGCTATAATTGAACCTTGTGCATCTGGTGTACATGGGACCTAGAGAATTGAACCTGGAACCTTAGGCTTTGCGGGCAAGTGCCTTAACCACTAATCCATATTTCCAGCCCCTGATGCTTATATTTCTGAGTGTAACTTTTTTGTGTGACTTGATGTCTTCTAGTACCTTCCATTTCCTACAAGTGACAGAACTTCATTCTTCTTAATGCATGACTAATATTCCATTGTAAATATAAGCCAGTTATTTTTCTTTGTTCATTAATATGTTGAGTGGTACCTAGGCTGATTTGATATATTGACTATTGTGAATGGGGCTGCAATAAACATGAGTATGTAGTAATGTGTTATGCTGACTTTCAACTCATATGCATTAGTTCTATGACTGGACCATATGGGTAGTTCTATTTTTAGGTTTTACAGGAGCCTATATACTACTTTCCATACATTTTAATTATGTGCAATAGAAGTTGCTATTCTCACTAAAGAACTACAAACCATATATGCTTTCTCACACATATTTGTGGACTTCATTCTAACTCACAAAATGTTTCAATTTATCAAAGAAAACTAAGTAAAATTCTGTTTAATGAATACTTCACTATGTTCTTTTTGACCCAATACTTCATGGAAGTAAATTACCTGTATTTTTAAGACACTGAATCCTTGATTTACCTAAACAAAATACTTTAAAGCTCACAAATGCATCGTCCTACTATAAATACCTCTTTATACAACAGTGTTTGATCACATAATCTACTGGGAACTATACATTTATGACTGACTTTTTCCAATGTTCTCATTATAAAAGCTGTAACACTGAGAGCACATGGGTTGATGGATGATGTGTGTGCATGTGAGAAAGAGAGAAACAGATGGATAAAAACAGTAGATTAAAAATAGAGAGGGGTGGAGACACTGTCATTTAAGAAGAGATGAAATACTTTAGAATAGGAAACAGCTGAATATTGGAAGTACTGTGGAAAAAATAATTAATTTGGAAATGGTAGGATATAATCTAAAATCTGTGGCAATTTGAATAAAAATGTTATGTTATGCATTAAGTGTTTCATGATGGAAAGGGTTGTGTGTAATGAACACACATTCGACAGGGTGGGGATTAGGTTATTAGAGAAACACTATCCAGCCTTCCTAAAAATGAATCTATCTCTGCCACTTCATTCCTTCCTATAAATATCATCTCTCCTTAGATAGAAGGCAATCTCATATTCCCTATGTGATGCTGGTAGCTCTTTCGAGTTTAAGTTTCATTAATCCCCTAAATTGGCCTTGACAAGCTAACATAGTGTTATAAAGGTTAGTTTCATTAGTGAGGTGGTTGTGCAATGAATTAGAGTCAAAAAGGGCATTTTCTTTTCAAATTATTTACTTTATCAAGCATTTTTAAATTTAAAGTTTAATCTCTTTCCCTGTTGATATGCACTGATCACTTTCACCCTTACCACTATAACATAACTTTCCTAGGTAGAGTTGTTGAATTTCTTAGGTACATTTGATCCAGAAAGTGAGTATATTATCATTTTTCCAGGGTTATTATTTATACCTTCCTTCAGTATGAAAATCTCTATACATTGTATTAATTTTTATTAGTACACAATAACTTGTTGGTAGTGTAAACTGCAATGAATGGGTAGGAGGCTATGTTTGATGCCATACCTAAAAGCATGATTATACATAAACCACAAAAACAAATATTAAGTTAATAGTCAGAATTGAATGAAAAGGATCAAACATTTATTATACTTCACAGTGTAAAATATTTATGAACTACTCAAAAGATCATCAGTAACACTATATATAATTCTATATCTGTATAATGGCATAGATTAAAGATTTCTTCACAGTTGCTAAGAACCAGAGTTCACAAATCGATTTTAAACTATATGCATTACACACTTCCCAAGTTTGTAATTACTTAACACTGTTAATGTCACTCAATAAAATGAGGGCTAACTAGGAGGGTACTTTATTCCCTTTCATTTTCAGCGTTGTCACTTGATGTCCAGTAGCTTCAGGCTGGTGTCTTCTGCAATAGAGTCTTACCTTTTAGCTCTTACTGGTAATCAAGTGTTTTGTCAATGGCCTGTATTATTTTGGGGACCTCATGTCTCCTTAACCTATGGCTCACTATAGTGGGGGACCCAATTCTGGTCCTGGGAATAACAAACCAGAGTCCATAGTTTTAGGGTTATGCTTTCTCCCTCTTTTATGGGGCTTTTCTGTTCAGGTCCCCCTTCCCTTTATTGAGGGTAATAACTTGTAGAGTTGTATTTAGGAGAAAGGTTTCTATGGAATTGATTCACGTTGCCATTAGTTTTGTGTATCTCCCCCCAGCATCCTCCTTCCTCTATTCCTCTACCCCAGTGGCCTCTCTGTCCCTTTCTTTTAGTTTCCTCTCTTTTATTACCTTTTCTTTCTGTTTCCTTTCTTTTCTTTCTCTTTTTTTTCTTTCTTTCTTTATTTTTTTCTTTTTGCTGACCATAACAGTAGCCCTTCCTCTCTTTCCTCCCTATTTACCCTATTTCATATCTTCATTCTAGTTCCATGCCCATATTGGTGATATTTATTATGGCTTACGATTAACTGATGCTGGTCAAGGTTAGAAGCACATGAGAGAGGACAGGCAGTTTTGTCTTCTTGAGCCCATGTGGCCTCACTTACTTAGGATGATTTTTTTTCCAAATCCCTCTGTTTTCCTGCAAATTTAATTATTTCATCTTTCCTTCCTTGTGGGTAGAATTCCATTGAGTATATGCACCACATCTTTATTTGCCATTTATTTGTTGATGCTCATCTGAGATGATTCCAGTTCCTAAGTATTTATTCTTATTTATTCATTTAAAGAGAGAGAGAGAGAGAGAGAGAGAGAGAGAATGGGCATGCCAGGGCCTCTAGCCACTGCAAACTCCATACGCATGTGCCCTCTTGTGCATCTGGCTTACATGGGTCCTGGGGAATCAAATTTAGGTCCTTTGTTTTTACCAGCAATTGCCTTAACCACAAAGCCATCTCTCCAGCTACACAGTTCCTAGGTATTGTGAATACAGCATAATACTTGTCAAGAAGACAAGTATTAAAAATGGCTGAGCACATGTCTCTATAGTATATAGTAGAGTCTTTAGGGTATATGCACAAAATAAGCATAGCTTAATCTAATGATAGTTTTATTTTCAGCATTTTGAGGTGTCTCCATACTGATTCCCATAGTGTCTGCACAAGTTTGTACTCCCACAAGCAGTGGATGAGTGTTCCTCATTCCCCACATCTCTGCAAGCATGTGCTGTTTTTTTTTTTTTTTTTTTTTTTTTGATAGTTGCCATTCTGACTGGAATGAGATGGAATCTCATAGTCACTTTAATTTGCATTTCCCTGATGAGTAGAGATATTGAACATCTCTTTAGATATTTAATGGCCATTTGTAGCTGGGCATGGTGGCACAGGCCTTTAATCCCAGCCCTCAGGAAGCAGAGGTAGGAGGATCACCATGAGTTCGAGGCCAACCTGAAACTACATAGTGAATTCCAGGTCAGCCTGGGCTAGAGAAAGACCCTACTTTGAAAAACCAAAATAAATAAATAAATAAGTAATGGTCATTTGTGCTTCTTCCTTTGACTACCCTCTGTTCAATTCCATGCCCCATTTTTAGAGTGGGTTGCCTGATTTTTTTTAAATTTTTTTCTTCATTTTTTATTTATTTATTTGAGAGCGACAGACACAGAGAAAGGGGCAGATAGAGAGAGAGAGGGAATGGAGCGCCAGGGCTTCCAGCCACTGCAAACGGAACTCCAGATGTGTGCGCCCCCTTGTGCATCTGGCTAACGTGGGTCCTGGGGAATTGAGCCTTGAACCGGGGTCCTTAGGCTTCACAGGCAAGCGCTTAACCACTAAGCCATATCTCCAGCCCTGATTATTTTTTTAAAAAAAAAAACTTTGTAATTTTATTTTATTTTTATTTTTTTTCTTTTCTTTTTTTCTTTATTACTTAGTATTGTATTCAGCAAATACAGTCAGTTTGGTAAGTGTCAACCGCATAAAGTGTCTTCAGCAGTAGGGTCTTACCACTAACCTTTGGTGGGTCATCAAGTACTCTGATAGTGTTGTCATTATTCTTAACATTTATAGAATTTACATCAGTACAATATATGATTGCCATATTTCTATATGAAAATGGCTGATTTATATTTTAAATAAATAAATATTCCCCCCAAGCATATAAATAATATTAAAAATACAAATAAAAATACATTTACTTATCAAAGAGGCAAATAGTTTTACGTAAATATATTTTATCATCTGATAGGGTTTTGAGCACATGAATGCTGTAAATAACACAACAGTTATTGAGTAAAAATTGCAGTCTTGAACAAATGCCTTAAATTGTGGCATTATCTGGTTCAAGAACCCAGTTTTTGGCACTTAATGTAAGGGAATACTGATAGATACAGATCAAAGTTGTCTATAATTTATTAATCTTGGCTTACAAAATGCTAACAAGAGCAGGAAAATGTAAGGAAATGATTGAAAATAGGCAATTGTCTGATTAAAGTCAGGGTACCTTAAAATGACTAAATACATTGATCCCATTAGAGCAGTAGCAAACAACTTCAGTTTTAAGAACAAATATATTCATTTCAAGTGAAGGAAAATTTTTACAACAGTATGACAGTATTATTTTTTGCCTTATTTTTATTTAAAATTTTATAATAACCATACTTTTGTAATTAAAATTAAGGGCTTTGCTCAAAAAGTATTCATTTGATTTTTAAAGCATCTTTTCAGGTTTACATATAAATTTATTTAAAATAGAAAAAGTGACCATAGAAAACAGAATGATATTATTAATGCCCATAATTATAACAAAAATAGTTACCAGAGAAAGAAAATGAAAAGAAATTTCAGGTATAATGAGAGTAGTGGTAAAGTTTTATATTAAGGAGTTTAAGATGTGTTATGTAGGAACATGACTCAACAGCAGTTTCTTTCTTGGCCCTGGAAAAATGTTAGAGGAGTATTCAAGGCTTCATATTTGGATGCACTCTTGTTTTCACAAGGCATTGATTGGAAATGGCTTGGGACTGGCCATGACAGGCAAAGAACCAGGAAGCTGAGCCAAGTTTGGAATCTGTCCTACACTGCAGGCTTATTCATTCAGAGGGCCTGATCCAGATAGGTCAGCTGAAGCAGCATTGCACAGTTTAATTTCAAAACCTTTAATATACTCTTCTTTTTTCATTTCAAAGTTCTCAATCTTCTATTGAACTATAATGACCCTACTTATAATGCTTGCAATCCAGATCAGCATAGGTTAATGATAGCCAGAAAAATGTCAGAGGCATGTAGATGAATCATGCTTCTGATCTTGGCAGGAATAGAAGTCCTAGAAATATCTCAATACATGGCACAATATCTTCCTCTTTCACATTATTTCCTATTGCCTGAAAGTAATTTTAAAATAGAGAGTTGAGTCAATCAACTCTGAAAGCACAAATTAGAAAAGTTACCTCCCTTCAGGTGTCTTTTCCTAATGTGTCCCAAGAAGCAGAAAAATACTAATTGTGAAACAGGTTAATAATCAATGGTTCCAAATACCTTCATATTTGATAAGGCTGGGACAAATTCATTAAAAAACATGTTACTAAAGAAAACATATTTTTAATATTGACTGAATTAAAAAATAATCACCATTCAACATGGCCAGCAAATGATCAAAGGCCAATGGGTTCTCAACTTCAAATTACCTGCTAGAAGGCTGCCATTACACATGGAAAATAAATTCATATGAAAAGGGAAATTAAAAGTAAAATTGACAAGTGGCAGTTGCTTTAATAGGATTTCTACAAAGGAAAAAAAAACTTGAATCTTCTCTCTTGCTTTATGTAATGTACATTTTTAAAGGATAAATATATAAATGTAGCTAGAACCTTCAAATCAAGCTACCAGGGTTGCATTTCAAATATATTTTGGAAAATTACTGCTATGACTTACACTATTAAAATATTAAAACTAATGACGTTAGCTAACAATAAACATTCACTATAATAAGTTCACAGTTACATTATAACAATTCAGCATAAAATCTATCATTTTATGTGTATATTGAATATCAGTTATAAATATATTAATGAGATATTTTGCATGAGCAAAATAATTTTGCTTCCTGAAGACATTTAATATTTTATTTTTCCTGAGTGTATTTTTCTCTGATTTTTAAGGGTGAGATACCACTAGATTCCTTTAATGGAAATTCGTCATATAACTCAGACGTGTTCATATTTCTAGTGAAGAAGCTTATTTAACAATTTCTTAAAATATGTCTCTTGGGCTTGGTTGTAGCAGGATATGATGTATAATTAGCACTTTTATGTAGCATTAACAAACAATCTTGTTAGTTCATTACTTTTTAATATTTGCATCAGTCTTCCAAAGCAGATTAAGTATAACTCTAATTTCCATATGTAAGACTTGGTGGTAACTATAAAGCTCAGAAAATGTTCACTTTAATAAAAACTATGCAAAAATGCAGTATTTTAAAGCATAATTTTCTCTACAAATTCATTTTTTCTATTTAATCAGACTCTCATTACCAGAGATTTGAACACGCTTAAATGATGTGAACTTTTGAGTTTTGTCTGATCTACTTAATAATAAAAATATCAAAAATTAATAAATATTATCTTATTACTGACACATGTGACAATTTAATATCTATTATTTCTAGTACTTTTATAGATAATGGTGAATGTTATAGACAAGAACTTTAAAAGTTAAAATTCTTCCATTTATAGTTCTTGTCTTTGAGGAATCTCATTTAAAATACAATGGTTAAAGTGATGGGAAATACATAAACAATATTTAAGTATTAAATTTACAAAGTATCTCATTTTTATCTAAAATTTACACAAATGCTACTTGAATTTATTTAGCCACTTGTTTTACAGTTTATGTATTTTAAGTCTATTTTATTTATATTTGATAATCAAGTTGTGTGTGCTTATAGATGGATTAAAAGACCAGTGTGGAAAAAGGATGGTGAAAAGAGAATTACAGATAGTAAGATTGGGGAGGTTTTTAGTACCACACTCTATAAAGACTTGTGGTCATGTAGAGCTTGTATTTACTTCTCAGTGCAAAGGCATTATGATGGTTGTATTGATTTTTCAACATAATAGGTCCTAAATCTCCTAGGAAATGAGACCCTGGGCATTCCTCTGAGGGATTATTTAATTAGGCTATATGAATAAGGTAGGTCGACACACCTTAAATGTGGGTGGTATCATTCCATGGACTGGTATCCTAGGATGAATAAATGGAGAAAGTATGCTGAGTAACAGCATTCATCCCTCTCTCCTTTATTACAGTGGAATGAATATGACCAGCTACTTCATGTTCCTGTTGCCATGTCTTCCTGTCATTATGGTCTTGATCCCCTTAATTTAAAAACCAAAATAAACCCTGCCTTGTTAGTCGCTCTTTCTTTTGTCAATTTTTTTTGTCTCAGTAGTAAGGGTAAGTAATTTAGAAAATTGGTACTGAGAATTGGAGCTTTGGCTGTGTTTAACCTGATCTCATGGTTTATAGGGCATTGGAACTGGTTTGTGAGAGGAAGGTATAAGAAATTGAAACTTTGAGGTAGAAAAGCCCTTGGATACTGCAAGTTGAATTTAATCAGCCATGTTGGTGGCAGTTTGAAAGACAAAAGTGCTTAGAGAAACAGATAGTAGAGGGGCTGGTCATGAGATTTTGGAGGGGAAAGAGGGCTCTAGTAGGAACTGAGCTTGAGTCCATTTTGGTTATGTTTTGGAAAAGAATTTTGCTATATTCAGTTTGTGTCCTGAGAACTTATATGAGGTCAAATTTAAAGGAAATTGATTAATCTGTTTGACAGAAGAAATTTCAAGGCAGGACAGCATTCAGCCTGTGACATGGCTACTATTGCATGCACTTCTACATGTATACAATATGAAAGAGCAACAAGCGTAGAAAATATATAAGAAAAATGTGAAGTTTGGCTAAGAAAGGAATTTAAGCAAGTTTAAAGATTCACACAAGGAGCATACTGAGAAAACAGCTGTAGTTCTTAGAGAAAACTTATACACTGTGACCATCAAAAAACTGCACTGTGTGAAAACTTCCACCCACTGAAGGTCATAACTTGTCAAAACGCAAATGCATTTGAAAAGAGAGAACTTAAATTGAGAATGCCTCTGGAGGGATTCATTGTTTGGAAACAATGGCCTAAGCAGACAGAGGCAAACATAATGTAGATGGACAATGCTGATAATAGGATTTGGCAGTGTCATCCATGTGATGTTTGCATTGGAGGCATGAAATATGTAATATATAAGGAGTTTATGGAATCATGTGTCAAAGTTCCAGAGAGCTTCTGAAGTCAGACAATGTGTGGCAGTGAGTTTCTGAAAGGAGACTATGAGAGGCCACTGCATGTGGTCATATAGGTGAACTCTAAATTTCAATGGATATCACAGAATCATGGGATGTCTACTGAGGAAAACTGCAGGCATGGAGGGTTACTGACCCAAACGTGTGTTTGTAAGGACACAAGGAGCACAGCTAAAGTGAAAGAGCCAGCAAAAACCTTTTTGAGCCCAGATGCTTCCATCATAAGTCTCAGATTCCAGGCGTAATGCTAAAAGCTTTAAAGTTTGATTTGCTGGGTTTTAGTCAAGTATTGATCCAACCATTCTTTGCTATGTCCATATTATTCCTTTTTGTATTGTGAATGTTTATTTTATGTCAATGCATGTTGGAAGTATGTAACTCAGTTTTTGATGTTATAAGAGATCATAGTAAATACTTTTCCTGAGTCTAAAAAGATCCTGTGCACTTAAACTTTTAACTAATGTAGAAACTGTGAGAGACTATGGAGACTTTTGAAGTTGGAACCAATGGCCTTGAACCTACAGGGACAAAGGATATGTGGTGATTTTAATGTGAAATATCTCTCATAGCCTCATGTGTTTGAAATTAAGAATTCTTATTAGAACCCAAGATGGAGCCTTAATGGAGGAGATGTGTTATTGGGAAGTTTATTGAGGTTGATTAGTCCAATCCAATGAGTATTCATAACTAGCTCAGTCTTGCTGCTCCCTCCTAAGCATCTGTGACAAACTGTGATAGCTATTCACTACTTTGCCATGCCATAATAAAGTTTTCATTTGAGACCCTAAGCCAAAATAAACCCTTTCCTTCCATATTCTGCTTTTGGTCAGCTGTTTTGTCCCACTGTTGTACATCAAGTTCCCTGAATTGAAATATTTCTTCATGAAAGGGAAGAAAGTGTCAAGAGGTCAACATGTTGGGGAGAGCTGAAACTTAGGTCATGCAACCACTCCCCAAATTTATAGGAGCAGTAAACAAATATTGAGGGGCAAACTCTAACCAATGTTACATAATATTGAAGCATTCCCTCCTGAGGAAAAGAGGGTGTCAAGATGTCAACAAGTCTTGGAAAAAGGTCGTAAATCCCTTTTCCAAGGTTATGTAAAGGGTAAACCACTGCTTGGGGTAGACTCTCCAACCAGGTAAGCTGTCTGCATGTTGTACAGTAGGCTTCAGAGATGCAGCTTCCATGAGTGATCACATATGATGGGGTAGGAATTTCAATTATGCCTTTGAGTCACCCATGCTCCTGCAAACAAACCCTAATCCTGACCTGTAAGTAATCACAATAAACTCATGAATTCACCAAAACTGGTTTTGTACTCTGAGCCTTATCTAGGGTGAATACACATTTGTTTGTGCTGCCTCAGTAAATGTTTCACATGACACTTGGTAGTAAGCACATGGCATGATAAAAGCTAAGATGCATTTGGTAGGAATAAGTGTCTGGTCCTAGCTATGGGTAGCAATGCAGGCAAGTGAGGCTGAGCATCCCTGGAGGAAATCCCAATTGGGTTTTCCCTCCCTATTTGGTGTGTGGTGGTATGTCTTCTTGTCGTGATGGCAGTTTCATGGATCTTGCCATGAGTAGTAAGATATGTAACTAAGTTTGATCCATCAGAAGGTAGAGTGTTTGGGGAGGAAATCCTAGAGCAGCCATCTTACTCGTTGTGGTATAGGATGGCTTGCCTGCTTGACAAGTAGGGTGCACACTGTGAGGATAGGAATGCCCTTAAAACTGTGGAAGGATTATAGATAGTTTGGAAACCCTGAGTGTGGCATATAAGGGACTAGAGTGTCTGAAAGTTGCTACACTGGTGGCTTGGCCATTGTTATGGCAAATAAAATATGGATTTGAGGCTAAGATGGCTGTGCAGAGAAATGTTTGTGTAAAGGAAAATTTACCAAGGGAAAAGGACATGTGGATATCTAGCATCTCCTGCGTTCATCTGATTTGCCTGGTAAATTGGATAAAAGAGAAGAAGAGATAGAGGTGCTAGCTTACCTTTTCTTATATCTAACAGGAAAAAATGAAAGGGAAAGAAAGCACAAATTAGATTGGTGTTGAAGAATCATGAATGAGATCCTAAAGCTTGGACTTTATGGGAGGAGTTGGATAATGAGGAGGAAGAAAGTGATATAAAGGGGATATAAGATGACCATTAGATCATCTCTTTCATAGATAGTAAAGGAAATTTCATGATTAAAAATGTATATGGTGTCTGTTAAATGGTGGAGAAATATAGAGGTAATGAGAGAAGGGTAAAGCAGTCAATGGAGTCTGTTTGGGTCACTCAAAGGCAAATGTGGAAAGGTTTGTGTTGAGCTGTAGTTCCTAAGGATAAAATTGACAGAAAACCAAAAGCTTCTGTCAATACAAATACTGAGCTTCTAAGAGGCTTTAAAGCCTTTAGAATAGTTCTCAGAAGGCCTAAATTATAAACCAGTGCAGGGAAAGAAGACAAGGTTTGCTCCAGGGGAGAACATTTGTGGCCCTAGAGTGAGCCATGCAAATTTCTCTACTATAAAAAGGTATTTTGGCCCTAGAAATTATTTTACTAGCCCAAGGCTATCACAATAGCCAGGTGAGTCTGAGAGAGACACAAAAGCTGAGAATACAGCTACCATGATGGCCCCTCAGAGCCTATCAAGTGGTGGAAGCCAGACTGAAGGGCAGGCACAATAGCATGCTGGAGAGTAGTCCCACTCCCTCTTGGCCCTGGGTGAGGCCAAGCAGCTTGATTGGGCCTCAATGAACCACTAGGGATTAAGAAGATACAAGGCAGTCTCATGAAAGTAACACAGGGTAAGAAAGTGGGATGACCCATGGAAAATATCTATAGATAAGGCATATGTGGTAGTGCATTCCATTCATGTTGCTTTCCCCAACATTACTCTTTTAAGAAAACACTTGATAAAAGCAATGGAATTTCTTCATGATGTATTGGACCTTTTTAATATTCTTCTTTAGTATCTCCTTAGCTATTTACTACAGAGACCAACTAGTGCATGCTTAGAATAGACTGTGGTGGGCCTTCAGAGAGCCTATCTACCCTCTGTAAAAAGGTTTTAAAAAAAGTTTTATTACATAAATATTTTAGTGTTAACTTCTGGGTATCTTACATGTTTAGGAAAACTCTTGGAGGACAGTAGAGACAAAAGTTAAAGATTTTAATTAATTTATTTATTTGACTGAAAGAAAGAAACAGAGTGAGAGAATGGGTGTGCCAGGGCCTCCAGCCACTGCAAACAAACTCCAGACACATGCTCCACCTTGTGCATCTGGCTAACTTGGGTCCTGGGGAACTGAACCTGGGTCCTTTGGCTTTGCAGGCAAGTGCCTTAACCACTAAGCAATCCCTCCAGCCCCCTAAAGATTTCTTTAAGTATATCCTGCATGGATGAAAGGAGCACTCTTAAAAGGCATACGATTGTTGAGTAAATATCCAGTACTGAAGTAGTCTACTTCCCTAAGTGTTGTTGACCTAAGAAGTCAACAAGTCTTGGAGAGATGCAACTTAAAACGTCACCCAACTGCTACCCAAGGTTATAGGAGCAGTAAACAACTATTGAGGGTCAGACTCTGACCAATGTTGTGTAGTAATTTTCTCTGAATTTAAGCATTCCCTTCTGAGGGAAGGAGGGATGCAAGAGATCAACAAGTCTGGAAAAAAGTTTGCAAGTCCCCTTCCCAAGGTTATATAACAGGTAAACAACTCCTTGAGTGTAAGCTCTCTAACCAGGTGAGCTACCTGCAAGTTATGCAGTATGTTCCAGAGATGCATCTTCCATTAGTCATCACATACACTGGGCTGGATTTTTTGGTGATGTGGCTGCTTTTGAGCCATCCATGTTCCTGCTCTGCAATTCATTCTAATAAACTCATTGGTTTACCAAAACTAATTTGGTGCAGTCTTGTTTTTTTTAAATGTTTTTCTTTATGTGGAGAGGGAGAGAGAGAGAGACGGGTATGCCAAGGCCTCTTGCCATTGCAAATAAACTCTAGATGCACACGCTACTTTATTCATCTGGCTTTATGTGGGTACTGGAGAATTGCTTTGCAAGCAAAATCCTTAACCACTGAGCAATCTCTGTAGCCCTTGATGTAATCTTAGTTGGGTCTGTCTGTCACCTGAACCCTATCTAGGTTGAAGAGAAATTTGTGTCTCCCCAGAAAAGAAAAAAAAGTTTCTTGCCACACTTAGCAATGAGAAGGTAACTGCAACAGGGTGGAATATTATCACTTTAAAATTTTATGATTGAGTGTTGAGTTGACAAGGAATGGAATTGTGAGATGGTGTATATTGATTGTCAATTGACAGTACCTGCAATAACCTAGGAAATGAGCCTATGGGTATGCCTGTGAATGATCATCTAGATTAGGTTAGCTTCTATACAGGCCTATGTAGGATTATCTTGACTAGGTTAATTTAAGTTAAAAGACACCCCTAAGCTGTTAACAGTACCATTCCATAGTCTGGGGTCTTGGAGTATTTAAAATGGGAAAAGCTAGCTGAGTAGTAACATTCACCTGTCTGCTTTGTGCCTGACAACTGAATGTAACTAATTGCTTAATGTTCCTGCTCTATGCCTTCCCTGTAACAATGGACTGTATGTCCTTGAATTGTAAGGCAAGATGAGCACTCCTTCCTTAGCTTGCTTTGTTGGGTATTTTGTAAGAGCAATGAGGCTGGTGATTAATATAGGCATCATTTATTTAGCGAGAGCTACTGTTAATGTCTCTGTGTTCATCATCAAATGATGTGATGATACTCTCATTATGCCTCTATATACAACCCATGGCAATTTCATGATACAGAGGTCTCCTAGTGGTGGCTCTTTGTATCTAAATTTTAATGATCACTAAATGGAGACTACTAATATTTTAGTTAATATCTAAAGCTAAAGGTAAATATTAATAATTTAAATACACTTCTGTTCTTTGTATCTCTACAGACATTAAGAGCCAATGTTCTATATCTTCAATCATTCCCTCTGAAATTGGGTAATAAAAATGACAATTATTTCCCATTGAGACCCTATAATAAAAGAAATACACATACACACAGAGAGAGAAAGAGAGAGAAATAATATACTGAAAGCTAAGCAAACTAAATTCAGAATCAAGATCCTCTAATCTCTATGCAATATATATTCACATATTCCTACATCACTGCATTGTTTATCTACTACCAACCTAGTCTTAACTTTCATTATGATCATTGTGTATGTAAACTACATTTAATTTCAAGATGTTAGAAAGCTAAGTTTTTCCCTTGTCATGCTGTATATGCTTGATTCTTCAAAATTAGACACAGAGGTGAACTAACACTATTCTCATTAAATTTCTTTTTAAAATTTAAGCCCGTATTTCAGCCTGTGCTATTTAAAAATGCTTTTATCAAGATAGTAACAAATAATTTCATCCTTGGGATAAGTGAAGATGTGAATTTTAAGTGTTTACTTGGAAATCACAGATAGTAGAAAATACAGAATTGATTCTATGCAAATTTAAACAGCATTCCAATAGAGAACTTTCTAATTAGAAATATGAGTATTTGAGCACTTAATCAACTAATGTACTCAATTGCACATTGGAATATGAATATATATATATACATATATATATATAATATTTTTGAGAGATTTTTGGCATGTATACTATGAATGTAATCCTCCCTGCTTATTCATATCACACTTAAAATCTCACTGTGATTAATGATTAATATCCAGAAGTGAAGCAAAATCCTTCATTTTTTAAATAATTAGTTTTGTACATGTGCCCACACATTGTGTTAGAAAGAAAAGTCCACATATTGAAAGTGTCATATCAACTGAAAAATTATTAGATCAGAAAACAGGCATAAATATGAAATTCTAGGCAATTAAATATATAGTCACTCCAAATATCATCTATTGAAGTTGAGAAAAATAATAGTCATATCATTCAAGAACATGGGGACTACAGTGGACCCTCACAAACCCAGAGACCAAGTCTTGGTAAATGACTAGAAAAGTTCACCTCTCAAACCAACCTTGAGGGGACAAAGAAGAGACAATAGTTGGATTATTCCTAGTGCTTTTGGGACAATATCCGGTGTTGGGCTTCCTGGCTCCTCCCACTGGCAAGTATTCTCTTAACGCTTCTCATAGCCCTCCTGTTTGGTCCTTGTATTCACAGTAGGTTCATTTCTTCTTGCCTAGACACCATAAAATTTCAGATGATGCTCCAGGTGGGCCACCCCAACTGTCACTACAGTTCTCTTGAAGGCAAGGGACCCTAGGTGCCACATCTCTCCAATGCACCTGCCCAGCAGTAGGAAGAAACCAGGACAGTCCCTTCCTCACTTCCCATAGCAACAGAGGGTTTCCTTGCCTCTGTGACTGATCTTCATAACCCTAATTTCCTAGTTTTCACTAAGGCTTGAGAATATAGAATATAGAAGCCTAAGAATAAAGACGGGAGATTGAGAAGGGGAAGCCAGCCATGCCACAGAGGCTGGATACCTCCTTCTTTGCTTCTAAATCCTGTAATCTTGCCTGCTTATTGCAACAACCTAATGGCCATATTCTTCAGACCAGATAAAGGCTGATCAGGTATCTGAGAGCATGCACTTCCCCCTGCCTCTGTGTGCTCCTGACATTGTGGAGTCTTGCTAAACCTTTACACCAGGCAACTGCCTACATGGCCTACATGACACAGCCAACAAAGACCCTATTTCTCCTCCTTAAGCTCCCAAGAGCCCTCCCAGAACACAAGGAGAGCAACCACAGCTGCATCTACTTAGCAATCATATATGTTGAAATGTGACCACTTACAGGTCCATTTGCAGTACACGAGGTCGCCATGGAGTCTGGAATTTGTCCTGTATGTTTACACTAGCCTCCATATACTTAAATTGTGCCCTATAAGGCCTAAAATTCAACAAAAGTAGACACCTCCATCACAACAAAAACCCTATTTGTCCCACTTCAGCCTGAAGAAAGTTTACTGAGTTGATACCAATTTCCTAATAGAATTTGGGGTCTCAACCCTTGAAATTGGAAATGATACATATAGACGTTTGGAGGACATAAGAGGGTAAACCCAATTTCCTTTCTTCATGGTAACCATAGAACTGATCTTAAATAAAGATATAAAAGATATAATATGCACCTCTAAAGTAAAAGGTTAAATAAAAAATTTATTAAATTTTAAATTATGATATATTTGAAAATTAAGCAAAAGTGGCATGAGTATATTATTTACAGTTGTTAAATATTTAAGGCTTAATTCAAGTTTTTAAAAATATGATTCTGCTCTTAATAATATTTACAAAATGCCTGATTCATTTACAATAACAGATCTCTTAGTTATTGTTCTCCTTTTACTAATATTCACTAAATGGTTTACAAGCAAGATTTTTATTTTGCATCTTTAATTAAATGAGATACTTAAGACTTATGATTAAGTTATACAAATCCTAAGTTTATAGTTTTCCATTAGATGAAGCCTTTGTTTTGTTTGATATAACATCTGTTTCTTTGTTTACAACAATAGATTTCTTAAATATTGTTCTGCTCTCACTTTCCCATTGGGTAAAACCTTTGTTTGATAGAGAACTTATTCTAATAGATAAAATTAGTCCTCATAATACAAAATTTAATTGTGGCTATAAAAGAAACAACTGCCAATAATAAATTACCAAGAGTAATTAAAGCTCTTGGTTCAGCCTGACATTCAATCATTACTGCTTCTAAAGCTAACACTCTTTTGTTCTCTGTACCAAGTAAGAAAACCATAATCCATCAGTATTAAAGACTATTAACTTTTAAACATAATAACTAAAAGAATCAAATTTAGTAATTTTTCTTAAATTATGGCATGTTTCAACAATTAAGAATTGTTCAAGATATTTCAAATACTCTGTCCATACTAGTTTCTTTTTTTTTTTTTTTTTTGGTTTCATCTGAACCATTTTCTTTTCTCTTTTTTTTATTTTTTTTGTTCACTTTTATTTATTTATTTGAGAGTGACAGATAGAGAGAGAGAAAGAGGCAGATAGAGAGAGAGAGAGAATGGGCACGCCAGGGCTTCCAGCCACTGCAAATGAACTCCAGACGCGTGTGCCCCCTTGTGCATCTGGCTAACGTGGGTCCTGGGGAGTCGAGCCTTGAACCAGGGTCCTTAGGCTTCACAGGCAAGCACTTAACCGCTAAGCCATCTCTCCAGCCCCATACTAGTTTCTTATGCTTCCTACATTACATAAGGAAAAAATTCACTATTTCCAGAATTTTCAATTAATTCCCTACCAAAGTTAAGAATACATTCTTCCATACTTCTAAAGACATCACTCCTTGTTTCCTTACCTGTCATCTATCTTACTGCTTTCAACCTTAGATATAATACTTATATATCACCAGTAAATGTCATGTTACATACAAGTAAATTCATGCATAGATATATAATGACTAGATCATAACAGCTTATAGATTTAATGTGATCCATCAGCTTTTACCATAATGGATCTGATACAAGTATTGCTCTCCAGAAGAGCTACCTCCTTGCTTTTTAAGCATCATCTGAAATAGACTGTAAGATAAATCCTTAGACACATGGGACAACAGCTTGCCCTGTGCAAAAATGGGTCACCAAAAGCTGAGGCTCTCAGAAGATATACCTCTGTCATTAAAAGCTGATCAATGGACTGCAGCAACTGTGCAGAGTTAAATTTTACCAGGCTAGAGCCAAAATTATTTTGAGCTATATTAGCCTATTAAGAGAGCCAGCTTATTATCCTTTTACTTTGTATGACTGAATATCTTCTGACCATCTGAGACACCTGTTATGCTGGGTTATAGATCTTATAGACATATCCCTATTAAGCTAGACTTATGCATGAGATCCTGCATATTTCCTCTGAGGTAAAACTTATGCTTTTATATGCCAGGGATCACTCACATTTACTGAGACTTTTCTGTTCTCCAACATTATTTGCCTACTCTTGTAGTCAGCTCTATATGCTAGGATGAATATGCAGCCAAACACAGTTTTATGGGAGGAAGGGATTATTTCAGGCTTACAGATCCAGAGGAAGTTCTGTAATGGCAGAAGAAACTGGTTCCCATTCATAAATCTAAGCAGAGGGAGAAACCATCACCAGCCAGCAAACACCAAAAAGCAGCATGCATGCATCATCTGGTGCTCAATCTTCTCTGCATATCTTTGGGCTGGAATCAGATCCACCCCAAACACACTTTTGGAATGCACTCCAGGTTCTTCCCCCAGTGACACCTCCTCCAGTCAGGCAGCTGTAGACCCAAGTCAGTGGGGGACATACATTCAAACTACTACACTTACTTATAAGTTTTATTTCAGTAGTTCCAATTCCAAATTGTTTCAGAAATACCTTTTGTTACCTGGAGCTCTGAGACTTCCTCCTGATATTATTAACTCACTCCCTGCCTCCACCTCTTTCTTAAATTCACCTGCTTTACAAACACCTCTTGCTGAGATACCTCTCCAGACATCCACTCTCTCTTCTGGAACTACAAAGATTCCTGCCTACCTCAGCCATATGCCTCAGTGACACCCATCCAAACTTCACTACAGGTTAAGGCTATGTTTTCTGTTACATGAACATAGACCCCGTGGTAGTTTGAATGTATGCTCCCTATTGACTCAAGTGTTAAAATTAAACATTTGATTCTCTAGCCTCCTGGCAGGAGGAGGTGTCACTGAGGACAGATTGGATCCTGGAGTCCAGCCTGAAGATAAGCAAGAGAGGTTTGAGCTCTGGGGTTCCTGCTTGCTGCAGGTTCCTGTCTGCTACCTTTTGGTGTTTGCTGGCTGGTGGTGGTTTCTCTCTCTGCCTGGATTTGTGAATAGGATCCAACTTCTGAAACTGATGGGAGTTTCCCTGCATCTGCAAGCTTGAAATAAATCAATAAATCCTTTCCTCCTATAAAATTTGTCTGTTTGGAAGTTCATCCCAGCAATGTGGAAACTGCCTATTACAGTCCCCCTCCATCCAACATGGGAAGGACACTCAAAATTGTTCTAATCACTCCCATGCAAATTCCAGGGAAGCCTCACTGGTTTTACATATCCTCAGTAAAGAAAACGTAGACTCCCACTACCACCAAACCCACTGCCTTTTTCTCTCATGCTTTTTCAGTTCTTTTATTAATTTATTTTTTATTTCCAGAACCATCTATCTGGACCAATGCCAATTCATACTACTGCTACAGTCCCATGAATCATAATCATGTGTGACTGGAAGATGTTCCTGTATATCCTTATCCCTCTTTCTATATAATGAGAGAGTTGGAAATGTTAAAACCAAAATGGCTACATTTTTGAACTCCAATAGCCATTTTACAATTATAAGTCTGCATTTCCCAGAAATAACCCAGGGCACCTATCTTGATTTTGATCATTTCCCTGAAGTGGCTCAAGCCGGGAGATAATGTGGAATGCTCTGCAACCAAAGAATTCCAATGACCTCATTGTCCCATAAGAACCCCATACAAGTAAGAGAAGTTGCTTTTGACCTGTCTGACCATAACTCTATAGTCTCAGGCTTTCCCCAATGAAACATGTCTCAGCTGTTGAGCCAAATGTTCCCCCTCCTTTCATTTTCTTTTTTTTTCCTAATAAATATGAATTTCATAATTTAACCTATTACATCATTGGATTTGCTTCTGTCTTTTATTTTCTGTCAGTTAATTATGTGTACATATGCAACTTTAGTTCATTCATTTTCACAACTTCAATTAAATTGTTTCCTACTTATTTTGAGAGAGAGAATGACAGAGAAAGAAAGAGCGAGAATGTACATCTGTGCACCAAGGTCTCTTGCTGTTGTAAATGAACTTCAGATGCATGTGCCATTTTGTGGATCTGGTTTTACATAGCTGCGGGGTAATTGAACCCAGATGGCAGCCCTTGTAAACAAGCTCCTTTAACCACTGAGCCATTTCCCCAACCCCATTTTCACAATGTTATATAGCATAATATTTAAAAGTCTAACTATAAATTGGGTTATTCATTAGTATTTGTGCTATAATAGAAATATACTCCAATTTAAATTCACATGCATTGGTACTTGAGCAGCAAATTCTATCTTAATGCAACTTTAAGCATTGAAGTATTGCTTTAATTGTTTAGGTATATAGTATAATAGTTCCAGATTTAAATGGTATTTTCATAAGCTCATATTAATTGACAGATATTTTTAAAAAGCATAGATATCTTTGATCATATACAATTATGCGAGGAAGTACATTTTTATCTTTAAAGGGAATAGAAAAGTAGTTTCTCACAATTACATATGAGAATGTCTATTTGACATTATTAAAAGCATCTGATGAAAATCATGATATTTTTAAAGTAGAATTTAGGATAATTCCCAAAAATATTTGTAACAAAAATTTACTCAAAACCAGTACATTTTGTTAACCACTAAAAATACAAAAATTAGACTTACCCTCCATAGATTTTAACTTGTTTTGTTCAATCCTTATATAACAGTATTTAAGTAAAGCATGTTACCAAGGTGTCAGTTCCTATGACAGCTGCAAACAGGGATGTAATTTCCTGTGTCCATTTTTCTTCTCTGGGGTGTAATTTATACTATAATATTCACTGCATGCTCCAGCTTCTGTTCTGGCTGCAGAATTAACACCTCTGGATCCTCCAATCATTATTGGACTCTTTCCTCTTTGGTCCTAATCATCTACTTTTGCCTCTTCTACTCAATCTGTTGGAAAATATTGACCACATTGAATAAAAACCTTTCTTTAGTTCAGAGAAATTTTTTGATGTTGAGTCACCACACCATCTTCCATGAATCATCTACCTCCTTTCTCTCATGGAGTGCTGCAGCAATTCTGCACATTTCTGTTTCAGTTCACACAATTAACTTTGTTCAACTAGACATTACTTTCTATGTTACACAAATTTTACTCATCTTAATAAGCAAGTTTAAAATCAGACAAAAAAGAAAAATCTCTGTTAAGGTTAATGTCTTCCCAGTAGCTATTTGTTTTCCTTTTTTTTTCATCTGAAAACAGTAATTATAAAACTGCAAAATAAATGGTCTAAGGAAAATAATCACTTTTGCTACTAATGTCATTATCTATGACACAATCTTGCCGTTAACAATATATATTATATTATTACATAATATATTTTTATATGTAATATTATGTATTACTATTCAATCAAAATTAGTCTTTTAATAGTGATCAAATGCTAATTATTAGTTGATTATTTTTTTGAAAATTAAAAAAATTGAAAATTCATTATTTTTTGAGTATGTTCATTTATTCTATTCTAATATCTGCATTTAATATGAACAATTTAACTGTATTCTCCCTCTTTAATATTTAATGTTTAAAATATTGTCACATTCAATTTTTTTCTTTATTTTTTATTTTTATTTATTAATTTGAGAGACAGAGAAAGAGAAAATGGGTGCACCAGGACCTTTAGCCACTGCAAATGAACTCCAAATGCTGATGCCACCTTGTGCATCTGGTTTACCTGGGTCCTGGGGAATCAAACCTGGGTCCTTTGCAAGCAAGTGCCTTAACTGCTAATCCATCCCTCCAGCCCTTATTCTCTTATTATATTACAGTCGTAGAAAGAGACATTATTTAGCATGGTGCATATTAATGTACAAGTATGTGGAGAACAATAAAAACAAAGAGTTGTTAATCATATCTAGCATAATTACCCTAAGGTAAGAAAACATAGTTTTCATTTTAGTGAGCCTTAAAATATATTGATCCTTGAAATGTACTGAAGCTTGTATGTAGGATTTGTTTTTTGGCTCTGCAGATTGCCAGGTGTATGATTTTTTAAAAAATGTGCAGTGCAGAGACTAAAACTCGGGACTTCATACATGATAGGCAAGCATGGTACCACTGAGCAGCATCATAAGTCCAATATTTAGTTCCTAATCTTGAAAATAGTTTGCATTCTGCACTTGTGGTGCTGTGTCTTATGTGTATTGATTTTGTTAATGGCATTGTTAATCCTCACTCATTTGTCCATTTATTCTGTCAGTTACTTATTCTATCATTAGCTTAGAAAATTGTTAAAATTATACCTTATAATGTTGGATTTCCTATTTATCTTTGTGCTTCTCTCAATTATTTTTCTTGGGAAATTTTGACACTAAATTATTAAATTTGAAGAAATGTACAATTATTTACCTTCTTGATATGAAGAATCCATTAAAACTGTTTTAAAGTGATTTAAAGACTAATATGTCTGATATTATAATAGCAGGGCTAACTTTGTTTATATTTGTTTGTTCATGGGCTCCTTTTACCAGCATTTATTGTCAGCTTTTTATTTTCCTTATGTTTTGATATGACAGTACACACATTTAAAATGAGTCTGACAATGTTTTCTGTCTTGCTTGGCTGTCATTTTTATGTTTAATGTAATCATTGATTTATTTGGGTTTATACCTTCCAGCATATTATACATTTCCTTTTTGACACATCCATTTTATGTGCCTTTTACATTCAATTTGTTACTTTCTTTTTATTGGTCTTATTATTCCACTTTTTCCTACACTTTGGAGATATTATTCTTTTCTAATACTTTAACAGATCAAAATCTTTCTTTAACTCTTATGATTCTAACATTCTTTAATATCTTTTCTCTTTTTTGAAAGCATGAAAATAACCTTAGAATATAATAAATTTTTTTACTCCGTTTTGGATTTATCAACTTAGGTGTTATTGTTTATCATAACCTCTTAATCTATGTCATTTTACTTTGTTGTGCCTTTTACTTTCTTCTGTGTCCTTGCTCACTCATATATTAACACATTACAGATAGAAAACTCTGTTAGGAATTATTTTGTTGATATGTACATCAGCATTTCTTTACTGTATTTGCATAATGTCTACCATAGTTATCAAAAAATATTTGTGGCATTATCTGGAAACATTTTATTTCTCCCTCAATTTTATTTTGTAGATTCTTGGTTTGTCATCCTTAGTTGAGTTTCAGTTTGCAGTAGCATATTTGTTAATTTGAAAATAATCTATGTTCTTTTTGTTTTTAACAATTTTTTTATTTGAATTGGTTTTCTGGAATTTAAGATGATGTTCATCTCCTTTCATTTACCTGTTGCTGTATATTATATCTGTTGAATATATTGATTTTTAAAACTTCTGTATTCTAAAAATTATGTAAGTTACAATTTTTACATATTACCTTTATCCCATTCTATTTTCTGAATGTAGGAACTTATTAAACACACATTAAACTTTATCTTTATGTCTTTCATTTCTCTAGTATGCATATATATATGCATATATATACACACATATATATATAATATTTTTCCAAATGTTTCATTCTGCATATTTGTTTTAGCCATCTTCTTCCTCAAATTCTAATATAGTCCTTCTGATTGTCACCCCCTGGTATTCATGAATGCTAGTAACCCATTAGAATACACAGAAGTTGAAAATATGTTTCACTTGTAAATGAACTTCCTATTCAGTTTGTTACTGGTTTCCTGGGTCACAGTTTAATTCATTGACTCATCACCATGGAAAATGATGACCGAGGACAGTAGAAGGAAGGCAGACAATTAAAATTTATGCACAAGTGAATATAAAGTAATAGCTTGCACCAACAGGGAGGGTTCCTCAAAGTGGTTACCAAGTAGCACACTGGACTTGTGTTTGTTATATCTCAAGAATGAGCTTGATTTTTTCCAGTACCTATGTAGTTGGGATGAGTCTTTTGGTTAGTTTGGACGTGTATGGGGAACATAATTGGTCAATGGATCGAGTGGAAGAATGTGTAACCAAAAAAATAAATAAATAAATAAAAAAGAAAAGAAAAGAAAGAAAGAAAAAGAAAAAAAAGGAAAATCCCTCTGAATTGAAATCTCACCAAAGTTTCCAAGAAGGAAAAGTAATCAGAAAGTTAAAAAAAAAAAAAAAAAAAGAAAGAAAAGACTGCATGAACCTAAGTCTTGGTGAGTCAAGCTTTTTTGGATATCAGCTCCTGAATTCTTTATTTCTTTGGGTTATTACTGATTTTGCAGAGCTTATTATCAAACTTCTGTGTTCTCAGAGTTCACTACTGGTTTGCAAGGCATGTAGATATGTTTTATTTTATTTTATTTTTTAATTTGAGCCCGTGACCCTGACTAGCTGTCTCCACAATGGAGTCTGCTTTGCTTCTAAGTTTTATCAAATTGATTTTGAGTTCATTCAGAGCAAGGCTCTCCAGAAAGGGCTCAACCCTCTCAGATGAGGTCTTCAAAAAAAATTCAAACATTCCTTACACTTAGATACTATAAGCACTAGAGAACTTCTATATCACTAACTTTGGGAAAAAAATGTGTGAATACTGCAAATGAAAGGAAACACATTATGACAGTAATCCAAGAAAAGTTGAGAAGAGGTCCTTCTCTATTTAAATTTCCAAATGAAAATGCAGATGAGCTATGACATTGATTTCATCCTTGAAAAACCTGAGAAGAGTCACCCATCTAATCCAGGCCCAGAATTTTTAGCTTCATAAACTGTGAAAATAAATACATGCTATTTTAAGTTACTTTATGTCTGGTGACATCTTATGTCACTGTATAAATCCAACACAATTGTATTCAAACTTTTTGTTGCCCTACTTTTCTTTGAATTTTTTTGAGGCCACATAGAATGTATTTTACCTTGCCTAAAACATCCAGATATTCAAAAGTTCCTATGGCAAAGCAAACTATATTGGTTCTCTTATGTTTATTTCTCTATATTTTTTTATTAATCCAGGTATTTTCTCCGTAAATCTTTACTATATTGCTAGCTATAAGATGTTTTAGCAAAATATACATAATTCATCCTCCATAATGAAACTGACATATTTTTTAAAAATATTTTCATTTATTTATTTATTTATTTGACAGAGAGAAAGGGGGAGAGAAAGAGAGAGAGAATGGGCATGCCAGGGCCTCCAGCCACTGCAAATGAACCCCAGATACATGTGTCACCTTGTGTATCTGGCTAATATGGGTCCTGGGGAATCAAACCTGGCTCCTTTGGCTTTGTAAGCAAATGCATTAACTGCTAAACCATCCCTCCAGCCTGAAATTGACATAATTTATATAGGCTGCTGTTATTGGAACATGGATACTGGCTGCTGCTTATGATCTGAGTTCTGTTGTTTCTAACAGAGTCTTGGCTAGTACTATATGTGATAAGCTAATAAAAACTATATAACTTTATGGGCATATATAAAAGTATACATAGGGTGAAACTTGAAAGGAAATGCACAAATAAAATGTTAACCATAATTATATTTAGATGGGGAAATTTGGGGTGAATGTTAAAACTAGAATGAGATCAAGACAGAAATGAAAGAGGTGGAGGAGTGGGGAAATTACTTGGCAGGTTAGGGGAGGAACAGTATATAGGTGTGGGAGGTGCTTAGATGGGTAGTATGCAGGGAAGGAATTATACAAAAGTTAAGACAACATGAATCAATTCCAAAGAAACCCTGATTCTGGCTAATATTCTACAAGATATGACCACCAATAAAGTGGGAGGGGGACAGTCTGGTCAGAAGGTAGAAAAAACGTAACCTTAAAACCATGGACTGGGCTGGAGAGATGGCTTAGCGGTTAAGCACTTGCCTGTGAAGCCTGAGGACCCCGGTTCGAGGCTCGATTCTCCAGGACCCACGTTAGCCAGATGCACAAGGGGGCGCATGCATCTGGAGTTCGTTTGCAGAGGCTGGAGGCCCTGGCGTGCCCATTCTCTCTCTCTGTATCTGTTTCTCTGTCTCTCTGTTGCTCTCAAATAAATAAAAATAAAAACAAAAAAACAAAAAAAATAAAAAAATAAAACCATGGACTCTGGGTGATAAAACCCAGGCCCAGAATTAGATTGCCCCACACAGTGAGCTGTTGGCCAGGGAGAACCATGAAGCCCCCAGAACAATATAGGCCATTGCCAGAAGACTTGATTATCTACCAGAGTGCTGAAGACACTAGAGGTTGCAGACACAGGACATTAGAATGCCATGCTGGAACTAAAGGGGAAACTAACTTCCTCCTTGCTAGACCTCATAGTGCTGGAAAGCCTTATGGGAGCAACTGGAGGACAGCTGTCACCAACAGTATTAATAATCAGGGGACTCTGCAGACTACAAAATCAACCAGCAAGCCAAGAAGTACACACTGGACAATAGTGATAGACAGCCTCTGCTGGTAACCAACTGTTCCCTGATTTGACATGAGACCGGCTCAGTGGGGAAAAAAAAAAAAAAAAAAAAGAATACTATGGTCAGGAAATTCATAGACTTCGAAGACAAATAACAACTGCTCTCTGCAGAAGAAGAATGGGCTTGCACACAGAAAAGTCTCATAAAAAGCTTTACAAATCCACTTTTACTCATGCTACTTTAACCCTTAGTTGGAGAATCTCTTTTATTTTACAGATGGCAGAGAAAATGGAGGAGAACCAAGATCCACCAATAAGACAAGAAGATAGCCAACTGCTCACAATAAGACATGCCACCTCTAACACATTTGCTTGGGCCCAGGAGAAATTGCAGGGGAAGCTGTGACATGAATACTGCTCTTACTGCTAGCCTGACAACCAGCTCCAGGGTGATGGTTACAGACATAGTGATCAATCAAAACACATCAAAACAGAAATCCAGAGGCTACAGAGAATTCAAGACTAAATCATACTTCTAGCAGGTCTTCCATGGAGCAGAGAATATTGCAGAATAAAGGGTGAAAAGATTGTAAATATCACAGAGTGGGTAGGAATACCCTAATTCTCATCCCCCTGCTATCCCAAAGGGAATGACATAAGCCTTCATTTCATGACCGCATACTGAATACCATATTCCCACAGAGAAGGGGTCTAAAGGTAATGGAGGCAGGGGCAAGGGGATAAGAGAATATAACCTGATATATATATATATAATTACAAAGCAAAGGAAGGGGGTAAGAGGGAGGGATGCAGGATGAAAGGAAGAAAAGAAACTTCAATTAATATACTCTTTGTATTTTACCTGACTACTTCAAATCCTTCACAGACAATAAGTAAGTCTTCCCACAACAGCAAAAAAAGATGATTGGCAAGTTTTTTTTTTTTTTCTATGCTAAATGTACTAACAATATAGATAGAAAAACAGATTGAAATTTAAGGACTCAGTTTGAAATTAATATTCCATCATAAACTGTAAGAATATTACAACCACATAATAAAGTTCTTGCCTGCACCTTGGAGAGCCTAAAACAGATGATTAATTTAGCACTGAACACTACACTGTTGCTTGTTTTCAGCACTATGGTGAGTTTTGATTCTCCCAAGCATCCCTCTTTCTTCTCATATCTTTATTCCTGTGTTTGAGTCAGGGATACTACCTTAATAGGTTTTATTCACATCTGACTTTCTCCACACCCCCAGAATCAGGCTAGATACCTAATAACGGATGGATAATGACAATGAGGTACATATATGCAGTAGGAGTCTATTCAACTGTTTGGAAATAAAAAGAAATTATGAAATTTTCAGGAAAATGGATGGACCTAGAAGGAATCATTATGTGAAGTGACCCAAATTCAAAAAGCCCAAAACTATATGTTCTGTCTGATATGTGGGTCTTAGCTTGTCATATCTGTAAGCATGCATATATGACAGAATAAATGTAGATAAAACCTATTAATGTAGAATTGTAACCAGACATACAATTTTGATTAGGTTTTCTGTATTAAGCATGAATTCTAAACCACAGAGTAGGCTTCAAATCCAATCTGAGAACAGTAAAATTTTATTTTCCCATTAGCAACCATTGCATATTATGATTGAATATTATTGGGTTTTATGCTGAATTTAATCATCTTTGTTTAAAACTATTGATTGAGATAAATAAGATGTTTTAAAAATTGTGCTGTTTTCTATTGATTTTTGCTTCTTGTCTGGATGTGTATTTTTATTTCTTCCATCATTTGTTTGTCTTTAGAAAGCCTTGTATTTAGCATATTTGAAAATTTCTGTTTCTGCCAAAAATGAGGAAGCAGATGGAAGATATTTTTATTTCTTTTTTAAGCACAATAGTAAATGGTTTTATTCAAAAACAAAAGTCCAGAGTAGATACATGGCAAGGGGAGCAGTTGGCTCAAGTGAGATTGTTCAAGAAGACTGAGTTACTTCTTGGAGCTTCCTTTAATATGTCCAGGAGGATAAGTACTTTTTTCCTTCTTTTTAATTAAGAACCTGCTTTGTAGGGACACATCATGTTTTGTTACTATCATTTCACTCCTCCCTGTCACCATTCTGCTAGGGGTTCTCCTCAGTGGGGTTGCAGGTATTCCCCCATGGGGTTGTGGGTTATGTGTTTTGGGAGCAGCAGTCAGTATTTTGGGGGGCAATGCCTCTGGGTATTCCATCCCACCCTGTGGCTCCCAGAAGCCCTTCATCTCTCTCTACCAAAGTAGGACTCCTGTTTCTCATAGTTAGCTACTTACAGCAAAGTTAGTGATATTTTACAATTCTATGCCTATATGTATCCATCCCTAAGCAACTATTCACTTTTGTATCCCATTGCAAGGCATTGGTAGGTATCTTTATATCTTTTCATTTTCTGCATAAATAATCACTATTTGTTCAACTGCTACTTTTATAGAAAAAATAGAGCATATTACAACACATATACAATTGAAAGTTTAGGTTAAACAAGTATTTTTAAATGGAATTTACCATGAACAACAGTTACACTTTAAGTAGATAATATTGTCCATAAAGGGTTAACAAAAAGGAAAGTGCACACATCAGTCTGTCCCTTTCTCTATATTTAGGGGTAATCATAGCACTTTGTTTATATTAACAAATATGCATTTATTGATTGAAAATTTCATACCTTGGTTCCTTCTAATACTACTCACTGGATTCTTTAAAGTAAAAAAAAAAAATGGTTATTACTTTGACTCTGGTTTACAGTAGTGAAGGTGTTGTACTATTAATTAGGTTTCTAGGAAACTAAATATTAAAATGTTCACTTATAATATGCTTAAGGAATTAATTTTATAAGGCATTTTTGATTAAAATTAACTGAGAAGTAGCTATGCACTGGAGTCAAATCTCTCAAATTTAGGTAATTTTTCAAAGACAAATCCTGACTATGACCCACAAAATAGGATCATAGAATTAAGGCATAAGGGAAAACTGAAGCCAGCATAGTGACTGTGATTATGATATTTGCTGGTAGGAAACATAATTAATGTGTTGACTATGGGTGGTTAGTAAATAGGTCATTTTTCCAGAAGGATTGTGGATTATGAAGACAATAGACATCATTATTTATAGTGCACATATTAATATAACATTTAGACTGTAAAGAGGCAGGAAAATGTCTTCTTCTGGAAATAAAATTACTAAATCAAGAAAATTTATTGTCTATTTTTAGAATAGGAGTGGGGAGAACCAGAGATGGGAAACTTACCTAAATCTACTCTTACTGAAACTGAACCATCCTGATCTTTTGCAACAATAATTGATTTGCTTGCAGCTGAAGAATATCACTTAATGAGATGAGAGCAGTGAATAGATTACAGTTAATTGCTGTATATGCAATAATTATTCTGTGTAAATAAGGAAATAAAATTCAGTATTGTATAATGCCATTCCAATAACTTTAGATTAAGTAATAAATTAACAAGTACTTAAGAAAATTAATGTCCAAATTTCATGTTATCCTCACAGTGCCAAGCTAGGCAGAACCATGTTAGCTGAATTTGTATGTAATAGAAGTTGTCTTAAAAGTGCCATTATGAAAGGATAGATTACACTTTTCTTATCAACTCTAATTAGTTTTGTGGTTGTTGAGAGCTGATTTAATCTTCTTGATCCTCCTTAGACAATAGGTAAAGAGACTGACTTCAAAGTGGATTAGAATTTGAGTCCTTCTCTATTTGACTTACTGCACTATTTCAAAAATTACTTTTAGAATTTTCCCCAAAGATGAAATTTTGAGTGTAAGTTAACTGTAGTATTAAAAATGAAACAGGCAACTAAACTTATATCATTTTGAATTGAACAGAGAAGAAATGCAGAAAAGTTAAAACATTCCTCAACATATTCAAAATGCTATAGTTTTATGAGCCAGATGTTTGGAATACAATGGTAAATAAGGACTTCACAATTAATGCCCTCAGAGCATTGTAGCTTTTGTACATGCAAATATATAAAAGAACAGTGATAAATAAAATCAAGTCACAAATGCAAAGTCACTTGTATAAGGTGTGGTGATGTTTAATTTACATTGAGTAGTTGTTGGAAGACTTGACCTATGATATTAATAATCAGGCAAGAGTATGAAGGAAGAAAATTCTTCACCTGAAAACAAAACACATAATACATCATCGTTGTAGTGACTGCACTTCAGTGTTTGAAGTAAGCAAAGAAGATGGTTGGATTTTATGCCTCAAGGATGACAGTAGTTTCAGATGCTGTAAAAAATGTAGGAGAAACCACATCATTTAGTGCCTGCATACTATTTTAAGCAACTACATTTTATTCTTTATTCAATGGAAAACCATGTGACTTCGAGGTTAAACAAGAGAGAAATATAGCCATGCTCTATTTATTCTGAGTAGACTTTGGAGAAAGTAGGTAGGGAAGAAGCCCAAACTGTGTAGAAGTTACAATTTTTAGGAACATTAGAGTAATCCCACAAATAGAAGACAATATCTCAAAACTAGAGTGATAAAGGTTACAGATGGGGTATATAATTCAGTAGTATTGACTAGGATATTAAAGACTGCAGGTGCATTGTGCAATACTGAAAATATACCTGCATGAATAACTGCATGTATCTATTTCTATCTACATCAGTATAGTTGTTAACTTATGGATATACATAGATTAATTAGAGTAGAAGCACTAATATGTGGTTGACCTGACATTATGACATGAACAATATACTGTCTAATGAATTAATTAATTAATATTGTTTTCATATCCATGTTTTAATCCATAAGTAAAAATCTATTATTTCACAATTTATATGATATGTTCTATTACATGTGCACACAATAATTTTCACATCATGCGACTATTTTCTTTCTGTTTAGATATCTTTTTGGGGAACTATTTTCATCAGAAGCAATAGTCTAGAAGGGAAATTATTTTATTATCAGGACCAAAGTAGATAAGTGCATGGAAGAACGTCATTATCTTCAACATTTTTGATGATTTATTACAATTGCTCCTAACAGGGGGTTATTAAGCTGTCCAGAATATATTTTTAGTTTTTAAAATTGAGAAAGAAAATGTTGCTACACATATAACCTTGGAAGAGTCCACAAATTTTGCTAGCATTATGCAATTCACAGGGTACCCTTGTTGACAATAAAAAAATCTGTGAAAAACATTAATGGTGGTGAGATTTAGAAAGATTGGTCTTTAATCCTCCTTCTTTTAATTTTCCTTTAAGTATATTACTTTTCTTGCAACCATTGAAAGTGATGTTTTCTTCTTTGAAATCATCAATATTATTGGCGCCAGAGGATGTAAATGTTATGCACTTCTTTTTTCTTTTCTTTATTAGTCAGTTCTGTATTCAGCAAATAAAGTCAGTTTGGTACCATTATTAGGCTCATCCGTGACCTACCCCCTCCCCTTCGCACCTCCTTATTGAGGTATACGGGTCATGCATTGTGGAGTTAGCCCACAGTTATGGGTAAGCTAAATGTCTCTGCATATCATGACCCAACATGTGACTCTGACATTCTTTCCGCCCCCTCTTCCGCAAAATTTCCCTGAGCCATGTTGGGTTCATTTTTGGTCTGCTTCAGTGATGAGGTGTTGGGGGCCTCTGAGGCTCTGGCTCTCTGATTTGGTAGGAGTTGATTTTTCTCTGTGCTGATCTCCTTCCCCCTTGTGCTGATATCTGGTTCATCAGGAAAACAGCACCCTTGCTTGTTTCTCCAATTTTTCTTAGTTTCAGCCGGGGCCCTTTTGAGGTACAATGGGGTGGCTCTCTCCTTAGGATCTACATCTACCTGAAAAAAGAGAAGCAGATTCTCCAACGGAGAGTAAGTTAGCACCAGGACAAATGAGATAACCCTTTCTTTTTTTTTTAATAGAGAATTTAATACGTGTAGGCCCTCTTGTAGCCCACAATTAATGGTAGCTTGATATTGGAGAGTGGGTTGGATCTGGTTCTGACTTGTTTCCCAGCTCCAGCTATGGGGCCCATACCAGTGAGGGGATCAGTTAGCCAAATTGAGAGCAGTTGGTTCCCCACCATGGCTGTGTGCCACCACTGCACTTGTGTGGGCATCACAACAAGTTATTTGCTGCTAAGTAGGTTAGACCATCCGTTGCTTCGATAGATATTGGTCAATTTCCCCCAGTCACCCATGTAGCACCTTCTGGCACTAGACGCGCTGACTGTCTGGGGACTGACTCTCTTCCAACATCCAGCCATGCCATTCTAATTTGCATGTCAATAACATAAGGTATCTTCAGCAGTAGGGTCTTACCACTAGCCTTTGGTGGGTCATCAAGTACTCTGACAGAAATCTGTCTGTCTTTTAGGAAACCTCGTATGTCTCTCTGGTCAAAAGCTCATTGTGGATGATAGCCCCATGCTGGATCTGGGAGTTACAGGTCAGTGCCCATTAAGAAAATGAGGAAAAAGATAACTAATATACAAGAGTTAGAGATAAGAGAGAGAGAGACAGGGAGAGGGGAAGTGAGGGAGGGAAGATGTAGGAGATTAAGGTTAGTCTTAATCTTACCCTCTCCAGTGTCTTGTGGTTCAGGTGTTCCCTGTAAGGGCCTGGTGAAGGATCAGCCATTTGGTCTGTCTTTTAGTAAGTAGAAGATTATGGTACCATTGCCATTTGGGTCTAGATTTGTGTTTCCCACCCCTTTGATGCCCTCCCCTCCCTCCCCTTCCATCCTAGTGTCCAGTCTAGGAGATGCTTGCTGGATATGTAAGGTATCTTGGGTAGATTCAGGTTAGGTGCTGTAGATGAGTGAGACTATGTGGCGATTTTTTTTCTGTGATTGAGTAAGTTCACTGAGACTGATCTGTTCCAGGTTCAACCATTTTTCCTCAAATTTCATTGTGTCATTTTTTCTTACTGCTGTATAGAATTCCATTGTGTAGATATACTATATCTTAGTTATCCATTCTTCTAGTGATGGACATCTGGGTTGATTCCAGCACTTAGCTATTACAAATTGAGCCACTATAAGCATGGTTGAGCAAATCTCTTTAGTCTGTGGTTTGAAGGTTTTAGGGTAGATGCCCAGTAAGGGAATAACTGGGTCTGTTGGTATCTCTATACTCAGCTTTTTCAGAAGTCTCCATATTGCTTTCCAAAATGGTTGTACCATCCTACATTTCCACCAACAGTGGATGAGTGTTCCTACTTCTCTAGTATAGTGTAGTTATGTACTTTCTTCAGTATTTTCCACTCTCCTTTTTCCTCAAAAGTTGTGAAGCTTATGTGGCCAGCTATAGATGATTGGATCTCTTGTCATTGACTCAAGAATCTTCAAAAATCTTGAAGAACATAGTTCTAGGATCACTGAAATGGTTTCTGACAAGATTCCCACATTGCTTCTAGTGTTTTCAATGTATGTGATAAGGGTCCAGAAGTTCTATTCTTCAATATCTTGTTATTTATCTACCTATGTTGTTTATTCTTATAGATAATTCCTAGACTGCATCGGTGCTTCCCCTTTGCATAAGCTCTGTTAATGCAAACTATGTCTCAGTTCTTTTCCCTAAAAGTTTAGCTTGCTATTTCTTGAAGTCTATTACAGTCATTTAAAACTAAATCATATCAGTTATTTTCTTGTTCCTCAGACAAAATGCCTAAAAAAGTAAGTTTAAGGGTAGAAGAGTTTATCTTAGTATAGAGTTCCAGTTTATAGTCCATCATGAGGGAAGGGATGGTGGTAGGCATTGGTCACTTTCAGACCAACAGCGAGGAAGTAGCTTAGGAACCCAGCCCATATAATATTGTCACTCACAGTAAGGGTTAGCCCTTAAACCTTAGTTAATCTAGTATTTAAAATTCCCAACAGACAAGCCCAGAGATTTGTTGACATGCTGATTCTAAATCCTGCCTAACTGAACCGGAAATTAACCATTACACACAGACCTCAATATATCTTAATTTTCAGTCCTCATTTTTTTTATCAATTTTAAATTTTACAATCAGTTATAACTGCACCCTTATATTATTTCCCATTTCTCTCCAATTTTTTAATTTCATTATAATCAATTGGGAAAACACAAGACTGAATTTGAATTTTCCACCTATTCTGTGACAACAAAAATGCAGATGAATAGTACTGGGGGAAAGCTACAGTTTGCCTGACTGTAAGCTCAAGATTGTTACCTTTAAGTTGGTATGACTACTGTCTTTTGAACTTGTCTCTTAGTAAACTGTGTATTAGAAGGTTCAACTGAATGTCTAGTGAACACACCAAACTTAGCAAAATCAAAAACAAACTCTTGTTTCTCTCTCACCCTCTCTCTCTCTCTTTTGAGATAGGGTCTCACTCTAGGTCAGGCTGACCTGGAATTCACTATGTAGTCTCAGGGTGGCCTTGAACTCACGGTGATCCTCCTACCTCTGTCTCCCAAGTGCTGGGATTAAAGGTGTGCGCCACCACGCCCGGTTTATTTTTTCTCTTATCCTCTAGGAGCTGTTTTTCCTGCAAGCTTCTCATTTCAAGTGATGTCAAATAAATCCCCACAGTTGTTCAAATGGACTTAGATTTTTTTTTTGCAGAAAAGTAGGATGCACATAAGGGAAGTAATATAAATATGCCCATGGGATTCCCTTGTATTAATATGGAAATATATAACAAGGCTTGCATTCCTAAATTTAACCATGGAGTTAGCTAATAAACTCTTTCAGTAAAGTATCCTCTTAATCACTGATAGGTTCCATTTTACAATTTACATAAAAACTTTGCAACAGGTAATTCAATTAAAACTCCTCTGATTATTAATGATTAAAATATCACCTATTCTGTATGAAATTGTTGCATAATTTGTGAAAGATTTTTTCCACTGGGCTTAGCAGTTTAAGTAATTTTAAAATAGGTAAACAAGGGAGCTATGGTGATGGCTCAGCAGGTAAAGGTGCTTGCTTGTAATACTGCTACCACAAAGTGGCACATGCATCTCAAAAAAGGAGGCAGAGGGAGAATAAACTCTCTGGAGTTGTCCACTGACCTCCACCGTGGCATGTGCAACCCCACCCACACACATCATTATCATCATCTACATTCAGACACATATCTTGTTCTACTTTTAGGCAGCTCCTACAAGGATGCAAGAAACCTGAGATTTTAAACACTGCCTTATTCATGTCTCCAGAACTCCTTGTAATATGTTCCATTAACATATACTTGGTAAATATTTATGGCTGAGTTTTATTCATTTTATTTTTCTATTTTCAATTTATTTACAGGCTCTTTATAAAGTTTTTAACTCTTTGTTTCTAATGATACTTCTTTCTCAAAGACCAACTTTTTATCATCATTCTTATTGTAAAAAAATCTCACTGCAAAGTGTCAATGCAAATGTACATCTCACTTAGGTGGGTACTGGGGAATGGAACCTGGGTTCTTAAGTTTTGCACTAAGCCATCTCAACCACCCAAATAAAATATGTATTTTTTAAATTAGAGTCATGCAGGTAAACATAAAGTTACCACTTATCCAAGTATAACAGGAACAGAAGCCTCTGTTGCATTCAGTACCTGGGAAAAGCAAACCAACCAAGCAAACAACCAACAACAGAAAAACCACTAAACACTGACATGCAAATATCTTATTAAAATATACTGTTTCAATGAAAATCCAATCAAAGCTTATAGAAATACTTGCATCCCCATGGCCACTAAACATTCATTCACAATAGCCAAGATATAAAATAGCTTATGTTTCAGTCAGGTGTGGTGATTCCCACCTTTAATCCCATCACTGGGATGATGAAGCAGGAGAATTTCCATAACTTGGAGTCTAGTCTGAGCTACAGAGTGAGTTCTACATCATCCTGGGCTAGAGTGAGCTCTATTTCAATAATCAAAATAAATGACTATTAGTATATGAATGAATATTGAGATATATACTTAAATATCAAGTACAAAATGCATGTTGGATTGGGGATATGGATCAAAGGTTATAGGTACTTGGTTGCAAAGCACATTGATTGCTCTGGATTCAATTCTCCTGTACCCACATAAAGGCAGATGCACAAAGTGGTACATGCATCTGGAGTTCCAAGCAGGTAAAACATTGATAATGCACAGATGGAAATTTTATTTCATTGTAACATTAAACAGAAGAATATTTGGATAGCTATATTCATTTCAAAGACAAACACAACTTTTTTTTTCGAGGTAAGGTCTCCCTCTAACCCAGGCTGACCTGGAATTCACTCTGTAGTCTTAGGGTGGCTTTGAACTCACGGTGATTCACCTACCTCTGCCTCCCAAGTGCTGGGATTAAAGGTGTGAGCTCCCCGCCCTGTTGACAAAGACAACTTTTAAGCAATGAAAAGTTTCACAGATCAAAAGTAGCATCATATAATAAATAATAAAGGCAGCAAGTCACAAGGATCACAAAACCTTGTGACTCAAAAACCTTGGCCTTAGGCATGATACTCAACTCAAGGTGGTCCAAACAAATTTAATCTGGAAGTTCATTCCAAAAATCAGATGGAAATGTAATGATAGAATGTGTTAAAGGATTGTAATCTATAGGGTCATACTGGAAAAGTTGGTATCAAGCATCTTATCCTAGTATCATGACACTAAGAAAAACTTCAGGTTTGAATACAGGAAAAATTGGGGCAGTCGTTTTAGATAAGATATGCGTAATCAGTCATGATCAAACTATAGTTTGCTTGTTCATTATCTCAGTTCTGTTTCTGCCAGGTAAATGTAGAGACGTTTCCATTGTGCTGGATGAGATGATTCAGCAGGTAAAGTGCTTCCCAGGCAAGCATGAGGACCTGAGTTCCGATCCACAGCACCGATGCAAAAGCTGGGTAAGGTGTTTTTTGCCTACAGTAATTCAGAGACAGCAGGATGCCTAGGTCTTTCTGGCTAGCTATTCTAGCCAAATCAGTGAACTCTCTGTTCAGTAAGAGACATCCTGTCTCAGAAAATAAGGTGGAGAGTGATTGAGGAAGATATCTACAGTCAACTTCTGGCCTCCACACAAATATGCACATTCACCTCCTGCCCCCCATGTGTATTCCCCATATATACATATATCACACACATAACAAATACATACAAAAAGAAGAGTAAATAAAAAGAAAGAAATCTCTGTCACTTGGAAGGATAACTGGTTCTCATAAGGTGACTACTTATGATGTAGGCAGGTAGCCTCAGATTTTCAGATTTCTAAGTCACAGAACAATTGTTTCCATTTGGGGTGAGGGTTAGTTATCATTAATGCTTAGTATGATATTCCTGGAATTATGAACATGCCTATATGCAGAGTAAAATAGGGTCTTAAGCCAAGATAAAGGAGATGGATGAAAAATTAATGGAAAGAGGCCACACTTTCATCTTGTTTTTAGTTTCCTTATGGGCCTAAGTGAGGACTCACCATTTTATGGCTAAAGCACTTTATTTTTGTAGACTATTTATTTATTTATTTGTAAGCAGAGAAAGACCGAGATAAGAGAGACAACTAGAATCCCAGGCACACCAATTCTTTCTCTCTTTTCCCTCTGTCTTTGTAACCAGGGTCCTTTGATTTTGCAGGCAAACACCTTAACTTCTAAGCCATCTCTTCAGTCCCATCCCACATTTTTGATGCTGTATTATTAATTAAATTTATAAAAAGGCACTAAGGAAGTGCTTTAGCCAGGGAGCTTGGGAGATAGCCTACAGACCATGGTTTGATGCCCCAGGACCCACACAAGCCAGATGCTTAAGGGGGGTGCATGTATATGGAGCTCATTTGTAGTGGATAGAGGCCCTGGTGGGAAAATTCTCTCTCTCAAATAAATAAATAAAATATATTAAAAAATTAAAAAGTGCTCACTTCAGCAGCACATATACTAAAATTGTGACAATACAGACAAGATTAGCATGGCCCATGCACAAGGATGACACACAAATTGGTGAAGCATTCCATACTTTTGTATATATGTAAGTAGAAAAATAGACTAATAGGGGTGAAAAGGCCTAAGTGAGGTCAGGGGAAGAGATTGAGACGGAAAGTTGGAGGGAGGGCTAATCAAAATCCAAGAGGATATAAATAAGTCATATTGATACCTACTTTTTTGGACAATCGAACACACAGGAGCCATAGATTGTTTTGTTTATAATCTAATGTTTTGTTTATTTTTATTTATTTATTTGAGAGCGACAAACAGAGAAAGAGGCAGAGAGAGAGAGAGAGAGAGAGAGAGAGAGAGAGAGAATGGGTGTGCCAGGGCCTCCAGCCACTGCATGCACCAACTTATGCATCTGGCATACATGGGTCCTGGGGAATCGAGCCCTGAACCAGGGGTTCTTAGGCTTCATAGGCAAGGGCTTAACAGCTAAGCCATCTCTCCAGCCCAGGAGCCATAGATTGTTACTAGAAAATTTTCAGTGCCAGGGATGGGATACAGTGAGTTGTTGGCCAGGGAGGTCCCTGATGCCCCCAAAATATTACAGGCCTTTGCCAAAGCCCTTGGTTTCCCACCAGGAATAGATGGTAAGCCCTTATTGCTGAGGACTCCATATACTTGGGCTGCAAGATCACAGAGAACCTCTGCTAGAGCTGAGCTGAAAATCTTCTCCATGTAGACCAGCTGACAGAAAGCTGGAACAAATCATGCTGCATGCAGTTCAATGGAAGAGAGAGAAATCATGAATGAAGATACCCAACAGTGGACACTGCAAGGCTTATATTTGGCCATCCAGGCCAAATGAACCAATGGGTGCAATAATGGCACATCTGTTATCAGGGAAACCAACTGCCCACTAATTTGACTGGAGGCCCAATCCACTGGAGGGAATACATCCCTGATATTGAAAACCTACCACAGGGGTAGTCATGAGTCCTGGGGGTGTAACGTCTGCTGCTGTCTGGCTAAAAGTACCTACTATGCTCACCTGCCCAGTAAGCACTTCTCTTAATGTTCATACACATATAAGATACTCTCACTTTTGGTTAGAGAGCTTTCTCTTTTCAGATGGCAATGACCTTGGGATGACTTAGAAGGTACCATGGTGCTTAGAATAAGTGACAGAGGTTTTCTCAACACTGAAATATCTCAATCACATCTTCCATGGCTCAGGGTCCATTGTGGAAGAGGTGGCAGAAAGAATGTAAGAGCCAAAGGAAAGGTAGGGCTCCTTACAACGTGCTCCTCCAGACACAAATTGGACTGGATATCCATGACTTCACAGTGCCTGACACTACTTACACAAGACCATCATAATAGGAGGAAAAGATGATGACATCAAAATAAAAGAGAGACTGATTGAGGGGGGGAGCGGATATGATGGAGAATGGAGTTTCAATGGGGAAAGTGGGTGGAGGAAGGGAATTACCATGGAATATTGTTTACTTTTATTAATAAAACAAGAAAAAAATTAAAGAATATATATGGGATGGATGCAACATTTAATAAAAGAAGTAACTAGTCAGCAGAAAATAATTAAGAACCTTCAGTTTGTCTAGTATTTATTGCTTTAACATTATACCAAAATTCTTTGTAACTTATAGTGAAAAGATAATATTTCTCAGGGTTCTGGAGACTGAGAAATTTATTATCAAGGTGGGAGCATTTGATGAGGACCTTGGTGCTCCATCCCATGGAGAAAGACAGGAGGCAAAAGAGGGAAAAAGTGAACAAGAGAGTAAGCTGTCAGTCAAGTCTTTTTATCATATACACTAATTGTTTAGGAATGCCTAGCCTTCTTGAACTACTCACTACCTATGAGGCTCAAATTTCCAAACCTATCACATTGGGAATTAATTAAACTTCAAATACCATTTCAGGGACATATTCAATCCATAGCATTCTTCTACTAGCTGCTAAAATTCAACCCTGTCACAAATGTAAATCATATTCATTCTGTCCTAAAAGCCCCCAAAGGTTTAATTCATTACAGTATTAATGTAAAAGTCTATCATCCAGCATGATCAGATGGGAAAAGACTCAGGGCATGAGTCACCAAGACGTAAGTTCATTTCTAGCTGTGAGCCTAAGAAATCAAACCTACACACATCTAAAAAACAATGTGAGGATCATCCTGGAACTTTCAGTTTCATTCTGAAAGGGAGAAATAGGCATGAAGAAGGGGTAACTGTCTCTGTTTAACTCCAACTCAATGATGAAATCCACCTTCAGTCTTACTATTATGTCATAAACTTGAGAAAAATCTCTAAGACTATGTTAGTCATATGTAAAAAGTATGAGGAGAAGACTAATTAGTGGACATAGGGATTAATGCATTGATTTATTCAGTACCTTCAGGGTCCAATCACTTTTTCAAAGTCTGTGAGCTGGGAGTTGAATCCCTAACACATGAGGCTTCCAGGAGAACCTTCAACTTCAAGAAATGGCATGGTTCTTACTGGGCATATTGACATGGGGTTTGGATCCCTAAAGTCTCATTTAGTTGCACTCCTGTGGATTTGTTGAGCTCAGTCCATGTATAGTTTCATAGATTGAAATCCCAGACCTGTATCTTTCCCAGGATGAAATTTCACATGGTGGACTTGACAGTCCTGTGGTTTTGGGGGCATCCCCACTTGAAAGGCTCTACTGGGCATGACTTTATTAGCTGTTCTTCTGTACTGACTTCACTGTCTTGGTGATGATGTTAGGCTTTGGCCTATTTTCTGAGCATTCACTCCTTGTTATATCATTTGAAAATTACACGGAGGCTATCAAATAATCATAGTTTTTGGGTGCTATGTACCTACAAAACTAAAACCAGATGGGTCCTGCCAAAGCTTTCTACTTTTACATTTCAGGGTAGTTGGTTGTATCATATTTAGGCCCGCTGGAGGTAAGGCTGGGGAGGCCAAGTGGCTTACATAACTAAAATTCAAGTAGCAGAGTCCTAGTGGCTCAGAGGTACAGTGAATAATAAGGCCCCACAAGCACCCAAGGGAAAACTTGTGCTCTAGCTTACATTAAAGATCTTTGGAATGCTCTTGAGGCCAATTTTTCATTGTCTCAATGAATGAAACTTGGCTTCCATCTACCTATGTCTGTCTTTTTAGCAAATGGTCACTTGGTTATCACTGTAGCATTCTGTCCCATATGTAGTTTTTATTATTTACATGTCTAGAAAGAGAATTTTATTCTTTTATTTATTTTTTATTTCATTTTAAAAAGTTAATTCTACTTCACTTGTAATTATCAATTCTAACTTTACATAATTTTTTGTCTCATTTTCCTACCAGCAGCCAAAAGAATTTGTGCAGTACCTTAGCATCCAGTTTGTTTCAGATTTCCCGGCTCTTTGCATTTCAATCTGCCTTCCTGCCAGGCATTTGGGAGGCAGAGGTAGAAGGATCACCATGAGTTCAAGGCCACCCTGAGACAACAGATTGAGTTCCAGGACAGCCTGGGTTAGAGTTAGACCCTACCTCAAAAAAACAAATAAAATAAAAATTAATTAATTAGTCAATCAATCTGCCTTTTGTAAAGGTCACAGGTTACAGGCAGAATAACTTGAATTCTTTGCTACTGTACAAAAAGGATTGCTTTACTTCCGTTTCCTTCATGTTGTTCCATAATTCCATTTTAAAATTATTTTTACTTATGTATTTGAGAGTGACAGAGAGAGAGAGAGAGAGAGAGAGAGAGAGAGAATGGGCACGCCAGGGCCTCCAGCCACTGCAAACGAACTCCAGACGCGTGCGCCCACTTGTGCATCTGGTTAACGTGGGTACTGGGGAATCGAACCTCAAACCGGGGTCCTCAGGCTTCACAGGCAAGCGCTTAACCATTAAGCCATCTCTCCAGCCCCGCATTTCCATTTTAAACATCAACTTAGTTGCCTTTGCTGTTCATATGTCTACCAAAATTTGATCATGACCACTTAAGTGATGCTTAAGAAGATTTAGGAACTCTCTTTTATGTCTTGGCTTCTGAGCCCTCAACAGAATTGCTCTTAACGCTCCTTGTACAGGAAAATTGGATATCGCTAGTCTTCTCCAAATTGTTCCAGCATTTACCCATTACTCAATTCTAAAGCCTTTTCACAAGTTCAGATAGTTATTGAAACTGCTCTCTTATGTTTATTACCAATTTCATATCACAATCTCTTTTGTATTGCAATAATATAACAGAATAAAATGGAATAAAGGAATTTTACTTTCACAGTTCTAGAATCTGGAAGGTCTAATAAGAATTTGCCTGTTACTGATGAGAGATACATGGTTTTATTTATTTATTTATTTATCTATTGCTATCTTCATCCTCTATTGGAAGGCAAGAAGGTAGAAGTATAAGCTCCCAGCTTCAAGTACTTTATTAAATCAGTATTAATCTATTCATGTGTCTTTAGAGCTTAAAAACTTAAATACTCTCAATGTGACCTCATGTTTTAAAATGATCACAATGTTTATTAAATCTTTAGCACACACTTTTGATACAGACACAGTAAAACCATAGCAGATATAGTTAAAATGACCAGCATCATCAAAAAGCTAGATGTAACTGATAATTACAAAACACAATAGTGTAGCACTATGGGAGAAATATCATGTATGACACAACACATCCAGACAAAAACATCTTAATGAATTTAAACATAAGTATAATACAAAATATGTGCTCCTACCACAACAGAATTAATGTAGAAATGAATCACAAAAGATAGCTAGATAGCTACCTGATGGAACTTGGAGATTAAATGACACAGTTTTGTGTAATGCATAGATCAAAATGAAACCTCAGGATACATTAAAATATTTAAGATAAATGACTATGAAAATGTTTAAAAACAACAGTGGTTTGATATAAATGCATAGTACTGAATAGAAATACTGATAAAAATATTGAAACTAAATAATCTGAGATTCCCATGTAGGAAACTAGAAAAGAAAGATGAAGTGAAAGTAAAAAGAAATGCAATAAACACTAAAAATAGCATACAAAGCAATGAGATTTAAAACAGGAAATTAAGAGAAATAATAAAATTAAAATCCAGGTCAATAAAGAAAAATAAATACAACTGAAATTATTTCAACTAGGCTAACTACGTAGAGAAGAAACATATTGATAATATCAAAAATTAAAAATGGGTGTGGACTCTTCACCTTGCAGACATTAAAGGATGATAAAGGGATAGAACATTTGAGGTGGGCGTGGTGGCACACACCTTTAATCCCAGCACTCAGGAGGTGGAGGTAGGAGGATCGCCATGAGTTCGAGGCCACCCTGAGACTACACAGTGAATTCCAGGTCAGCCTGAGCTACAGTGAGACCCTACCTCGAAAACCAAAAAAAAAAAAAAAAAAAGAATATTCATTCAATTAGCATTCATAGGCATAGGCTATTGAGTCCTGTATCCCACAGGAATGTATAAACCTGTAGGTGCTCAACTCCCAGATATAAAATGGCACAGTATTCATGCATAATCAGGAAACATCCTCCTTTACATTTTAAATTAACTCTTTCTTACTTGTAATATATGACACCATGTAAATATCATGTAAATCCCAAGCTTTAGGAAGGAGGACAAAAAACACTCCATTAATATTCAGTATAATTTAATTTTTTTGTAGCAACAGTTTGTGGAATCTGTAGATGTCAAACTGGCAAAGAGACAACTAGCCCAGGCTGACCTGGAATTCACTATGTAGTCTCAGGGTGGTCTCAAACTCATTGTGATCCTCCTACTGTTGCCTCTCGAGTGCTGGGATTAAAGGTGTGCACCACCACGTCTGGCTTGAACAACTTTCTGCGCATAAGTTTATGTACAAGATTCTTGTAAGAAAATAAAGTGCAGAGACAAAGAGAGGGCCAGGGTGGAGGTGGAGAATATGAATGGGCATGTCAGGGTCCCTTGCCACTCTAAACAAATTACAGATATATGTGCCACTTTGTGCATCTGGCTTTATGTAGGTACTGGGGACTCAAACCCAAGCTGTTAGGTTTTGGAAGCAAGCACTTTTAACAGCTAGCCCATCCCTCCAGCTTCATCTTGTAGCATTATTGAGACTATGGATTCTATACTCTCTTAGCACTAGAAAATAAATAACAAATAAACATAAACAAAGCAAGGGCTGGAGAGAAGACTTAGTGGTTAAAGTGCTTGCCTGCAAAGCCTAAGGACCCAGGCTCATTCCCAGAGTACCCACATAAATCAGAAGCACAAGGTGGCACATGCATTTGGAGTTCATTTGAGTGGCTGGATGGAAACTCTGGAGCCCATGCTCTCTTTCCCTTTCAAATGAGTAAATAAATAACAACAAAGTGCCTTTTACTTCACACACACACACACACACACACACACACACACACACATACATATTCATGTATATATATATTAAATTCTATTTATTTATTTGAGAAAGAGAAAAAGGGAGGGAGGGAGGGAGGGAGGGAGGGAGAGACAGAGAATGGGCTCACCAGGGACTTCAGCCACTACACGAACTCCAGACACCTGTGCCCCCTTGTGCATCTGGGTTACGTGGGTCCTGGAGAATAGAAACTTGATCCTTTGGATTTGCAGGCCAATGCCTTAACTGCTAAGCCATCTCTCCAGCTCTGCCTTTTAGCTCTTAATCATTCTGTATGCATGTATGTATGTACATATGTATGTATTTAAAAGTATCATGGGACTGGAGAGATGACTCAGCAGTTAAAGCACTTGCTGGCAAAGCTAATAATTCTTGTTTAATTCTGGAGCACTCACATAAAGCCAAATATAAAAAATGGCACATATATCTGGAGTTAGTTTGCAGCAGCTGTAAGCCCTGGTATGCACATTCTCTCAGGTTGTATCTCCTATCTCTTTCTGCTTTCAAACAAATAAAAAAAGGTACCAGTGATTGAAACTAAGTCTTTAAATATGCTAGGCTAGTGTTCTACCACTGAACTTCACCTCAGCCCTTTAATTCCTACCTAATCCATATTCTCTACTCCAGAGGCTGACATATTTCCCTTTCCCCTGGGAATATTTGCTTTATATACATCTTCTTTATCATAGAACCCTTTTCATAAGACACTTGAATTTGTTGCTTTCCCTACTGCTATTGTTTTTATCTTTTAGTGTCATATTGGAGTTTGGGCATCAGTTTGAGGATTCTGAATTGATAATATGTGTAAATATTTTCAAGATTCTTTCACACCTTAAATTTTTTGATTCTTCTGTAATGTGAAAACAGATAAAAATTTAAAGACTAGGAAAGCAATAACTGGAATATATCACACATCATTCCATGTAATCTCCCCCACCCAGCCTCAAAATTCAGAACTCTGTTTTGTAGTAACTGAATATCTAAATAATGAAAGTTCGTAAACAAGGAATGGAATTAAATAAGGAGGCCAAGGGATTGCTTTAACTAGAAATCTTTTAAATTGCAATACTCATCTGTCTAAAGTACTTTAAAGATAGTCTCACCTTAGGGCAAGAGGATCGACCTGCAAAGCTCTCAAGACCACCTCCAGCCCAAACTTATAGTCTTCCAATACAATAGACATTGATCTGAAAGTTTGATCCTGTGAGTTAGAGCACAGAAAGAAATAGTATTGATATGTCAATTTAGAGAAGAAAAATTTGTTTGGATAATTGTACTCGCCTTTCTGTTATCTTTTCTCCTGACACCCTTTTATTCCCTTTATTGAATTTGTTTACATAGAAGGCTCATGGCATTACACTCCTTCCCACTTAAACTTCTCCAGGGGATATTGTGATGGCTCTAAAGTTCAATTATCCTTAAATTAATGTTTGCAAGTTTCTTGAGCATGTGAAGGCTTCCCACACAACTCTTTACAAAAATTATTATTTGACTATTTATATCGGGGGCAGTAACCAGACAATGCAGAAAATAATTCAAGATTCTAAAAGGAAATACAATCCATATGATTTAATGTGATTATTAATATAAACTCTTTAAGAAACAGAATTAATTATGTGTCTCATACTATTCTTAGCCTATGTAGAAATGACAGGTCAAAAATGTCTTTATGCAAAGAATTACATTTTTATTCATAATCTTATATATTTTCCCCTGTATAATACCACAACATATTGTTATAGCAAAAAAGAATTCAATATATACATTTTGAAAATTTCCACTATCTATTAGGGATTACTAAGAAAACTATATAAATTATTTGTTCAATTAGCCTGTTTTAATAAAGTTTGCTTGTCAGTAATTATGGCAAGGCAGACAAAAGTCACCCATAATCTCAGTATTCTAAACCTAAATGAAGGCAATCCACCATATTCAACTATGGTTTTTCTATGAGATTTGAAATGAGTTTGTCCATTGTACAGTTTTTCCACCATGATTCATCAAATTTTATTGTTTTTTTTTTTTCTGGTGCTCAATTTCAATTCAAAGAATGTCAAACATGAAATTTCTTCTTTTAAGTTGTTTTTATTACCTTTTTTATGAAAGAGAGAGAGAGAGGGAGAGAGAGAGAATTGACATGCCAGGGCCTTTAGCTACTGCATTCAGATGCCAGACACGTGTGCTACCTTGTACACAACGTGCACTTCCATCAGCTTTGTGTCTAGCTTATATGAGACCTGAAGAGTTGAACACAGGTCCTTAGCTTTTGAAGGCAAGTTCCTTAACCACTAAGCCATCTCTAGAGCCCGAAATTTCTTTTTGAAAAGTGCTACCACAATATAACCTAATTTTAAAGTTCAAAACAAATTCCTTTTTAGAATATTTAAAATATTGATTTGCTTTAATTAATAACAGTATGAGTGTTTTCCAACCTTCCCTATAAATAGGAAAACACATTTGAGTAGGGGAACATAAATACATATACATATACATATGCAACAAGTAGTTATACCTTATGCTACTGATCATCCTCCAATCATGTGTATGGTAAATATGTCTTTGACTATAATTTTAATCCTTTTGACAAAAAAGGAAACAATAAGCAGAACCACTCAAGGGGCTGGGGAGATTGCTCAGTGGTTAAAGGTGCTTGTTTGTAAATACAGGTAGCTCAGGTTTATTCTGCAGTACCTACATAAAGGCAGATGCACAAAGTGGATCATGCATCTGGAGTTTGTTTCCAGTGGCAAAAATACCTGGCTTACCCATATTCTTTCTTTCTCACACTCCCTCTCTCTCTCTTTCCCTCTCTCTTTCTGCCTCTTTATTTCTGTTTGAAATAAATTAAAATATTTATTAATAATGGACTATTCTAGTTTGCACTAGGAAGGTGGCCAAAGGCAATAGAAAAAAGGGTAGTACTTGACAGAGTGTGAATTTACATGATTTATATATAATACATGCATATAGGAAATATAGCTTTGAACCCCATTAATATGCACAATTAATATGTGTTAACAATCATGAGTAGCTGAATTTAATTATGAGAAGACACATTGAAAATCTAATTATGAGGGCACATGGTTGAAAAATATAAAAAAAAATGAAAGAATTGATATATTCTCAAGTTTCATAAATTACAAATTGAATATAAGATCAGAAAATGTGATACGGATGACTGGTCATAATAAAGCTTCTAACTAAGAAGATAGACTTTAAATGGAAAATAAGAAATTGGCAAGTGGAATAGTGATTAAAGGTAGAAAATGGCTGGAATGTGGCTATCATCCACAATGAGCTTTTGATCAGAGAGACCTACAAGATTTCCTAAAAGAAAGACAGATTTCTGTCAGAGTACTTGAAGACCCACAAAAGGTTAGTGGTAAGACCCTACTGCTGAAGACACCTTATATGGTTGACACGTAAAATGGAATGGCATGGCTGGAAGTTAGAAGAGAGTCAGTCCCCAGACAGTCAGCGTGTCTAGTGCCAGAAGGTGCTACATGGGCAACTGGGGGAAAATGACCAATATCTGTCCAAGCAACTCATGCTCTAACCTACTTAGCAGAAAATAACCTGTTGTGATGCCCACACAAGTGCAATAGTGGCGCACAGTCATGGTGGGGAACCACCTGCTCTTGATTTGGCTAACTGATCCCCTCACTGGTATGGGACCCATAGCTGGAGCTGGGAAACAAGTCAGAACCATATCCAAACATAAGCCCACTCTCCATTATCAAGCTACCATCAATCATGGGCTACAAGAGGGCCTTCACCTAGTAAATTCTCCATAAAAAAGTAAGGGTTATCTCATTTGTCCTGGTGCTAACTTACTCTCCATTGGAGAATCTGCTTCTCTTTTTCAGATAGATGTAGATCCTAAGGAGAGAGCCACCCATCATACCTCAAATGGGCCCCAGCTGAAATTAAGAACAATTGGTGAAACAAGCAAGGGTGCTGTATTCCTGGTGAACTGGATACCAGCACAAGGGGGAAGGAGATCAACACAGAGAAAAATCAACTCCTACCAAATCAGAGAGCCAGAGCCTCAGAGGCCCCTCAACACCTCATCACTGAAGCAGACCAAAAATGAACCCAACATGGCTCAGGGAAATTTTGCGGAAGAGGGGGCAGAAAGAATGTCAGAGCCACATGTTGGTCATGATATGCAGAGACATTTATCTTACCCATAACTGTGGGCTAACTCCACAGTGCATGACCCATATACCTCAACAAGAAGGGCCAAGGGGAGGGGGTAGGTAATGGATTTGCCTAATAATGGTACCAAACTGACTGTATTTGCTGAATACAAAACTAATTAATAAGAAATTTTTTTAAAAAGAAATATGGCTGGAGAATTTGCTCAGCAGTTGTGTGTGCCTGCAATGCCTAATAACCTGGGTTCCATTCCCTAGTACCAACATAAAGCAAGATGCACAATGGTGCATGCAGCTTAAGTTCATTTGTAGTGACTGGACAGAATGGGAGGCTTGGCTTGCCCATTCCCCCTCCTCTCTATCTTTCTTTCAATGCTAGCAAATAAATGGTAGAAATATGATAGGTGTTGTATTTACTTTTTCTTTGGAACAAACCCTCTACCAGAATCAGTTTATGGGAGTACAGAGTTTATTTCTGGCTTACAAAATCCGGGGGAAACACTATAAATAGTGGAAGCAGTAGGCTTCCTTGCATAGATGCAGAGCAAAGAGGCACCACTAAACAGCCTGCAAACACCAACATCCAGCAAATGCCATTAGCCAGAGCTCAAACTGCTCTTAAGAGCACATCTAGTAGGGCTGGACTAAGACATCCACACCGAGTGACACGTCTTCCAGCAGGGCTGCTGTAGAGTCAAATTGAAAGCTCAGTCTTAATTGGATCAGCCTGTGCTGCTGAAAAACCTGATAGGCAACTCAAGACCTGGACTATAGGGAGGGAAGGGCTTGGGGAGAGGAGAGGAGTAGTGGGAGAAAACATAAAACTGAAGCCAAAATGAACTGGTACCATAGAAACCTTTATTCTTGAAGACAGATTAAAAGGTTGAAGCCTCAACAGGAGCCCCAGTTAAAGGATGTGTTTACCACCTAGAATGAGCTATTGAACAGAGACCTACAAGGCACCTAAAATGAGACAGACTTCTGTGAAAGCACTTGATTACCCACATGAGGTAAATGATAAGACCCTACTGCTGAAGACACCATAGCTATTGGTATGAAAGATGGAGAGACCTGACGGCTATCCAGAAGACAGCCAGACACCAGAATACTGGGGAAATGTGACCAACAAATGTCCAAGCAACCCTGAGTCTAAGCTACTACACCCTGGTATGATGTACACACAGCCTTGGTGGGTAACCAGTAGCTTTCTGATTGTCTAAGAAATTTGCTCAGTCGAAAGAAGCCGATACTTGGAACTGGGAAGCAGGTCAAAATGCCATACAAATTGTGCCAAAACTGGTTCTAACACACACACACACACACACACACACACACACACACACACACACACGCACACACAATATATCCATTTGGATCCTCTGTGATATTTTCCTATACAATATTCTCCAATACATACTTTTAACAGATTATTTAATTACCTACTATGTTGCATTGTTGCATGCTCTATGGAAGTTTAAATGCAATTCCCCCCCCCCCCAAACTTTTGTGTTCGCTAATTAATTCCCATTTGGTAACACTGTTTGGGAAGGTTTTAGAACCTTTATGATGTGAATCATTGCTCTAGGAAGTGTATCACTGAAGGTTGGCCCTGAGTGCCTTTAGCTTGGCCCAACTGGCCCCCTCTCTCTACTTCCTCCTTAATGACATGATGATGTGACACTGTTTCTTGCTCCTGCCATGATGGATTTTACCATCTGCAACTGTAAGCTGCAATAACTGCTTTCCTCCTCTGAGCTGCTTCTGCTTGGGTACTTTGTCCCAGCATTAAAAAATAACTTATATAAGCTTCATGCTATACAACATATACACAGAGATGTATCCCTAGTTTAAAATTAAAAATAAGCCTTAGAAGATAGTTCAGTCAGTGAAACGCTTACCATGCAAACATAAGTACCTGAGTTTGGCTCTCAGGAATCTGTATAAAAATCCACTTTTCACTTATTTTTATTTTCCTTCAAATTTTATGTAATAGATATTTCTATTATATGTGATTTACTATTGAGAAATCTCTCCTCCCAGTGGTCCCTGGGTCTGCAGAGGTGGTGTGTGAAGCTGAGCCAGCCGTGACCTACTTGGTCTTGCCTAAGTGTGTGACTGTGCACCAAAGACAAACTGCATTCCCTTAAGTCTGCAAAAATGACAATATTACTTTTAATTTTTAACACTTAAAATGTATGACATATCATTAAAAATTAGTCTCTACCTAATTTCTCATTGCTAACATATTTCTGAGTTTCATACTACATTAGTAAGAATAATTTTGAAAGTGGGGGATGAAAATTAAACTTTTCTTCTCTAGTAGAGCTCTTAACTAAGTTTTGGAGGCCACTTATTCATTAATGATGTACTCTTGTCCATGATGATATATAATAAGAAATCATTGGCATTGACAACACTCCATTGAGTAATTTGAAGCTGTTGTTTCTGGGTTGGGCTGATGTGATTAATTAACCCATCAGCAAGCTCAGCTATCTGATGAAGAATAGGAGCTGTGTAGCACTGAATCTCAAGGAGAACTTGAACTTTTTGAGGATCTTGAACTAAAATTTCTTCTCAGAAAAGTGGCCTAATTGAATTTCAATGAAATAGAAGTCAATGCTTTCTAAACGTTTCAATTTTAAATCTCTGAAAGTAGAATTCTCATAATTTTAATACTTTCTTCTTAAGTATTACAAGTATATATTGAAAGATGTACCTTGAAATCTTCATACCTCCAAATTATCCCATGTATAATAAAAATGTTTGTTTTATTTAAAATTGATTTTACTGATCAGAATCACTGTATTTATTTCAGTAGACAAGTTTTATTTTATAAAATGTATATTGGAAAAGTCATTAACTTAGAAGCTAATTTATCAGTTTTGATGCTAATATGTGTACATAATCTCACATTAAAGTTGTAGCCATTTCTCTTTTCCACATATACTAAATGAAGACTGACAATATATACTTGAACATTTCAGAAGATAAAATTAGCCGTAAGGGATATGCAAATTAAAACCTGACATTTCATCCATTAGAATAGCTATTGTTAAAAAAATACACACTGGTGAAAATAATTCTGCTGAGGATGTGGAAAGAAAAAAAAAAACTTTCTTACACACTGTGGGTGGGATATGAATTAGTACAATTATGCAGCACATAATGGATTTTCACCAAAAACTAAAAACACAGCCATGTGTTATAATTTGCTTGTAACCCCTTCACTAAGAAAATAGGTGAAAGAATCACCCTGAGTTTGAGGCCAGCTCAGGGGATACTTAGTTCCAGATTAGCCTGGGGTAGTGGGACCCTACCTCAAACACAAAATGAAACAAAAAGACATAGGCAGGGCCTTGGGTTAAAGCAAATGTAAGCTGTCTGACAAGAAGGCCCCAGGCTAAGGAGAGGTTGCAGCCGTCATATCTCCGGACCAGACCTGCAGGGGAGCTCCTCCCCCTACTCTTGGGGGGGTTGCAGTGATCCAGGATCCTCCCCCCATTCCTGGGGGTCGCAGTAAGCCTGGACCCCCAGATAAAATCTCAGACCCCGAGATCAGCAGGAAGTAAGGCCCTTCACGCTCTAAGCACGGGATACCTGGACATTCAGGTAAGATTTAGGCTTTGCCCATAATCCTGTGGCCTTTGGCCAGTTGCCTTGGAAACTCCTTATAATGTATGAGATAGCACCTTTGCATACCTTCCCTTTGCCATTTTCTACTTGCTGGAATTAATGCCCCCATATTAGGCAAAGGCTAGCAACCTTTAAACCCACCAGTCCCCTTAGGGTCCTCTTCCCCCCTTCAACTGTATAAAGCCCACTTCCCTGAAAATAAACAAGAGCTGTTCACCCAAACTGACTCCCAGAAGTGATTCTTTCTCTCGTCATGAGCCAGCACAACCTTGGTCTCGAAGGTTGCCTGGGACGCCTTCGGGGGAACCATGGTGGGCCCGGAGGACCCAGGAACCCACAAAAAGTCACCAAAAATACCTAAACTCAGATCTATCATATAACTCCTATACCCAATACTGTCTGTACACAAATAGAAAATGAGATCTTCATACCAAAGCGAGACATGTATGTCCATGTTCATCACAACACAACTCACAATAGTTTAGATAAATGATCAAGTCAACCTAGATTCTGATCAATGGATGGGTTGGAAAATATGGTATATACACATTGGAACATTATTCATCCATAAAGAAACATTAAATTCTGACATTTACATCAAAATGGAGTGAAAGAGGGCTTTTTTATATGAAAAATTTCAGACCTAGAAAAATAAGTAGGGAAAATAAATGCTTTGGTGTTAACTTTTCCTGGGGAGACATGAGCAAACATCTATGCACCTCAGATGTGACACCAAAGTAAGGATTCTGCCCTAGTCTAGCTTAGTGAGCTAGTGAGTTTATCAGGGTTACATACAAGAGTATGCATGAGACGATACTTAAAGAACTATGGATGACTCAAAGGCAGCTGAATCCCTGGAGGTCAGTCCAAAACTAGCAGAAAGCTCTGCTGGTAGGAAAGTATCTCCTCCCAATCATTTCTTATTCTGTAAATAACCTATGGGAGAAGCCTTGTGAGCCATGGAAGTATCAGGAGCTTCCTCAAACTTGTGATGTGTCTTCATCCTGACTGCTATTTATTTCCTGAGCCTTGAGGAACTTCCCATCCATTGAGAACTTTCCATGTCTTAATGAACCTATGTGCCAGTTTAAAACTTCCTAAGGAGCCTCATTCCAGGACGGAATGGTTCAATTTGGAAGAAATTGCTATACGACACAGCACAAGCATATTATCTCTCATGCATGCAAATAAAATGAAAAAGTTGACATGAATATAGGATACTGATTTCTAGAGGTTGGAAGAAGTGGAGCATAAATGGGGGCTAAATTGGATCTGTGAGTGCTACAAACATGTACTGAATTATCACACTGAGGGGCTTGGAAGATGGATCCATAGTTAAAGGAGCTTTCTTACAAAACCTACCAGCTATATAAATCCCCAAAGAACAGCCATTCATTTTCAGTGGTGAGACCATGGCATGCCCATACCTACACACATGTGTACATACATTTAAAAAAGAATAAGGAAGTATCATACTGAGGCCCATATGTGTGTGTGTGTGTGTGTGTAAATATATGTGTGTGTGTGTGTGTGTGTGATAGTTAAGGTGTTGTCAACATGATCTGTTTAGTAATCCGCAGGTTGCTTCTAGGAAGGATCCACATAAGGAGGAAGTCTTTCCCCCAGGGTGAGCCCTTCCCCCAGAGTGGGCAGCCCCGCTCAGAGGGGGACTTGATATAAGGAAGCTCTGGGTAAAAAGAGTTCCTTCCTTCTTTCCTTCCTTCCACTTAGGTGCCGGAGCTGCTCGCTACCTTCCAGCGTGGATTGAAGACCAGCATGGACTGAAGACCAGCATCAACTGAAGACCCTCGTGAACCGAAACCCAGCAGCTCCTCAGGAAGCCTCCAGGCTTTCCAGGACCATCTGCAGTGCCAGGTCGGGACTGCTGAGGCATCTGGCCACGAGGACTGAGCAACTACCAGGTTCCGTGATTCTCGGGCCTGCAACTGCTATTGCTTATCCAATAAATCCCCTTTTAAAAATAACTCATTCTAGCAGTTCTGTTCCTCTAGAGAACCCTGTCTAATACAGTGTGTGCATTACATGTTAGTTAAAAATAAAATAAAATATTCCTTTCTTAAAGAATTTATTTTCCTTTTTACAGATCAGTTGTTGAAAGCATATTAGACATACGAGGTAACAATACATTTTCTGTCACATCTGTATAGTTTAAAAAATGTAAACATTATAAACCATTACTTTGTTTACTACTCTTTCCACCATTGTAGAAAAATGCCTTTTTAAAGGTTTTTTTAAAATTTATTTATTTTTATATATTTATTTAAGAGTGACAGACACAGAGAGAAAGAGGGAGAGAGAGAGAGAGAGAGACAGAGAGAGAGAGAGAGAGAGACAGAGAGAGAGAGAGAGAGAGACAGAGAGAGAATGGGCCTGCCAGGGCCTCCAGCCACTGCAAAGCAACTCCAGACACGTGCGCCCCCTTGTGCATCTGGCTAACATGGGTCTGTTATGCCCATTTCTCGGCACCCTCAGTGACCACCAAGGAGAACCAAACACATATGGAAGGGTAAGCAGCTTTTATTTTGGGCTTAAGCTCGGTCTCTTGACTTCACCAACCAGTGGATCCATACAAGAGCCCCGAGTATCGAGTATCGGGAGGGTAGGGTTTTTATAGGGATTTGAACATAGAAGAAGGGGATGGGTACATGATTGGTTGATTTAAACAGTAACTGCACTTGTACTCTTCTGATTGGCTTGGGATTTTGGCCGGCAAAGTTGGGGGCAGGAGCTAGGGAACTCCAGGCAGAAGAGATAATCTCCATTGTAATTGGCTAAGCAAGCAGAGGTAACATTTGTTATGGTTTAGCTTGGCTGGGGCAGAAGGGCAGAAGGGACAGGTCTCAGGCATGTCCTGGGCATGTCTAGGGGTGACTTAGGCCCTTGGGCGGATATCTTTCCTGACCATATGTCAGGGCAGTTGCCTTCTGCTTAAGCGGGAACCTGAAAATTAAGTCTAGCCAGGCCAGCGCCCTACTGAATCCCTTCATGGTGTCAGTTTAGTTTCTGGGTCTTTCAGGTCCTGGGGAATCGAGCCTTGAACCAGGGTCCTTAGGCTTCACAGGCAAGCGCTTGACTGCTAAGCCATCTCTCCAGCCCAGAAAAAATATTTTAAAAGAAAAATGTCAATCAAAATATAACCCTGAGATTTTCTTTTTATTTTGAGAGAGAGTGAGAGACGGAAAGAGAGAGAATGGGCATGCCAAGGCCTTCAGCCACTGCAAACGAATTCTAGATGTGTGTGTCCCCTTGTGTGCATGTGTGATATTGCTTGCTTGAGTCTTTGTGTGTCTGGCTTACACGGGAACTGGAGATTCAAACATTAGTTCTTAGACTTAGCAGCCAAGCACTTTAATTGCTAAGTCATCTCTCCAGCCCACCCCTGAAATTTTAAAATGAAATAAATTGCCAATAAAACTTCAATCAGAACCTATATGTCTCAAAATAACAATTCAACTCATGGATACACATTGGATAAGCAAGATACATTCTAAACTCCAAAGACATTGTTTGCATTCATATGCACAAAAATCACCATTATTTTTGTTTTAATGAATGACTTAGAGCAATATACTCAAAGAATATATACTTAAACCAATGTGCAAAGTACAATCCTCTTTTTATTTGAATACATTCATCATGTATGCTAAAGGGACATAGGCTCTAAGAAAGACAGATATTTAAAATGCATTTTTTGCTGAATTTATAATGAATACTTGCCTTTGTTATTAAAGAAGATAAATTAAGTTGTATTTGATAATTAAAAATAAGATTATGTATTGTTCTTATTTTATCAGCAATATTTCTCCTTGGTTTCAAATATGTGTACATTTTTTCATGGGAATTAGGTAAAAGAAAACAGTTTTCAGTGCTGGAAATGTAGATTAGTTGGTAGAATGCTCGGCTAGCATGCACCAAGCATTGTGTTTGATCCCTAACACATCTTAAAACAGGGTACAAATACAGATTTGTTATCCCAGCAGTCCAATGGAAGAAGGAGGGAGATCAGAAGTTCAAGGTCATCCTCAGCTATGTACTGAGTTCAAGGTTATCCTGGGCTCCGTGAAAAACTGTCAAAAATAGCTTTAATATATTTGAGAACAAAACACATTTTGCTATAATTTTATTTTAAGATAAAAAGTGAAGTTTTATTCTATATGTACAGTAGGCACCATGATTGTAATCTAATTGTTGGCCAACTGATTTTTTCAGATTTAGGAATTTATAAGAAGGGAATCCAGTAAAATTGTTAATATACTTGTACATGTTACTTAGAAGACAAAATGGCATGTAAAGTGAATGGTGTGTGTGTGTATGTGTGTGTGTGTGTGTGTGTGAGAGAGAGAGAGAGAGAGAGAGAAAGAAAGAGAGAGAGAGAGTGTGTGTGTGTGTGTGTGTGTGATGTTTGCGTTCATTTTGGCACATTTTTCTTCTCAAAAGCAAGAACTAGAAAGAAGTATGAAAAGTAATTGGAAATAATCATGAGTTTATAATCTAAATGAGTCCCAAACAATAACATAGTGGATGAAAATGCATAAAAGATGAAGCATAGAATATAATCATAGGATTTCCTTTTCTTGTTCATTTTTATTTATTTATTTGAGAATAACAGAGAAAGAGGGAGAGAGAGAGAGAGAGAGAGAGAGAGAGAGAAAGAGAGAGAGAGAATGGGCGTGCCAGGGCTTCCAGCCACTTCAAATGAACTCCAGACGTGTGCGCCCCCTTGTACATCTGGCAAACGTGGGTCCTGGAGAATGGAGCCTCGAACCGGAGTCCTTAGGCTTCACAGGCAAGCACTTAACCGCTAAGCCATCTCTCCAGCCCAGGATTTCCTTTTCTTTCTTTTCTTTTCTTTTTTTTTTTTTTTTTGTTTTTCGAGATAGGGTCTCACTCTAACCCTGGCTGATCTGGAATTCACTATGGAGTCTCAGGGTGGCCTCGAACTCACGGCGATCCTCCTACCTCTGCCTCCCGAGTGCTGGGATTAAAGGCGTGCGCCACAATGCCCAGCTAGGATTTCCTTTTCTTGATGACACCCTTTAAGGGTGAATAAACATGAGAAAACCTGAGTATGCAAAATTGGCCAGTTTTCCCACAAAAAACTTTACAAGAAAGTTATGTTTTGTACTGACAGTTGGAATATAATTTTTCAAGTTTAGTTAAGAAATCCAGTGATCATTTGCTACATTTGGTTTTTTGCCCATTACTCACACACTTCCCATCTTAAGTGTCTTGATGACCTTTCTTCTGAATTATAAGTATTCAACCCAAGACAAATGAACCACCCGTTAGGAATGGCTAAATGTTCCTAATATTTCTGACTTCTCAAACTCCCATCTGTACATTTCTTTTTATTTGACAAGTGTATAAATCAAAATAAACCAAATAACATGGTGAAGACTTAATTTTGTCAGTGGTGTGTACACACACACACATGCACATAGAGATAGAAACATATTATTATATGTACAAACATATGTTTCTTTTAGAAAAGTACAAGTTTGATTTTGCCATTGCTTTATTTTTCATAACTATGAATAAGTGACAGGAACCCTTGAGAATGACATGTTTTTCTTCCAAAATATCAATGTACTTTGGCCTTCAAAGCGAAAATCAGCAGAATCAATATTTCCACTTTTACTCGTGTAATATTTAAATTATATGTGCTGTTTTAAGCACATCTGTAACTGTAGGAAGGCAAATCAATTAATCCATTTGGAAAGTTTGAATCCAGAAAGGTATTATGATCCTAGAATGGCTTATATTCTCCTCTATTTTAATAATTGTTAAAATATTTTATATTTCTATTTTTTATATATTTTTATATTTTAATGACAATTTTTTCTAATCTTCTCATGTCTTTCTATTTTCCATGTTCCCAGACTATGAGCTACATGAAGGGCCTGTATCTCCTTTGCTATTGTTTAACTAGATCTGCTATATAAATAAAGTAGAAAGGCAGCACAAAACACTTTCAATGATGTTTGACGACATACTTTACTACAAATTATATATTTCTATAACTATTTGTTGTCACAATAACCCAACAAAAACGTCACTATTTATTTTATTAGAGACTTGTAAAGAACCAAATTTTATCTTTTCAAATTTCATGTATTCAGTTACAAATAAATATTGACTCAGTGAATCTAGAGAGGGAACAGACATGAATATCATGGGTAGAGTAACACTGCTTTCTAGGAAAAAGATATTTTGTAGCTGAAAACATTATTTCACCATTTGAGTTAAATCTGTTTTATAGTTTATATGAAGCAAATACTGATTTATGAATTATATTCTTTAGCTAGAGGTATATATTTTTAAGTTGAACAATGTCTTGCAAGTATTTTCTACATCCTGAGCTAGTGGGCTCATTGTCACTCTTCAATTGCCTGGGAACTGATCATGTTTTGAGACAATGAATTGCACATATGCCAAAGGTAGAATATCAGAACACTTAAGGTGATCTGACTTGTTTACCCAACATATTCATTCTTGGGATTCTGGGATCAATGGTCTACAAGGACCTGTAGAAGATCAAATATCATTAAAACAGTTTTTCCTCATTATTGATTACATGTTTCCCTGCTCACTGCACTATAGCCATAATGGATATCCTTAATATCTCAAGGAATTCAGTCACATTTCATGAATCTTCACAAGGACTTGAATAACCTTCCCTTGATTACTCGAAGACTGACTTACAATAAGTTTTTTTCCTAAATTATACCTTCCCAAACATCCTTACTCTGAAGGTATAATTCAAAGTATTAACCTATCCCTAATCATTTCTGCTATGAATTTTTATCTATAGTGAACTGTCATTGCTTATTACTAACAGAGCTAAATATAATGCCACATAAATTAGATACTTAACAAAATGGTGAGTGACTTGTGCTTTAAATATAGGAAATGAAGGAAACGAAGCAAAATTCAAGAAATAGGGACTGGGGAGATGGCTCAATGGATAAGAGGAACCAGTAAAAAGCCAAGCAAGGCCATTCATGCTTGTAACCCCAATGCTTCTCGGGATAGAGACAGACTTACTGGAGCTTACTGGTCAGAAATTAAGACCAAAAGTGGCAGCTCCAGATTCAGTGAGAAGAATGTGTTTCAAAGATATAAAGGTTAAGACCAACACAGGACATCCATCATTTTACTCTGGCCTCCCAAACTGTGTGCAAAGGACATATGAATCTGTGCATATACATCTACCAAGTACGCATATATACACCATATATACAAACAATAAAAATAAAGAAAAATGTAAAAATAATCAGGAACTATTTAGTTAACACAGCTAATAAAATGTAAAATAACAATCAGGAATTCATTTTCTTTTAAAAATATTTTATTTATTTATTTATTTATTTATTTATTTATTTATTTATTTATGAGAGAGAGAATGAATATGGGCATACCAGAGCCTCCCCTAGCTACTGCAAATGAACTCCAGATGTATACACCACTTTGAGCATCTGGCTTAGGTAGGTACTGAGGAACTGAACCTGGTCCTTAGGCTTTGAAGTCAAGTGCCTTAATCACTAAGCCATCACTCCAGCCCCAGAAAGTTATTTTCGCATGGCTCTAAATATGATTCTTAAGCAAAAATACACTAAATGTAGGACACACTTTAAGTTGGGTTTTAAGAAAGTATATCAGAATTTGCTTGAAAAAGTGACAAGGCAGGGTAAGTGAATGGCTGAGGAACTGGGACACCAGGGGTTTATTCTGGATTCAGTCAGAAAGATAGAAAGTGGGAAGGTCCATTAATATTACTGGAGTAAGGATCAGAGTCTATGACCTGGCTGCTTAAACATCAGGTTTTGCCATCTGTCCTCAAAAAGTCAATTTAGCTGGGTGTGGTGGCATACACCTTTAATCCCAGCACTTGGGAGACATAAATAGGAGGATTTCCTTGAGTTCAAGGCCAAACTGAGACTATATAGTGAATTCCAGGTCAGCCTGAACTAAAGTGAGACACTACTTTGAAAAGCCAAAAAAAAAAAAAAAAAAAGGTCAGTTTAGGGCTGGAGAGATAGCTTGCCTGCGAAGTCTAAGGACCTAGGTTCAATTCCGCAGCACTCACATAAACCAGATGCATAAGGTGGCACATGCATCTGGAGTTCGTTTGCAGTGGCTGGAGGCCCTGGAAAGTCCATTCTCTCTCTCTCTCTCTCTCTCTCTCTCTCTTTCTCTCTTTCTCTCTCTCTCTCCCTCTGTCTTTATCTCTCAAAGAAATAGATAAATTATTCAAGAAAACAGAAAAATAATTAAAGAGACAAAATTATAGAATTAAGCAGAAAAAATAGGCTTATTCAATGTGACCATATTGTGAAGAGAAGCAAAGATATTAAGATACCCTCTTCGCACCCCAAGTCCATATGTCAGGGCAGAAGGTGTGGGTGAAATTCTAAGGTCCGTGGTATGCATAGCTAAGCAGTCTTGGTCAAGATGGTGTCCTGCCCATCATTGTCTTGGGTCCAGTGTCTTCTGTAAGGTAGTCTGACAAGTTGCCAGCCATGCATGAAATACTTCTATATAAATTTGCCTTCTAACTGGCACCATGCTTAGGCCTTTTCTTATAGCATTTGCTTCCTAGAGAAATTCCAACTTCTTGGAATTTTTTTGTTCCAATAGTTTGATTGAAAGACAAAGGTAATGACACAAATATGTCTTTAGAATGTTCCTTCCAGCCAGACTGGATACACTAACAAATAAAAGTATATAAATAAAAATATTTTTATAATAAGAGGGAGAGATAATAAATTATTATATTTTAAAGTGAAAAATCATTGCATTCTGACTACTTTTACAGGTATACATAGTACATTTTTTTTTACCATTAACGACAAGAAAATCCACAACTTTCAGAGTAAGTTCTTTGAAGAAAATCATGAAATTAACAGCCTAGATTCATAACAGATTGATGTTAATAGGCCCTTCTATATGCTAAATCATTTCTTTAATCTTTCCTCATTCTACAGGGCAAGACTGACACAGGGAAGAGAAATAAAAATGCTAGTAACTAATTTATAATACTATGTAATCATTTGGCAAGATAAATTCAGTTTTCACAAATGAATGATACTTTGCATACACAATAGACTTCTTAAAGGAATGATTAAGTGTATGGCTTATTAATAGATTGTAGGAAAGAAAAATCTTTTTTATAAAAAAAATTATTTTATCTATTACAATTATAATCTTTTATTCATTTTTATTTAGATGAACACAGTTGTGAATGTGAGATTATGTGTCTTGTTAAGTTATTAAACAAGCTTAATGAACAGTCAATTTTCCACAATAAAAGAAATATACTATAACTCATTTCGTATAATGTCATGTGTGAATTATCCTTCCCATGGATAATTATTTACATTTCAGTAACTAAATATATTCTCCTCCAAATGTGGACTTAGACAAGGATCTGGGAACTATTGGTTAGGCTCTTAATTTTCATTACTTACTAATAGCAATTCAACTAATATTATACACAAAGAATCTAACATGTAAACTTACTGGAATCTTTTATTTAGATATAACAAATTCTATCAGTCTCTGAGGTGTTTCTTGCAAGAGCTGGGACCATATTCTTTTTTTTTTTTTTTTGACAATTTGAAGGTACAGCATTTATACTCATCATAAAACAGATGGAAACCATTTATTTATATAAAAAGCATAACACTTTTTAAAGACAATCCTATTTTCTCAGTTATTATGTATTATCTCTTTAGAAGACAAAAGTAGCCTGGAAGAGGACCATAAATGACAGACTATCTCTCAATTTGCACTTAACCTGATTAAATAAGAACACAGTTAGTGTTTACCCATTCCCAGTAGCCTTATTGGAGCTAATACAACAGATGTTTTGTCACCCTGCTAGTCACATGATTGCTTTTCATTCTGGTGAACATATTTCGGAAGCAAGCTAATGAGGCGATCTGCAACAAACACACTTAGTCCCCTTTGGCTGATATTTTGTGGCTGATGTCATTTATCCTTCATTGTTAATTAAATGAACATAAGCAGCAATTACTTTCCCCATATAGTATGTTTAGAAATAAAGCTGTGTAATGTGGTGTATATATTTGCTTTTTTTTGAATTGTTCAAGTTCAAGTGATGAACTTTAAGACTTTTTAAACAAGGGAAAAGACATTTACAAAGACCTAAATTCATTAAGAGATGAAAAGTGTAACAAGGGTTATGTTTTTTTATGGAAGCCCCTCTCCATTTATATAATATGAGCATTTTAGTTAATTTTGGGGTTTATGAACCAACATATCTTTTTGAGCATACTAATGATCAAATATGGTCAGAATTATGTATATAACTAGTAGCTACACATGCTTATCTGAAGATATGAAAGTGCTGTTTATTCTTGGGTTTATTGCTAACCTATGTCATAGAAGAGAAACTGCAGCCTCAGGTGATACTAGACACTTTCTCTGAATGAATGAGTTTTTCCTAACGATATCTAGTGCAGAATAATTAGTGTCCATGGAGTTAATCATTTAGTAAAAATTATCTGCTTAAGCCAGGTGTGGTGGCACATGCCTTTAATCTCACTATTTGAGAGGCAGAGGTAGGAGAATCGCATGAGTTTGAGGCCACCCTGAGACTACATAGTGAAATCCATGTCGGCCTGGGCCAGAGTGAGACCCTACCTGGAAAAAACAACAACAACAAAAATCTATGTAATATTTATTTCACTTTTTTAATAAAGTTAATTGTAATTGGTTTTTAAAATTTATCTTTGAATATGCACAGTTTTGCCTTTAAGATAACCCATAGATATAGTATTATTAATCTTCTATATCCCCTAACTTTGTGTTTCTCACAGGATTAGTTCACAAGTGCCTCAATGGTAATCTGAAAGAGAGATGGATGAGAACACAGAGTATTCTTGGAGATAATAAACAGACAAAACTTGATAAAGGCTTCATTTGAAGGAGTTTTTAAAATGCTTTCTAATATTTTATTTTTAATGTGCCAACATAAAGGTCAAACAGTACTTGGAAATGACAATATTTTAATTATGTGATATTCAGTGCTTTTTGTGGTGGAGATGCCTTCTATGTAAAGATATTTGAACACAACAAACAAACCAATACTTTATATTAGCTGGGCCAATTATCTCCATTTTACTATAATCTCAAATCAGCATAATATGTGCTTTGCATTTGCTTCTCTAAAACTGACCTTGATGAACAGTAGGCAAGTTTGGTAGGAAGAATAATCTAGTATAATGAAATAGTTATGCCTTGTTGCATTTGCTCATAACTTATAGTTGTCACTTCAGTATTATGGGGAGCATAAACAATATCATATCGGCTAACCAAGCATTCTCCCTTCTTTTTTTAAAGTATTAGAGTCTGGTCATAAGTTTCACTAGATCTTCTTTTTTTTTCTTTTTTTTTCTTGCATTTTATTTTATGATTTATATGAATACATTTAATTCTAAAAGAGAATTTAAAATAAATTTAAAATAAATAGAGGGCTAAGGAGGCAAATCAATTTCATTTAATTCATACAATTTATTTTGTAATATAATATCAATAAATTACTATGTATCTGTCTGCATTTCAGGCTTTACGACAATTGTATATTCAATGTCAGGATTTTTTTTTTTTGTTGTTTTTTTGAGGAAGGGGCTCACTCTAGCTCAGGCTGACCTGGAATTCACTATGTAGTCTCAGAGTGGTCTTGAAGTCACTGTGGTCCTCCTACCTCTGCCTCCCAAGTGCTGGGATTAAAGGCATCCACCACCACACACAGCTTCAATGACAGCTTTTTGCAAAAAATTAAAATATGGTATTGCTGCATTCAGGTTTGCATTGCTGGAAGAAATCACCAGACCAAGAGTAACTTGTGGGGGAAAAAAAGGTTTATTTTGGCTTACAGCCTCGAGGTGTGTCGCTACCCTTCCTGTCCAGCAGAATAAGGCAACGGCAATCGGAACCCTTCTCGAAGCAGTTTATTCAGGAATCCTTGACATCTGGGTGTGGGGCCCTGATAACAAGCCCTCCTCCCTTTAAATAGCCAGCCTGACCTAATCAGCAGCTGCCACGTGGGCGTAAGCAACAGGGCGCAGCCAACCACCTGATGGTGATCTAATCATACGTAGCGCTGTACATGCGCACTTTGCAGTGTGTACGAAGGGGAAGCAGGAAGTGATGCTTAGTCATGATACTTGGCAGCCAGCCCAGGTGCCATCTTGTAATGGCCGCCATACTCGCGGAGACTTGGCAGGAAGCCCGGGCGGCCTTGGGGCAGCGACCTTGGCAGGAAGCCCACGGCGCCCTTGGCAGGAAGCCCGGGTGGCCATCCACACCCGCTCTCCACATATCCCCCTTCTTTACTAAAAGTGGCAAAGAGAATGCCTGTCTTAGGTTGTCCCAAGGACCAATACTCCTTACCCGTCTTTGGGCGACAAACAGCTCGATGTTTGCCCCCTGTCTTAGGTCGGTAGTATCCTTACCCGTCATTGGGCGACAAACAGCTCGAGGTTTGTTCCCTGTCTTAGGTTGGTAGTATGGTCAAGGGATTTTACCCGTCACTGGCTACTTCTCTAGCATGCCGAGCCACACCTGCAAGGCTTGTACTAAATGCGCTCGATCTTGTATATGCTTTGCCCACATGTTGCACAAACACCACAGCATGAAGCCACTAATCAGAAGTAAGCAAAAGGCCATAGTCCCTATGCCCACCCATTCCTACAAGGTGAATCCAAGTAGACAATCCTGCAGCAAGGGACACATCCACTCTGGCAGAGTTGATGTGGATGATGGACAATTGCAGGTCTCTCACGAGCACATCATTCACGGGACCAATTGCCTGTAAGATAACTGGAAAGAACTCAAGACAAATTAGCCAAATTGTTATGTCAAAGTCGAAGGAAGCCAAGTACGAGTGCGGAGGTGAAGGCCACGAGCTTCATCACGGATATTTGCAATTCGTTGAAGTAAGAACCGTAAGAGAGCAGGTAATAAGCACATAAGGATTACAAAACAAACCCCAAATGTGATGAAATGTCCAATCCAGGCATGAAAAGATCCCCAATCAGGTATTGCTGACTTAAGAGCTGTAAGTAAATCATTAGCTGCCTGAGCAGCATCAAAATTAAGATGAGCATCTTGTATTGCCAAAACTTCTGAATGTAAATTAATTAAATCTAAAGAAATATTATCATGATGCCATATTCCTTCCAAATACATTTTTACCTTTTCCCAACTAGAATTAAATGTTTTAGGTGTAATACAAATCCATTGAAAATCAGCATGGCATTGTAACCTAGTTTTAACTTTGAATCCTTGTATTTCTTCCCCCAAAAATCCAACAGTGTCAAATAAAGCATCCAACTTTTCCTCTATCTTTCTATCAATACTTTCTTGTGTGCCCAATGTAATTGAAACATTTTTAGCTAAATTATTAACAAAATGCGCAGTATGAACTTCTTGTGTGAGTGCAACAGCAGCTGTAGTAATAGAAGCTAATAAAGTAATGAAGGCCACAATACCGGCAATGATCAATCCTACAACTCTTTTCTGTCTAGTCAAACTATTTTTAACTTCCTCTATAATTTGTAGTCCTTTCTCTGAATACCAAGGCTTAGTGAGCTTAACAGGTATCATAGCAAAAACAGGTTGTTTAACTATTATCATTGAGCTATTAAAAGAAGTAATACAGTTAGACAATGAGCAATTAGTACATGTGACATTAAATATACCCTCTGCAGCATTAATCCAAGTAACTTTAGTATTCCCAGACATTATAGTGTAGGGTGGTGTTATACAAGCCATAACAGTTCCTTTTGTAAGATAAACTCCGTCCATCCGGCTGACCGGGAGCACAGGGCGGCGGCCACGGAGGCCCTGGAGAAGATGATGGAACCTCTAATTTAATTGAATCCACTCTCTCCACTAACTTTTCCAGCTCTTCATCTGAGTCTTCCTCCTCTGAACTTTTCCCTTTCTCTGACTCTTGGGATCGCTCCTCTTTCAACTGTTCTAAAACTTCCTTTCCTCTTTCAATTTCTGCTGCGCACTTCCCTTCTCGATCAGTCAAACAAGAACGAACAAGTTTCCAGATAGACTTTATTCCTGGAAGAGTCAGTCCCTGATCTTGTGCAAAATCTATATCTCTCCCTAATTTATCCCAACCAGCAATAGTTAAATGTCCAGAAGCTACAAACCAAGGAGCAATCTCATCTACAGCTTCTATGAATCTCTGTATAGTGGCACTCTTCAGCCCTAGTCCTTTCGCCTTCAATAGATCTTTCAGTACAGATGCTGCAGTTCTACTAGAAGAAGTATTACCCATTTTATAATACTTATCACTTATTTTATATGCTTATCACTTATTTTATAATACTTATCACTTATTTTATAAATAGTTTCTCTTTACCGAGAACTTATATTTATCACTTATTTTATAGTACTTATTTCTTATTTTATAGGAAGGTTCTCCTTACTGAGAACTGAACTTATATAGAAGGTTCTCCTTACTGAGAACTGAACTTATATAGAAGGTTCTCCTTACTGAGAACTGAACTTATATAGAAGGTTCTCCTTACTGAGAACTGAACTTATATAGAAGGTTCTCCTTACTGAGAACTGAACTTATATAGAAGGTTCTCCTTACTGAGAACTGAACACTAAGTCCCAACTTACCTGGGAACTTACCAGCTAGCTGCAGTCTAGCTGCCCTGACTGCTCCGAGTTCTGAGTCCCTGTACGGGCCACCACTTGTCGCTACCCTTCCTGTCCAGCAGAATAAGGCAATGGCAATCGGAACCCTTCTCAAAGCAGTTTATTCAGGAATCCTTGACATCTGGGTGTGGGGCCCTGATAACAAGCCCTCCTCCCTTTAAATAGCCAGCCTGACCTAATCAGCAGCTGCCACGTGGGCATAAGCAACAGGGCGCAGCCAACCACCTGATGGTGATCTAATCATACGTAGCGCTGTACATGCGCACTTTGCAGTGTGTACGAAGGGGAAGCAGGAAGTGATGCTTAGTCATGATACTTGGCAGCCAGCCCAGGTGCCATCTTGTAATGGCCGCCATACTCGCGGAGACTTGGCAGGAAGCCCGGGCGGCCTTGGGGCAGCGACCTTGGCAGGAAGCCCACGGCGCCCTTGGCAGGAAGCCCGGGTGGCCATCCACACCCGCTCTCCACAGAGGTGAAGCTCCATGATGGCAGGGAAAACTGGTGGCATGAGCAGAGAGTGGACATCACCTCCTGTCCAACATCAGATGGACAAAAGTAACAGGAGAGTGTGCCAAACATTAGCAAGGGAAATTGGCTATAACACCCATAAGCCCACCCCTAACAATACACTGCCTCCAAGGGCGTTAATTCCCAAATCTCAATCAGCTGGGAACCTAGCATTCAGAACACCTAAGTTTACGGGGGACACCTGAATCAAACCGCCACAGTATTATGAGGAAAACATTGTGTCTTATGACTGCTTTCAACTGGAGCTCCAATATTTTATGATTTCTATTTCTTTCTAAACTGATTTACTTACATAAAATAGTTTGTGATAAACTTTGGATTTGTGCTGGATCTTTAAAAGTTGTAACATGATACATATCCACCATTTCTTTTACTTTCATTACTACTCAAAAATTTAAAAATAGAGCATGGAGTGTTTCCATAGATAAAAATTTATCATTACATATATGACATATATATATATATATATATATATATATATATATATATATAATCATGGAGCATGCTATATGTTACACAAATTTTCTCACTTTCTAAGTATATATTAGTTAATTTTTCACGAATGAAAATAAAATAAGAAACAAGCTTTGCTGTAAACATACAATGCATGGGGCTCCTTTTCATTCATTTAATGTGACTTATAAGTAGAATGACTAACATTACTTAGTACAAAGAACTGACTTTGATCATATCATTTCTCTGTGAATTATGAGTAGCAAATTTTCTCTGTTAAGAGGTAAGAGAATACCAATAATCCCAAAAGCATCTGGCCTCACTTAGCACTGCATTACACATATACTTTGGTATGACAGAATGAAAATCGCTGAAGTCATGTGCAGTAAAACTTTTAATCACACTTGTAGTAGATCTTCATCAAAATATATTCAGTAAGTCTTAGAAATTATGGTAGCTTCAGTGAATGTTAAAATCCAACCTTTGCCATTTCCAAGTTTCTACTATTTCATTAGATGAAGATATCATTAATTTTAAATACAAATTACTTAGTTACAGCTAAGATTCTCTTTTGTACTAGTACACTCTTCTAAGCTCTAGATGTGAACATTTTCCTTAATGTATCAAATACACTTCAATTTTATATATTGGAGAAACTTGAATCATATGTATATAGCTTTAGCTACATACAGGCAAATGATCATCTGTGGAAAACCAAGATAAATAGTAGCATGGCAGATTATTTTTTACTAATTTGAAACTTTGTTGTATTGACAAATCACGTGTTGGTTCCATTCCCTTCTCCCTACCTCCATTCCACTTAGGGTCCTCCTTAGTGGGGTTATATTACTGGTACTCACCATGGGGTTATGGGTTATGTCAGAGCAGCAGTCTGTCATTGGGAGGGAGGCAATACTTCTGGATACTCTTTTTCCAACCTGTGGGTCTTGTATTCTTTCCAGTTCCTCTGCTGCATTGTTCCCTGAGGATTTTGTGGGTGTACTATAAGTCTACTTCACTGCTAAGCTCTCCACAACTTCTGAATTTCTTGTTTGATACGTTTTGAGTGTCCTCAATGTCTACTGGCAATTTGCATGACAGATTAACAGGCTCTCTGTGGGAGTAGCACTCTTGCTTTACTGGCCAATTCCTTTGTGGTTTCACCTGGATCCTGGCTGATGTGCAAGTGGCTCATCTCGTGATAGGGAGCCAGCAATATTTTATTGTCATATTGTTGTATTTCGGTGGTTCTCCCCAGTTTTCATTACCTTCTGTTAAAAAAAACAAAAACAAAAACGAAAACAAATAAAAGGTTCTCTGGTGGAGAGTGAGAGCACCATGGGTTAATTAAGAAAGATTTTGAGGTGTTGGGGGCCTCTGGGTCCCTGGATATCTGATTTGGTAGGAGTTGATTTTTCTCTGTGTTGATCTCCTTCACCCTTGTGCTGGTACCCGGTTCACCAAGAAAACAGCACCCTTGCATGTTTCGCCAATTTTTCTTAGTTTCAGGTGGGGCCCTTTTGAGGTATCATGGGGGTGGCTCTCTCCTTAGGATCTACCTCTATCTGAAAAAGAGAAGCAGATTTTCCAATGGAGCATAAGTTAGCACCAGAAAAATGAGATAACCCTTACTTTTTTATAGAGAATTTAATAGGTGTAGGCAGACCAAAAATAAACCCAACATGGCTCAGGGAAATTTTGCGGGACAGGGGGCAGAAAGAATGTCAGAGCCACATGTTGGGTCATGATATGCAGAGACATTTGTCCTACCCATAACTGTAGGCTAAATCCACAATGCATGACCCATATACCTCAACAAGGAGGGGCCAGGAGGAGGGGGTAGGACATGGATGAGCCTAACAATGGTGCCAAATTGACTGTATTCACTGAGTACAAAACTAATTAATAAAAAAAGAAAGAGAAAAATCACAAAAAAGAAAGAAAGATTTTGATTTTGATGGTTGTAGCCTCTCTTTTGGCCAGAGACTAGAGGATGCTTCTCACTAAAGTCTATGACCCATGACTCTAGTCTCAAGAAGATTCTGACTTGGTTCCCAATACCAGCTATGAGTTCCTTACCATAAGCTGATCTTTTAGCCATTCAGAGTCATTGGTTGTCTGCTTAGGCTGAGTGCCACTATTGCACAAGTAGGTACATATTGCGTGGCTAGTTGGTTTCATATAGTAGGATCCCCAGCTTGTTCACAATGTTGGTGGACATCTTTTTATTAAGTTTTACACAAACCATATTCAAGTGGAATTACTGCTTGCTGAACTTTCAATAATTCAATCCTATTCTAAACCAGTCCTGCATTGACCAGTTATTCTGGCCTTCATTGATTGAGCCAGATGTTACTGTTTCTGTTTGAATATACATGGAGACAATTCTGACAAGCCACATTATTCTTAGATAAGTGCATTCATCTTTAGAATACTTTGAGAACATGAAGAAATCTAAATAATCATTGGAAGATTATTTTGTAATCAAAGTCAAAAGTAACTGATAGATACTTAAGTAATTGAAAATAAAAATATATTTTACTCTGGATAAATACCAAAATAATATCTTTGTCAAAAAGGTGATCAGGTGTATGTCTTGGGCAGAAA